>OY735894.1:4525016-5806198 GCA_963506565.1 Tachystola acroxantha | reverse complement strand
GTCGGCAGACATTACCAGAAGCTGTTGTTTATGCCACTAACAAACTTCCGATGATTGACTGGGCTTTTCGCGTATTTACCTGACGCACTGCGTTTACCTGTTTACCCGGTGCATTGCATGCGCTTGCGCATACATCAGCGCCGTTGTAACTCAATGCACCTGGTTTGTTTCGTGTGTTACAAGTATTGAGAATTGAGGCGATAACGTGCAATTTCATACACAGACTGTAACGGCACTTTATCTGAATATTATTTATTTATAAACGTACGCCTGATTCCCGTAGGGATAGGCAGAGACGATGCACTTTCATGTGCTGCGATCCTGGTACACAACCCTAGCCTCCTCCACATTCATCAATCTCTTCTTCTTTACGTTAACATTCGCTTTGTGTATTCCTTTCTGAATATCCACATTGTAAAATTACGACATGGCTATAAGTAGGGTATTATTGGGCATTTCAAAACACATTCCATTCCTTCGCAAACGTTCGTTGACACTCACGTTGCTCGGATGATCATGCGTTTCGAAAAACCCAAAAACACGCTACCGTAGTATGACAATTTTCATGGGATCGTAAAAATGTTACGAATGTCTGCAGATTAACGGATATCGTTTGCGTTGCATACGCTATTATGGAACATGTTCGTTAACGTAACACTGTTAACAGACGTGTTGGTTGTAGGATATAGGTGATAGAAATAAATAAAATGTTAACATACCCAAATTTCTCTGCTGATTGATTCACAAGTTCATAACTACAACATCTAGATCTTTTTTTTTTTTGTTTTCCGTGCGAGGAGAAAATCCTCATGGATACACCGCGCCCGTACGCGATAGCATGCCCGACTTCACTGAGAAGGTGACTCAGTGACCTACGGACTAAAAACTCCCCGATCTAGATGGAGTGTCTATAAAGTCACCGAGACCCAAGTCGATGATTACCATATTAGTTTTTTCGTCAGAATGCGAATAGTCTAGAAATAACAAAGGATCATTCCATCATGGACTCGATATGCCAATGTCTAAAACGCCATCTGACTACTCAACCTCAAGGACGGTCATCTTCTCGAGTTGGTTGGTTTTAGAACTCTGCTCTTGTCACACAACACAAAGTTTAGAGTTCTATAAAGTAACTGTTTTGTTTCACTAGATCTTTCAGAATGTCTATAAAGTCACCGAGACCCAAGTCCATGATTATCTTATTAGTTTTTCGTCAGAATGCGGATAGTCTAGAAATAATAAAGGATCATTCCATCACGGACTCGATCTGTTAATGTCTAGAACTCCATCTGACTACCTCAAAGACAACCACCTTCTCGAGTTGGGAAGAGTTAGACCTATACTCTAATCACATAACACACACTTTTATAGTCTTATTCGTATAACATAACTGTTTTGTTTCACTAGATCTTTCACAATGTCTATAATGTGACCGAGACCCAAGTCGATGATTATTTTATTAGTTTTTCGTTAGAATACGGATAGTCTAGATATAATAAAGGATCATTCCATCACGGACTCGATCTGCCGATATCTAGACTTCCATCGAACTACTCAACCTCAAATACAATCACCTTCTTGAATTGGTTATGATTAGACCGTCGACTCTAGTCATACAACACAAACATTTCAAATTATCTAATTATTATTTTAAGTTCTTCATCCTGAGTTAACTGCACTTTGTAAGCGGACTATACACTGAAAAATTAAAAATACGATTCAATAACCAGTTTGGTTGCGTGAACGTTTTATACAATATTTGTCTAAAAACACTATAGATATTAGCACACTGAACATTGCACTAAAACATATGGTAAAATATTACTGTGTATATGTGAGGGTCCTCAAATTGTATGCCATCGACATTAATGCGAAAATCTGCAAAAATGAATGTTGAAAAGCTGTAACAAGCATCACATTGATATGTACTAGGACAAGTAGATTGCACTATCAGAGTTTGGAGTGCAATTTTTGTTATACTATCCCCAGCTCCCTAACATTACATCTATAGTTAATGTAAGCATTGTCACTGACAACAACAATTTGTCAGCGATTGTTCTAAGTACAGTCAAACGTAAAAATGTATAAACAAGGTATATTGTTGAATACATTTTCAATTGAATACGAGTATATACTACATACAACAATTTATTTGACTACATTTTAAAATCATTATAAATGTATTATGTATATTTGCAATAATACTTGTAATAATAATATTTATTTATTTATTTCATTAAAGATCAAAATCCCAGCGCCTTTACAGGTTTTCACCCAAGTCGACGATGGTAACTTAATTAATTACAATTCACCCATTCACCACTAGATTATATAAAGCAAAGAGTTAACTATGAAGTAGTAAACTCAATTAGATTCATAACATCAGACCTATCCTAACCAAATGTGCGGTAGGTTAGGCTGCGCATAAGCTGAACGTCTTGAGCGCGAGTCCCACAGAGAAAGTATTTGCTATGCTTCACATTTAAAGTGTGATAATAATAATAATCAAAATGAATCAAAAAGTTAAATAAAAACATTGAGTTTTTATTACAAGGTTACATATTTTCCCAATTGACTGTACATCCTTAGATCAAAATTGCTGACAGACATTATAATAAGTAAGCTGCCTATACTATTTTTGCTGCATCAACATTGGCGCACCTCGTGTTAGGTACGTGTAAATCATGTCGTGCAGTGGGTGCTATAATATATGTCTACATTAAGATAATATACTTATATACGATACATAGCTTACTATAGGATTTAAATAGATCATAAAAGGTGAAAACAATTGTACATTTTCATCTTACAGAAAGTAAGTAACCATCTTCTGATGAGCTGTCTAATAAATCTAATAGTGAAGTCGTATTACCTGTATTTATATAAATCGATCAAAAAGTTTGTACTAGTAGTATTTGCTTTTATGAGACTGAAATGATTTCATAATACATTAACATAATCTTACCTGTTTGTGATACTTAAAATATATAGTAACAGAAATATTATAGCATCACCATGTGCGACAACCTTTTGCCACGCATGTTGCGCAAACCATTTTTGCTAAGTAAACGGTTATGCATAAAGCATGTTGTACAGCGGATGTTATAATTATTTTTACCTTAAGATAAAATATCGCTTACTATACAATCCACATGAATCATCGCATAAATGGTGAAGACAATGTACATTTTCATCTTGCTGAACAGAATCATCATCTGATGAGCTGTCTAATGCATCTAATAGTAAAGCGGTATACATGTATACTATAAATCAAACAAAAGGCGTATTAGAGCAGGCTTTCAAGAGACTGATAAGATTTCATACCTGTTATCTTATATTATCTGTTTCTGATTTCTTAATATATTATCGTAACATAAAATATTATAGCATCACCATGTGCGATATCCCTTAGGTATTCATGTTATGATATGTAAACGGTTTAATCATTGCAACATATTATAAGTACAGTCAAACATAAAATCTTTTTATAGCATTCTTGCAAAATAATTTTTTTTATTGTTATTCAGGTTATTCAAATGCAGACACAAATTCTTCTATAATTAATTACCTATCAATAATGTTTGTTTCATAAAGTCTTTCAAAGGACTGTATATAATTTTTCGGTAATAACACAGTCATGTTTGAAACATTTGTGAAGATTGATTAGTGACGATAAAAGTATAAAATACATTTCACGAATTCTCTAATAGATCTATAATAGGTAATATACAATTTCTGCATGCCTTAAGGTAAACTGGAAGAAAATGCCGCAAGGCATTAAGTTCGCTCGATACATAAAATGTAACAAAGATTAAATAAATAAATAAATAAATAATATATTATTTTAATATTTTATACATACATAATTATGTGCTCGACTGTATCCTCAAAGAAAACGCTGACGGAAGTGCAATACGATGTGCGTTTAGTGTACGGTTTCAAATTAATTAGGTCATTGCGACACATTTTCCTTAAATATATTTAAAATATAAATTATGCTTATTTAGCACCATGTAAGGTGTAGTAAACCTTTTATTCATAAAAATGAATTCAGTCAAAGTCAAAGTCAAAGTCAAAATAATTAAAATATTAGAAATGAATTATTAAGAAGTAGAAACGAATGAATAAGATTACTCGACTGGTTACGATATACAGTTGTAACATAACACGTTTATCTGTTCATTACTTGTTCTTAATATTATTAATGAGCTCTATGTTGACCTATAAATGAATATTGTATCAATAAGTTATTGCGACATAAGGAAACATCGTGAGGAAACCAACAAAACACAGCATATTCTTGTGTGCGTGCAAAATAGGGTTGGACTTTTTACAAAGTGGATCATCCCTTTAGAATTATAAAAGATCCTAATAAATCTCTAGCTAGCAAACTCGTATGTAATATCTGCCCTGAGTTAATTAACCATTCAAACGCAGAAAAAATTACGCGTATAATAAGAACGATGTAAAGTCCAAAGTGTTACACTTAAAAAAAGTATGATCAATAAAATGTTGACGACCCCTGTCAGCGTCACCCGAAATTCGTGTTTAAATGGTGCTAACGAATTAGCTCATCCAAATTGTCTTCAAGTGAACTTCAGCAAGGTTACTCTACCCTAAAGTGAAGAAGTGCTCGACCTAGTACCTACCTAAGTATTTTTTGTGAAACTCAGAATCCGGTGCATCTAAATCATGTAAGTACGTAAATCCTACTACTGTTACTGATTTATTTTTTTATTTCTTGTAAATATGTCGCTGACGAACAATCAGGGATAACTCATGGATCGAACACTGATATTCCTAATAAAACACAGCACCTCTCTGAATGTAGAGATTAAATTATTTATTTTACATTTTATTTCATTTTACAGGTCTGACTCTGAATATTACGTGCGCAAGAACGTGAACACAGCGAAGTCAAGCCACGAAGAACCTGCACATCGGTTCGCAACCCTCGACTCCGATGACGATGAACGAGTGTAAGTTTACATTAAATATATTAGGTGCTATGTTAATGTAAACATTACGTGATCATCATTTCGATATGCTCTATTCGAATCCATTATGTCTAATTAATTTATTGTTACCCCTTTCAGAAGCATTCGCGGAACACCCAAGTCTAAATCGGTGACAAAGAAGATCGCTGCTGCTCCGAAGCGGAAATCAAAAGCAAGCAACGCTCCTGCTCCTGCTCCTAAACGTGCTACCCTTGACAACGAAAGACAAGCCTTCACCGAGGTCTTTGACAGCGGTGACGAAAGTGAGGCGAGGAGTGCGAGAAGTATCGCGTTGGAGAGAGCGAACCTTACGTCAGCGCTGTCGCGGAGGGTTGCCGACGGGGTTCTGCGGAGATACCAGCAACTGGAGGGCAATTTGTTTGTCGAGGTTCGGGTGTACAACACCGCGGATATTGCGAAAGTGGACCCTAGGAACCGACACGAAAAAGCGAGCGTAAGCCTAAAATATCGCGTAAGTGATGACAGCCCAGAGTTGGAATCACTAAGAAACTTTTTGAAGGAAGTGAAGAAAAAGTTTACGGAAGAAGGAAAATTTTTTGCAGATCGAAAATAGATGAAGAACTCTAAAATTACTATAATTTATATTTCCGTACAAGTATTTATAAATTAAAATTCAAATAAATATTACTTCATACTATTTGTACATTATAATATCATTATATTAAACCTATACCATTATGGCCCACAAATCCGTTTATTGTACGGTTTGTGATCAATCAATTAAAAGCAAGGCTTTTTCAGGTCATCTAAAAAGCATACAACATAAGAACAATAATGCTGTACAAATAAATGAAAACATTGATAAAATTCAATCTGCATTTAGAAATCGCATTGCATCATACCGTTTGCGACATCCATCACCTACTAGACGTGGGAGTGAGAACGAGACAACTAGTTGTTTGCCAGTTGAATATCTAAATAAACTCAGTTCGTTAGTACGTCAGCTATTCGACGCTAGAATCAGCTCTTACAATGCGATAAAGGTAAATTTAGAGCTGTTTTCTGAATACGCTTTACCAAAAAATGATTCAAAGGAAACAAAGTCTTTCAATACGGAAAATATAGTTCTATGTCGAAATTATGATTTTAAAGAAGTATTTCGGAACATGAAAAATATTATTTGTAAAAAAATGGATGAGTTTCAACAACGAGATAGCGGTTGGACTTTTCTAAGAAATCTGTATCTTGAAGTAAATATTAACAAATACACTCCGCTGAGGGCTTCTAGTTTTATCGCTTTGCCGAAATTTTTAAAACATAAGCGATCATGTGTCAATATAAAAAATTATGATAATTTCTGCTTCTTATGGAGTGTGATAGCATCTCTTTTTCCTGCAAAAAATAACCCGAATAGAGTATCCTCTTATCCTCATTTTAAGGATATACTAAATGTGCAAAATATGAGTTTTCCGGTTTCCCTTTCTGATATAAAAACTTTCGAAAAAAATAATCGTAATGTGAGTGTGAACGTGTATGGTATTAGTAATAACAAACATATTGTCGGACCGCTTTACAAAACGCACTGTCGGCAAAATCATCATGTTAATTTATTACTGCTAGAAAACGGATCTCGTTCACATTATTGTTTAATTAAACATTTGAACATTTTATTGAGAACACAGTTAACTAAACATCATGGTAAAATATACTTTTGCGATGACTGTCTGATGTTTTTTGACAGCGAATGTAAATTAAATTCACATGTATGTGGTAGTGTCGCGACAGTTCTTCCGAACAAGGGGACCATAATTCAATTTAAGCATTTTGAAAGGATGCAGCATATACCTTTTGTTATTTACGCTGACTTCGAGTCATTTTTAGAGCCTTGTACGAGCGACACTTCCACCTCTACATTCACAACTACAACTCAAAAACATGTTCCAGCAGCTTTTGGTTATTACATTGTGTGCTCATATGACAATACCCTCAACCGATACAGATCATACAGAGGTCTTAATTGTGCCGAAAAATTCACTGAGTATCTTCAAATCGATATTATAAAGATTCATAAGATATTGAACACTAACAAACCAATTGTATTTACCGACATCGATTTACAAAATTTTAATAACGCAAAAGTCTGTCATATATGTTCGCAAATGCTTTTTGACGAACGAGTCCGCGATCACTGTCACCTGACAGGGGTGTACAGAGGCGCAACGCACACCTACTGTAACATTCGATTTGCTTTACCTAAATTCATCCCGGTCTATTTTCATAACCTATCAGGCTACGACTGTCATTTATTTATAAAGGAACTAGGTGATATGAAAGGTCCATTGAAAGTGGTAGCTAAAAATAAAGAAAAGTACATATCGTTTACAAAACTATTCATTACAGAGGACGGAGGGCTAGTACCTGTTCGTTTCGTTGATTCATTCAATTTTTTAGCTACTAGTTTACAAAAACTCGCAGAAAATTTAAACAAAGAGGATTTTATACATCTATCACGATTTTTTTCAGATCCACTGCAATTTGATTTAATGCGATGTAAAGGGGTGTATCCGTATGAATATATAACTGGCTGGAACATATACAAAGAAACTTCTCTACCACCGCGAAAACGTTTCTTTAATAAGTTAATGAATGAAGATATACCTGAGTCTGACTATAAACACGCCTTGAATGTATGGAACATATTTGGTTTACGCAATTTAGGCGAATATACCGATTTGTACTTAAAAAGTGACGTATTATTACTAACAGATATCTTCGAAAGTTTCAGGAAAACTTGCACAAAAAATTATAAATTGGACCCATCGTTTTACTTAACAGCTCCAAGTTTAAGTTTTGATGCTATGTTACTTAAAACTAAAGTTCAATTACATCTTATTGATGATTTAGAGATAATTCGTATGATACAGAGCGGTATACGCGGAGGAGTTTGTTTATGTTCAACTCGGTATGCTAAGGCAAATAACAAATATTTATCTCACTATGACCCGGACAGTCGTAGTAGCTACTTAATATACATAGACTGCAATAATTTATATGGATTTGCTATGTGTGGTTATTTACCACATTCTGATTTTGTTTTAATGAACCAGTTAGACATTAATAACCTCAACATTCTAACAGTGCCAAATGATTCCATGCATGGTTATATTTTAGAAGTGGACTTAGAATATCCAGAATACCTCCATAATTTACATAATGATTTTCCTTTTTGCCCACAAAAATTCAAACCTCCAGGCTCAAACTCTTCTAAACTTATTCCAAATTTATACGATAAATATAGATACGTAATTCATTATATTCATTTAAAAACGTGTATAGCAAATGGATTAATATTAAAAAAAATACACAGGGTAATAAAATTCAAGCAAAGTCCATATTTGAAGGAATATATTGATCTAAATACAAAATTAAGGCAAAGTGCACGCTCGGCTTTCGAACAAGACTTTTTTAAATTATTGAATAATAGTATCTTTGGCAAAACTTTGGAAAATGTAGAACATCGGGTTGATGTAAAGTTAGTCAATCAATGGCAGGACAGTACCAATATCACCAAAAAACAATATACAGCCAATAGATACATATCGAGACCGAATTTTCATAGTGTGACAATTTTCTCAGAAAATTTCGTAGCTGTTCAAATGAAACCTGAACGAGTGGTTTTAGACAAACCGATTTACATCGGTTTCACCGTTCTAGAGTTATCCAAAAGCCATATGTTTGATTTCCATTACACTGTTATGAAACCATACTACAAAGACAATATTAAATTATGTTATACAGATACAGATAGCTTTCTATATTCTATAGAGACAGAAGATATATATAAGGATATTAACATGAAATTCAAACCATATTTTGATACCAGTAATTACTCGGTTAATAATTTGTACGGAATCAAATGTGACAACAACAAAATTCCTGGTTTATTTAAAGATGAGTTCGGCGGAGAAAATATAGCTGAATTCGTAGGCTTACGATCCAAATTATATTCTATAAAAACCGAAAATTCCGAGATTAAGAAAGCAAAGGGTGTAAAAAAATGTGTTGTTAAAGGTTTAACACACAATGACTATAATAAAGTTTTAAAAACCAACGATGTCATTAGAAGAAAAAACATTTATTTTAAATCGTTGAAGCATGAAGTATTCACACAGGAATTAAATAAAATAGCGCTTTCAGCTAACGATGATAAACGCATTATATTAAAAAACAAAACGTCGACCCGTTCTTGGGGTCATTATCAGAGCACATTTTGAATTCGCTTAACGTATTTCACTAATAAAATTGTATTATAATTATCTAAGATGGCCGAGGGATATTTAGCCGATATTATAATTCTGAAACATTCTTATTATTACTCTAATATTGAAATAACAAGCGGACTCTGGCCAATTAATGACTTCTTACCACAAATTTATGTGAAGCTTGAAAATTACTGTATATTTTGGTCTCCAGAAGAATGGGAAACTATTTATAATGAGTTTAAAATGATCGGACAATATAAAAGTAACTATGACTCATGTCAGTATAAGTTGTATAGACTCATGTATTGTGATAAACGATGTCCTGATTATTATGTACACCAAGTATTTTCTGCTATTAATATGTATGGTCACTGTATAGATATAAGATTGAAAAGTCTAGAAATAGAATACCTAAAGGTAAAGCCAACTGTGAACAAAATTCAATCTGTGCTTACGAATACGTATTTATCGCCATCCAATATTGAGACGTTATTGGATTATTACACTAACGATTATTCACTGGTTGAAAAAGAAATGGCTATTCTAGCAATTGATTGGTTCACAAAATTTGTATTCAATTGACTATAATAATTATAAGTACTTAATTTAACGATAAGATTTCTATAAGTATTACTTAAATAATGTAAAATATGGTTGATAAATATATTATTTTAAAGGGTACTCAGTATTTTTTTTCGTTATATAAACCTATTCTAAACCATTCATGACATTCAGTAATATAATCACACACAACAATAATTTGCAAACCACATCAAAATAAAATCACTGACGCTTTGCGAAGAGCCTCGCTGCGAGTACCTTGGCATGTCTAGACAAGTTTTTGATGACGAAGCTCATTCGCGCGATTGGTGTGTGCTAATAAATTAATTTAAGTAGTCAATATTTAACACTCGAAGAGACGATACAGAGAGACGATAATTAATAATGTCGGCTAACTCAACTCGCAACTATTATCCAAAAGCAAACTATATAACAACACTGTCAGATACAAGACTACCTAAGTTCTCTATAAAGATTGAAGTGTGCAAATTCACGGAGAAGGAAACAGTTATTGAAGACCGCACCGTAACCCGAGCCAACTACCTCGTCTACGATAACGAAGACCAAGTAATGCAGTCCGCCACGCATACGTTATTTTTAATAACAAGGGAATTGGGAGAACGTGCAGACAGCAACTATGTAAGTATCCTATTTCCAAACTTAACTTGTTTTAATAACGGAAGTATTGTTATAGATGCTATTGCAGGTTTTTTATATGAAGCGATGTGGGTTGTAATGTTTTATATAGTAATTGTTAATATCTCTTGTTTCAGGTAGCCACAGTCTACGAACAGCAGTGTGAAAAAAAATAGTTCGACATTAGCATTAATATGAAGTGATATTCTGTAGTAACTAATTAGTAAAAAATGTAAGAGGTAATTGTAATTTCTTAGTTCACTTAAATGAAATAAAATGTTGTTAAAAAATTGGTTTTATTATCTATACTTAACTTAATATAGGAAAACATACAAAGTTAAACTTACGCTACATTAAACATAATAATATGCAATATTGGTATTTACCAAAGATAATTGTTATCAATGCACCATTTTTTTATACATATTGCATTTTTTAAAGCACAATATTTTTTATGAGTTAAGCAGTTTAAGTAAGTTGTAGAATTACAGTATTTTTTATGCAACGTTAATAAATTAGGACATCCATTTTCACCCACGTCTGTAATTATTGAGCAATTTTGACATAAATCAGCAATCCATTTAATTTTCTCTTCACCCTTAACTATTATCTTTTTATAAGCTAATACAGGTGAAATTATTCTTTTAAACTCACGATAGTCGATGTAACCTTCTCTCCATAAAATACCTCTGTTTCTTTCTAACCAGAGAATACCCTTTTTTTCTTCACAAGATAAGTTACAAAAAGAATAAGGAGGTTTAACTAGAAATACCTGGGTATATTCTTGTGTAGCCAGAGCCAGTTCTTTAATTATAAAATTATTATTGCAATCAGAAAAACCTTGTATATCAACAATTATGCAATCTTGATTCATGATATCTTTTTTACAATATTACTTAAGGGTTTATATTCAATAATACAATCGTTTAATATAAGACAGTAAGCTGTAGTTTGATCTGGTAAGGGAGTATCTGTTTCCAATTCCAACCGTATATCCACACTTCCTGTTTGTATTATTTCAGATTGTCGACTACAATCTATTAGATATAAGGGTGCCTTAGTTTTGAAATCGTTATAACTTAGCAACGGATCAGGTCGACGTCCATAATAGAACTGTTGAAATTTTGCGTATTGCTCATATATTAAAGCATAATTATTATTAGCATAATCAATGTTTAAGTTTTCATATGGAAAATAAGTTGAATTCAGAAATACTTTAACGTTACGTAAATTACAATGGTCAAATTGAGACATATCTTTAAGTATCTGATTTTTACGATCAGTTTGTAAGCCTAAAATTACAAACCTAGGTTTCTCAATCTGTGAAGATGTTTTTATCGACCAAGTATGTTTTGAAGTTTGAGGTAATAAAGGATATTCGTACAAATCCCAATTTCTGAATACTAAATTAATTGCACGGTCCTTTTCTAAATGTCTAAGCAGGTTAATTCTTTCACGGTCGGAAACTTTTATGTGAGGAACACGCCATACTAATTTAGTAATCTCAATATCATGAACATATTCTCCAGCGCCTAATTTTAAACAATTCAAATTAGTATTACTACGAATTAGGATGAGTTCATGTTTACAATTCATAATTATTTTATTATAGTCCTCAGCGAAACCTAAAACTTTGTTAAGAGGTAATGATACCGCAAATTTATTTCCCGAGTTTGATGATCCATCGATATTCCACCCCCAACATTTAGATATTTTAGATTCCCCTTCGCTCATTGACAATAGAGCTTTCATAGTCGTAGTAACTCCAGGTTGGCGAACTGTGTCAATTACAACTCCATTGATTTGGTATGAAATCGATTGAAAAAGAAAAAGTACATGATTGTTTGTAAAATTAATATGACTTAATTTTGCTTTGGATTCTCTGTTATAAGCCTGTACATTTCCTTCTATGTATAATGTACTGGCAGAAGGTAAAACATATAAGTCCTGCTGATTAATGGGTATGCGGATCTCATCGTTAATATTAAAACTGGTGACGTATGGATTATACGAATGAAACTCATAACTTTCGATGGAATTGTCATAAGTTGGCTGCTCTGTTATATTTAGGATACTCATTTTAAACCAATAAGTTTGAGAAATTTCACGTTTTCTTTTGTAAGACCTTTTTTAGGTTTTATATTTTTCTTAATTTGTTTAGAAGGTGTTATTCCCTCAACAGCACTATTTGTACTATATTTTTTAATGACAGATCGCGAGTATTTAAGAAAATCGATCATTGTTTTTTTTGAGATGTAAATAGAGTTGAATTTCTTCGTTTCGTAAATTAACTAAGTTATTGTTTACATCCAATATTCTAATATTGATAGAGCTTATGTTTTTACGATTTACAGGAAAATATATTATATTTTTAGGTACTTCGATAATTCTATAACCTGGAGGAACATTTGGTGCAAATTCGTGAATAATATGGCTAGTTTTTCCATTCACATAAGATCCACTAACTATATCACAATCAATCCTCAGCACGGTTGTCGACAGAATGCATACCGGATAACTAGATTCGTGTATTATATTAGCTTTTAGAGTTTCTTTTCCAAAACCTAATATTTTATTTAACGATCCTTCCTTTTCAAAATGTATATCTTTTGAACAAAAAATAGTTGTTTTTAATGTGTTGTTATTGCATTTCAATTTAAATACACAATCCTTAATATGTTCCTTTAAGTAGTCACTAATATCTTGAAGTTCGTACGAACCTTCTGGAATTTCTACGACTCCGTTTTCACCATACCATACTTTATTATTTCTGCTATCTATATTTGGTATTGAGTTGAATGCCGAAAAATATAAAAGACCGCACTCATAATCACCATCGAGTTGTAAAGCAGGGGAATAATTAGTTGTCAAAGATGACTTGGTGTCAGATATTGATAGCGTGAAGTTCATTTTTGTAATGATAACTATAAATATGATAACTTCATTTTAAATGTCTTTTCCAAAAGTTTTTTAAAAAATTTAGACATAGATGACCACAGTTGACGGAATCGAAACTTTGGTAATTATTGTAATTATAAAAGATGTCACTAATATTTTCTAAATACTTAACAAGTTCCAACGGAGGTTTCAAATCCCCAAAACTATCAAAGTACTCGCAATAATTATTTAGTTTAACATAGGCTACCCAGTGCGTTCCATTATTGTTATGATCATCTAAATTGATGATAGCACACTCTACTTTCTTTGGTTTATGCGGCAACTTATCTCTCATATAAACACCTCTAAAGTATGGGATTTTTGTAGCATGTTCAATAATATCTATATTAGTAAGAGCACGCCTAGGTAGCCTATGATTCAGTTTTTTTTTAAATTGTTTAGAAATAATCCACTTCCTTTTTTATATGGTTTGATATATAGACCTTTTCCTAAGGCAATAGATTCCATCATTTTATTATGGCGTTCCGATTCCCTTAGGTTCTGTTTAGATGACTTATAATCATTAACAGCTTTCGCAACACCTGCCGCACCTCCCGCTAGCGCACCTAAAGCCGACAAACCAGCAAATATGGGGATTAAAGGTAGTATACCTCCAGTTTTTGGAATGGGTATTACACGAGGTAACCTCACTCTTGATGTTTTTGAAAGTAGTTTTTTAGCTGCAAGATATGCATATTTTATAGCAGATCTGTGATTCTTAGGTTTCTGCTTTCGTAATTGTTTACGTATTTTTGATACGGCGGTTTTAAATCCCGTAATACCTGCACCTGCTTTTAATTTAGTTTTCATTACTTTGTTTACTAACCACGAGGCAATTTTTTCTCCTGTGCGTGAGTCTTTCGACTTAACCCTTTGTTTAGCCATGTTTAGTAGTTCTAAATCCGCCTTATGACGGTCTTCTAAATTCGAATACTTGGAATATGCTATATCGTGTTGCATACAAGCGTTATCTAACGGATTAATACCTTTATCACCCCGTAACAATCTTTCTTTTAGTCTAGTACCAGGTCCACAATAATTGTATCCAGGTAAATGTAATTCAAATGGCAAATTATTAATTACACTATTGAGAAGTCCTCCTCCTTCAATAACCATCAAATATAATGATCTTACAATAAATACATACACGTTATATAGGTTTCATACAATAGATTTTTTATTAATCCAACTATTTTCAGTATCATTAAGACCCAACCATTTTACAAACAATTGATTACCCTTCCTTTTTAAAACCTTTTCCACCAAGTATATGTCACCATTCATCGTTTTTTGAAGCTCCTGTTCATAAAATGTACCCAAAATCATTTGTTTTCGCTGATCTTCAATTCGGTAAGTAATCGGATTAGTATTGTTTACTTTTGTAATTGTAAATATTTCAGCGGACCAATTTGGAGTATATCCTTTTTGAAAATCTCCTTTATATTTGCTAATACGAACATGATCTCCAACATTGAATTTACTACATTTTTTTATGATAGACATCTTCTGTGACAGTTTAATGTTACTCATGATAGTAGATTCATTGTTGTAGTTTACGTCTATAGGTTTATAGTGAGTTATTCGATGTACAGTATTATTATAGGAGTTAACAATGTTTTCTAAAGGTTTTCTAAACCAATTATAATTACCAATATAACTAAAATACTTATAAAGCCTGCCTTTCAAAGTCCTAATCACTCTTTCCACAATGGAAGCTTTTTTAGTTGAGTATGTAGAATAATGATTAATTTTGTTTGAAGCCATCAGATTTTGAAATATATTATTATAAAATTCTTTACCTAAATCAGTCTGCAAATTAACAGGTATTCGACCAGAAGAAACAAGTATTATATTAAATAAATTCGAAATTTCCGACTTAGTTTTCGTTTTAGATGGCATTGCCCAAACAAATTTAGAGAAGGCATCTATTATAACTAAAATGTATTTATAACCTTTGTTATCCTTTGCTAAACTTTGCATATCAATTAAATCAGCTTGCCATAAATCATCAATACCTTTTAAACACACATACCGTCGAATGAAGTTTTTTCTTGCTGCTCTATGAATTTCATCTACAACTTGTTGTTTACTCATTTCATTACCTACACTTTTGGGATCTTAATGATTGAATCTATATCAGATTTCGTATAATAGTAAGTCTGCAGATATTTTTTGATTGTAAATGTTAATTTGTTCAGTTCGTCTACTATTTTCTGACTTGTCCAAAATTGATTAATAAATTTATCAACATATTCCTTATTCACAGCATCGTCAGCTTCTAATGGGATGCTAACTCCTTTTAATCTCACTGAATTTATATTAATTTCGCCATCTTCGATTTTTAATAAATCATCAGTTTTCAATTGTACTGATGTACGCAAACGCTTATGAACGTGATGACCGAATTTATCGATATTCATTCCCCTCAGAACTGCATTAACCGATAGTTGATAGTTGACTGTCTTAATATAGAAAAATCCGACATATAAATATTTATTTAATTAAACCACTTTCACGTAATTCTTCAATGATGGATATTATTTCATTATCTAATCCAGTGTTACCAGCATCTCGAGAAGCTACCAATAACTTTAACCGATTAACCAATTCATTGGGATCATCCCAATAAACATAATCCACGTTTGGATTAAGTTTCTTAATTACAGACAATCCGGATCCTTGCGACATGCTTTCCGTGCTAACACAATTTTTAGCTAATTTTATGAATAGAGGTCTAATTATCTGCGTATACTTTCTTCCCTTGTTACTTTTAATTGGTTTTGAGGGATCGTAATCACGACGATGAGCATTAGTAACTATTAACATTTTCTTATAGTTAAGTCTGTCATCTTCTTTTATTAAACTTAAATCTGGTGATTTTTTAAATAACAGTTCCATTAGCCCTAAAGTTTTAACGTATGGTTTTCCACCAACTATAATATGGTAATCATTTAAAGACACTGATGACATTCCCATCATAAGTTTTCCTCTTTCTCTTCTGACACCGAAAGGAATATTTTCATCGACGATATCTGACATTGACCATGATGAAGGACGTGGACTAATACTTTTGCTAGTTTTGAAAGATGTACCGCTTGTATCATGTTTGGAATCATCACTATCACTTAACTCGTCATCCTCCTCAGTTTGAAGATCAGACGTATTACCTTTTACAGGAGCATCATAATAATTGCTGTCATTAGAACTACTATTTCCATCATAAGGATAATCATCATCTTCTGATACATGATCGCGAACACCTTTTTTTACTGTATGTGTAGGGGTACGACTGACCTTTCTCTTCATAATTTTATTTATTTTTGGAGTTACTATTTCATCGCATGTCTTAGAATTCTTAATTGATAACTGTTTTAATGGATCTGTTATCGGTTTTAAAACGGACTCCATGACTATATCATTATTAGTTTTGATGTCGCGCATTATTTGAATTTTCTTTTTAAGTGATTGGGTAGATTTCAGAACCTGTTTTTTCAACTCCTTCTCTTCGTTCATACTTTATACTTTAGCACTATACTTTACAGCGTTGAAATTATCAATGACCGTAAAAACCATAACATGTTTATTATAAACATCTATTGAAAATTTATGAATGTATCAAAAGTCTTTCTATAATAGCCTTTATTCTTCTCACAGTCCTTGTTTATTACTAAGTAACTGTAAGGGTTGCTCCATATTTCCGAACACATATCTCGGAACTGAGTCCATGTCATATCTGTATTAACATGTTCATCGTATACATGATGAAGGTTAACATCATCTTGCTTGAAAAGAATAACGAGGTTAGCATTGTCACGAATTAACTGCTTCGGAATTTTTGAATGGTTTGGTTTAAGTAAAAACAGTCTATATTTTTATGTCTGCCCATAGCAAAATAATCACGTATGTTGTTTTGATTTTCACATGCAACATCGTCAAAAATTATAACTGAATTAGGAGCGGCTTCATGAGGACTCAAAACTTCCTCGTTATCACGATATTTTATAAAAGATATCTCTGATACATTTTGGAACACCTTTTCTAAAAACACGTACTTTGGTTGAAATAAAGTCTTGGAATACAGGTACACGTTTCGAAAATGTAATCCATTTTCATGTAAAAGTAGTCCAAGCATTAAATTAGTTTTACCGCAGTTAGAAGGTCCAGAAATAATACACCGAATTGAATTAGGTAAAAGTTTTCCATGACGGGCTATGCTTCTGTTGGCTTGAACACAAATTTTCTCCAGCTTCAAAGAATGAGGTTGTTTCACAAATTTCATGTTTGCATTTAAACAGATAGCTTACGTGAATTAAGTACGTAACAGCTTGATGATCTACGCAAAATGATGGGAGTGTAAATTTCCGAATGTTTTTATACATTAGATAAGAATTTTGTGTTTATAAATCATAACGAATCCGTTATGTACTTGTATTTTTATTGTCTTATTGTGTTACGTTAACCTGCAGACAGTCATGACATGTTGCGATACTGTGCATTAGCGTTTTCAACGTGAAAATTGTCACACTACGGTAGCGTATTTTTGGGTTTTTCGAAACGCATGATCATCCGAGCAACGTGAGTGTCAACGAACGTTTGCGAAGGAATGGAATGTGTTTTGAAATGCCCAATAATACCCTACTGTTAATGTATTGTACCTATATATTCAACTGGTGTTATGTGCATGATAAATAAATTTCTTTTCTTCTTTCTTTCTTTCTTTCTTTCTTTCTTTCTTTCTTTCTTTCTTTCTTTCTTTCTTTCTTTCTTTCTTTCTTTCTTTCTTTCTTTCTTTCTTTCTTTCTTTCTTTCTTTCTTTCTTTCTTTCTAGGTACAGCTTAAATGGTCACGTAGTTTTGTAGGTGGGGCAAAGCTCCATTGAAATGTGGCAATGTCTTTTTATTAGGATGTTTCCACAGTTCACTTCTAAATATTAAATAAATTATCCTATAAAATATAAGTCCTTACCTACTTAAAAACTAATAGTCTAATAAAGCGGAACGACGACCGACGACTGCAGGCACACTTGTGGAGGCTCGTTGGAAGAATCGAAGATCCACTTCGGGTCACTGAGGCAGCGGAGTAAGATAAAAAAATACGTTTTATTGTATATTATTTTGCTATCGCTCCATATCCGTTTAATGTCAGAGGTCTCCGTGCAAGTTGTGTACATTTTTTCATGTCAACATATTTTTGAATTTACACCACTTTCCAAGGAAAAGGTGCCACCGCTGAAGAGAAAAAGTGGCAAAAAACTCTCAGCAGCACATCTTTTAAAATAATAATACACAATTACTTAATAACTAGGTATTACACAACTATTACTATTGTTAGTAATCTACACTTTATCCCTCATGCGGAACCGGCGACACACACCATGCATGTTCATCGTTTAAATAGTCATCTATTTTGTAATACGCCTTCTTAACAAGTGCTCCTTTAATGAAATTTTTAAATTTCCTCTCTGTCAACGTCGTGACACTTTCTGGCAACTTGTTATAAAGGCGAATACAGTGCCCCATGAAGGATGTACTCAATAAGGTTGAGATTTTCTCAAGAACTACTTGACCGATTTAAATAATTCTTTTACAGTACATAGTTTTAACTTTTATCTAACAGTGAAAGACTTATTGCAATAGGTTAAGTAGTTAAAAAGTTAAAATCTCAACCTAAAAAATTATACTGTACACCTTTCTCGGTCTTCGACTGTGGCCTATGTTTTTTAGCCTGCGCTGCGCTGTCACTAGCCTTAGCTATCCCTGTGGTTTGTAACGGCTTTAGCTGTAATTGGTCTGTTCTTTCCGTAAAAAAGAGGTAGATTTCAATCCCAAGACCAATCATTGGAAATCTAGACAAATACCTTACAATGCTAGACAA
Organism: Tachystola acroxantha; assembly: GCA_963506565.1. Taxonomy (NCBI): domain Eukaryota; kingdom Metazoa; phylum Arthropoda; class Insecta; order Lepidoptera; family Oecophoridae; genus Tachystola; species Tachystola acroxantha. Next base: position 5,786,970 of record OY735894.1, on the reverse strand, counting down.
GCAATAGTCACAGGACTCACTAACTCACTGTCTCAGAGCAGCTAATCGTGATTTCGTAAACAAAGCCATTCGTCTTGATCCAGGACAATTGTGGACATTAAACGCGATTTATAACGGAATGTCGTCAGACCTTAGAAAGGGTGTTCAAATTGTGGTACTAGGATAGGAGGTGTTCAATCTTCCAGCCTCAAGCTTTGAATTTCGCTTTCCATTCAACTAGCGTTAACGAAAGTCGATACCACTTGTCTTCCTCATTCTCACTGTTGTATGGTGGAACACAGAGAAAGGTGTACTTGAGAGTTTTTAAGGTTGAGATTTTCTCAACAACTACTTGACCTATTGCAAAAATTATTTCACTGTTTGATAGATAAAAGTTAAAACTATGTAAGTACTTACTGTAATTTTTTTTATTAAAATCGGTCAAATAGTTCTTGAGAAAATCTCAACCTTATTGTGACCCCTTGTATACTTATCTCTGTGTTCGTGTGTACATAATAATACTAATATAATAATTAATTTAAGTACATGAGTAGGTACTATTTTACGTTTGTGGTGCTTTGGTATGTATGTTATGCCATAAATATATGTATAAATAAATAAAATAAAATAAGTAGGTAAAATAAAATTAAAATTAATGCTAAATGAAAACAAAACTGTTTCATACAGATAATATTTCATACTTTTCCCTTAGGGCTGGCACATTGCGTGTACCGAATATGCGGAGAGGGAGAAATTAATATAAGCGTTTATTTAAACCCTGACACGACATGTTTACAATTAATTAAGCTGTTTGCTATGCGAGTATTTCCTTTAGCCTTTTCTTTGTTATTTCTTTCAGTGTCATCGACCTCTGATTGGCGCTTTGATAAATTATGAAACTCGGGTCTTCGGCCGTACCTATTAAGGTTTCTATGTGACTCCGAAATACATGTGGGGAGAATTCATATCAGTTTATTATATAACCTTCTTTACGGCTCTATCTTCTCGTCTCAATCTCTTCTTCGCCATCTTCTCTGTCTTTGATTCGCTATCACATCAATGTCAGATTAGTTAAGGAGTTTGTAATATTTATATTTGTGTATGTGCCTGAATAAATGTATTTTCTTTCTTTCTTTCATTCATTCTTTTTCTCTATATCTTCTTATCTAGATTATCTTCTCTACATTATCAATAGAAGAAAATGAGAATTGAAGGGGTAGATAATCCTACTAATATTTATTAAAGTTTATAATAATATAATAAAAATCATTATTATTATTAAAGTTTGTATGTTTGTTGTTCTTTCACGCAAAAACTACTGAATGGATTTTGTGTTATTATTATTTTAATTAAAAGATGTGCTGCTGAGAGTTTTTTCCTACTTTTTCTCCTCAGCGTTGGCACCTTTTCCTTGCAAAGTGGTGTAAATGTAAATTCAAAAATATGTTGACGTGCAAAAATTTACACAACGTGCTTACTTGCAATAAAGAACTTTGACTTTGACTTTTGAGAAATTTTAATAGTAGCAGTTGAATGACAGCGTAGACTGATGATGTTGATGTTAGGACCGAACCTGGGCCTCGTAACTGAAGTCCAGCTTCACAACGACAGAGTCATCGAGTTCGGCTGTGTATTAACGAATAGTAACAGTCCCTAACCGCCTATTCAGAACACGGGACGTGTCATCCTATCATCCTATGGGAACAATATGAACACGGATTATCTGAGTCATTACTCAGCTGTAATCGCAGGATGGTATAATGGCCGGAGATAAACTACGTCTAACTGAGCATGATAAGGTCAAAGTCAGATCAAGGATATTATGGTACTAATTCAAGGGTAGTTGATCTTATACCTAAATTAACTGCGTTAATTTTAGAAACAGAAGAGAGTAAGTTATTCCAACTTTAAGGGCCAATCTTGAAAAAATAATATCTTGCAATTTAATCAATTTTATTAAAAAAGTTATTTACAAAATGTTTATTAGGATAAATACTATTTTTCAATATACAATACATGGCATAATTGCAACAAGTTTAGTTGTAGTTCACAATTGTGCCAAAAACGGCCGTTTTTCGCAATTATGCGAACTACAACTTATCGAAATTGAATCACGTTATAAATAAGCATTTAAAAATAGTATTTATCGTAATAAACATTTTGTAAATAGCTTTTTTAATAAAATTTATTATATTGGAAGATATTCTTTTTTTAAGAGTTGGCTCATGGAAGGCTCTTAAATCTCATTTATGAATTCGCGCCTTAGGGTGGTGTGACACCGATTGTGCCACTTTTTCTATTAAAAATTCGACAATTTCAACATAATAATGTTCATTTTGCCATTAATACATCAATAAATACAAATTCTCACGTTTCGTTGCGCGGAATGATTATTTACGGTAACATTAAGGTTTTCTCGTGACGGCATATTATGTCGATCCATCATACGGCCAGAGTAGCAATGCGGCGCATATGCGCAAACGGATTTATTGCGAAACAACTGAAGGTGGTGATCGTACAAACCACGATACAATGACCGGACCAGAAACAGCTGCTTAATGTACTCTAGGGCTATTATTCATAAACGCGATTTACAGTTACCGTTTAGCCACCCTGTCCCTTTATATCTTAATCTTTTTTAACGAAGTGTGAAAGGGATAGCAACATGATTTAAAAGAAGTAAGCATAATAACAGCATATGAGGCATGGGACTCATGGTCTAATTGTGTAACTGACAGAGACAGCAAGCTAAATCCCATTTCTGTACTCCATTGTTGACTTTCAATGGTAACATAAAATTTCTTATTATATATAAACGGATATCACTCACTTATATTGTTAAAGTCGGCAATTAGACCGACAGTTTCGACCGATTTTGACGGTCTTTTTCAAGGTGAGCGCGCCACGCCCGCGTCGCCGTTGACGTTTTTTCGCGCACTGCGGTTTAGCGCCCTCTGTGCTCACCTTGAAAAAGACCGTCGAAATCGGTCGAAACTGTCGCTCTAATTGCCGACTTTAACAATATAAGTGAGTGATATTCGTTTACATATAATAATTTGTAGTAATGGCTCACTATAGTATTAATTCTAAAATAAAAATTATTGTCACTGCAACCCAGCAATGGAGTGTAGAAATGGGAATGGGCGTGCTGTCACTGTCAGATTTACAATATGAAAATGTTACTAGCGGTCCCATATTCAGCTACAGACCTTGCCCAACAGGGTTTAGGTCCTAATTTCAAAAAAAATATTCAGTAGTTCGAAAAGGATTTCGAAACTAACGTTGTACGAAATAGAGGCATATTTCGAACAACGTTAATTTGGATTTTTTTGTTATTGAAAGTCAAAATTGGTGAGAAAGATCTCTCTTGCGAAAAATGTTCAGTCGACGAAGGTTACATCGAATAGTTATTTTTCCGAAGAAGTATTGGTCTCGAATGGTTTTCCTTTTATAGTCTTCAACTCGTACTCCAACTGGATACTGGAAGAAGCATAATTCACTCACTTTTGGCAGATACTTTCAAATCCTTCCAGCAATATCATCATCCCTTTCTTTTCATGTGGTTTAATGACCAAACCCATTGTCAGAGTGAATTAAACCGTAATCAGTCGACCCTGAAAGGTACATTTGCTTCGAATCATCGAGCCTTTACGATAAATCTATTACAAGAAACCATATACCAAATTCTGTATCGAATTCAAGTCCCTCTTCCACACTAATTAATTCTGGATATCAATTAACAAGATGGGTTCAAAAGCTTCGACTGCTCGACTGAGTCGATTCATCGATTACTGAGCAAAAATTACAATGTGTATGTGGGCGTTTGTAGATTTGAATAGTCGTCGATTGCTTTGTCAAATAGAAATAGATACCTTTGTTAGAAAACCTCGTCAATTGTATGTAGGCCAGGGTTCTATGAATAATTTGGGCTTCTAATGATCATTTCTGAGGGTACTCCTTTCTTTTGGAATGGATGATTGATTTGTTACTAAATACTTGTTTAATTTACGATTTATTGTCTCTTTTTCTTTCTGAGCTTTTTAAGCACGACACCGGGGTACTAACAACGCTTTATTAGCTTTAATAATGGACGGGACAATTTGTCATTTGCCAATGTCATGTTACAAAGTAATTCATATTATCGAATCATTGATCTCCTATAAACAACTAGATACACAAAGGTCTTACTAAAACAAATTAAGGTCAATTGTTAACGACCAAATAATGTCCTATAAAGCAAATGATGAAGGGTCCATTCATCCGTTTGGACCTTCTTTGCGCTCGGACATTTTTAGAAGGCAGACTGTGTATCTAGTTGTTTATAGGAGATAAGGTATCGAATATAATTCTTTCCTCCATTAGAGTTGCCGCAGCGTTGTCAATCCTTGAAAAATAATATCATCGCCTTCCTTTCGTCCTTGAGAGGTGTCTCCGAAGCGTCTTTAACCCTGGATGAAGCACCTCAGCAGTCGCGTTCACTTCCGAGCTCTGTAGTGGAACTCTTGAATCTGATCCGAAACCGTAGATTTTGCATACAATTATTGGAAAATATTAGAATTAAAACTATAGTGAGCCATTACTACAAATTATTACCTACAAATAAACGGATATCACTCACTTATATTGTTGAAGTCGGCAATTAGACTGAGCATTTCGACCGGTTTCGACGGTCTTTCAAACCGGCGGCGGCGACGTGGGTGTGGCGCGCTCCCTTGAGAAAGACCGTCGAAATCGGTCGAAACTGTCGATATAATTGCCGACTTCAGCAATATAAGTGAGTGATATACGTTTATATATAATAATTTGTTTTCCAATATAATCAATTTTATTAAAAAAACTATTTACAAAATGTTTATGTTTCCGTTTATATGTAATAATTTGTTGGAAAATTGCAACATATTGACATACGTCTGACACAGACGTCGGACACTGAAGGGGCTTCTGTGGACCATGGTAGAGAGAAGTCTTCCACCGGTGAAGGGTGTTTCGCTATACCGTAGCAAGCTCGAGAATCTCCTGACACTTTTATTAGAGAGTTATCCATCTGTGTACGGACACAGTCTCGACAGTAGCAGGACAGTAGTCGAGGCGTCGTATCATTCATCACTTTTATATCTGCGCCATGACGAGGATATGAGACATTCGGAGACAAAAACTTTGACGAAAGCGAATTCAAGCGGACGCGAGGCGCACATTAGTTTTCTTTTGTGCGGAAATTTTCGCATTAACGCGAAAACGGCGATATATAAATGCGAAAGCGAGAAATGGGTCAATGTGAGATTATTGGGTGTTTCAGAATTCATTGAATACTTCTATACTATATCTATAGGAGCTCTAGGGAACCCTTGGTTATGTCATACATAATGTAATAATTTATAATATAAGGTAAAGAATATAAACTAGCTTATGGCTGGATGCACGAACAGAGAAACAGGGCAAAGAACTGACCCACGGGATATAACAATATGATATAATAGCGGCTGTAAAGAGGCCTTGTCAATGGTTTATAATAGAGTAGGTAAGTTTTAAATGGATTAACAATAATAATAATAATTTTTTCATAACTTCGAGACAATGTGATCACGGCAGGTGTCCGACGTCTCGCTCCATAGACCAGACTGACTGACCCACCAACACCCCAAACCAATAGTCCCAATTAAGTAGTAATTTCCAATCACTGCAATAGTTTATGCTGACGGGGTCTGTCATTGTATTGAGTGCATTCAGATGCGCTCAGAGACGGGTCCCGCTAGGTGCATCACATATTCCTTCAAATTAAAGTTCTCTAAGGGGCCTCTACGCGTTGCACCTATGTCTCCATGCAAGTCTTTCAAAGGACCGGGTTTTCTTAAACCCGTGAAACCTGGAGAATATGTACACCTATATGAAAATAATAATAATAAAATCTAGGTATATAAATATGTTGAACTGTAAAAACGGGCTTACTTGCAACAGAGATATAGGGTGCTCCATTCGCTCTATCTTTCGAACATATTTCGCAATTAAGGTTTTTCATAAAAATAACTTACTAGAGCTTGAGTAAATAGTGAACTGAATTACTTTCTCCTTACTTATTTCAAGCATGCTTCAGTAGTCAGGGACCCTTATAGTTTTTTAGTTCACTTAACTTGGGCTGATGTTTAGCTTTTTTGCATTAGTTAGTAAAGTTTTCTCGAAGCGGTTAATTTGCCTTTGCAAAGTCAAACTGGAATACGTCTGTGGGTCGTTTTAGGATCTCTAATTTATTTATGTCATACAAATGATAATGCCAGATTCTGCCCCACCATCAACCGTATAATGAACAAGATAACCAATAAATGTTAAAACATCTCCGTTTTAAATAAAATTATTGATTTAAAATAAAGTTTTGTAGGTACATCAAGCGAGTCGATAAAACAGCTTAATTAAGAATTCAGAAAATGGTAAGATATCGAAGCGAATTATTCATTGTTTTTGTTATTCATCTAAAGGAGTTGCGAGAGTAGTAGAAAATGATACTGATTATGATTATGCAATATGAAACCTGTAATAAGTCCCCAACAAAATGATAGGTACAGCTTCAATGGTCACGTAGTTTGAAGGTGGGGCAAAGCTCCATTGAAATGTGGCAATGTCATTTCTTAAGAGACCTAGCGGTGGTGCTGTGGTTAGGACACGTAAAGGAATGGAAAAGGATTTGGTTTCCATGGCGACCAGGTACCAAATTACCAATGATTACCCGACAGCCCCAGAAGGAGGGTAAAGTTTTCGGGTCTATGTATGTCCATTACTTACTGCCATCCTGCAGCCTAAACGGCTTGATGGATTTTGGTGTATGAGGTATCGTTAGATTCGTCTTGATTACGGGAGTGTCATAGGGTATAAAAAAATAATCAAAAGGGGATAGTATTTTTGCAGGTTTTTTTGAAATAATTGTGGTATTTTTTCGAAGGTTGTTTAGAAGTAGTAAAACGTTATTAATTTTGCCTATAATAATTACTCGCTCATACATTATGTAGAGTAGATCTAATTTCATTTCAAACATTTATTTACGTACATTTACTGAATACTCTCAAAAACATTAAATGAAACATCATTAGCAAAACTTCATGGCTCGAATATGTTATGCTAAAAAAATAATGAAACGACCTATGCAGTCTAACATAATATTATGTAACATTACGAACTCAATTACACTAATGCGCAGTAATAATACTAAATTACTTCTGCCCAAATAACGGCGAATGTGTATCTTTCTCCTAATGAATACACACCAGACTATCTGTTTCATTTCACTTGTCATGAGAAGGTGACGAATATGAGCTCCTATTATGTGCCGAGTGAGATATTAGTGATGGGAAAGACATCAACTTGTGCGATACGGTTCCGGTTTTAGTTTGTTGGTTTTAGTTTGGTCAAATTCCAACTGAAAATATGGCTCGTTGTGCAATCGTTCTACTTCAAACCTCTAAATATGGTAGTTCAGTAAGGTGATTATGCTGCGTTTATTCCCACTAGTTCCAGTTCAGATGTCTGAACTAGAGAGAAAAGAAATTCCCATTAGGTCAGTCAGCTAAACAAATGGGAATTTTTTTCTCACAATTTCACTCAACTGAACTGGACAACTGAACTAGTGGGAATAAACGGTTTATATAGAATTATTAAGACGCGACATCTCCAGAGATTCTTTTTGGTAAAACGAACCTAGAATGGAGTTTGTATGGAATTAGACGTGACATCAGTTTCATTACTATGTCTACATTTTCCAATATTTGTACCTAACTATTATAATTATTATTTAATTGATTTCACATGGCTAATTACAATTTTCCCGCATCGCCTCTGAGTCGCTTCAAGACGCTTGTTATCAGATTTCATCAAATCGTTTCGGCTTTAATCAAGACCATAAAACATGACTGCTGCACCTCACTAGAGATAATTTCACAAAGTTAGCTCCGCCGGGATTTCACGACCTCTATACCGTGTTTAGCCAAGTTAGGAATTTTAACGAGGTGACGAAATTTATTTAGGCAGGTGTGCTGGGTTTTAATTTAAATCACTATGCGCTGACGTTGGTGTTACTTAGTAGTACAGTCGGCACATCATTTGCAACAGTTGGATTTAAATTTTGACTCCTAAGGCGAAAATAAAAACGCTTTAGTATAAGAATACTATGGCGTGCTTTCGACTGCTATTCCCTGTCTGACACATACAAAGGCGGCCTGCAGCCGTTGAAACGCATGCCCCGCCCCATTTTCTCCCGTCCTTAGCGTCCAGTAGGTAGGGGATTGAGGCCTAGACCTCAGATCGCTACGCACTGGACGTTAACTGGCCACAAGCCGCGTGGAATCCGCCTTTATATTGACATTCGCGAACATTTTCTGATGAAATTAAAGTGTCCAACCGTTACACCGTATCCGGCTCGAAGGACCATTTAATGGACGCAACTATAACGCTGAATCCATTATTAACTTGATAAACTAGCTACGAAGATAAAAACACAACTTTTCACCTCAACAGCCATTGTTTATTTGTCGTCATAGCAACCGCTACTTATATTTTTACATTGATCCAAAGAGACTTAATTAATAAGATTTTATGTCGTGAACAACCGCAATTTTCAAAAGTCTCATTCTATAATGGATTGTCTAGTCACTATTCAACTCACCCATAAAATACAGGATGTAGCGAAACCTACACGGGGCTTATCACAATTTTTACTACTATCACGTTACACTTCCGCTACGGGAGTTGAGGCAAACCAGCCATAAATCGTAATAGCTCTCCATCCCATTTATCTGGGCGATCGTTATTGAATCCTACTGTTTATGTGCACACGAACCACTGGGATTTGCGATAACACCACTGCGATTTTATATCCGCTGTCAGTTAAAGACTGTTCTAGGCAGACGTGCGATTGGGCATTTAAAGCAACAAAACATTTATTTGTATTATCTGCAGAGATGTGCCACCTAATCTAGTTATTTTAGTTTGTACTTTCGGAGAACTGTAGTGGTCACTGGAGTCTAACTTACTGCGATATTGTAAAGCATTATAATGCAACAATGCTGCGAGGATATCTGTAAGGCAAAAAGTTTAGTTATAAATCGTTTGTAGTCAAAAGACCGTCAAAATTGTAGTTACTGCTGTGTTTTATAATTAAAAAATTTGCCATTTCGTACATTATACTATTATAGGTACATACTGTATGTAATGTAGTCCTCAGATTTTGAAGAAAACCAGGAGTCACAATATTCAATAAAAATGCTTTTCAGTTGGCATAATGAAGTTTATGAAATTTCATGTTCAAATCAGAAACATAATTAGTACCTACTTATAGAAACATAAATAAATAGTATAAAAATAAATAGTGTAGCTTTTGTTTCACTGTTCACGACTTACCTTTGCTGAAAGAAATTCAATATAAGATAATTCTTTATTGACAGATATTAGGTACATTTGGCAGATGGCTTACGCAATACACAAGCTTCGAAAAATCGCAAGAAAGTCGCAGGCAAGTCGCAAGTGTGCAACTGTTGGTGTGATTCAGAGAGAATCGGCAACACATCAAGAACAGACTGGGCGCCATGCGTTAGCTCCCCACAAGTTGCAGTTTATCGTGAAATATTGCAATGGCTCGTGTAATCTGTCAGTATGGGACTAGGGGTCGATTCTGAGGAGACCACCGTATCGCTGGGGTATCTGTATTGGAAATAACGTAGGGCTTTGAGTTAATGACTGTCTTTGTTATACCCCAAATCTTTATAGTAGCAAATTGTTGGGAAAAAATGTATAACCAGTCTGGTATAATTTTTATTAATGTTTTATTTTTATTTTGTTTTATTTGGAGACAAACAGTTTTCTAAAATACTTAATTCTAATTACATTTTTACTTATAAACCTATAGCCTCCCATATTAACAAGTAAGGTTATGTAGTATCTACGTTATACACACACATACATATATATTTATATATACATATACATATACATACATACATACACACATACATACATACATACACATACATACATACATACACATACATAGCGCAAATAATAAATTAGATGATAATAATAGATAATAATAATAATAAAAATTAAACCTACTCAACACCAGTGAAAATGCTAAGAACTGCACTTTTAAATGAATTTTGCGACATCCAAAACATATCTAGTTCAGTCAACTTCTCATTGTATGTATGATGTTATGTATGTTGTGTTTTATACTCGTATTATATTATGTCGGGCTTTTTGATAATGGCGGGAAACGACGGTTGCGAAGTTATTTGATAATTTTCAGTTTAATGTCTACAGTGAGTGTTTTCTGTTTAATATCACGAAAATGTTCGCAAATGGTGAAGTTACTGGAGGATTCGTGCAGGATCTGAAGTTTGGCGCTATGGTCAAGAGTCCCGCTACAAGCTCGGAAGTGAACGTGACCGTCGAGCTGCTTCGTCCAGAGTGATGACGCTACGGCGGCGGCTCCTCTGGATGAAGAGAAGACGATATGATATTTTGAATACTCTGTAACATGACATTGGCAAATGACGAACTGTCGAGTTCATTAATAATAATAATAAATATTACCTGTAGTCACAAAGCGTGCTCTGTGCCTGTACCTAGTCTAAACAGATTGTTGAATTTCCATGTATGAGGTATCGATTATACGTGATGGACAATACATTTTATGACAAAAATACTTTTTGTAACAATTCACTTGTTAATTTATTACTGTTTCTTTTTTCTATTACTTACCTTGTTCTTATTGATTTATTTTTAGCGATTTCTAAAAGGAGAAGCCCTCATATCCAATATATTTTTGGTAATACTATTTTTTGTTATAATAGTATATACCAAAGTACCTTTAATAAAGCAAAAGGGCATATTTTATAAGCATGTCATTTTATTTTAGGAACATAACGTAAAACCCACAGGAACTCTATATATAGAGTTTTCTTTTCGATAAACCCGCTACCTGTCGCCGCAAATATTTCCATTGTAACTTGGGCGAGCAAACATCACCTTGACTTGGTAAGCACGACCTCCTTACCACTACCATGGAACTGTTATTACTTATTTAATTTTTGCGTTCGACTGACTTTAGCGAACATTATTGCCGCGTACGGTCTAATGCTCCCACTCCACTTGGCTATTGGATGTTTGTCGTATTTGTAAAGGCGGCACTTCACTTAATCTCTCACAAATGAAATTGAGAGCCCGAAAAGTGCTATAAATTTTTGTAACCTTTTTTTTTCACTGAAATAAAGTTTAAATTTTTTTTTTATATACTTGGCTATTCGTATTCGCTATTGGATGTTCGTCGTATTTGTCAAATACTTGACGTACGTTAACAGCAGATTAAGTGTAACACTTTAGACCGTTCTTATTATCGGCGTCGTAAGATTTAAAATCGTACTGCAAGTGTTACCATTGATCTGTTGTTGTACATACAAATAAGACGAATATTTTGTCAAGCTATATCAACCACACATGGCAATTGTGACATAGACATGAATAGCCAAGTGAAGTGCCACCATAAGACAGAGACAGCCAGAAGAGTTTATAAGGTTGAGATTCTCTCAAAAACTACTTGACCTATTGTAAGAATTATTTCATTATTAGATGGATAGAAGTTAAAACTATGTAACTGTAAAAGAATTACTAAATTCGGTGCTGTGGTATTTGAGAAAATCTCAACCGTATTGAGGCCCCAAGCTTACTTGAGGGATGCTTCAAGATAAACGTGTCAAAGGCCGATGTGCAGTCCCTCCGTGGATTAACTAGTCTATCCTTGGTTTGACCAACGCCTTCAAGGCAGCGAACCTCCGGTATTGCAGGTGTCTCACTCGAGGCGACGATGACCGCTTACTGATGACTGGTCGTCGTCGTGATTGCTATAACTCATAAAAAAAACACATCGTATTCACCACCAATTCTAATATCAGCATCCCCCATATATTATCACTGTTTTTGTAAGCATAATTTTCGTTCGAAGAATTAATTTTTGTTTAAATATTTTGGTGTGAACTATTAGTAGGGGCAATCGACGCAAACAAACTGAAGTGGTAGTTTATATTTGGCGACGAATTTTTAGGAAAGTGGCGCATGACTGTGAGTGGTACCTACTTGTACGTAGGCTTTTTACCTACTCGCTCATGTGTAGGGAAAGTGCGTCCTTCGTATAAATCTTGGATTTGGAAAAAGGTACTGAACGTACGTGCTTACATGAGCGGGATTCCAATTTTAGGTTGTTTGTCGTTTAAGCAAGGTATTTTCGTTTAAATTATGTCTGTATTAGGTATATATATAACCGATAACCGATAGAGTCTCCACTATAGACGAAAACGAGTTTTCGAATGTTTTTATATAGCAATTCTTGCAACAGGACTTGGTAGCGGCAGCTAACTTTATTAGCTAATCAAGTAATTCTTTAAAAATTCTTACAAAATTATCCCTAATTTTGACCACATAATGAGTCGCCTGGGAAAGGGCATAAACTAGGCAACTTTTATAATATGGTAACTTTTTACTTTTGACAGTTCTTATTATTTGCGTCGTAAGACTTGAAATCGTACTGCAAGTGTTACTGCTGTATCTGCTGTCGACTGTACGATGGGATTGACATTGTCACTATGTGTACAAATATCCCTAAATCAATATATAAAAAAGTAAACGTTGGTGTAAGTTAGACAGACGGAAAACGAAGTGATCCTATTCCTTTTATCCTCTTGAACCCTAAAAATTGTCAGAACCTACAAGAGTTATTAGGTGCTGCATCTAATAGAATTCGCTGTCGTGCCGTTGAGTACAATGGTAGCTAAAATAGCAAAAACAGCGATAAGGTGAAGGAATGTTTTAGTTGCAGATGCCAATACTTAGCAACCACAGCCATTTATTTATCGATGATGGATTGGTGCACTGAAGCTAAGATAAGTAATAGCATCTCCCTTCTAAACGCTCTAAGGTTTCATGCCCTAGGCATATCCCAAAACGCTACGAATCTGAAACCACCTAATTTCAACGCCTCCTGACACCACCCCTAAATCTCCATCAATTCTCGACAATACAGCAATTATTAGACGATCCCAAATTCAATCGCGCCGGACTCGAACGTCTTAATTCCGTGGCACAATGAAACTGAACAATAGCCGTCTCTCATTGTGAAATATCGGGCGAGTCCATTGTCCGGTGGATGATATATTGACTCCTATCGGCTATGGGGACGCCACAGTTTTCCATACAGTGACTTATGGACCGAACGCTGCCAATTCTCAAAAATTGGTAGGATATTTCTTTGTCTTCGCTCTTTGCTGATTCAAGGCTATCGGATTACATTGTTGGCTAATATTGATGACTCATATGGAGACAGTACGTTCTTTGGTCATTCATTGTCAGCAGATATAAGATTTCGCTGGACCTTGATTGGACTGATACCTTGGACAGTCCGGTTCTCACATATCCTGTATACCTTATGTTTTAATGACCTCAGAATCGGACCTAAGTCGTATATTGGTCGTAGGTACCTCTGAGACGACGACCTCTTCACTCCTAACTTCGGGAGATAAGTGCAGGCCTTGAGGTCCCCGGGCATGAGCTCGCGGGATATCAATCAGTGAGATTGAACCCGCTTGGGATGTGGGGATTCGGGAGTTTTGCGATGTATGACTCAAACCCGCTGCTTAACCCGCTTCTTCCGGATGGCCACCGTCTGCAGATGGTAGTTGCTGCGTTCTCCGTAGCCTAGCGGCATGTCATATGTTACCGATCCGCACAACTTCCAAATAGATTTTATTATTGTTCTCATATATGCAAGTTTCCTGAGAGTTTTCTTTACCATTTTGTAATCATTCGGTAAATGACAGTTTTTCATTCCAAAAATCTATAGGACACAAGGATCGAACTTAGGTACCCGTATCGCGAGTTTAACTGGTCAGATGAGATGTGGAACATCTCCACTACGCCACCGATATCTAAGTCTTAAGCGCATTCGAAGCGGTTAGATCGATTACCTAACCTAAACCCTAATTATACAGGCTCACGTTTGTAACTGCGGTTGAAGGGACTCCGGTAATCTGACCCATTTCTGGCCCTGTGGCCGAAATCCGGGTGGATTACGTTACTCACATGACCAGCCGTATGGACGCTATGACGTCATAATCCTTTTTAAACTTACGCTGTTTGTGTGTCATGATCCACCCCGGTCGGACATTTACAGTCCACAGCACATCATTTGTAACTGTGCACTTTATCTGATGGTCGTTCGGTCTAATTTGCAGTGGTTTTGTGTAAGTTGATCTTTGAACAACTTAATACTGATTATTTTGTACCTTGTGCACATCTCTCTCTCTCTTCTCGTGTGGTTTAGTGACCAACAGAGTCAGAGTTATTCTAGGCCACCCGTAGGCCTCTGACGTTGCCTAACGACTGCTGCCGAGCGACAGCAACCGGGACCAACTGCTTTATGTGCTGTCCGAACCACGGATGTTTTCTAATATTTCGAAGTTTTTTGTGAGAACTAAATTAAGTAGTTAACATCGCTCCTGGGATCAGCGAAGTAGCACTGGGCTGCCCATGTCTGTCGGCGATGGTAGCTGGCGGTGAATATTTTGGTTGGAGTAGAGTTGCTAAATAGTTAAGTGAAGAATCACTCATAGATTTTACAAAGTGTCTAGTTTCCCATAGTACAGTCGAGAGCAGATCAATGCAGTACGATTTCAAGTCTTACGAAGCAAATAATAAGAACGGTCCAAAGTTCAAAGTGTTACCATTGATCTGCTGTCGACTTGGCAGTATTGATATATAACAAGCTTCCAAATGAAATAAAAGAGCTACCCAGCCCCCTCTTTAATAGAAAATTACATGAGTGGTTACTTGACAAACGATTCTATTCTGTTGACGAATTTTTAAAGTATAGCTAGGATTATATATGACATGAAGTTTCAATTAGATTTTAGACATTAAATTCATATACTTAATATACCTACTTTATATTTGCATGCCATATAAGTGGTAGAATATATTAGGGGCTTATTATTGTATCATGACAACTGATTATACATGTACCTACATTCACGCAAATAAATGATATGACTTTGACTGTACCACCATCGATTATAGTAACTATAGATGCCTTAAAATTCTTAACCGCGATCTAATTTTAGCAGCAATATCTTATATGTCAACCGGATTGTAATTGAAAACAAACAATGCTTTTTGGGAGTAGATTTAAATCCCTATTGTGAATACACCCTGTATATTGACGAGACCACAGGCCACAGTTTTAAATCCTTCACATTCACGTCCGGGTTGCCGCGTGATGGAGCACATTTGAATAATCTGATACATACAGGGTGATCTCGAAGAACGTTGTTGGTCATTTGGGAACTTTACTTTGTCCGGTTTATTTTTTATAAGAGACAGGGCTAGGCCTCAAAGCCTTTTTAGGCGCTCAAGTCCTGTAAAATACTGCGCGAACGAAATTTTTGTACTATTTGTGTACTATATTGACGGGATTATTAAAGCTGGTAAAATTATTGCGGCCACCCCCCAAATACTAAAACTTACTAAAAACTAAAACTTTCTAAAACTTACAAAACTTACTAAAACTTACTAAAACTTACTAAAACTTACTAAAACTTACTAAAACTTACTAAAACTTACTAAAACTTACTAAAACTTACTAAAACTTACTAAAACTTACTAAAACTTACTAAAACTTTAAAATTTACTAAAACTTACTAAAACTTACTAAAACTTACTAAAACTTACTAGTAGTAATAAAAGAGTAATAAAGTTATTTCGAATAAAGCAATAAGTTTTTTTATGTTCTTCATTTTATGGACAGATTAATTCTTGCAAAATTTTAAGTTTTAAATATGAAAAATTTGCTTTTAAAGTCAAACAATATAGAAAAATAAGTTATATTTGAGAAATAATTATTGACTAAATTCAATGACAATTTCGTAGGTCTCTGTTTTTTGGTCATGACTACCTAATTATTTGTGAAATTCATAAGCGTTGTCCTAAATTAATATTGATCACCGTACAACATATTAACTCAATTATCTCAACATAAAACAAACTATAACTTTGCTGTATGTATTTTAGGCCTAACATTAATCAACCGTAAACTTATGCCTATAGTAAATTTCATTGAAACCGTTAACTACTAACTAAAATAGGAATCAATTCAGTCGACCATGAAATTAATCTCAATTGAAAACGCTCGAACTGAGAAGAACCCATTGTAATATTTTTGGAATCGAAAATTTATCGACTACTGAATTATTCGTAACAGTTTATTATTATTGTATATGTAGCAGCAAGATGGTGTAACAGGGCAGTTCATAAAATGTCCAGGTACTTCATGAAGTGTGTTCACTTTAAATCTATTAGTGCGAGTGAACTACTTATAGAGATTCTAATAGGAACTATTTTTATGCTTAGATTGTAATTTTATTACTAATCCGATTTAAAAAGGTGGCAACTTCACTATTTTTAAAGATTATTTAATAACAAATCCTTCAAAAAATCAAGTTTAGATTGTTTAATATGTATGACGTTTTTAACCCTTAACACCCACATACCCTTTACGTAGGTAAAAATAGGCCCGAAAAATAAATCACAGCGGCAGCGAAATTTGATGTGGTATTATTAAATTAATAACCTGAATTTACGGTCCTCCTGCGTTTTATATTTATGGCAAATAATAAAATTAAGTGGGAACGACCTACTGGGATGAATTACTGGACCACTGTGATTTATGGAATCTAGAATTATATATAATTATGTATAAGTATATGTTATTATCATCATCAGCCCGCAACAATCCACTGCTGGACATTCTCCCAAAGCATGTCACTTAAGGAGCCATATGGTTGTCAAAAGCAAGAGCGGCGGATTGAAGAGCACGGCACAGTGCCTCAATATTCGTATTTTTATGAATTTTGGATGAATTTTGGCAGGGAAATAAAAATACGCCAACAAAAATCAGATTTATTTTAAAACAAGCTCTCGTGTTTATAGTACCCTACATTTTGATATATATTTTGTATGTATAACTATTTCGGTTTAGACATAATTTTCATTTTAAAAGACATGAAAGAGGTATGTTTGCGATTTTTTTTCTATCGAGCGATGTTTGTCCAATCGTGCATCGGTATTCATCAGTCTCTAAATAGACACCTCAAGATTGCTATATATTTTTTTCAGACGTTTAATTTTAGTAGTTAATGCCGTAGCCTCCGTAGAAAAACTGAAAATACGCGCATACGAAGCCTTAACCCGATTCTCGGTCTTTTTTACATCCAGTGTCATCCCTGCATCTAATCGGGGGGCATCCCACACTACATTTACTTGGTCGAGGCCTTCATTCTATAACTTGTCTATGCCTACCCAATAGTTTTAGTATACACTACACGAGGCTTTTTGAAAATGGCGGGAAACGACGGTTGCGAAATTATATAATAATTTTCAGTTTAATGTCTACAGTGGGTGTTTTGTGTTTAATATCACGTTAAATTAATCAGAAAATTTTAGAATTAAAACTATAGTGAGCCATTACTACAAATTATTATATATAAACGGATATCACTCACTTATATTGTTAAAGTCGGCAATTAGACCGCCGACCTTTTTTTGCCGACTTTAACAATATAAGTGAGTGATATCCGTTTATATATAATAATTAATCAGAAAATGTTCGCGAATGACAGTATGGTGAAGTTATTGGAGAATTCAAGCAGGATCTGAAGTTTGGCGCCATGGTCAAGATTCCCACTACGAGCTCGGGAGTGAACGTGACTATCGAGCTGCTTCGTCCACAGTGATTGACGCTACGGCGTCTCCTGTGGATGAAGACAAGAAGACGCGGCTACCCAGGGTGACGACGCTACGGCGACTCCCCTGGAGGATAGATAGAAGACTATTATACATTGAATTTTCTGTAACATGACATTTGCAAATGACGAACTGTCGAGTCCATTAATAAAATAAATAAAATACACTACACGAAATTACCAAGCTTGTAACTTTCCCGTACTTGTTTACATCGCTTTTTTCAGGATTCCAGCTCTGTAAGTTCTTAATTATACGACAATTTTCTCTGATGAAAGTTTTTTACCACTTTTCTACTCAGTCATCGCTGAGCAGAAAATCGCTGAGTGGCAAGCAACTTTTACTTGGAAGAAGCGTAATGTAAATGAGAAAAAGGGCTTGCAAAAATTTACAAAACGTGTTTATTTGCAATATAAAATTGTTTTAATGGACGAAGGAATAACAACGTTTGATATCTGATAAAGAATAACAATCTTTTGATGTTTTATTTGCACAGTGGGTATCTAATTTGATTTCTTCGTACGGAGAACAACAAATCAATGGTAAGACTTGCAGTACGACTTTAAATCTTACGACGCAGATATTATTATCTGATATTATTAGAACGGGCCGAAGGTCAAAGTGTCACACTTGATCTGCTGTTAGGTGTACCTACGTCAGCGTCAAAAGTAGCAAATCACTTTTGTATTTTGTCATACTGACAGAACATACATAACATTAAATGCCTGTTGTTTCCCACAGGTATAGGCTGAAACCAAATTAATTAATTATGAGGGTATTAGGTGATAAGTACGACTGTCCCATAGCAGCACACTGGACGAAAATGCTAGTGGCGTAAGAATGGACTGAGCTATTTATATTTTTATTGTGATGATTTTGTATTTTATTATTGACATTTTATTTTATTTTATCGAGGACAATTTATTTACTAACGTATAATAAGTAATACTAACAATCTATGGACCATGTTGTTCGAAATAAATGATTGATGATGATGAATTTGTTTTAATGTTCATTTTAATTAAAATAACAAAGAAATAGGTTTTTTTTGTAAAGTTATAAGACATATTCGTCATGCCATACGATATTTTGTTCCAACTTGAATTTGGACATGAAAGGAAAAAGGCATTTTCGAGAATTCGAAATTCGGAACTCACCTGAATATTCAAGAGTCGTTGGGAATATTTTATGAAGTTCACTCGTGTTTAAGGTTCAGTGGGGTTGGAGAGGGACCTTTGGATTTGTTTGCTCATCGAAGCTTGAAAACTTTGACTTTTGAAAATATTGGATGACGTAACACATAAATCTTTATATCGAAAACTAAAAAAAAAACGACTGCCTTGGCATATAATGGTGAAACGCGAATTGGACGAATTGGAATATATTTAATATCGACCAACGTAATTCTGGCATGTCCTACAACTATAGTAAAATGAATACTTTTAGAACTGTCAAAGTTAACTTATAATTAGAAAAGTCATAACAGAATTACTAATTCAAAAGGAATCTAACGATACCAATCGAATAATATATCAAAATCCACCCAGTCGTTTGGGCTGCATGAAGATACCAACTGTTACGGACTAGCCACCTTTGGGCCATAATTTATCCTTCTCGGTCATCCTCCATTGTAAACGCCACGATCAACATCTAAATTCCTTCTAAATTATACCACCTTTTTTTTTACTTGGGGAAATGCTTTTTCGCATCTCACCGCGCCAATAAGGAGGGGTGCGCGGTGAGTATGTGGGACTCCCGTCATGTACGTACGGTCCTATACCCACTAAATCCCCAAGGTGTTCATCTCACCGCGTTTGGACGAGGTTGTGGGAACGCAACGCCAGATACCACAACCTCGTCGGCGGCCGCCCGCGTGGTGGTCTTCGGGTTTATACCCCTAAACCTCCGCTTAAGGCGTCTCGGAACACAGGACAAGACGCCTTACAGCTCGGGAATAAATTATACCACCTGCACCTGATATCTTGAAAATAAGTTTTTTAATTCACCAGCTCCTCAACACCAACTTACATCTCATACTCTCCATAAATATAGCCCTCCTCGTATTGGACGTCGGTTAAAAAGAAAAAAGTCCATCAGAAAAAGGCAACGTTTGCAAATAATTATTTCAACATTGTCATTAGTTTAAAAAAATTTATTCAAGAGAGGAATTGAGTATTCGCCTTAAAGCATAAAAAGGTGCATTCGGAAATATCATCCATTAAAATAACGGCCATATCTTATTATTTTATTGTCCGCGCATAATAAACCCCCAGAGCGGTTATGGTGACAGATGGCCGGAAGGTGGGACCCGTTACTCTTCGTAATGCGTCGGCAGCGACACTTTGAAGAGTTATTGGAACTAAAATATTGAATAACATATTAGTATAGGTAGCATATTTATACATAGATGATCTATTAGACTTCGCCTAGGGCGAGACCAAGAGAAAAGTCTGAGTCTGCCGTCAATTTAAAGAAGTGCTGCTACAGTATAGATGAGTTTTGATTATTTGTTGACATTAATATTATTAGTATGTTATCTGCCTTTCAGTTGACATTGTTTAGAATAAGTAGTTAATTTCGAAATTGTTGACATAGAATTTTATTAATCGTATTTAATTAGGTAGATATTATATTGTACAATAGTGTTATTGTTTGCTTGTTTTAGATTACAATGAATTTCGAACACAATGAACATCGTTAGCGAATAATTAAATATGAAATATATGAAATTTTTATACAACTTTGACAGTTTAAGAGGGGTTTCATACTCAAACTTGTCTCTATATAAATCCTGGTCTCAGAGATAGTGTACGCGCGATCGAGGTTAGCTGTCAAAATTGTATGAAATTTGACAGTCGTAAGAGCGAAATCAGACTTTGCGGTCAAAATTGACCCTGAATCACGCTTAGTGACTCGGCCAATTGTAAGAGTTGTTGTTAAAGTCAAATGTTTTTATTGCCAGTAGGACCGTTGTGTACATTTTTTTTTAAACTTACATTTATACCACTTGCAAGGAAAAGGTGCCAACGCTAAGGAAAAAGTGGCAAAAATTCAGCGGCACATATTTTTAAATTGTTAGTCTTCTGATATGACCAGGAAGAGTGCCACCAAACGACAACAATGCTCAAATGAAAATAGCACTAGCGGTCACCCATCCAGTACCCTCCCAAAGTTGCTTAACTTGTACGAAACGGAAAATATTCTAGTTATGACAGATGGAGTCGGACATATTGTAAATATAACCTCTATTTCAGTTCAGTATAGGGCGGCAAATGAAGAACAAACTTTCACTTTGAATGACAACTTTTGATTAAGTAGGTACCCTCTTCTCAACACAATTGATATAATTTCCGATCCCAAAAGTTTTGCATTCAATCCCATAATTCCAGGCGAACGAACCATTGCCAAACAAAACGCGAACCTCAGATGAGAACTTATTGATCAATCACAGTATACATAAGGAGAGCCAGAAGATGACATCAATGACAGTAGATAAAATGCTGGTTCAAAGTCGTATATAAGACAATGAATGTCATGATGATGATGTGTGTAGCCGGTTCCGCATGAAGGATAAAGTTTAGATCTATACATATAATAAGACTGTAAAAAAGTTGTGTCTGTACATTGGATATTTTTTGAAAAGAATAATTGTAATGTGTTTTAGGATCGATACTGATGCCAAAACAATAATTTTTAGAATTTTTGTCTCTTTGTCTGTGACTTTACGCAAACGAAGTTGCGGGATAACCGCTAGTTTGAAATATAATAATACGGTATTTTTTACAAAATTTATTTATTTATCCCAGACAAATTGATTAACGCCAAAGCAAATATTTGTCTAACGTCGAGGTTTAATTTCTTAACAGTATGCTTATGATGAATAAATGATGGTAAATAAATAATAGAGAACCCGAAATCTTAGGTCAATGTATCTTTTGCCAATTACCACTTTATACCACAGCCCAAATCAAGTGTCTTATTTTGTAAATAAATATGATCGTCTAATTACCTGTTGTGATGTAACACTGTAGGAACTGATTGATCGAACCTGTTCATCACCATGAAAATAAAATATAATAATGTCTAAATAATTATGCAATAATCACAGAACAGCTGAAAATGTTCATATGTTCAGCATTATCAAGTACTATCAAATAAGAGGTGCTGAATTAACAATATAAGTTTAGTAATGTACCTATTTAGGGCTCTATCTTGGGCCAAATACTCTTCATCTTGTCTTGTTTGAATTACCGTGTTAAACATTCACCGACTTCAGTCTACTCGTGACCATGATGGCTGTAATGTAGTCGAAATATCGAGACATCAATAATAAATGTTTAACACGGTAATTCCCATTTTATCTAATTAATATGTATACAAACCGTGTAAGTTTAAAAAGTGATATTGATATTTAATTATTTAGCTTCTAAATTCGGCCAAAAAGATCAATTTCTTTAGCCGAAATTTGGCAAAACTCTAAACACTGCCCTATCTCTGTTCACAGGACTGACCTTTCCAATTTTCTGCTCATCTGATCACAGTCTGAACTAAATGACATCGGCTATCAAAAACATACACGAGGCCTTTATTTCATGACGTGGAAAAAACTAATCATAATAAGAGCAAGATTCCACTCAGAATTAAGATAAAAGTATACACAGGGTGTTTCATTATGGTTGTGATTTTCTGAATTGGTCAATTTTAATTAAGGACGTTAGATTCGAAAACGGTTAAAAGGGTCTTTACGGTCCCATGTCTTAAACAATACGTGTTAAAATTGATTAATTTTTAAAACATTAAAGATGCAGCCACAAATTAGCCGTGATTTTGTCTCTTGTTTTCGATATAAATCGTCTTCTTTCAACAATTTACAATTTTCGAGGAAATATACCTTTTTAGTGGCAATATCAACAGCAAACGAATCAAATTCGTAAAATACTACAGCACTGAGGCCAGTTAAAAGAGTGTGAAGAACAATTTAGCCGGATTAGTTTTTTAATATTCAAAGCCAAAACTATTTTTATTTACGGTTTGGCACCACACCACTGCACCGTCACCTTGTATTGTACTATTCTATTCTTTTTCTTGTGTATTGTGCATTGTTTGTGTGTGTCAAATAAACGTTACCTTATCTTATCTTTATCTTATTTATCTTCAATCAAACATTCATCCTTTTTACGCGCAAATCTTCCATACATTTTACTATGGAGCGCGTGCCCGGGCGCATAGTTCCTGATACGGCAATTGCCGTAATATACGGTTTTCAGACACCTTTTAGGTCGAAACTAGACGTACGGCAGGACGTGCACTACCGTATTACTATATACGGCAATTGGGCAAATTAAGCAATGAATAGACCCCTTAATCTTTATAATTACATAGAGACACTCTAATATCAACCACTAAATGCAACCTGTGGTGTTGAATCAAAATAGTAGTTTTAAGCAACATTTAAGATAAGATAAGATAACGTTTATTTGACACACACAAACAATGCACAATACACAAGAAAAAGAATAGACTAGTACAATACAAGGTGACGGTACAGAGGTGTGGTGCCAAACCGGTCCCCAGCTCAGCGTGTGCTGTAGTAGTGGTACCTACTACAGCGCTGGTTTTCAGCGGGGCCGCGGGTGCAGTGACGTACGGACGCAAACAGAATACATAAATAGATTATGAAGTATACACAATATAAACAATAATATTTATTTTATTTAATTTTAATTTACTTATTGTACTTTTATTTTATATTGGACTTAGTGCCTGAAATAAACGAATATTATTATTATTATATAAACTATCAGTGAACGATTCTTTCCAATTGGTCAAGTAGTTTTGAAAACAACCTTAATGAGGCCATGAGCATTCGAGCTCGAGCATTCGAACAATGAGTACTTACTTTGAGTCGGGACTTCAAATGCTTCAACGATAGGATAAAAACGGTTCTTAATATTCTCCTGCATTCATATAATTCTTAGATGAAGACATTCCCTTCTTCTTTTGTAAGGAAAACTAACGCGTGGTTATTAATTGGTTGAAGAAAAATATTGTTTATTTAAAAAAAATATTAAATTCAGGCAACTTTGTTTCGTATTTAAGGAAAATTTTATTTACTTAAGTACCTTAGGTTATTCTTCAACAAAGTAAATAATAGTGTGCCTTGTAAGTTAAAGGATGTTTTTAAAGTGAAAAAAATAATTTCTATCGATTTGAATGTGACTTTATTTTTATCAGAACGATAAAGTTGTAGGTAGTTGTTGATGTTCAGTTATCGATACCATTCGATAGTCATTATGATCGGTTTACGTGCTGAAGAGCTATGTATAGCAGAAGTAGGGTATCCTGTATCATAGACCACTTACCCCATAGACCTGTAACAGGATAGCCCGTGTCTGCCCGCACATGAGCGCAAAATTGCTTCGCGACACGTGTCACCTAGATATATTATCGACATGGACGCATCTCTTTAATACGGCACCCCTGTCCCAAGCTTCGTCTCTATGCGCTCATCGTTGACCGAATTTTTAGGTTGCAAATGACATTTCCACATTTCAATGGAGCTTTGCCTAAAACTACGTGACCATTTAAGCTGTACCTATCATTTTGTTGGGGACTTATTACAGGTTTCATATTGCATAATCATAATCAGTATCATTTTCTACTACTCTCGCAACTCCTATAGAAGAATAACAAAAACAATGAATAAATCGCTTCGATTTCTTACTAATTTCTGTATTCTTTATTAAGCTGTATTTTTCGAATCGCAACTTGTACAAAACTTTATTTTAAACTAATAATTTTAATAAAAAACGGACCTATTTTTACTTCGTTATTTTGTACAACTTGCGGTTGATGGTGGGGCAGAATCTGGCATTGTCATTTGTACCGATTTCATGTCTATTAGGTAAGTGGTCT
Organism: Tachystola acroxantha; assembly: GCA_963506565.1. NCBI lineage: Eukaryota > Metazoa > Arthropoda > Insecta > Lepidoptera > Oecophoridae > Tachystola > Tachystola acroxantha. The sequence goes on along the minus strand of OY735894.1, from coordinate 5,762,259 downwards.
GTGCCCTGTATACCTATATAAAAATTGGGATTGCGTTACGAGTATTTGAAGAACGATCTAGATTCACATAGCAAGTATAAGTTTGTATGTCAACAATTTTTCCAATTTACATTTACACCACTTTGAACTCTTTTTAGTCTGTGTAGTAGGTACATAATTGAAATTGTAATGAAAGAAATTATATTTAACCGAGCCGCCATTATTAGCGAGTTCCTTGGAAATCGCGTTCACATTCATATTTTTTCGCTTACAAAGGCAAATGACGTTTGAATCTAGAACTAGGTCGAGAATCCACTCTTACATAGTTTTAGCTTCGAATGAAAATTGAAATTCCATTTCGTTAGAGATGGATGCATTTTGTTCGAAATATTGGATATTTCTATTAGTACTTTTTTATTGAGATTTTTTTCCATTTCTACCTCTGTTCTCTATACTGTCCAAACGCTTTGATTTGAAATAGTTTTCAGCTTTTCGAGCCTTCAACAGGTCTGGAGTGCTAGCACGCGCAGCATTAGCGATCGGAGCGAGCAGAGCTGTCAAACTAATGTCAAACGTCTTGTAATAACGTCAGTTTGACAGCATCTACAAGCTGACGCGTGCTACAAGGGCCGATCGATTCGAAATTGGATGTCCTGTTACTTCAATGCAAAACATGGTAACATTGAGCTGATGCCGCAGCATCATATGAAACCAGAAGGATACCCAACTCATCACCAACTTACAGTAGAGCTATCGTGTTAGGCTTTTTGGAATGGTCTTAAATGTGTCAGAGCAGAGATTTAATTTTTTTAATAAAATACAAATTAGGGTTATCACCCATAGCGCTAAGTATCCTTAGCGCTGTGAAAAAGATGGAAGCGCATTAAGTATCACAAAGAATCAGGAAGGCAGGTTTAAGTCTTGCTCACGGCTAGAAAACTTTCATTATTTAAAAAAGAACCAGGAAATGGAAGATCTGGTATCTGATCCAAAAGTCATCGGAGAGACAAAGGCTGCTCGACTATGCTGGCTCGGGCACGTCGAGAGAATGGGAGACGCTCGTGCTGCGAAGAGAGCATACCTGGGACGACCGGACGGGCGATGTACAGTCGGTCGTCCTAGATATCGTTAGAAGGACGAAGTCGAGACAGATCTGTGGGGCGTAGTAGCGTTAGCGATCGACGCAACGCCGCGGAGCTGTCAAACGCCTTGTAATAACGTCAGTTTGACAGCTCCGCGGCGTTGCGTCGACGCTGACCCGTGCTACAAGGGCTGGGCCGACTGCAGGCACACACGTGGCGCGAATTGGTGCAGGACCGCAATGACTGACGTATTCTCGAGGCCAAGGGTCACTTCGGGTCACTGAGCTAGCGGGTAAGTATAAAAAATTAGCACAATTTTTCAAGAAATGTTATGAAATGACAATGCCAGATTCTGCCCCACCATCAACCGCAAGTTGTACAAGATAACGAATAAATGTAAAATATCTCCGTTTTTTATTAAAATTATTGGTTTAAAATAAAGTTTTGTAAAAGTTGCGATTCGAAAAAAACAGCTTAATTAAGAATTCAGAAAATAGTAAGAAATCGAAGCGATTTATTCATTTTTTTTGTTATTCTTCTATAGGAGTTGCGAGAGTAGTAGAAAATGATACTGATTATGATTATGCAATATGAAACCTGTAATAAGTCCCCAACAAAATGATAGGTACAGCTTAAATGGTCACGTAGTTTTGTAGGTGGGGCAAAGCTCCATAGAAATGTGGCAATGTCTTTTACAAGTAAGATACAGACATACAAACTTGTCTGTATCTTACTTGTAAATTTCATAACATTTCTTGAAAAATTGTGCTTATTTTTATACTTACCGGACCATCCGTTAGATCCAACAAGAAAGTTGCACATCTCTGGTCTTGTTAGTTGTCATACGTTACAGAACGGAGATACATCAAACTTTTAATGATGCAAAGTTATAAGAAAAGTTTTGCGGATGGGATCTGTGATCTCGTAGGACTGGGTAGACAGACATTGCTTTTACCCTGTTTTATGCAATCGCGACTTATTAAATTTACACAAACTTTGAATTCCCGTTGCGGTGACAGAATTGACGTTGAGGGATTTACTGCATCGGGCTCACCCGATGAGGGACTCATCCCTCAACGTCAATTCTCACTATGAAGGTTTCCATAGTCAGGGGTACATTAACTTCACATCTATGGCTGTCCCTTTGGCGACTTTGTCCCCTTTGGCGTCGAGACACTTGGTCCGTGGGGTCCGAGCGCACACGCGCTCCACTAGGAGCTCAGCAAGCCCCTGAGGGAGGCGACGGGTGACCCTCGTGCTGGCGGCTTTCTCGCGCAGAGGCTGAGCCTGGCCATACAGCGCGGGAATGCCGCCAGCGTGATGGGCACCCTCCCAAGAGGGCCAAGTTTTTTTAGAATGTTTTTAGTTAGGTAGATTTTTAGTTTAGTTTTTAATGTATTTTTAAGTAGTTTAGTTTTATTATATTTGTGTAAGATTTCTTGAATAAATTTATAATTTATCGTTATCTATGGCTGTTAGTCATAAACCTAGTTTAGGCTCTATTTTATGCGACTATGTTTTATCACTTTCTCATTTCATCAACAAACGTTAGGTTAGAAAGGGACCGTAGCTTAACGCGTGGAATAACTTCTAAGTCACGTTTATGGCTAAAATCATTCATTTGTAATTTACAAATGAATGATTTTAGCCATGAAAATAATAAAGCCACTTCACTAAAACAACTTTCCAAAACTTTTCAACGATAAACTATTTTAATTTCTGAAAAAGCCTGACCATTTTTCCGTTTCAAGAAAACAAGAAAAACTATTAATTGCAACGCTTACCCGCGGTGTTCCCCTAATGAGTTTAAAATGGATTTTCGCAAAGTAACACCGCTAATATGGCTTTAGAAAATTAATTAAATGAAATACTTTAACTTGTGTTACTTCTATTTTGAAACTACCACTTGCTCGCGGCTTCGCTTGTGGCGAATATAAAGTTTAGTTTTTATTTATAAACCCTTTGGGTTGGGTTTATTAATAAACCCTTTGCATGTTCTTCATCTATTCTGTAATACCCCTTCTTAACAAGTGTTCCTTTAATGAAATTTTAAATTTCCTCTCTGTCAACGTCGTGGCACTTTCTGGCAACTTGTTATTAAAGCTATTAAGGTTGAGATTATCTCCAAAACTACTGGACCTATTGCTAGAATTCTTTCACTGTTAGACAGATAAAATTTTAAACTATGTAACTGTAAAGGAAATATTAAATTCGGTCCAGTAGTTCTTTCGAAAATCTCACCCGTATTGAAGCTTCCTGTATACTTTTCTCTGTCTTCGTGGTACATAATAAGGTTGAGATTTCCTCAAGAACTACTGGAGCGATTTTAATAATTATTTTACAGTTACATAGTTTTAACTTTTATCTATCTAACAGTGAAAGAATTATTGCAATAGGTCAAGTAGTTTTTGAGAAAATCTCAACCTTAAAAACTCTCCCGTTCTTTTATCTGTGTTAGATTGTACGTAGTTATTTTGTATTTATAGAAATATCTTTACCGTAATAATATCTATAATCTAATTATCCGTCACTCAAACACAAAATCCTATTTCCCAAGTTAATGTTACTTCCGAAATAGTATCAGATATTCGATTGTTCTCCGTCCGAATTCGCCCATGGGGAAATTTATTTTCTCATCGCATTTGCCATGAGAATAGGAATGTTATTTATATTTCCTATTGATATGCCTTGTTGTTAAAACCCATTTAAGTATAATGCAAGTTTGAAAAGAGATTTGTTGTTAATTGATTTCGATTTATAAAGCAGGTTATTTCAAAGTTAATCTTACCTTAAGATATAGGTACCGATTTCGTAGAAGTGTAACAGATTAGATTAGTAACGATCTCTCACAATATTATTTCAAATATTTCTAAAGCATTCACATTAAAACATTTATTCAAATAACAATAAAATATTTAAAATAACAATTTTGAACAATACTAACCTAAAAAAGTACCTATAAACTCATTGATCTCCTATAAACAACTAGATACACAAAGGTCTTACTAAAACAATTTAAAAAACGTCCAAATAAGTGTCCATTGTTAACGTCCAAATAATGTCCAATAAAGCAAATTAGGGTCCATTCATCCTTTTGGACCTTCTTTGCGCTCTGACATTTTTAGAAGGCAGACTGTGTATCTGGTTGTTTATAGGAGATCAATGTTTCCGTTACATCCCGAGTAACATGATTTTTTCTTCAGTACAGTACACAGTCTGCCTTCTAAAAATGCCCGAGCGCAAAGAAGGTCCAAACGGATGAATGGACCCTGTTCAGTGTAGAAACACTGTTTTGCTAATTCTGAACTAAATGCACAAACAAATACCTAGACTTGGAAATTGCTTCAAATCCCGTCACGCTGTCAGCGACACACCACGCGGTGACCACACGTTACACAGTTTATGGTATCGTGGTCCGCCTCTATGTCGTCACCCAAGGCCCCTTCGTATCATTGCGTAGCTGGCATTTTTGCAATAGGAATATGACTTTTAAACGGCATCACATCTTATCGAAGGAAAATTAGTTGTATTTGTAAAGTATTTACAACAAAGTCCAAGTCAAATTTCTTTATTGCAAGTAAGCACGTTGTGTACATTTTTGCACATCAACATATTTTGGAATTTACATTTACACCACTTTGCAAGGAAAAGGTGCCGACGCTGAGGAGAAAAAGTGGCAAAAACTCTCAGCACCACATCTTTAAAATAATAAAAAATACAATTACCTACTTAATAATTAGGTATAACTAGGTACAACTGCAGCTACAACCGTTACATACTATAGGGATAGCCAGTAATGCTGTGATTCACATTTTTTATATGTATTTGTTTTTATGCAATAAATAATATTTGATTTGATTTATAGTCATAAACCTAGTTAAACTTCACTTCCTTTATATCGTGTTGCTACTTTCATGCTTCGTTAAAAAAAGGTTAAGATAGAAAGGGGCAGGGTGGGTAAACGGTGGCGTAACTTTAAATCACGTTTATGAATAACAGCCTGTGTGTTTAGGTGTTTTTGCTAACTATTTGTTGTCATCTAGTTTACAATTATTTTTTGGTCTGACACATAGTTTTAGCGCGTAGACCTTCAATAACAATTCGAATGGAGGATGTTTAATGAATTTTTATGAAGATATTATAAACCAAGAGGTATCATTTAGCGTCGTATTGATTACGACTGACATCTATAGCCAAAAATGTAGGTCAGATTTTTGTTTTGTACGGTGGAACACAGAGAGAGGTGTCCAAGAGTTTTTAAGGTTGAGATTTTCTCAAAAACTACTTGAGCTATTGCAAAAATTCTTTCACTATTTGATAGATAAAAGTTAAAACTATGTAAATGTAAAAGAATTATTAAATTCGGTCCAGCAGTTTTTTGAGAAAATCTCAACCTTATTGAGGCCCGCTGTATCTCTGTCTTCGACTGTACGTCAGCCGCCTCCGTAAAAACGTCTCAACATTGTAAAATAGCACCACCAAAATAAACTTCAAAAGTAAACAGTCAGATAAGACCTAATGCCTACCCTTATCAATGTCGGAGCCCCTTTATGCGTGTGACTTACAATACTATCTTAAGCTGCCCGGCTAAGGAGCATTTCTCAAAGTTGAGATGTGTCCGTTTAGATTATGTTTATTGCAGATTTCTGGTAATAGTTTTGAGTTATTTGATTACCTATTCGTTATGTAGCGGAGTATGTTTTCCGAATGGTAATAGGGGCAGCTCCCCCCCCCCACTCCCCCTCCCTCCCCTAGAGATTAGAAAAAGTATCCAGCCCAATGCAAAGTCCTTAGTCAGGTACTGGAAAGGCGATGAGGCGAAAGCGAGCGGGGAGAGCAGAGTACTACTGTCTCTCCTATTCCGTCCACGCGGCCGCGTCGTCGCCTGTTCTCACCCCCCCCCCCCCTCCCCCCCCTCCCCCCGGGCCATTGGCTGGCGAAGCCCTGGATCATCATCATCCCAAGTGCGAGTCGGACTCGCGCACCGAGGCTTCTGTGCAACGCAACTTTAGCCCCTTAACTTGATACAGGGTGTAACGTAAATATAAGTATACCCATATGAAGCCGAACGGAGGGTGTTCAGTATCGGTAACCCACAGAGCACCCCCACTAGAGTCCGCATTAACAAATTTTTGTTTGAAAACGAAATCGCCACAGGAACGAGGTGCGGGGCGGGACAAGCCACATCCTGATTGGCCAATTCAAGGTCGTCGCACGTCGTAAGCGCAGAACGAATGCAGCGCAAGGATGGGATAATAATATAGGATGTATCGATTATCGACATTTTCTGTCGATAAGCGATTTTGTACTTGAATTTAGAAAATTGTTAGGATGAGTCATATTGCGGAATTTGATGTGACATCAAATGTCTACTACTATGTGATACTAAACATTAATAAATAAAACAGCGCAAATTGTAAAGAAATAAATTAGTTTTATTAAATTAAATAATACTGATACTTGATAGCTTATAGATAGAGAGAGCTCGGTGGCGCAGTGGTTGAGTCACTGGACTTGCAATACGGAGGTCCTGGTTCGATTCCCAGCCAGGGCAGCCATGTTCTAATGAGTTATACTCGGTTTTTTTCGACCGAAAAACTTACGTACATTTACCGAATGTTCTCAAAACGGTGAAGGAAAACATCGTGATGAAACCTTCATGCCGTAGAAAAAAAAAATCTAAGGCATGTGTAATCCGCCAATCGGCACTGGGCCCGCGTGGTGGACCATGGTGCGAGCTCCCTCGATGAGAGGGAAAGTCTGTGCCCAATCAGTGGGGACATAAAAATAAATAAGCTTAAAACAGGTAAATCTCAAAGGAGCCCATACCTTTAAGGCCCACCCTTGCTGTCCTGTTATTGAGACAATATTAATCCCATATTTTTCTACCGCGTTTATTGCTCTTAAACACAAGGCTAGTCAATGCAAAGTTGAATTTACCTTAACATTTGATGAATCAAAATAAAAAAGTTGAATATGTTCCTTCGAATCAACGTACTTTTCTGTAAGTACCACTTGTTTTTATTAAATTCAATTGCACAAATGAATGCACCGAAGCTTTGTTTTTCCTAAGTCGTATTTTACGTGGAGTATACCAATGAGTTGGCAAATTTAATAAATCAATACTGGTATCCGGTTGTATTATCTCGGGGAATTTTTGTGGTTCTGGCAGCGTGAAATGTTCAGAAGATGCTGGGTTTGTTCTTGGCGGTACTACGGCATGTTTTGAATACTGTTCATCTTCAATAAAGTTCTGTAAAAGTGTAATAGTTACATGTTAATCTTAATTTGAAGGACTTAAAATTATCAAAGTTTATAGTTATGCTCAAGCAACACACCTTAGACATAAATGTTGTCTCCAACGTTGGTTGGGAAATCATAGGCGACGTTACTGAAGTTGACTGAACTCCAAGAACATTGATATATAAATTAAATGTATTCCGAATAATATTTCGATCTAACAGGAGGTAGAAAAATATGAATATTAAATTAATAACAGTATACTTCTATAAAGGGTGGGCCTGGTTTGATCAATCTCCTTTGAATATGCTAACAACATCGACATCGACAATTCCCGAACGGGTGACTGAAAGCACTAACTTACACGTGCCGGGGAGAAAGCGGGATGTCTAAATATGAATTAACACATGAAAGAAAGAGATTCGTAAAAAAGACATCAACGTGCTCACCTGAAATGGTACACATTATGCAGCAAAATTTATTTTATTATTTTAATCTTTTTATATGGAAATTCAACTGACCGATGAAAGGAAATACCATCCTTTTGAAGATTCGATGTTCTACAAGACTTTCCACATAATTTTACCGCACAGTAAGACATATTTAGATAGTTTTTTACCTCATTTTCACTCACAAACTCATGAGGACGTTCAATAGGCGAATGAAACGATGTTTTGAGGCGTGGCGCTATTATAGTAGTACTTACTAGTGTGCTTGGCAGCAGCGGGGGCCCTCATATGCGGACTCTAGTGGGGGTGCTCTGTGCGGTAACCGAACAACTTTTGTTCTAAAAAAAAAATTCGCGAAAATCGAACAGTATCGGACTTTTTCTACTAAATGTACTAAAAAGTCTTCAACTCCCATAGTCTCTCTAACTAGTCTCAGAATAGGATTATCAACACCTTTATCTGTACCACTTTGTCAGAATAGGATTATCAACACCTTTATCTGTTCTTTCTGATTCAGGAATACTCCTACATTCTGTTACTCCACTACAATGTAAGTGAAATCACAGTAAGGAACTGTCCACTCCAGTGCCTTCTAAAGCGATATTTGTGAGAAGATTACGCTTTATTTATGTGTAAGGGCAACATTGTTTTCGGATTACTCTCTCGGACCGTAAAAAGGAACTGCTGTTGTGTACGCAGCCTTATTTTTATTCGTTTGACCGCGAAAATAGGTCGTAAAAACGTTTCAGACTTTCAAAGTAGGTTTAAGATGTTTATGGGCTTAGCTGTTAGCTGTGAAATGATTTCGAATAGATTCTATAAAATGCTGTCCACAAAGTATCTTTGTGCCCGTGGGTATTTAGATAAATCCGTCGAATCTTTTGCCTAAAGCTATTCGATTAGACGTTCGAAATTCGTGTCTCATCGAGTAGGTTAGATCATTGGAGTACTAAAAGTAGTAGAAATGTTACAGGCCAACCGTAGGCAAACTCAAATAACAGTAATCGTACAGCGGGCTTCATTAAGATTAATATTTCAAGGGTATTTGACAAATACGACAAACATCCAATAGCGAATACGAATAGTCAAGTGAAGTGCCGCCATTACCTACATCACAACATGTAATTAGACGATCATATTTGTTTACAAAATAAGACACTTGATTTGGGCTGCGGTATATATGTCTAACATCACTAGTGCTCTACTTTACCTAGTGTTCATCATCATCATCATCAGTCTATTTATCCCCACTGCTCGGGCACTACCTTCTCTTACATCGAGGGAGCTACCTAGTGTGTACAAATTAAAAATTAAATTCTCCAATACAAGGCGGCACGGCATCCATCGGCTTGGCACGTGACACGTGAGCACTTGGAACGTACAATTCGCTGCGACTATTTTCCTTCCTGTATTTGCCTATACCCTGCGGCTACATTTACTACTTTATTTTCCTCACGTTCCTGCCATACATGGTAGTTTATTTATTTATTTTATTAATGGACTCTACATTTAGTTATTTGCCAATGTCATGTTACAGAATATTCAAAATATCGTCTTCTCTTCATACAGGTGAGTCGCCGTAGCGTCGTCACCCTGGGTATCCGCGTCTTCTTGTCTTGATCCAGAGGAGCCGCCGTAGCATCACTCCGGACGAAGCAGCTCGACAGGCACGTTCACTCCCGAGCTCGTAGTGGGACTCTTGCTTGACAATAGCGCCAAACTTCAAATCCTGCATGAATCCTCCAATAATTTCACCATACTGTCATTCGCGAATATTTTCAACAAGTTTCAAATGTTGCGGTGCCCTTACAGGGTTTATGTGAGCACTTCCTGTACTATCTAACAACCATGTTACCACATAAAGCAAGGAATAAATGAATTATGAATTTTCTGATTAACTTAACGTGATATTAAACACAAAACAACCACTGTAGACATTAAACTAAAAATTTCAAATAATTTCGCAACCGTCGTTTCCCGCCATTTTCAAAAGCCTATATGGTAGTTTTTTTAACAATGGTTTCATGTATGCTTATACATATGCATAGTCGTGATCTATATCAACATCATCATGATACATGATACGGGCGTATCAATCTATTGCTGGGCGGTAGGCCTCTCTCAAGGCACGCGACTCAACAGTCAACATGATAAATACTTTAAAAAAAAACTCTTAATTTTTTTTTAATTTTAAAGCCTGACACACACACAGGCAGCTTGCGGTCTGCGGCCAGTTGAAACGCATGCCCCGGCCAGTTTTCTTCAGTCGTTAACATCCAGTAGGTAGCGATTTTTCCCAGGTAAACACGTTTCCGAAAAATTTCACGTCCTTTCGTATCCTTGTTTCTCGTCTTCTATTATTCCAGTCTTCACGTTTAATAAGTACACCAGTCTTTTTTAGGGTTCCGTACCTCAAGAGGAAAAAAGGAACCCTTAGAGGACCACTTTGTTGTCCGTCTGTCTGTCTGTCCGTCTGTCAATACATTTTTTATTTATTCTTTTTTCCATAGCTACGAAAACCACTTTTCATCGAGATTTAAATCTGCAACAATTCCATTTGCAATGCCAGCCAACCTTTGTGAATTTTTAAAACATTTCAAATATTTTTTCAAACGACAGTCCGGCCACAGTTGCCGCCGGTCGGCGTACCGGCATAGTTTCGATGTCTGTTAAAAAAACAACTTTATTTTATTTTTAGAATTCGAACTAACTTCAAGCTCAATATTTTATTATTTACTCCGTTAGTCGCATCTGAAAAAAACATTTTGGTTTATTTTTAAGCGTATTCACTATCCATCAATAATCATTAACTGAATTTGAAACGAATTTTATTTCCAAAAAATACTGGCAGGCGGGAAATTTTAAAATTGCCTAATTGCCCCAATGTAATATTATTGTGATTTTACACCGAAATAAACCACGAAAATTACCGCATTAAATCGTGGGTGGAACAATACAATATTTTATAAAGGTTGGTAAACACCCCACGCACAGTGCTATAACAGAAGATATATAAATAACAACTCAGGTGGGACGGTGGATGCTAACCTTTATACCTCTCACAATAAAATCTAAGCCTAATGGCGAAATAAAAAGAGCATAATTACATTGACCGTAATTTTTTTAGGGTTCCATGCGTAAAATGAAAAATAAAATAAACGTATTACGTTGGTGATGCTGCGAGGGCGATTCTAATTCTAACAGTGAAATTATCCTGCATCCATCAAAATCATTTTTCGCCATTAATTTCTACTAGGCAGAGTAAAAACTAAATAAAATAATTATCAATGGCATTTAAACATAGTTTAAAAACATACAAGTATATGTGTGCAATGTTGGAAAAGGGCCCACAGTGTGTGCGAGTGGGACAGCTCCTCGTATACGCGTTCTTTATAATCGAAAGTTATTCTATCTCGTTCAAACTTCTGTCATGAAAACTAGATAGCTGCTGTAAACTTTCCGTGAAAAGTGTTTTCTGAACGTGGATACTATACTTTGCTCGAGTACTGGTCGAAGCGAGGGAATTCAAACAGGGGAAATAATTTAATAGGTATACCTTATACAGAAGCTTAAGTACGTAGTTTTTACTGTGGGTATGTAATTTATCTTGATTGTGCTTGTGCCTGAATAAAATGTATTTTATTTTATTTATTTAATAGCCTGCAATGTCCCACTGCTGGGCAAAGGCCTTCCCCCAACCCTTTCACTCATCTCTATTCTGCGCAGACTCAGACCACACTCTTATAAAAACGTCGTATTTTCTTTCATAATGTATTATTTATTAGCAATTTATATGCAAATAAATTAATATTAGAACCGACTGTCTAAACAGTCTGTAACTGTAGTTGTTAAATATTAAACGCACTCATTATTATTTTTGGCAATTGTTGTACAATTATTTCTTTGAAACAAAAGCAACTAGAATTAATTACATTTAGGTTTCATTCCTTACATTTCAATTAATGAAAATTAATTAATTCACCGGAAAACCTGAGATTACTGTATTCTTGCAAGTGCCTTAGGACTGATATAATACCTCGCGTACCTGGTAATTACACCGGTCCCTTACCGGATTATCATTATTATTATTATATCCCACGTGTACGGAACCCTGACCACATGAAACCGACTCGCCCTTCCTCGCTTTCCCGCCAACGCTGGGTCCCGCAATAAATTCGCAATTATTTTTCACGGATGTCGTTTGTCAAGAGTCTTGCTGTTTTAATACCCTAATCCGCTTAATAGCCGTAAATTTTTGACGACTGAATTAATGGGTAAGTTCTCTTTGGGAATGAATTAATGTGGATAATGAGAATGAGTGTAGAAGTAAATGGATTAAGTTTGATGAATTTTTCTTTGGTGCAACGATGTTTTGTGTTAAATTATTGGAATTTTTCGTAGGTAGTGGATGCACCTGAAATATATATATATATTTTTAATAGGCTTAATTACAAGTTGAATACAAAATTAATTGTTTCATTAAACAATGGCAATAATAAAAGACGTAGATACTTAATTTAGAAAATTTTGAAACTATGAAATACTATGAATAGAGTAAAATTAAAAGAAGATAAAAAAAACCAAGGAAAGAGAAACTGTCAGTGTTGTCTAAGGCCTGAGTTCGTTTTTACAACTGTCAAAATGTTGAATTCTGACAGTTGTAAAAGCGGTAAGGTCGCGCTCAATACTGTCTCTGAATTTTTGTATTAAGATTAAACCATTTTAATCATAAGATACAGAACACATAGAGGCAAACAGCTCTATTATTATAATAAAGAAAACCTTACACAAAAATATTGTTTTCTTATAAATATCTTACTCAGTAATAAAGTAAACAAGTAGTTATTGTATAAAATCCTTTTCCCTACCCTTTCAGCGAGCCTACAAAAAAGCCTTCCAAGAAACATACAGGAAACCGTAAACATTCATCAAATAACTTATTGACGGCCAAAACTGAATGCCCAAGGTGACGTCACAGGGTTCCGTAGTATTTTTGTGGCCAATTTTATAAACCCCTGCATGTAGAAATATAGATTCGCTCCCCCTCTTACCGGATAGCGCTGTCTCTGTCACACATTTGAATCTGAAAGCACCCTAGTGCGTTTTGATACCTCGCGTCGGTTAGACGCGGCGCGACGAGTTTTTGAATTTCGAACATGGAAGATCGCGATTTGAATTTTTAAATTCCATTTGTGGTGTGCCGTTTTAATTATTTAAAAACAGTGATGGTCATTGGTTTAACGGTGAAATTAACCGTTATCGTGTGAAACGGTGTTTGAGTGGATTATTAAAGTAAAAAAATTCTTAAATACATTCAATTAAGTAAATTTTTTTTTTAAATAAATAAAAAGGTTTACTAAAAGTGTAAATACTATTAAGTATTTTAGTGATAGACTAAGTGCAATTTCGGCTGTTTAATAGAAGCAGTCTTGAGAAACAAATCTGAAAAAGGTAATTATTAATTTAAGAGAAAAATAGGGACATCAATAATGGCGTGATACCTACGTAAGTAGATATTTTCGCCTCTCACTGCCTTTTCGCCTCTACATTTAAATTCACAATCACGACAAAAAAACTGCGTATCACGCCAATCAGTTTTCAACGTTTTTAAAATACTGAATCTGGGTAGATTCACATTATCGGAATTTTTTGCTTAGTCCTACAGTCGAAGACAGATACAGGGGGCCTCAATAGGGTTGAGATTTTCTCAAAAACTATTGGACCAAATTTAATAATTCTTTTACAGTTACATAGTTAACTGTTATCTATAAAACAGTGAAAGAATTTTTGCAATAGGTCAAGTAGTTTTTGAGAAAATCTCAACCTTAAAAACTCTCCTGTACGCCTTATTCTGTCTTCCACCGTACCTAGATATGATTTTACTTTTTTTCGACAGTAAATTCCCGAGATTGCATTACATACTTTAATTGAAACGTAGTTAAATAATATACGTAACTCAATGTTAATTTTGTCGTAGAATGCAATGACTTTACTGTCGACAGTGCGTACATGATTTAAAATGGCTAACAAAAAATTTAATAAATGGTACCTAATTAAGCACTTATGACAATATTTTCCTTATTTCTTTTCTAGGTAACCTATAAGATTAACTAAAAATTAATTAAATGAGTAAAAAGAGATCCTACAGCTTAAAAAAAGACCTAATGGCAGAATAAAAAAGAATTTATATTGTCCGTAAGAATTGCATATTTTATTAATTTAAAACTTTCTTTAATTATAATATAGGGTAATCCTAGGATAGATGGCCATAGAGGATAGATGGCCCATCGAAATATTTCCAACATTCATCACGAGAGGGCGTACGTCGTCATGTCAGTGTGAACGCAGCCATTGTACCGGTGTTTCTGTGTCGAATTTCAAGATAAAAATCCATGAAAAAGTGAGTAATTTGCGATTTATCTTTACAGCAAGTTCGATTTTTTTTGCACGTAGTTAGTCATTAAACGGTTGTCATATGTAGACATGTATATTCAACCGTATTTGTAGCTGTATCACTAAAAACATATACTAGCCTATAACATAACCTCAAAATAAATTGCTATTGTTGATTTATTTGGAATATAAACAGGTGGGCCATCTCTCCTATAGGTTTTAGGAGTGATGGCCATAATTTTTCTAGGAGAGATGACCATGTTTTTAAGCAATTTTCTTGTCATTTCAGATACCAAACCGCTACGTTCGTACATGTGATGAACGTGCCTAAATGAGTGACTCAATCACTGAGAAGAAAAAAATAAAGCGCGAGAAATCTACTGGTAAAGAACGAAACAAAAAGAAAAACAAAAGTACAACGGAAAAATACCCAGAAAGGACAGGAATTTAGTGACATGGAAGAAGAAGATAAACTGATACTCCTGGAGAGTGGTGACTCTTCCCGCGTGGAAACTAATATTAATGACTGTGTTGCATGCGTAGAAAATTACTTCGAAATACAATTAACAGAAGATTGGATTGAGTGCATTGTATGTAAAGGCTGGGTACATGAAAACTGTACTGAGATTTTACGATAAATGTCACCCATGTGGGAGGAAAGCAAAGAACCTGAAATAAAACATAAATGTGGTTAATATGCAGAAAGCAAAAGGAAAGGGAAAGGGGGAAAAAAGTAAAAAGTGTGTCCTAAATTGTATGGCCATCTTACCTCAACCACTATGGCCATCTCATATTGATTGGTATAGGAGAGATGGCCACCCAAGTGTTAATAAAAAAAATATTTTAATTGTGTTTAGCATAAGACATTTCAGTTTATTTTGTGTCTAATTTCATTATTAATAAATAAGCGTTCCAAAAATATTTGCAAAGTTGTTTTATTTGATGAAGAGGTGGAGTAAATGACTTTCTAATAAAACTATGGCCATCTATCCTAGAATTACCCTATTATAAGGTAATTCTAGAATTTATTATTAATAAATAAGGAATTATATAAAATGACATTAAATTATAACCTAAAATAATAATTGCATATTTAATGAAGTCCATGTATTTCTATATACCTACGTGTAGAACATGTTGGAATTTTTGTTCCAATTAGAATTGTATGTACATGTATAGAACTAAATGTAGGTATACCGGAGCTCAAATAAAGTGTCTTTCTTTGTAAACAAATATGATCGTCTAATTACTTTATAACTAACGTTTACGTAAATTACTAGATTGGATTATTTATTACTAACGTTTACCTTCAGATTTAACTGAAAGACCTGATTGATTGAATTTGTTCATCATTGTGAAAATAAAGTAATCCAATCTAGTAATGTATAAATAACTATGCAATAACCACAGAATAGCTTAAAATCCACTATTACTCGTACTAACGTTTACCTTCAGATTTAACTGAAAGACCTGATTGATTGAATTTGTTCATCATTGTGAAAATAAAGTAATCCAATCTAGTAATGTATAAATAACTATGCAATAACCACAGAATAGCTTAAAATTTTAGTGGGGGAGGGTAGTTTATGTTTACAATATAAGAAACTTGATTTGGGTCTCGGTTTAGGTAACCTATGTCTAGATGTATCAAGCCGTAGTTTTTGTTTGTTTCTTATCTATCTTTGTTCGGTGTTATCGCAGTCTAGCATGTAGCAGTACCATGTGTCGCAGTTCCATGCTAGAGTCGTCTAATTCTTTAATGTACACAATTATATTCAATTCAATTCATTTATTCAGCTATTACAATTTCATTACAGAATAAATTCCAATGCGAAATTGCATCCATAAAATATTATCTATTGCATTAACAAAATGTTTTAGTCATAAACTAATTAAACATAATCAATTATTAAATTGCATAAATGTCAAAAAAAAGATTAAATTAGAATATTAAACATGTCAATGAAAAGTCATATACAAATCATATGAAGTACCGATATAAAATATAATAAAATTATCACAGTTACAAATAATGTCAGTCAGTCAGTAATGTCAATTTATACATCAATGACAAAAACAAGTAAGATAGGCTAGGTGGTAAGTCAACAAGTCACTGCTAGTAGGTACAGTTAATAAACACTGAAGAAGGCATATCTTAAAATATGCCTTCTTCAGAAATATGCCAACTGTATCAGCGAATACGTCTATGTCCCCGCGCCGAGCGATCAGGGATTGTTGTCAAAGTTGATTACAATACAAGACATGGAATTTTTTTTTATTCGTCATAACAAAATAACTTACATTTCAGTTTAAGTCATACTGCCAATCACGGATTTACAATTTTAAAAATGACACAAAATTAGGGAAGTTAAGTGTGTGTTTTTATTTGATATGGAGGGATGTACATCTTACATAAACACACCTTATGTAATATGTACACAAGGTGTTCTTGACTCTAGATTAGAGTTCTCTACCAGCAAACCAGTGTGAGAGAGAGATCAGATCTGGAGCAGGCAGAGCAAGTGTACAGTGCGCGAGGCGTAAGCTAAGGTTTACAGTTGTGTGAGTGATTGCCAAGCTGCTAGCGGTACAAGAGGTGAAGTGCGGTGCGTGCGCGGCAGGGTGGCGTCCCGCTGTGTATAAATTTGTATGCGTAGGACGCGTCGCGCCTCAGGCCGAATATCACTCTACACTATCTGTGTGCACTCACACAAATGCAAACCTGAGCTTACGTCTCGCGCACTGTACACAAAATTAATGTTTTATATTAATTTATCATGTCTCATTCATCATCATCAGTCTATTTATATTGCCCCACTGCTCGGGCACAGACCTTCCCTTACATCGAGGGAGCTCGGGCCATAATCCACCACGCGGGCCCAATGCGGGTTGGCGGATTTCACATGCTTTAGATTTTTTTTTCTTCTACGACATGCAGGTTTCATCACGATGTTTTCCTTCACCAGTTTGAGAGCACTCGGTAAATGTACGTAAGTTTTTCCGTCGAAAAAATCGAGGATAACTCATTGGTACATGGCTGCCATAGCTGGGAATCGAACCTGGGACCTCCATATTGCAAGTCCATTGACCCAACCACTGAGCCACCGAGCTCCTCATGTCTCATTGTCTCTATAGAATTAGAAATCAATTTTCTAACTTAAATTTCGTCTAGACTGTAACATGGCGTCATTAATCATTGTCAGTCGTACTGAAAAAGATTCTTTCTGAAAGAATGAAAAGAATACAAAGACATAAAGAAACCAACATAGAAATAGGTACTCGTATTTACACTCTTTCAATTGGATTTCTTTGATTGCGCGCGCCCTTTGTGGGGTTGTCAGAAAAAAAGGAATAAGTTGCCTCTGCCTCAAACATTTACAGACAAGCTACTGACTCTCTGTACGTACTGTACACATATTAAAGGCATGCTACTAGTTAAATTGAATACTACAACTACTTTGGCACCGAAGCCCAAATCAACTGTTTTATTTTGTAAACAATAACTACTAATATTTTCAGCTTTTCTGTGATTTTTTTTAAATTTTGATTTTATTTATTCAACTATAGGTATATAAATAAAACTAACTACTATCTAAAAATACATTACTTATAAAATAAATAAATAAAAACTAAATACTAAAGGACGAACACGTCGTCAATATCCCCGTTTAGCGGAATGCTGCCCCAGGACGCTGGCAGCATTTCCTCGCTGTATCGTAATGCTTAGTCGCTGAGCGAGGTAGCTGCCAGCCCTGAGATCGCCCGAGACATGGACCAATCTGGTAGACAGCTCGTGGATCAGATGTTTAGAGTCTGTCGACCATGGGCCTGTGATTATTGCATAGTTCTTTTCACATTATTAGATCGGATCACTTTATTTTTACAATGATGAACTGGTTCAATCAATCAGTTCCTTCAATGTTACATCACAACAGGTAATTAGGCGATCATATTTGTTTACAAAATAAGACACTTGATTTGGACTGCGGTATAGTTCCGTTATTCGACTACTTTTCAGATTTACGGTCTAACACAGAGAAAGATGCATAGGAGGGTTATTAGGGTTATGGGATTGACATTTGCTTTTTCGTTAGCTAATGTCAATCTCATATATTTTTTGTTCATATTCATATACTTTATTTCTAACCATACGGAACATTACAGAGCACTTGGTTATGTCAACAACAATTTGGTATCGTACAATGAAACCGGGCGCCAAAATTATTTAGGCGAAGAATAGGACTCACATCAGAGATTTAAATCTTTTTTTTTTTGTTCTATTCTACTAGCGTTAACAAGAGTCAATGTCACTTGGCTAGAAGGGCTATTGTTATGTTACAATGGGGACATACATATTCTGTTGATAATGCTGAAGTTTCTAGAAATTAAAAAAGAAACCGGCCAAGTGCGAGTCGGACTCGCGCACCGAGGCTTCCGTGCAACGCAATTTCAAAGTCAAAAGTCAAAGTCAAATTTCTTTATTGCAAGTAAGCACGTTGAGTACATTTAACCGTAACTTTGTTCTAACGAAAAGATGAACTATATTTAGAGACCAACTTATCTTTGCCATTATCAAAATATTATGTCCATACATCGACAAGTACCTACTTCTGATTAGTTGATCATCTGCAAATATAAGTTTGTAGTATAATAACAAAATAGTATGTTAACGAGGATGTTACTACAAATTTACAGTTTTCGGATTTTTTCCTTTAAGACCTAGCTTATTGCCAAATTTAATGGTTCTAGGTCAACGGGAACTACCCTATAGGTTTTGACTCCACGTTTTCATACGAATATCTGGCTATAAATGGCCATATCTTTTTATTGCGTTGACGTAGAAGTTTGATTTTTTCACGGTTGCACGAGATTGTGGACCTGAGCATTTGGTATGAATTTCATCTTGGTACAGTCGACAGCAGATCAATGGTAACTCTTTTTACTATTGACAGATCTTATTATTTGCGTCGTAAGACTTGAAATCGTTCTGCAAGTGTTACCATTGATCTGCTGTCGACTGTACGTCCACGCGTTTCTGAGAAATAGATCTTGACAGACAGATTGACTGACAACAAAATGATCATATAAAGGTTCCTTATTCCTCTTGAGGTTCGGAACCCTAAAATTGATTTTAGAAGTAAGATAGATAGATAGATAAAACATTTATTCATTTCTACAACACACAACACATATACACAGAAGAAATACACAATTGGTAGATAAATATAGATAACTAAGATAAATAAAGAAGGTTAAAATATATATATATATATGAAAAAAAGAAATGATGTTACAATACAATTGTTTATGGATAAAATAACACCTTTACGGGTCAATTGTATAGGTAAGCTTACATCAAGTAAGTGAAAAACTCTTCAATGGTGTAACACGCCATGCTTATCAACGAGTTAATGTTATTTTCTCATATATATAAGGTATATATTCTGACAGGGAAGAGGTGCGTATCGAGTCACAGCGCTGCACACCTCGGTGTCAGCTCAGCTGAAACATGCACCTTTTGCCACACCACTTAGCATAACTATATTAGATTATAACTTACTACTTGATTGATTTTTTGTAAGCTTATGTAATTGGTGTATGGCAATAAACATATTTTCTATTCTATTCTATATATTAAAAAAATAATAATGTTGTATTACTGGGTGCTTTTTTTATTTTCTCGGGAATCACGTTGTTGTTTCTAAAGATATCTTCAATAACACCGAAACCATCTCAAAATATAAACACTGCCAAGGAAAATTATTAACGTTGTTTCATTTTTATGAACCTCGAAGATATATGACGACAAATATTAATATTTAAAAGCAACACAGAAATTCCACAACTTCTTAGGAATGAATTGACGTCGCCTTTTTCCGCTCGGTTTTATATTATTTTTACATTTCGAAGGGGATTCGCGTCAACAGTTATTTGGAGAGCTATCAAAGTTAGGGGAACGCTTTCGAGAGTAACGGGTACTTGTGATGTACACGGATAAAAATGAAATTGAAGTTTCAACAAAATAATTCATAGTGTCTTGTCTCCACCAAGACGATATAAATGAGTCGAACAAAACAGCTTAATTAAGAATTCAGAAAATAGTAAGAAATCGAAGCGAATTATTCATTGTTTTTGTTATTCTTCTATAGGAGTTGCGAGAGTAGTAGAAAATGACACTGATTATGATTATGCAATATGAAACCTGTAATAAGTCCCCAACAAAATGATAGGTACAGCTTAAATGGTCACGTAGTTTTGTAGATGGGGCAAAGCTCCATTGAAATGTGGCAATGTCTTTTCCTATCGCCGTGATTCGAATAGCTTAGCTTAGTCTAGCTGCTAGACGGATAAAAAGACTTCATAGATCAATACAATCTCAATTTTATATATAAGTACAGGGTATAACGGAATGAGTATAGTAAACCAAAAAGCAGGATATTCCGTATTATTATTTTAACAACTTTAGTTCTACAAAAGCAACGACAAAATATGGCTCATACAAATCGTTACTTACATTATGATTGTCTGGAAGAGATCGCTTTAAGCGATAAGACCGCCAATTGTTATACTAAATGTATTAGCGTATTTATTTTGCTTAATTCTTTTTTGACAATAAAGAATATTTATCCTAACCTACATTGGCAAAAGTTGTTTAATTACCGATACTAAACTTTATATGTCTTTCCGTACCCCGTACCTAAGTATTTATTCTTCAGAAAACATTACCCTCCTCTTAATTCCTTGGTAAAAACCAGTGAGAATTTCTCTCTTAAGTCAAGGTACAAAATATCCGGTTCCCAAAGCTAAAAGGGCAGAATAATTAAACAATTCAACATTTCAACACACATAATACGCCAACTGTATAAAATAAACACGAGATATATTAACATGACACGAGAGCACTCGTCACGTAGCCTTTTAACGGGTAGCTGCGACCATCCGGGCCCTTCATGCGTGCGACGTGATATAGGCTGTGTTCGTTATGATACTTGCAATAAAAGATAACCCGAAGTTAACGATTTAACTCGTGAAAATACCATACAGCTGCAAAAACCGAGTTGCCTAAAGCAGCTTCTACTTAGCAATTCAAATAACCAATCAAACAAACTAGGAAGACTATTAGTTAGCAAAAACAGCAAAACGGTTTTAACTACAGTTTGTAACGGTTTTAACTACAGTTGCGAATACTTTAACAACCACGCTAATATTTTCTTTCCGAGCAATTTTAAGTACCAGACTCTTAAACCGATTGTCATAGACAGTTTTGAGCATGAACTGAGCGTGACTACGAAAACTGACTGCTGTAAGGCCGAACTCAAACTCCACTTATCAAAACTGTCTATGACTATCAGCTTAACCCTCTTTTGATAAAGTCAAAGTCAAATTTCTTTATTGCAAGTAAGCACGTTGTGTACATTTTTGCACATCAACATATTTTTTGAATTTACATTTACACAACTTTTCAAGGAAAAAGTGCCAATTTTAAAATAATGATAACACAATTACTTAATAACTAGGTATTACACAACTGTTACTATTATTAGTAATCTAAACTTTATCCTTCATGCGAAACCGGCGACATACACCATGCATGTTCATCGTTTAAATAGTCATCTCATTATAATGGCTAATGCCTAGCTACACACACGTAGCGAATTACTTGTTAAAATTTAGTCTTGCACAAGTATACTTGAAGCTCTTTATTTGCGCAAGTATTTTCCAACACACGTTACAGAGTATCTTTTGCGCAAATCGCCACATGTGTGTCTATCATTACATTGGCTCAACGTGAACCAGAACTAGAACCGGTAATAACCGGTGTACCTGTTCGTGTTTCCTTTCAAAATATCATCCAATTGGTGCAGTTCGGCTATGTTTGGACTGCAGCCAACTTCATTAGCTTATGCATCTTGCATAAAAACAAACAAACCAGCGCCGAACTCTTCAAAATTTGCTGTTAGCAAAATGAAATGTAAATATCCATGTAGGCTTCAAAATACCTGCAGTGGATTTGATAAAGTATGCAAACGAAGAAGATGCAGTTCCTTATATTATTCAGAAGTTGATCAGAAAGCTTTTACCCGTTTTCCGGAAGTAAGAGGGTAATGTAAAGAACATTAGCTGATAGTTTTGTATAAGCCCAAATTTTTCTTTTTAACACGTTCACAGTCCCTGTACTAAAAATGTTTTGATTTCCTTGTAAGTCCCGCCTATTATTTCAATCTCTATACAAGTCGAAATACATCAAATTTGTTATTTGAGCACTTCAACACTGGGAGCACTCTGAGCACTCTTCTGAAAATGAATGGACACCAGCATCCACCAAGGACATCGTATTTACTTACCTTCGGAAAAAAATACCCTTAGTGCGGATCTGGTAAGCACATCCTTTTTCAACGTGCCACATATGTGGGGCACGGGTTTGTGAAGCTAGTTCGTCGTGCTCCATACATGGGTCACTGGACTGTGAATGTGAAAAAGTTGAAAAAATGCAAAGAAAAATCACATATTTTTTTTGGTTCAGTTATCCATACCCAATAAGCTCCCTAACTATATCTATTTCCATTGCGCCCTGTGTAAAGAAAGATAAGTAGATATACCGAAGTCTGAAGATTCGATTTGAAACTTGTACATTTTCAACACTCTATAATGATTCAATATATTGAAGTAGGTACGAGTACGCCGCTTCCCAGTATTCAGCTAAAGCAAATATTCAAATCAAATAGAGTATCGGTTAGGTAAGCAATCTGAATTCAGAACCCGCTTTCGCACTAGAGACCTTACTGGTGCGTAATTATTTTGAGTCCAAAACTGAATAATAGAAATAAAATAAATAAAAATTCTTTATTTCGTACAGTCGAAGACAGAGATAAGTATACAAGGGGCCTCAATAAGGTTGAAATTATCTCAATAACTACTGGACCGCATTTAATAATTTTTTACACTTACATAGTTTTCACTTTTATCCATCAAACAGTGAAATAATTTTTGCAGTAGGTCAAGTAGTTTTTGAGAAAATCTCAACCTTAAAAACTCTCCTGTACACCTTTCTCTGTGTTCCACCGTACATGGTCCATAGATCATAGTAATACAAAACCTGTCTTACAAGCTAATGTTAGTAATAATAAAATAATTACTTAAGATTACGTGCTCAGGATACTATGGACTTCTTAGTTCATGGTAAATTTACTGATCTCAGGTAGACTCCATGCTGATTATGTCAATGATCGCAAATCTGAACATCAAAGGCAGATTGTCAGTGATTATTATTACTCAATGTTGCCTTACATCATATTACAAGATCTACCAATCTGGAGACAACTATATCTACTACTCGGCAAAGTTGAAGGGTTGAAACTTACATTATGGGTAAACCCTAAACCCTTTGAAGACATGGTAAAAAGGGCACAAATCTCCTAGGGTCATTTCAGACAATGCCAAGACTGTTCTTATGTATATCATCATCTGAGGTTACAGCCAACGACGAGGATACCAGCACGATTATTAAATATTTGGCCAAAATAACCGAAACCAAAACATCCAGGTCTCTATCTGTTACGGTTTTGGAACGTGATTGATTGTACTAGCTTAATGTTAAGGTCATGTCGGTGAAAAGGGCTGATAGTAAAATATAGGGTTTATGGTTTAAATCACCCATATTTTAGGGATAATTTAGTACTAGATTAGTTGCGTGGCTAGACTTCACGATTTTTTAGAGCATGGGTTTTTCTAGAATGCGAGTGGTCTGCTTTAGATCCGAAAGCGTAGAAATGATTGTAATGATTTTTGTTGTCTTAAATAATATCAATGAAGAAAATTGACCTTTGGCACGTGAAATAACCATTATTTTAAGATGTTCTAAGAATTGTCCATTAATCACAATAATACCCGATGATCTTTTTGAATTCGTATATCAGGTGTAAATTTATTCAGTAATAAGCTAAAAATACAAACAAATAACAATAAAAACTAATACCTATAATAAAAAATAAAACTTGATTAAAATAAATATTTACCTAAATTAATTATTTTAATAACCCGCCCCTTGTCATACCCGGTGCAAAGGTGCCCATAACGCTCGCGGGCGGCGTTGCCGCGCTATATAGCTATGGCCAACCTTTGCACCAGGTAGGACCCGGAGCGAGAGACATAACCCCTCTCTCTAAGGCGACGACCAATTTCTGACACAATTTTTTTTGAATATAGGATTTATGAAAGGTTGTTTTTGGACGTAGAAAATGAAGTAAGTACATTGTTATCATGTAGGTACCTATTCAATACTCAATATATTTATTGCATTCCATAAGTTATAATACAGATGTTCACATACTTAACAATAAAATGTTACAATGTTCTTTATGGACCTTGTTTAGGCACAGCAATACATTCTAACGATATTAATTATTTGACTGTTTTTCGGCAAAACTCAGACATTGACAGGAAGTGAACGCTCACCCCCCTGAACCGGTATGTCAGTCATAACATAGAAAATCTTGAAAATCCTCACGATAAAGGCGAAACGCCTCTACCTAATTTAGAATAGCTTCTAAAACATCCTTTTCTCGGCAAAAGGATTCCACTAAACGTTGCAAATATTTAAAGGAAAACATTCAAAGGAATCACGTCCGCGGATATTTCGCGCCTAATGCCTCCGATAAGAGGTGATAAGGGTGCCACGCCACCTCACGTTAGGGGTGTTTAACCCTTCAGTGACAGTTGAATGTCGCAGCCCCCTCGGGTAATGTCGTGTGGAAGTTACTGCGAAAGACGGAGAAAAGATAGGGGGTGAACATAAATCTTTTGTAGCAATGGTCTAAACTTGCAAGCCACCTACTACGAGTAGTTTAAACGAATACCAGGGTTTGTTTAGATCTAGTTTTCGAGTGCAAGGTGTACCTATGTAAGTAGATCTGCGAGAAGAGAATGATAGCTTCACTATCATTCTCTTCTCATAATAAGGCGTATTACAGAATTGATACGATGACTATTTAAACGATGAACATGCATGGTGTGTGTCGCCGGTTACGCATGAAGGATAGAGTTACTAATAATAGTATTAGTCATCATTATTTTAAAAGATGTGCTGCTGAGAGTTTTTTGCCACTTTTTCTCCTCAGCGTTGGCACCTTTTCCTTGCAAAGTGGTGTAAATGTAAATTCAAAAAAATATGTTGACGTGCAAAAATGTACACAACATGCTTGCTTGCAATAAAGAAATTTGACTTTGAATTTGACATTCACAGTGAAAGATGGAAACTTGATGCCACCAGAGGATATAAAAACTTTTTCGCCCAAGTGCATTATAACGACTCCTGAAGGACGTTGGCCTTGGAAGCGAGATATAAGAACTCGGTGCGCGGTCACAATAGACCTTTCAGGTCGCAGTGACCCTTGGACTTGAACCAACAATAATATTAAAGTACCTATACTGCAGCCCAAATCAAGTGTCTTATTTTGTAAACAAATATGATCGTCTAATTACCTGATGTAATACTGAAGGAACTGATTGATCGAACTTGTTCGTCATTGTGAAAATAAAGTGATCCGATCTAATAATGTGAAAAAATCTATGCAATAATCACAGAACAGCTAAAAATGTTAGTAAGGTAGGGTAGTTTTTGTTTACAAAATAAGACACTTGATTTGGACTTCGGTATATGTAGATATACGGATTCACAAATATGTATTATCAAGATCCACTTTCTGTCAAGCAAACCCGTCATGTAACTTATGTTAGACAAAGGTACCTATAGTTTAATTTACTAGGACATTAAACATATTGGACCATTTGAATTGTACCAAAATAACCAGAATTGTTTTTCTATTATTTGAATTTGCAAAAGAAATCGAGAATATAAAACATTAATGTCTCTTTCTGACATAATATGAGAGTCAAAGTGTTAACAAGGGCGGAGATCTGTCCCAAATACAAAGTATACTTTAAACCAGTGTTTCCCAACCTGTGGTCCGCGGACCCCCGGGGTCCGCGAGTATATGACTGTATGGGGGCCCGCGGTGTCATCTCTGGACCACACATAACACACATGCTAATAAGTCTCGTAATCGCTACGCTTTGAAGTCTTCGTTTTGGGATTATTTTCCAGTACCATGTTAAAGTTTAAACTCTCTCCATAGAGCGCGGTGATTTTTATTCCGTCATACACATAGAGTTCATTATGTATAATATATCTGAAACTACCTGATATTTTACGTCATGCCGGGTTTACGCGTCCACGGTAGACTGCGTCACGCGCGGCTAATGCGTAGTGTAGGCGGACAAACACTTAACTAATGAATAGTGAAAACATCTCTACATTGTGCACAATATTTTCTATCTCTCGGTTGACATATCAACAAACTACTTACTTACTTAAACCGAGGCCCAAATCACGTGTCTTATTTTGTAAACAAAAACTACCCTCCCCCATAACATTTTAAACTGTTCTGTGGTTATTGCATAGTTATTTATACATTAATATTTGTTGTGTATTTATTAAAACACTGATTTGATAACATGAACACGTTTATTACGTTTTCCCGCAAAACCCACCACCGTTGACAGCGAGAGTGACACTTGACATATAGCAACGCACAGTGTTGCCATACGTTACAGCACTTTATTTTCACAATGCTAAATAAATTAAATCAATAAGTTCCTTCAGTTTTACATCACAACAGGTAATTAGACGATCATATTTGTTTACAAAATAAGACACTTGATTTGGGCTCCGGTATACTTACTCCGCTGGCTCAGCGACCCGAAGTGGGTGACCTCCGCAACGAGAAGACGCCAGTCGTGCCGGTCCTGCCCCGTGTCCCGTCACGTGTGTGCCTGCAGTCGGTGCAGGTCCCGACCTCGTCCCTCCAGCGGTATCTGGGGCGTCCCACCGGCCGTCGGCCGCTCGGTCGCTCCAGATACGCTCTCTTCGCCGCGCGATCTTCACTCATTCTCTCGACGTGGCCGAGCCAGCGGAGTCGAGCAGACTTGATCTCGCCTATGATGTTGGGCTTGGACACCAGCTCCTCCAGTTCTATGTTCCTCCTAAGACAACAAAGATGTCGGAGTAATAATTGTTGTAAACGTAAACTGTTGGGTCACTGGACTTAACGGATGGAGGTCGAGGTTCGATCCCCGGCCATGTACAGTCGAAGACAGAGATAAGTATACTCATACTCATTTATTAAGATCGTAGGAACACTTCGGTACACTTGATCACGTCAGTAAACTAACAATATACTTAAGTATACAAATAAAAATCCTGTAACAGCGATGCGAAACGTGGCCGGAGAATGATCCATGTGAGGCGATGCGGCAGGCATCACCAAGACAGACCAGGGGACCATATACAGGGGGCCTCAATAAGGCTGAGATTTTCTCAAAAACTACTGGAGCGAATTCAATAATTCTTTTACAGTACATAGTTTGAACTTTTATCTATCAAACAGTGAAATAATTTTTGAAATAAGTCAAGTAGTTTTTGAGCAAATCTCAACCGTAAAAACTCTCATGTACAGCTTTCTCTGTGTTCCACCGTACGATCGTTTTCAACATGTACTCGCAACTGGACTAAGAGCCCCTCTAAGTGTGAATGTTATAAAAATATACAGAAAGGCATTGCAAAATATTTCACACGTGAACGCATTCGGTCATTTATCATGTGTTTTTTCGTAGCACTCATAAAATTGACAATTCTCACTAACAACGGAACATGGTCGAAATGACCAAATTAACTGGTGCGCGAACGGTTCGCATTGGATATTGTTTTGTTTGCAATTTTGAAATTCTGCATTTATATTTTAAACATTACGAATTCACGATAAGGGATAATGGGCGGTATCATTACAATAATTACGTTCAAATACTTGTTAAACGTTCAATTACTTTTTGATAATAATCATTAATTTACATATTACTTATACATATATTTCAAACCGATGCTAAAGTTAAATACTTTGTAATAATATTCGTGCCTCAAAAGTAAAAAAGGAACCCTTATTGGATCACTTTGTTGTCCGTCTGTCTGTCTGTACGTCTGTCAAGACCTATATCTCAGAAACGCGTAGATAGATCAAGTTGAAAATACTAAATACTCAGGTCTGCAACGTCATGCGGCCGTGAAATAATCAAACTTCTACGTCAACGCAATCAAAAGATATGGCCGTTTATGTCGCATTTTCTCGCATTTTTGTATGAAAATGCAAGAAAACCAAAACCCATACGGTACTTCCTTTTGACCTAGAATCATGAAATTTAGCATGACACTAGGTCTTATAGCACAAGTAAAAGAAAAAGTCCGAAAACTGTAAATTTGAAATTACATCTATAGAAGTGTGAAAGTGACAAACACGGTTTAACAGAAGTTTAATGCCTAACGATCCTATGGTAAAAGTCCGAAGCAGCGACTCATTTTATACCAAACCTCATATTTTCCTTAACTCGTGTCGGTAAATCCTAAGACTTATCAATACTCAGACTCAAATAATTACGTTTATTTTACAACTAGCTCTTGCCCCGCGACTTCGTCTGCGCAGAATCTTTATAAATTATAGCCTATGTGTTATTCTGATTTATGACTTATATTATTGTAAAGTTTCATTAAAATCCATTCAGTAGTTTTTGGGTGAAAGAGCACATCCATCCATCCATACAAATGACAATGCCGGATTCTGCCCCACCATCAACCGCAAGTTGTACAAGATAACGAATAAATGTAAAAATATCTCCGTTTTTTATTAAAGTTTTTGGTTTAAAATAAAGTTTTGTACAAGTTGCGATTCGAAAAAAAAAAACTTAATTAAGAATTCAGAAAATAGTACGAAATCGAAGCGAATTATTCATTGTTTTTGTTATTCTTCTATAGGAGTTGCGAGAGTAGTAGAAAATGATACTGATTATGATTATGTAATATGAAACCTGTAATAAGTCTCCAACAAAATGATAGGTGCAGCTTAAATGGTCACGTAGTTTTGTAGGTGGGGCAAAGGTCCATTTAAATGTGGCAATGTCTTTTTCGCGTTTATAATATTAGTGGGATGGGATAAAAGCCTTACGACAATTTTAACAGACATTTAAAAGAAATTAACCTTAATTCGGCTCTACTCTTAATTAAATCAAGGAGGTAATTCTTTATGTAAAGGTAGTTTACGTTACGCTTAAGAGAGGCTTATAAAAAAGAAGGTTTCAAAGGCTAAGGGGCGGCCAAAGTAAGGGTCGCTCGTGTTAATAAGGTCAGATTGTGGGTGACAAACTGGGGGCCGCAAAAAGTGGGGTCGTTATAGAGTCCTTAGATACTCATCATAATTAAGAAGCGGACCGTCCTAATTTTATAATGATTTAATTTCTTAATTTTAAACCGTACAAGAGTTTTGAATCGTTTAATTAATTGTGTAACTTATTTAATGGATTTTAGTAGACTTTAAATGGGATAGGTAATTGGAGCTATTCTGTGAAAGTGGCAACACCGCAAAATAGAGAGGGTGCTACAATATAATTGTCGAATTATATTCAAACAGCTCATTTAACTTATTAAGAGCCTTCATAGAGCCAACTAGCGCCGCCAATCTTAAAAAAATAATATCTTTCAATATAATCAATTTTATTAAAAAAGCTATTTACAAAATGTTTATTACGATAAACACTATTTTTAAATGCTTATTTATACCGTGATTCAATTTCGGTAAGTTCGCATAATTGCACATTTGTGAACTACAACTTAGCTTGCCGCAATTATGTCATGTATTGTATATTGAAAAATAGTATTCATCCTAATAAACATTTTGTAAATAGCTTTTTTTAATAAAGTTGATTAAATTGGAAGATATTATTTTTTCAACATGGGCGGCGCTAGTTGGCTCATATCAGGCCCTTAAATACATTAGCCGCTGTAAAGAGGCTTGTACAGATATCTAGTTATATTTTATCTGTGCTCATATAAAAAACACGCCAACTAGAGTTCTCGTATCGGAAAAAACTTAAAATACTTTATATTAAAGTCTTTCTCATGCAAAACTCATTGTTTCTTAAACTTCCTTCCCCTTGGAATAGGGTTGCTCTCTTTGAGAACTAAAACTTTGAACGGAGATAGTAAAAAAGTCTGTCTTTTCACTCTGGTTACTAGTTCGGAGTTGGAATGGTTAAATAAAACTAAGTTTAATTTTGCGGTGGAACTGAGGAGCGACTTACAATACGATATATGTTTTTATATTACATATACATAATGTATTACATATGAAGAGGTTCAGGGGAAAAAACAGTTGTACATAATAAACAAACTGAACAGTTTGACACAGTTAATGACGCGTTACATAGATGTAGGTTTTTGCTTTATTGTCACAGTATTTTTTCATTTTTAAGTAAGCCTTCGTATTCGCGGATATACAGTTTTTCTATGAAAGCTACGGCACTAACTAATAAAAATCTTGGGGTGTCTATTTAGGGACTGATGAATACCGATACACGATTGGACAAACTTCACTCGATAGAAAATAATCGCAAACATGGGGTATGTTTCCATGTCTTTTAAAATGAAAATTATGTCTAAACCGAAATAGTTAGTCATACCAAATATATATCAAAATGTAGGGTATTATTATAAATACGAGAGCTTGTTTAAAAAAATCTGACTTTTGTTGAATAACAAAATTCATCCAAAATTAATAGAAATACAAATATGGAGTCACTGTGCCGTGCTCTTCAATCCGTCGCTGCGGAACATCTTCTGTCTCGCGTTCGAGTTTGACAGCTGGCAGCCCCTTAATCATTTTTAATTGATATTCCATATTATTAAATTTTGGAAACAATTGAGTGGTAACCCTATCGTAGAACTTTATCTATAATCGAGTTAGCTCGATCGAAGATTTGAATTCATAGACTAGCTTATGAAAGGAAACTCGTGGTAATGGATCGAACACTTAAAAAGTTCTTTTGCATTCTGCAAGATTTTCTTCCGACAAAATGCGGAAACAAGTTGCGGTATTAGCTTAGAGGAGTAAAATGTAAAGTGATTTTGAGTTTACGGAAATCTTTTATACTTATTAATTCTTATTAGACAAGATTAGTCTATGAAATTTTTATCAAGATGAAGAAGGTATTTAAATGATGAAAAAATGACTATCCTGTATCTATACTTTTCTTTGTGTTAAAACGTACTCACGAAGACAGAGAAAAGTACACAGGGGGCCTCAATAAGGTTGAGATACTCTCCGAAACTATCACTATATTAATTAGATAATGAAAAAAATGAAAATGAAAAATTTATTTATAACATTATGTTACAGGTCATTAGTGTACAATATAACATTACTATATAATACAAGCTAAAAATATCATTTGATTATATATCAATCATTATTATTATAAATCATTATTATTATAATTCATTAATCTCTATAAAAAATGTGTATTATTATTATTATATCATAACATTAGTGGCAGTGACAGAAAATCACCGAGACTATAGAAGCCATGTTCTAATTCACCTTAAGCCTACTTTTAAATGCGTTGATGGAAGCTGCATCTCTGATGCCCTCAGGCAGACGGTTGTACACCCGCAGGTGTACCGCAGGTGTGTAGGTGCAGGGGGACCGCAGTCCCCTCAGGTACACGGACCGCCTCGACTTGGCCAGCCTGTGCGGCGATAAAACGGGAATTACCGTGTTACACATTTATTATTGATGACTCGATATTTCGATAGCATTGCAGCCATCATGGTCACGACTAGACTGAAACTACTGAACTGAAATTGATAATTCTTTTACAGTTGCATAGTATCAACTTTTCTCTATCTAACAGTGAAATAATTCTTGTAATACGTCAAGTTGTTTATGAGATAATCTCAACCCTAAAAACTCTCGTCTACACTTTTCTCCTGTCGTTACTACACTACCCGTTCCTATAAGAAATCTTTTATTGATTTTAGTAAAATTTAAATCTCCGTCTTATAAAGATATTCAGGTGCGGTGCTATTCACTCTTAAGTAGGTAACCTACCAACCTACATTTACTCCAAATCCGTTAGAAACCACTCCAATATGCAGACACTTTACTAGATTGACAGTTTGTCCGGAATGAAAACCAATGGAGCTAGTTTTTTAGCGGAGAATCTAGCCATAAATACTCGCACAATTTAGATTTACTTTGAATATATCCTTATTACTGAATTCAAGCAAATAAACGATTTGAATTGAAACAGCGTTGGCGTTGTGCGTCCGCCCTTACACTTACTTTAGTCACAGAATATATAATAGTACAAGCTTTAGTCTTCAATCCTGCCTACTACGTTTCCACTAAAATACTAATAATATGCCTTATGAAAACCTACCTAGACGAGTAAATCCCTTAACAAATTTCGTAGTCACGTACAGAACCAATAGATTTATGTATACCTAGGCAGGTACTCGTAATTTAGGATTGACTTAGATATTTCCAATATTCCGACCCAAGGGCAAATAAAATCACAGTACATTGAATTATTGAAGCAGTAACTCATGTCCAAACAATTATAAAGATCTTATCATTCGTCATAGGACTCTTCATTTTAAGATGCTAGAGTTAGATCTATTATCTACAACTAATCTATTGTACCCCGTCAACTCCATGTCGAAACTTTAAAATATTTATTTTGTCTACAAGTAGTAAATTAACAAGTAATTCTAAAGCATAGGCAATCCTTAATTGAGCATATTTGACGAAGAAGTCTATTGTACACTATTTTGTATCTAATACGTTTATGACATATAATAAAACGGGTGCAAGATGTCGTATTATGATGTATAAATATATGAGTATAATTACTTTTAGAATAAATAAGTAAGTACCTACATTTGTCTAATATTTCAACTTTATAACTCTATGATTCTGTGTACATTTGCTCTGCCTGCTCCAGATCTCATTTCTCTCTTTCTCTCTCTCATTGGTTTGCTGGCTCTCTCATTGGCTATCGTAGAATTAAGCACACCTTATGTACATCTAATTTGATTTCATGAACGTGTATTTTGTGTACATTATAGAGTTACAGAATTACTTAATCTAAATTATTTGAAGAACTTATTTCGTACTAGTACTAATTTTACTGCAACAAGAGCTTGCCAGCGAAGGCACATCTCACTGATGAATAATATATAAAGATAATCTAGAGTTGGGATACCGTCCATATCCATTGACTGTGGTAAGGTGATATCATTAATTGGAATAGTTCACAATCGGGTAAATTGGAAAGTTTCGGGTTAAATTGAATATTACAAATTGAATTACATGCGATAACACCGTACCTGGAGCATTAGTTCAGCGCTTTGTATGTGTTAGTAGATTGGGATCGATTGGAAAGACAATCAATTGGGTTAAGTTAAATTACTACTCGAACACAATTTGGTATTGAGAATGCCCCCCTCCCTTGCTGACGCAAATCCGCAAGAACCTAGAGCTAAGACCTAACCTAGGTCTAATCTAAATCTAGACCTAAGGTAAAGCCTAGATACCTAACCCCCTCAGAACACCTAAACCTATTGATACCTAAAGTCGTGAATGAAGATCTAAATAATTAATAAAATGATTAGTGGCATGATCGTCTATAAATATTATTGTTTAATTTAAAGTCCGTGATCGTCTTAATGCTTTTGCTCATAAAATAAAATGTATTACAATTGTATGTTTGATTAATTCAATTATTATTACGCGTTTATTAACAAACGCAAAACGTCGAAGTTGTTTTAATACGGAATTTATGGTGGTATTATTCGCATGTAAAGGCATGCAACTAACCTGTCGGGGCAACTACTGGGTGACTCTCCGCTACGGCACATGTCTCCGACAGGTGTCTCTCTCAGCGTCCTGTAGATTTAAAATAACATTGCTAACCAAGTTCCACTTTCAAACAAAGGTGATTTCATCGTAAAGATGAAATAGAAACATAATAATTATAAATCAAGATGAGTATTATATAACATTTATAATTTGCTTGGGTTAATATAGGGTCTCTAAAAGTTGTCAGATTAGAGTTGGTGATAGTCAGGTAAATACCCAAAGTAACAGTCAATGAACAGCTAGGGTACGTTCCATTCATAAGCTCACGGCACGCGCGAGTATATTTGTTGTTGTTTGGCGCCAAATTCGGTACAATAGTTGTCATGCTTAAACAGGTAGATTCCTTATGCTATTGTGTAATTTATATTAACAGGTGTCAGCCTCAGCGACTCGTAACTGGACATCGTCTCGTTCAGATAGCTGTAAGGGCGAACTTACATAGGCCATTTCGTTTGAAAATAATTCTCGCGACTTTAATATTTCCCCCAATACGTATTCGGCGTACGTCATGTGTGATATTGTGAGTTTCTGTATAGATAGATTGTCAGAGAGTCTTGGCTTACAGTACCTATAAAGGTAGTACGTCCCTGTTTGGTTATATTTAGTTCCGTAGGTATTCCAGTTCCGTAGGTATTCCAGTTTGGTAGGTATTCCAGTTTGGTAGGTATTCCAGTTTGTTGGGGCTCTGCCCGGTTTGGTGTGTGTCGTAGATGCAGGGGTATAGCTTCGACTACATCTGACGTGTATCCCTAAGGATAAGGCAAGGTGCTGGTTACAATATAAAAAGTGTTTGTTATTCTCCTTCCATAGAGGTGTGATTGGCATTTAGAGTGCGCCTCGTTTGGGTCGTTCACTCTTGTTATATTAATACATATGATAGATAGAGTCGTATCTCAGAACGTGCATCAGTTTACCCTCCATACATGAGCGGTTACAGAAGGCTGGAGCCGCTTTCCTAGGACTATGAATCGGCTCTGTGCAGACAAGATGACGAGAGTACATAGATAAAGTATATAGTGTGAAATCTTGTATTTTTACCACACCTCTTACATCAATATTTAAAAATGAGTGTGCCTTCGGCAGTGTTGATGTGTATGGCTTATGTTCATTCATAAATATTTCATGCGCATGTCATGCAAATACATTAAGCTTCCGTGTAGCTGTAAGGAAGGATTATTATTATACATATACAAGGCACTCAGCTGTCGTAGCCTTATGAATGGTTCGTTTTGGTAATACTTAGGACTGTGTCCACTGTGGTATCGAATTGACTTTGTCATTATGGAATCATTAAATCCACTTGTAATAATATCATTATGACCGATTATCATCATATTATAGTCCGTCGTCACACATTAATTAGTTGTCTGTAGTATATAGCATAACGTCAAGTAATTTGGTCAGGTAGTCAGTTGCGATATAAAATAAATAGAAATAGTAGAGTTCGATTATATCGTTTGGAAAGATCATGTGGTCGTTATAAAGCAGCTAGTCTAGCATAACATCAATCTGGACTCATTGTCGTCAGTAGAAGCCGATTTACACTATTTAGTGTGAAGAATAAGTTATAGGAGTACAATAGATGGGTTTTGTCGTCAGTAGAGCACTACTTAGTTTGATAAATAGACTTTTGTCTTAGGCAGAAAACGGGAAGCACTAGGTACTTAGTGTGAATGTTAGTTATATAGATGATAGAATGGACTTTTGTCATAGGCAGAAAACGGCTAGCACAATTTAGTGTGAATGTAAGTTATATAGATGATAGCATGGACTTTTGTCATAGGCAGAAAGTGGCTAGCACTACTTAGTGTCAGTATAATTTATTCTAGTTGATATCGTGAACTTTTGCCATCGGTGGAAAGCGGCCAGCACTACTTAGCTTTAGATCTCCGTTGCGATGAGGTTTCCGGGCTCCATATCCATATATACAACACTCACTTTGTCACAATACGTTCGTTATAAAGATCTCATCTTTATATTAATTAATAAAATATATTGTCACTAATGTAACTAAACTGTAACTTATAAATCTATACTTTCACAGTAGTCCGACGTAACTTTTAACCAACTTATCGAAAGTTATGCGAACTTGACCACGCTCCGAGATAAACTAACTAGATAAATTCATCCCCTAGTGACGCAAAAGCGTCTGCGCATCCATGGCGTCCCCGCTTTGTGATTTAGCTATTGGTCAATATTGGCTCTGCAAAAAACCTAAAGGCGTCGACATTATCTTTAGGGGTTCATTATTGGTTGATTAGGTTTTGGGTGGAGTTTTCCCATGAACTGTGAAAAGGAATATTTTTAAGTAATTTAGTTGATTTTTTGTCGCGCCAAATGTTGAAACCACTTACTTTGTCCCCAATGTTTCAATAGATCTCTCAATTGGCGTCTTAGGTTACAACTTTAAAATAACAACGTTAGTTTCTAAAGAATAACGCTAATAAATAAAACAATTGAGTCTTCGAACTGACACTTTTAAATATCGCTTTTAAGAAACACACTTTTAGAAAATTTATCGCCTTTCAGAAATACTTAGGACCATAAAATCCATTTCAAAAAAAAAGGAAATAACCTCCTGTTAACTTACAAGTATTCTTGGAACTAATTCTTGTCCCTTGAACGTGACTGTCCAATATAATTTGTATTAAGTACGTAACTGCCATTGCAGTGTACCTATGTCATAATATAATTAGCTCAGTACTTTTTGATTTCCTGCGTTGGGGTGGGTAGCGGTCCATTACATCCCCCTCCCTGAGCATGTGTGGAAATGTGACTAATATTTACGCTCATGTTCACAATAGGTAGGTTTGCTTTCTGAAATTGAACTACCCTTTTACTCGTGAATGTTCAATAGGTTCTAAATTCATACATAAATAAACTCACGCCTGTCTCCGTAATGGTAAACAGAGACGATGAAATCAATATGCTGCGATTACTGATACAGCTTCTCCAAACGCATCGTACCTCGCATTCGTCCACGTACATTCATTTCAGTAAAATGGTTTGTCGCTGACGACGACTTTTCCCTTCACCATGTGTCAAACCTTTCTTACCATATCTTTGGATAACTCCATATCTATTTCTTAGCGATCCCATTAATACGCATATGCCTCCACAATGTCCGATCTAGCGGAGACCTAGGAGTGTCTCGTTCCGGCTAGCGGCCGGTTATTAACCGTTAAGAGTGGCAATGGGCGGGACACAGTATCTACCTGCTGGCCATGACTTCACAATGAAGTCAATCACCAGCATTGGTTTTCAGCCTCCACCGTCTTACCTATGAATATAACATGGCATCGAGGGTAATTAAATAATAATTACTAATATATATATAGCTCGATTACCACTGACTCACTCACTCGCTTACTCACTCACTCACTCACTGATTGACCGTCCCGTTTAGTCTGAAGGACTCTTCGGAGGTGAATCGTACCAAGACATCAAGGTAAATCCGACAGCAATAAATCGATAAATTAGATCTCATAGCGCAGTGGCTAAGACGCTTTCCGTTACGTAGGCCCGAGTTCGATCTCCAAATTAACAATGAAACAATTAGTCTTCCACGTTTCTTTCTTTTTCCAGAATGGAAAATTACGCACATTTAAAGTTAACTCTAAACGATAAAGGAAAACATCGTGAGAAAATCTACATGTCTGAGGACTAAACAAACCCCTAAGGCACGTGTATTGTGTAATTATCAATCCGCATTGTGCCTGCCTGGTGAATCACGGGCTCAGCTTCCCCGATGTAGGCATGTGCCTTAACAGTGTGGACATTCAAATAGGCTGCCGCTGCTTATAAAATTAATTAATTAGTAATAGCCATAGGCTCTCCTAATTTCTTACTAACAAATAACCATTGCCTATTATGTGTCAATTTTACCGACCACATTATTATAATAACCATTTTCAATCACTACATTAATCATACCATTGAACCACAAGTTCAAAGTCGCTCAGCGAGCTATGGAAAGAGCTATGCTTGGAATTTCTCTGTTTGATAGAATAAGAAACGAGTATATCCGCCAGAAGACAAAAGTGGTTGACATTGCTCATAGAATCAGTAAACTGAAGTGGCAGTGGGCTGGTCACATCTGTCGTAGAACCGATAACCGATGGGGTAGACGAGTTCTCGAATGGAGGCCACTAACGGGTAAACGTAGTGTGGGACGCCCCCCGACCAGATGGAGGGATGACCTTCGCAAAATGGCTGGCAGGGACTGGATGCAGAGGGCCGAGCTTAGGGTTGATTGGCGCGCTTTGGGAGAGGCCTACGCCCAGCAGTGGACTGATACGGGCTGATGATGATGATGATGACATTAATCATTTGAATCAGTATCATTTAGCATGGAAGTACTCTCCCCTCCCAGACTGTAAAATCCTGTAAAACCCCGTAAGTCAGTGCATCGCCATCCCAAACTATAACTGTTACAACCAGAAAAACCTAATTGTTATTAGTTCCTCCATCAATGAACTGAGAAAGAATGTAAGTACTCTCCCCTCCCAGACTGTAAAATCCTGTAAAACGCCGTAAGTCAGTGCATCGCCATCCCAAACTACAACTGTTACAACCAGAAAAAAAACTAATTGTTATTACGAGTAGTTTCTCCGCCAATGATATGAGAAACCTGAACTATACAAAGCTTAATATGACGCGTCGGCGTCTCTCAATACAACCAGTCAGGTAGTTGCACACCCTTCCCATGCCTCATAATACCACACCATATGATTGTAACTTTTATTTTACGCAACAATTGTTTACGACAAGACTCTTTTAAGATTTTACTCAAACTATTGCCATCATAACCATAAATGTAAACTGTTTTACAATCGTTTATTTTATTGACGTTTTATTTTGAACAGAGTTTCAAACTCTCTCTATGCAACTATTGCTTTAGTGACGGGGTAATTAAGTAATAGACGCGCGTCAGACTATTCTTTCTTTCCTCAGCAGATGGCCCAGACCCTGCGCAAACTATTGTAAAAACAAAGGAGTGACAATTTGTAAAGCAGTGTTCACTGCGCAACCGTAACAATGTTTTATCATCTATTATTATTTCCCGCATTTGTTGCAAGTTTTATTTAAAGTCCAAATGTTTTATTTTATGAGCCATTCTTTATATTTCCTACGTTGTGTATTTTTTTGTTTGTTAAAATGTATTGAAATTAAACAATAAATTCTACGTTGTGTTGTGTAGTAACCCAAACCCTTTTATCTCGTTGCAAAAATAATTTAACAAATTTTTATCTACTATTTCGATAGACAAAGTAATCAGTCAACTCATTAGTGCATTTAATGACGAAATCCTGGGACACCGGCAACAGATGAGATTGCCCCCCTCCCTTGCTGACGCAAATCCGCAAGAACCTAGAGCTAAGACCTAACCTAGGTCTAATCTAAATCTAGACCTAAGGTAAAGCCTAGATACCTAACCCCCTCAGAACACCTAAACCTATTGATACCTAAAGTCGTGAATGAAGATCTAAATAATTAATAAAATGATTAGTGGCATGATCGTCTATAAATATTATTGTTTAATTTAAAGTCCGTGATCGTCTTAATGCTTTTGCTCATAAAATAAAATGTATTACAATTGTATGTTTGATTAATTCAATTATTATTACGCGTTTATTAACAAACGCAAAACGTCGAAGTTGTTTTAATACGGAATTTATGGTGGTATTATTCGCATGTAAAGGCATGCAACTAACCTGTCGGGGCAACTACTGGGTGACTCTCCGCTACGGCACATGTCTCCGACAGGTGTCTCTCTCAGCGTCCTGTAGATTTAAAATAACATTGCTAACCAAGTTCCACTTTCAAACAAAGGTGATTTCATCGTAAAGATGAAATAGAAACATAATAATTATAAATCAAGATGAGTATTATATAACATTTATAATTTGCTTGGGTTAATATAGGGTCTCTAAAAGTTGTCAGATTAGAGTTGGTGATAGTCAGGTAAATACCCAAAGTAACAGTCAATGAACAGCTAGGGTACGTTCCATTCATAAGCTCACGGCACGCGCGAGTATATTTGTTGTTGTTTGGCGCCAAATTCGGTACAATAGTTGTCATGCTTAAACAGGTAGATTCCTTATGCTATTGTGTAATTTATATTAACAGGTGTCAGCCTCAGCGACTCGTAACTGGACATCGTCTCGTTCAGATAGCTGTAAGGGCGAACTTACATAGGCCATTTCGTTTGAAAATAATTCTCGCGACTTTAATATTTCCCCCAATACGTATTCGGCGTACGTCATGTGTGATATTGTGAGTTTCTGTATAGATAGATTGTCAGAGAGTCTTGGCTTACAGTACCTATAAAGGTAGTACGTCCCTGTTTGGTTATATTTAGTTCCGTAGGTATTCCAGTTCCGTAGGTATTCCAGTTTGGTAGGTATTCCAGTTTGGTAGGTATTCCAGTTTGTTGGGGCTCTGCCCGGTTTGGTGTGTGTCGTAGATGCAGGGGTATAGCTTCGACTACATCTGACGTGTATCCCTAAGGATAAGGCAAGGTGCTGGTTACAATATAAAAAGTGTTTGTTATTCTCCTTCCATAGAGGTGTGATTGGCATTTAGAGTGCGCCTCGTTTGGGTCGTTCACTCTTGTTATATTAATACATATGATAGATAGAGTCGTATCTCAGAACGTGCATCAGTTTACCCTCCATACATGAGCGGTTACAGAAGGCTGGAGCCGCTTTCCTAGGACTATGAATCGGCTCTGTGCAGACAAGATGACGAGAGTACATAGATAAAGTATATAGTGTGAAATCTTGTATTTTTACCACACCTCTTACATCAATATTTAAAAATGAGTGTGCCTTCGGCAGTGTTGATGTGTATGGCTTATGTTCATTCATAAATATTTCATGCGCATGTCATGCAAATACATTAAGCTTCCGTGTAGCTGTAAGGAAGGATTATTATTATACATATACAAGGCACTCAGCTGTCGTAGCCTTATGAATGGTTCGTTTTGGTAATACTTAGGACTGTGTCCACTGTGGTATCGAATTGACTTTGTCATTATGGAATCATTAAATCCACTTGTAATAATATCATTATGACCGATTATCATCATATTATAGTCCGTCGTCACACATTAATTAGTTGTCTGTAGTATATAGCATAACGTCAAGTAATTTGGTCAGGTAGTCAGTTGCGATATAAAATAAATAGAAATAGTAGAGTTCGATTATATCGTTTGGAAAGATCATGTGGTCGTTATAAAGCAGCTAGTCTAGCATAACATCAATCTGGACTCATTGTCGTCAGTAGAAGCCGATTTACACTATTTAGTGTGAAGAATAAGTTATAGGAGTACAATAGATGGGTTTTGTCGTCAGTAGAGCACTACTTAGTTTGATAAATAGACTTTTGTCTTAGGCAGAAAACGGGAAGCACTAGGTACTTAGTGTGAATGTTAGTTATATAGATGATAGAATGGACTTTTGTCATAGGCAGAAAACGGCTAGCACAATTTAGTGTGAATGTAAGTTATATAGATGATAGCATGGACTTTTGTCATAGGCAGAAAGTGGCTAGCACTACTTAGTGTCAGTATAATTTATTCTAGTTGATATCGTGAACTTTTGCCATCGGTGGAAAGCGGCCAGCACTACTTAGCTTTAGATCTCCGTTGCGATGAGGTTTCCGGGCTCCATATCCATATATACAACACTCACTTTGTCACAATACGTTCGTTATAAAGATCTCATCTTTATATTAATTAATAAAATATATTGTCACTAATGTAACTAAACTGTAACTTATAAATCTATACTTTCACAGTAGTCCGACGTAACTTTTAACCAACTTATCGAAAGTTATGCGAACTTGACCACGCTCCGAGATAAACTAACTAGATAAATTCATCCCCTAGTGACGCAAAAGCGTCTGCGCATCCATGGCGTCCCCGCTTTGTGATTTAGCTATTGGTCAATATTGGCTCTGCAAAAAACCTAAAGGCGTCGACATTATCTTTAGGGGTTCATTATTGGTTGATTAGGTTTTGGGTGGAGTTTTCCCATGAACTGTGAAAAGGAATATTTTTAAGTAATTTAGTTGATTTTTTGTCGCGCCAAATGTTGAAACCACTTACTTTGTCCCCAATGTTTCAATAGATCTCTCAATTGGCGTCTTAGGTTACAACTTTAAAATAACAACGTTAGTTTCTAAAGAATAACGCTAATAAATAAAACAATTGAGTCTTCGAACTGACACTTTTAAATATCGCTTTTAAGAAACACACTTTTAGAAAATTTATCGCCTTTCAGAAATACTTAGGACCATAAAATCCATTTCAAAAAAAAAGGAAATAACCTCCTGTTAACTTACAAGTATTCTTGGAACTAATTCTTGTCCCTTGAACGTGACTGTCCAATATAATTTGTATTAAGTACGTAACTGCCATTGCAGTGTACCTATGTCATAATATAATTAGCTCAGTACTTTTTGATTTCCTGCGTTGGGGTGGGTAGCGGTCCATTACAGTATCATGTTACCGTATTTACCGTCAATATATACTACTGTGGACATTTGTCTACGGATGGGTTTATGTTTAAGGCTTCGTACGGATTTACAGTTTTTCTATGAAGACTACGGCACTAACTACTAAAATTAAATGTCTGAAAAAAATATATAGCAATCTTGGGGTGTCTATTTAGGGACTGATGAATACCGATAATTGGAATTGGACAATAGAAAAAAAAGTAGCAAACATGTTCCATGTCTTTTAAAATGAAAATACGTCTAAGGGTATGGCCGTCAAAAACTGTACATTTGAGAAATAGTCAGTGTCCCTCACATTTATTAATAAAAAAAATCCTTTTTCTTTGTTTTATCTTAACTTGTAAAGGTGGTTCTGATTCGCGGAGTTTATGTTATAATTCATATTATATTTGATATGTTCACTTCTGTTTCCTTTTAAGCAGGTGATTAATTTTTTTAAAGAGGTTCATGTTTGTTTCCATACAAAAAGCGTGTGTCCCACTACGACATCTCGAACATTGAAGACATAAAAATACTACAAACTATTCGAAACCTCATAACTTTTGGAGTGGTTAACGTTCTTTATAAAATTTTATATTTCCTATTGAATTCTTTTTTTTAATTATCGCAATAAAACTATTTCAAAGTGAATTTTAAAAATGTGTCTCAACTTTTCATCACGATTGTTACTTCACGTATGTTATCATAATGCAAGACAAATAAACAAGATTCCAGGGCCATAATATTCTTTTTCGCTTCTGGCAACACCACACTACAGGTTAGCCAACTCCTAGAATAAAACTGTAAATTACTTTTTGACAAAATGAACATTGAGTCGGTTAGCATTTTTTGTCTCGAGAATATTTTTGATTTTTAAAAGCGAATTGCAAGGTAAGAACATAACTTTATTCATATTTTAAATTTTATGTGTAGATATAGTCTATTCATTTAACAAATACGTACATCGGTGGGCCTTTCTGACATCAAAACCCGCATGATTAACAGGTTTTATGTTATGTCCACAGCAAATTTTCTTCACGAATGATA
The DNA here is from genome assembly GCA_963506565.1 of Tachystola acroxantha. NCBI lineage: Eukaryota > Metazoa > Arthropoda > Insecta > Lepidoptera > Oecophoridae > Tachystola > Tachystola acroxantha. The sequence goes on along the minus strand of OY735894.1, from coordinate 5,718,771 downwards.
CCATGTGTTACTATATGTGTTACGTAACATTCGTGATCTATTGTTAAGCTAAGTGTACACGCCACGTGGCGCCGCCAATCTTAAAAAAATCAATTCTTCTATATTAAACCATTTCTTTAAAATGTGGCACATAAAGATTGTTCCTCTAAATGAATATTATTTTTTAATTAGCTATAAAGTGATCTAGGAAGTGAACAGTAAGAAACGGTTTCTTCTGTTTCTTACTGTTCTAAGTGAGATCACTTTATAAAGTGTAAATAGTTATTAAAAAATAATATTCATAAAGGGGAACAATCTTCATGTGCCACATTTTCAATAAATGGCTTTATTTAGGAGAATTGACGTTTTTAAGATTGGCGGCGCCACTTGGCTTACTATGGCCTCTTAAGGATAAACCGAATACTAAACAATTAAAATTTGTTAAAAAGTGGATATAAAATAAAACTATTGCAAAGCTTGAACCTCTCCTTTTATTTTGACAATTGCAAATCATATAAATAATTTCATATCATGTATTCTATGCTTTACAAAGTTCACGAGTGTTACCTTCATTCACGTATGTTACCATGTGTTACCAATTCACGAACGTTATTGTACAATTTTTGACGGCCATACCCCTAAACCGAAATAGTTATCCATACAAAATATATATCAAAATGTAGGGTAAGATAAATACGAGAGCTTGTTTTAAACAAAACTGATTTTAACTGACGTATTTTTATTTCTCTGCCAAAATTAATACAAATATGAAGTCACTGTGCCGCGCTCTTCACTCCGCCGCTGCGGGACATCTTCTGTCTGACAGCTGGCAGCCCCTTAACCTAATAGTACGGGGGCGCACTGCAAAAAACTTACTTCATCAAGTACCAAGATGGGACCCATTTGGGGAGGTTATGTGAATAATGCTTCGCGCACATTTTACCGGGCCGCAGCGTATCGGGGCGGGCCGCAGCGCAGCGCAAAATTATGTATTGTATTTTTGTTTCTGTAATTGTTTGTGTATTTTATGTACAACTTTTTCGTTCAAATACACTTCGTATTTGAATTTGAATCCAATTCAATTTGACATTCGGGGTTGCCTACATCTAGCATAAATCATATCATAACCCCTCTTAAGGTTCACAGTCGGGTAACATTCACACAACTAATTAACAGCAGTGACGAGTGATTACATACATGTAGTCACGTCACCAGTTTAATTACTTGTTCCCATAAGTTGGGTTGTGGCGCTGACATTTTCATTATTAATTTTAACGTAACAAGCTTATTAACAATGTAATAAATGTTTATATTATAGGCTGTAGGTACAGTCGAACATAACTAAAGGTGTCAGACATCATTAAAGTCTAGATTTTCAAAAGCTATTTTATTTTTCATTCTGTAATTTTATTCGATGCCGTAGTCATCTTAAATTAAATTGATTAATTATTATAATATGATAAATTACGGATATTACGGATATCACTCACTTATATTGTTAAAGTCGGCAATTAGACCGACAGTTTCGACCGATTTCGACGTTAACGGCGACGCGGGCGTGGCGCGCTCACCTTGAAAAAGACCGTCGAAAACGGTCGGTCTAATTGCCGACTTTAACAATATATGTGAGTGATATCCGTTTATATATAATAATTTGTAGTAATGGCTCACTATAGTTTTAATTTTAAATTGATTAAATTGGAAGGTTTTTTTTAATATGGCGGCGCTAGTTGGTTCATGTCAGGCCCTTAATTACTTGCATTAAAGAGATATAGACATTGTGATTATTTTCGCTATTTTAAAATTTACATTTACACGATGGAAAAGGACGGAAAAGGTACCAACGCTGAGGAGAAAAAGACTAATTAACTGACTGATTAATTTAACCTTAAGGGCCTTCCATCAGCCAACTAGCGCCGCCAATCTTAAAAAAATAATATCTACCAATATAATAAATTTTATTAAAAAAGCTATTTACAAAATATTTGAATACAATAGGTATTTTATAGCTTTTATAGTATTGTATTATGACATTTTTGCACCCGCTACGCTGTTTTTGATACAATATCTCCATCACCCGAAGGTTGCCTGGAAGAAATCGCTTAAAGCGATAAGGCCGCCTGTCTGTACACTAGCTAACTTTGGTATTATATGTAACTGATGTATTTTCATTTGTGTGCAAATAAAGTATATTTGATTGATTGATTGATGTTTATTACGATAAATACCTACTTTTTATTTATTTATTTATTTATTTATTTGGTACACAAAACAGATTACAATCATTGTATAATTGAAATATCAGAGTCTTAAATGTATGGTCTAGACAGTAATCCAAAAATATGTGTACACATTGAGATTTGTATATCGTGGAACATAAGAGTGAATGCAGGCAATGTTACCGCCGACAACACATCAGTGGTAACACGTTGAACTTGAATAGAGTTCTTAATATATGTAATTATGGAGGCGTTAGTTAGATAGTCAACGTGACACCACCGACACGACACCGACCGCACAGTACCCACATTTCCAGAAAAGCAATCAGTAAAGTAGCTAACAAACAAAAAAGAGCAAATTAGATATTACTTAAATAAAATGAAATGTGCATCCACCCCACTCACAATGTGAATAGGGTGGGCGCACATTCCGCTTAATCTAATCTAAGCAGTTTGGGATAGAGGACATTACGACTACTATTTTTTAAATGCTTATTTATAACGTGATTCAATTTCGGTAAGTTGTAGTTCGCATAATTGCGAAAAACGTTTTTGGCACATTTGTGAACTACAACTTAGCTTGTGGCAATTATGCCATGTATTGCTAGTTGGCTCATGGAAGAAGAAACCGAAAATAATCTAATTTAAAACATTTTGTCAACCACCAGTTTGTTTCTCAACCATCATGAAACTGAATCTCTTCACGCTATAAGCATAGCGTTACGAAACGGATCCTCATAAACTAGAGCCGGCCCGTGATTCCCGATCCGCCCAGAGATTTATAGTCTTACGTAAACCCAGTACCTACACGTGAATTATTATGTTAAAATGTTCACAAAACCTTTCGTTTTTGCGATACGAAAACACATCTATTGAATAGCACAAAATCTTCTTATATTAAGGTTCTTTTCAGACGAATCACGGGAAATTTAGCCGCTGTGACAAAAATGTCGCCGGACACTTATATGAGAATACGTAGTTCCATTCACTTGAACCACACTTCTATTCTATTTTTATTTGAATGGCTTCTTCTAAAGTTCTATTAAAGAGATAATTTCGCCAATGTCAAGTTATTTAGAGTATTCATGTAAATAGAAAACAATTCGAACCACACTTCAAGAGACTTGAGTTTTCTGGTATATTTTTTACACTTTGTGGACTTTGTCAAGTAATCTTCCACTACACTGCGACCAATTAATTCAATTATTTTAAGGTATCCCCCCTCTTTTTCCACCCATCTCTATCCTGAACCTCCTCCTCTATCCTCTCCTCCTCCTATCTCATGAGACCATCTCTCCACCTTCGCCGAGATCTGCCCCGATGCCGGAAACGGTCCAATGTCACCCATTCTGTGCCAGTCCGGGCCCATCGGTCCGACTGCATGCAGCACACCTAGCCCGCCCAGTTCCACTTCAATGCAGCTACATTGCCAGCTACGTCTGCTACGATTAAGTTATTTATTACCGAATAAATGAACTTGAATTTGATTTCTCTAACATTAAAAAAATGATATAAAATTTGCTAATTCCCTAAGTGCTAGCGTACAATAGAACGGCCAGTGGACGGCGCCGTCCGCCGGCACGAATGTTGTCCGCCTGTGACCGGCGCCGGTCGACATCGTGCACCGGTAGACGGGGCCGGTAGACGCCGTGACACGCCGCGCCATGCGACGGCACGGCGCCGCGCCGTGACGTTGTACGCCGGCCCTAAGGCGCGTATTCATAAACGTAATTTAAAGTTCCGCCACAGTTAAGGCCCTGTGTCCCTTTCTATCTTAACCTTTTTTAACGAAGTCTGATAGGGATAGCAACACGATTTAAGGGAGGTGAGGTTTAACCAGGTCTATGAATAACAGCACTAGTCATTTAATTTGTTCACAGAGGTTGTCAACATTTTCAAGAGGGTGTGATATAAATTGAAATATTTTTTCCCAGAATAAAGCAATCGTCAACATTTCCATGTAGGTCAACGAGATACCTAACAAACTCCCCTACACCTGTCACACGACTGACATCCTTATTGTTATACACATAAAGGCTTCACTTGCAAAATGTAGCTAACAAGCAATTCATTCATTGCTGACGGCGTAGGTTCTCAAAGGTAGTCCCGTCTGTCTCTGCCTATCGTTCATTAAAATCGAAAAATTACATTTGTAAAACAGATGTTATTGTTTAGTCCGTAAAATTATTAGAATATGTAGGTACTTATTTAGAAACGCGACTCAAGGGATAATATAACGATAATATATACACGATACTGATGCCAAAAATATAAACGATATACACCAAAGTCCAAGTCACGTGTCTTATTTTGTAAACAAAAACTACCCTACCCTACTAACATTTTAAGCTGTTCTGTGATTATTGCATAGTTATATTCACATTATTAGATCGGATCATTTTATTTTCACAATGATGACCAGGTTCGATCACACAGTTCCTTGAGTGTTACATCACAACAGGAAATTGAAAGATAATATTTGTTTACAAAATAATACACTTGATTTGGGCTGCGATATAGGTACTACCACCGCTGAGTTGGTTGTCGCTAAAATATAACCTCTGGATTCCCATTTCGTACAAGATATACCTAATTTCTTCGTTCAGACAACAAGATTTTAGCTCTGACCTTTAACCCGCTGAGACGAAGAGAACCCAAGCTCTATTAAACGATATCCCAAGTGATATTGACAACTTAATCAAAACATGTCACATCACAGCACATCCGATGAAAAGCCATCTCTCTCGCACTTGCATCTTTATATCTGCTCTCCTTTTCGCTCTCACGGAATAAATTCATGGACTCGTCGAATATTCCAGAGTGCTCTTCGATAGTGACCAAATTCGCTCAAAGCTCTGAACCTAGCCGGTATTATTGGGTTTTCACACGTACTAGTAATAGAACCAATTGGGGTTGGCAGTAGGATAATTTTTATTCAGGTGTGTAAACATTTTCCGTACACCTTATTTTATTGATGTCTCGATATTTCGACAGCATTGCAGCCATCATAGTCACGAGTAGACTGAAGTCGGTGAGTGTTGAACGTGGGTGACACAAAACAATCTCTTTCGTGTTCACTGACTGCGTTGAGAAAAGTTATTGATATTTGCAGTTACCCCCATTTTGCAAAAAGAACTGATTATGTCCGCTCGTTTGCACGCACTCGCCTTTGTGCCTCGTTTACATAAGTCGAGAAAAGGTACCTTAGGTACTTCCCATTTACAAGAAATCCTGAGACCTGGCACCAAATTGTAACAGACGTGAAGCTTGAGTTCCATATACGTAAGTTCTGATCTTTTTCATGTCGGAGAATCTAATAACAGTATGTTGGATTTCGTTTAAATAAAATAATAATACAATAAAGTAGCCATAAGTAATACTTTAAGAATTGAAAACAACTTTGAACTTTGATAATGACTTTGTGGTTGAGTCCAGTCATTCAGATGGACATTCGGTCGACTATAAGTCTAAACACCGGTTTAAAAAAAAGGCGTTCTCTTTGTTTAAAATATAATAACTAACAATTTATGGACCACTGTATTTTGTTAAAAATAATCAATTAAATTATATTAACATGTTAGCATGTCGACAACCCTACATAGCATAGTGTAGTTGCATGTACTACGAGCAGCTAGTGGCTTCCTGCGTGTACTGATCTCTTATCGGTCTAAAGTTAAACCGATGTAGGATTATAACTGTACATGGACAGGGTATAACGGAACGGGTAGGTTATAGCAGAATGGGTGTTTAGCGTCGATAACTGAACAACAGTTTTTCTACGACTATTCGATTTTCGCGGCATACATTTTGTTTTTGTAATATCATCATCATCATCATCAGCCCGTATCAGTCCACTGCTGGACGTAGGCCTCTCCCAAACAGCGCCAATCAACCCTACTCTCGGCCCTCTGCATCCAGTCCCTGCCAGCCATTTTGCGAAGGTCATCCCTCCATCTGGTCGGGGGGCGTCCCACACTACGTTTACCCGTTCGTGGCCTCCATTCGAGAACTCGTCTACCCCATCGGTTATCGGTTCTACGACAGATGTGACCAGCCCACTGCCACTTTTTGTAATATAACAGACTCTTTTTTGTAAAATGTACTTCTTTAGATACAGTCATGTAATGAAGACGAATCCAATCATTACCTCATAGTCATCAAGTTTTAGTTACAGGAGATCAAAAAACCGGCGAAGCGCGAGTCGGACTCGCGCACCGAGGCTTTCGTGCAACGCAACTTTGCTCTAACGAAAAGATTAACTAGATTTAGAGACCAACGTATCTTTGCCATTATCAAAATATTATGTCCATACATCGACATACTCCTGAATAGTTGATCATCTGCAAATATAAGTTTGTAATAACAAAAAAATATTTTTGGAGGGATGTAATTTCAAAGTTTTCCGAATTTTTTTCCTTTACTTGGGCTGTAAGACCTATAGCTTCTTGCCAAACATGATTCTAGGTAAAACGGGTAATACTCAGGTTTTGGTTTTCTTGCATTTTCGTACAAATATGCGAGAAAATGCAACGTAAACGGCTATATCTTTTGATTGCGTTGACGTAGATGTTTGATTATTTCACGGCTACATGAGGTTGCAGACCTGAGTATTTGGATTAATTTTAACTTGATCGGTCCACGCGTTTCTGAGACAAACAGATAGACGGAGTTTTTAAGGTTGAGATTTACTCAAAAACTACTAGACCTATTGCAAAATTTCTTTCACTGTTGTTAGCTAGATAAAAGTTAAATCTATATAACTGTAAAAGAATTATTAAATTCGGTCCAGTAGTTTTTGAGAAAATCTCAACCATATTGAGGCCCCCTGTATACTTATCTCTGTCTTCGACTGTATCTAATCTCATTACATTATCTGGCTACGACATATACATATATGCGAAAAACATCACCCTCCTTCTTGCCTTTGGATAATAAATTAATAACTTCCCAGCAAGCCCCCATTACTATTCCATGCAATAAGATCTGCAAGTCTGCATATTTTCCGCGTCGCCTCGCGCCATTGCTTCCGTCCAGCTTTTTGCCGGATTGGCTCCGGCTTCCACTGCGATGAGTTTTCCATTGTTCAATCGTTTGTAAATGGTTTAGCAAAAAAATGTTCGTAGTGCGATTGAATTCTCTATTTTTTACTGGTTCAACAAATGTTACAATGAAATATTTCCTTCAAATTCATCATTCTCTTCATGCACTAAAATGTGGGGCTCGTAGATCAGAGTATACGTTGAAAATTATATATGCTAAGCAAAGTTTACGCTGTTTTTGATACAATATCTCCATCACCCGAAGGTTGCCTGGAAGAAATCGCTTAAAACGATAAGGCTGCCTGTCTGTACACTAGCTAACTTTGGTTTTATATGTAACTGATGTATTTTCATTTGTGTGCAAATAAAGTATATTTGAATTTTGAATTGAAAGTTGGACGCGGTCAGTATCTGGATCGGTGATCGTTAGTGACATTTTCATCTGAACCCCTCTGTGCCTTGGAAAGCACGTTAAGCAGTTAGCCCCTGTTAAGGAGCTGGGCTCGCTGTTTCAAGATATCAGGTATTATAATTTAGGTGTGCTTCGTGTCGTTTTCAATGGCAGAATGGTTGACAGAGGAAATATAAATTTAGTTATAAAACATGGAACAAAAGGTGGCTAGTAACAGCCCCGGTTTCTGTCTCTCGGCAACAGTCGTTAGGTCAAGTCATCAGAGGTTTACGGGTGGCCTGAATAACTTTGACAATTATAGGTCTGTTCACTAAACCATACAAGAAGAGAAAATAGACTAATAATCGCCAATTGTATATATATCTTCCTTAAATTTTCTCGAAAATTTCCTAGTAAAAGTACCGTCAACAGCACATCAAGTGTAACACTTTGGACTTTGGACCGTTCTTATTTTCTGCATCGTAAGAGTTCAAATCGTACTGCAAGTGTTACCATTGATCTGCTGTCGTGTTTACAAAAGAAGGAGATATGAATTTGCGGTGAACTCTCATAACGTTGTACAAATAAAACATGGTCCTAAATTAACATAATGTGAATCTTTTTATCCCACAATACAAGATGGCGAGACATTCGAAGTAACCTCGGTCGGCTAGGCGGGGGCGTGATTAGGTCCCGTAGGTCCCACGATGATAATGTCATTTGTCACGCGAACAAGCAATCTGGTGGTACAAATCTAAAAAATCCTTCATGTCAGTACGTTAATGGCGATGCGGTATCGTTGCGACGCAGCAAAGACTGAGTTTTTTTTTAATAAGTAACGGAAAAGACGACGATGACAGCTTGATGATGAGCAGTGAAGGCTGTGGGATGATCTATTTGTCCTGCTTTTTCATGAAAATAGACCAACTAACAGCTCCAGAAGACTTGCAAGTGTTATTAGCGCTGAGGAGTAATGTGCAAAGCGTTCTGTGTTCTTACCCTTTAGGTAATCCGAAAGAAGAACAATTACTGCTACTTAACAACAAAATACCTAGATAAAATGATTGTACTTTTTTACTGCATTAAATCTTACATAATGACGTTGTAACGTAATACTGGAATAAGGTCACAGCTTCTGCATAATATCGCAGCTCGACTTCAAGGCACAGCATTGATATTTTTTATTCACATATAGAGCGGCAGGGTTGTAAACCAACTAGAAAAGCTAGACTCTTATGTTTTTATGATTCATAGAGGTGGATTTGTAAGTATAATGTACGTATTTGATATTTTTCCATATAAATTAGAAATAATGAGTCTTTAGTGTCACAGACAGTGTTATATATTGTCCATTTAAGATTCTAGTTGTAGGTACAGTATATTAGTGGTACCCATTTAAATATAATTGAATGTATTTTATTTCATATAAATCTGCGTTTGATTTGACTCTAATCGCACCTGAAGCATACGCCCAATACCTAAGAACTGTCTAATAACAAACTCTACAATGACCACATAATTACTTTTTATTCAGCTCATAATTATTGGTATACCAATTAATCTTCTTAATAATAATGCGAGTGTTGCGTTACTAATTTATTACCTATTTGTTTTATTCTAATCAGGTAGTCGCTATAACAGCTCGTATTCCGCCTCGCTGTTAATCGCCCCGGCCTGCGAGAAGTTCTAAAAAAATAATTAGGGAAACATCTACTTTTATCTTTTTCCGTGATTTCCTTTGCTATTTTCAATATATATGGATTTTAGACGCCTACATTATAGCTAAAATTTACACAAGAAGGTCTGCTCGTTCTAGGTAGGTCGCTATTTCCTTGAGGAATTCGGAGAAAATCCATAAATACATAAGTAATCTGTATATGACCTAGCTGATTTATTGAATGTCACAAAAATATGGTGGAGGCATTACTCGTGTCAACAGGAAAAATATCAAAAGGGAATGCCGATAGCTCCTTTTCAAAGACGTAAAGCTGGTTTTAGACTTACGCAAATAAACCAAATTGAACAGTATTGGTATGACGGAGTTTTGGAGGTATCTGAGAGGTATGTCAGATCCGGAATTTTAAGTATATGAAGCCTACAGAACTACTTGAACTATTAATTATAAAAAATAATTCACTTGCAGATAGTTTAGAATGCAGATTACGTAATGTTCAAAGAATATAAAAATCTATTAAGTACTTTTGCATCAAGAATCAAAAGTTTATTTCGGGTTTATTGAGGCTCCTAGTGTATTTTTTCACAGAGTTAGATTTTAGGCGGAGAATCCCCATATTTCGCTCGAGTTCCGATTATAACTCTAGTACACGAATTTGTACAAAAACTTCTAATTCCATTTATACGGCTTCTAGATACGGTTTTCAACGCGACAACATTTTTGTCGCTGTCTAATGCGTCGCCAGTCTGAATATAATCTTTGTTGCGTAGCAGGTACGTAGCGACAACATTCACACGTACCACTTTTTTGTCGTAACGTGAATATAACCTAGAAAACTTTGTCAACCAACAAAATTATCTGCTACATGTCCTATTATATATGACAGTTAAATAGGAAAGTAGACCTATGTAGGTTTACATTTACAACAGGATAACATTATGATTGCCAGCTGTAAACAGTCCGTACTTATGTTAGTACGCGACAACTTTATGTGGGAAGCATAATTTGTTTTGCAAATGTGATATTCAGCCGCGTTTATGTCGTATTTGCTTTTGCACTGAAACCAGCCTACAACATAGAAATGTAAATAATATTTTTAGGGCTGACTGTACAAAAAACTGCCTGGGCCACGCACGAGGTGGTACATAATTAGTGATGGGGCGTTTTACAAAATCAATCTGGATTGGTTTTGGTTTTACAGGGTCAAAATCGGTCTTTGACTCGTCGTATAAGACCCGGTCGGCGGAGTGTAGGTAATCTATATTGGCTCTTTAGTTGTGAGTATGGTCAGACAGTGATGTTACAAATAAAGTAATACATAATGGACTAAGATAACTTGTGTGGTGCCAGCCAATATGTTTAATCTAAATTCATAAAATGTATTTGAATGTCCATAATTACAGAATTTTGACCGATAAATGACAAAAAGAGGAGCCAGATTTTCTCCAAATGGGATTTATAGACGTATTCGCTGAAACTGTTGTTGCTACAACATTAAATTCACGTAAGACGTTACTGAACTAGGACCATCAAGTAGGTACCTACTTTTATTAAGAAATATGGCTTTGACATCCGATTGACTCACAACCAGTCTCGTAATGATTGTCAATTGATCTATATGTAGTTTAGTCAAAGTCAAATTTCTTTATTGCAAGTAAGCACGTTGTGTACATTTTTGCACGTCAACATATTTTTGAATTTACATTTACACTTTGCAAGCAAACGGTGCCAACGTTGAGGAGAAAAAGTGGCAAATAACTCTCAGCAGCAAATGTTTTAAAATACATACCTATATTAGTGAAGCTTGGCCGGACGCTAAGCTTTAATTTTTAATAGCATTTTTACAATATTTTTAAGTCTTGAATTGTAGAATAAACGATAAACATCACGTATTGCGTCCACTTGTAAAAATGAGGTACAATAGAGATTGTACCTCATTTGTGGTCCCAGACCAATACAAAATACAAAATTGGCACATCACTAAGTGCGAATATGTTCCACTGGTATTCCCTCATCATACTACCGTTATGAATAAAACATAAGAATGTTCTGCCTACGACCGACAATTTTTCTGTACAAAGATGTTTTTGCGACCTTGTAGATTTGTGGATTTCGGTAACGGAATATCCGATACGATTTTTTTATAGGCTGTCGTTTAAGTAATCGGTTTGTCGAATAGTGTAATTTATTGAAAATTATAAGGTAATTAAGCTATTTTTGAATGTGTTCTTGTTTTAGATTAGTTTTGCGTGGGTAGTTTAAATACCTACAATTATGTTTAGCATTCAGACTGAGGAGAAAAAAGAGCTACGATAACCCATGCTAGTCGTACAATTAGCCTAATAGGGGTCGTCAGGGTCGCGGGCAGTTAAAGTAGGGGGAGGGGGGGCGTTCAGGGTTGTAGAGAACATGGGGAAGATGGTCAATTGGTCACGCATCATGAGGTTCTTAGAGTTCAAATAAGCACCTCACAGGATGCACCTCTTGTAAGTACTTGCACCTGATGCGTTCCATAGGAGATTCTGGAATCCTCCTAACAGCACGAGGGGTTTTTGGTTGATAAAAATCCCACACAACTGATCATCTCCTTCCAAGATCTTCAGAAGATTTAACCGCTCTTATTAAAATGAAGAGCTCGGTTGCTCAGTCGTTGGGACTTGCGATATGGAGGACCTATGAGTTATCCTCGGTTTTTTCGACGGAAAAACTTACGTACATTTACCGAGTGCTCTCAAAACGGTGAAGGAAAACATCGTGATGAAACCTGCATGCCGTAGAAGAAAAAAATCTAAGGCATGTGAAATCCGCCAATCCGCACTGGGCCCGCGTGGTGGATGGCCCCAGCTCCCTCGATGTAAGGGAAGGTCTGTGTCCGAGCCGTGGGGACATACAAATAGACTGATGATGGGTCAGTCTAATTATGTTCTGATTTAAGAGCACAGTGCCACGCTATCTTAATTCCCTTTGACACTAATGGTGTCCAAGTTGTTACGGGAAATGCTATTATACCCGTGGCACTATCAGTAGTGTCATGGGGAAAAAATCTCTTATGGTGTTACTGGTTGTATCAAGTCGGTTGTGTCCGACTAAAGCAATATGACTATACCGCAGCCCAAATCAAGAGTCTTATTTTCTAAACAAATATTATCGTCTAATTACCTGCTGTGATGTAACACTGAAGGAATTGATTGATCGAACCAGTTCATCATTGTGAAAATAAAGTAATCCGATCTAATGATGTGAAAATAACTATGCAATAATCACAGAATAGCTTAAAATGTTAGTAGGGTAGGGTAGTTTTTGTTTACAAAATAAGACACTTGATTTGGGCTTCGGTTTAAGTGTATATATGTACCTACTGATATGCCTCCCAAAGAACTTAGAATATATAATTAGTAACTCCGCTCAACAGTATCGATTACACTGAAATAGGTAGATACTGTTTACTAAACGCTCTTCGATAAATTCGTTGTATCACGTTTCTCGTAATCGGAGGTTGCATTCTGTCGTATCAGAAATCGATGCCCAAAGCTACGTGGCATTTCTAGCCTCTGTTAATTGTTATATGAAAAATTGTAAGAGATGATGTATTCATTGATCCAAAGGTATCCTAATACAAATGAAGAAAAAAAACAGTTAAAAAATATAAGATTCCAAAATATTTGAAAGCTAGATTTTTTTACCGTAATATAAAACATTATGCAATTTAATTTAATAAATCTGTTATATCAAATATCTGTATAAAAATGTGGACATACAGTCGACAGCACATCAAGGAGCACTCTACATGATAGTTATACGATTGTAATGACTTTCTGTAGACTAATGTGCTCTTGACTGTACCTAATGGGTGGCAATCGACGTCGATAAAAATAAACCGTTTAATTATAAATAAGGGGATACTACTTTTAATGACTACAGTTTTGATATAAAAATGGTTGACATTTCAATTAATTGGCGCCAGTTAGGTTAAACACGAATGCCCCATTACTTATTTAGTATGAAGGAATGTAGGTCAATTCAGGCAGACGGCATTGCATAATGTGACGGACTGATACAATATTAAACTGGTTTTATTTACTCAGACTGTAACGGAAATAATTTTCATTCTACGACTGTATTAATTAATAAAGAAATAATGAACAATTTTGTTTGCAATTTTGTTTAAAATGCATTATGGTAATAAAAAAACCTGCGCCAAGTCCCCCACAATTGTCAGAAATCTGTTAAGTACAGATATAATAAAAAAAGTCTTAGAAATACGTACCCCTTAGGTAGAATATGCCTGACCCCATAGAACTAAACGTCCTTTTTCTATCTTTCCAGAATGCCTCACCACACACAATCATCATTCAAAACACGAAGGTAGCAATTGGAATGCCGACAAAAATGACAATAAATCTCAGTGCAACATTTGTGAATCTCCAAATGTGACGTACGGACAGTGCCAAAACAATGTTTTGCTGTAGAGAACTGAAACTACTCTACGCCACTGTTATCCTGTTACTGGAAGCCGAGTTAGCGAACACAGGTGCCATGGAGTCGAAGAGGTCTTCAATTCTCGTCGCTCAGAACGCTGACGATTTGAAATCGTTGGAGTTGTGCACGACGAGGAATCAGCAGAGGCTGGGTAGTGTATTTGGGAATTTTACTAGGCATCATAAAAAAGGTGAGACTGAACACTTAAGTCTAGGGCGCTTGTTCATAAACGTGGTTTAAAGTTACGCCAACGTTCACCCCCGGTACCAAAAAAAAAAGTCAAATTTCTATATTGCAAGTAAGCACGTTGAGTACATTTTTGCACGTCAATATATTTTTTGAATTTACATTTACACCACTTTGCAAGGAAAAGGTGCCAACGCTGAGAAGAAAAAGTGGCAAGAAACTCTCAGAAGCACATCTTTTAAAATAATGATAATACAATTACCTTTTTTACCGAAATGTGTAAGGGTAGCTACACGATGTAAGGGAAGTGGTGTTTAAGTAGTCGTATGTTTATGAATAACAGCATAGATGTATAATTTTTTTTGAGTGTGAGCTCTAACTCTTATACCTGCAAAGTGTTAGCAGTTGTAAAAACGAGCTCACCACTAATAATAAAAATTAATAAGACCATTCTGATCCAGACCATTTTGATCGCTAGGATTAAAATTGTCTAAAGTTCAGTCTAAATCGCGGTAAGAACCTGTTACTAAAATTTGCAAATTGACGTTCAACCAGGCGGCTGAGCGTCGTTTAGCTGTAGTGTTGAACATTGTGTTCAGCCACTCCGCTAATTGACACTTAGGACCGGCGTACAACGTCACGATGGCGCGGCGTATAATGGCGTCTGCCGGCACCGTCTACCGGTGCACGATGTCGGCCGGCGCCGGTCACAGGCGGACAACATCCGTGCCGGCGGACGGCGCCGTCGATTGGCGCGATACACGACGTCGTATACAGCGTCGTTCGCCGGCGACGTTCTGTTGTACGCTAGCCCTTAGATGTTTGGTTGGATGGCGTCGTTCAATTATCGTGCTAACTGTTCAATCACACGTCTATTTCAACCATTTGACTGCGACATATATGTTCTTTATAACTACAAGAATTAACAAAAGTCAATGCCACTTGGCTAGGGGTATTAATTAGTAATGTTAATACAATTCTCAGTATTTATATTAATCTCTTGTGATGTTTAAACAAGCTGTTATCAATAAACTAGGTTTGTATTTAAAGTTTCCTCGTTAAAATTTTCCTTTGTTACAACAATTACAATCTCCTTTGAAATAATCAGGCCGCTAATTACAAAAGTTGAGACAAAAGGATACAAATTGGTTATAATTGTGGAGCTAACAAAACAATCTAGACGTAACAGGGCATTAGCCTTTGAAATATTCTAAGTATTTCCTTGGTTTTAATGAAAACAATCAATGTTTCTGACGAGTTAACTTTGGTATGATTTTTTCTAGTTTATTCTTAACATATTAATGAATACCTAAGTTACCTACTATTACATTTTATAGAAATTATCAATCTATAGAATACGATAGTATAAATATTTTTTTCTAAGTAAGTACTTATACTTTTTTATTTAAAGTTTGCAATTACAGGCTACAAGAAACAATAACCTATTAAATTAATATTAATAGTTTATACTAAATATAACGATATAATATATAAAATACATACAAAATAACAGTAAAAAGTAAAACTTACTTACATTTACAAAAAAATTTAAACTTTATTGACGAGGATAATAAATATTAATTGAGAAAATTCGGGAATTTGAAATTCGAACTATGCACAATTCATATGCAAGAAAATAAATCGTACGATAGTATATTTCACAAGTTACTAAAATTAGATGATTTTCATTACGAAGTATACTCTTCCGTCCCTCTAGTAATTTCTCTGTTTTAAGCTAATAAGAATAATGTTTACAGGTCACAGAAGAAGAACAACAACATCATCAACACAAACAACTGTAATATACACAACAACTATAGAAAATGATGACGAAACCACTGAGGCTTCTCAAACAACAACAGAATATACCACTTCCCAAGCAACATATCCCAAACTACCCAAACCTCTTCGACTATCATCTTCAATATTAGATAAAGATTATCCAGATGATGTAAATATAGATGACATCATACAACAAGAAGTAAATGAACTTATCGGTAGAGAAAGACATAGGAAACATGGGAGAGAAAGAGAGAGAGAAGTTTTAAAAGAATTAGATGAAATATCACTCTCTAAGTCCTTAAATAAAGTTAAGAAAATGTACAGAGACTCAGCGGCGTCAGCTGTAAATAAGCTAAGTGGTAAGAGTGTTAAGGGTGGGATATTTTTGACTGAAAACTGTACTACAGTTATAGCACAAATAGGCACTACTGCTATATTACATTGTGAAGTTAGTGATATTACTGAAAATACGGTAAGTTGAATTAAAATTCATATTTTTGTACGAATATTAAATCTTATACACGTGCATGATAGGGTCAGTAATAGAATGGAATAGGGTATTTAAAAAGTAGCGAATATCACAGGAACAGGAATTAAACTGCTAAGCTCCTTCGTCCAGGCTTCAATCGCTAGAGGAGACTCTTCTCAAAAAGAAAGAAAGATATATATATATATATATTACAATATTGATATACTCTTGGGATCCCTTCGTGGATCGAAGTGACATATAAAAATAATGTTTATAATTGAATCCCCTCAATGTTGGTTGAAGAGGAGCTAATTGTCCACGGATCCACATGTGGAGCCGAGCTGTGGCTCTACGTGAACGGAGGGCCTTTACTTAGGCAAATAATAAAAAATTGTGGAGTTTAAATAAATCTGTGTAAAAATGCGAAAACGAATCGAACAAGAGCATCAACAATTTTTATTACCGCTCAAGTCCTGTCTTCTAATAAAAATCGTTGCTGATAACCCCGACTGATATTTTATGCCAAAAACTTCCTTTTTAATAATTCACTTGTACCCTTTTAGTTTTCGTACACTCATGCATCTCAATAAAATATCTTATTTGTATCTTATACTACTTTATAAGGCTCAGCTGCCTCTGTGTGATAAAATAACTTAGAACAAAAGATGTAACTTTTATATCACTTCGAGATAGAACGTCCAAGTTAAATGTTTATTGTCTCTCAAGTTCTGAAAGGAAGTTGTTCCACAAGGAATTTCCTCGTGTTTATCTTCTTCGGAAGTTACGAATCGGGAAATTATTATTCTGTCTCTTTAAAATTAACATTCGATCGATACTCGTGTGCTCCATTCGTCTCTTTCTTATTAATTTATTTGCCTACATTATAACTTTGAATTCCACGACTTCCTGGCCTAGTATTTGGTAGTGCGTCTGCCAAGGGGTTCTGGGTTCAATTCCCAGTTGGAAAGATACTTGTCAAAAACAAAGAAAAGTAGAAGATGATATGAGATGCTTTAAGAAAAAAGTGAACAGAGCACTTCATGGTCGGCAGCGATCCAGCAATCCCAACGATGTTATACTGTCCCTATGGTACATATAATCACTTTTTCATTCGTGATATTTTCAGTTTTAACCACATTTCAATTTTCAGGTGACGTGGATACGGAGAAAGGACTACTCGCTATTATCTGTGGGTCTAGTGACTTATAGTGCAGATAGCAGATTCTTCTCGGCACATGGCAGACATGTCAAGGTGAGATATAATGATCGGGAAAAAATATTAGAGCGAGAGAGACACTCTTTCTTAGAAGGAATTCTATTATTTTTGTTAATAACCTATAAATCGTCTCACTGCTGGGAAAAGGTATCCCCCTCTTCTTCCACACATATTCTGAGTCTCCTCCATCCATCCAACCATTCCTATAACTAGGGTGATCATCTCTCCACCTTCGCCGGGTCTGCCCCGACGTCGATGATTGTTCAGTGGCAACTACGTAATTTGGACAAATTCTACTTGGAAGTTCGTAAATGATTCATTATTGATTAAAGAAATCGTGATAAATTAAAATCATGAATTAAATATCGTACTTTGATCAATACCTATAACCCTATATTTCCTGTGTGAAGAATTATTAAGTTGAAACAATAGATGTTTCGTTCCAAACCGTAAATGTTTCAATAGGTGTTCGTTCGTTATGTATATGTATAAAAAATCTAACAGCTAATAAACTAACTACAGTTCGACAGCAAATAACAGCACGACAAAATTTTCAAATAGCTATAAAATAATTCCTACGAGTATCTGTGAACCGCAGTGATTCGCATTATCTGCGGTCACAGCTCAGCGGTTTTCGATTGAAAATCTCAATTGCCCAGACTAGATTGGATTCGTTTAATATAGCTCGAATTACGTACCTATTCAATGTTCATTTTATTCTTGATAATATTATTAATAAAATTACTTATTCACTGACTCCTGTTTCATTCTAATAAAATAAATAAGACTTTAACAGAGTTTGGGGCGGACCTCTCAAAAATATTACAGCTACATAACGATCGCAAGTATATACCTACATATAAAACATTTTTAATCAACCACAAAAGTAACAAATTTTTGAAAAAATTAAATTACAAATACCTACGTAATTCTTTTTTTTAATCCCCGACAAAAAAAACGATGTCGAGACTATCTTTCCGGTTATCATCAGATCCTGGATCCTTTATGTCTAAGAAGCTTCTCGCCAACACCACATACAAACTAAAATCCCACTATCAAACCGGCCGGTTAATAGGTTCTTAGATATACAGGGTCTGATGATTACCTGAAAGATAGACTCCGTTCTTTTATTCATGATTGTGTAGCTACGATAACGCAGACAAACACTTAACACAGATACAGACGAACTTTAGGCATGAAACTTATAACCCCTCTTTGCGTTGCTTTGCGCCTTCTGTCCATCATAATTAATTGGACCATTTCAATTTAATATTTGTCCCATCAGATACCTTCTTATTCTCTTTTTGATGTCTAGCAATTGTTCGATATGTCCATTACTAATCCAAGCCTAATTCCTCAGGACTGGGCGCTGCACATAAGGTTCGCGACATCAGCAGACGCTGGCTACTACGAGTGTCAGGTCCCTACACATCCACCTACGAGTATATTCTTCAAACTCGTGCTTGTTGGTAAGTTTTCAAAAACAATAGAACTCTTAGGCATATAGTCGTAGACAGTTTTCAGCACAAGCTTAGCGTAAGCGGTCTTCATCATCATCAGTCTATTTTTATGTGCCCACTGCTAATCGCACAATCGGTATTCGATCTTGCGTAGTGGACCCTTGCTCAGACACAGACCTTCCCTTACATCGAGAGAGCTCGGGGCATGATCCACTACATGCTATTACCACTGTCAAAATTATATGAAATCTTACAGTTGTAAGAGCGAACTCAAACTCAAGTCGCGTTTAAAACTATCTATGAATTCCTTAAAGCCTTTAAACACTTCCAATTCCATTTCATAAAGCCTGGAGTAGCCTCTCTGTATTTTCCAGTAATCTTGAAACAATGGCACACATCCTAGCCGCATCTGATCCGATGAATTTGATTTTTTGAGACTGCATCTGACGATAAAGGTGCATAAACAGTAATATAAATATGCCCTCAGAGATAGGTCCCGTTAGGTGGCTTCCATAACACTATTGAAGAGTCGTCAAGGCATTTGACTCATGCAAATATTTCAAAAGGCTGATTCATGGTGAAAGGCTTGCATTAGGACATAAGTCTAACGCATAGAGGCATCATTAACAGAGCTTTAATATTGTAGGGAACAATTTAATATTATTGGTTGGATTTAAATAATTCCTCTTATTTTGTCCATACAGCTGCGTACGCAGAAATAGTAGGGGAATCCGAGAAGATAATCCACGAGGGTTCAATGCTGAGGCTCGTCTGCATGGTGAAGAGATCCACGGAACCACCTTCTTATGTCTTCTGGTACTTCGAGAACCGGATGATCAACTACGACCTTAGTAAGTATCTAACGCATATATGTTAATTAATAATGAAAATGCAGCTTATCACTGTTGTGTGAATTTCGCTAGTATTTGAAGAGTCTATTACTTAGATTGTCTTTCTTTTATTTTTTGATCTTTATTATTATCAGCCCTTTAGTTGTATTATATTTTGAACATAATAAGCCTTCGCTATCTTTTGACTTCCGCTTCTACTGTCTGTCATTTGACTCCACTGCATTCCAGCGTCTCTTTGTATATCATCAGGCCAACGAGCGTTCAGTCTTCCAGGCTTCGTGAGTTCTGTTCGAGGTCTCCACTCCGTTAGTCGTCGGCTCCATTTATCATTCTGATGCCTCATCATTTTTGTCTTGTTCTTAAATAGTTTATTTTGATCAAATTAACTGAGACAGCAGAATAGTCTCCTCCAGTAGCGAGTTACAGACTTGAACAAGTAATGTAAGCTTATTAAGGACGTCGTATTGCGTACCGGTACGCAATAATAAAGTATTATTGAAGTATTCCTGCTATAAGAGTTCATGGTAAGGGGGCAGGAAGCAATGAATGTATTTAGCATTGTCTAAGCCCCACAGACCAATAGACCCAATAGACAAATGAAATCGGTACTTTGGAAACGAAAAATTCTGTCAACGATGAGCGCATAGAGACGAAGCGGGGGACATCAGGGGTGCTGTAATAAAGAGATAGGTTACAGTGCGCGAGGCGTAAGCTCAGGTTTACATTTGTGTGAGTGATAGCGGTACAAGAGGTGAAGTGCGGTGCGTGCGCGGCAGGGTGTATTTTGTTGCGTTTGTATTTGTATGCGTAGGACGCGTCGCGCCTCAGGCCGAATATCACTCTACACTATCTGTGTGCACTCACACAAATGCAAACCTGAGCTTACGCTTTGCGCACTGTACACGTGTCGCGAATCATTCATCGCGAAGTCACAATCCTCGGCACTAAAGCTACGATTAAGGAGGAGGAAGGCTGAGCTCACCCTCAAATCGGTTTTCGAATCTCGACCTTATGTGTCCGTTTTACATTTCATTTGCTATCGATTATTCGTTACCCTACATTGTTTCTTAAAAATGGTTGTCTGAAATCGATTTATGATTAGAGCCTTGTCTTTATTTAGCTTCAAATAGGCCCGAATCGATATAATGACGTCCTCAGCAATCAACACTTTATTGGAAACGAGTAGTAACAGTGGATGCCATTAAACATTAATGATGTACGTCTGCTTGTTTTAATGATATCGGGGGATTCGATAAAGTTTCCCCAATTAACGATGATGAATTACGCGAATAATTATTATCACCGTATTTATTTTAATCCCAAATGTTTATTTTTCTGTACAGTATTTAAAAAGTCATTAGTTATTTTTAAATTGCTATTTATGTTTTACCCCCCATGAAACGTACACGAAAACATAGATAAGATATACAGGGGGGTGACCGCGACTTCAATCGTTATGGCTATCGTTTTCATTTGACACTTGAACGATATACATTGCTGCGTTTCGTTGTCGTTTGTTAAAACTTGCAAAAACATAGCAGCAATGTATAGCGTCCATGTGTCAAATTGAAAGCGATTACGATAACGATTGGAAGTCGCGGTCACCCCACAGAGCTTCAATAATGTTTAGATTATCTCAAGAACTACTTGACCGATTTCGTACAACATGTTTGATAAAAACTTAATCGGGAGTTCAACATTAGCTTACAAAATCTAAATAAAAATCACAACTTATTAGATTAAAACAAATACAATTATATATACCTACCTAAATCTAGCCAACACTACCTTGACCGATTGAAAAAAATATTTTACTAGTAGATACGTTAGAGTATACACTATATAATTGGAAAGACTGTTTGTACTCGCAACTGGACTACGCAAAAGAGAGTGAGAGTGACACACGAGAAAAGAAGAAGACTCTTTAGCATAAAAGCGTACCATTGAACAGCGAGGTCCGGGTTTGAATTTCATCCAAGAAAAGTAGAAAAAACCGCTCGACAGCTAGTTAAGGAGCTATCCAAGCGGCTGGTCGAGGAGTCCGGCGACCAGAGGGCTGGCAGCTACCTCTGCCAACGTATTGCGTTGGCAATACAGAGAGGGAACGCTGCCAGCCTTCTGGGCACCGTGACTCCCGATGCCCTCCTAGAGGACATATTTTCTTTTTAGGTAGTTTATTTATAGGTAGTTTTAGTTTCTTCATGTTAGATTTTAGTCATTTTATTGTTATTTCTTTGTATTTTTAGTCCTGTATAAATAAATACCAGCCTTTAATATAAATCACCCTTTTAGAAAAGTATAATTAGGTTGTTTTTAAGTATATTGTGTATAGTCTTACGTATATATGTTATACAGGAATATATAAAAGCAAGCCCACCAGATGTTTCCTCTGACTTTCCAACCAACTTTCCTCATTTTTCCTTCTCCTCAGCGGAGTTGAATGTCCGCCGTTACGCGATACGGGCGAGATTTGCAACTTTATACACCAGGAGTTCGGCTAGTTTTTCTTCTTGTGAATGCGACTGTATAGGCGGCATTCGGTGCCGTATACAGCTCTGTGCAATACAATCCTTTTTTACTTGGGGAAATACTTTTCGCATCCCACCGCGCCAATGAGGAGGGGCGCGCGATATCTAGGACTAGCCTTAATAACCCACTAAAACCCCAAGATGTTCAACTCATGCCGTTTAGACTAAGGTTATCTCGGCCGATACTGACTAACCAGTTTTAGCATGGTATGGATACAGTTTATAGATAGAGGGATGGCCTTCGCAAGATGGCTGGCAGGGACTGGATGCAGAGGGCCGATAATAGGGTTGAGTGGCGCACTTTGGGAGAGGCCTATGTCCAGCAGAAGACTGATACGGGCTGATGATGATGGTTGATAGCAGTAGCGTATTAGGGATAGTTTAACAAAAGTAGTAACAGGGTTATATGCCTACTCCAGTAGCGCAGCAAGGATAGTCTTAAAAGCTAACAAGGATTGTCTAACAACTGCAGTACTATATAGGACGGATAGTCTAAAATAGTAGTGCAGTAATGATAACCTAATAGTAGTGATAGTCTTATGCTCCTCGTGCACTACACGGCTTGGTTTCTTTAGTCAACCTGGTTGCTGCGGTCACTAACCGGAGTCGTGGTCGTCTATTGCGATACTCATTAGCAGTAGTAACGCAGGTCGTGGTAGACGTCGTACAGTATAGTATAGAGCCTAACAATCGCAGCAAGGATGCCTATAGAATAGAGGTTGTCTAGTAAAAAATGTATTCCACCCAAAACTAACACAGCTGTACACTGCTATCAACTTAAGCTGAGAATTGCATTTGTGTGAGTGCACACCGATAGTGTAGATTGGCAATCGGCTTGTGGCGCGTCCCGCGCATGGTTTAAACCAGTTTATACTAGTTTATAGCAAGCGGCCTGAGGCAACACTCACACTAATGCAATTCTCAGCTTAAGTTGATAGCAGTGTATGCAAATTGTTACTAACATATTATGGATTTGTGTCTGAAGGCCCACGGGCGGTTAAAATAACTTTGACAAATAGGTTTGGTCACTAAACCATACGAGAAAAGAAAAAAAAGTCTGAAATAAAGATTATTCATTCATTCATTCATTCCAAAAAGTTAATTCATGATCTCTACTAAAGAAAAAAATATTCGTTGCGCTCCCGTTCTATATTTGATGGTGTTGAAAACTTTGGGGTCGTGGAAATTAGGAGCCATGATGTTATTAGGAGTGATGAGTTAGCTTTTTTATGGGGAGTTTTTTTTCCATAACAATTTTTATGTAAGTGGCACAAGGATATATTTTATTGTTATCATTTTATAGATAGGTATTTACTTTTGATTACCAATATACGATTTTTTTTTGTTTTATTGGGCAGTCAACAGCGTAGTAGGTTTTATAACAAAGATAATTTTCACAAAGTAAGGCAAATAATAGACTACCACATTATTACAAAACAATAGACGTGATTGATTAAATAATGCTAAATTGAATACAAACATTGATTATATCTACTTAATTGATAACCTGTAGGAACGAGCAGTAAATAAATATAGGTATATTATATATATACTTATAGATAAATAAATGAGTAATAATAATAAATTGGTATTGTTTAATTACTAAATAAAGAAAAAATAAACCGAGTAAATAAATGCACTACTAATATTATAAATAATAATGATAAAATAAATAAAAGAACAAAATTAGATAGATATTAGATAAACATATAAATTAGAATGTACGCTTGGTGGCGCAGTAGTTTTTATTGTGTCACTGGACTTGCGATACGGAGGCCCCAGGTTCGATTTCCGGACAGGACCAATAAGTTTAACTCGTTGTTTTTTTTCGAAAAAAAAAACTTAATTTACGAATGTCTATGTCGGATTTTCGGTTAAGATTTTTGTATGAAAATTAAAACATTCTTATGGCCACTGAAGCAAATGACAACCCCGAGTTAGCAATTAAACCCGTTTTCTTTTTCAGATCAGCGTTAACCCTTGGCGCAAGTTCATGCGTTAGTTTTCCGATAACATCCAGAACTTTTTTACAGCTTTATAGTAACAAGATAAACTTATCTTCTATTCTATTAAAAAGAGCTTTAGCTATTTCACACCTTTATCTTGGCAGCGGACTACTGACCTAATTTCAAAGAAAATCGCAACGAAACTTTTAAGTACTGAGTCAGGGACGTATTTAGAATAGACTATTCATAGCGGTATGCAGTTACAGGTACAGATTGCCGCCCTATAGAGTCACCCTGTTTGGTTGTATATCTGTCGTGGTCATATTTCATGAAATCGTTGATCATTCCATGAAATGGTGACATTTCACGAAATTGTCAAATGTCTATTGGTCATTTCATGAAATAGCTTGACCAGATCAATGAATAGAAAGCGTTTGATGATATGGCCAACAAACGCACGGCTGTTTCATGATATGACCAATCATAATTGACCATATCGTAGAAAAATAGCAATAACTACCGCTAGAAATATAACAATGCCAAAACACGCCATATAGCTGTCGAAAGGCAGATTGAAACCTGATAGATATTGAATATTAGTATTCAATAGTTTGATATATACTTTGTAAGAATATCTGTTTTTAGTTTAGATACAATTTTCATTTTCGAAAATCGAAGTGTCAGCAGTTTCAGTGGGTCCATGGGTTAATTTTGACTAACCGTGGTTCATAAGTTTAATTTACTTTTGTCACTGTTAGTCCGATAAATCTAACTTTTTTGAACGAATTAAATTAGAACTGGAATATAAAAATTGGAGGTGATAGTACACATGGACTCTCGATGCATTGTATAATTTCCCACCAAGAAAGTGCTCCGGAACATTGGATTAAAAAATAAAGTTCTATTTTTGTAATATTTTTTTACTCAAAAATAGTACCAGATTTTTTTTAACAGATTACGAGAATTTGCTTTACGAATATTCAGTATTCATTAAATCCCACCCAAGAAACATACTGCTTTTTGTGTAAAAATGAAAAAATAACATTTTTCAAATTTATGTAGCGTTACTGTCGTCGGGTTGCTGTGTCTGTCCAAATAGACCCCGAGACGTGCCTGAGTCGCTCGGTCGGTTTATGTTCACTTTTCTTATTGTTCAATCTGCAGGAAGTGGTTGGGGACAGAATAACAAAACTGCAGCTGTGTTCTGTCTATTGGAGTGGAAAGACTAGCTTGTTCAATGCATTTTGCTTATTCAAAGATAACATGTAGGAATAATAGTCTCAGGATATTCTATTACAATCTTTTGTGATTCCAATACTTTTTGTATTTTCTTTTAGTACTTAATTAGAATCGTTTATTTGCAACTTTAGCAAGAATATTTAAGTTGATTGTGATGGCCAGTTTATATTTTAGTTTTTATATTTTTAAATTTTTTGAAAGTTTGACGTCTAGTTCGGTTCTAAGTTAGATCACAATTATATTTCTGCTATTATACGATTTTACCTATTATACGTTTTTCGTAGGTAAAAACGTATAATAGCAGAAATATAATTGTGATCTAACTTAGAACCGAACTAAACGTCAAATTTTCAAAAAATGTAAAAATTATTAAAACTAAATATAAACTGGCCAGCACATTGATATTGTGCGGCATTCAGCCAATATTATGGCATGAATATAGTAAGACTGAGACTCAGTTGAGTGCGAGTTGAGTATGAGCTTGGTTTTACACTGTCAGATTACAATATCATAAAAGTTAAGTTAGGACTAACCGCTCATGAATCTGGGCCTAAATACCGCTGTAAGGCTGCTTTTCCACCAGAGATGCTACGCTGTGTAGTGGAGTAAGATGTACTAGCTATGCGATGCAGTGACAGGGAAGGTTTGCGCATCCATAGTACGCATTCATAGCACGCATCCTTCCATATAAAAACATAGCTTAGTTGAACTTGTTTCCTCCAGTGCGGTTTCTATGAGGACCAATGAATATCAAACGCATCTATGTCACCCTAGCATAGCACATCTATGGTGGAAAAGCATCTACGATTTACGATTCGTGCGCTTTAAGTAAATCCTCTTGTTAACAGATGGTGTTAGCGTCCACAATGGTCGTCAGACCAGCGAGCTGGTGATCGGCAAGGCCGAGCCCCGACACGCTGGCAACTACACCTGTGTGCCGGCCAACGCGAAAGCTGCCTCCGTCACAGTTCATGTTGTCCAGAGTAAGTATGATATGGATTGTTTGTTTGTTTTTCTTTCGTGTGGTTCAGTGACCAATGGGCGAGCACAATGGGTACGATGTGAACAAAATTGTGACCAAACGGCATAATGTGAACAAAATTGTGACCAATTGGCATGATGTGGACAAAATTGTGACCAATGGGCATAATGTGAACAAACTTGTGACCAATTGGCGTGCATAATGGACACAATGGGCGTGCACAATGTTCCAAACCAACGAGGTAGTGATCAGTTCATGTTGTCCAGAGTGAGTATGAGATGGATTGTCTGTCTTATTTTCGTATGGTTGAATGACCATATACCTATTGTCAAAGTTGATCAGTTATTTGTGGATCAGCGCTGTCATTTGATAACAGTCAGTTGTTAGGTCATGCCTACGGATGACCCGCGGTCTATTTGTGGATATGACAGTGACAGCAAACCCATTCCCATTTCTATAATCCATTGCTTATAATGTCACATCAACCAATTGATTGACATTAGAATGTTACCAATGAAACTCAGCAATGAATCAGCTGAGTGGGACAAGTCCGCCTTTGTACAACTTAATTACTATGTATATTTTTCCCAGAATTTGAATTACGCATTTATCCATGCTCGGTGAATAAATTAGAACATGATGAAAAAATTCTTGCCGTTCAATTGGTTCGAATCAGTTGGTAAGAGCGTGTCACGGAATGACAAGGTCGCAGGTTCAAGTCCTGCCCACGGCAAGAATTTTTTCATCATGTTCTAATGTATATTTTTGTTGAGTGTTAATTAAAATTTATGTACTTACAATAAACCGACAAACAAACAATGGATAGAAAGGGGCACCCTCAGTGCATCATAACTCGAGCTCCCTAGAAGGTCTGTGTCCGAGCAGTACCTAGGGACATAATAATATACTAGGACATAATTATAATACAAATTCCTCATATGCAGCTTAATGTGATCTATAGTGGAAAAGCACCCTTATTATGCAGTGATTTACCGGACTGCGCTTTGAACTAAAAGCCTAATTAATCTAATAAAGCCGGCTAAAAGCTAGAGAAGGCTATGGCCCCACCGGCTTTCATGGCCTAAATATTGAATTTCAAATTAATCGATGTACCTCGTACAGATTACCTGTTTAGTTAACACTAGTCTTTTCCGCTCAGTGAAATTAGTTTAGTATTTCGCAGTAAAAGATTTTGATGTTTTTGCCGATCCATGGTGTTCTCTGTATAAAAATATATATTGCTATCTTAACGGCCACCGAATGGACCCCAAACAACGCGAAAAGGCCACGTGGTCGTCCCCGCAAACGATGGCGAGACGAACTTGGCGTTTTTATAAGAGAGTGGTCTGAGTATGCGAAGAATAGAGATGAGTGAGGGGAGGCCTTTGCCCAGCAGTGGGACATTACAGGCTATTAAATAAATAAAATATCTTAACAGCAACACTAATTTACCCTTATTGTATAATTTATTATTGTAAGCATTATTATTACTTATATTGTGTGCACTGACTCGGTGCTTTGGTGATATCTGTAAACGAGGCAGTTATGTATTGAATAAATAAATATCATAATTTTTATTTATATGTCAAGCTTAAATACAACAATATACTAAATTATCCGTTGAACCATCGTCAATCAAATAACCCGCCCCTTGTCATACCCGGGGCAAAGGATAACGCTCGCGGCGTTGCCGCGTTGTATGGCCAACCTTTGCACCAGGTAGGACCCGGAGCGAGAGATAAATATATTGAAATGAGATATCGATATTTTCCCGTGTTTCGGAAGGTTTACCTTCGATTATCATTATACTCAAATCCAAATTTCAGAACAATTTACCACAATTTCTTGCAATTCCGAAAGTATGCATCCTCAGAAACTAAACTCATCGACAGCATTCTTTTTACACGACGTTTCAACATGTCCCAGACATGGTCGGATTCATGTCCGGGCTTCGAGTTGGTCATTGCATTCTTTGAACACCAACCTCGGTAAGGTAATCGTCGCTGCTGAGAAATCACTTTCTCACATCCCTCGTTCTTTCCTTCATGGTTATATGAATGCCTTAAAAATATTAAAACCTACTTTGTAAATACCCTGTGGGTACACTCGATTACACGTCAAATGTTAAAACTTGAATTACAATTTCAACTCTTATAGCGCAGAGAATAAGAATGGTACAAAGTTGAAATTGTTAGAGGATTGTAGGTACCTTGTTATTTCGAAGGTAAAATAAGCCGGAGAATTTTCAGTAACCAAGGCATTTAGCGGGCATTTTCCTTTACTTTGACAGACGAAAGCTTCCTGTAACTTTGTTCAAAAAATCTATTATGGTTACGAGGAAGTATAAAATTAAAATAACTCTCTTTCTTCTTATTAATTTAATTTCTATCTTTTATGAGGTTTTTGCCTTTTAGTGTTAAATTAGAATTTGACCTCGTTTGACCTGCGATTGTGCTTCTGTTATTTTCTAGGAATATAAAAGATAATTAATTAAAAGTCACAATCTGCAAAACAGATGATAAGATCTGTGACGTCATTTAATGACATTTTTTCAAGCTTCAAGTCGATATTAGTTATATAGCATTGCTTATAAGCATACGGGGACGATCGAACCTGCACCGCAGTTTAACAAAGCCCTCCACACACAGCCGCGATCTGCGATCAGTTGAAACGCATGCCCCGCCTCATTTTCTGGGCATTTTAACGTCCTGCCTGCCTGCGATCTACGTCCAGTGGGTAACATGACCCGGGGCATGCGTTTCAACTGATCGCAGATCGCGGCTAGATCGCGGCTGTGTGTGAAGAGACTAGACATACCTAGAGTGGTAACAGCTATGCTGTGTACCTAGAAAGACTCCTACCTACGCGCCTGACGACCAAAGAGCAACGTTGCTCTTTGGTCGTCAGGCGTCTACTCTTTATAGGAGCCAGTGGGTTGCAGCGTCTAAAATGGTAGACATTAAAAGCGGATATTGAAAAGACATTGCCACATTTCAATGGAGCCTTGCCCCACCTACAAAACTACGTGACCATTTAAGCTGTACCTATCATTTTGTTGGGGGCTTATTACAAGTTTCATATTGCATAATCATAATCAGTATCATTTTCTACTATTCTCGCAACTCCTATAGAAGAATAACAAAAACAATGAATAATTCGCTTCGATTTCTTACTATATTCTGAATTCTTAATTAAGCTGTTTTTTTCGAATCGCAACTTGTACAAAACTTTATTTTAAAGCAATAACTTTAATAAAAAACGGAGATATTTTTACATTTATTCGTTACCTTGTACAACTTGCGGTTGATGGTGGGGCAGAATCTGGCATTGTCATTTGGGAGAGGTTTATGTACAATATTTGGCTTATTAGGGCTGAAAACGATGATCATGATGCTGTGGTACACGGGGTCAATTGACTTATGCTGTTATTCATAAACCTAGTTAAACCGCACTTCCTTTAAATCGTGTTGTTATTCCTTAAAAACCGTTAAGATGGAAAGGGAGAGGGTAACTAAACGGTGGCGTAACTTTAAATTACGTTTATGATTAACAGCCATGTTTTACGGATGAAGTAACAATGATGCTGCGTCGCGACTATATCGCTGTAAAAAATCGCCAAGTGCTATCTTTACAGGTGCAATCAGTTTCTGGGACATAGCTATAAGTATAGTACTCATATTCATGTTCATATACTTTATTTCTAACCACACGGAACATTACAGAGCACTTGATTATGTCAACAACAATTTGGTATCGTACAATGAAACCGGGCGTCAAACTTATTTAGGCGAAGAATAGGACTCACATCAGAGATTTAAATCTTTGATAAGTGTAGGTACCTATCTACACTTGATCCAATTTAGTTATATTTATATATATATAAAAATCTATGTATTTATTAAATGTCCCAATAATTCGAAAGATAAAATAAGAAAATAGCTGCTGTATAGGGGCATTACCTACCTGTAGCACCTACCTGTATAGTAGTTTCTTTTACTTCACAATTCAGACGATCGATAGTATTGATTTTAATCATTTTTCCATTACCCCGTCACCTTGTTTGCCTAGCAATACAAATAATTATACCTACATAGTAATTACTTGACTAAGGGGCTGAGAGCTGTCAAACTCGAGCGCGAGACAGAATATGTCCCGCAGCGGTGGAGTGAAGAGCACGGCACAGGACTCCATATTTGCAGGTTGTCCTGCAGGCTGTCCTGGCTGGGAATCGAATCTGGGACCTCCGTTTTGCAAGTCCATTGCGCCACCGAGCTCTGCGACCACGAGCTTCGCAGTAGTACCTATTCTTAGTATAATATAATAGAGGTATTTTAAGTAATATTAAAATAAAAGAAGTAATCTCAGTACAAATTGATGTCCTCCCATCTGTTGCGAAGTATATTAACTGACTCCCTTCAAAGTTAATGAAGGTAATTTAATAAAGTGAGACAAAAGGATAACGAAATTAGTTACAAAAAGGACTGTCACACCCACGCGTGATTTACTAGATGGACTTAAGGCGCAATATGTTTGTCAAAGCAAGAGTGAGACAGAAGATGCCTCGCATGGCGGAGTGAAGAGCACGGCGCAGTGCCTCAATATTCGTATTTTTATGAATTTTGGCAGGGAAATAAAAATACGCCAACAAAAGTCAGATTTTTTAAAACAAGCTCTCGTATTTATAGCACCCTACATTTTGGTATACATTTTGTATGAATAACTATTTCGGTTTAGATATAATTTTCATTTTAAAAGACATGAAAGCGGTTTGCGAGTTTTTTTCTATCGAGCGAAGTTTGTTAAATCGTGTATCGGTATTCATCAGTCTCTAAATAGACACCCCAAGATTGCTATATATTTTTTTCAGACGTTTAATTTTAGTAGATAGTGCCGTAGCCTTCCTAGAAAAACTGAAAATACGCGCATACGAGAGACCATACATAGGTTTTCTAATAATTCTACAAATTAGAAGTTTTAACGTTAAAGACGCGTATAGTAATTTGGTTTTATTTTTAAAATATACAAAAATAAATGTAATATACTTAATTTGAAAGGGGTCCTCGTTTTTTCCATCTTGAAATAATTTCATTTCATTCTTAAAAGAATAAAATATTTCCAAATTACGCAGCAAAGGGAATTTCCGTGGAAATTTCAACCGCTAATTTCCGTCTTTGAAGAAAATTGTTTTTGTAATTTAAATTTTATTAATTTTGCACTTTGAATATAAAAAGGGGGAAAATACCTTAGTTCTTTTTGTCTGATTTTCTTATACTTTTAAGTAATAATGGGGTATTTTACTTAGACATTTTATAAGGTTAAGTAAAAATGATTATTCGGTATTTTTGTGACCGCAAGATTTTATACCCATTTTGATCTGCTATTTCCGAATATCGACTATTTAAACGATAGACATTGGACATGCATAGTGTGTCGCCGGTTCCGCATGATGGATCAAGTTTAGATCGCTAATAATAGGAATAATTATGTAATTACCTACTTATTAAGTAATTAAATTGTTATTATTTTAAAAGATATGCTGCTGAAAGTTTTTTGCCACTTTTTCTGCTCAGCGTTGGCACATTTTGCTTGCAAAGTGGTGTAAATGTTAATTCAAAAAAATGTTGACGTGCAAAAATGTACACAACGTGCTAACTTGCAATAAAGGGATTTGACGATTATCAATTTGCTGGTTTATTTATTCATTTATTTTTAGATAGCATTCTTACGTAAGGGCCGACGCACAACGCGGCACATGGCGCGTCCGCCCGGCGCATGCCATATACCGCGCCTGTGGACGGCGCCGCCGTCCGACAGAGTGCACCAGTGGCCGTTGTGCGTTCGGCCCAAGTTTCCTTTCGATAAAACCGAAAAAAAAAACTAAAAACCTACATGTGGCTGCCCGGAATCGAACTTTTTACCGTCATTTCCATAGTCCCAACCACTGTTCCACCTAGCTCACTGAGGGTAGTTGTATATGAATAATTAAATATTAATATAACTTTTCCTTGTTACAGGTGAAACTCCAGCTGCCATGCAACATGGAAATAATTCCTCTGCGACCATACAACAAATACATACATTCATACATTTACTGATCACTCTGGTATCACTTATACTGATATCAAATTGCCATGAATTTGGATAACATCACTTTTTGTATAGATCTCAGTTTGTCTAAAGCACGGTATTGGTAAAGTACAGTAGCACTCCTTACAAAAAAGGTATCTTGCGGTTCCATTTTCATCGAAAGTTTGGAAAGCTTGTCCTTTGGTATGGAAGTTTACTGCTGTTTTTACTTATATAGTGATGTTAAATAGTCCTCTCCTTGTAAAAATTACTATTTCAGATGGTTGACGCTGGTGATTTTCAGCTAAAATTTATTATTATTGCTAGGGTGATTGTCCTGAGAGAGGACATTGCTTAAGGGCCTTCCATGAGCCAACTAGCGCCGCCAATCTTTGAAAAGTAATATCTTCCAATTTAATCAATTTTAATAAAAAAGCTATGTACATATTGTTTATTACGATAAATACTATTTTTTAAATGCTTATTTATAACGTGATTCAATGTCGGTAAGCTGTAGTTCGCATAATTGCAAATAACGGCCGTTTTTGGCACATTTGAGAACAACACCTTTGTTTGTCGCAATTATGCCATGTATTGTATATTAAAAATAGTGTTTATCCTAATAAAGATTGTGTACATAGCTTTTTTAATAAAAATTTATAATTTGTAAGATATTATTTTTTTAAGATTGGCGGCGCTAGTTGGCTCATGGAAGGCCCTTAAATAAATATAAATTAAGATATCTAAAGTTAATGTCTTTTAATACAATAACAATTTATTGTATTAAATAAATTCATGCATGAGTATGAGGTGTCATTATATTTCGTGTAATGAGATCATTATAATTTTGAGGAATCTTTGTGCAAAGTAGCGTTACAGTCAAAGTAGCGCCTGAAAATCAAGAGCTTCAGGGTAAATACATCGTGGAACTGTGTTTCTCTGCAAAAATAAATAAGTAGCCGGTGTAATTCAATCTTAACGATAACTTTGACCTTTCAAGCATCCTACACTTGTTCTGTGCCTAATTCAAAGTAAAAAAGAAGACATAGAAGTGTTCTTATAAATGTCAAAGTCATCCCAATAAAATAAAATAAGGTAAATTATTTCATAAGGTTCAAGGTTAGATACCTTTCTAACCGACACATTTCATGCCTAATTAATTTATAATGAGCGTATTTTTTGAAAGTTGGAATTGTTTACCTACAAAGTCAAGTGTCACTCGTGAATACGTATATTTGGTTGTTAATATGTGGTTACAACTATCAACACATAAAACTATGAATAAATGAACTGATTATAAATGTGTACACTTTGCTCAAGACACAGGAAAAGTTTTGATAAAGTTGTTTAACATTAATTTGGGTAAAGTATCTATCTCTGTGTCTATACTTTGCATTCAAATAACTATATTTATTCTGACTAGTTCCACTTAAACCATTGCTGTCAGGCAACTTAGTGTTTCAATCTATCCTAAAACGATCGTTTAAATGTTTTACGTAACCGCATCAAATTATAGGAAGATTTTTCTTCTTCACACGTTAAAAAACGTAACCGCATCAAAATATGCTTAGTGAAACTCGAAGTTTAAGAAGCGATCGCCATACTTCTTCAGTTAGGTACTGAGTTGATAGGTATTTATTTTTTCTTTAACGATCACAAGCATAAATTATTTTAGACCGTTGTTGAGACCAAAAATGAATAATCCTGGCGACGTGAGGGGAAAACATTTTTTAAAATATTTTACCGATCACGGCTTGCCTAGAAGGCAGCATATATACTGCGTTTCATAAAAAAAGATTAGGCTGAATATACGAGTTTGAGCTGACCTCAATGGTAATAAAGGCTGTAGTGCCTCTACTGTACATTTTTTATTCATATTGCATGCAACGGCCGACGCCATTGCAATAAAAACACACAACTGTCCGCCATTGCAATATTTATCCAACCGCGCCCGCAAAAGTATAAAGTTTCAGCTGAAAACTCACCAGTATTTTTCAAAAGTTGAATTTACAGTTGATAATTAATTATAAATAAATATTATAATAATAAAAAATATATATATTATTAAAAAGTATACCAATTGAGTACAATAATGTTAAATGTAAATAAATTGTGAAATATAATCGTAATAATTATTATTGTAATAAGAAAATGTAATTATCTGTCTTGGATTTTAAGAATAAATAATAATTTTGAATTGAACGTGCCAAGTTTATTTGTTTCATTTGTCCTCATAACATAACATTATAACTCACACAGACCACTTACCCCATAGGTAGACCTGTAACAGGAGGGCGACCGTGACATGAGCGCTTAATTGCTTCGCGACACGTGTAACCTAGAGATTTTTTTTAATCTATAATTGTTTAGGGATATTTGTACACATAAAGTGACGATGCCAATCCCATCGTACCTATTCTAAACTAACCTAAATTTTATAAAAGATCGAGAACAGCATTTTAGCTGGGCCCGAAGTTAGCTCAGCTAAAATGCCGTGGAATATACCTAGAGATATTATTGACATGGACGCATATCTTTAATACGGCACCCCTGTGCCCCGCTTCGTCTCTATGCGCTCATCGTTGACAGAATTTTTCGCTTGCGCATTTATACTGATTTCATGTCTATGGGGTAAGTGGTCTGTGATAACTCATGTGTTTCTTCATAATTTATGTCTATTTTGTAAAGCCGGTGTCAGACACTTGAACATGTTTGCAAAGTTTTACCTACCGTAGAAAGCTTTGTACTATCTATAACTACGACATCATAAAAAACCCGTCAATAAACATCGAATTTGAACATATTTGCAAAGTTTTGCACACATATCTGGCGCCGGAGTAAGGGCTGACGTACAACGCTACGGCGCGGCGTGTTACGGCATCCAGCGGCACCGGCCACCGGTGCACGTTGTCGGACGGCGCAAGTTACCGGCGGACGGCGTCGTGCCGGCGGGCGGCGCCGTCCACAGACGCGGTACACGGCGCCCGCCGCGCCTTGACGTTGTACGTCAGCCCTAAAGAGAACGAAAATCATTTAATTTATTTGTGAACTACCCTCTTCTGCCGAACCAAACTGTGAATGTGTTACGTCGTGTATCGTTCGGCGACTTCGGTCACGGAGCATCGGCTATAACACCTAAAGTGTCAAGAGAGTCACATGTAAAGCTAGTATAGGTAAATTAGAGCCGTGTCTGCCTGGGAGGCGTATACCGAAGAAATGTGTTACGTCTTTTCAATTGGCGACTAAGGTGGTGGAACTTCGGCTATAACACCTAAAGTGTCAAGAGAGTCACATATAAAGCTAGTATAGGTAAATTAGAGCCGTGTCTGCCTGGGAGACGTGTATTACCGAAGAAATGTGTTACGTCTTATCAATTGGCGACTAAGGTGGTGGAACTTCGGCTATAACACCTAAAGTATCAGGAGAGTCACATGCAAAGCTAGTATAGGCAAATTAGAGCCGTTTCTGCCTTGGAGGCGTGTATTACCGAAGATTTTTTTAAACTTCTTTTCTTGACCCAATTCTTGATCAATAAGCTTTCCTCTTCAATCTATTGAAGACTCTCTCCTCCTGCGCATTAGGCCAGTTGCTAATCTGTTTGGGTGGTTCTCAGTTCTTGTTGCATAGGTTTTGGCTTTTCCTGTTATCTCCACACAGACTATTTGGATGCTTAAGTCATGATGCAGTAACTACCGAAGAAATGTGTTACGTCTTTTCAATTGGCGACTAAGGTGGTGGAACTTCGGCTATAGCACCTAAAGTGGCAGGAGAGTCACATGTAAAGCTAGTATAGGTAAATTAGAGCCGTGTCTGCCTTGGGGGCGTGTATTACCGAAGATTTTTTTTAAACTTCTTTTCTTGCCGCAATCTGTCACAGGGACATTCAGCTGCACTTTATGAATTTATCCATTGGCTTGCTTGGTACGAGTCCAGTGACTAGTCCGCTGTTGAGTTTCGCAGCAAATCTTGTGGAGCTTTCCTCTTCAATCTCCTGAAGACTCTCCTACTGTGCATTAGGCCAGTTGCTAATCTGTTTGGGTGGTTCTCAGTTCTTGTTGCATAGATTTTGACTCTTGCTGATAACAGCAACTGGAGATAACTCCACACATACTGTTAGGATGCTTAAGTCATGATGCAGTAACTAACGAAGAAATGTGTTACATCTTGGTGTATCATTTTTTTTTTTTTAATTTATTTAGTTGGAACAAAAAACAGGTTACAGTAAGGATTACTTAATTACTTAAGCTTATTATATTATATTCGGCGGCTAAGGTGGTGGAACTTCGACTATAGCACCTAAAGTGGCAGGAGAGTCCCATGTAAAGCTAGTATAGGTAAATTAGAGCCGTGTCTGTCTGGGAGGTGTGTACCGAAGTGCTTTGAATCGGCTCTGAGCCCCATTTAGTGGACCGCTCGGTCGGCACAGAGAGCTTAAATTAAATCACATTTGTGAGATGGTGTGATTTGTAACTTGATTATACTATGTTTGGTGAGTAAGGGCTCAGTCTACAGAACGTCAAGTGTAACCGCCCTAAATGGCATCATATACTTTCAAATCGTGTCATTTTAATTTACTACTACTCTTTTTAAAGCTGACCTCGTCAACATCTCATCAGCTGACATCTATCAAATCCAAATCCGAATATAAAATTCTGTACTTATATACTTAATTATCATTTTGTGTCGAATTATACTAATTGAATTATACTTGAAGAATTATATTGTAAGACATTCTTATTCATAATTTATTTCAACACCGACTGCACTACATATAGACGAAGCACTGAAGCCTCGTTTAACACGACACTCATAAAGGCGTTTACGAGCGTTCAAACAGTCATTACATCGCCGGAATGAATCGACGATTGCACTAACGAGATGCTTGATAATTAGCGCACATCATCGGTAATCAGATTGTCGTTAGCGTTCACAGGTTACTATTTATGCAAGAGGAATATAAATTGAGTATCGTAGCCAATTCAGTGGGGTGACCGCGACTTCCAATCGTTGTCGCTTTCAATTTGACACATGGACGCTATTGCTACTATGTTTTTGCAAGTTTTAACAACGACAACGAAACGCCGCAATGTATATCGTTCAAGTGTCGAAATGAAAACGATAACCATAACGATTGAAGTCGCGGTCACCCCCCTAACAATAATTATGATTAAAGTGATGAAAATTTTCTAGGCATGGGCAGGGATAACAAGGTCGCAGGTTCAAGTCCTGTCCACGGAAAGTAAATTTTCATCGCTTTAATTTGTTTGGCAAGCATTGCACTAGAAAAAAATTCTGAAAAATTATCACAATTTATCGTGCAAACAAGCTGTAAAACAGGACGGCAAGGGAAAAAAAAGACCATTGCCGTCCTGCCTTGCCTTAGTAAACATATATGTTTAGTTTTTAAAATAGCTGCTTGCAACTTTCTAGGAAGAAGAAAATACAGCTCTAATGCACTTTTTTGCAATCCAAATGCTTTCTTTGCTTTAAAATAACTTAAATATGATCTACTGAATGCCCTATCTGGGTACTCTGCAAATGTTTCAATACCACCTAAAATTATTATTTGTTTAATAATGAATTAAACTTTAGATTTTTGGCAATTTGGGACGCTATAGGTATATAAGTAAGAATGTATTCAGTATTACCAAAGAATCCCACTAATGTACGAGTATAAACGCGAAAGTTTGTATGGGTGGATGTTTGTTGCTCTTTCACGCAAAAACTAATGAATGGAGTTTAATGAAACTTTACTATAATATAGCGCATAAATTAGAATAACACATAGGCTATAATTTATAAAGATTCTGCGCAGACGAAGTCGCGGGCAGTAGCTAGTATAATATATATTTACTTATGGCATTATGAAATTTAAAAGAAGAGTATCGATAATTAAATACCTACAGTTAAAATTATCAAAAGCTAGTTTCTTCCTTAAAAATACTTACTAATTGGTAAACTTTCAACTGACTACTAAGAGAAATATTAGAAACTTATTTATAAAAGTCATCGCCGTTATAAGTACTTTTCAAAGAAGACTGTCTTGCAAAGACTGCGATACCCTTGAAACATTAATACAGCTTGTATTTCAAGGGAAACTTGCCCAACAATTCTGGAAAGAGCAATCGTTTAGCAAAATTATTTTCGCTCACTCTAATGGCCCCTAAAGGGCGGCATTCTTTGATGTCGGCGACTCATTCGGTCTGTCAGTGTGTGTGACAGCCAGGTTTTTATGGTCATCGTTTTTTGCTGACGATACGACGTGAACTAATATGCTTCTCTATTCTTTTACTCGACTGCCGCTATGATGTTTTTAATATGCCCGATTCTTTTTCGCCAAGTATCAATCTTAAAAATGTCTTTAAAAATTCATTAATTCTGCCGCGAGAAAACGACAACTACCTAAATATAATACCAAAATAACTAATTTCAAAAGACATTGCCACATTTCAATGGAGCTTTGCCCCACCTACAAAACTACGTGACCATTTAAGCTGTACCTATCATTTTGTTGGGGACATTACAGGTTTCATATTGCATAATCATAATCAGTATCATTTTCTACTACTCTCGCACCTCCTATAGAAGAATAACAAAAACAATGAATAAATCGCTTCGATTTCTTACTAATTTCTGTATTCTTAATTAAGCTGTATTTTTCGAATCGCAACTTGTACAAAACTTTATTTTAAACCAATAATTTTAATAAAAAACGGAGATATTTTACATTTATTCGTTATCTTGTACAACTTGCGGTTGATGGTGGGGCAGAATCTGGCATTGTCATTTATAATCTGTTTAGACCTGAGGATTGACTAGTCAAACCACATACCCCATAGACATGAAATCGGTACAAGCGAAACATTCTGTCAACGATGAGCGCATAGAGACGAAGCGGGGGACAGGGGTGCCATATTAAAGAGATGCGTCCATGTCTGTAATATCTCTAGGTTACACGTGTCGCGAAGCAATTTTGCGCTAATGTGCGGGCAGACACGGGCGCCCTCCTGTTACAGGTCTATGGGGTAAGTGGTCTGTGAGTCAAACCTCGGAGTGACCGAGCTTCTTTCTTTGACATACATACGTTCTTTGACATGTAACATACTCGCAACCAATTCGGAACAAAGTATCACCACTTATAAAATTGTTTTGGATAGGTTTTCAAATAAGTATCAAACATTGTAAAGGACCAATTTTCTGTTAGAATTAGTCTATTGTATACGATATTGATGAACGATACCTTTGTTTGCTTTCAATTAATATTTGAAACTCGAACATTTTTTCGATGAATCACTTTTATTCGATCTAGGCTTTTGTGTTTTTTGATAGTTATTTTTGAAGCAATTTGTGAAGTGTATAACAAATTATCTCTACAGGTTTACAGAGGCAGGGAAAATATCTAAATAACTGTAAGATTTAATTACATTTTTCGGGGTTTTTCTGGTTGTCTGCTAAATAAAAATACAAGTTGTTAACAAAGAAAAAAAAAATAATAATAAACGATGAGCCATAGACGAAGAGGGGGACAGGGGTGCCGTATTAAAGAGATACGTCCATGTCGATAATATCTCTAGGTTCCACGTGTCGCGAAGCAAATTTGCGCTCATGTGTGGGCAGACACGGGCGCCCTCCTGTTACAGTTACTTCAAATTATTGTGTGTTATTACAATATTAGGTATATCAATATATACCTACAAAATACATAATACACTCCCTTATTGGTCGCCACGTGGGTGTGGCGCATTCACCATGATAAAAACTGTCGAAATCGGTTAAAACTGTCGATCTAAGTACAGGTTTGAATCAAAAAGTGAGTTTGGACAGTTTCGCGTACATATAATATGTAAATGTGGAATCGCTATAGTTTTAATTCTGAAACCTAGCAAATATAAAAGTGTAATATACAGAAATGCAGGATGGGAATCACGTGTTTGAAATGACCTTAACTCGTAGCGTTTTAGCTACGCGGCGTAGAGCTACGAAACAGCTGCTACGCCGCGCTTAACGCAATGCGCCAGGTTCTACACTAGTTTTGATTAGTATTTCTAGATCTGAGGCTATAGTCTAGATAATAGGACTGATTTAAGTATCAAAACGTTTCAAATGCCCGTCATTGTTACTTAAAAAAATACCCTCTTACTTTCGGCAATCGGGTAAAAATAAAGCAAAACCTACCTTATTATTACAGAATTAGATGATTATTTAAACGATGGCAATGTATGGTGTGTGTCGTCAGTTCCATATTCAGGATCAAGTTTAGATTGTTAATAATAAGAATAATTGTGTAATTACTTTAAATTAATTTAATTGTTTAAAAGATAATGCTGCTGAAAGTTTTTTGCTACATTTTCTCCTCAGCGTTGGCATTGCAAAGTGGTGTAAATGTAAATTCAAAGAATGATTTGATTTAGGTCAATCAATCTTTTTAAAATACGTTCATTTTAATTTTAAACAAAGTTAACAATACTTTTATTAAGGCGCTATATGGTTGTGCCCCGCAGCGGCGGAGTGAAGAGCACGGCGCAGTGCCTCAATATTCGTATTTTTATGAATTTTGGCAGGGAAATAA
Source organism: Tachystola acroxantha (assembly GCA_963506565.1). Lineage (NCBI taxonomy): Eukaryota > Metazoa > Arthropoda > Insecta > Lepidoptera > Oecophoridae > Tachystola > Tachystola acroxantha. Next base: position 5,677,695 of record OY735894.1, on the reverse strand, counting down.
AAATACACCAACAAAAAACAGAGTTTTTAAAACAAGGTCTCGTATTTATAGTACTTACCCTAGATTTTGAAAAACTATATCGGTTTAGATATAATTTTCATTTTAAAAGACATGGAAGTTTGTCCAATCGTGTATCGGTATTCATCAGTCTTTAAATAGACACCCCAAGATTGCTATATATTTTTTTCAGATAATTAAGTTTAGTAGTTAGTGCCGTAGCCTTCGTAGAAAAACTGAAAATACGCGCATACGAAGCCTTAATCAGAGTTCGGAGACCACATATTTCTTGTTCCCAGCAAGTGGCAACAAGTAGCCTTTTTCATTCAATTCCAGTGTTCCCACCACACTGGCCAGGTGGGAGCAGCAGTTAAAAAATATGTAACAACTGGCTTTCTGAATGTTTCCAATATCGGAACGGCGGCGTTCCGTTCAGCAAAATAAAAATAAAAGTCGCTTCCAATAGTGATGGGGTATGAAGGAAGAACGGTAGACCGAATCAATTTTATCGGACTTTCAAAGTCAAAGTCAAAACTCTTTATTGCAAGTAAGATCGTTGTGTACATAATTTTTTTTTTCGAATTTACATTATGGTGCTATTAACACTTTATTGTAACACTGGTTACATGGTAACATAGCTTTGATTTTTTTACATACTCTTTTTCTTCTTCTCATATTTTTCATGTTCATATTCATATGAACATGAACATCATTATCATCAGCCTATTTTTATGTTCACACTACACTGTTAGGGGCAAATGTTTTTCCTTATATCTAGGGCCAACCTAGTAATATAGGTACAACCATGTTATGTATAAAATGAAGAAAAATACCTTATTTATAATCAAATCACTGTCACGATTTTCATTATTATTACGTCATTTAAATCGTAGATGTAATAACAATTAACAAATTTAAAAAAGGCCGTAGTCGGTAAAAGTAACATCTTTCGACCGCTGGCCTTCAAAGAAACTCCCATCACTAGCTGTGAAGAAAATTACTTTTTTGCTTTCTGTATAACTTTGTTTGTCGACATAATTTAGCTAAAAAAAAGACGTAACTCAGATATGAAGAAATATTGGGTGTGTAATATAATTTCTCATAAATCAACTGGGTAAGCACGAAATATGAATAAATAATGTTATGTACAGGCCTTTAGGGGAAAACGATTACCGTGCGTGGAAAGCTCTGGAGTGTTCATTCGATATTAGATTGAAAAGTTGTTGAGAATAGAGTTAATTTCATTTCGAAAGATCTCCTAAGTCCTCAGAAAGCAGCAACTGACTACAACCTGTTTTTGCAATTTTGTTATAGTCATTCTTAGAGAAACGTACTTGTACAATTTGCCCTCTGTAAGCTTGACAATTTCAACAATTCAAAGAAATCAAATAATGCTTGACATAAAAAAAAATACAGTTAGTCTGAATTTTAAGGCCAATGTTCATTTATAAAGTTTTGAGTGCAAACCGAGTTTCAGTTCGGTCTTACAATTTGTCAGATTTCATACAATTTTGACAGTCGAAAGACCTATGAATATCGGCCTAAGTCATTCAGTGATATAAAAATAACAACAGAGCAAGTAGACTTTGTGAAATAAGACCCCTTCTATACTTTTGAGTTATACTATAGTACACTATCCTATCCCATCTCATCCCACTTCCCACCAATATATAAACGCGAAAGTTTGTATGTATGGATGGATGGATGGATGTTTGTTGCTCTTTCACGCAAAAACTACTGAATGGCTTTTATTATTATTAGTTCATAAATCACAATAATAGTAGCTAGCAAATATCAAGAATAAGCAGTCAGAGTCCATTTAAAAAAAAACAGGTAACGATAAATTGCTCGAAGTTGATTTTTATCAACTTCGAGCATTTTATGAAAAGGTACCTATTCTCTAGAATGTTAAATCACGTCGTAAGAATTTAACCACATCGTACTCACAATAAACCCCAGGGTAATTTAATTTTACCACATCATAACTTTTTATAGGTCGACACTCCAGAATTGGTAATAGCCCTAAAAAGTTTCCGAAACATAAGCGATTTCCTCTAACTAGAAATTATTTTTGAACATTTTGGGTAATTTATTTTATTAGTTTGGGAACTAATTTTATGGCTAAAGGCTGCGGCTCACGATACAAGTTTACGCGGTCTAAGGGCCGAGCTAGGGGTGGCAACAACTACTACTGGTAGGTACCTATAATGTCGGCTTAAGGTGCATAATTTTTTTATTTTATTTTAATTATTGGACTTCTATTTTATAGGAGACTTAGTGCCTGAAATAAACGATTAGTATTATAAATTGGAGACCCTTTCATTTCTTATACACATAAGGTTCATTTCTTACACCTACCGGTACGGTTTCAAGTTTTACGTCAAATTATGAAAGAAAACTTCGTCTGCATACGCCAGTTTGATTGAAAACACTTAAAAAGTATCTAAAATGCCCATTTAAGAAAACGAGGTGTAATAACAAACATATACAGTGTATTTTCTAATATAAACTATTGAATGTCATTACGATATAGCTATGACATTACGATTCTCAATGAAATTTTTGTATGCTCTAGATGGGCAAGATTCGGTGAAACCTATAACATTACCAAGATCACTGTAACCCGTTTCTACAAATAAATAACATTACCAAGATCACTGTAACCCGTTTCTACAAATAAATAACATTACCAAGATCACTGTAACCCGTTTCTACAAATAAATAACATTACCAAGATCACTGTAACCCGTTTCTACAAATAAATATATTTGAATTTGAATGTCCTAAAATAAAAGTGACCAAAAATTTTTATCGACAACAGGGACTTGGCCAATTTAATTTATATTTTATTTTATTCATGTTGGAAAACCAACAGCGTTACAAATTAAACTTTTAATATAGTTGAACTTAAACTAACGGTACAGCCAATTACAAGTTTTCCCGGTTTACAATGTTTTTTGATTGTATGGTGCTAAAAAATTGTGTGTGGTTTGTGTCGTTAAAAGTGACACGATTTTATACTTGCATGACGAATTACATTTACCTAGTAACATTTATATTTAGCATACTGTTACTATTAAATTAAAATGGAAATTTAAAAAAAACCTGTGCAAGCCCTGGAGACGTCCTCGTTTATTCTAAACAGATAAATGACATTTTGACAACCCTTGGTAGAGTGCACCGTTGAAACTTTTTTACGGCTTAATCACCAAGGAGGGGATTTTTATGGCAGAACCGTAAAAAAGACAGTTCGTCGAATGATTTTCATTTACCCTAAGTGCTGTTTTGGTCGTCGAGCGTGATTTGATTGAACGTCGTTTGATCTTTGGAAGGTGACTACAGTCAGCTACTGTTTACGATGGATAGCCACAGATGGTACTGAAATGGTGATTTTAAAAACAGCTTTAAGTCACCGAACAGATTATAATTTCTTTTGTTTTGAAACAAACTCATCTTATTTATTTATTTTATTAATGGACTCGACAGTTCGTCATTTTACAGAACATTCAATATATTCAATAGTCTTCTATCTTCCTCCTGGGGAGTCGCAGTAGCGTCTTGACCCTGGGTAGCCGCGTCTTCATCCAGAGGAGACGCCGTAGCGTCATCACTCTGGACGAAGCAGCTCGACAGTCACGTTCACTCCCGAGCTTGTAGCGGGAACTCTTGATAAAAGCTTGAAACCCCAGATCTTGCATAAATAATTCAATAACTTCACCGTACTGTCATTCGCGAACATTTTCTGATTAATTTAACGTGATATTAAACACAAAATAGTCCCTGTAGACGTTAAAAGGAAAATTATCAAATAATTTCGCAACCGTCGTTTCCCGCCATTTTCAAGAGAACCTCCAAACTCACCTTGTATCATTCATATGGATGGTCTAACAAAAAGAAAACTAGGTAAACAGAGATGTTGAGATTTTCTCAAAAAGTAGTTCTTTTCAGGATCTAATCTCTTCTAATAATCTAATTGCCAACTTTACCTGTAGCAAATACTATCACGTAAACTACAGCTAGTCAAGTAAACAGATACTCATGGTACCAGACGTACAGAATACTATTCTAAAGGCGTTATTACGCTAGCGATTATAGTAAAGTTAACTTACGACTGTAACTCGTTTTGGAGAGAAAACTATACAGTACAGTCATTATGGTTGAAATTTTTCCAAAAACAGTTTGACCGATTTTAAGAAAATCTGTCAGTCATCTATTCTTGTAAAATATTTAAAATGGGGCATTTAAAAAAAGGGGCTGTTTCGACTAGAATCAAGACGAAGAGTGTGAGGGATTGAATGTGAAGATGGAGCTGCTATGTCTGTGTGATTGAAGTATGTGGTTAGGTTTTTTTTTTTAAATATTATTGGAGTTCATATTGTATTTAGTTTTTATGTCCATTATTTTATACGTTTCTGTTATTGTCAGGTTATTGTATTAATTAGCACTTCATATGAATCGCTGTCTTCTTTATTTATGAGTCTGTATGAGTCCTAATCTTTATCATACAAACTTTTGTATTTATAAAAATAGTTGTATTATTGCAACGTAATAAGAAGTAGTTTCTTCATTACAACACTGATGTTCATATTGCGTGACAGAAATGTTGTTTTGGGCACGTTTTGTTTACATTTTGTTTACATTTCCAAGGCTTGTGATTAGTAAATTAATAAATTATTACCTAATAGGTAGGTACCTGTTATGTTTATTTATTTATTGAGATCTAGCCACAGGTGAAACTGGGAGGATCTTTAACGATACGAAGACATACATGGGGCCTCAATAAGGTTGAGATTTTCTCAAAAACGACTGGACCGATTTTAACAATTCTTTTCAGTTACATAGTTTTCACTGTTATCTATCTAACAGTGAAATATTTTTTACAATCGGTCAAGTAGTTTTTGAGAAAATCGAACATATTAACATGTCGTACAATGCCTATATATTTTTATTACCTAAATCGTAAGTAGTCATTATTTTTAGATCCTCAGAAGCGTTATTTGGCCAATAGATGGCTCTGTGTGTCTTTTACAACGCGCTATCGTTTCGTGCTTTAGAAAAGCTTATAATTAAAATTGGAATCCAATAAATGTGTGTGTGGTGTGCTGCTTAGAAAACGGGAGTCGATCAATAACACCACAATAATATTTTCATTAACTCGTATGTATTTGTATTGCTTAGAGATTTGACCAGAGAGAAAAACAGTCGGCACTTGTTTTACACTGTGACGTCTTCGACACGACGCGTAGCGTGAAGTCTCCGCGGAGTAGGCAGAGCAAGAAGGCGCTACAGGACCCTCCCACGGAGAATGGAAGCTCTGAAAGATCAGGGACAATCGATAAACCTTACTCTTTTCGTAGGCTTGTCAGGCGGCAAGTCGGTTAAATACGCCGGCTTCAGCCTGTCAATGGAGACAGTTACAGATCCCCTCGGCAGCTCCAGAGTCATGGTCTTGTCCGATCTATCCAGGACCCGGTGAGGTCCAGAATAGGGAGGTTGCAGAGCGCCACGTAAAGAATCGGTGCGAAGAAAGACGAATTGCGAGGACTTGAGGTCTTCATGAACGAATATAGCTTTCTTTCCATGTTTCGATCCAGGAACCGGTCTAAGACGAGCAATGTGAGACTTCAGATCCGTGACGAAATCAGCAGGCTGGGCTTTATCCAATGTTGTAGAATTCAGAAACTCACCGGGAATGCGCAGTGTCTCACCATAAACCATTTCAGCCGCGGAGCATTGAAGATCAGATTTCCACGACGTCCTGATGCCCAGGAGTACAATGGGTAAGCTTTCTGTCCATCGTGGCTGGTTGTGAGCCATTATTGCAGCTTTAAGTGTCCTATGCAGTCGCTCGACCATCCCATTCGCCGCGGGGTGATACGCCGTTGTGTGCTGCAATTTAATTCCACACAGATCAGCTAATGCTTTGAAAAGACGGCTCTCAAACTGCCGGCCTTGATCAGTCGTGACAACGCCCGGGCAACCAAATCTAGAGACCCATATCTCAAAGAAAGCTCTTGCGACAGTCTCAGCGGTGATGTTATGTAAAGGTTTTACTTCAGGCCAACGGGTATAACGGTCTACAGCAGTGAGGCAGTACCGATAGTCTTCTGAAGGCGGCAGGGGTCCAACCAAATCAATATGGACATGGCTAAATCGTTGGCCAGTAAATTTAAAAACCCCAACAGGTGATGAAGTATGGCGTTGCACTTTAGATCGTTGGCAAGAGTTGCAAGCTCTAACCCAGGTGCGACAATCCTTTCGCACGGAGGGCCAAACGAATCTGTCTGTGATGAGTTTAATTGTTCCTTTAGCTCCTGGGTGACTCAAGCCGTGAATAGCGTGAAAGTACTGCTGGCGCAAGTCCTTTGTAATGAAAGGACGTGGTCTGGATGTAGATACGTCGCAGTAAAGAGTGAAATTCGTACCCGGTACCATAACTTGTTGCAACTTTAAAGAAGAAGCTGGGTGTAAGATTAGATCCTTGAGTTCTGCGTCTATCTTCTGAGCACGTGCGAGAACTTCAAAATCCGGCGACTTGGAAATTACCTCAATTCTGGACAGTGCGTCGGCTGTTATATTTTCCTTACCGCAGATGTGTCTTATGTCCGTTGTAAATTGCGAAATAAAATCAAGGTGATTAAGCTGTCTAGGGGAACAATTTTGGTTCTTTTTCTGAAAAGCGAAGGTAATCGGTTTATGGTCCGTGAAAACTGTAAAATGTCGACCTTCGATCATGTGGCGGAAGTGTTTCACGCTCTCGTAAATTGCCAGAAGTTCCCGATCGTATGCACTATATTGCTGCTGAGCTGTGTTCATTTTCTTTGAGAAGAATGCTAAAGGTTCCCAGTTATTATTGACTAACTGCTGAAGTACTGCACCAAGTGCCAAATTAGACGCGTCCGTTATGAGTGCGAGTTGAGCGCCGTCCATTGGATGTGAAAGTAGCGTTGTTCTAACTAAACTAGCCTTACAGCACTCAAAGGTCTTCAAAAGTTCAGGCGTCCAAGTAAGCGGATGTGACTTTGTAATTTTAGGACCGGATAGCATGTCATGGAGTGGGGCTTGTTCTTCAGCTGCATGTGGTATAAAGCGTCTATAAAAGTTTAGCATGCCTAGGAATCTACGCAAACCGTTTGCTGTCTTTGGAGGAGGAAACTCTTGGATAGCTTTGACCTTGTCTTCAATCGGGCGAGTACCTTCAGCAGCCACAACGTAGCCAAGGAAAGTCAGCTCCTTCTGTCCAAAACTGCACTTTGCTTCGTTTATTAGAATACCGTAGTCTTGTAATCTATCAAAAAGTTGACGTAAATGTTCCAGATGTTGAGCTTGGTTCTTGGAATAGACAAGAATATCGTCTATATACGAGTAACAGAAGTCAAACTCTCTCAATACTTCGTCCATGAAGCGCTGAAAAGTTTGTGCGGCGTTTCTCAACCCAAATGACATGTAGGGGAACTCGAACATTCCAAAAGGTGTAGTTATCGCTGTTTTCAAAATATCTTGTGGGAAAACCGGAATTTGGTTATATGCTTTTACTAAATCAATCTTGGAGAAAACAGTGCAACCTGCTAATCGATGCGCATAATCTTCGATATGCCTGATTGGGTACCTGTCTGGAATCGTACGTGTGTTGAGCGCACGGTAGTCACCACAAGGTCTCCAGTCGTCCCCCTTCTTAGGCACGAGATGCAGAGCAGAGGCCCAAGGCGACTCTGAGCTTCGAGCGGTGCCGTCGCGAACCATGTCCTCGAATTGCTTCTTAGCTATCTTGAGGCGGTCCGGGGCAAGGCGGCGAGGTCTGCAAAAAATAGGTGGGCCAGGCGTAGTTCGTATATAATGCACAGTAGAATGCTTGACATCGCGATGAACACCAGATGGTTTTGTCAATGAAGGATACTGGGCCAGAAGTTTATGGTACTCGCTGTTGCCTGAGATCGCCTTGATACTAGGTGGCTTGCAGGTTTGAATCTGTCCTCGAGAAAACAATGAAGTAACATTGTCCAAAAGTCTTTTATTTTGACAGTCGACGAGAAGGCCGTAAAATGACATGAAATCCGCGCCTATAATTGGCTTATCTACATCAGCCACGACGAAATTCCAGCCGAAATCGCGTCGTAAACCAAAATCTAGATTCAGTTTAGTCGTACCGTATGTGTGAATGACTGTCCCATTAGCGGCTGTAAGGCAGTAATCTGTGCGTTTTCTGCTCTCACGTAATAGTCGTCGCGGTATAACACATAGATCTGAGCCCGTGTCAATTAGGAACTGCATCTTAGTGTTACGATCAGTCACAAATAGGCGGCTGGTAGACGGTTGACAGTCGTGTGCCGCCGTTACAGACTGTCTTGCCTGTTTCCCGTCTTGTAATTGCAAGGAGAGGTACACTTACGCGCTTTATCACCAAATTTACTGTGATACCAGCATGTTGCAGGACTTCCACTGCGAGATCGTGAGTTTCTTTGCCTATCTTCAGAACGGCTACGGCTGCGGCGGCGAGAAGACGGGCAGTTGATGTTTAGCTGTGCGATCTGATGAGAAATTTCGGTAGCAATTATTTCTTGCATACGTTTTTCGTAAGACAATGTAGAGGTACTTGCGATTTGTTGTATGGGAGCGGTTGCTTCGCAAATTTTGTCGGCTAGATCGGCAACGTCATCAATATTAGATTTGCTTTGAGATGCAATAATAGCTTGCACGTGCGTGGGTAGCCTGTTAGACCACAATGTTCTTAAAAATTCATCGCCGATTCCAGTGCCTGCGAGAGAGCGCAAATGACGCAAAAACTGCGACGGTTTACGGTCGCCGAGTTCCTCCTGGGTAAGCAACTGACGTATTTGCTGGGGCCGAGACATTGAGAGGCGCTTTACGAGTTCCTCTTTGAGCTTTAGATACTTTCCCCCAGCGGGTGGGTTGATAATAACGTCTCGCACTTCCCTTGCTATCTGTTGGTCCAACTGTTGGAGTACGATGAAAAATTTAGTCTCATCCGTTGTTACGCCCGATGTTACAAACTGTGCCTCGACTTGCGCGAACCATAAATCAGGATCGTCCGTCCAGAACGGAGGCAAGCGGATCGCGACTCTTTCCACAGCGGCATTGAGAGGCACCGTCGCCGTCGCCGGTGGAGTATTATTTTCTGCCATCCTGAATCCACTCTCGGGGTCACCAATGTGGTGACTTAGAAAACGGGAGTCGATCAATAACACCACAATAATATTTTCATTAACTCGTATGTATTTGTATTGCTTTTTTTTTTTTTTAATTTATTGTGGCTCGGCCAAAAGCCATCAGCCAAATAATGGTCACAAACAAAGTAATCAATAAAACAAAACTTAACAGATACAAACTTAAATTAGAACTAAAAATAAAACAAAAATTACAGACAATAAATGGAAACAAAAGAAGAAAAACAAACAAACAAAAACTTTTTCTAACTATAAGTATATACAATTTTAAAACATATACTATCCTAAACAGAAAGAGAAAAGAAAACAATATTAAAACAACATATTTACACAAAAATATATAGACTACAAAACAAGTACCTACCTAAGTTACAAATTAAATTTTAACACAAGTATAACTAATGAAATTGTATATAATATGGTATAAAGAGGGATATTTTAATAACTCTTGCACTGTATCCGGAAAACTCACATTATTACCTAATATATCCTGGCACTGAGCAATAAATAGTAAACGCTGCAGTGAAAATTTTGGACAAAGAAAGAAAAGGTGATGAAGGTCGCAATAGTCAGTATAACAATATTTACAAGTAGAATTACGTACTAAATTAAGCCTAAAAAGATGTACAGGAAACTTACAATGGCCAATTCGTAATCTGCACAACGTTGTAATAAAGTTTCTACCAGGATACAATTTATATCTTTCGAACCACGCTTTGGTCGAAGGAATAGGCTGAATCTCAGCCAGCCATTTTCCTTTAACATTTCTAGTACTTTCTAAATACATATTCCACCGTTTAATCATTTTACTTTTTAGAAAAACTACTAAATCTGTACTGGGCACTTTGTAATCACAATTCAAAAGATTGTCAGTTGACTTTGCGAGGGCGTCTACTAGTTCATTTCCTAGTATACCAGAGTGACCCGGTACCCAACAAAATTCAATAACAATATTATTACAGTTAAGACGAGAGACATCATGCTTTAATTTATATATCAAATAATTCATAGTGGCACTAATAACTTTACTGCCTAAGGCTTGTAAAGCACTCATAGAGTCGGACAGAATTAATACTTTCTTATATAAGCGACCAGGATTTAATGAAATATACTCGACAGCGTATATAATAGCTAAAACTTCAGCGGAAAATATAGAAAACAAATTATTACACATGTAAACTTTACCAAGTTTTAAAAACGAATCATAAAAAGCAAAACTAGTTCGATCTTTAGTTTTGGACCCATCCGTATAAATTTTTACATACTCTCGTTTAGTATCCAGAAATTCCATAAAGTCGTATTTAGTTTCATATTTAATTAAATTAACAGACACGTCCCTGATAGAGCTACGAAAGTCATAACTGAAACAAGGAAGTGACTGCGACCAGAAGATAACGTCCTGAAATTCAAAATTAAGATATGCTATGGATTCCGAAATAGAAGTAAATACGTTTAAAGGAGTTATATTGAAATTAGGAATATTAAAGTCTTCAAGGTATCTAGAAACAACGACATTATCACGACTAACTAATTTTATAGAATACTTATCAATTAAATATGACCTTCTAACATATAACGGGACAACTCCAGTCTCAGCTTCTAAAGAATTAATTGGTGAGGACCTCATGGCTCCGATAATGATACGTAAAGCTTTATTCTGTAAAATATCCAATTTTCTAAGCAAATTGTTAGCAGCATCGTTGTAAAACATACAACCGTAATCAAAATGACTACGGATTGTAGATATGTACAATGTTTTAAGAACTTTAGGATCCGAGCCCCAATTAAGACCCGTTAAAGATTTCATAATATTTAGACCTAATTCAGCTCTTTTACAAATAAGATCTATATGAGGTTTCCAGGACAACTCAAAATCTAAAACCATTCCAACATATTTGACAGATTGTTGAACTGGAATAATATTATTATTATATATTATCTGCGGTTGCATGAAGCCATCTTTAGAAAAAACAATAGCTGAGCTTTTAGAAGTATTTACTTCAAGTTTTAAATGAATGGTCAAAATCGAATACAGAAGCTGCAAACAGTCGTTAATAATTAATTCACCATGTTTAACAACATCACAATCTACGTATAAGACAAGATCATCAGCGAAGAACAAATATTTAACAGAATTAGGAATAAGTTTCATAAAATTAACCAAACTTAGAATGAAAATTAATGGAGATATAACAGAGCCTTGAGGGGTCCCCTTAGATGTTGACTTAGGACCATACAGTTTATTTTTAATCTTCAACCAAATCTTACGGTCGTTAAGGAAATTAAATATCCAATGCAAAACAGGGCCAGGCAATCCTAAAGAAGACAAGCTTGTAACTAAATAAAAATGATCAATGTTGTCAAATGCACCTTTGATATCTAAAAAAACAGCTAACGTATATTTGTTGCATTTGAAGCTATTACGAATATCACCAATTAAACAGCTTAAGTTATCCATAGTACTTTTACCTTTACGAAATCCATATTGATTGGATGGAATAAGACCCATATTTTCAATAAAATATTCCAAACGGTTTTTTAACATACTCTCAAAGCATTTTGAGAAGCATGAAGTCAGAGAAATAGGCCTGTAACTATCTAGTGAATTAACCTCTCTATATGGTTTCAAAATAGGGACGGCATGTTGGACTTTCCAACTGGGTGGGATGCAGTTATTATTCCAGAGTTGATTATATATGTCTAATAGGATATTTTTCGCAATCGTAGGCAAATTTTTTATAACTATATAAGGAATACAATCCGGTCCGGGAGAAGAATTCTTTCTATCTTGTAGAGAAGCCGTAAGTTCATCAAAATTAAACTCATCTCTAAGCCAATTCCCTTTCGCATTATCATTATCACTGAAAGCAAAATATTTTTGTAACTTAGCAGAGTCCAAAGTAACATTAGTTGATGAAGCAATTTTTCCCAAAAAATCATGAGCATTAACAGAATCTTCCAAAAAATGAGATTTCCTGTTAGTATTTAATTTAGATAATTTGAACCTGCGAATGTGATCCCAAATAATTTTTGAAGAGGTCATACGATTAAAAGAAGAGCAAAGATTTGTCCAGCTCATTCGTTTTTCTTCAGCTATAATTTTCTTTTTTTTAGCATCAAACTGCTTATATAATAAATAGTTTTCCATAGTAGGAAATAATTTAAAAGAACATAAAGCAAATTTCGATTGACGAACCGCTTTAGAGCAATTATCGTTCCACCAAATCGCACAATTAGGTTTTTTCTTGTGGCAACAATACCTTTTTTTCTTTGGAAATGTCAACAAAATGTCATTTATTATTTGGACAAAATCGTTGTAATTTTTGATTGGATTTTCGCACAAATTAAAAGAGGAACATTTGCTTTCACAATTTACACTAAACTCTGTCCAGTTTATTTTATTGAAATTCACCTCAGATACTGAGGGAGATGCACCAATAGGTTGAGAAGAATCAAATTCAGTGTCATTATCAGAGTTATTATTGTAATATATATTTAACATTATAGGGAAGTGATTACTACTAAGAAGATCATCAAGGACCGAAAATTCACAACTCGAACTTATAGAAGACGAAGCAAATATCAAATCTAGGACGTTACCCTCCTGACCAAAAGGAGGTAAGGTTGTATTAATCTGATCATTCATACATACCATGTTTAGACTATCTGTGAAGGAGTCAATCGTTTTGCCTCTGCTGTCGCTATGTCTGCATCCCCAAGAAACGTGATGTGCATTAAAATCACCTATCAATAAAAACTTGTTAGAAGATATTTTTGAAAAGGAGTCAGATAATTGTTTAATTTTAAACTTGCCATTTGGTGGAGGTGGAATATAAATACATAAAATATCCAGCGTGAAGGAATCAATCTGTATAGAAACCAAAACATTCTGAAAGTCATAAGAAGAGACAGTGTCAATAACATTAAAATTGTACTTATTTTTGATACAAACAGCAACACCCCCGTGGGGATGATCAGAGTCCTTCCTAACAATATTGTAGCCATGTAATTTAAAAGTTTTGTTTACACTTAACCAAGTTTCATTTAAAACAATAATATCAACATGAGAAGTTAAATTTTGAATAAAATATTGAAGTTGACCTACCTTAGGTAGAATACTACGACAATTCCAATGCAAGATGTTGAATTGACCATTATAAGCTGTATTAATCATTAACAGAGAAATTTGTGATTAGTAATTCTTTAATCATTTTAGATGAAACGGGCCCAGTAGGGGGGTTTCTATGAGAGTCTTTTTTGTTTTCGAATGACATTTTTACTATATCAATTATAGTTTTAGTTATTGCGTTCAAAACAGAGTCCGAGTTAACAATATCAGCTACTAGAGCACGGCGCTGGGGCGACTTGCTGGGCTCAGTTAGTTTAGAGGCATAAGTGCCTGTAGTCGGTGTCGGTGAATACTTATATGGAGGTTTTGAAGGGCCTCCCTTAGCTGTGACTGTGGCATATGTAGTCTTACCTAAAACTTTGTTCTTTATATCAGCTAATTTAGCAGCCTTAACTGAGCACTGTGATGAGACAGCTACATGCGGGCCGGAGCAGTTGGTGCACTTCAAGTTATCCCTGTCGCTGCAATCTTTGAAGAAATGCTGGCCGGAACAAATTGAACACGTTTGTTTTCCTTTGCAGGTACGCGAGCCGTGACCAAATTTGTAGCATTTGAAGCATTGCAGTAAAGGCTTGATATACTCCTGCACATCAAACCAAATATGGTCAAAAGTGACATGGTCGGGTCTGGTGGATGACAAAAAGGTGATCAAGACCGTGGGCAGTGGAACAAATGAACCATCCGCTGACTTCTTCTGGAACCGCTTGACTCCGATGATCTCAACTGACGCCTTAAGATCTGACAGCAAGTCCTCCTCGGATATCTCTACTGGAGCTCTGATAATGCCTTGAGACTCGAGCCGGTCATACGGGATCTTAGCAGACCACTGATGCCGCTCTAATAATTGTTTGTTGAGAATAAAGCTGTTTGCATTTGTCTTGTCAATAAAGAATAACTTGATCAAAGTGGCGCCTATCTGTTTCACATACTGCACACCTACAATGTCTTTTAGAACTTTGCTAGTTTTTAATAGATCAATTGTGGCATTGGGCACGGTAGATGACAATAGAATAGGATAATCCTTCTTGTCTTCGGTATAAATGTGATTGTAATCTTTAAATAAACCTCTTTTGGTGTTCGTAAATTTTGCCGCCATTTTTGAAGGAATCTCAAACTCTGTAACAACGTCCTCACACTTTCTTTTCAGAGAGATAGGCTCTCTGCCATCACTTGAGTCGTTCATATGAGCGCTTCACTTGTTGAGAACAGAAAAATAAAGCTTTGAAAACTGCTAAAAATAACAAAAACTAATAAAAGTTTAAATTTTCCGCCCTCACGCTTTCGCGCCCAAACTTTTTCCCTCATTTGTATTGCTTAGAGATTTGACCAGAGAGAAAAACAGTCGGCACTTGTTTTACACTGTGACGTCTTCGACACGACGCGTAGCGTGAAGTCTCCGCGGAGTAGGCAGAGCAAGAAGGCGCTACATGTGTTCTCCTGAAGATATCTTGTTTCTTTTTAATTTAGGCGCCCTCTGCGCAGATATTATGGTTAGGTAAAGTTGTGTTTCATCCTTTTTTCTTAGGAAAACTAACTTAGTATAAAATTAGTTAGTAGGCAGTTTTATGTACGAGATAAGTTTGAATTCGGTCTTACAACTTCCAGATTTCATACAATTTTGCCAATCATAAGAGCGAGACTGAGATTTATACTGCCTAATACTTGACGTCACATCTCAATTCTAATCGTAATAATCTGAGGCATGGAACCCTAATATTAATGATAACGCAAAAATACACACATTGTAAAGATATACACTTGCAATACACGATATGAATCTCAAACTTATTCACTGCGTAAGCAATAAAATAAATGAGAGTAAATAAGATAAAACTATAATAAATAAGATAAATGCGTGCGGATAAGAAGTTAAATATGAAGAAATTCATCTTCGCAATATCCCGTGGGGGTAAAGGCATTCTTTGCGAAGAATTCTCATCCGCGGCTTTGGTGATATTATATTGATCATAGAATCACAAGATGCGGCGATAATTGTAGTTAAATCTGTTATAGACATAAAGAGGGTCATCTGTGGGCTAAGTAAGTTTTAAGCGTCGCCTCTATAGACTTCTACAACATTTGGCTAACGAAATATCAAATGTTAATCTCATACATATTTTTATTTCTGGGGCCTTACCATGAAGTCTTATAGCAGGATTACTTCAATAATACTTTGTTATTTCGTACCATGACGACCTTAAAGTAAGCTTTTTAAAGACGTCATGGTACGAAATAATAAAGTATTATTGAAATGAAATGAAATGAAATGAAGTTTATTTGCTAGAAACACGGTACATGAAATGATGATGTGGTGAAATTAGGTACTATACATGTTTCGCCTATAGTTTGGCATGCAAAAATTTAATTATTTGGGTGCGTCAATGTCAAATCAACACAATTAAAATAAAATTAATATTAATTACATTACATTATCAATTGATTTAGATTTTTTTTTTTAATTTGTTAATTACCTACGAATGTGAATCAAACATTTCATTCACTGTATAGAAATTTTTGTCTTTTAGCCACTTTTTTACGGCACGCTTGAATTTTAGAAATGGCAAATCTCTTATTTCATTTGGCAAGGCATTAAATGTTTTTACACACATTGCATAGCTGCTCTTTAAATATAATGCAGTCTTTGGGTTTGTATCGTAAATTAATCTGTCCGGATATCTCATATTTAGTGAATGTTGATCTCTTACCTTTTTAAACAAGTTAATATTTTTCTTGACAAAAGTGGCCAGTTCAAAAATGTACATACACGGGAGCGGCAATATCCCTAATTGTTTAAACAGGGGCCTGCACGATTCCCTCGGGGAGGCACCGCACATTGCCCGTACGCACTTCTTCTGCGCTATAAAGGCTTTCTTTACATCCGTGCTATTACCCCACAACAAAAGTCCATATTTAAGTGACGAATTCACATAACCGTAATATGCTGCTAGGACTGTATTTTGCATCGATGTTTTCCGTAGTCTGGCAAGTACAAACACATAGCGATTAAGCTTTTTACACACTTTGTCTACCTGTAGTTGAAGTAATCCTGTTATAAGAGGTCATGATAAGGACGCTGTTCTACTATCTTTAGCGAAAGCAAACGTGGTACTTGGCTAGGTAGAGGGTTGGGAAGTTGTAGATATCGTTGCCTCTCTGAGGAATAATTTGGCATGGTCACTCTGAAATTACCACCAATCGCCATTGAATGATAATGAAAAATTATACACAATTTTTTAAAACTTAATTTACTTACTATTTACTTTTAAATGCTTTATGCTATTGAAAATGGCTGATATAGTCATTTTGCTATGAACTTCTCGCTTACTGTACCCTATTCAAAAGCAAATAAAATATGATATTCAAATGTTTCTAGAAAAAAAAAGATTTGTCAAATTTTTGTGATTTGACACGTCTTCTCTCATTGTTTGTCCGATCTATGGCCAAAGTACTGCGTTCCAAGGCTCGTGGTGTACGAGACGAGAATTACAGATAAGCTAAAAAGCTTTGCGCATTTGTCCATTTGAATTCGGGTGACGGAATAGTATGGGAGTCACCCTATATTCCGAAATGAATTGTTTAAGTAATTTCTTAGTACAATTATTACTTCATACCTGGCTGTACCTGCAACTTCGAATGCGTAGAAGTCCCTGGTTGCTATATAATAGACCTCAACTAAGTACTTTCAATGTACTGGGAGGCGGCTCTTCCTCTCTGGTTACGTGGTTTCACATCACATACCGCAATGGCTTATAGCCTATGTGCTGCCCAGATATTAGAGCTATCCCTAGTGAAAGTACCATCAAAATCCTTCCAGTAGGTTTCGTGTGATGCTTGAACATCAAAATAGACTGACAAACAGACACAAATTCTAAATCGGTATCGATTCTAGAACACTTTTTTTAAACCTATAAATCGTCCCACTGATGTACAAAAGTCTCCCCCCTCCTCTTCCATCCATCTCTGTCCTGAGCCTCCTCGAACCATCCATCCCTGTATCTAATGATATCATGTCTCCATCTTCGCCGGGGTCTGCCCCGACGCCGGTGACCGTCCAGTGGCACCCATTGTGTGACAGTCCGGGCCCATCGGTCTGGCTGCATGCGGCACAGTTCCACTTCAATATAGCTGCTTTGCGGATCACGTCTGCATCGCCAGTCATTGTTCACAGGGTTGTGTTCCTGACACGGTCCGTTCTCCTCACGCCCAAACCATTACGCATTGCGCTGCGCCTTACTGCTGCGCAGGCTCCGCGTCTCCACCAAAGGCATCCTGAGCGCATTGGCGGCAAGGGGGGACTCGCCCATCCTCGCGCACTGGACACACCTGCACACGACGGGCTGAGGGACGCAGGGGGGAGGGGGGGGGGGACACCTTACTTAAAATGGTGTCCGGGTCGCCCTATTTATTAATAAGTATTTTAATTCTTGTGTTTGTTTTATACCCACTAACATTAGCTTGCGAAGAAAGAGAGGCAGACCACAGAAAAGATGGGATGACGATATTACACAGGTTGCCGGGACAACATGGGGTAGAGTTGCCAGAGATAGGCGAGAATGGAGAAGGTTGGAGGAGGCCTTTGCCAACTGGCAAACGGACTTGCAAAAGCTCAGCAAACGACAAATCATATGCCACTAAAAAACAAGAGGCTATATTATTAACATTAGCTTGTAAGTCATTTTATTGTATTTTTTCTAACATCTATGTACCCTGTACGAAATAAACAATTTATTTTTTATTACAATTTTGTTCTTTTTGGCGTCAGTGGCCGCAGTTTTGGTGTATTCTTAAGTGGGTTTTTTTTCGTTCGGTAATATTTTGTTATTTTCCCAACATTGCCAAGCCACTATAGTTTCCCAGTTAAGCAGCTTATATCCCGGCAACTTCGCAGGGACATGACCAAAGTTATGAAGGTCAAACCGTTAAGGTAAACAGAGAACGGTTTCAAAAGTTCCGTTTATAAGCTGTTTACAATGTGTTTCATCTTTAAATTAGGCTTGGCTTAGTAACGAAATGGTTATAATGACTGTGCAACTCCTGGGTTCGATTGCCGGCCAGGAAGGTCCTTATATCTAAGGTTACAATACCTCAAACTTTGTTTTTTATGCAGCCATGCTCCGTGAATAAATTAAGTATGAATTAAGGTCAAGTCCTGCCCCAAAAGCTAGTTTTTCGTCATTTTAATTTGTGATACCTATTTGATTGAAACTATTTTTTTTCAACTGATTGCAATTTTTTTTACGCAGTTGTTATTTAACTTGATATGTTTTAGCAACATCCTTATTAAAAAAAAATGAATTAGTACAAAAACGCGATCTTACTTTTTTAACAAGAACAATGCTGAGTGATAAACTTTACAAACACTGTGAAATGGACATCAGTGATGAGCTGCCTAGTTCAATTCAAAACAACTCATTCAAAAACGAATTGGACAATTATTTTTTGAATGAGTTAACTTAGATGTGTGTTTCACATAACTAAGTAATAATTTCGCCCAAAGGATCAGCCTAGCGATCCAGAGGGGAAATGCCGCCAGCATTTTGGGCACGTTGCCGGACAACGGGGATCGGTTGAACTATCTGTAATGCTAAGCCATTCAGATAGTTCAACTGACCTATTGTATATATAGTTTTTAGTTTAGTTTATATTTTCTAGGTTAATATTATAATAGTTATTTTTATTTTTTATTGTTTTCGAAATAAAAGGACTTTCATACAGTAATAATATAATAGGAACCGACATACACATATGCACTCGAAAAACATTACTCCCCCTTCCTGCAGCCTGGTATAGAGAAAATACTAATTGTTTCCTATTGTGTGGCATAAATAGGAGAGTCGTATATCCAGAAGGATCATCAAGTATGTAGATTGTCTACAATTTGTACTAATCAGGGCGGATAAAATCGGGGTTCGGTCCCGAGGGGCCCGCGTAACAACATACTAATGAAACTTGTACGTACTTATATACATAAGACATGTACAATACATGACGTAAATAATAGTTACAGTGATGTAAGAACACAATGGCTTATAGCGATTCTTCTTCTTATGGTGCCGTCTTCATACGAAGGTAGGCGATCATTATGTCAATCTGCACTCTCGACAACGCCGCACGGAATAGCGGTGCGCACCATTGGCGTAAGTTCTAGAGCCATGATATTCTCCTTCTACCTGGCCTTCTTCTGCCCTGGATCTTTCCCTGAAGATTCAGTTGTACAAGATCGTATACTTTTTATTCCTCATTATGTGACCTAGATACCTACTGGAGTTTCCGTTTTTTTTGTGGTCTTAAGAATCTCCACATTCTCTGGAGCACTGTCTCATTTCGGACTCGCTATACCAACGAGATCTTAAGCATTCTTCGATACACCACCATTTCGAACGCTTCCACTTTTTCACTCATTAGCGATATAACTTATAACGATAAAACTGCCTAAACTGTTTATTTTTTATGTGGCGAAGTCCAGCGAAAATCGTTTAAGCCGAAATTTGTAAATATTTTTGTGAAGATTTAACAAAGGGTCAATTTTATGGATAAATAAATATTTTTCTTGGTAAATCATGATTTAAATATTAGTTAGATACGAGAGTCAATCGAACAATCAATTAACTCAGTCCAATTCTATCTTGAGCACGTCTCACAACTATGTGATAATCATATCACATTAGTTGTGCTCCTAGCATCAACTACAAAACAACAAACAACGTTACAAACTAGTATCAACTAGTTTGTGATTTTTCGGTACATTTTAGACATGCATTCAACGCTTTTTGTAATTGTTTTTGTCTTCAAATTAATATGGAAACGGATTAAATGGCTGAATATTGTAACGATGCGGTGTCTTTCGACCGTATTTTATAGTTGGCCGCCTAAATTTCAAAATAGCAATGTCGTTATAATAAAGAAGATGTCACTTCACTTTTCACTTTGATTTAAACTCGATTCATTGATTTTTCTTCTGACTTTTTAAAGATTTTTTAAATATTACTGTATGGCAATAAAAACCAGTTTTATCCACATAATTCCTATTTTATTACTACTACTCGTTACGTAATAAATAACAAAATAAAATAAATTTATTTTCAAAAACACCAGCATATAAATGATGTAACAATAAGGTACCTCCTAGTAGGCAAATTAAAAATTCGCCTGTGTCAGGAGGGCCCACTCTTTCTTAGGTCTAGTTAACTTAAAACTGGCACATCGGTTCCGAAACAGCAAGCATTGGTAATGAAAAAATAAAATAAAACATGAGGTAAGTTTAACAAATTAATCTTAACTTAGGCATGCTGAGTGAGTAAAAAATGTGTATGTGTGTGCGCGTGTTCGTGTGTGTGAGGGTGTGAGGGTGGGTGTGCATGGTTGTATGTGTGTCTGAAGTGAGTAAGATGTAGGGATAATATAACATAGTATTTTAACTGACTAGAATAATTATCTCAACCTAATTCATAAATACGCAACACAGCTCAGTCTAAAAATAATGTCTGAAACATTTCCTAGATTCGTGGCCACTTGAAACTATCTCGCGCCGCAAGTAAACTCAATTACCCATACCCATTACGAGTGTGACGTCTCGGGAACTTCCATTTGTCTTTTGTCATTGTCTTTGTTACTTACTTGACGTGAGCGGGGACTTGGATACTTGATTTTTGGATCTACTTACTTGACTGAGGGACTGATACCGCGGCCCAAATCAAGTGTCTTATTTTGTAAACAAATATGATCATCTAATTACTACTGGAAAACTATTTGCTCCCGCAAAGCTAACTATAAAGCTTTGCGGGAGAAAATAGTTTTCCATAGTCCAACTATAAGGTTACTATTAATCTAAGTGGTAGTCAATCAAGTCTACTATGGGTGTTGTATTAGGATAAATACACCTATAATTTTTGCAATGCTGTCGAAATATCGAGACATCATTGATAATAAATGTTTAACACGGTAAATCCCGTTTTATCAAATTAAGATGTAAGTTTTCATGTATAGTAAACATTGATTTCCTATAAACAACTAGATACACAGTCTGCCTTCTAAAAATGTCCGAGCGCAAAGAAGGTCCAAACGGATGAATGGACCCTCATTTGTTTTATTGGGCATTATTTGGACGTTAACAATGGACCCTTATTTGGACGTTTTTTAAATTGTTTTAGTAAGACCTTTGTGTATCTAGTTGTTTATAGGAGATCAATGATAGTAAACAATAAATTGTTCTACTTTCCAATTTACTACTCAACTACATTCTCACGCCTTATTTGCAAAGAAATCCTGCCCTAAACCATCCTTAAATTCGTTCCAGAGCTCAATCGAAAAAAGTCTACAGGTAAAGCCTGAAAAAACAGGGTATTTTCGTATCACTGAAAACGAATTGTCAATCGAAGCTTTACGATTCCGACCCGCCGCGCCGTTGACTGAAAAAACTGGGCAAGTTCGAGTTGACCTTCATTTGAATAGGGTTCCGTGAATCTATACACTACACGTGTAGTCTAAAAGTCATAAGCACCTGTTGGGAAGACACTAGTCCTCACGACACAGGGAATCCTAGTGTGAGGACTAGTGTTAGTTATATACCTACGTCTAAACTCCTGTACTCAAAAGTATTTAGTTTTTAAGATAAAAGTGTAAATTCTAATTCTGGTACTGAATAAACTATTATTAACTTTATTCACAACACCAGTTTTCTCACATTTCTGGGGTATCTACCACAATAGCGGGCTTTTGGCCAAACGACAGTGGGTTAAACTCATGTACTGATTAATGTGTAACTACGATTAACATGACATGGGGTTAAAATAGTGTACGATTATTATTATAATCAAAGTCAAATGTATTTATTACATAACCATAAGTCACTTCTTAGTTTTCAATACTGATTTGAAATCCCTCATCGATCTGTTAAACAAATCCCTCCATTCATTTCTGTCCACAGCCTCAGTGATGTCAATCCGTCCAACGAAACTCGTACTTTCCACGCGATCTCTTTCCGTCGATTTTGCCAACTACTAAAACTTTCTCAAGATCTGGGTATTTCCTAGCGAACAGGTAATAACAGTAGTAATTAAGCTAATATGTCCGAATTTTTTGAACCTGGATACGTTTACTTGGTTCCACACAATAATGAAATGTTTATGCCACACACACGGAACCCTAAAAAGTCTTTCGCTTATCGCATCGACGTCTATGACCTATAAAGGTAAGGTATGGCCGGGAAAGTGGGGCGAGAACCTGCCATTGTTAGATGGTGAATGGCAGATCTTGAGGTGGAATGGACTGAGACAAAATAATGGTGACCAATTGACCATAGGTATTATATTTTGTCCTATCAGGTGGATAGATGTTTTACGGGTGGTGACATTGAGTAGCACGCTCAGCAGTAAAATACAGTTTGATGACGATGTTGAGCGATAAGACCGCCAATTGTGATACTAACTGTATTAGCATATTTCTTTTGTGTAATTCCTTTTACTTTGCAATAAAGAATATTTATCTTATCTTATCTTAAGAAAGTGTATACATTGACAAGGCCTCTTTACAGACGTAATTAGTTCATTTTGTTTATATCCCATGGGTCGGTTCTTTGCCCTGTTTCTCTGTTCGTACATCTAGCCGTAATCTAGTTTGTATTCTGTACCTTACATTATTGTAAATTATTATATTATGTATGACATAATCAAGTGATCCCTAGAGCTCCTAAGGTTGAATAAATGAAGTATTGAAGTAAAAAAAAAAGTTGTAATAAAATAAGTAAGAATTAATTAGATCCATTTATTGCAATTGCGTATATTAAATTTTTTATTAGATATTATTTACATTTACACTACCGCCGCTGCGGGACATCTTCTGTCTCACTCTTGCTTTTTAATAACATGTCTAACAATATTCATAGACAATGCATGCGGGCCACGTGTGCCGCATCCAGCCGGACCGATGGGCCCGGACGACAATGGGTGCCATCGGACGGCGGCATCGGGGCAGACCTCGGCGTAGGTGGAGAGACGATGTCGTTAAATACAGGGCTGGGTGGCTGGAAGAGGCTCAGGACAGGGATGGACGGAAGAGGAGGGGGAAGGGGGGGGGGGGGGGCTTTGTCCAGCAGTGGGAAAATATATAGGTTTACAATCTGAATGCGAGCTTAGCGAGTTTGAGTTCAATCTTACCACTGTCAGATTTCATACATTTTGACAGTCTTAAGACCAAACTCACTTTGAATATTAGCACTCACCTTTCTATGACTATATTATAGACCCAAGTCCAATAAATTACTATATTTTTGGCAGAAAATTACATATATATATACCACAGCCCTAATCAAGTGTCTTATTTTGTATATGATCATCTAATTACCTGTTATGAAAATAAAGTAATCCGATCTAATAATGTGAAAATAATCACAGAATAACTTAAAATGTTAGTAGGGTAGGGTAGTTTTTGTTTACAAAATAAGACACTTGATTTGGGCTTCGGTTTAGGTACTAACTTTATTTCTATTTAACACTAACCCCACGTTTGACCTCTGAAAGTAATTGATGGTAAGGCCGAAGATAGAGCGACCCTACCTATTCATTCTAGAATTGAATGCCACAGGGTTGTTTGTTTCGCCAATCTGTTATTAAAACCAATATTTAATATCAAATTCATAAACAAACCACCAATCAACGTAGCATCATTTGAAAACCCTATTATGTAGCTTTGAATGGGATATGACTACAAAACATTAATAGAGGTTAGAAATATCATGAGGGCGGGGCAATAATAGCCGATAATCATCATCAGTCTATTTATATTGCCCCACTGCTCGGGCACAGACCTTCCCTTACATTGAGCAAAAAATAAAAATAAATTAATGTCTCATACAAATCGATCAGCTGACCGGTACGAAATGTATGAAAAGTCAAAAAAATTATCGGCGAAAATCAAAAAGTCGTAGAACAAAAATTGTTCAGATACCGATACTGAACACCCTCCCTTCGTCTTCTTATACCCTTTACGTTACACCCTGTATATGCACTTAGGGGAGGGGCATAGTTTACAAAATAAGACACTTGATTTGGGCTGTCGTATAGGATAGGTACCTACATTGGTGCGGTTTTTTTTGGAGCAATTAAGTGCGCTTAAAATGTAAGAGCAGCAGGATAGAGAGAGATATGACAAGGTAAGTCCCCGGTGTCATTATCGTTCTGTGGGCGTGACCTTATATAGCACTTTGCACGCAAATAATATAGGAGGAATGGGCCACTTTCAAGCCAAAAATGACTTCTTTTGTCGTCAACAACAATGCATGATTTATTGTCGGACAACGCTGTACAGCCCTGACCTCAAATAGGTATTAAAATAGGCCGATACCGAGGGATTAGGCAAGCCAGACGCGGCGCGCCTTTGATATCAAAGCAAACCTATTTCAGAATGGATTCTACCTACTTATCTTTTCCAATGAAGGATTAATAAAAATGACAATTTTGTTTCAATGACCGAGACGCGACTGTCTTTAAATTTCAAATTATTGAAGACTGTCTTTGTAATTTGCTTTGAATAAAGAAGTCGAATTTGGTTTTGTCGCTGCATATTTTAATTATTTTATTTTTTCCTGGTAGGTATTTGTCTTTCATTTTGATGTCATTGATATTTATTTTTAGATAATGTTTACAAATCGAACTTCCGTATTTTGTTCGTCTTCAGATTTCTTATGTATTCGTAGCTAATATAAATTTGTTTTTCCTCGTAAGAACAAAGTGAAATCGAAGACAGACGTTATTTACTTCCGTACTTCGTAGGAGCAAATTATTTTTCTGTTTATTTCAATTCATCATTCCTGATGAAATGTTTCATAATTAATGAAAATAAGCCCACTCATCGTTGCGAGCATGGGCCTTACCCAGGTACAGTGCGCGAGGCGTAAGCTCAGGTTTACATTTGTGTGAGTGGCAGCGGTACAAGAGGTGAAGTGCGGTGCGTGCGCGGCAGTAATGCAATGACGTCCCTACTAAGTATCTTATCTATATTTTTACAACTAAAAATTACGCGGCGCGTTCGTTCTTTCTATAAGCACCTAGCTTATATGAAAATCAATAAATTAACAGATTTTTTTCATCGATTTGTCAACATGTACTCGACCATTACCGATAGTCAGGAATTTCTCATATAATATATATTTTTTCCTACTTTAACGATATAAAAAGTATCCTATGTCCTTCTCCTGGTTCTAAGCTACCTCCGCACCAAATTTCAGGTAAATCGGTTGGTCCGTTCTTGAGTTATAAATAGTGTAACTAACACGACTTTCTTTCATATATATGTATATATTAATGTACATTAAACTACGAGTGTATAACCTGTAGAATCGCTTCCATTATATATACGAAACACATAGAGGTCCTCTTCCGCCGCGACTAAAATACCTACAAGAGACAAATCAAAACATCGTCGCATCGCATCTACAACTAATAACTGCAGTTTTAGTCTATGTTCACCACAGCACGCGCTTTTGTGGGCGTCACGGCTGGAAGTGCTAAATTTTATGAGCTCCTCACCAATTAATAATTCATTGTCTGTGGTCTAGAGGTAGGAACAACACTAATGATGGCTTGGTTTAATAATATAAGGTGATTTACGGTGTATTTGGGTCTGGTTGATTAAACTTTACAAAGTTTCGTGATTCGCTTTAAATTGTTTGTTGTTTCCAATCTAGGCAGTTCTCTATTGGTATAATTTATAATCTTGACACTCTAGCTAATTCTGTAGCGGCCACTAAGTCAAATCCTAAACCTAAACTTTGTAAGTTTATCTACATTTGTACCTATACCGCAGCCCAATCAAGAGTCTTATTTTGTAAATAAATATGATCGTCTAATTACATATTGTTATGTAACACTGAAGGAACTGATTGATAGAACCTTTTTATCATTGTGAAAATAAAGTGATCAGATCAAATAATGTGAAAATAACTATGCAATAATCACAGAACCGCTTAAGGGCCTTCAATGAGCCAACTAGCGCCGCCAATCTTGAAAAAATAATATCTTCCATTTTAATCAATTTTATTAAAAAAGCTATTTACAAAATGTTCATTAGAATGAATACTATTTTTCAATATACAATACATGGCATAATTGCGACAAGCTAAGTTGTAATTCACAAATGTGCCAAAAACGGCCGTTTTTCGCAATTATGCGAACTACAACTTATCGAAATTGAATCACGTTATAAATAAGCACTTAAAAATAGTATTTATCATAATAAACATTTTGTAAAAAGCTTTTTTAATAAAATTGATTAGGTATATTGGAAGATATTATTTTTTTAAGATTGGCGGCGCTAGTTGGCTCATGGAAGGCTCTTAAAATGTTAGTAGTGCAGGGTAGTTTTTATTTACAAAATAAGACAATTGATTTAGGCTTCGGTTTAGACTGCCTCCTGTACCTAACAGTACACACTGGTACTGTTGTTTTTCATTCCCTCCTCCCATCTAATCGGACTAAATCAATTTTATTTATGAGTAAATTGAGCAATTTATTGTATTGTATTGACTTTGAGACATATCTCCAATCTCCCCCGTAGCTCTAACGCCCTTTATCCAAGCCAAATAAAGCACAAACTTATTCGCAAGAAAAGCGAACATTCAAGAATCATTCGAGTTAAATCGAGCCGAAAACGTTTTCCCTAATCATCCGGCGCCATGGAGCAGGGAACTGACGATGGAGTTAGCCATATTTACAGCGCAGACTCCGCTTTTGCATGACAATTTTTCACGACACTGTCGCTCACCTGTTTTCTGTTGTTTGAATTTTCGATAGAAGATGAATATATAATAAAGTACCATTTACCATAAGTTGCCAACTTAACTAGCGACTACGTAAATATCTTCGCTACGACGCATGGAATTGGCGGGACTTTAGTTCCGATACTGGCCTCTAGAGGTGCAACACAAATCCAACCAATCTCGTAAGTCGCAGCTGCGGTTTACGCGAGTTAATTTACGTGTCTAGACTTAAGAGTCCCACTACAGACCTCGGGAGTAAACGTGACTACTGAGTTTCATAAGTGACAATAAGGGTGGAGACATACCATACAAAATACACTTTAAGCTCTCTCCATGGAGCGGGGCGATATTATTTCCTCCATGTCCGGCCATTACGAGAATCGCGGAGTGACGCCCGATATTATCATCTCACGGCTCGTTGCCCATGGCCTGAGTTATGCAATAGATAACGGGAAATGCACAGGTCAGAAGATTAAGGTCCGGCCAGACGCAAGAGGCATGCGCAAACTTGTGCAAACTTTTGCGCCAACTACACCTTTACAGTCCAACTCACAAATCATGAATTAAGAATTTTTTCAGTCGTGCTCTTCTTGCCTCATGCAGAGAATAATATCATGAGATCGCTCTAGAGCGATCAATCATCATCAGCCCGCTGATGGACGTAGGCCTCTCTCAAAGCACGATATTCAACCCGATTCTCGGCCCTTTGCATCCAGTCTCTGCCAGCCACCTTGCGAAGGTCATCCCTCCATCCATGGGGGGCGTCCCACACTACGTTTACCCATTCGTGGTCCTCCATTCAAGATTCAAGCTCCATTCGAGAGCTCGTCAACCCCATCGGTTATCGGTTCTACGACATAATACTTTTGTACTCTGGCGGATAGGTATACTCATTTCATATACTGTCATGTAAATGTCGGCCTAAAGTCCGTTCAGAGTTCCAGTTAAAGACATGTGTAATAATCTATATAAGTACTTACATATAAGAAGACTGTAAAAAAGTTGTGTCTGTACATTGGATATATTTTGAAAAGAATAATTGTAATGTGTTTTAGGATCGATACTGATGCCAAAACACTTATTTTTAGAATTTTTGTCTGTTTGTCTGTGACTTTGTGCAAGTATCACGCCATAATTACTGAAGGGATTTTGATGGGAGTTTCACTAGGAGATAGCTGAAATATCCGGACAGCTCATAGGCTATAAGCCATGGCGGTATGTGATGTGGAAACAAGGATCCAGAGAGGAAGATCTGCCTCCTGGTCTCCTCCATCCTCCTCATCTACGCAAACGAAGTTGCGGGGTACAGCTAGTTAATAATAAAAACACTAATCAAGGATTATCTTAAACGTCAAAATACATGTCGATGTGATGGGATTGAGCGACGTCAGATGGCGGGGATCAGGCAAGCATATCGTTGATGATGACAACACCTTGTACTAATCAATGTGCTACAGTTCGGGTGGATGGAGAGGAAACTGGGGGTATTGAGATCAGGAGAGGTGTTAGACAGGGATGTGTTCTGTCACCAGTGCTGTTTAATCTGTACTCTGAGAGTGTCATGATGGAGGCTCTGGAGGGCCTGGACTGTGGGGTAAAAATTAACGGACAAATCATCAACAACTTAAGATACGCGGATGACACAGTACTCATAGCATCTACAGAAAATGAATTGCAGGAGATTGTCAAACGAGTGAACGAAGTCAGCTTGAAGGCCGGGTTGAAGATGAATGTAACTAAGACTAAAGTCATGGTAGTCTCTAACCAGGTGGATCTCGACCCCAGAATAATGGTAGATGGGCAGAGCCTCGAGAGAGTACGCAAATATAAATATTTGGGTACGTGGCTGACCGAAGATTGGGACAGTGAAACTGAAATAAAAACCCGTATAGAGATCGCCCGTAGTTCCTTCAATAACATGAAAAAAGTGTTATGCTGTCGTAACCTCAAGACCAGCCTGCGTACTCGACTCCTGCAATGCTACATTTGGCCCATACTTCTATACGGAAGCGAATCTTGGACAATCAAGGAGGAACTGCGGAAACGTGTAGAGGCTTTCGAAATGTGGGCTTACAGACGCATGTTGCGCATCAGTTGGACTGACAAAATAACGAACGTCGAAGTCCTGCGACGGATGAACAAAAAATGCGAACTTTTGCAGACCATCAAGAAACGTAAAGTGGCGTACTTAGGACATGCTCTGAGGCACGAGCGCTATGAGTTGCTTCAACTTATTATGATGGGAAAAGTCGCCGGAAAGAGAAGAATCGGTCGCAGGAAAAAGTCGTGGCTGCGTAACATCCGGGAATGGACTGGAATCGCGAGCGCCGCAGACCTGTTCCGTCTCGCGAGAGACAGGCATAAATCGATAGTCCCGTAGAACAAAGTCGTATTTGCAAAATCATAGTTTTGCGGTAGAGCGGTTCAAAGATTGTGACAAAGATTTCTATTAATATTGTTCAATGTGAAATGCAGATTGCTAAGAAATTTTATTATGTTACTAAATTATATGAGACGAGTCTATATTTATAATAAGATATAAAAATATTTAAATTTTTGTACAAAAACGGGGGCCTATAATCATATGCGCCGTTGTTCTATGACTAAGTGATCGCTTTATAAGCACATACGTCATTGTTCAATGTACTTCCGATGCATGAAAGATGTAGTATATGCATAAAAAACTTTTTTCTTCGGTATTTCGGGAGACACTTGGTGTTGTATGTTCATAAAATTAGCTGTAATTAACATATTAAATACAAAATCAACACTTTTATTGAATAATAACACTTCTCAAAATTAAACAGGAACAAATAAGCTATTTTGTTATCTAAATTTAAAACAAAACTCAATTTAAATCGATAAATAATTATACCATCAAAGTCTAAAGTAGCCAGGTAAGCACTTCGAATTATACTTAATTTAATTTGTTGTAGTGTAAATAGTCTAAAAACAGTATATTGTGGCAAAATAAACGTAACTTATTATTAAATTTAGCTATAAGAGACCTACTCTTAATAGTGTCAAAAAGTTACAATTTGTTTCAATACCTTCTCACATACAGAGATCACCGCAAGATACTAATAAGAAATAGATCGTGCTATATAAGTGTAAGAAAATAAATAAGTAAAATTATATCTGACAAGTACATCGTTAATTACTCTTTACTATTCTACGGGTAAAGATTTAAAATATATATATGTTCCACAATTACCTCTACGGAATCGCACATACCTGCTGACCAAATCGTCTATTATTAATTATAATACGTATAAGTATTTTAGGAATATTCGGTAAAGACTTAAATAGACGGTCTATATCAGGTAGAGCTGATGCATTTCTGGTTCCGCTACGAATGATCAAAACATCACATTGGAAACTTATTTTTAACTATGTTTTAAGACATTTCCTTTCGCGTCGGACTATTCTTCACGCCTCTTGATACGATTCTTTGATCGCCTTGGTTCGGTACTTTTAGACTGCTCTTGACTAATATTAACAGCAGTGCTTGAATTATTGCAAGATGTAGACAGCGTACCAACCGAATCAGCCCAGTGATTATGAAGAAAGCAAAATGCATCTTCATAAGTTCGATGGACGTTAACTGGAGATATTGGTTGTTAACTCCGAGCAATTTAATGGAGAATTATTTTCAATGTTTTCAAAACATTGAAAACGTACATACTAACTCGTAAGAGAATTTTCGCAATCAGTAGAAAATGAATAATAGAAAAGGGGATAATGTCTTTAGTTGCAGGGTATTGTCGCTGGATATGCAGGTTAGTGGAAAAGAAAGACAACTTTTTACCCGCAACGTCATATTCCATAGCAGGTTTTTAGGAACGAAGGCAATATTAATATCTTGTTGGTTGGTAGGAATCAATCAAAAGCAGGTTTTCACTGGCCACCTCTCACTCTGCAGTAGAGATGGCATGGCAAGCAACATTACCGGGATATTGACTCTCTTTACCATCACCAAATACGTCTTTCCACACCTCGGCAATGTCAGTATGAATATTTTGTGTTGTTGCATGTAACTACCGGAGACATCGTACCATGGAAATTTTAAAAAAACAGAGTTTATGATTTACTACAAAACTGGAAATCAAGGAGGTATTATAAATAATCAAAATGTATAATTCGCCGTGGATTAAAAAAAAATATCATGTGTATTCTCAAAATTAAAAGTCGAACATTGTCGCATATAAAAAGCGATTGCAAAGAAAATTGTAGTTTGTGCACATACGATGTTATTTTGTTCATTTGAATTCGGAGAACAACGTCGTATATGCACAAGCTACACCATTTGTCTTTACAACTAACGGCGAAAAATGTCTTATCTGCTTATAATACCACGTAATAAAAATATTTTTGTTGTTGTATTTATTCTATTGCTGTTGAACATAACCGCATTTTGAATCATTTTATCCTGTTTATTAAGTCTGTATTTTAATTATAGTTTATTCCATAGAATATTGTAGTATATTACTTTGAGACGATACATTAAAGTAATTTAGCAATAAAATCAAATAAACAGAAAAACATGCAAGCAGGTAACATAAAATAGACCATAACTGTTATAGTTATTATAAATTTAGTAAATCGTGATTTAATACTTATCGGTATCCACAGAATTTGCTTGTAAAGATATTTCGTTCTCATTGTCCTCTGCTTCATATTGAATATTTCGTGGTGAAAATTATTTTTTAAGTGCTAAAGATAAAATATATTATGATCTTGATAGAGGCATGATGATTATTTAAAAAAATACTGTACATATTCGCGTAAAACATAAGTTTTAAAACAGCGTGACAAAACGACCTCCCTGCCGTGAACAACGGCGCACCTGCATGTGAGCGCGGCGCGGGCCGCGCTCACAATGTCGCGTCTGAACATGCTTCATTGTTCTGCGTAGAAAAAATCTTATGCTACGTTGTTCTACTGAGTATCTCATTAAAAAGATAGAATACAGAAAAAATAAAAATTATGCCATGAAGCTTGGCACCTTAGGATGCTTAATTAATCAAAAAACTACTTTTGCTTTATGATCACAAGCGACATTGTTCTACGGGACTATCGAAATATGATGAGCTGATTGCCAACCTTCACTAGTTGGAGAGGCAACCCCCAAGAAGAAGAAGAAGTCAAAATACATACCTACATAATAAATAAATAAGTGAATGTATTATGTACATTTGATATATGCAATTAAGTAACGCTTAATTATCAAGTTTGTGCATGGCATTTACATATCATATTATCTTGCGCAAATTAGTAAATACTAATTTACACAAATGTGCAAGTATGTAGCCGGGGCATTAGGGCAAATGGGAGAGAAACAAAAGAAATTCTGAGAATTGGCAACTAGAATCAAATGAATCGAAGCCCGACGAAAAGATATGAATCTTTAGCAGAGCTTATGGGTTCATTTTTCTACTGAAAATGTTATTAGTAGGTACATCGTTATACCAACTCATTATTATTGACTGATAAATAATTGGGAATAATAAATTTGTTGCAACGGTGCCTTTGATTCGTTGGTAGGTAAAGGTGAGTCTCGTATGCGCAGGCAGTTGTCCCACCGCTGGCGATGAGCGAGTAGCGAGTAAAGGTCTGAGCACACCAGAACGCCTCGGAAAGGGATAAGCGCCGGATCGCCTGAACGCCTCAGAATGATTTGTATGAAACCTCATACTGCAACGCACACCAATCGCCTCCGTAACGGCATCGCCCCACCTCTGTCAGCTGTCAGTCTCCTGTCAATCACACCTCATCTTTTGGCAGCAGGTTTATCAGGTTTGGCGCGCAGCGAGTGGCGAGTGATAGTTTTGTAGCTCGGCTATAGGCCGCCGATAATTACTCGCTTAAATTGCCGGTAGTTACTCGCTTACTCGCCGGCCGGCGGTGGAATAACTGCCTAATAGCTTGAAACGTCATGTAAGCCTCGCCAGGAAGCTTGAATGTCTTCCTTCTGAGAATTTAGGACCAGCGTACAATGTCACGGCACGCCAACGCCGTGCCGCCGCATGGCTACTGGTCACCGGCGGACGGCGCCGTCCACAGGCGCGGTACGGTGGAACACAGAGAAAGGTGTACAGGAGAGTTTTTAAGGTTGACATTTTCTCAAAAACTACTTGATCTATTGCAAAAATTCTTTCACTGTTTGATAGATAAAGGTTAAAACTATGTACCTAAGTGTAAAAGAATTATTAAAATCGGTCCAGTAGTTTTTGAGAAAATATCAACCTTATTGGGACCCCCTGTATACTTATCTCTGTCTTCGACTGTACATGGCTATGATGTGCGCCTGCTACTTTTTTTTCGTTAGGACGCCGCACCGTGGCGTTGTGCGTCCGCCCTTACATGTATTTAAACAACAATTAGAACCAGTATATTCCTTGTCTTGCAGTGTATATCATTAATGAATATATTCATAACATAACATGATGTTTATCCCTTTAGGATCTGCAAGCCTTCCTTATTTAGATGTAGGGAATATTTCCCTAAACAAACAATTACATGTTATGTGGATTCCTTTTCCCTTGTTTAATATGAAGACAATGTTTACCTGGTAATTAGACAATGTTTCCCTTATTTTGTTTCACATTTCCTTAAATCCCATGTGAGTACTTTACTTTACTTAAGGGCCTTCATAGAGCGAACTAGCGCCGCCAATCTTAAAAAAATAATATTTTCCAATATAATCAATTTTATTAAAAAAGCTATTTACGAAATGTTTATTACGATAAATACTATTTTTTAAATGCTTATTTATAACGTAATTCAATGTCGGCAAGTTGTAGTTCGCATAATTGCGAAAAATTGCCGTTTTTGGCACATTTGTGAACTACAACTTAGCTTGTCGCAATTATGCCATGTATTGTATATTGAAAAATAGTATTTATCGTAATAAACATTTTGTAAATAGCTTTTTTAATAAAATTGATTATATTGGATGATATTATTTTTTCAAGATTGGCAGCGCTAGTTGGCTCTATGAAGGCTCTTAAGTAGGTACAAGATTGTATTTGCACAAACGAAAGCAAATCAAGTGTAACACTTTGTATTTTGGACCGTCCTTATTATCTGTCCCATTAGATATCGAAATCGTACTGCGAGTGTTGCCATTGATGTGGTGTCGAGTGTGCTACCAGTGTAGAAGTAAGAGAGCTCGCCAACAAACGGCATTGCAGTTTGGCGACCGATGTAATATTGCAGTTTTGTTAAAAATTAATAAATAGATTTAAATTTTTTTTTCATCACAAGTGTTTGGCAACGACAAGATTGCATAACGACAAGATTGCACAGCGACAAGATTACACAACGACAAGATTGCATAACGACAAGATTGCACAACGACAAGATTGCAAAACGACAAGATTGCACAACGACATGATTACACAACGACAAGATTGCACAACGACGAGATTGCACAGCGACAAGATTGCACAACGACAAGATTACACAACGACAAGATTGCACAGCGACAAGATCGCACAATGACATGATCGCACAGTGACAATTCCCATTCTCCCGTCAGACAGTGCGACTTTGAAGTTGTGACGAACGATGGTTTTTAACTTTTACCTTTTCCAGTACAAAAAGCTTTAATTAATCCTAAAAGCCATTAGTAAAAAATAAAGGCTAAAATATCGTATCATGGACCGAGGCGTGGTACCGTGCTTGCAACTTCGTAGTACTAAATCGAGTGATGAGCGGTAGCGAAAAGTTTTATTTATTTATTTCATTAATGGACTCGACAGGTCGTTATTTGCCAATGTCATGTTACAGACTATTCAATATATAATAGTCTTATATATTCCTCCAGAGGAGTCGCAGTAGCGTCTTCACCCTGGGTAGCCGCGTCTTCATGTCTTCATCCAGAGGAGACGCCGTAGCTTCATCACTCTGGACGAAGCAGCTCGATAGTCACGTTCACTCCCGAGCTCGTACTGGGACTCTTGATTATAGCGCCAAACTTCAGATCCTGCATGAATCCTCCAATAACTTCACCATACTGTCATTCGCTAACATTTTCATAACAGTCACGTTCACTCCCGAGCTCTTGATAAGTACTTGCATTAATCATTCAATAATTTCACCATACTGTGATATTTAACACAAAATAACCACTGTAGACATCAAATAATATCGCAACCGTCATTTCCCGCCATTTTCAACAGTCCTCGCGGAAAGTTATAAATTAGAATCTTTGAACAATTTGATATTATTATTCCTACAAATCTACCTCTGTTTTTTTAGACTCAATAGTTCTTCGCTGTTATTTGAGGAATAGATTGAATTAATTGGATTCAGAGGGTCTAATTAGATTTTTTATATGGTTTACTGTGGTTCAAATAATTATATGTAAATGGATTAAAATCACTGTCGTGTTTGTTTCCGTTCGCGTTTCGTCGCTCACTAATTAGTAATTGCTGCTCTTTTATTATTATTACGTATTTAATTCGAAAATATTGTTAGTAAGTAATACTTTATAATCTTTGAGATCACTCTTCTATGGCCAAGTAATTGGTCAGGCAAGGAAACTGAATTTTAATTTGTGGTTCTTGAACTGAAAGTTAATTCAAGCGAGACTTTCTTTCTAAGCTTATTTACCTTTTACCAAAACCAAACGTCAAATCAAAAGTTACATCTCAAGTCCACGCCGACTTTTTTTTATTTTTTATTAATGGACTCGACAGTTCGTCATTTGCCAATGTCATGTTACAGAAAATTCAATGTATAATAGTCTTCTATATTCTATCTTCCTCCAGGGGAGTCGCCGTAGCGTCATCACCCTGGGTAGCCGCGTCTTCTTGTCTTCATCCACAGGAGACGCCGTAGCGTCAATCACTGTGGACGAAGCAGCTCGACACTCACGTTCACTCCCGAGCTCGTATTGGGAATCTTGACCATGGCGCCAAACTTCAGATCCTGCTTGAATTCTCCAATAACTTCACCATACTGTCATTCGCGAACATTTTCTGATTAATTTAACGTGATATTAAACACAAAACACCCACTGTAGACATTAAACTGAAAATTATTAAATAATTTCGCAACCGTCGTTTCCCGCCATTTTCAAAAAGCCCCCACGCCGACTTACAAAGTTAAATCATAAGCCAAAATGCATGAAGGAAAAAAATTCGTCGCGCATTATGGAGAGAGCCTAAAGTATATTTTGTATGGTGACAGGTCTCCGCCTTTGTTGTCACTTTCTTTCATTCAGAAAGACACATCTATTTTAAATGTGGTCGACTTCTATTGAAAATTCAATCAATGGAAAAACAAATGAGTGGCAGAATCGCTCAAAAGACATTGCCACATTTCAGTGGAGCTTTGCCCCACCTACAAAACTACGTAACCATTTAAGCTGTACCTATTTTGTTGGGGACTTATTACAGGTTTTATATTGCATAATCATAATCAGTATCATTTTCTACTACTCTCGCAACTCCTATAGAAGAATAACAAAAACAATTAATAAATCGCTTCGATTTCTTACTATTTTCCGAATTCTTAATTAAGCTGTTTTTTTCGACTCGCAACTTGTACATAACTTTATTTAAAACCAATAATTTTAATAAAAAACGGAGATATTTTTACATTTATTCGTTATCTTGTACATCTTGCGGTTGATGGTGGGGCAGGATCTGGCATTGTCATTTGTCATGTAAATAAGGTGTCTGCGATGTAAATAAGGCTGGTGCCTGGTTAGAAATATTCTACTATAACAATCAATCCATCAATCATATATTTGATTGATAACAGGCCGGCCCCTCCAAGGTACTGTTTCAATGTGCGTAATTATATCTTACGAAGGAGTTTGTACGTACGTGAAAGTATTATATGTATGTGCCGTCTATTTGTTTACATTTGACATGATTCCACATATACCTACCCCAGCCCAAATCAAGTGTCTTATTTTGTAAACAAATATGATCGTCTAATTACTGTTGTGATGTTAACACTGAAGGAACTGAATGATCATTCATCATTAAAATAAAGTAATCCGATCTAATAATGTGAAAATAACTATGCAATAATCACAGAACAGCTTAAAATGTTAGTAGGGTAGGGTAGTTTTGTTTACCAAATAAGACACTTGATTTGGGCTTCGGTTTACTGGTAAGTATTCTATGTATGTACCGTCGTTTACATTCGACATGATTCCACATACATATTTATGTGAGGCGTTGTCGTAAATCTAAAAACTCAAAGTCAAATGTTTTATAGCAATCATAGGCCCATATTAATAAATCACTCTCAGCTCAAAAGTGAATCTTGAGAACGACCTCAAGATGGCGTTCCTATTAATAAACGTAACTTAGATGCGCGTTTAGGAATTGGGTATCACGTGAGTAACTCTGTATTAATAAACAAAACTCAGTTCTCAAGAGAACTGTCAAACTCACACTTGAGAACGTATTTGCTGATTGCAGGCGAACCGCGACTTGAGAAAGACATCACGTGATTGACAAGACGTCAAGATTGGTTTATTAATAAATGACATACTTGAGATGGTGATCACGTCTTGAGAGTGTATCATTTGAATTCGCTCTTGAGGGTTTGAGCTCAGATTATTAATACGGGCTATAGAGCGTTTCTTGCTTCATGCCAAAAGGTGATGACACGGCAACCAGTTTAAACTTTTATAACTTAAACCGTTTCGCACCGCCGAAACTCCGTGCATTAATCTCTGTTCAACTCAGATTTCCTGAAGTTAGAGGCAAATTTTCGTAGCAACATCGGAAACAATTTGCAAATAACAACAAACCTCATAATTCTGCCCTCCACCTTTCGCTCTATTGTTTCTGAACTCGGTTTTGCAGTGAATTTGTATCGCTTATACAATTGATTCTCAAACTGGGGTTTATAGCCCCCACGGGATCGCGCTAACAATGGATACGCGAATTCGTCGAACTGTAACAATTTTCAATTGGAACAGTCGAAAATTCTCCAGTGTGTTGCAGTCGATTTCATGTACCTACAGTCGAGATTAAAATGTTGATTTCTAATTGAGATTTAGTCAAATTGAAAGCATGATTCAGACTTATTTAGTTCTGATGTTTATCTAACTCAACATTAAAAAGTGGTGTAAATGTAAATTATAAAAAGTGTTGACGTGCTACAATAGGCTTACATGTAAAACTAAATGAATGACTAGTTGGAACATGCTTTAAAATATACCATAAATATGTACCTACTTACAATCAAATATATAAATCTGAATAGGTACACAATTTAAATAATACTATGTTGGTAATTAAACTTAAATCTTTATTTTCACACAAAAAAAATAGTTTAATTATTTTATGATGTTGGGATTGACTTTGAATAATATTTCACTAGCTTACCTATTTCTACAAATTAGTAAAACTAGTAAGTATATTAAACTCGTTCAGATTCCTTCGTGTTTTGCCTAATAAGTCGTGCTATTTGAACGTCGCGTAGTTAGTGGTGTATAACAACCTTAATTGAACGTTAATTAACTCATGAATACGTACTTAAAGTTAATTGTTGCTTGATATTTTGTTAATGGCAATCCCTGAGAAAGAATATTTTCTAAGCAAAATGCCACAGTCTATATTTGACAAAAGCCGCCTTTGACATTAATCTTACATGATGCTAAGTGATAATGAGGCCGACAATAGCGACAATGGAACACTCAGCCCTAGTGAATCCTATCCGCTCCTTGAAAATCTCAAGATTTCAGGAACTACCAATTGTGTTAGCAATTATTTTTTTGGAATTTTTGACGACCGAAGATCCTACAAATGGGGTCATAGTTTTTGAGAGCAAAGTTTGACAAACGCTAACTTAAATTTCGTGTTTAATTTCGACCCGTCGACTGATTCGTAATTGTTTGCCGGAATATATATTTTTTTATTTAAGTAAGCGTGGGTTGCGTAGAATTATTTTCGGTACGATTCTTAAAAGCGGCAACAGTTTCGTACGTGTTTATGAAATATTGAGGGGCAAATTTGGAACAGCGCGCAAAAGAAATATTTTTTGTTACTTTACTTAATGGATGTCAATATACATAGCTATAATAATAATAAATGTAGCATTTATTGCTGATCTTGGGTGGAAGAAAATAGATTGGAGTATAAATATATCTGACACTGACAAACCTCAACAACGGTCATTGTGGGACAAATTAATGTAGGTATTTAGCTTGATAGTATTTACCAATTTCATTATAAAATTATTATTTTATTTTGGTATGAGGATTTTTTAAATATAATTAGTTTTAGTATATATTAATAGAATAAATTATTATTTCTTAAGTTTTCAAAACAAATGCTTATAGACAACACAGATCTTTACACAGATCGATGATCTATGACCTTCCAGAACGTTCGACACTTTTCTGGAATTTTCTGGGACTTTCCGGAGGCTTCGAGAAGTATCGAGAACCCCATGGAAGTTTCTGGAACATTATGGAACTCTCCCGAAACTTCCAGAAAACTCGGCACTCGAAATATCTGCGACCATTCTCGTAGCACTACGCCATCGCCTTAGGCCCGGGCGTAACAATATCCTGGATCCTATTGGCGCTACAACAAATCATCAGTAGCTGACAGTACAATAGCATTGAGCGTTAGCGCAAATATTCCAGAAGCAATGCAGAATCGATGCAACCCAATTTTCCTGATTCCATTTCAAATGAAAAGAGGCCAGTAAATATTTATCGATATTCGTCCCTTCACTAAAACAGATGTTCCACACAATATATTGAGATAAGCCCGAGCGTTGGAGAAAAAGTTGTAACTTATCGACAACAAATGCGGGTAACGACGTAGCAACCCTTTTTACCCTAATAATGTCGATATTTGCCCCGTCTCTCGTTTTCGAACCTTCTTGAAACACTTTAGCTTTAGTTTTTTGGGTTTGCGAAAATATTTTATCTTTGGAGTTTTTTTCGTTATACTGACGAGTGATTCTTTACTGCTGTGTATGTACATGATATCATGTCTACTCCTGTTTTTGTGGTTTTCTTCTTATTCAGCAACGTCGATGAAGATTTGGCCAGGCTAAGAGCTTCACACTTTGGATATTGTGTTTCTATTGTTTGCACAATAAGAGTTGAATTTGTACTTCAAATGTTACTCCATCATCATCATCAGTCTATTTTTATGTACCCACTGCTCGGGCACAGACCTTGTATATATCTTGTATGTAAGGGAACATCGAGGGAACTCGGGTCATAATCGATATTCATATACTTTATTTCTAACCATACGGAACATAACAGAGCACTTGATTATGTCAACAACAATTTGGTATCGTACAATGAAACCGGGCGCCAAACTTATTTAGGCGAATAATATGACTCACATCAGAGATTTAAATCTTTGATAAGTGTAGGTAGTCTGCACTTGATCCAATTTAGTTATTTATATATATATATATTTATTAAATGTCCCAATAATTCGAAAGATAAAATAAGAAAATAGGTGCTGTATAGGGGCATTGTCACAAATAAAATTCAAAATATAAGAACATTTAACTTACATAAATGATTGCGGCTGTATAAGGGCGTTGTCAAAAATAATTGACTAAACGGTACAAGCCCTTCTAAAAGTTAGGTCACTTGTGCATTTCATGTCAATAAAGTTTCTACAAGATACGTACAAAATATATCCATAATATGACCGAAACATTGCCCTAAAATTATCAAGACTAAACCGTTACGTAAAATGAAAACGTAAACTCTACTTAAATGATAAATGGAGAATTTTTTTTCTCCATTTATCATTTAGATTTTCGTTTCGCATAGCGCATATGCAAGAAAATATCAAAACATATAAACTCTACTTATTATTTAAATTACTTTTGCTACTGTAATCAGAGCTCGGTGGCTCAGTGGTTGGGTCAATGGACTTGCAATATGGAGGTCCCAGGTTCGATTCCCAGCTAGGGCAGCCATGTACCAATGAGTTATCCTCAGTTTTTTCGACGGAAAAACTTACGTACATTTTACCGAGTGCTCTCAAAACGGTGAAGGAAAACATCGTGATGAAACCTGCATGTCGTAGAAGAGAAAAAAAAAAAATCTAAGGCATGTGAAATCCGCCAACCCGCACTGGGCCCGCGTGGTGGATTATGGCCCGAGCTCCCTCGATGTAAGGGAAGGTCTGTGCCCGAGCAGTGGGGCAATATAAATAGACTGATGATGATGATGACTGTAATCAGAACTTCATTTCCTGTATAAGTATCTTAATGGATTTCCCATAAACGTATTACAAAAAATGATAAATGAGCGAAGACATTTTTGTATGGAAAAGTCTACAAATCTTTTTAAAACATCTTTGAGATTCTTTTGAAAGGCTCCAAAACCATTAATATTTGGGTCAATGGAGTAATTCCCACCAATTTTATGGCATCCCCTTATCTTTTCTAACTATCCATCATTGGGGTACAATACCCAGGAAAAAGAAAGTCATTCAAACCAAATGTTCTCGAGTAATTTAATAGATTTTGCACTTGTACTTCTGGGACCAACTCAAATAGACCTATGTCACGAGTTCCTTAAAGCTTTTTTAGAAGCAGTTATAGAGGTGACGGGGTTCTTGTTACTGTGGTTATGTTTAACAAGGCCTCGTCAGTACTCAGAGGCATAATGGGGGAACTTCGACTAACTTGCACCATTAATTATTGATGGTGCAAGTCGGCCAAGTTTTTAGTTATGAGTATAATAGGAGACGACGTGACGGCTCCATTTTACTTTTTTATGGAAAAAAATCCCCGGTTTAGAATAGCGATTTATCTAAATGATTGATACCTTGGCTTTTGAAAAAGTAATGGTATCTAGAAAAAACTTTGATCGATGAAATCTCGTTGAAGAACTTATTACTAGAGAGACTATTTGATAGATTTGCCAATTATTTAGAAGGCAAATAGGCCAAAATATGATTCTATGTATCAACAGTCTCATGCATGTAAATTGATGTACATGAAGGCTCATAAAGTTGAGATTTTCTCAGTAGCTTGGTCAAAGTCAAAGTAAAATTTCTTTATTGCAAATAAGCACGTTGTGTACATTTTTGCACGTCAATATATTTTTGAATTTACATTTACACCACTTTGCAAAGAAAAGGTGCCAACGCTGAGGAGAAAAAGTGGCAAAAAACTCTAAGCCGTACCTACATCTTTTAAAATAATAAAAACACAATTACTTAATAACTAGGTATTATACAACTATTACTATTGTTAGTAATCTACTACTACTTACTTAAACGATCATAATATATTTATAACACTGCTAGATAATTTAGACTCAAAACTTTAGACTTTAAGGTAAAAAATGCGTAATTGGGAAAGAAATTTAAAAAAATCGGTGTGAAGTCGTTTTTTAAACATGACAATATTAATGATGTGACTGGTTATTCGACAGCATACCAAATGTAACACTTTGAACTATGCACCATTCCGACCAGGAATAGAACCCAAAATCTAATGAGCAGAGAGCATCTGATTTTGATAATGACGCTTTTGTTATCGAAAAGTTAGAAACTGTCACAATTTAATACGATCACGAATCAGACTGAGCCGTAAGAAAATAAATCCTTTCTAAGACAGTCCGGAATCCAAGCTGAAATTGTAGGTAAATCTGTAAATTAAATCAGGGACGGGTCGAAATTCGTTTCGTTTCGGAGACTACACACGGGTAGATAAAGTCAGATAATGATGTTAAATTGAAATACTTACTTACTCATTAGCATTAAATTTAAAAAAAACCTTATCTAAATGGTTGTGTGACAAGTGTTTCTACTCTATTAAGGATTTTTTTGACTATAAGGAATCCATTTAAAATTTGAAACTATTATTGTATAAGTTTGACATTTAAATTGCATGCCCTCCGGCGAAACATGTATAAGCTACTTACACAACAATGTTAACCATCTGTATTTGACCATGTTTCGAGCAATAAAACATTTGATTACTCCGCTGGCTCAGCGACCCGAAGTGGATCTTGGCCTCCGAAACGAAAACGCGCCAGACGTGCCCGTCCTGCCCCGTCTCCCACCACGTGTGTGCCTGCAGTCGGTACAGGCCCCGACCTCGTCCCTCCAGCGGTATCTGGGGCGTCCCACCGGCCGTCGGCCGCTCGGTCGCCCCAGATACGCTCTCTTCCTAGGAATTGTTATTAAAATGTATAAATATAGGAAATAAGAACAAAGTTAAATAAAGAGAATAATAATAAGATAAATTAATTTAATTTCCACTCAATGCTATATAATAGTTTATGCACCTGTCGGGGTCTGCCATTGAGTGCATTCAGATGCGCTCAGAGACGGGTCCCGCTAGGTGCATCACATATCCCTTTAAATTAAAGCTCTCTAAGGCCTCTACACATTGGACACATGTCTCTGTGCAAGCCTTTCAAAGGACCGGGTTTATTGAAACCCGTGAAACCTTGGGAGATACATAATAAGATGAATAATGCTGCTATTTATAAACCTAGTGTTACCTCATTTCCATTAAACTGTGTTGTTGTCCCTTTCACACTTCGGTAAAAAAAGATAAGGTAGTATGAATACGCGCTATGTCTATCAACGGTTATGAAGCAATGAAGTCCGGCCATAGCCGGGCCGCCCAGCCCTTACACAGGTCCGGACCTCCACTACTTCATTACAGGTTCATTTGACCCGTATGTCCCCTTGGCCCCGACCCCAGCCAGTTAATCTAGCCCCATAGGGAACTTGATTAACTCAAGGTAAACGCACACCTCCATACATGTTACATATGACGCTCAAATATACCGCCCGCCGAGGAAAATGTGAAAGGTTTTTGTCTTGATATAATTCCCATTAAGAGAAGTTGTCGTTTAGGGTTGTCACAATGGAAATTGGGATTGGAGGACTTGGGATATTATTAATTCTAAATGATTGTGTCAAAAGGCGACAGTGATTTTAACATCAGGCCCTCCAGCATGTTCGTCGTTACTTATTAGAAAAAAGTAGGATATTTACACATTTAGAGCGAATAAATGAAAGAAATACATACAGGAAATGTTATTGGAAGAGTCGACAGAGATCACAGACCACTTACCCCATAGACCTGTAACAGGAGGGCGCCCGTGTCTGCCCGCACATGACCGCAAAATTGCTTCGCGAGACGGAAGCATCTCTTTAAACCCCTATCCCCCGTTTCGTCTCTATGCGCTCATCGTTGACAGGATTTTTTCGCTTGCAAATTTGTACCGATTTCATGTCATTTGGGTAAGTGGTCTGTGACAGAGGTAGACCGAGGAGGACATACGGCGATAAAATCGGCAATTAAAAATAGGATAAAGTGTGTTCTAGCATTGTATGAAGATATTGATGAATGTGGACGAAACGAAGATGGTATGGCTGGAAAACAGCAGATGGAAGTCAATCGTCTCTACCCCTACAGGAAACCGCGTGAGTTTCTGATGTATGTACCTATTATAACATAAGGTTTATGAATTATTATTAATAGTTTTACTCACTCCACTCTGGCTCA
Organism: Tachystola acroxantha; assembly: GCA_963506565.1. Taxonomy (NCBI): domain Eukaryota; kingdom Metazoa; phylum Arthropoda; class Insecta; order Lepidoptera; family Oecophoridae; genus Tachystola; species Tachystola acroxantha. The sequence goes on along the minus strand of OY735894.1, from coordinate 5,633,138 downwards.
TGACATGACTCATGACACAAAGTGACAGTCTTTTGAAACCAAAGACAGCCACCGCAGCCTGAATGAGGCTCTCATAGGTCTTTCCGACGTGGTGTAGGTGTTATTTTTAAATAGTTACAAAAAGTGGCAACCCTATCAGCTTTCCTCAGACGCTAGCGGGGGTTCCGTACGTGCGGCTTTCCGACGTTTTCCTTAATCGTGTTTAGGGATAAATAATTCTGTACTTATGTACTGATAAATGTGTTTGTTTGTTGCTTAATAAGAACGTATATTGTTCCTGTTTCTCTGTACTTATAAGTAATTTATCTACATCACCAAACTATTAATAAAGGTTTGCATATCCTTCGTCGATTTTTATTTTTCCACAAAGTATTTTCTTTGCATTTGGTATTCAGAGAAAATCTTTAAACCATGGCTCGTAACATTGTAACTACGAGGCGACCTAAGGAGAATATTATTTTATATCCAACCGACAAAAGAAGGAAGGTAATGTTTTAAAGTATGGAGATAAATATTAGTGATCACTTCTGTCTTTCTTTTCTCGTGTGACCAACCCTATTTGTTGTCAAAGTTATTCAGGCCGCCCGTAGTCCTTTGACGTGGCCTAAAGACTGCTGTCAAGCGACAACAACCGGGACCAACTGCCACGGAGGGGCTCAGATGAAAATGTCACTAGCGGTCACCCATCCAGGTCCTGACCTCGCCCAACGTGTACTCGCAACTGGCCTACGAGCCCCTTGTTTGTTAGTGACCACTTAGTTTGATAAACAATATTTTTGAAAGACTTACAAAATGTCCCATGAATCTCAAGAGGCGATATTGTAGAAAATTTAATTAACAAACATTGTATTCTAACTCCCTAAAGTCACGACACGAACCGAAACATAGTCAAGTCATACACTCTGTCACAAAAATTATGAATTTTTACATTTTCTATCAAGGCTACGGCACTAACTACTAAAATTAAACGTCTGAAAAAAATATATAGCAATCTTGGGGCGTCTATTTAGAGACTGATGAATACCGATACACGATTGGACAAACTTCGCTCGATAGAATTATTTCCATGTCTTTTAAAATGAAAATTATGTAGGGTTATATAGACACGAGAGCTTGTTTAAAAAATCAGGATTTTATTGACGTATTTTTATTTCCCTGCCAAAATAATTAAAATACAAATATGGAGTCAGTCGTGAAAAAGGCCCTATTTAACTTACGACACTACAATTTACGACTTGTATACAGTCGACAGAGAATAATATACAGGATAATCAATCAATCAATAAGGTTGAGATTTTCTTAAAAACTGCTGTATCAAATTTAATAATACTCTTACAGTTACATAGTTTTAACTTATATCTATCTAACAGTGAAATAATTCTTGTAATGGGTTAAGTAGTTTTTGAGATAATCTCCACCTTAAAAACTCTCCTGTACACTTTTCTCTGTTTCGGACCGTACTACACATATTGCCTTACCTTCACTTTACACCCCTTTACCGCACCAACTAACATAACTAAACTTAACTTGTATGATAACTGAACTAATATGAATAAGACATAACTTGTATGAAATGTAAACATGGACCCAAGCCTGGGATGAAATTAATTTATTCCGGCATTGAATCAGGAAATGAACCCTTTGATGGAATTTATCGAATTAACTTAATTAGACAGTTTGGTAGCTTTGGTAGTACAGTTTGTTCTAGTATGTACACACGAAGACAGAGAAAAGTATACAGATGACCCATTGACCTCCTGTTGTTTGTAGGAGTTCAATGAGATGACCTCAATAAGGCTGATATTTTCCGAAGAACTACTGTACCGAATTTAATAATTCTATTTTTTAACTTTTATCTATATAATAGTGAAAGAATTCTTGCAATAGGTCAGTAGTATTTTTTTTTTTAGTTTTGGAGATAATTTCAATCTTATTTCTCCCGTACCTACACATTTCGAATATTCGGACAATGGAACAAGCCTTTGCATAGGAGTTTAATAGGTTTCTGAACAGCGTTTAAGTAAATTAAACATTTTGGTGATAAATAAATAAAAATATTTACAATAATTTCAACTACCTATCAAAAAAAATTATTAATTTGGTGTGCATCGTTGCTGTGGTTTGTAGTATTGATTTTTAAGGTATTTTTAATTTTTTACATTCATTTCTTTCACTGGAATTTGACCTAATGGTCATTTCTAAGGTCATAATTTAACTAAGTACGTCACAAGTGACTTGTGACGTACTTAGTTAAATTTTTACTCGGCAGAGACTGAATTTCGGTATTGCCGACTGAAACGCGGCATTGCCCGAAAGTACTACATAATAAAGGGTCAACTCGGCACAAGCTGAGTTTTTTCTTGCCCGAAATGACCCCTAAGCCTATTTTCTAGATTGTCTATCTATAATTTGTGACTGATTTTCCGTTCGTGACGTTTTGTTGGTTATAAATTCTCATTTAATTGTTGTGTTGTGCGATTTGTAAAAGGCAGCCACCCTACGAGGTATGGTCTCTGGGCCTCTGGGAGATGGCAAGGAATACTAGATTGGATTGTTCTCACCGAATTGCAGCTCCGCTGTCGTCACAAAGATAGGACCACCTGAACCATCCCACAGCCACACTGCCCACATCAATATTCTCTGAGTTACATCAATGAGCACCACATTTTTGACCAATTCGAATCACAATTACCACCACCGGTTTTTCGCGCGAAAGGCGAACCACGAGACTCACGAGAGTGAGAATGACAGTTGTTGTTGCGTTTTTTAGTAAGGCAAATGCGCCAAAAGATCATACAGCCTTGTCATCATCATCTTTTCTAATACCAATTCCATTAGATTTTAGGATTCTTAACAGATTTAAATACATATGTTTTCTTTCTTTCTTTCTAGACCATTGGGTAAATGGGCGCATAGAGAATCATCTACTCCGTTACACCGAACCAACAAAACACGGTAACTGATCATGTCACTTTGTTCAACGGATTGTAATGATTCCCCCTTTCCGTCAATCCGAGTGGCTGTTCATTGGTGTGCCTTAATATCTTCAGATGTGACAGAACCTTTCGTTTTGAATCCACCAGGCCGTGAATTTGAATCGAGGATGAATATCAAAGCTGTGGACTTATACGCGAGTTACTTGGAACTACGAAGAAAGTCTGAGTCAAGCTTCAGCTTTTCAATATCTGAAATCAGTAATTCACTGAAGAAACAGGGTTGCCTGTAGCAGTTAAATTTACTTATCTATTGATTTCTAGTTAAAACAACTAATAATAATAAATACTATACAACAAATAATTGTAAACACTAACCAATCAAACTAGCTAGAAAAACAAATAGCAAAACACTTAGGCTGTTATTCGTATACATGATTTAAAATTACGCCACCGTTTAGCCACCCTGTCCCTTTCTATCTAAACTTTTTTAACGAAATGTGAAAGGGATAGCAACACGATTTAAAGGAAGTGAGGTTTAACTAGATTTACGAATAACAGCCTTAGCTGTCACTATAATTTGTAACGGTTAGTGATGTTGACGAGTATTCTAAGCTTTTGGCATCCAGTCCCCGTTATCCACCTTATACAGGTCATCCCTTCATCTGGTCTAAGGGCGTTCCACACTTTATTTACCTGTCCATATGGCCATGGATATATAAAAATATAATAATTAATTAAAAAGAAATCTCGGCTAATACAGTTCTCGAATGGATTTGTGTTATATAATTTTATTTGTGTAATTATTTTTCGCAATAAAGAGTATTTATCTTAATATATTATACCTCAACTTAGACCATCATAATATTTCTGGTGTTAATTGGAATTTGGAACATCGAAATTATAACCTCAGATTATTATATCCTCCGAAACTATTACACGAGTTGAATATTTTTTTTAGTCAACTATTGAATTACCTGCCGAATAACAAAAAAACCCTACTAACATTTTAAGCTATTCTGTGATTATTGCATAGTTATTTTCACATTATTTGGTTCGGATTACTTTATTTTCACAATGATGAACAGAACAGGTTCGATCAATCAGTTCCTTCAGCGTTACACCACAACCAGGTAATTAGACGATCATATTTGTTTACAAAACAAGGCGTGATTTGGGCCTTAAGTATACTTACAGTTTGGGTTATCCAATGATTCGTTCATCCATTACTAAATCAGTGTCTCTTGAGTGCACATGTGTGGTTTATATCCGAGGCATTAATTCCGCCTTGGAAAGCCTCGTATTTATAACTCGGTATAGGCTCAACCTAACACAAACATATTTAGACTTAAAATAGGTCATTCGGAAACTATTCTGAGTGAAACCCGAGAGACAGTAGAATACCCATATCATGAACACTCGTATAAACAACCATTGTTCAAGATATATAAGAATAAACCATCGTAAAAATATAAGCTAAACATACAAGTATATCAATCAACATTTGTATAACAAAAGATAATATCTTTTAAGAGTCTTCATAGAGCCAACTAGCGCCGCCAATCTTAAAAAAATAATATCTTCCAATATAATAAATTTTATTAAAAAAGCTATTTACAAAACGTTTATTACGATAAATACTATATAGAAAAAAGACAATGAATAATTCGCTTCGATTTCTTACTATTTTCTGAATTCTTAATTAAGCTGTTTTTTTCGAATCGCAACTTGTACAAAACTTTATTTTAAACCAATAATTTTAATAAAAAACTGAGATATTTTTACATTTTATCTTGTACAACTTGCGGTTGGTGGTGGGGCAGAATCTGGCATTGTCATTTAATATTTAGCATGAGTACAACTGCCAATTTCAATTTGTCTAACCTGGTCTTCCATAACGAAGATCCAATCTCCTAATCACAAAACTTATTGACCCATGATATATTATGATTATCAGCCAACTACTTTCCTTTTCGTAACTTGTGCACCAAGAAAGAGTTTCGGGAATTGTAACCTGAAACTTTACTCACAAAGGCCTGTGGGAGTGATGAATATATAGCTAAAGGGGCTTCATAGAACTTCGTGGTTTCCTCCTAGACGAGAAGTTGTTAACAAACTTAGCTAGGCCAGTCTGGGAACGAAGTTCCTTTCTGTCAATTATATTTGTATTGTCATTTTGACTACAACTTTAAGGGTTTCTTGACGAAATACTTTAAGACCGAGGTTCATTACATAGTTTTGGGCACGAGCTATTGAGCTCGCTCTTACAATGTCAACCTACTATGGAATTAGATGTTTGTAAGAGCAACACGGTCACGGTCATTGGATTAAGATAATGAGGCCCCAGGTTTGATCACCGGCAAAGTCAGCTATGTACCGATGAGTTTTCCTCGTTATTTTTCTAATGAAAAACTTTCGTACATTTACCGAATGTTCTCAAAACGGTGAAGGAAAACATCGTGATGAAACCTTTATAAATAAAATATTTAATCAATCTAAGGCGTGAGTACTCCGCGTGGTGGATCATGGTCCATGATGTTAAAATGGTTTGTGCTTGAGCAATGGGGTCATAAAAATAGACTCATGGTGAGGGTACATGGACTATGTAATTGTGATGAAATATTTATAGTCAAAGTCAAATTGCTTTATTGCAAGTAAGCACGTTGTGTACATTTTTGCACGTCAACATATTTTTGAATTTACATTTACACCACTTGCAAGGAAAAGGTGCCAACGCTGAGGAGGAAAAGTGGCAAAAAACTCTACCATACCACTTATATTATCATGTTCATTTTTCATACAATAAAGATTTTTGATTTCTGATACCCGGCACAAATAAAAAAAAAAGATATCTTCAAAACATTTACCCATTTACAAAAGGTTCACAATGCTTATATCAATATTTCGCTAATGAAAGTACTGAACCTAAATACAATTTTTGGCAAAAGTCACGGTAGATACTAATAATGATGATAATGCCACCAAGGTCAGGGTTTCATTAATGATCATATTCTGTCCGTGCCAGGCGCGGCCTTGTATGTAACCTGCCTAATGTATCAAATGCTCACCCGAAATATTATATGCTTGAATATAAAAATTCTCTAGATGTGCTCATTGAAAAAAGAAGAAGAATAAAGAAAAGAGATATGAAAAATGTTCAATGAAAACAAATTGAAATTATTTGAAGCATAAAATAGTTACTTCTAGTTTGGGGGTTCTCTTGAAAATGACGGGAAACGACGGTTGCGTAATTATTAGATAATTTTCCTTTTAACGTCTACAGATAGTCCCTGTAGACGTTTTGTGTTTAATATCACGTTAAATTAATCAGAAAATGTTCGCGAATGACAGTACGGTGAAGTTATTGAATTATTTATGCAAGATCTGAAGTCTCAAGCTTTTATCAAGAGTTCCCGCTACAAGCTCGGGAGTGAACGTGACTGTAGAGCTGCTTCGTCTAGAGTGATGACGCTACGGCGTCTCCTCTGGATGAAGACATGAAGACGCGGCTACCCAGGGTGAAGACGCTACTGCGACTCCCCTGGAGGAAGATAGAAGACTATTGAATATATTGATTTTTCTGTAACATGACATTGGCAAATGACGAACTGTCGAGTCCATTAATAAAAATAAATAAATAATAAATAGTTACTGACATTTAGAATCCAAGAGCTAACTAAAGAGACGTGAACATCAAGACTTCACAGTAAAGAAGAGTTTTGCCTGGATAATTATCTTACTATTCTCAATAAATACCTAAATTATCAATTAATTTCATTGTAAAATCACTATACAAATTGCAAGTAATAACGACTGTTTGGGGGAAAATGTGCAAGTATGGCGCCTAGGCCTATGCAAGACGCGTCTGTATGTACAGTAAATTTAATTGCAAAATCTGGGTAAGTCTTATCTAGGTTTCACTCTACATCGGTTATTAACCCCGACCTTTGCCCGGGCAAGGTTTTAATATGAAAAATATATTAACAATAGGCGCTAGCCGGGTTTGGTACACTGATTTATATTTATGAATAGTACGTCGCCATTTTCACAAATATTATTTTCATCGTACTTTATGAGTTTCTTCGCGAATAAACATTTAGACTTCTTCTTTATTGATTGTTGCTAAACCTAACTACCTAACTTGTTCAGGCCTCCCGTAGGCCTAACGACTGTCGCCAAGCGACAATAACTGGGACAAACTACTTAACATACTTTCCAAAACCCTGAGGAGCTAAGATGAAAATGCAACTATCGGTCACCCATCCAGGTACAGACCGTACCCAACATTGCTTAACTTATACGATCATGTTCTAATTGCACTTGCAACTGGCCTAATGTTTGCCTAAAATGACAATTAGCTATATCTGTCCTGCAATTTAAATTACGACAGAATAAATAATCAAGGACCCGTTTTTTTCTAAGTTCCCTAGAAATTGGTTCTCAATGTCAATGCTCGTCCGCATTTTCAAAAGCACTCAACGCACTCAACATTGACAATGAGATTCTTTGTCAGGTAATAAAGATAAAAGCTCCTTATAAATCTTCAATAAATGAGATAATCTCACATTACATAGAATATAGAGAAGAAAATCCTCAAACATTTGGAGTCATTCTTCAAATACCTAAAACACTACCTCAAAGGAGTATTACGTAATTACACTACGTATCTACGAGTTTATTATCTTTCTTCTCATAATATTTGTTTTGAAGCAACGTTTAATTATGCTATCGTATATTTTTACCTCCCAGATAATATTATGTTGTGGTAATTAAATACCTATAATAACATGTTTTCTATCGTAAATTGAGCGTTACATAACATCGTTGGGGATACTCCTTATACCACGTAACTGCTATTTAAATATTATTGTGTACTAGACTTTCATTCAGACAATATTTTCGTGTCGATATAGTTTTCCCACTTTGTAAAATTCTGAATTATTCTCTCATTTTATTCATAATACGTCCAATTTTTTATTAATGCAATTATTTATATTTCCCATTTCACGTATATTTGTTTAGCGTTTGAATTACATTTCTCTCAATAGATTTAAAAACAGACGGTCGGACGCTAAATTAAATAATGTAATTATAAATTATGATGATGATAGTAAATCGTGAGATAAACAATGCACTTGCAGAGAAGACAACCGTTTCAAAGATTGAACACACTTAGACGTAAGTTAATCCGGTATGTAACTTAGGTACACGTGTTTAACCAACCGCCTACCTCGTTGGAATTACTGGAGCAAGTTGGAGAAACTCACGGCAACTCGTAGCAATAAACTCTATCTATCAACATTAGGGATATGCGCAAGTGAGACGGAGTTCCCCCGAGGGAGCTAACACTACTGAAATTAATCAGAAATAATAAAGGAGATATGAGCAAAGTTTCCGCATACCCCAGTCTCCTGCGAGGAGAATGATTGAGTTGCGAATAGAATGTTATAATGTACTGTATTGACGAAAAGTATTTTAATCTAAGTTACGAAGTTATTGTTATTGGACACTAGTCCCGAAATCGGAATTAACCAAAGGACGGGAAATAATAGAAAAATGTATGTTGCTATTACATTTTTTTTGTTCTTAGCAGCGAAAGTTTCTCAATAGAGATAAGTATTAAAACTATAGTGAACCATTACTACAAATTATTATCTATATATAAACGGATATCAATCACTTAGGTTTATTGTTGAAGTCGTCAATTAGCCTGACAGTTTCGACCGATTTCGGCGGTCTTTCTCAAGGTGACCGCGATACGCCCGCGTCGCCGGTGACGTTTCTCACGCACTGCAGATCAGCGGGGTTACTCTTATTGCGATCCAGTTTAGGTTCCTAGGTTCCTAAACTGAACCGAATCGCTGTTTGCTACAATGACGTTGACGTCATTGTAGCAAATCGTCAGTTTAGGAACCTAAACTGGATCGCTATAGGAGGTGAGAGTAACCGCAGGGCCCTATGTGTTCCGCCCACCACTTGTTCCGCCGACGACGGTGCGTTCGATGGCTGTAGCTGGATTCGTTGGTCGATCTCACTTGTTGGGGAGTCAATCAGTCGAAGAAACGTCACCAGCGCCGCGAGCGTGGCGCGCTCACCTTGAGAAATACCGTTGAAATCGGTCGAAACTGTCAGTCTAATTGCCGACTTCAAAAATATAAGTGAGCGATATCCGTCTATATTCTAATAATTCTGAGATAAGTAATAGTAAATTCTAATTTTAAAGGTATTGTGTTGTGTACAATAAAATGTTAAATAAATAAATATACATGACAAGAAATATTTTTACACAATTGCAGAGGACGGTAATATTTGACTATGGTCTGCGTGTTTCAATATTTACAATCTAGTGACGTCATTGACGTCTAGGTACGTCGTTCGTAATGAACCGATGTCTGAAAATGGCACGTCCAATCAATTGACTCCGATCGCGATCGAATCACCCTCACAGCACTTCGTTCACCAATTAATTGAAGAACAAATTCAATTACCAAAGACCGCCCCAGAGATTAATATCTGAAACGATATTTACCCAAATTAAGTCCTCTTATACTTACAGTGTAATTATCTATAGACTCTAAGTAATATAGACTGTATAGACTGTAAGTAAGGTCTAGACTGTAAGTAATAGACTGTAAGTAAGGTCTGACACAGAGAAAGGTGCACAGGAGATTTTTTAAGGTTGAGATTTTCTCAAAAAGTACCTACCTACTTGATTGCGAATGGGACGAATTTATTGATAACGCAGTTATGAAAACGATGACTTTACTTTTAAAACTGTCAAGTCAGCTTAAAATTAGAACACTATATAATTAGAAAGAAAATATTATTAAATAAAACGGGTCCGTCAGGGTATCAGATATGAAGGATCCGACCGGAATAACTAGAATAATCGGTATTAGTTACTGTGGCATCTTCATATTTAGATAACCTCGTCATTTTTAGGGTTCCGTGCCTCAAAAGGAAAAAAAGGAACCCTTATAGGATCACTTTGTTGACTGTCTGTTAAATCTTTTCGTTAAAGCAAAGTTGCACGGAAGCCTCGGTGCGTGAGTCCGACTCGCACTTGGCAGGTATTTTTGTCTTATAGGCATTATTTAGTCCCCTAAATCATTATATTATGTTCAGATTTAGTGGCCCCGTGAGAGTTGAATAATATGGAATTGCATATTGCATGTTTAATGCAATAACGTTTGAAGAAGAATGTATGACCAAAATTATGTTTAAGAATAAAGTTAAAAACTGCTGTTAGATGCATTCGACGACAAACTGTACTTGAATTTGTAATACTTATATATATGTTTTAATGTAGTAACCATAGGTAATAATTGTATCTAATATCTCAACAAGAAAACAAAAAATTTGTTTACCAAAATGTACAATGTCGTAGTTAGATGGTGTGGTTCGGCGCTTTACGAAGTGTCTAGCCGGCCCCGTCTGACTGCGACATATGTACACATGTTAAGTGAGTGCAAATGTTCGCCAACAAATTGTTATGCAATTTGGCGAAGCTTAGAACTAAGTAAAATGTGTAAAATTATTGTTGAGTAAATAAATTAAAAAAATAAAAAATAAGCTGGACAATTTTAATCTAGTTCTACAAAAGTAGCCATTTCACGCGAATTCCAAAACAGAAAGCCTTAGTTACAAGTAATGCTCTCATTTCCCAGTATCGTAGTGTTCCGTAGCAATTCAATTTCATGCTAAATTAACTGAACAATCTTAGAGTTAGCGCTTCGCCACACGCGATGATATTGATTTGCACGGCCTCGGCCACAGTAACAGATAACACAGTAGCTTAATCGTCGGGGATATCTCATACCGCGTAACTAGTACTTGTAAATACCTACCTACGCTTTTCGCCACTACGTGGACCAAATAGAAAAAGATGAGAAATGCGTTTATTTGACGCTACAATAGAATAGTAATATACCTACAGTGAATAAATAAACGAAACACAAAAACACTAATACAATAAACAATTAATGACAGTATGGTACGGTGGAACACAGATAAAGGTGTGCAGGAGAGTTTTTAAGGTTGATATTTTTTCGAAAACTACTTGACCTATTGCAAAAATTATTTCACTGTTTGATAGATAAAATTGAAAACTATGTAACTGTAAAATAATTATTAAAATCGGTTCAGTAGTTTTTGAGAAAATCTTAACCTTATTGACACCCCCTGTATACTTATCTCTGTCTTCGACTGTACGTCATATAACGTCAAAAAAGCTGAGGTTTTCGGTTTTGTAGTTTCAATTCGTGTGGCTTTTATGTATAATTAATTGAATTCATTGCGCGAATTAATATCGCTAAAGACAACAACAACAATAACTTTGACGACACAATTTTAGTTCATCCAATTAAAGGATAGCTAGTATTGTAAATTTTAAATAAACGCCTAAATTGCGACGAGAAAAACAATAAACGCTGTGATTCCGAATCCACTTTTAATATTATGTAGGTACTAAACCAAAGACAATGACTTTTGTATTACGTAGGTAAGTTGAGCGAACTTACAATTGTAAATTCGGAATCATTACGGTGCTACTTATAGCGGTTCCGATCGATTTCCCGTCAGTCTGCCTGTCTCTGTATTTGGGCCTGTGTGTGTGTGTAGTAAAAAGGACTAGTTATTATGTCAGTAAATTACTGTTTTCTTATGGTACTGTGGCTGGTGTTAATACTGGCGGTATCTAATCCCGCTACAAGCTGATTAACAATTAATAATGGAGGACATAGAAACTTATCTATGTGGCAGCTTTGAAATTGAGATTCCGAGTTCGATTTCCCGTTGGACTACTCTAAAAATAGTGATATAATCTCTTAAAGTAATCTACTCATACAACCCGTTGAACAAATAAATCCTTGTTAAAAATTATCCCATAAAAACGCTGTTATATAGCTGGTTCCTTCCTATGTATTCCAATTCGGGAAATCGACAGAGAAAATATAGGTTTTGCGAAACTTCAGAACGAGTCAGTATTTTCATTTCTGTTCAAGTTTGATTGCCTCGGATATTTCATTCGCTACATAGGTATTACGTTTTCATGTTTCTACAATTTCTTTCACAAACTTTCCAGTTCTATTTGAAGCATAAAATAACAATGGTTATTCGACGTTTTTGATATAAGTATTTTTTATTTATTTGTTATACTTGTTACATTTAGTTTATTAATAAAGCTTAAAATTATTACAAATAATAAAATGACTAAAAACTAACCTTAAATAACTAAATACTAAAACTACCTATAAATAAACTAACTATAAATAAAATATGTCCTAGGAGGGCATCGGGAGTCACGGTGCCCAGAAGGCTGGCAGCATTCCCTCTCTGAATTGCCATGGCAATACGTTGGCAGAGGTAGCTGCCAGCCCTCTGATCGCCGGACTCCTCGACCAGCCGCTTGGACAGCTCTTTGACGAGCTGTCGAGCGTCCGAACCCCACGGACGTTATACTTATTTGTTATACTTGATATTTTACTCATTGGCGTAATTTGATTGGAGTTATGAAGTAAATTAAATAAATAAATGTAAAGCAAGCGATTACTAAATCAGACGCATGACGTCAGACCCTTAGTTTAGTTCGAGTAGTTGAAGGAAAACATTGCTAATTTTCTTTTCTTTTTAATAGTTATATATAGTTGGTCCCGGTTGAGATGTCGTTCGATAGAAGTCATTCAGCCTTATCAGTTTTGTTTTTATAACCTGGGTTTTGAGCTGAGATTGATTTATTAATACGGGCCTTAGGCGCCCTGACATTTTTTATTTCCCTGCCAAAATTCATCCAAAATCAATAAAAATACAAATATGGAATCACTGTGCCGTGCTCTTTGCACGCTGCGTCGATTTTAACTAGCCGTCAATGTCAGATTTTTGGCGAAAATTATTACAAATATTTCGTTCGCGGTTCTCTTGAAAATGACATTGGCAAATGACGAACTGTCGAGTCCATTAATAAAATAAATAAATAAATATTTCGTTCCCGCAGGCTTTGACAGGTCAAATCTACAGGACAGGTCGAATTCGCACTTTTCTTATCTCCAAATATCATATACAAATGTGCATTACGTTGTGGATATAAGTGTCAAATTTAAATTGACATTTCAATGCACTTCGACTTTGCATGAATTGGTCCATACCTAAGTACGGACAACAGCAGATCAATGGTAACACTTGTAGTACGATTTAAAATCTTACGACGCAGATAATAAGAACGGTCCAAAGTCCAAAGTGTTACACTTGATCTGCTGTTAGCTGTACATGCCTTTACAATTTTCCCTGTTTTCCTCTAATCCATTAGTCAAGGATTATCAAGCCAGTTTAAACTTCATAATTGTGTACCAAGCTTTGCTACGCAGGTTTCGCTTAGCGATATTCCCTCTCCGCTCGGGAATGCAAAGCGTATTATCTTCTAATGCCGCAGGAATTCCCATCGCGTTGTCACAACTATTATTTCCGATCCGCGTAACCAGATTGTTTCTATTCTCGGTCATACTTGGCTATGAGCATGGTCATGAGCGGAGCGGTAGCGGTTTTGGTCGATGAGCGTTTTACAGACCTCGGAAGATATGTTGACCCAAAATGACGGCGAAATTGTAAACTAAATCTACATAATATTATTAGTGTTTAGTTTAGTTATGTTTTATATTATTTTTAGGTAAGAATTGTAATATTATTCAAGTTATTGTTCATAAACGTGATTTAAAGTTACGTCACTGTTTAGCCACCATGTTCCTTTTTTAACCAAGTGTGAAAGGGATAGCAACACGATTTAAATGATGTGAGGTTTGACTAGGTTTATGAATAACAGCATTAGGGTGTAACGGAAAGCGTATGGAAATCGAAAGGGGGTGTTCTGTATTTATAACTGAACAATTTTCTACGATTTTTCGAATAAAATATAACAATAAATTAGTGTCTCATAGAAATCGATCAGCTGACCGGTAAGAATTGTATGAAAAGTCAAAAAATAAATTAGCGAAAATCGAAAAGTCGTAGAGGCATAATCTACGCAAGGTCAGGTTGTAAATATTGCAGTAATGTATCACGTCCAAAATAAGAGCGATAAGAAAACGGTGAAAGCTCTGTCGTCGCTCTGGTTTTCCCGCTCCCCGTGTCCAATGTGCCACCAGCCTAAGACTATACTGTCACATCCCGTGATTTTGCATAATGCCGTCCCTGCACCGTGCATAATTTGACGCTAGTGCTTTTACTATTATAATACGAGTTTACATTTTTAATGATCGTCCGTATTCTGTGATGATACTTTTAATTGATACATTTTTTTTTAATTATGAGGGACAATTGGACGAAGTGTATAACGCGCCAAGCCGTATACAGGATGTCCCATAAGTAGTACGACAAACGAAAATGGGGAATAGAGGGTGGGGTGGTTGTCATTTTTGACAGTTCTTTTCATTCTTGACAGTTCTTTTCATTCTTGACAGTTCTTTTCATTCTTGACAGTCCTTGTCATTTTTGACAGTTCCTGTCAAGTTTGATCAACGTCGGTCAAAAGTTATGACGGCCATAATGTCTGCCGGGCGAAAGTCGTGTCGATCAACTGTAGTGTCGATCAAAAGTTATGTCGGTCATACGTTGTTCGGGCAACTGTTTGTCGATCAAAAGTTTTACAATCGGCCTATGATAAAAATTTGACTTTAGTAAAAGATATTGATTTTTATTTCTTCAAAAATCTCCTCTTTCATAATTCATTTATTCATTGCTTTATGTGGTAACATGGTTGTTAGATAGTACAGGAAGTGCTCACATAAACCCTGTAAGGGCACCGCAACATTAGACACTTAAACAATAAAAATTCAATTTTGTGAGTCAGTCAGTCAATAATACAAATAAATATTCAATAATACAAATAAATATAATAATTAAGAAGTAATTAATTTTAATATGTCCTTTGTTGTTGTGTATAAAAATGACCTGATTTTATTATGATTCTTTCCTCAAATGGTCACGAATAGTTGGTATACTTGTGGTAACTCGAAAATGGTGACACTTTACTAAAGTCTTATCATAGGTTTGACCCACCCTCGAGCTACCGTTTTCTTTGGTAGGTGTAGGGTTCGTTTGCCACCTGCGGAAGTTCTTTTTCTCAGCTTCTTATGGCTAAATCTAGCGAAAATTCTTAAACTATTTCTTAAGCCTTTGAGTATCAAAAAATGATAGGTATTTAATACAAGGTACCATTCATTCATTTCATTATTTTTTGCATTAAATATTTATCTTATCTTAAACCATCGCATTACTTTAAATCGCGATTAGCGCTATGAGCCTATATTATGTTTTTTTTTCCGCATAAACATGCTATGGATTTTTTATCAGTGCTATACGGTGGCTGCAAGGCCATGTCATAGGCCTACAGACGGTCTGAACAACTATGATAATAGCCATAGGTTTAGTTAGTAGACCACACGAAAAAAAAATACTTACCCGTAAGGATTTTGCCTGGAGATCCCATCACATTTGACTAGAGTCTATGGTCACTAGACTAACTTCAAAAAAGTTCTAAGTCCCAAAAATGTTTCGTTACACTACCACGTAATTGGGCTGCCAGCTTTCAATCAATTTATAAAATAAAAGCTCAATTGGTTTTAATAATAAATACAGTGTGTTTTAAAATAATAATCCGTGTTTGTGGTAACCCTGATTGGGCTTGGGACGTGGCATATTAATTAATGAATTGTTTTAATTTCATTGTGTGGTTCCGTTTTCACTTATTTTATTTTTCCCGTTCATCGTTGAAAGTAATATTTAATAAATTTATCGCTGGAAAATCTAGGGTTATGTAGGATTCAATCGGTTAAAAACCGATAAAGCTGAGAGAGGGACTACATAAATGACGTTCCTAACAAAATTTTATCAGATCTCAACACTTTCTTTTAAAATAGAGATCTAATGAGAAAAAACATCATGGAGAATAACTATTCATCAGTTTCTGTAGAGCCCGGAATTTTTTCTGTCATCCGAGCTCGTAATATACTAAGTTTATTTTAAACTGAACCTACAAATTATTTTCTATTTTTTGCGAAAATTAAATGTTCTATTTTTAACTCATAATAACTTTTAATTACCCAACATCCATTAGATTTCATCTTGCATTGCAGAGACATACGATATTGGTTAATTAATATAGGTACGAGTATCTCTTAATTTTACATTGAAAGAACAGATAGGTATATACAAATGTTTGAAATACAATTTGCATGATAGCATCTCCAAATACAAATACTCTAAGCCACGGCTGATCTAATTTTCTCAAGATTATCCACTAGTTTTGTAACATGAAAAATAACTCCAAGCGTAGTCGAGGCAGATGACTTGGAACGTATTAAAATTTCACAATTGCGAAATCCCCGCAGCGGTATGAGTATGGGCTTTAATAGCCGCCGGTCACGAAGCGATTCCGTTCTAGCGGCTAACAACTGTTACAGCCGCATTATTATTGCTTAGCTACATACAGCTGCTGAAAACAGCGAGTCCAAATGGAACGTAAATGGTCGATACAGAAGGTTGGCTCCATAGAAAAGTGCGACAAATACTTCACGCACACATCGAGTTTTTAAGATTGAGGTTATCTCCAAAACCACTTGACCCTATTGCAAGAATTTTTTTCACTTTTAGATAGATAAAATTTAACAGAATGTAACTGTCAAAGAATTATTAAATTCGGTCTAGTAGTTTTTGAGCAAATCTCAACCTTATTGAGGCCCCCAGTATACTTTTCTGTCTTTGTATAAATCTCGCCTGTCTTGGCATGAATCAAGTAAATCCATGGGCCCACTTATATGGTCACGAGTGACGCCAAAGTAACGCCGTAAATTTTTTAAACTCGAAAATGCGACAGCCCTAGCGCTGCAGCCGTGCGTAGGTAATTTAAATCCATAACAACGTGAGCCTACCTTTTGTCGCTTACTTATTTCGTGACTATAACTTCTTAGGTATAAATTCGGTGCCGTATGGAGAGAGTCTAGTGTGTTTAGTTATCTGAAGTTACTACGAGCTCGGGACGTGACTGTCGAGCTGCTTCGTCCAGAGTGATGACGCTACGTCGGCTCCTCTGGATGAAGACAAGAAAACGCGGATACCCAGAGTGACGGACGACGCTACGGCGCCTCCCCTGGATGAAGAGAAGACGATATGATAATTTTAATATTCTGTTACTTGACATTGGCAAATGAGGAACTGTCGAGCTCATTAATAAAATGAATAAATAAAAATACATTATATTTCTGATTTACGTTTCATTCTTCCCAACCATGAGTAGCTACAAGTGTAACGGAATTGTTTCCAGTTATTGCATCGTCATAATTTGACTGAACTATTACGTTTTGATGTTTCTAAGCTATATCGAAGCCGGTAACAACTTGGAAATCTGATAAGCTATAAAACGGCTATAAAGGCTACGTATCGCATATAAATATAAGCTTTTATTACAACTGCGTAATATGATTTTATGTCTATTTTTATTCGCGTAAAGTGCTTCCGCAACTTTGAATAAGGATCGGGCCGTAGGCTTTGATACTTAGTAACATAGACACTTCTATGTTATGGCAATGTAGAAGTAACGTGAAAGTAGAGATCTTCTACGAAGGATATGTAAGTAAACCGAAGGTCTAATCAAGTGTCTTATTTTGTAAACAAAAAGAGGCCCCCGGTAAACTTATCTTCCATACACGCTACGACAAACGGTTGCCCTGCTCCGGTATACCCGTGTAAACTGAAGCCCAAATCAAGTGTCTTATTTTGTAAACAAAAACTACCCTACCCTACTAACATTTTAAGCTGTTCTGTGATTATTGCATAGTTATTTTCACATTATTAGATCGGATCACTTTATTTTCACAATGATGAACAGGTTCAATCGATCAGTTCCTTCAGTGTTACATCACAACAGGCAATTAGACGATCATATTTGTTTACAAAATAAGACACTTGATTTGGGCTGCGGTATAGGTGTAAGTATTATATGTAAGTACCGACTTATTGTTTACATTTGACATGATTCCACACACACATTTGCGTGAGGCATTATTGTGACACTTTCGGATTTGTGGAGGGGCGGGTCATGTTATCGTAGAAGATCTCTACATGCAATATTTAATTTTTTTGGCACTTAATATTACGTTTATAAACTGACAAGATTTTTAAATTATTATATATAAACGGATATCACTCACTTATATTGTTGAAGTCGGCAAATAGTGAGTGATATCCGTTTATATATAATAATTTGTAGTAATGGCTCACTATAGTTTTAATTCTAAGATTTTTAAAGCTAATCATTAATCTACAGT
This sequence comes from Tachystola acroxantha, assembly GCA_963506565.1. Classification (NCBI taxonomy): domain Eukaryota; kingdom Metazoa; phylum Arthropoda; class Insecta; order Lepidoptera; family Oecophoridae; genus Tachystola; species Tachystola acroxantha. The sequence goes on along the minus strand of OY735894.1, from coordinate 5,614,891 downwards.
AGCGGAGTATACTCGTATCTAGCGATATAATTAAGTATTTAAGTAACCCTTTTTTTCTTCATCAATCATCAACCCTGAAAGGATCAGAAATCTTCAATGTGTCTCTTTTTAACATCATTAAATGCTGGTACAGTCGACAGCAGATCAATGGTAACACCATGCCAGAAATGGCAGAATATTGTAAGGAACTAATGTAAAACTTTAACACCTGTGATACCCGTATTCATGCAAATAAATAATTTATGATTATGATTATAAATGAATTAAAAAATAGGAGAACACTTTTGACAGTTCTTATTATTTGCGTCGTAAGACTTGAAATCGTACTGCAAGTGTTACCATTGATCTGCTGTCGACTGTACAAGACAATGACATTGTGGTTTTAATTGTACGGAGAACAGGCAGATCAATCAATGAGTACTTATATTGACATGTAACGCACGTTTGGTTTAACTGTAGGTAAGTGTTGTTATATACTTATAATGGTAACACTTGCGGGACTATTTCAACTCTTACGGTTCAGATAATAAGAACGGTCCAAATTGTTACACTTGATGTGTGCGTGATAGACGTAGATACTGAAGGTGTATTGTGTAACTAATAAATAGGAGAAACTGATGAAGAAATGTACAGCTCTCGCTGTGAGCCGCGTCGGTGAATGAGAAGCGTTCCTTTGATATACCTCTATGAGTTAAGACCCAAAATCTTCCTCTTGACTTAATTAAAACACGATTTCACTAAGGTAAGCTTATAAGTGTAATTAGGACAGAATACACCTACGCCGATAGCTCGGGATAACATGGTAGAAATATAGCTAGTAAAAGACATTGTCACATTTCAATGGAGCTTTGCCCCACCTACAAAACTACGTGACCATTTAAGCTGTACCTATCATTTTGTTGGGGACTGGTTTCATATTGCATAATCATAATCAGTATCATTTTCTACTACTCTCGCAACTCCTATAGAAGAATAACAAAAACAATGAATAAATCTGATAATTAAGTGTCAGTAAGATTTTTTTTTAATCAGTCAAATTCTTTTTGAGAAAATGTCAACTTTAATTAACTCTTCTTGTGTTAATTTTCCCTTCTACAGAATTAAGGTGAACTCGGGGAACTGAATTTCATACGGTGAGATCTCAGTCTAATACTCATGCTTACATTGAAATCCTGATTCGGATAGCGATGAATGCGCGCTCATTAGCCAAGTTCATCTTTAAGCATAATTGCACTTGCCATAGAAATTGAACCTTATGGGGATTTATACTAAGGTTCACAAGAAATTTACCATATGCAAGATGATGTTGGCTTATTGGTACGAACGGAAATATGTGTTATGTAACGTCTTAACGAAAAGTGTATCCCGAGAATTACAATTTTCATTCACGTTAAAATGATTGATGGAATTAAGTTATGTACTTACATCCTTGGGTTATTTTGAGCGTCTATCGAAAACTTATTCACTTTTAAATAAGCTTAATGGATTATAATATACAGGGTAACCTTGAATTCATTCGACAAATGACAATGCCAGATCCTGCCCCACCATCAACCGCAAATTGTACAAGATAACGAATAAATGTAAAAGTATCTCCGTTTTTTATTAAAATTATTGGTTTAAATTAAAGTTATGTACAAGTTGCGATTCGAAAAAAAACAGCTTAATTAAGAATTCAGAAAATAGTAAGATATCAAAGCGATTTATTCATTGTTTTTGTTATTCTTCTATAGGAGTTGCGAGAGTAGTAGAAAATGATACTGATTATGATTATGCAATATGAAACCTGTAATAAGTCCCGAACAAAATGATAGGTACAGCTTAAATGGTCACGTAGTTTTGTAGGTCAAAGCTCCATTGAAATGTGGCAATGTCTATTAAGTTGACGGTTAGGCTTGTGACATACATTAATTTTGCACAGCGTTTAAGTAAAGTAAACAATTTGGGGAAAAATTAAAATTACAATAAATTCAACTATCAAAAAAAAATATTAATTTGATGTGCAACGTTAATGTGCTTTGGAGTGTTTTACATTTTAAGGTATTTTTAGTTTTTTGCAAAGATTTCTTTCACTGGAACTTGACCTAATGCAATGACCATCTAAGGTGTGACTTGTGACGTAGGTACTTGGTTCAATTTTTTTTTTGCAGTTTTGATTTACAAAAAAAATCATATTTATCATGAGTACAACCCCCAGTTTCAATTTGTCGAATGAATTCAAACACCTGTAGAGAGAGGTTTAATAATTTAAAATAATAATGAAAATTAAATATATTTATTACACATACTTAGAACCTTATTAGTAGGCATTTCTTCTCTTTTTCTTGAACTAAATGTGTGCTGATACGATCGGTATATAAGATATATAGAGTAGGCATCGTTTTACATTATTTTATCGACAATAGCTTGTTCAGATTAACGTTGCGTTTATATTGCTCGAAATCTCCGCTTCAGTGAAAACAATATGATTGGTCAATTCTGTCATCACTGGACTCAACTTCGCTTCAGTGGAAGCGCAGCCTAAGGGTACCTTTCCATCAGAGATGTGATATGCTACTTGCTATGGATGCGTTTGATATCCACATAGCATAGCTCTGGCTGAATTAATATTTGTTGCGTTGGCACCTTTTCCTTGCAAAGCGGTGTAAATGTAAATTCAAAAATATGTTGACGTGCAAAAATGTACACAACGTGCTTACTTGCAATAAAGAATTTTGACTTTGACTGGTGGAAAGGCACCCTAAGGCTGCCTTTCCACCAGAGATCTATGCTGCGAGGATGCAAAAGCTATGCTACGAAACTATGTGACCGTTTCCATTAATGCTACGCTGTGTAGCGGAGTGAGTAAGATGTGCTATAAAGATGCGTCGCCGCGAGGTAGCTGTACAAGGAAGATGTGCAGTTCAGCTATGTGATGCATCGACAGGGAAGCCAGTCGTGCATCCATTAGTACGCAGCCTTCTATATAAAAAAACATGGCTTAGTTGAACTCGTTTCCACCAGTGTTATGCTATGTGGACCAATGAATATGATTCGCATCAAAGTCAAAGCGTCTTTATTGCAATCGGTTACAAGATACAAAGTAGGTCTTAAATAATAATACATGTTCATACATAACCTACCCGTTTTGTGGACATGCAATAGATACTTAATAATATATTAATTGGTTATTTACAAGTTTCAATATTTCAATATTTTACATTTATTTAGGTATTTCAAAAGCAACCATAGCAACGTAGCATAGCACGTCTCTAGTGGAAAGACATCCTAAGGCTTCAATATACGTAGTGATAATACTTTGTGTGACATCATTGACGGCAGAGGCCTTAAAAATAAACTTTTAGGATACCTCTTTTTGGCTTCGTACGTCGTGCAAAGAGCGACTGTGCCAAATTGTTTCCAACGTCTTAATAGCGGACTCCCCGTCAGCCAAATGAACTGGAACATTTCGCATTCAGCCAGAATGGAATACGGAATGAGAGGTTTTGTCGTTTAAAAATATGTGGAAGAGTTCTGTTGGAGGGTTCCGCAGGTATAAAATACCTATACATGGTGTAACGGAGAGGGTAAGTAGGTAATAATTATGTTTTGAGTGTGTTTTAGTGTGTCTCGGGATGTTTTTGTGCCTTTTGTGTTTTATCTGATTTTGAAACTGAACTAGTAAGAAAAAAATTCCCACTAGTTTAGTTAACTGAACTGGACTGGACAACTGTAGGTACTAGTGGGAATAAACGGCTGATCGGTACAAAATGAACAGTCCAAAAAAAACTCACTAAAAACTAAGAGTTATGGATCAATAGTTACTATAATATTTATAATTATATTATAACCCTTTCCCTTATACCTTCTAGGTATAGAGTGGTATCAGCTGTTCAAAAGGTATTTTTTTGCCTTATTATGTACTCCTTGTAAATAGTTTTTGATAATAATCTAATTAACACTTTCGTTAACGCTAGTACGGCTAACAGCGGCTCAAGTGTGTTCACTTTGTACTTTGGACCGTTCGTATTATCTGCGTCATAAGAGTTGAATTCGTACTGCAAGTGTTCCCATTGATCTGCTGTTGTCCGTGCAATAGAAGTCAATATATACCTATTGGATACAATATAACAAAAATTAAATCGACCAAAACAGATGGGAAAAGTGCAAATAATTTTAAGCATTGAGGTGATAAACACTTTCCGACCGCTATTGTATTTATATGTCGCCATTTATGATATAAAATGTGTTCTTGAAACTGGGCCTCATTTACCTTACTTTTACTTATTTACTCAGTAATTAATATATAAAAAAGTTCCACGATTCGAATTCCTCTCACTGAAACCACAGTATCGATATTGCTTTGAGTGCAATTAGCCTTTGAGAACTGTTCAAATAGTTTCAAGTTCTCTCAAAGGTTTTGAATCATTGCCTGAGGATCTCTAAAAAAGCACTGAAATTGGGAAATGGTCTGTTTGTCTATTATATGTTGTGTAATGTGAATGAGATTGCTGTTATTTCTTTGTATGCCATGTTATCCTATTTTAAATTCATTTCCATTACGTTGTTTGATTTTTCGTAATCGATTTATGCAAGAACAGTTCAAATCCGATATTTAAGTACCGCCGCTCTCATGGGCACCCTGCCGCATGGGAGCGACTTGGACGCGGTGTTCTACCTGTGACTGGTAGAGGCCAGTCACGGCTGGAATACCGCGTTCAAGTAGGTACCTACTTATTTAGAATTTTATTTTATTATGTATATTATTTTTACATTTTTATATATTTATTTTGTTTATGTAAATATGTTATTGGTTTGTTATAAATAAATACAAAAATACGAATGAATTATTTATCATTTGTATTGAATCTTTCAACGAAATATTTTCATTTCGTATCGAGTTAAAGGAGAATTTCCATCAAACCGCTAATCGAGAACATGACGTGAATCCATAAAAACATGATGTAAAGTAAACCTTGTTTCAGACGAATCCATCCAGAGGGCCTTATAAAAAATCGCTCTAATTCCCAGCGTGTTATCTCCAAAGGTGGAATTACCATATAGATGGCTTATTAGTTTCAGCTGTGTCATACCGCGTCGGTATTTCGTATTTCCGCTGAGAACTTTCGTACATGTAGGTATTCTAGTACCTATTTGTGTCGATTCCACACACTTTTGATAGTCCCTAAGATTGGCGTCCCTAAGGGCCGCCGTACAACGTCACGGCGCGGTGCTGTGGCGTGTCACGGTGTCTGCCGGCCCCGTCTACCGGTGCACGATGTCGGCCGGCGCCGGTCACAGGCGGACATCATTCGTGCCGGCGGACGGCGCCGTCCACTGGCGCGGTACACGGCGTCGTACACGTTTGACAAATAGGTTTGGTCACTAAACCACACGAGAAAAGAAAGAACCTAGGTACCGATTTAATCGTCAATGAATGACCGTGACACGTATAACCTTAAACACAAGACGATAGCGATCTTCATTAGGCAAATTATACATTAAGAGTTCTTCCGTTTCTAACTGTAACATAATGGCGAACCACAGAACAATAATAGAGCTTAGAAATGCCATGTCTGGGTAAATGTATGCGCTTCTACTAAAATCTATTCTATTTTTATTTGAATGGCTTCTACTCTTATTACCTAAAGAGATAATTTCGCCAATGTCAAGTTATTTAGAGTATTCATGTTTACTAGAAAATTAAACAATTAGTAAAAAAAAGTTAAAAAATCAATCCGCCATTCCAAAATTCCTACTAAAATCACTACTGCCGGTGCTGACCCGTTCATTTATTATTTATTACACATTTCTAACCTCTATGATTGTTCTGTGGATAAATCCCCTAAATAACTAAGGTGACATTATCATCAAATCTAGCCGGTCAATGTAATAAATAATGAAAATTACACCCCAATGGTGATAAGGGCTCCTTTCCTAATGAACTAAACATGAATGTATAAAGGATTCTAATGTTATAGTTTTGGGGTATTCCAATTACGTCCAGAAGTATTGTAGTCATTTTGGTAAAACTAACTTATGGAGTTTGTGTGGATTTAAAAACTTGACATGACTTCTTACTATCTGATGTCGTATGTTCAAAAATGTCTACTACTACTTAAGGGCCTTCCATGAGCCAACTAGCGCCGCCAACTTTGAAAAATAATATCTTCCAATTTAATCAATTTTATTAAAAAAGCTATGTACACAATGTTTATTACGATAAATACTATTTTTTAATATATAATTTTGTTCGTTCTTCCGCACTTATTAAGTGACTTGCATTTTCAGCCAGGGCGACATTTTTGTCATTGTCTTGTCGCTGTCGTAAGCATAAATACCGCTATTATGTTTAGTTTATATACCTACGTTGCTTTTCGAAAATCGACAGTGTAAATGTCAAATGGTGTGTGTCGCCGGTTCCGCATGAGGGATAAACTTACTAACAATAGTAATAGTTACGTACTGTATAGTTATTAAGTAATCATTGTTTTAAAAGATGTGTTGCTGAGAGTTTTTTGCCACTTTTTCTCCTCAGAGTTGGCACCTTTTCCTTGCAAAGTGGTGTAAATGTAAATTCCAAAAAATATATTGACGTGCAAAAATGTACTCAACGTGCTTACTTGCAATAAAGAAATTTGACTTTGACTTTGAAATCTACTGGACAGAAATCGCAGAAGTCATAGTAGACTGTCGGTCTAATTGACGACTTCAACAATATAAGTGAGTGATATACGTTTATATATAAGAACTCATAGTAGAGTTTCAACTTTTACCGTGCGTAGTCGTGGAGGGACTATCGACACGAGTAAAGGTGCCTTTCCACCAGAGATGTGCTATGTTACGTTGCTATGGATGCGTTTGATATCCACCAATCTTATTCATTGGTCCACATAGTATACCTCTTGTGGAAATAAGAGCCTTCATAGAGCCAACTAGCGCCGCCAATCTTAAAAAAATAATATCTTCCAATATAATCAATTTGATTAAAAAAGCTATTTACGAAATGTTTATTACGATAAATACTATTTTTTAAATGCTTATTTATAACGTGATTCAATGTCGGTCGGTAAGTTGTAGTTCGCATAATTGCGAGAAACGGCCGTTTTTGGCACATTTGTGAACTACAACTTAGCTTGTCGCAATTATGCCATGTATTGAAAAATAGTATTTATCGTAATAAACATTTCATAAATAGCTTTTTTAATAAAATTGATTATATTGGCAGATATTATTTTTTAAGATTGGCGGCGCTATGATTTTATATGGAAAGAGGCGTACTATGGATGAGAGCTATGGATACACGAGTGGCTTTCCCTGTCGATGCATAGCTTCCTCTCACAGATCTCACGGCGACCCATCTTCATAGCACATCTTACTCACTCCGCTACATAGCGTTTAGTGGAAACAGTCACATAGTTTAGTAGCCTAGCTTTGGCATCAATTTCATCAAATTCGATCACTCCGTTATAATAGATTATTTTTGGTTCCGCTTTGTAGGACTAAATACGCAAGAAACCCCTTTCTTGTAAGGGTGAGCGACAAATATAATAAGAGTGCAGACCAGCAGGGTTACTCTCACCTCTTATAGCGATCCAGTTTAGGTTCCTAAACCGTTTGACGTCATACAAATAGCGATTCGGTTTTGTTTAGGAACCTAAACTGGATCGCTATAAGAGGTGAGAGTAACCGATGCAGGTGGACATATTCTGTAATCAAAAGCGTAATTGCTAGCTTTAATTTGACAAGCGAAGCGACATAATTTTAGACTTATTGTAGTTAATGTTATTTGTGAAAACTTCACTGGCTTCTGTATCGTTTAGTTGTTTAATCTATGTGTTGTTTTAGCTTTAAGTTTTCCTAATAAAAAAATAATAATATCTGAGTCAAATCTCTTTGTTCGATACCAACCCATGCAACGCAAAAGCACAGTGGAAGCGTGTCAAATTAGAAGAGTTATTGCATGGATCGGTACCGACAAGTTAGCCTGCGATACACAGGGCAATAATCAAACTAACAACTAACCTTATTGTTCCAAATACAAAGTTAAATTGTCGTGCGCGGTCTTCGGAGGCCTGTACGTACGCACAGGAACATGTGGCTCGACGTCTTGACATTCGGCGCACGACCCAACCAACAACTTGTTACGTATGTATAGTCTACACGGCACAATCGAGATAACGAGTTATTATCACCAAAATCGGTTCCGCCGCACAACCAAAAAAACGTACTTCGCGTCCAACAAACAAAACAAAAACAGCCAAAAAACGGATCTATCCGTACGCGAAAATAATAATATCGGAAGCAAAATTAATGGCTGATTATCATTCAAAACAATTATACTGCGTTCGCGCAAGCAACAACCAAGCCAAAACCGGTGTCAAATTTACACTAAAAACAAACGGGCGAGCGAGGCACCGGCCGGCCGGCCACCTGTCGACCCCGCCCTTCACCCCCGCCGCCCGCGTTGACCTACTTTCGCTCGACACCGCACGGCAAAATGGCACGGCGGCTGACATTAGGTACTTTACGCGAATTGAATCAAATCATATCTATTCCAAACATTCCCCCGCCCCGGACCGACGACATCGGTCCGAATATCAATTAATCGGGAGTCGAGAGAGTGTTGCGACAGCTCTCTTCAATATGGAGTCGCCCACCAAGACCTCTGCAAGACGTGGGGTGCCATCTGCCCCAAGAAAGAGGTTGAGAATTCGCCCCCTTCGCCACAATAACGGCGGCAGGTTAGAGTCCTTAACCAGGACAAGGTCTCCAATTTTTGGTGGGTTCTCTCGGTCAGTCCACTTAACGCGCTGCTGTAACAAATGTAGGTACTCCAACGACCATCGATGCCAAAAAGTCTGGGTCATTTGTTGGAGTGCCTCAAAACGCGACAATCGGTTCGGGTTAGTATCCTTCAACGGATATTCAGGCAGAGCGGTAAGTGGCTGCCCAATCAAAAAATGACCTGGGGTCAAAACTTCCAGGTCATTGGGATCCGACGAGAGCGGACACAATGGCCGTGAGTTTAACACGGCTTCAATTTTACAAAAAACGGTAACAAGTTCCTCATATGTGAGTACCGTATCCCCAATAACGCGACGGAGGTGAGTTTTGGCGACTTTAACAACGCTTTCAAAGATCCCTCCCCAATGTGGGCAATTTGGAGGATTAAATCGCCAAGTTACCCCACGTCGGGACAGTGCATTTTCAATCTGACTATGGTTACCCTGGAGGAAAGCATGTACGTCATTCAAATAATTATCGGTGCCCTTAAAATTTGTCCCGCAGTCCGAACGAATCAATGCGGGCAATCCGCGACGGGACACAAAACGGGACAGGGCCGCAACAAACGCTTCGGTGCTAAGAGCAGATACAACCTCAAGATCAACGGCTTTAGTTGACAGACACACAAACACGCACAAGTAGACCTTCTCTCTCTTCGCATTGCGAAGGCGTGACGCTTTGACCTGAAAGGGTCCTGCAAAGTCTGTCCCAACTCCCAAAAATGGACGAGCTGGATTCACACGATCAGCCGGCAAATCTCCCATGAGAGGCTGCATCGTGGCCGCCTTAAGGCGGTAACAAGGTATGCACCGAAAGATCACAGATCTAATGGCTCGTCTCGCCGTCAAGATCCAAAAATCACGCTGCAAGTTGGCCAGCAAGGCATTTAGGCCAGCGTGGGACGATTTCACGTGGCGATCAGTCACCAACAATTCCACAAAATGTCCGCTCTTAGCAAGCAACAAGGGGTGGCGGGCGCCATAAGGCAACCTCGCATTCTTCAATCTGCCCCCGACGCGCAGCAATCCTGCTTCATCAATGAAGGGAGTCAAGCGTGCAATCGCGCCCTTCAGCTGCGACTTTCCCTTTCGCAGGGTATCCAACTCAACATGGAAGTGCTCAGCCTGCACAACTCGGACCCAATGCATCAGAGCGCTCTTACGCTCGTCCGGACTGAGGACAGGAGAACTCGTTCTCAAATGTCGCTGTTCTGCTCGATGTCTGCAGTTCCAAACAAACCTCTTAATCCAACCGGTCACTGCTATCAGCTTGTCTAACGAGCTGTACCGATCGAGCAGGGAAGTAGTGTCCTCCTTGGGACGCTGCTCCATGGCGTGGACTTTCAGTCCAGGCAGCGGATCCACCATACAAATGCCTGTGGGGGGCCAGGTCCCTTCAGGACGAGCCAACCAATCTGGACCCCACCACAACGGATGTCGAACGAGTTCTGGGGAGCTGCAACCACGTGACGCACAATCGGCAGGGTTCAGCTCACCCGGGGTGTGTCTCCAAATCAAAGGAGTCGCAGTATTTTGTATCTGCGAGACACGGTTCGCAACAAACACCTCTAAGGTGTGAGCTGGCGTCTTCAGCCAGGCCAACACAATTTGGCTGTCAGTCCACGCGAACACATCACGGACAGCAACATTCGGCCGCAGAACGGCGGCGACATGATTCAACAGACGCACGAGAAGGGCGGCCCCACTCAACTCCATCTTCGGAATGGTCAATCTAGTCCGAAGGGGGGCGACCTTGGTCTTGGAGGCTACCAAATGCACGGACACCTGTCCAGAGCCATCCACAACACGCAAATAGACCACGGCAGCATACCCTTTCTCCGATGCGTCACAAAACCCGTGTAGAGACACGGTCTTCCGGCCCGAGAGTGAAAACGACCTAGGAATCGTTACAGCGTTCACCTCATCGAGGGTGCTGACAAAAGATACCCACTCTTGTCAGCAGAGTGTAGACATTGGTTCAAGGAAACACCATTGGACGTGGGCGCCGAGCCATCAAACACCGTCCTCAACTTACCACTCGGGGCCTTCAAAACGGCATGGTGGGGCAAGAAATAATGTTCCACGGAGCGCCAATCAACATGGGATACGGACATGTGCCCCAAGTCCTCATATTCACGCATGAAGTCAATGTACTTCGCACGGAAGTCAGGATCTCGCCTCATTCGGCGCTCCATCGATATTAACCTTTTTTCCGCTAATACACGTGAGTGACCGAGAGGAGGACGCGAAGCGAGGAAAGGCAACCGCGTAACAAACTTCCCAGAGCGGAGACGACCAGTGTTATTCTGGTAAAACATCTCGCACTCCTTATGCTCCGGATTCACAAGTGCCTTGGTAGGGGGCTCTTCAATTTCCCAAAAACGCTGAAGAGCGTCAGATAGAGACAACCCAGCAACGTGGACAGGCACATCCAAAGATCCAGCCGAGATAGGCCCAAACAAAACTTGCCCAAATATCGTCGGCTGGGCCACCAAGCCTCCTGGCTGCAAGATCGTGAGGCTTCCACACATCAATACCCCCAAAACATCGGCACCTAGAAGGACATCAATAGGTCCGGGTGTGTGGAAGGCAGGGTCTGCCAGGGTTAAGCCCGACGTCAAATCCATCACCGAGGATGGCAGTTTTACCTGAGGCATGTCTCCCAGGACATTTTCAAAAACAATCGCTGAAGTAGTTAGCCTCGGGACCGTAGGGGAGACAGGGGAGAAATCAAACCGCACTTGACCCACAACACTACAAATTTTAGTATGGCCAATACCCCTCACATAGTCCTCGTAAGGCTCCAAACCCAATTTTAATTTCCCCACTAATCGCGTAGAGAGTATGCAACCCTGGGAGCCCGAATCCAACATGGCCCTTACGTCAACATGGTTGCCATGCGGGCCCCAGACTCTCACCAATGCTGTCGGCAACAAAACGGTTTCCGACCGAGCACGAGCAGCATTGGGCTGAGAGTGGGGAGCAAATACCTATTCGGTGCGCTCCTCGGAGCGCCGACCCCAATCGGTGTACCTTGGGGACTCATACTGCTCAAATGACGCCTGTCTGCGTCTCGAGTTCACCCAGGTCCTCGGAGGGGGGCTGTGAGCTCCACCTCGGTCCAACTTCTGCGGAGCCCTCTGCAGTCTCGCATGGACAAACAATGGCGGCGAAAACTGTCTCGAGGGTCTTGCAAGGAAATTGTACTCCGCAGGGCGCTCCCAATCTTGGCGTGGGGAGGGGGGGCACCCGCCCGTAGGGCGCTGTTCCCCACGTCGTTCCTGAGCGCGGGTCTCATCATTGAGACGTTGAGGCGACAAACAATCCTGCCTGTTCGTCCGCCGGCTGCCAGACGGCGGAGAGGCAGTCCCTCCACGAGCCCGCTGCTGGCCGTGGCCAACCACTGGCCTTGCTACAGGAGGGGACCAATCATGGTTCCTTTCCCCATTCATATTGGCGCACAACACCCGGTGGTGGTTGCCTCCGCAACTAGCGCAAGGGGTTGAACTCTGGCACTCGCGTTGGAAGTGCCGCCTAAACAACCAAAACACCAACGGCGTTCCAAAGCGACACGTCGCCTGCCTTTCACGTGAATGGCCATGAACTCCGGGCATGCAACAACTCTGTGGCCCGGTTTCTTACAATACACGCACGAATCTCCAACGACTGCCGCTGCGTACTTCTTCGTGAATATCGCAGGGTGTCGGCGTGTGTCCTGCCGCTTGGGCACAGGAATTACCCCAACCACTGATGGAGCGGCCTGTCCCGAAACATCGGCCCGACGGCACTCTTCCTCCAAAAATTCCACAAGTTCCGAGTACTTAGGAAGGTGCAGCTTAGTGACGTCGTGTTTCTCCTCACGACTCTCAAATCCATGTTTTTCCTCAAAGCGAGCCCTCATGTCTCCTGGGAGCTTGGTCATGACAAGGTGGAAAAGCAAAAATGACCACTCGTCCACCGGGAGATCAAAATTCTTCAAAGAATTAGTGGCCACCAACAATGGATTCAACAACTGCGTGCGCAAGTGCGCAACCCCCTGGACCCTTGGCAGTCCCAAAATAGTCGCCACGTGCGCGTCTGCCAAGCGTCGGTTATTTTGGTACCGACGTGTCAATAGGTCCTTCGCAACCGCGTAGTTCTCATCCGTCATGGTCAGATGCTGAACCTGACCGCGGGCCTCTCCGTCTAAGGAGGACATCAAATACGCGAGCTTCTCAGCGGGGGACAAATCCTGGCGTTTATCGACCAGGTTTTGGAACATATCCCAAAATGCGGCCCATCCCTTCAAATCACCCTGAAAGGTGGGGATGGTCAAGGTAGGGAGGCGTGACAACAATCCCGCCGGCGTGGCGGACGCCGCGGGGCCCCTACTCGAAGCACTCAAACCTCGTTGGCGTCGCTTCTCAATAATGCAGGCCGCCTGCACCAACTGATCAACCATTTCATAATACTGCTGGATGTCATTCTCCACCTGGTCTTTCCGTTGCGGATCCAAATCATCAGGTGCCAGCTCCAAAAACGAAGTATAGTACGTGTGTACGTCAGAGGTACGCTCTGTCAAATCGGCGTATCTCACTAAAAGCGCCTCTTCACGGTCTGGCCTGTCTATCAAAGCTACAGCCGTGGACAACCATCGCAACTGAGATTGTATCTGTCTTGCCGCGTGTGAATAAGACATAGTTTACGATAATTCAATAAACACAACAAAAATCAAACAACCAAAAAACAAATCCAAATTAAAAATGCACTGTAGGATCAATTACCTGCCTAACTCCGGCCCTAACAGTGGTCAATCAAACAACCAAAAAACAAATCCAAATTAAAAATGCACTGTAGGATCAATTACCTGCCTAACTCCGGCCCTAACAGTGGTCGCGAGGTGCTCAGCAACACAACCAAAATGTGTATCACTAACCACGCTCTGCTACCGATCGCTTGTTCGATACCAACCCATGCAACGCAAAAGCACAGTGGAAGCGTGTCAAATTAGAAGAGTTATTGCATGGATCGGTACCGACAAGTTAGCCTGCGATACACAGGGCAATAATCAAACTAACAACTAACCTTATTGTTCCAAATACAAAGTTAAATTGTCGTGCGCGGTCTTCGGAGGCCTGTACGTACGCACAGGAACATGTGGCTCGACGTCTTGACATTCGGCGCACGACCCAACCAACAACTTGTTACGTATGTATAGTCTACACGGCACAATCGAGATAACGAGTTATTATCACCAAAATCGGTTCCGCCGCACAACCAAAAAAACGTACTTCGCGTCCAACAAACAAAACAAAAACAGCCAAAAAACGGATCTATCCGTACGCGAAAATAATAATATCGGAAGCAAAATTAATGGCCGATTATCATTCAAAACAATTATGCTGCGTTCGCGCAAGCAACAACCAAGCCAAAACCAGTGTCAAATTTACACTAAAAACAAACGGGCGAGCGAGGCACCGGCCGGCCGGCCACCTGTCGACCCCGCCCTTCACCCCCGCCGCCCGCGTTGACCTACTTTCGCTCGACACCGCACGGCAAAATGGCACGGCGGCTGACATTAGGTACTTTACGCGAATTGAATCAAATCATATCTATTCCAAACACTCTTTCTTGCAAGTAAGCATGTCGTGTAAATTTTTGCACGCCATTTTTATTTTAATTTACGTCTTCGCAGCATAGCTGCGTATCACGTCTCTAGTGGAAAGGCACCCTAAATCCTCCTTTAGAATTCATCATAAACGAAGGGTTTCCACCTACATAACAAGCATACGAGGATAAATGTCAAAATCAATTTGACATCGCCGATTCCCTTTCAGGACTACGACAGCGCATTTTGGGCGCTGGCTATTCATTGGCCGGCCATTGGGACATTTGGGACGAGTCACACAGGCGATACAACGAGCACTGCAAATTATGTAATATTTTTTTTTTTTTTTGGAAAATTCAGTACTTTATAACTTTAGGTTACTTACTAATAACTAAAAGCTCCAAACACATGTCCACCTTCTAAATATGTTAATTCTTAAATCAAAGTGTGGAAAGGCATGCTTTATGTAGAGTGCCCTGACAGGGTTCATGTTGAGTACTGGCCTTTTATGTAACACCTATAATTAACCACACGAATGCAATAAAACATTTTGACTTTGCTACGTAGAGTGCTACATAGATAGAGCGCTAGGTAGAGCGTTACATAGAGAGCTACGTAGAGCCCTATGTAGAATGCGACGTAGAGCGGCTATGTCGAGAATCTACGTAGAGTTACAATGTAGAGATTCTACGTATTTAGAGATAATACGTAGGCTGCGTTGTACGGACAACATCAGATCAATGGTAACACTTGCAGTACGATTTCAACTATTGCGACGTTGATAATAAGAGCGATTCAAAGTCCAAAGTGTTACACTTGATGTGCTTTAATATGTACATAGAGTGCCTATATAGAGAGGCTACGTAGAGTAGTTACATAGAGTGGCTATCGATGTACAGGTAGAGTGCTTCGCAGAGTCGCTAAAAACACGTTCTGAATTCACCAAACTAACTAACGACATCTCTTGTTAGCCGTACATTTTTTTTTCCTCTCCCACTGTAACTCCTTTTTGAAAAGGATCAACAGTGGCGTACTATGGGACCGTCATACAGTGACGGGTTTAAGCGACACAATGGGGCTGAAATGCCGTACGTTACATAGTCACGCCTCGGCTATTTAAAGCAAAGAAAGAAGAATAGAGTAATTATTAGGCCTACTGATATCATAGGTCGTATAGAGCGCCGCATAGCGTCGCGTCTCGTCGCCAGTGTGAACCGATGTGCCCTACGGCTGTATATAGGACACAATTACGTATACTTTGACAAATCGTACACGATTGGACAGGTTGCGAGAATGGAAAAGCCGCTAAGTCGGTCCTTTGAAATTATATTTGTAGTTCTTCTGATGAAAAATATGCTCCGTTTTCTCTTAAAGAGTTCAAATACTTTAAAGAACTATTAGTATAAATTGAAACGGTGAAAAGTTTCTAGCCGTGGGCAGGACTTGAACCTGCGACATTGTCATCAGTTGCTCAGGGGCTCAGTTGGTAAGAGCGTGTCACGGAATGACAAGGTCGCAGGTTCAAGTCGGCAGGACTTGAACCTGCAACCTTGTCATTCCGTGTCAACCTTGCAACGGCTAGAAATTTTTCATCGTTTTAATTTGATCGCCGAGCATGGCTTAATGCTTAAAACAAATTCTGAACTATCAGTATATGTGACCAAAGTGCTGACCTGTATTTCGCCCAAAGGATCAACTTGGCTATTCAGAGGGAAAATGCGCCAGCATTTTGGGCACGTTGCCGTACAACGGAGATCGGTTGGACTATCTGTAATGCAAGCCATTCAGATAGTTCAATCGACCTATCTTTTTAGTCTTAGTTTACCTTTATTTTTAGTTTAATATTATAACAGTTAGATGTATATTTTAGTTGTTTTTTTGTTAACCCGTAAATTGTCCCACTGCTGGGCAAAGGTCTCCCCCCTCCTCTTCCATCCATCCCTGTCCTGAGCCTCTTCCAGCCACCCATCCCTGTATCTAACGATATCGTCTCTCCACCTACGCTGAGGTCTGCCCCGACGCCGGCGACCGTCCGATGGCACGCGAGGTTACGTGAATGAATCGGCGAAAAATACAATATTCAGACAAAAATCCTTCGAAACCGAAGAAACAAGGAAAAACCTCGTTCACTGAAACATATCGTAGAACTGATTCCAAACAAATCCGTAGCAATAATATAAATATTTATACTCCCAATATTCTACCACATCCAGGACTAATCAAAATAATCTGGCCCTTGTAACAAATTTAGAAAGATCCCAAAGGTCTTTATTCGGGTAATGATACCACTGGCCTTACTTAGGGCTGCCAAGCATCCTTAGATATCGTATCCATCCCAATTTCACCCGAGTTTATCATAATTCCCGAAACGGATTTGTCATAAACGGAAAGCGCTAGGATTTTAAACAATAAGTCTGGATACCGGACTCACTTCCATGAAATCGTGTTCCTATCCCTTTCACACTTCATTTAAAAAGGTTAAGATAGAGTGGGACAGGGGGCCTAAACGGTGGCGTAACTTTAAATTACGTTAATGAATACGCGCCTATATGTGATGAGTGGGATGCTCTAAAACAAACGTTTTGCTTAGTTGATGAGGTTTGGAAGACAAACTGAGATCCTTTGCCTTTCCTATTCGCGATAAACTGAAAAACAGCAACTAAAGGAAACTAAACACCACTATCGCCACTTTTTTAAAAGAAAATAGTGATATTTACACATTACTATTTTCTTCTAAACATCTTCATTTATTATTCACCAATATTGTTAACATTCTCGCCTCAAATTGTATACCTAGATTTACATGTTCAAATATTCCTTTAGCGAAACTGTACTCATAAGATAATAAATTGGCGGCGGTAACTTACAATTTAACTATTCTTAAGTTATTAAGTGGCCAGACAAAGAGATTATGATAGAGGTATAAATATAGAAAATAAGATTGTTTAATAAAATTAGAGGGAATTCAAATACAAATTGTTTAAGAAAATAAATACATCAGCGGGGCTAGCACGAGTCGCGTTAGCGATCGCCACAACGCCGCGGAGCTGTCAAACGCCTTGTAATAATGTCACTTTGACAGCTCCGCGGCGTTGCGTCGATCGCTAATGCCGACTCGTGCTACAAGGGAAGTGCTACTGCACGTCGACATTTTCTTAAATGCACGACTTTACAGAGAAAAAAATCCTATTAATCATTCTTCACAGTTCTTTAAATTCCAGTATCACAGTCGTATGTTGGATGCGTGCGTTGAGTTCTAAATTCAATACCTATTCGACATACGATAATATACCTAGTGCTTGTTATATTATTCAGTAGTGGCAGCCCTAGCGTTACCGTTAGCGGTCTCTTTGGAATAGTGAAACGGTCGAAGGTTGTTTTCGTAATGGAGCCTTGTATTTTATTGAATTGTTTATTTAGGTACGTAGAAACAATGAGGCCTGCCGGAAGAGTTACCAAGGCTTTATGAATTTACGTAGGTAACACCAGTGTTATTCTAGGGTCAGGCGAAGCCTAACGAACGAAAAAAAATCAAGTCATATTAAACTGGCAGTGTGGTGTGTGTACTTAATCGGATACCTATTCAGAAAAAGACAAATTTTGAAATGGTATTTTACTTTTAGGATGTTAAGGCTTCATATGCGTGTATTTTCAGTTTTTCTATAAAGGCTACGGCATTAACTACTAAAATTAAGCGTCTGAAAAAAATATATAGCAATCTTGGGGTGTCTATTTAGAGACTGATGAATACCGATACACGATTGGACAAACTTCGCTCGATAGAAAAAAAATCGCAAACATACCCCTTCCATGTCTTTTAAAATGAAAATTATGTTTAAATCGAAATAGTTACTCATACAAAATATATATCAAATTGTAGGGTATTGTAATACGAGAGCCTGTTTTAAAAAAAATCTGACTTTTATTGGCGTATTTTTATTTCCCTGCCAAAATTCATCCAAAATTACTAAAAATACAAATATGGAGTCATTGTGCCGTGCTTTTCACTCCGCCGCTGCGGGACATCTTCTATTTCGCGCTCTAATTTGACAGCTGGCAGCCCCTTAATAGTTTTAGACCTTGTCAATTGACGCACAACACGTGACGCTCAACAAGACCGGCAACGTTACACAACGCGCCACACATACATACAGTCGAAAAACATAACACTCCTTCTTGCGCAGTCGAGTTAAACGATATTTTTTCTTCGAACCACGGCCAATCACTATTTCGTGGCACGCTCGCTCTTGGAATGGCGAAATTCCTCAAATCCCGGTCATGACGAAAATTTCTCTATTTTAAAATTTCGAATTTCGCTTCGCATGACGTAGGCAAGAAATGAAATGATTTGAAATGATTTATTTATTTACCATAGGTACTCTATTTTACATTAAATTAGTAATCAATCTGTGATGCCCACACTAGGCTAAGCAAGATTAGTCGGTATTCCGCCCCTTCCGGGCGGTGAGCCCGACATAATTAACACGCTGCCCCGGGCGTAGCGTTACACCGAAACGTGTTTTACTTGGGACAAAAAAAGGCTTAGCCTGTCCCGTGGGATTCTAAAGGATTTACAAATACAGCGGGGTTAGGTACTCTCAGCTCTTATAGCGATCCAGTTTAGGTTCGTAAACTGACAATTTGCTACAATGACGTCAAACGTCATTGTAGCAAATAGCGATTCGGTTCAGCTTAGGAACCAAAACTGGATCGCTATAAGTGAGAGTAACCGCGCAGAAAGACGGGTTTTTATAGTTGAAGTTACAGGTTGTTAGGTATGTGTTAAAATGCAAGTAAGTATGCTAAAACTAATTAAGTACTTACGTTAAAATTATTGAAGGAGAACCTATTGAAGAAGTTAAGATAACAAACAGTGATATGTAAAATTAAAACCACCGTTCTCATTCATTACTCCGCCAGAAGAACACTGCAATGGATTTAAACGAAAGATTTCCCAATACGTTTCAAGAAGGTTCTCTTGAAAATGGCGGGAAACGACGGTTGCGAAATTATTTGATAATTTTCCTTTTAATGTCTACAGGGACTATTTTGTGTTTAATATCACGTTAAATTAATCAGAAAATGTTCGCGAATGACAGTATGGTGAATTTGTTGGATAATTTGAGCAAGATCTGAAGTTTCAAGCTTTTATCAAGAGTTCCCGCTACAGGCTCGGGAGTGAACGTGACTGTCGAGCTGCTTCGTCCAGAGTGATGACGCTAAGGCGTCTCTTATGGATGAAGATATGAATACGCGGCTACCCAGGGTGAAGACGCTACTGCGACTCCTCTGGAAGAAGATAGAAAACTATTATATTGAGTTTTCTGTGGCATGACATTGGCAAATGACGAACTGTCGAGTCCAATGGACGATGTATAAAATAAATAAACGTTTCAAGAAACAAAACACATACGAGTGTGAACGAATGCTAACGGGAGCAAAACGATTTATCTTGCTTTTAATATGTAGCTCATTTCTTTGCAGTGTTCAATGAAAATTGGTTAGAATTTCGAGGAATTGCTGAATGCCCAAGTTAGGAATGGGATAGATAAAAAGTAACGCAAATGTATTTCGTTACCATGACATAATTACTACTGAAAAGTTAATTATATAATTAAAATTATTGATGATTACTTCAGTGTTGGTGTAATTCGAATACAATATACACATCTATACCGCAGCCCAAATCAAGTGTCTTATTTTGTAAACAAATATGATCGTCTAATTACCTGTTGTGATGTAACACTGAAGGAACTGATTGATGGAACCTGTTCATCATTTTGAAAATAAAGTGTTTCGATCAAATAGTGTGAAAATAACTATGCAATAATCACGGAACAGCTTGAAATGTTAGTAGGGTAGTTTTTGTTTACAAAATAAGACACTTGATTTGGGCTGCGGTATAGATGTGTATATTGTATTCGAATTACACCAACACTGAAGTAATCATCAATAATTTTAATTATATAATCAACTTTTCAGTAGTAATTATGTCATGGTAACGAAATACATTTGCGTTACTTTTTAAACTATCCTATAGTTTTTGTTTACAAAATAAGACACTTGAGTTGGGCTTCGGTTTACATATTTTAATTTGAAGAAAAGTAGATGTCAATCGCGGGTTTTCTGCCTTAGAATACTGTTTCCTTGGCATTAAATAAATATCCAGGTATCTTGATCAATGCGAATCTAACTATACCTCATAAATCAAAATCCATCAAGCCCTCTGCAAGAGGTCACTAAGAAGCCGATTACCTCGTAAAAACCTAACCCTCTGCCTTCCGTCAGGCCGGTAACAAGTAGATTAGTAAATTGTAATCATATTTGTCACCAAAACTAATGTCATTTCGGCAACAAGTGTACCACATACGAGACCTAAGTCCGAACTGCACAAAACAGCTTGTTAGCTCGCCAAAGGAGAAGTTTTGACAAGATTGGCAAACTTGTCAAATTGCGTGCTGCGCTTGGTTAGACGAAGCTTCACTTAGGCACTGAATTTCAGCTGAAATACATATAGAAAGTACTTACTCATACTAAACTATATTCACATTCATTAATTCCATAACTAAATAAAACTTTATGAACCACAACGTAAACATTATAAATATTTAGGGTTGGCGCAAACGGGCCACGTACTGTAATGTATGTATGTATGCCCAATTATCCTTTTCTCTCTTCCATACACTGCTATAAATAATTTTGTATGAAGGGGAAGAACTATCGAATCCTACTTCGTTGGAGTTTCTTAAAAAATCTCTCTTCAGTAGTTAATTTCCGCCGTTCAAACTCTGTCGCTGACCAAATTTCTTTTTGGGATCTTCATAATAAAGGGTTGCTCCAATTAGGGTTAATGGACGCCCCGAGTTGGGGAAACTCTGGCGATTGGAGCGTGGTCCAAGTCAAAAGAAATAAGATACCCGATTCAAACTAACTTAGAAGGCGACTTTTCATACCTTCTTTTGAGGTCTGCAACTTTCTGTGAGCTTCGATATTAAGGGAATTCTGTGAAAATTATCTCCACATCGTCTAAAGGAGAGCGATTAAATTAGGTACCTACATGACCGCATGCCTACTCCACCCAACATAATTTTACTGTTTGTTAAACGCTGTTTTCGGTCTTCTTTTAATATAAGAATATAAAATTATTACTTACTTTAAAGGAAATAAGGATGTTCACTAAGGACATCTTTCACCTTTTGTGATTTATCACGGGTTAACTTTACCTAGCGGCTGACGCAATTGTTCCTAAGATTTATTTGATTCGTTTACCAGTACACTTTTTAACAAAATCTTAGATGTTACATTTGTCATCAGATCAAGGGAGTCTCCGCTATTGACAGAACTGTCGTTGGATTAAAAGTCGATTAACTTTTTCATAAGCTAAAGCGGTGAACTCCGCCAACGCGTCCGCTTCTGACTTGCACCTACACCCGCAATAATGACTGACTTGGCAGAACTGTCGATAAGGTTGAAGCCGGTTGGAGTCGGTGTCGAGATTAATCGTAGTAATTGTGAATGGAATCATCGGGAACTGGGAAACTTAGGTGCTTGGGGTGACGATGTCTGAGCCCAATGATTGGCGGAACTGTTGCCAATTAGCTTCCGTAGTATTACAACGGCCATTGTGAAAGTTAGAAGGTGCTCTAAAGTGGGACCATAACCTCTGAAAAAAAAAAAGATTTGCTGTGGTTCTTAAGTTTTCACAATTGCAGCTTAAATCGTTACAAAATTTCCCCATATTTTAACAGCCAAGTGTCTTGCTGTTTTTGCTATTTGTCTTCCAAGCTTGGAACTAGCCAGCTATTTTGATTGGTTTTTATTTATAATTATTGGCTCCGACAGAAAAGGCCGTAGTTGTTTTAGCTAGAAATAGCTGCTTCGATTCCCGGCCAGGGAAGCCTGTATCAATGAGTTATCCTCGGTTTTTTCGGTACTGAGGTACATTTACCGAGTGCTCTCAAAACGGTGAAGGTGAAGAAACCTGCATGCCGTAGAAGAAGAAAAAATCTGAGGCATTTGAAACCCGCCAATCCGCAGTGGGCCCGCGTGGTGGATGATGGCCCGAGCTCCCTCTATGTAAGGGAAGGTCTGTGCCTGAGGATATAAATAGACTGATGATGAACTCATCAGTCATCTTTTGTCCTAAGGGTACGATAAACGAATTTTTAAAGTTTTTTTTGGATATATTCCTAATTAAGCTTCAAACTAGTGTCCCTAATTTTGACCACATAATGAACTTGAACGACATGTGGCATGCCGTTGGAAATAGCATAAACTAGGCAACTTTTTAAAAGAAAACGAAGCTCTTGTTCCTTATTCCTGGTGTCGCAGCAAAGGGCTGAGGCTACGGGCATAAGTTTCTTAGGGGTTGTTTACGGGTGCCCGGCATAAAAGGCCCGACTTAACCGTGTTTCCAATTTTTCGCGGGTCTCTTTATGAGTGTTCCGGAAAATAACTCGGTTATAACGCTCGGTATCCTTTCCATATAAAAAATGCGAAAATGATGAAAATCTATTCGACCGATACTTCGGTCCGGCCCTGTAAGATACTGTTCAGAATCAGACTCATAGTTATCTCTTTATTACAAGTAAATAAGTACCTTTGTACTTTACAAGAGCTCGATGGCTCAGTGGTTGGGTCAACAGACTTGCGATACGGAGGTCCCAGGTTCGATTCCCAGCTAGGGCAGCCATGTACCAATGAGTTATCCTCGGTTTTTTCGACGGAGAAACTTACGTACATTTACCGAGTGCTCTCAAAACGGTGAAGGAAAACATCGTGATGAAACCTGCATGCCCTAGAAGAAGAAGAAAAATTTAAGGCATGTGAAATCCGCCAATCCGCAGTGGGCCCGCGTGGGGGATCATGGCCCCAGCTCCCTCTATGTAAGGGAAGGTCTGTGCCCGAGCAGTGGGGCAATGTAAATAGACTGATGATGATGATGAAGTACCTTTGTATATATTGTAAAGACCTTTGTACAGCGCTAAGGCCCGTATTAATAGTCTGAGCTCAAATCAATCAAGAGCGAATTCAGCTGATACACTCTTAAGACGTGATCACCATCTCAAATATGACATTTATTATTAAACCAATCTTGAGGGCGTATCACGTGATGTCTTTCTCAAGTGGAAGAACTCAAGTAAACGTCGCGGTTCGCCTGCAATCAGCAAATACGTTCTCAAGTGTGAGTTTCACAATTCTCTACAAAGGTGGTACTAGCCTGATTTAATAAGTTAACTGTTAATGGGTGTAAATCATTACAGTGTAATTTTAAATCGTATTGTTTACATAAATAACTTTTAAAACTAAAAAACTGACTGTGACTATCAATTAATACAATTAATAGCAGGCAGTGAAAATTATGTTCAAAATGCCACCTTAATGTCTCCGACTCAAAGCTTTTTACAGCCGTTATTCAATCTACCTAAGCGATCTTCTTTAAAAAATAAAGCACTCCGCACCGTAAATAAATAAAAATGCCAGTCTTCTTACAACCCAACTGATAGAACGGGACAATGACTTACAAAATTCTTGCTTATTGAGATACCTCAAATACACCTACAATGATTATAACAAACCATGCAAAAAAATTATAAAGAAACGCCTATTAAAAATTATTACAGATTAGATTTTAACTTTGGAAAGTAAAATTTAAGTACATGGTGTGGTTTGTATCGCCGGTTCGTTTTGATCTATTATTAATAAGAATTAAGTAGTTATTTTGTTAAAAATGAAAATATGTACGTAATTTTAATTTTGGACAACGGTCACTCATGATGGTTAAAATAAAAGCCAGCTTATTGTTGATGCAATAACAAAAATCACGAAATTGTCGCCCGATTGACAGAAATCGACACTCACAGGGGAGAATGATGTGGTTAACGAAAGTCGGTGGGCCAAGAGGTGTGTGCAGCTGTTGGTATTCCGAACATATAAAAAAAATATAAAAAAATTCATGCATACTTACAAATAAAGAAAATACATTTATTTAGCCAATACACCATACAAAGACATAAACTATAAAATATACACTTAAAACTAGCGCTGTAATGGTGTGCAGCGCCGGAATAAGCATGCTGCCTCAGCATAAATGTCACAGCCGTGTCAGGTTACTACTGTGACACTGATTTTCAGGCAGTGCCTGTCCAGACCCCAGGGGGCTGCCAGCGCGACGCTAACTAAAGCAGGAAGTAGTTTAGAATAGTAGTCGAATACTTTTAGTACCTACAGCAAACCTTTATGGCATGTGTGTGTGACAGCTAGGGTTCCGGGCTTGGGCTGAAAAACAGCATCTGTGCTGAGATCCCGCCCGTTCCCCACACACAATTTTTTAAAAGTATACATATGTATGTATTATTTGAACAATATACAGTTTTATTTCTGTATTCAATTACTTATGACTGTATTGTGTGTGTCGTGGACTGATGTGGTTGGCAGAATCCTCGGCGTCCCTTTGAAGAGGCTGTGAGAAGAGCACAAAACCGTGTCTTCTGGCGCCAGTTCATACATGCCAAGACAGCACCTGCTGTTGAGGGTCACGATCCTCAGCACTGAGGCAACTATTAGGGAGGAGGAGGAGGAGTGTGTGTCGTGAATAAATGACTTTTATTATTTATTATTATTATAAACAATACATCTAAGTTATCTCCGGTGATCTCCCGGTCCATAGTACGACTACCTTCACGGAGGTCTGGATAATTCAACGGTGCAACCTCTAGGACGGTTCTCATATAAATTTCTTAAGAGACAGAAGGTCCACAAGATATATTTTTCTTTCTTTTTCTGGGAAGCTGTATGAAACACTTTCATTAAAATTCTAAGAGGCAAATCTACAGGAATCTTAGAGCTTTGGGGCGAGAGATCTTTTGACAAATGAAAAATTTAGTTTCCTTGGTAGAGTAGAGCATTTCATTAGCTTACTATCGTAGTTTTTAAGTAATACTTACAAATTAAATGTCTTTATTGCGAGTAAGCACGTTGTGAAAAATGTTTTGCACGTCAACATTATTTTAAAATTTACATTTACATCTTAGCAAGGGAAAAGATCCGCCATCATTTTGGAATGGCGGATTGATTCTTTATTCGTTTAATTTTATATTTACATGAATACTCTAAATAACTTGGCATTGGCGAAATTATCTCTTGAATAAGAGTAGAAGCCATTCAAATAAAAATAGAATAGAATAGAACTTTTCAAGGAAACTGACAACTGGTTGACAGCGAGGTAATGAGGCGTGATCACAGAACACTATTACCCTGGCGAGATGGTGCCGGGTTGTAACGTATGCGGCAATGCTAAGGCTCGTAGCTATAAAACTGTTAAACGATGGCTTAAATTATCAATTGTTGAACCACCAATTTTGTATGGCGAAATCCAGCGAAAATCCTTAAACTACTTATAATTATCAGTGGCGTGTTGATTATCTGTTTGTTATTTTGGAGCTCCTTTGCCCTGGAAGTAGCTCTGAGCCATAAGGCCGCCTTTGTACAATAATATATTTATTGTTATTTATTTATTTCAAATTTGTCCAACATAACGGGCCCCAATGCGTAGGACATATGTTGTAACAATTCGTGAAATGTAATTCTTTTGTACAATAATCTACCATGGTATCTAACTTTAAGTCACCGTCTAACTTTCATATCTAACGGCCTGAGAGGTCAATAGATGTGTCATTTCCACTTTACCCGTATGTCCTACAAAGAGGGTGTCGTAAAAGGGCATTGGTGTAAAGTAGGTCAAAGGGATGCAACTCACACACAAGCCAAGTAGATAACGCCGGGAGGAAAACAAAAGAGGACTGACACTGTAGTACGAGTATTATTGTGTCACTACAAGAGTTACTGTTTCAGATAACTTCAAAGGATTTTAATTGCATGCATGCTATTGTATGACCGTCTAAATCAGTCTTCGCCAGCGCGGTACAGGCATGCGGGGGTAGGACAGAGGAGGGGGTGTAACGGAAATGCGCCTGCCGCCCGCACCTCTCTCGGTCCCCGTTGTCGTCCTACCCCCGCGTCCCTGTACCGCGCAGGCGAAGACTGATTTAGACGGTCATACTACAGAAAAGTATTTGACAATGCCAGATTCGGCCCCACCATCAACCGCATGATGAACAAGATAACGAATAAATGTAAAAATATCTCCGTTTTTTACTAAAAATATTGGTTTAAAATAAAGTTTTGTACAACATGCGAGTCGAAAAAACAGCTTAATTAAGAATACAGAAAATAGTAAGAAATCGAAGCGAATTATTCATTGTATTTGTTATCAGTTTCTACTACTCTCGCAACTCCTACTGATTATGATTATGCAATATGAAACCTGTAATAAGTCCCCAACAAAATGATATATGAGCTTCAATGGTTACGTAGGTGACCAAAGGTGGGGCAAAGCTACATTTAAATGTGGCAATGTCATTTACACTGAAGAAACAGGTATGCCAATATTAAAAAAAAATCGTATAATTTTCTACCTCAGTTAACTTGTGTCTAAATATCCGCCTAAGATAGGTTTACTACAAAACAGTCTTAGGTTATAATTTGAAGCAATTATTCCCATTCATCAGAGAATAAACTGTAAAAGCCATTACATCAGGAGCAATTAGGCTCAGGTCAGACTCCAAACCCTCACGTTCACGTTAGTAAATCGTATTTTCACCTGTAAAAATTGCCCCGGGTGAAATTGAAAAATTCGCGGCCGTCGCTCGTCCACTCCACTTCATACTGTCCTGGGAAAAGCTATATTTTCCGCTTTTACTACTTTGGTATGCCGCTATATCAAGATAGAAAATGCGCGAAATATTACCTAGGTCTTATTTACGACTTTTAGGGACAGTGCTACTAGGTACTATTGTATGGACCATCTTATCTTATCTTATCCTGATTGTGTGCCAATGTGGCGGCACTTCGACCCATTGGGATCTCTTGTGCTCTCCCCTTTCCTTTATGCTCCTTCCTCCTCCCTAAAGATATAACTCATTAGGTCCGCTATGCAGCTCACGGGAAGGAGCCTGTAGTCTTCTGGTTCCGGATAGGCCGACCCCAGGAGACTCATTCGCTTTCTAGCCAGTGAGTCACATTCACACAGTAGGTGTTTCATGGACTCCGTTTTGTCACCACAGGCTCTGCAGGTTGGAGACTCAGCTAAACCCATCCTTTGCAACAGGTCGTTCGTTGCTTGATGTCCCGTTAGCGCCCCAATTATGAGCCGCATCTTGTATGGACCATAGACTGATCTCCGAATTACAATAATACTTTGGTGTACTGTCTAACACAGAGAAAAGTATACAGGAGAGTTTTTAAGGTTGAGATTATCTCAAAAACTACTTGACCTATTGCAAGAATACTTTTACTGTTAGATAGATAAAAGTTAAAACTATGTAACTGTCTCTTGAGAACTGAGTTTTGCTTATTAATAGGCGTTACTCACGTGATAATATATCATAAATATAATAAAATGTATAGTGTTATACTTTTATTATGTGCCCTAGATTGTACGGACAACATCAGATCAATGGTAACACTTGCAGTACGATTTTAAATCTTACGACGCAGGTCATAAGAATGGTCCGAACCCAAAGTGTTACACTTGATACTTGATCTGCTGTTAGCTACAACGTATTGAAAAACATTACCTACAGTTTAACTGAGTTAGAAATTTAAATACAAACAAATAACTATAGAAATGCTAGACCTTAAAATTCGCTTCTGAAAGCTAGCTTTTCAAACAGAATTTACCGCGTCAGTTTACCGGGGCTCATCCACTCGCCAACTGTTACTTTTCTCTTCAAATTCCCGGAAATTCCCGGATATTTCCGGGTATTCCCGCGGCACTGGACGTGTTTGTAAAATTTAATGAGAAATCACGCCCGTGGCATGACTCGGAATGCATTATAACGCTTAACTGCGCTACTTTGCTTAACCGAATTACTTAGTGAATGACCTCTCGCTGTTCGGTCTATAAATAAAATAAATATAATAAAATGAAAGAGCATTTCTTTCTATTAATTTTCGACTGCTTTAAGGGTCAGAGCAAACCTACGGAGTGGAGTGGCGGCGAAGAGCATTCTCCGGGGCGGGGGCAAGGTACACCGACCGGCGGCGGGATTCCACGATCGCCTAGCGAATTGGCATCCTCCGCGCGACTCCGAGCGCACGCCCGTCACGCGCAGCTCTCAGTGGCATGTTACTTCGCTATAACGATTACAATCGTATGTTGAAGTAAATAAAGTTGAATTCAAATTGTTCCTAAATTATTCGCTACGCCGCCACTCCACTAGGTACACCACTCCACCACACTACAATACGTGAATCTTTTTAGGGTTATGTACCTAGCTCAAGATGAAAAAGGAACCTTTAGGCCGTGAGTGAACTACACTTATCGCGCGACAATAAATCGTAGTGCGTGCCTGCCTTATAGGATCACTTCGTTGTTCATCCGCGAAAATCGAAAAGTCGTAGAACAAAAGGTTCTTCAGTTTACGGCACTGAAGTTTCAGCTTTCCTGTATATTTACTTACAAATAAAAATGTTTGGAATAAACAATTTAATTAATATTGACCGTAACAAAACTCTATGTAACTTTTCCGCAAAAACTCCGGAGCTCATATTTACCTTACCTTTTCTGGGCCTTGAATTATTCACATCGAGCGGCAAGGGACTGCCGGGAATTTAGTCCGTGCTTCTTAGGGTCTATTCACACTGGAGATGTGGCGCGCAGTCTTATAAAATGTGCTGCTGAAATTTTTGGGCCACATTTTCTCCTCAGAATTGGCACCTTGTCGAATGTCGAATTATAGAAACGGTAAACCTTTATAATATCCACTTAAAATTACATACGAGAATAAGTTATCTAGATGACAGTGCAGCAGTTTTGAAATCAAACGTGGTGACCTTTATTAACGGTCCCCAACTCGCGTAATTTTCTAAAACCGAAAATACCTAATAATAACGACAGGCTGTGCCACCTGTCATAGGGTTTAGCTTGGCATAAAGTGTATCCAGTAGAATCGGGGAAAAACGCTTACTGGAATCTGGACTCGCTACAAATATATAGGAATCGACAGTTATATGCGTGCCGTGCCACATCGACGATGGGAATCTTCCCATCGTCGATGTGACACGATTACATATCTATGTAATATTATATTTTAGAGAGCAGGCGGCGCAGTCGCTTCGTATCAGCCACCAGTGTGAACAGACTCTTACAGAAAGCAACGACGTTAAGTAACGCTTTTTTATATTCCTACGACGACGAAGCTGCAGCGGTCCATTACAGTTTATGCAATTTACCCAATGCAGACAAAATAGTGCTGTTTACTCTGTATTACATTCAAAATATTGCTGACTTAAATCAAATAGCTGAGATTGTGGTTAATGAAAGTTAATCTAATGATTAAGAAGTGATATTGCAACGGAAGTTGGCTCATGTTCAATCCAAACATTGTGGTGGCCGCTCATAGAATCATATCTCGTTATTTCAAGTAAATACATAATATTATATTTGTACACACGAAGACAGAGAAAAGTATGCCGCGGGGCCTCAATAAGGTTGAGATTTTCTCAAAAACTACTGGACCGAATTTAATAATTCTTTACAGTTACATAGTTTTATCTTTTATCTATCAAACAGTGAAATAATTCTTGCAATAGATCGAGTAGATTTTGAGATAATCTCAACCTTAAAAAGTCTCCTGTAAATTTTCCTCTGTGTTAGACCGTACGTCAATTTTTTAAAATTTAGATACATTTACTTCTTTCAAGGAAAAGGTGCCAACGCTGAGGAAAAAAGCTTCGAGCTCTTAAGTAGGCACTTAGGAGTGATTGCCAAGAAAATTAGTAGTGAGAAAATATTAGTAAATTTCTTAATAAATCATACTCATACTCATACTCATTTATTCGGCCTTAGGTACACTATGGAACACTTGGTTACCTATATTACATTGTAGTATTCTATATTACATCAGCGCCGGACTTTCCGATGCGCTATGTTCTGTCTTCTCGAAGCGCAGTTGATTTTATAATCACGAAAATACTATGCGTGTCTTTGAACTGGTGTATGCTTCTGTATTTGTTCAGTATTGTATCATACTCAACGTTAAACAATAACGCTAAGTTTTACGATCGATTGTTTTTTTATAAATTGTACGTCGCGTCGCATCACGTCTCCAGTGTGAACTAAGCCTTTAGGGACGCCAGTCCATTACATCGATCAGATTGAATGTAAAGTAGAAAAATTGGGAGTGAGGGCTCGCTGAGTGAGTCAGGAATCTTGGGGCACTTGTAATTATGTGATGAGAGCATGTTGCTTTGTGAATAAGGGAACTGATGGAAGAATTACTTAGGAGATAAGTACATCTACATTTATGACTCATCAAGTATATCTTGCGGGCAAGCCGAGATGCGGGTATAGCCGAACGCACAACGCAACTTATTTCATTTATTTTATTAATGTACTCGACAGTTCGTCATTTGCCAATGTCATGTTACAGAAAATTCAATATATTCAATAGTCTTCTATCTTCCTCCAGGGGAGTCGCAGTGGCGTCTTCACCCTGGGTAGCCGCGTCTTTTTGTTTTCCTCCAGAGGAGACGCCGTAGCGTCATCACTCTGGACGAAGCAGCTCGACAGTCACGTTCACTCCCGAGCTTGTAGCGGGAACTCTTGATAAAAGCTTGAAACTTCAGATCTTGCATAAATAATCCAATAACTTCACCGTACTGTCATTCGCGAACATTTTTTGATTAATTTAACGTGATATTAAACACAAAATAGTCCCTGTAGACATTAAAAGGAAAATTATCAAATAATTTCACAACCGTCGTTTCCCGCCATTACTTAATTTAAGCTCGTTCTTATAGGCCACAGACCACTTACCCCATAGACCTGTAACAGGAGGGCGCCCGTTTCTGCCCGCACATGAGCGCAAAATTGCTTCGCGACACGCGTAACCTTGAGATATCGAAACGGGTTTAATATGGCGCCCTGCCCCCGCTTCGTCTAATTGCGCCTATCGCTTGACAGAATTTTTCGCTTGCAAATTGCCAGACTCTGCCCCACCATCAACCGCAAGTTGTACAAGATAACGAATAAATGTAAAAATATCTCCGTTTTTTAATAAAATTATTGGTTTAAAATAAAGTTTTGTATAAGTTGCGATTCGAAAAAAACAGCTTAATTAAGAATTCCGAAAATAGTAAGAAATCGAAGCGATTTATTTATTGTTTTTGTTATTCTTCTATAGGAGTTGCGAGAGTAGTATAAAATGATACTGATTATGCAATATGAAACCTGTAGTAAGTCCCCAACAAAATTATAGGTACAGATTAAATGGTCACGTAGTTTTGTAGGTGGGGCAAAGCTCCATTGAAATGTGGCAAAGTCTTTTGTACCGATTTCATGTCTATGGGGTAAGTGGTCTGTGTTATAGGCTGTTATCATTGATCTCCTATAAACAACTAGATACACAGTCTGTCTTCTAAAAATGTCCGAGCGCAAAGAAGGTCCATACGGATGAATGGACCCTCAATTGCTTTATTGGACATTATTTGGACGTTAACAATGGACCCTTAATGGACGTTTTTTTAAATTGTTTTAGTAAGACCTTTGTGTATCTAGTTGTTTATAGGAGATCAATGTTTGTTATTCATAAACGTGATTTAAAGTTACGCCACGGTTTAGGCCCCCTGTCCTTCTAACTTAAACTTATTTAACAAGTGTGAAAGGGATAGCGTTTAAGTGATGATTTAAGTGATGTGAGGTTGAACTAGGTTTATGAATAACACCATTATTTAACTTTTAACTAAATATAAAAGGATGGTAAATATTGCATCTACCATCTACAATTAAGTATAAGTAAAATATTAGGTTCCCAGGTTCGATTCCCAGCTAGGGCAGCCATGTACCAATGAGTTATCCTCGGTTTTTTCGACGGAAAAACTTACGTACATTTACCGAGTGCTCTCAAAGCGGTGAAGGAAAACATCGTGATGAAACCTGCATGCCGTAGAAGAAGAAAAAAATCTAAGGCATGTGAAATCCGCCAACCCGCACTGGGCCCGCGTGGTGGATTATGGCCCCAGCTCCCTCGATGTAAGGGAAGGTCTGTGCCCGAGCAGTGGGGCAATATAAATAGACTGATGATGATGAAAATATTATAGAACCTAGCTTAGTCCGCAAATAATAAATACTGTGAATGATAAATAATCATCTTACTTTACATAACAATGAACTCAAACGTTAACATCACAAATTCAATTTTAACCTCAACAGTTCTTCAACTTTTAAATAAACTTCAGTTTTTAAATTCCAAATCCGTACGGAAATTAATTGGATTGTAAATAAAAATACACATTCCAATTAAAATCTACATCAGATTCCATTCCACTCAAAAAGGTATCATTAATTGTTGCCGAGACAGAGGCGGAGTTAGGGAAGGTGACACAATCGGGTGTCACTGTATGTGTAACCCCTTTTTTTGTCCAAGGTAAAACACGCCTACGTCCGGGGGAGCGTGTTGATTATGTCGGGCTCGCCACCCTGAAGGGGCGGAATACGACTAAGCTTCCTGGGCCTTGCCACAGCCATGGGAACTGCGATACATCCGAGACCCGACTGGCGCCCCGAGTAGTCCCCATTGCAGGGTCTGTGTAACCCCTACCTAGATTAAACCTAGTCATAAGGCAAGTAAATTGTGATACAAGTTAGTTAAATATGACCTAATTTTAGGAAAATATTGAATTTGAAATACAAATATATAGTCTCCTACAAAACATCACCCATTTCAAGGCTCTTCCCTAGTTACTTTATAATGTCGGATGTTAGTTTTCCTCTCATAAAACGGTCACCAATTTCAATGCATTTCCCTAGCTATATTATGACAGCGGATACTATATTGGCAACAATCACACAATCGTCAACCATTTTAACGCGCTTAGGTAAGCTATATCAAATGTCGGATGTGAATTTGTCTCCCAAAACGGTCACCCATTACAATGAGCTTCCCTAACTCCCTCCCTGTTCTCGGATGTCAATATAATCTTCCACAAATTCATAAATGCGTACGTGACATGTTCCTACGAAGCCTCGACTCGAAGTCGCATAACATGTAAATTTTGTACGGTGCCATATTTTGTAAGGGTTTCGATACATAAAATCGATTATGTAGATTGGACGGAATCTATAATACGTTTAGCTTTTTTGTTGGAGTCCAAACGGTTCTGCCTGGACAGAATCTGATGTAGAATTTTGAGGCCGACTCTTCTTCTATACAGGGTGTAACGTAAAGGGTATATGAAGCCGAAGGGAGGGTGTTCAGTATCGGTAACTGAACAACTCTTGTTCTACGATTTTTCGATTTTCGCGAATTTATTTTTTGACTTTTCATACATTTCGTACCGGTCAGCTGATCGATTTGTATGAGACATTATTTTTATTTTTTATTCGAAAAGTTGTAGAACAAAAGTTGTTCAGTTACCGCTCCTGAACACCCTCCCTACGGCTTCATATACCCTTTACGTTACACCCTGTATATAATCTTGAGGTCGACATACCTATACCTAAATAAATAAACTAATAAGCCTTTTAGTAAACTCACAATTAAAATATGATTAAGTAAGTAGGTATTAAAATTCAAAATTATGATTATGGTAGATGTTAAGTACTAAAATTACATTCATTGCATTATTTGAATAAATACATCTAAGTGATCTTTCTTCTTTCCTTTTCTTAGCGTGTGAGTTCTTCCATGATTGGGTGAAAGCCTCCTCCATCGTTGCCTTTCTGTCTTTGTCAGTCGATTTTCTGCCAAAATCCCTGACACTTTTGACTTCACACAAATTTCGCCTAAAAATCAGAACTCCGACAATTTCTCAAGTATAACCAGGCTTTAACGGCAGCAGGCAGTGAATGATCATCTGTTCTGCTGTCGGTGACGTCACGGGCGGGCCGATTAATCTGCCGCCGCCTTACAATTTGTCAGCGCCATTGACTGACTGATCGTCAGTTGTTACGGCTCGGTGGGATGAGAAGACTTTGTTTACCACTACATTGTGGATAGATATCTGCGTAGAGAGCTCGGTGGCGAAGCGATTGGGTAATTGGAGGTCCCATGTTCGATTCCCGCTCAAGTCAACCATACACACTCATGGTCGGTGTGTCGGTCTAACTTCGCTGTTTAAGGCCCGTACTAATAAATCACTCTCAGCTCAAAAGTTAATCTTGAGAACGACCTCAATAGAAACGGCAGTTCCTATTAATAAACGTTACGTGAGCCGTAACTTACGTGCGCGTTTAGGAATCGGGTATCACGTGAGTAACGCCGTATTAATAAACAAAACTCATTTCTCAAGAGAACTGTCAAACTCACACTTGAGAACGTATTTGCTGATTGCAGGAGAACCGCGACGTTTACTTGAGTTCTTCCACTTGAGAAAGACATCACGTGATACGCCTCAAGATTAGTTTATTAATAAATGACATACTTACTTGAGATAGTATTCAATTCACGTCTTAGGAGTGTATCAGCTGAATTCGGGTTTCACGGGCCGAGACATTGGCCCCATGCTCCTATTTAAATGAAGTCATCTCGATATCTATTCAAGTTACGTGAACTTAACTGGGAATCCGTAGGGAGAGTCTAGTCTATTCACAACGTTGAAGTTGCCATTGAAGCGTCAGTAATTCGCCTAATGAAATCCCTGGGGTTGCCAACTATACGGCACGGGCCAGGTTGCCTGGCAAGCGAACTATTAGACTACGAAACATTAGACTAAAATGCAATTAGGTTATTTACCAATACATGAGAAAATTTATGTATATTTATAGAATGCTCTCAAAACTGTGAAGGAAAACGTCGTGATGAAACCTGCATGCTGTAAAAAATCTAAGGCATGTATAATTCGTATCGAGATCATGCAAGATTTGTCCTTCTAAATCTCCGAAATACCGAGATTGACATTTTGCTGCGAGATTGCATTTCCTAGTTGCCAATACAAAAACATAAAACTGAATCAGTTAAACCAGGTACTAATCCACTGGCTTTTACTTTCGTCTCACATTTATTACTAAAATCTGTGAACTCTTCCACTACTTCTACGATATTATGTTATGATGTACTTAATAAAATAATTTGTTGAATTAACTACCCTAAAATGTACGTTCTCGTCTAAAAATAATTTGTATAAAACATTTTTTTTAATATATAATTATTTAGGGATATTTGTACACATAAAGTGACGATGCCAATCCCATCGCACCTATTCTAAATTAACCTATCTACTTAAATTTTATAAAAGATCGAGAACAGCATTTTAGCTGGGCCTGAAGTTGGCTCAGCTAAAATGCCGTGGAATATACCTACATCTAATTTACATAAACCTAAACTATTAATAACATGCTCTCTTTTAGTCGCGTACCGGACACATTCCATAAAAATAAAAAAAACTTAAATAAATCTTAAACCAACAGCAATCGGAGATTGCCAAAATTGTTGCACAGTGGTACAAAATTCGGAAAAATTCAGCCCTAGGGTAAAAGTTAGACCACTGCAATCCGAGTTGGTATTGGCGGATTATGCAGCAGTGTGCAGTATCAAAATGCTTTCCAATCAACGCTAAGAGGCTGCAATCGGTTGGCGAAAATCTAATCTACAGAACACAGGTCATCGCTGTTTGAACTAGATTACCACGATGCGGGTCTATCTACACTTACATACAGAGTAATGGTAAGAGTGATTGCAGCGAAAATCGATTAACTATGACGCCTCAGCGTTGGTAAAAGACATTGCCACATTTCAATGGAGCTTTGTCCCACCTACAAAACTACGTGACCATTTAAGCTGTCATTTAATTGGGGACTTATTACAGGTTTCATATTGCATAATCATAATCAGTATCATTTACTACTACTCTCGCAACTCCTATAGAAGAATAACAAAAACAATGAGTAAATCGCTTCGATTTCTTACTATTTTCTGAATTCTTAATTAAGCTGTTTTTTGCGATACGCAACTTGTACAAAACTTATTTTAAACCAATAATTTTAATAAAATACGGAGATATTTTTACATTTATTCGTTATCTTGTACAACTTGCGGTTGATGGTGGGGCAGAATCTGGCATTGTCATTTCCAAATTCTCATTATTCAGAATTGTAGCTCTGTAACATTTCAAGCAGACGTTCAGTTCACATGAAATATATTCCTCATTTACATCAATGTACGTTATCTGTTCTATTAGACAATAGACATGATCTGGTTCGATAACTTTGAAGGCTTTATCACATCGTGAGGTCACTTAGTATCTAGCTCTATCGTAGATAGATTTACGAGTTGTGAGCGTGATTTAAATTTTATTACTTAGGACTTTTTACGATCCTAAATGACAATGCTAGATTCTGCCCCACCATCAACCGCAAGATGTACAAGATAACGAATAAAGGAAAAAATATCTCCGTTTTTTATTAAAATTATTGGTTTAAAACAAAGTCTTGTACATCTAGCGAGTCGAAAAAAACAGCCTAATTAAGAATTCAGAAAACAGTAAGAAATCGAAACGAATTATTCATTGTTTTTGTTATTCTTCTATAGGAGTTGCGAGAGTAGTAGAAAATGATACTAATTATGATTATGCAGTATGAAACCTGTAATAAGTCCCCAACAAAATGATATTTACAGCTTAAATGGTCACGTAGTTTTGTAGGTGGGGCAAAGCTCCATTGAAATGTGGCAATGTCTTTTTGAGAACTACCTAGTTTTTTGTCAGATATTTTTTACCCGCCTGCCCCAGATTGAGGGTAATGTTTTTCGGATGCATGTATGTATGTATATCCATTCCTTCCTGCCATCCTGTAGCCTAAACGTCTTGATGGATTTTGGTGTATGAGGTATCGTAGATTCTTCTTGATTACGGGAGTATCATAGGGATAAAAAATTAAAATTAAAGGGGATTTTTTTTCGCAGTCTGGTTTTTTGTTTTTGGAAATAATTTCTGTTTGTTAATTGTTAGTAAAACCGTCATACCTAAAATAACTTACAAACTAAAATGTTACCTAAACATCTCATGAAAATTATCTAATGATTGGTCAGTCACAAATGTAATTAATTCCGCCAGCGAGCCAATTTAGTTGATGTAAAACAATTAACGGTAACATAATTTTGTGGAAAGCTAAATTGCAAAATTCAATTCTGCCTGTCCCAATGTCCCTAGTGGTCCCCATAGACAACGTGTGTAGGTACCCTACCAATGCTTTTGACTACATTTTCGTTCGAGTTAACTAACTTCTCTATATTTATAAGATTTCTCTCACTTACTCCATTAGCAAGTACCTACTCTTCGAAAACAGTTTCTCTTCTATCGATATTTTTCTTGTTCTTCTTTTATCTCTTCTTCTCTATCACGTATCACGTGATGTTTTTGTCAAGTGGAAGAACTCAAGTTAAACATCGCGGTTCGCCTGCAATCAGCAAATACGTTCTCAAGTCAAAATCATCTTAAAAAAATACTATTGAATAAATATGCTGCATAATGTAAGTAGAATCATAGCTCCAATTTGCCTGCTTATCTTTTTCATACAAATAAATGTGCTACAAAGCCCACAAATTTAATACATGTAAACTTACCATGATTACATATTAAGTAAGTGCTAAATTTAATTAAGTAAATATTAAGTATTACTTAAGTTTAAAATGGCGCCACTGGCGACCTCTTCCGGCTCATATAATCTCTCACAAATGAGATTGAGAGCCCGGAAAGTGCTATAATTTTTGTAACCCTTTTTCAATGAAATAAACAGTTTAAATTTTTTTTTTTAAGTGTGAGTTTGACAGTTCTCCTGAGAACTGAGTTTTGTTTATTAATACGGCGTTACTCA
Source organism: Tachystola acroxantha (assembly GCA_963506565.1). Lineage (NCBI taxonomy): Eukaryota > Metazoa > Arthropoda > Insecta > Lepidoptera > Oecophoridae > Tachystola > Tachystola acroxantha. The sequence continues at coordinate 5,576,667 of OY735894.1, read as the reverse complement.
CGTGACACCCGATTCCTAAACGCGCTAAGTTACGTTTATTAATAGGAACGCCATCTTGAGGTCGTTCTCAAGATTGACTTTTGAGCTGAGAGTGATTTATTAATACGGGCCTTAGATTCAAACTACACCGGTATTCAAAACTATAGGCCTATTTTCGCGATCGTAATACGATTAAGTGTCGCCGCACATGGGCCACACGCGACAGCCACAAACGCCGCCACGAGAAGCAAGAAGCGGCTACAAAGGTAGCTGAAGCGCGCGACAGCCACTTGTGGCCGGTGGTCGACACTTGCGGTCGGTGGCTGCTACTTTCTTTAACCCATGCGTGCAGTATAGTTTACTGAGGCAAGGGAGAGAGGGGCGCGGAATCGCGCGAGTGGCGTGTGGCGGCTTTTTGTGTCGGCGTTTAGTGGCCGGTGCGAGCCACAAGAAGCAAGCTGCGACGATTTGTAGCGTGTGGCCGCAACCGGCGCCAACCGTGTGCGGCGAGTCCATATAAAATGTATGAAAATTACAGGAAATATGCCTGTGGCGGCGTTTTGTGGTTGTGGCCGGCGGCCCGTGTGCGGGAGCCCTAAGATTTCTATGGGTTTGTCTACTTTATTCCTATGGTAGAGGTAACGCCGTCTTTCTACCCGCAGCGGCGTAGATTACTCGTACAACTATGATACGTTCATTTTAATTGGATGCAAGCTGCTCTTTGATCCACTATAAAGTTGGTATTAAATTTAAATTTTACCTCGCAGCTTCCTACTGAATAAATACAGACATGAAAGTTATTTTAGTGGCATGTTAGTCAAACACGTACTTGTGTACTCCGCTGGATGTGCAGTCCGAAGTCGATCTTGGCTTATGTAAGAGAAGATACGAGCCCCCTAGCCAAATGGTTTGACTTTCGTCATAACGCTACTAGAATAGAAAGAAAATAACATTGCTACATTTCAATGGAGCTTTGCCCCACCTACAATGGTTGAAATGGTTAACTCACAAGTGGATGCCATAAAGTCTATATTAAACGAATCTCTTGGGATGTCCGAGTTAGGTGAGTAACATAAAGCTGCTATCTCTATCATAACTTTAGTAAAAGAAAGTGATGGTAGAATTTTAGGACGTGTCAAATGACATTGCCACATTTCAATGGAGTTTTGCCCCGCCTATGTGACGATTGAAGCTGTTCTATCTTTTGTTGCGGACTTATTACAGGTTTCATATTGCATAATCATAATCAGTAGGAGGCGCGAGAGTAGTAGAAAATAATAACTAAACCAATGAATATTTCGCTTCGATTTCTTACCATTTTCTGAATTCTTAATTAAGCTGTTTTTTCGACACGTTTGATGTACAAAACTTTATTTTAAACCTATAATTTTAATAGAATAACGGAGGTATTACATTTAGTCGTTATCTTGTTCATCGTATCTTGATAGTGGGGCAGAATCTGACATTGTCATTTAAGTTAAGAATTTAATGTCAATCCATATCTTGATAATTCTAATCTAAAAACTCTCATGTACACTTTACTCTGAGACCGAATTTGGAATCGAACTGTGTTTCCATAACGACAGTCCAGTGCTGTAACCGCAGAGCTAGCGAGCGCAAGTTTATGTAACAAAAACCGATTGCGGGGATATTTTTCAAACAGCGCGTGTTCGCTCTAACGATTATTGAACGGACCCAAAGGAGTATCAAAAAGTTCCATTTTGTTTTTATTCATTTATTTATTTATTTAACAGTTGCACAACCGTCAGCCGTTTAATCAGTAATAAGTAGAGGCTAAATTCTAGCATGTGTTTTATTAAACTAAACTAAACTTTTAAGAAGTTTGGATCTGCGCAAAAATAGAGATGAGTGGAACGGTTGGGGAAGGCCATTGCCTCTTGTCATTGGGTCTTTGTTGTCTGAAAATAAAATGATTTATTACTATTATTATTATTTAACAAAGTTTTGAAACTAAGCTATTTAAATTGGCATGTGTAGGGAAAGACCAAAACCGCTGAATCCTAATCAAAAGTTGCCGATTTTTACAGAATCGTGAGCAAGGGGGCGGAACCTATCTGCCCCTATCTAATGGCGGTATAGGGGGGTTCCGGGGCACTGGGTTTATTTTTGAAAAGTTGGTAAAACAAAGATAAATTTGAATCGACTTGGCAAGATTAATGTGCCAAGTTTAATACGCGGCATCAGCATCGATGGAAATGAATGTGTATAGCAGGGATGGTAAATTCGAGGCCCGCGTTCTATATAGCAACCCATTTTTAAACCTCGATGCAAAAATAGAGGATGTATAAGTTTAATATGGGCGTGGCTCTGTGGCAGGCAACCTAGCTCTAAAAGAACGTAAATAAATAAATAGACATTTATTCATCTGAAACATTGGTTGTACATAAACTAGAGCTTAAAAATAACTTAGTTACGATAGTTTGTTACAGATGAATAAGCATCAGTGGCACGTTGCTTTTCAGGCCTTTCCTACTCTCGTACAGTCTCGCTAATCTCGAAAAGCACATAATTAAAAAGAAAGAACTTAATGCTATTAATTGATTACTATTTGAAAAGTTCCCATCTGTGACATAAGTACAAGGCACTACGGTAACGGTGTCCGTCCAGTAATTTGTACATAAATTGATTTAGTTTTTTTAAAGGCGATTTTATCGAGAGCGTTCTTGGTTATGATTCTAGAAGATTTATTCAGGCTTTGAAGATCTCTGTTTTAGTTTATTCAAATTCAAACGATTTATTGCAGTCACAAAGACCTGTTAAGAAGGGTCGTCAGAAACTTCCATGTTATAATCTGTCTGTTTGATGTCCTATAAATTTATGAGCATGCATAAAGTGATTCAATGTTGAGAAGGAAGCGACAGTTGTGTACCAGGATCGCAGATAACATGATAATAGCAGATGTAAGTACATGTCCAAGCAAGTGCAACACTTCTGGAGCCTTCTTATCTGAGTCGTAAAACTTGAAATCGTACTGCAAGTGTTACCATTGATCTGCTATCTATTATCTTTAAGGCTAAAAGGCGGTATGAGTTTATGTACATATCAAGTTTGGACTTCGGACTGTTCTTATTATCTGCGTCATAAGAGTTGAATTCGTACTGCAAGTAGTGTTACCATTGATCTGCTGTTGTCCGTACGTACAAAATGTCTCGCTGAATACAGAATAAATGATTAACGTGAAAGTCTCTCCGAGTTACGTAACGAACATCGATCAGCGTTTCTACATATAAACTCACAGCGGTAGTGAAAGTTCATTAACTTCCATCTGCTGCGATCCTGGTACACAATACTCGCTTCTTTCTCTTCACACATGTTCGTCGTTTGTAGCAGACCGCTTTACCAGCTTTTGTAACCAATATATAATTAGGAAATTTGTATGCGGCCCGGACTTGACTACTCCTGGTATCATTGACAAGTTGACAGGCACTTAGGGAATACTTAGCTGTTTTTGCATGCGTTAGAAGTTTGTTTTTCTTTGACCCTGTTACGAATTAAGACATTTTTACGTAAATACATTTGATTTATATGGATTATAAGTACCTACGTAGATTATTATAGAAATTCAAACCTTATGTTATATTATACAGGATATGTAAGTCGAAAGGAGTTGTTCAATCAATAATTGAACAACTTTTGTTTTACGATATTTCGAATAAAAGTTAAATTAATGTCGGATTTTGTTAAAATTGTATAAAGTGGCGAAAATTGAAAAGTTGTAGAACGAAAATTTATCAGTTAATAAACGAATCTGAATCTTAGTGTATACGGTACAAAGTCCAAAGTGATACACCTGATATTCATTCGACTCTAGGTACAGCAAAAAGTAGATGACCGTTCTTATTATATGCGACATAAGAGTTGAAATAGTACTGCAAGTGTTACCATTGATTTGTCGTTCGTACCCAAAGATGAATAGACAACCAATAAACGCGTTTAAAAAGACAAGCTGGAAACAAAATGTAGCACGAGAGAGTACCTACTCGTATAAAAAGTTTTCCCGCCCCGGTTCATAACTCACTCTAAGCCTCACACGAGCGCCCTCGAGGGAACTCGGCGGACCTCCGGGAAACGGCGGGAGTAGGGGCCGAGCCATGGGAGGACGACATCTCGCCCTAAGGCCGAAATTAAGGCCGAGATTCAGACACAGAAGGTCTCAATATTTCGACGGCATTGCAGCCTTCATGCATGGTCACGAGAAGACATCTGAATCTTAGTATGAAAGGTCCAAAGTCAAAAGTGATACACCTGATATTCTTTCAACACTTTAGGTAGAGTTGAAAGAATATCAATGAATAGGTTCATAACTCACTCTAAGCCTCACACGAGCGCCCTCGAGGGAATTCGGCGGACTTCCGGGAAATGGCGGGAGTAGGGGCCGAGCTATGGGAGGACGACATCTCGCCCTAAGGCCGAGATTCAGGCTCGTATTAATAAATCGCTCTCAACTCTGAGATCGAACTTGATAACTATCTTAAGATAGCGTTCCTATAAGATAAGATAATTCTTTATTGTACAGAATTTAGTTATACCTATTTAATTTTATTTTTCCTACATGAATTTAACCTCAAACTACTTACATCAAAATATATCCAGTCTTTTACGATTTATAGCAAACGAACAGAGAGCGAAAGAAAATCAAACGCATGTGTAATCCGCACTGGGCCTGCGTGTTGGATCATGGTCTGAGCTTCTTCATTTTAAGGGAAGGTATGTTCCCGAAAAGACTAGACTGACGATGATACAACTTCAGATTTCTGAATATCGCTTCACACTTATGGTTTCCACCACACAGACGCAGTTTCATCGCAACAACTAGGTCACCTGTTATGTGTATAAATCACAGGCCTCTCCTGCTGTCAACCGTGTCAAATGAAATAATAAGCTCTAACTGGCCTCGGTAAATTCTCTGCTCTGTAACCGCACCTGGTTGCCTAGATTGTTTTGTAGAAGTTAGTTTGTGCTGGAAAAGTACAAAATACGGAGCAGTCGGCACTGCCTTGGCTGTGGACTCATTAGGCAAATAGTTTGCGACTGACTGTAGTATCCAAATAAATTCGCGAAAATCGAAAAGATGTGGAACAAAAGTTGTTCAGTTACCGATACCGAACACCCTCCCTTCGGCTTTATATACCCTTTCCGTAATATGTATATTAGATAGAACATTCAAAACGGAATTTGACGTTTGTCAGAGCGAGCTTGACCGCGACTACCTACTTACAAACGTCAAATTCTAGAACAGAATAGAAAATATATTATTGGATTGCTCTTGAAAATGGCGGGTAACGACGGTTGCGAAATTATTTGATAATTTTTATTTTAATGTCTACAGTGGTTATTTTGTGTTTAATATCGCGTTAAATTAATCAAAAAATGTTCGCGAATGGTAAATTTATTGGATAATTGAGCAAGATCTGAAGTTTTAAACTTTTATCAAGAGTCCCGCTACAAGCTCGGGAGTGAACGTGACTGTCGAGCTGCTTCGTCCAGAGTGATGACGCTACGTCGACTCCTCTGGATAAAGAAAGGAAGACGCGGCTACCCAGAGTGATGCTACGGCGATGGAGGAAGATAGAACACTAGGAACTCGCCCATCCTCGCGCACTGGACACACCTGCACACGGCGGGCTGAGGGCGCAGGGTGGACGACAAACATCTGACTGGTCCGGGGTCGTTCTATTTTTAATATTATACATTTTGCTTGTGTTTGTTTTGTACCTACTAACATTAGTTTATAAGCCATTTTATTGTATTTTACTAACACCTATGGACCCTGCCCGAAATAAACAATTTTTTTTATGATATGTCGAATTCTCTGTAACATGACATTGGCAAATGACGAACGATAAATAATGTTTATTGATGGTATGTCTCCACCGATCCCGGTATCCGTTTGGATTGGAAACGGATCCCGGCAGTTTGTCTCCACCGATACCGGGATCCGTTTCCAACACAAAAAACAATTAATGTTTTTACCCACCGATCCCGGTATCCGCGGCTACAAGAAATAAATTATATTAATTGTGGAAACGGATCACGGTGCACAGAGATAAGAAAGGAATAATAATTACATAAGAGCGAGCTGACTCTAAACTCTTACTCAAAACTGTGTATTATATCTCTGTGTGAGTATGTAAGTCAGGCCACATCTTTAGGTATGTCTGTGTATACCATAGACTTAGGTAATTACCTACGCCTATGGTATGCCGCTATTCTTACATTCAAGTTAATTTCGGTATGAAACGAAACACACTTGATGAGATAAGGAAACTTTGCCTCATGCATAATAATTAAGTACTTTAATCTTTACACGCGTAAGCATAATTAATATTAATAAGGTTCTATTAATAATAGCGACGTAAGGGCACCGTTACACGTTCAATTTCGCATCAGTTCAAGTCTATATCAGGTGTGTTCTATTGTGACTTCATTCAGGGTTGTAGTCTCTTCGAAATGAAGAATGGTCTAAATGAAGAAAGGTCTAAATGAAGAAAGGTCTAAATGAAGAAATATCTAAATGAAGAAATGTCTAAATGAAGAAATGTCTAAATGAAGAAAGGTATAAATGATGAAAGCTCTAAATGACGAAAGTTTTAAATGAAGAAAGCTCTAAATGAAGAAAGGTCTAAATGAAGAAAGGTCTAAATGAAGAAAAGTCTAAATGAAGAAATGTTTAAATGAAGAAAGGTCTAAATGATGAAAGCTCTAAATGAAGAAAGCTCTAAATGAAGAAAGCTTTAAATGAAGAAAGTTCTAAATGGCGAAAGCTCTAAATAAAGAAACAAAGTAGGTAACTCTCTAACTTGACAGCAAAGGACAGAGCTGTCGAATCCATTAATAAAACTAAAAAGTCAACCTAGCGCTTCCATTTAACAGACTCACAATAATGTGAGTATAAATATACATAATATATAATCGGTTATACATAAGTATAACCGATTCCTAAAAATGATCCTATGTCCATTTAATTAACCGAGCTCACTCAAAGTTTTCTGGAAAAAAAAAATTTAAGTTTTTTTTTTAATATTTACAAAAGTAAACTATATATTTACATTAGAGAATTTAGAAAAGGGTATAAAAAAGAAAGAAAAAAATAATCATATGTATAAAAAGTACCTTCTTGGACGCGGTATTCTAGCCGTGACTGGCCTCTACCAGTCACAGGTAGAACACCGCGTCCAAGTCGCTCACATGCGAGCGGTCCAAGAGAGCGGCTGTGTTACCCCTTTTTTTAATTATTTTTACAATTACGTCATAGTCCGCATTCTAAGCTATCTACTAGTTAAAGAAAATCCCAACCAACCCCATAACCAAATGACAATGCCAGATTCTGCCCCACCATCAACCGCATGATGAACAAGATAACGAATAAATGTAAAAATATCTCGGTTTTTTAATAAAATTATTGGTTTAAAATAAAGTTTTGTACAAGTTGCGATTCGAAAAAAACAGCTTAATTAAGAATTCAGAAAATAGTATGAAATCAAAGCGAATTATTCATTGTTTGTGTTATCATTTTCTACTACTCTCGCAACTCCTACTGATTGTGATTATGCTATATAAAACCTGTAATAAGTCCCCAACAAAATGATAGGGTCCAGCGTCAATGGTCTCGTAGTTTTGTAGGTGGGGCAAAGCTCCATTGAAATCTGGCAATGTTATTTAATGAGATCTCCTGTTTTTACTCTATTTTATATGTTACTTTTCTTTATTTTCGACGGTAACAATTCTTGTGCATTAATTTAATAAATATTGTATCGTATTGAAAACGGCCTTATCTCGTCTGTAATTCCCAACGCAAAAGTGCCTCACATAATAAAATTGTGAAGACTCTCTCATCTTTTCAAGGGAGCTTTCATAAACATAAGTCAACACAGCATTTAATCAGAACGTTATTATGTTACGTACTGCCTGGCAATGTTGCCTTTGCACCTGCCAGTCAAAGATGATCTACCGACCCTCCCTCAAAAAGACCGTTCGAAGATCCCTGCGACGGAGGAAGACTAGAAATAGAGTTCTTAGTACACTGGTGGGACGAGATGTCGATAGTCCTGCCGAAATTAGAGCATGAATAACACATAAGAGCGTGATTCGTTTGACTGTTGCTTAGTATTAATGGCTCATACCTATACTCGTTTTATACATACACACATAATACACTTCTGTTGGGGTAGGGAGACGATGAACTTTCATATGCTGCGATCCTGGCCCACCAATCAAACATAAATATTATCTTAATCTAGGGCCACTCTCAGCACAAAACTCAATCTTGAAAACGACCTCAAGATGGCGTTCCTATTAATAAACGTAACTTAGGTGGGCTTTTAGGAATCGGGTATCACGTGAGTAACGCCGTATTAAAACTCAGTTCTTAAGAGAACTGTTAAACTCGCACTTGAGAACGTACTTGTTAATTGCAGGCGAACCGCGACTTTTAGTTGAGTTCTTCCACTTGAGAAAGACATAACGTGATACGCTCTCAATATTGGTTTATTAATAAATGATATACTTGAGATGGTGATCACGTCTTGAGAGTGTGTCAGCTGAATTCGCTCTTGAGGGCGGATTTGAACTCAGACTAAATACGGGGCTAAGAGTTATTTTTTATCCGTTTAATTGGATTCACTAAAATGATTTGCAATTTTATGGCCTAATTACGACAAAATGCCTATTAGAAAACCCTTATCAGAAATCTAGTATTTTATTACAGCAATTTCATTGATTGTTCTTACATTACACGTAACCTTAGAAGTTATGAACGGTATTTTTATATTCTCTGCTTTTCTATGTAAGTACACACTTAGAGCAGCTTGCGTGCGATTCTATTTAAGTTATTTTTAATTTTAGTTAAGTAAATGCGTTTAGTCGCTAAACTTGTTTACCCTAAACACAATTACAATATTAATATTATACGGTATAACACAGAGAAAAGTGTACAGGAGAGTTTGTAAAGTTGAGAATATCTCAAAAACTACTTGACATATTAGAAGAATTATTTCACTGTCAGATAGACAAATGTTAGAACTATGTAACTGTAAAATAGATATTAAATTCGTTCCAATAGTTTTTGAGACAATCTCAACCTTATTTAGGCCCCCTTGACTTTTTCAAGAACTAAAATTTTGACGTGCAAGATGTTAAACATGTTTAGGAGTTTAAACGCGTTTAGGCTACCGCTAAACAATATTTAGGAATGTTACATACGCCCATGGCAGCCACACACACTACGGTCTACCGGAGAGGTGTACCTGCACAGGTATACCTGCGCAGTTAGACCGGTGTGTATGGGAACCACAGACCACTTACTCCATAGACATGAACGAAATCGGTACAAATTTGCAAGCGAAAAATTCTGTCAACGATGAATGCATAGAGACGAAGCGGGGGACAGGGGTGTCGTATTAAAGAGATGCGTCCATGTCGATAATATCTCTAGGTTACACGTGTCACGAAGCAATTTTGCGCTCATGTGCGGATAGACACGAGCGTCCTCTTGTTACAGGTCTACGGGGTAAGTGGTCTGTGATGGGAACAGACCTGCGCAGGAGACCGGCGAAAGATCGAAAATTAATTCTTTTAAATAACGGATCGTACAGTCGACAGCAGATCAATGATAACACTTGCAGTACGATTTCAAATCTTACGACGCAAATAATAAGAACTGTCAAAAGTAAAAAGTGTTACCATTGATCAGCTGTCGACTGTACCATATACGCTACGACAATCGGTTGATCTGCTCAGATATACCTGTGTAGGTTTCCGGTAGACCGTAACGTGTGTGGCTGCCAACAAAAGTTTCTCTTCCAGTTGCCCTCCAACCTTTAATAGTCCACAACTTTCGTGCCTTCATAGAGAGATATGGTCTTTGGCTCCCATTCGAAATGACGGACCGGAAGAGGATAGTAGACCTAGAAAACATAAAGGACTGCATGTGTCCAAGAATCTACTGGCCTGCTTGCGGTGCCGACAACATCACATATGTCAATGGCTGCATCATGAATTGCTTGAACAAGACCTTGAGGAGACTAGGCCCTTGCGTCACCTTTAGGAGAAGTGGGGGAAGTGCTGCAGATATAGTCGTGCCTAAAGCTTGGAGAATTCACAAGTCGAAGAAGTCTTTAGGGGTGTACAGACGAAGCGATGTAGTTTTTAAAAATCGTTCTTAAGGCTTCGTATGAGCGTATTTTCAGTTTTTCGATGAAGGCTAACTAGCACTAACTACTAAAAAAAAAAAAACTACTAAAAAAAACGTCTGAAAAAAATATATACCTAGCAATCTTGTCTATTTAGGGACTGATGAATACCGATACACGATTGGACAAACTTCGCTCGATAGAAAAAAATCGCAAACATACCCCATCCATGTCATTTAAAATGGAAATTATGTCTAAACCGAAATAGTTATTCATACGAAATATATATCAAAATGTAGGGTATTATAATTACGAGAACTTTTTTTAAAAAACATCTGTTTTTATTGGCGTATTTTAATTTCCCTGCCAAAATTCATCAAAAATCAATAAAAATACAAATATGGAGTCACTGTGCCGTGCTCTTCACTACGCCGCTGCGGGACATCTTCTGTCTCGCGCTCGAGTTTGACAGCTCGCCGCCCCTTCTTATCTTATCTTATCTTATCCTGATTGGGTGCCAATGTGGCGGCACTTCGACCCATTGGGATCTTTTGTGCTCTCCCCTTTCCTTTATGCTCCTTCCTCCTCCCTAAAGATATAACTCAGTAGGTCCGCTATGCAGCTCATGGGAAGGAGCCTGTAGTCTTCTGGTTCCGGATAGGCCGACCCCAGGAGACTCATTCGCTTTCTAGCCAGTGAGTCACATTCACACAGTAGGTGTTTCATGGACTCCGTTTTGTCACCACAGGCTCTGCAGGTTGGAGATACAGCTAACCCCATCCTGTGCAACAGGTCGTTCGTTGCTTGATGTCCCGTTAGTGCCCCAATTATGAGCCGCATCTGGTTTCTGTTGTGTTTCCAGATTTTCCTGCACCAGCCTGTGTCTGTCTCGCCAATGAAAAGTTTGGAGTGTTTCAGCTCTTTGATGTTTTTCCACTCCAGGTTGTGCAAGTCTTTGGCCTTGGCCCGTAAGGCCATTTTGATGGTACTCATTGAGAGTCCCACATATGGCTCAGGTCCTGTTAGCGAGGACTGTGAGCCCTTTCTAGCCAGTTCATCAGCCGCTTCATTGCCCGTTAAGAAACTAAGTGACAAACAGATGACCTAGCTTAGTCGGTAGTGTAATATTTTTAGATGGTTATAGGAGGATCAGAATATTATTAGTGGAAGGGGAGGCCTTTTCCCAGCAGTGTGAAATTTTTAGCGATTTTATTACAATCGCTACGACATATTAATAATTCGACATACTCTATAAAACACAATACCTAAATGGAAGTAATGATGAAAGAATAAGTTATATTGTATATATATATATATAATATACTAACTTGTATTTTAACTGTATACACATATACAGTTTTAGAATTAAAACTATAGTGAGCCATTACTAAGACCGACAGTTTCGACCGATTTCGACGGTCTTTTTCAAGGTGAGCGCGCCACGCCCGCGTCGCCGTTGACGTTTCTTCGCGCACTGCGGATTAGCGCCCTCTGGGCGCGCTCCGACATAACTTGTCCCGCCGCCGACGACGGTGCGTTCGATGGCTGTAGCTGGATTCGTTGATTGATCTCACTTGCCGGGGAGTTACCGCCACTCACATTAGACTTTAACCATATAAGTGAGTGATATCCGTTTATATATAATAATTCACATATACAGTGAATACAATACACAATACACAGAGCGAATGTTGACGGAAGAGTCGGCAGAGGTAGACCGAGGAGAACGTACGTCGACCAAATTGGCGATGTCTTGAAAAAGGGTCAAGTACGGTCTAGGTACTGCAAACCGACGAGCATGCATGAAGAGATTGATGAATGCGGAGGAGGCAAGGGTTGTGTGCCAGGATCGCAGCAGATGGAAGTCAATCGTCTCTGCCTACCCCTACGGGAATCAGGCGTGAGTTTATAAATAACACAATACACATATACCTGTAACTTCAACTATAAAAACCCGTCGTTCTGCATTTGTAATTCCTTTAAAATCCCACGGGATAGGCTACCTAGTGTGGGCTTCACTGATACTAAGATAATGTAAAATATTGTATGGTAAATAAAACATTTCATTTCATCAAAGAACTGCATTTTTTAATTTGTTAATTGATCAATATCATTTTGAGAAAACTATATATTAAGGATATCATTTAAGTTTGAGGTTTTCACCAATAATATTCGAACGATTAAAAAAATCACTGTTGACAGCTTACATACATGCAAATTACGTACAGTCGAAGACGGAGATAAGTATACAGGGGGCCTCAATAAGGTTGACATTTTCTAAAAAACTACTGGACCGAATTTAATAATTATTTTACAGTTACATAGTTTTCACTTTTATCTATCAAACAGTGAAAGAATTTTTGTAATAGGTCAAGTAGTTTTTGAGAAAATCTCAACCTTAAAAACTCTCCTGTACACCTTTCTCTGTGTTTCCACCGTACCTACCTACTTATTAGAAAATAATTTAAAAATCGTCACACGATAATCTCAACCATAATAATTATGGTTCAATAATTACAATTAGTATACCCCGTTTACAAATTGTACAGTCATCGACAACAGTCCTTGTAATTCTTCCCGTAATGCATTAAAAGCGGCAACACTAGAGGTAGGTATTACGTATTGACGGGCGAAGGTCAAAAACGACCGAAAGGCAAAAGGTCAAAAGGATACTTCGCATACAATACGTTAGGGATGTATAGCGACCCTTAATGGGGGCAGATGATTGTTACACCGTTGCGTAATGTGGATCTGACATTGAATAGAAAAGGCGTTGCATTAGGTCCCTTCGGCCGTCTACGTAACCAGAGTTTCGTAACTGGTTTCAATGGAGGCTCTATTTTTACTTCTACGTAACCAGTTTCGATCAAGTAATTAAAGCAATATTTAGATAACTGTAGGTACTTGATCGAAACTAGTTACGTAGAAGTAAAAATATAGCCTCCATCGAAACCAGTTACGAAACTCCGGTTACGTAGGCGGCCGAAGGGCATTAGGTACTTACGTACAGTCCTTTTGAATTTATGTAATATTTTGTTCGTAATTTCTTTTTTACATATTTTATGACATCATTATAATATTATTCTATTTTTTTGTATTTAACTCTTTTATTCAATTTAAATAATTACAGAACTAATAATAAAAATTAAAATTAAAGATAAAAAACCTGCCCCAGGTCCCCCACTATAGGCAGCGTGCCCAAAAGGCTGGCAGCGTTGCCCCGCTGTATCGCGAGGCTGATACATTGTGCGAATTTTATCTATTGAATTCCTATTATATTTAAAATATAAATTGAACCCTATATGGCTCGTAGTGATGAAAACCACAAAATTTGACAGTTGCTGAACCGCCGATATTGTACGGTGAAATCCAGCGAAAAAACATTAACCACCGCCTAAATTTAAGTCACGTTTATCACTGGGAGCCTCGGCTAACCATAAATTCATCCTCAATCTTCAATGGGGCTATTACGTTTCTCAAAACGTTCAAATCATACCATGTCATAGCGAGCGCGACAGGGACAGTGCTATTGCATTGGTATAGCGGTGTCTCTGTTTGGCGCTCCATGACATGGTATGATTTGATCGTTTTGAGAACGGCACTGGTTCTCATAATTATGATAATGATAAGTAGGTACCTAAAAACTATAACCATATAAGTATGTACCTAGATTATTAAAATTACAACCACTTGACTTTAAGATGTCATAAAATTCGAAAGTCGTTATTATTAGAAACATTCCATTTTTAAATTTTCTAGTTGCATCATGGTTTCAAGTCATGTTTTTATATTTAAAATCATTGGTGAGTAACCTTAAGGGCCTGATAATGAGCCAACTAGCGCCGTCAATCTTGAAAAATAATATCTTCCAATTTAATAAGTTTTATTAAAAAAGCTATTTACAAAATGTTTATTACGATAAATACTATTCTTTAAATGCTTATTTATAACGTGATTCAATTTCGGTAAGTTGTAGTTCGCATAATTGCGAAAAACGGCCGTTTTTGGCACATTTGTGAACTACAACTTAGCTTGTCGCAATTATGCCATGTATTGTATATTGAAAAATAGTATTCATCCTCATAAACATTTTGTAAATAGCTTTTTTAATAAAATTTATTATATTGGAAGATATTATTTTTTCAAGATTGGCGGCGCTAGTTGGCTGATATCAGGCCCTTAATATCTTTTTCGCTTGTACATTTTCTGGACTCAAAGTTATCTTAACCTATGATCGCGGAAACCATTTGATTTTAACTTGTACAAGCACAAATGCAAGTGGGGGGAATCCCCTGAATTAAAAAAGAAACAAAAGAAATCCCCTAAAATAAAATTACATTCAACAGTTTTCCTGATAACCGCTGTCCAAACACAGCGTCGCCAGGATGGATGGGAAGCATTTGACTACTTCGCCCCAACCTGGACTTCTGATGTCGTAGACCTGGACAAAATACCCCTTACGAAGCCATGTAGCGACTGTCCTCGAGTGTACTTACCCATATGTGGGACTGATAATGTAACATATACCAACGAATGCCAGATGACCTGTTATAACATTAATAATAACATAACTACAGGGAATAAGGTGTTGAAGTTTCGAGAAGGCCCTTGTACAGTGTTCGATGATTAAATGAGACAGCAGTGTTGCCAGACCTACGGAAAAATCCGTAGATCTACGGATTTCAGGCCTCGTCTACGGATATACAGAAATCAATGGCAAAACTACGGATTTTTAGCCTCAACTAACTTTGCCATTAAAGCATATAAAAGATATAACAGAGCCTGATTTTTGTGAGTAAAACCTTAGAGCAAATGCAAAACATGAAGTATAATCCTACTACGTTTCATTAAATGCAGCTGGCGCAGTAATTTTCGAAGAGAGCACAAGTTTGTTCTAATTTTTAAATTATTTACCGGCTATCAACCATATTTAAAAAAAGGACTACGGATTCTTCCAGAGTCTACGAAAATCTATGGATTTTTCAGCCTCGACCTACGGAATTTTGAAAAACGGATCTGGCAACACTGTGAGACAGAGAAGTAAGTCATTTTAAATAAATAAAGTTTTCAAGCTCGAATTATCTTTCGATAATTCAATTAACGACAAAGATGGTGTTATTAGGTCATGCCGCGTCCCTTTATAGCAAATCAAAGTTAGTACGGAACTTGCATTCAATTAGTTAGACGTGATTTTAAAATGTTTGTATTAATATTTCAATTTTATGACTAATATGCAGAATAAACAAATAATTAAAATTTCCATACTTTCAACATCAAATAAGTTCGGCTGGTATTTATTATACGAAAAGTCGAAAACCTTCCTTAGACGAATCTTTAGCTCAACGACCAGTATTATAACACTTCCTGTCGACCAGATCTAGACAGATACGCTTCCGCTGTTGCCTGCTAGTCATAAATGTGACTTAAAAGTTTTTCTTAGATTAACGAAGTGTGAAAGTGACATTGTTTGAGGTAAGTGAGGTTAAACTATATTTATGACTAACGTCCATGAGAAGCGCGCGAAAGGCCATTAGCTACTTTTTTGTGAAAATTCTAATTAAATAGTTTCCGTGGTATTTAGTGATTAATGATCACGTTAAGTTAATCAGGAGATGTCCGCGAACGTTTCTATTAATTGGAGTGCTCGAAAGAAGTCGTGTTTGTGAAATTTTGTGCTCTTGTCAAGGATTCCTTGCAAAGACTCAAAGATGGCGCGGATCGTTGAGTTTTTTCGTTTAGGGGTTTGGGAGGGTTGTGCGTAGGTTTAGGTTAGGTTATCTTCGTATATATGTATGTATTTATAAGAATTCAGACATTCTATTCACATCAGACCAGGCTGTATGCCCTAGTTGGTCTTGCCTTTCCCTCTGGGAAGAACTTAAAAACAACAACAATTTATGGCTAACAATAGAAGGTTACGCTTGTTAACGTTATATGCCGTTGACTATCCCCTTTATATCGACACAAAACGGGACACAAAGGTCTCATGAATTGAGATACAAATGGCATTACAACAAATCTTTTTAAATAGTCGTTCTCTTCGGCTAAACGGGTCAAATAAATGGGGCATTCCGTGCTATCAGCTACCTTCCTCGTTCCTTACGGGTTGTACTTGGGGCAATGTCATGTGACACACAGAGATGATGATTAGCTGTAATTAGAAAGTCATATGTGGCAATTCCAGCATAAAATTGGAAATCGGTGATGCGTTTTCTAATTTTAAGTAAGGTGGCTGACAGAGACTAGATGCAAATTAGAATCGGATTGAGTAGCGTGATTTGGGAGACGCCTTGTCCGCCCAGCGGTAGTATGTGTGGGTTGATGATAAGGATGAAGCTAAATGGCATTATTTTCTAAAAGTAATATAAGAACTGCTAAATTTTTTGTTATGCTCAATTAGTTATGTGACATCAAATATCAGTTTATTGTACTTGTAGCCAGTCGACAGCCAAAGGCCATTGAAATAAATGCCGTACCTTTGCCGTCGCGTTGCATAGAGTGCTCGTATATTAATTACCATTTAATGTGATTTCTACTGTGGTTATGTCAACTACTCGCTAACGTGTGAACCTACTACAGCTTATGGTAGCGGTCATAATGAAAAGGATGAGACAGTATAAAACTTTGATTCAAAATCCTAGTCCCAATTTCAACTATACTACTGCACTATAGACTCCAATAAACGACAAAATCATTGTAAAATGGCTGCTACTCGTTTTCATCAAACTGTCACTATAGACAGCCCCGACTACACGTCGTGTGACGTTTCGGGCTGCCCGAAATTGGATTTTCTCCTATCGACTGAGGATTTTTGCCGCCGCTTCGTGATCTGCAACACTGTAGTAGGTACTTAGGTATATGTATGTGGGGTCGTGGAATTAAAGATCATGTGGAGTCTGTTAACTGTTGTATGTAGGTAAACGAACATGATTAATAAATCAGTTGTTGTCGGTACTCGGAACGTGTTTCATTGAAATCACAACATGGTGACAGCGGAAATTAAATTTTAGTAATAATAGTGTTATTTTACGAAACAAAAAGTAACTACTAGGATTATAGTGTGTTTAGTTACCACGTGTGAGTGTTTGCAAGTCGAAATATTTGCGAAATCAGTGTCAATTTTGTAAAAACATGGAACACGCTCGGCCACCGGCGGAATTAAACATGGACGGCGGTCCCGTTAGTCGTGCGGACGCCTGGAAACGGTGGAGACAACAATTCATGCTGTTCTTGAAGGCATCGGGAGTAGCTTCGGAGCCGGCATCCGTACAAGCTAGTCTTCTTGTCAACTTGATCGGTCCAGAGGGATTCGACGTGTATCAAACTTTTACGTTCGAAAAAGAAACTGACCGCGACAATGTTACTAAATTACTAGATAAGTTTGATAGCTACTTCGGTTCAAAGGTAAACATAACCTTACTGAGATATAAATTTTTCACACGTAACCAAGAGGACGGTGAAACGATACAACAGTACGTAACAGCGTTGCGCCTTCTCAGTAAAAATTGCAAGTTTCAAGGCCTGGAAGACGAACTGATCAAGGATCGAATAGTGTGTGGAGTACGCAGTGCGACGATCAGGGATCGGCTGCTGAGGTGCGACGACCTCGACCTAGAGAAGGCGATGAATTTGTGTCAAGCGGAGGAAGTGTCGCGTGAGAGCGGCCAGCAGTTCAGCGGTGCCGGCGGCGGGCCGAGTGCGGTGCATGTCGACGGGGTCGAGCAGCGCGCGCGCGGCGGCCGCGGGCCCCGGCGCGGCGGGCGCGCGGGCGGCTCGCGCGGCGGCCGGGGCGCGCCGGCGGCGGCCGCGGCTGCGCGCGGGCCCGGGGCCGGCGCGAGCGGCGGCGGGCGCGCCGCGCAGCCCTGCTACGGGTGCGGAGGCGGCGCGCGCTGTGCGGACGGCGAGTGCCCGGCGCTGCACGTCGATTGTTTTGTGTGCGGTAAACGTGGACACTTCGCTCGGGTATGTAGATCCAACTCATTTGGTGGTAGACAAGTTAAGCATGTGTATGATATTGAACATAATGATAATAACTCGGAATCGGAGTGTGAATCGTTCTATATTTCAGTGATAAAAGGGCAAAAAAATAATTCAGAGAAGTGGTTTGAATCGTTATCGTGTGGAAATAGTAAAGAAAAATTCAAGTTGGACACCGGTGCTGACATTAATGTGCTATCTTACGAAAGATTTTTAGCTTTAGGATTAGATAATAGTATTATAAAAAAGAATAATATAAAACTAGAATCCTACAGTGGAGATGTAATACCTGTGAAGGGAGTATGCTATTTGCCATGTTCTTATAAAAATGTAATGTATGATTTAAAGTTCGCAATCGCTGAGAAACAGTGTCAGAGTGTGCTGGGACGGAAATCGTGCGAAGACATAGGGTTGGTAAAACGTATACATTCTATCAATTTGTCAGAATATAACGATTTGTTTTCGGGATTAGGTCGCCTACCAGGTAAGTATCACATTGTGGCCGATGAGTCAGTAAAACCGGTAATTTGTGCATCACGAAAAATTCCACTAGGTATGCGAGACAGGCTAGCCGACGAGTTGAAGAAGATGGAACAGCTGGGAGTGATCAGGAAGGTCTCGCACCCCACGCAGTGGGTCCACCCCCTAGTCCTGGCTGCGAAGAAAAACAAAGGTATCCGCGTGTGCCTCGACCCGCGCGAGCTGAACCGTGCGGTGCAGCGCGCGCACTTCCAGCTGCCCACGGTGACGGAGCTGGCGGCGCGGCTGCACGGCGCCAGGCACTTCTCCGTGCTCGACGCCAACTCGGGCTTCTGGGCCGTGCAGCTGGATGAGCCCAGCGCAGACCTGTGCACGTTCGCCACACCGTTCGGACGGTACCAGTTCCTTAGGCTGCCGTTCGGCATTAATTGTGCTTCGGAAGTCTTTCACGGCAAAATGCGCCAACTGCTGGAAGACCTGGAGGGAACGGACAGTTTCGTGGACGATATAATCGTGTGGGGCCGGTCTAAGCAGGAGCACGACACGAGATTGAACGCCTTGTTGAAACGTGCGCGAGATATAAATTTGAGGTTCAATAAGGAAAAATGTAAAATAGGCGTTCAAGAGGTCACCTACCTGGGGCACGTGTTCGACAAAAACGGAATGAGACCGGACTATAATAAGGTGAAAGCGATAAAGGAAATGCCAAAACCAGAAGACCGAAAGAGTTTAGAGAGATTTTTGGGTGCTGTAAATTATTTATCCAAGTTTATTCCGAATTATTCGGAGCACGCGATACCTCTCACACATTTACTAAGAAAAGATAGCGCGTGGCGCTGGGAGCAGAGCGAGCAGGCCGCTTTCGCCAAGCTGAAGGAGAGCGTGTGCAGCGCGCCCGTGCTGGCGCTGTACGACGTGGCGCAGCCCGTGCTGCTGTCCGTGGACGCGTCGCGCGACGCGCTGGGCGCCGTGCTGCTGCAGGCCGGCCGACCAGTCGAGTACGCCTCGCGCACGCTCACAGACACACAACGCCGATACGCTCAGGTGGAAAAGGAGCTTTTGGCCATAGTGTTCGCTTGTGAAAGATTCCACCAGTACATATTTGGCAAGGATAAAATAATTGTAGAATCAGATCATAAACCATTGGAGAGCATATTTAAAAAACCGTTGATGTCCGTCCCAGCACGCTTGCAACGTATGATGTTGAGAATACAAGGTTACGATTTAGTTGTTACTTATAAACCCGGGAAATACATGTATATTCCAGATGCGTTGTCGCGCGCGCCTTTGCCCGATTTATACAGTGAAGAGGTGCAGCAAAATGTATTGTACCAAGTGCAATTAATAGTAAACAATCTACCGATATCCAATAATAAATTAACTATGGTAAAAAAAGAAACAAAACGGGATACAGTGTTAATTAAAATAATAGAATATATTAAAAATGGTTGGCCGGAGCATAAATATAATGTAGTAGAGGCTGTCAAGCCATATTGGTCGATAAAAGACGAATTATTCACAGTTGATGACGTAGTTTTCAAAAACGATGTTGTTCTTATACCGCAAAGTCTTAAAGAGGAGATGCTCCGTACTGTGCACGAGGGCCACCAGGGTATAGATCGATGCAAGCGGCGCGCGAGACAGGTGATATTCTGGCCGGGCATGTCACGTGACATTGAGCGATATGTGCAGCGCTGTGCGGTGTGCCGGGAGTGCTCAAACGCACCGTGCAGGGAACCTATGATTCCAATCGAGATTCCTAAATTGCCGTGGAATAAAGTAGGCTCTGATATATTTGAATACCGGCGAAAATATTTCCTTCTTCTAGTTGATTATTATTCAAACTACGTTGAAGTTAGTAAACTCACGAATATGACGTCAAATGTCGTTATACAGAGTATGAGGGAAATATTTTCTCGCCATGGCATACCAGAGACCCTTATCAGTGATAACGGGCCACAGTATAGCAGCCGAGAATTTAGGAATTTCGCTGAGGAATGGGGATTCGAACACGTGACATCATCACCACACTACCCACAGGCAAACGGTAGAAGTGAACGTACAGTTCAAACTGTAAAAATGCTATTAAGTAAAGCTGTCAACAGCGGTTCAGATTTTTACTTGGCACTACTGAATTTCAGAAACACTCCAAGAGATGGTTTGAGTTCTCCCGCACAACTCTTGATGGGACGCAGGGTGCGATGTAAGCTGCCAGTAAGTGAGCGAGTGTTGAAACCTAAATCTATTGATCCATCAGAACACAATGTCATGCTAGAAAAACAAAGTTTATCTAAACAATATTACGATAAAAATTCAAAACCATTACCAACACTTAATGTAGGTGATGATGTTGTATGCATAAACGGAAAACAAAGAACTAGAGGTACTGTTATTGGTGAAGCAGAAGCGCCTCGTTCTTACATTGTGGAAAATAAAATTGGAAGCAGATACCGTCGAAATCGACGTCATCTAATAAAATATGAAGCAAACGACATAACAGTACCTCTAGATCAAAATATTGAGACTGTACAAATTAAAAAGTCAGATGGGAGTGGTGGTGATGCAGGGCACCAGTCTGAGTCCAGCGGTAAAGACACTAGTAGTGGTGTGACGGCCGCGGGCTGCAGTGAGGCCCCGGGAATAGTTAAGGAAACAGTCGTGGACAAAGCTAAACCTAAGAAAACTAAGAAGAAGGGTACCATAGCAATTGATACCCCGCAGGCTGAAATGCTCACAGCACTGCCACACCCACTGACTCGGACTATTGCTAGAGAACTAGATTTAGAGTTTGATTGATAGATGGTAATATCTAATTAATAATTAAGCTATTGTAACTTTAATTGTAATGGTGGTGGGTTAGTTTTTAAAAAGGAAAAGTGATTAGGTAAAAATAATAAAAGACTTTTGTAAGGGAAATGTTGTATGTAGGTAAACGAACATGATTAATAAATCAGTTGTTGTCGGTACTCGGAACGTGTTTCATTGAAATCACAACATTAACTTCTTTTATTTTAAATAAATTTTACAACATTGCACGTATGCACTCTCCATAGCGAATTTAAATCTCTCAGGGTTGCCCGATCAGAAAATATAAGTGCGTTCCATTTGTCAGTTTTGACAGATTGTATAATAATTATTACTTATTTATTTATTTACTTTATTAATGGACTCGACAGTTTGTCATTTACCAATGTCATGTTACAGAAAATTCAATATATCTTCTATCTTCCTCCAGAGAAGTCGCAGTAGCGTCTTCACCCTGGGTAGCCGCGTCTTCGTGTCTTCATCCAGAGGGACGCCGTAGCGTCATCACTCTGGACGAAGCAGCTCGACAGTCACGTTCACTCCCGAGCTTGTAGCGGGAACTCTTGATAAAAGCTTGAAACTTCAGATCTTGCTCAAATTATCCAATAAATTCACCATACTGTCATTCGCAAACATTTTCTGATTAATTTAACGTGATTAAACACTGTAGACATTAAAGTAAATATTATCAAATAATTTTGCAACCGTCGTTTCCCGCCATTTTCAAGAGAACCAATTATTACTTATATAATAATTTCTACTCGTTGATTGAAAACATTTTCTGTCTGGCTGTACCAGAATCGACGTAAAGATAATTTTTGATAAAATGGCGGTGGTAAGCGCAAAAGGATTCATCGCAATAATACTCACTGCATCGGGAAGGCCTCGTATGCGCGTATTTTCAGTTTTTCGATGAAGGATACGGCACTAACTACTAAAAATAGACGTCTGAAAAAAATATATAGCAATCTAGGGGTGTATATTTAGGGACTGATGAATACCGATACACGATTGGACAAACTTCGCTCGATAGAAAAAAATCGCAAACATACCCCTTCCATGTCATTTAAAATGAAAATTATGTCTAAACCGAAAGTTGTTCATACGAAATATATACCAAAATGTAGGGTATTATAATTACGAGAGCTTGTTTTAAAAAAATCTGACTTTATTGGCGTATTTTAATTTCACTCTCACAATAACAATAAGTACAGGATTATTATAAAAGTGTAATTGCCAGTTAAATAATGCAGTAAGTATGTAAGATTACTTATTTACTAATTAAAGCAGCAATTAACCATGTTTACGACAAAATGAGTTTTTCACGTGATTTACGTTACAATACAAAGTCGTGTCATAAGATTAACAAGTTGCTAGCGAACAATTTCGTTTAAAATGTTACGAAATGTTCGTAGATTTTGTAAGTAAAAATTTATTGTTAAGTAAACCTGTCCATTTTCTTGAATTTATTCATACGATAATACTTTGCTAAGATTCTGGCTAGGTACTCATTGAAAACCTCATCAAAACATTTGCGCGGTTAGACATAAAAGTGGTTTAAAGTTCACGGTTAAAAAAAGCCTTCGGTATAAAAATTATAATTGTTAAACCTGCGTGCTGTGCCCATTGATCTCCTATATACAACTAGATACACAGTCTGCCCTCTAAAAATGTCCGAGCGCAAAGTTTGGACATTCCAAACGGATGAATGGACCCTCATTTGCTTTGTTGGACATTATTTGGACGTTAACAATGGACCCTTTTTTGGACGTTTTTTAAATTGTTTTAGTAAGACCTTTGTGTATATCTAGTTGTTTATAGGAGATCAATGGCTGTGCCTGAGTAAATCTAATGAAAACAATCTGATTAAACACTGAAAACTATAATTTCGATAATTTACGTGCTCTTACAATGAAAGCTAGTAGTCCCTGACACAATTGACACAATTCTAAACAAAATTACAAATTGTGCTTAAAATTATTTAAAAACCGTGGAGATCGATCAATAATGAAGTGTGCAAGGGACAAAAACACGGTTTAAGGGAAGTGAGGTTAAACCTATGGCTAACAACAATAGTTCCCTAGTTTAGATTTGGAAAATGTAAAGATTTTTCTAACCATTTCCACCGCGTAGATACTTATACCAATCTTACTCACTTACTCAGTACGTCAATCTAAAATCAATCAATCAATCAATACATTTATTTGTTAGAATACACAGAATAGGAGATGTTATACAATTTAATAATAAAGTCATGGTATTCAGCCTGTTAAGAGGCGTACAAATGTTATACACACTGATGACGGTCACTGAACTCCTTGACACTGAAATCCTTGAAACATATTTTGTAAGAGCCACCTAGACAACTCCGTTTTAAATGGCCTGCCTTCTAACAACCTCATCGTCTGAGGAAGTTTGTTGTATAAAAAAATTGACATGTTATACATATTTTTCTTGTAAATATAAGTACGACAAAAGCCTGCTTCAATAACAAAAAAAGTCAGTTTTATCGTTTTTTTAATAACTAGAAATGATCCCACTGCTGGGTAAAAGTCTCCCCGCTATTCCTCCATCGGTGTTTATATAATTATTTAATTTTATATTATAACAGTTACAGCGTTGCTAGCTTTAACTACAGTACTCTCAATAGTATACACGAACGCCAAGCCCGGTGGTTACCCAAATTACCAGTACTCAACCGGTAGCCCTCAACAAATGCAAGATTGGTACATGCATCAGGTTATAGATACTCTGCCAATGATAGAGAAAATTATGGACTGTGACTGCCCAAGGATTTACCTGCCAATCTGTGCGTCAGACAACAGAACCTACGTGAATCATTGCTGGATGCACTGCAGGAACCTTAGAAGGGAGAAGAATACTACCTTCTTTTACAGCGGTCCGTGCTTGCAGACTTTCGAACCTTACGATTATAAATAAAGATTTTGAATTTGAGATTTTTTGTAATTTGTCATGTAGATACTTTGAAAGTTGATAAATCCACGGACTCAAAAAATGTTGTCATATGAGACATTATTATTATTTGATAGAGGCTCGTAGGCCAGTTGCGAGAACACGTTGAAAACGATCGTAGCAACATTGGACGACGTCAGGACCTGGATGGGTGACCGCTAGTGACACTTTCATCTGAGCCCCTTCGTGCCTCGGGGCGCACGTTAAGCAGTTGGTCCCGGTTGTTGTCGCTTGACAGCAGTCGTTAGGCCACGTCAAAGGCATTGGCCTGAATAACTTTGACAAGTAGGTTTGGTCACTAAACCACACGAGAAAAGAAAAGAATATTATTTGATAACAGGGTGTTGGTACAAGCCAAAGGGTCACTGTTGAGGATGTGATTTACAATAAAAGATATATCACTTTCAACTATGTTTTTAATGGATTTAGTAAAATAAGCTTGTAATATATGTAAGTAAAATGGTCGGTGCCGAGGAACGAGTGCAAAGTTAACACGTTTTGTCCGCAGCGGCGCGGGAGTCGCCGCAACTTCACAGGTGAGTAGTTTGAAGATAGTTTCGTGTAAGTTGCGTAGACATATTCGGCCCCCTTGAAGACTGTGGTCTTCAAGAACTGAGCTCTTCAGGAGTTGGCAGCAGGCAGATGCGAGTCAGTGCTCTTCTAATGTGGCCTCGTGCTGTGAGTATTTCTGCGACTCTTGATATTCCGTCTGGTCCAGTAAATAAATGCGTGACTCGACCCAGACGCCAATTGAGTGGATGGACATGGTCTTCTTGGATTAGCACCATGTCTCCGATACGTAGCTTGACTGTGTTTGTGCGCCACTTGGTGCGCTGTTGAAGCTCGGAGATGTACTCTCGTTGCCAGCGATTGCAAAAATGCTGTCGAATTTGTTCCAGTCTGGCGTAGCGATTTAGGCTGCTAGGGCTGTAGTCCTCGAGGTCGGGCGACGGTAGCGACGTCAGCGGCCGACCCACCAGAAAGTGTCCTGGGGTAAGAGATAGGAGGTCGTGAGGGGAGGAAGACATAGGGCACAATGGACGACTATTCAAAATAGCCTCAATCTGCGCAAACAAAGTGGACAACTCTTCGTAAGTAAGGTTGGTATTGCCCATAACTCGTTTAATATGGTGCTTGGCAGATTTTATGCCGGCCTCCGCTAGCCCTGAGAAGTGAGGAGCATAGGCAGGAACGAAATTGAATTTAATTTTCTCATTTGCTGCAAAATCAGATATAGGTTCCGTGTTTGATTGTAAAAATTGTCCTATATCCTTGGCAGCTGCTACAAAATTTCGACCATTGTCTGAAAAGATCTCCGCGGGCTTTCCCCGGCGAGATATAAATCTACGTAATGATAAAATAAAAGCTTCTTTGGATAGTTCTGTAACTGCTTCTAAATGCACACACTTGTAACGAAAACATATAAATAAACATAAATAGCATTTAGAAGTTCGAGCACCTCGTCCTTTTTTGTTTAATATTGAAAATGGTCCCGCGAAATCCATACCTACAGTTTGAAATGGGAAGGCTGGCGTGATGCGCTGGGGAGGTAGGTTGCCCATCATAGGGTGCAAGGTTTGACCTTTGTGGCGTCTGCACGTAACACAGTTACGTACAGTACGTCTGGCGAGAGTTCTACCTGAAACTGGCCATATATATTCCCTGATAGTACATAGTAATAGCTGAGGGCCTGCATGCATGTGACGGATGTGCTCGTACTGAAAAATTAACTTTGTGAAATGGTTGTTAGAGTGTAGAATGATGGGGTGTCGTTTGTTATAATTGTAGTATGATACGTCTAGTCTACCACCCACTCTCATCACTCCGTTTTTATCTAGAATTGGATTGAGTGATAAAATGTTGCTCTTGTTAGCAATTGATTGTTTCTTAGTTAGCTCGTTAAACTCTTTTGGAAATGATTGTTGCTGTGATAACTTAGCTAACTCTAAAAATGAATCGTCTAATTCCTCAACCGATAAATGGCCGGTGTGTTTGGAATTAGGAAACCTACAATTGTGTAAAAAACGTAGGACATACGCGAAGGTACGCTTTAATTTGGTTAACTTGGAGTAGCTCTCGAATTTAATTATAGGGTCCTCTATACCTATTGTATTTGACTTAGACTCGGGCAAGACGACATTGATCTGTGGTTTTAGACTGGGCCATGCAGATTCGTCTTTGTATAGAAATTGTGGACCCGACCACCATAGCTCTAGACCCTGCAGCTGGCTAGCTTTGATGCCCCTCGAAATATAGTCTGCAGGATTAGCTTCAGTAGGCACGTGACGCCATGATGACTGATCGGTGATCTCCGAGATCTCGACTACTCTATTTGCTACGAAAGCCTTTAGTTTGCTAGGGCTAGTGTTTAGCCATCCAATGACCACACTAGAATCGCACCAGTGGACACACCGAGATATAGTACAACGTAGAGACTCTAGAACAACTTTGCACAAGCGTGCGGCCAGCAGCGCGCCGCAGAGCTCGAGGCGCGGGATGGTTTGAGGCTTGACTGGCGCCACCTTGGACTTGGCACAAAGAAGCTTGACGACAACATCGCCATCATCGTTAATGGATCTCAAATAGACGCATGCTCCATAGGCATGAATGGAGGCGTCGCAAAATGAGTGTAACTCTATCATTGTCGGAGTGTCACAAATAGCATGCCTGGGCAACTGTATGGATGAAAGAGACGGGAAATTAGACTGGATTAGGTCCCACTCCTTTCTAAGATCATTGGGTATGGATTCATCCCATTCTAGTTTGCGAATCCATAATTGTTGAATGAGTATCTTGGGTTGAACTGTGCATGGAGACAACAGCCCCAAAGGATCGAATATCCTAAAAGATGTGGATAAAATACTTCGTTTTGTTACATTGTTGTTATCGTAGGTGGGAACTTGTATTGTAAAATGTAAATTGTCTGATTTAGGATCCCATCCTAGACCTAGAGCGCTGGCTGCGTCACTTAGGCTTAATTCTTGTTGTAGATTGACATTGCTTGCTTGAAATATAGCAGGTAAATTGGACCTGTATTTCCGTAGATTAAAACAACCCGATTGTAGTATGGATGAAACAGAGTTTAAAATATAGAGAAGTTGAGCTTCAGTATCTGCCCCAGTAAGCAGATCATCGCAATAGAAATCTTTTTGTATTATGGTTCTTATCGTAGCATCGGGACATTCCTCACCTAATTGATATAGACACCTAGTAGTTAAATAACTAGCGCTTGCGAAACCGTATGTCACTGTATTTAGTCTAAGTGTTATGATAGGCTCAGACTCGTCTCCTCTCCACAAAATCAATTGCAAGTTCCTGTCATCAGGGTGCAGTGACACTTGACGAAACATCTTTTCAATGTCGCCACTGAGAACGAATTTGTGTTGACGAAACCTGAGAAGTATAGAGAGAAGGGAGTCTTGTATAGGTGGTCCTACCATCTGTATGTCGTTTATAGAGACACCGGAGGAAGTAGGCCCCGAGCCGTTGAACACTACTCGGAGTTTGGTTGACTCGCTCTGTTCTTTGAGTACGGCGTGATGGCACAGAAAATAGCTAGGTTCCGGCCTGTGCACGGGGGACGCGGAGCAGTGGCCGAGCGCTGCGTACTCTGCAATAAAATCGCTGTATGCTTGTTTGAGTTGTGGTTGTTTTCTGAATCGCTTTTCTAAGCTTAAAAATTGCATTCTGGCACGATTGTATGAATCGCCTAAACATTGTGGTGAATCTCTTAGAGGAAGTTTAACACAGAAACGACCTGATTCTAAACGAGTTGTGTGAGTCTTAAAATGCTGCTCACATGCCTTCTCGCCGTCACTAAGAAGTGACCTTTGTGGAAGCTCTTCAAGCTCCCAAAATCGAGATATCTGCTGCTCGATATTCTTGAATTGATTGCTTGTGGGTTCTGTAAGGTAACCTTCAGAAAAATTGCATTGTATGTTATTAGTTTCACAATTCGAAATAGGACCTGATATGATATAGCCAAACTGTGAACTTCTTAGAAATGGTTTGTCAGTACCTAGTGACCTCTGCTCGTTGCCTATGATCTGCCAAAAGAGATCGGCACCTATTAGTATATCGATAGGAGCAGAAACATTGAAATTAGGATCAGCTAGTTGAATACTGGACGGAAGCTCAAAAAGCTTCAAATCGATTGTGGTTTTGGGAATATTTCCTGTCAGCTGTGGAAGGACGGAACACGCTACATTAATATTGAAATTGCTATGTAAAGAATAGAGCTGAACGACACAACGTTCAGTTACATAGTTGCATGCAGTGTTACCTATACCAACTATTTTTATTGTATTTGTAGGGGTGGACTTTAGGCCTAATTGATCTTTAAGTTGTTGAGTTATGAAGCTAGCTTGACTACCACAGTCGAGGAGACAACGCACAGTCGTAGTCTTTCGTGTGATAGGGTTCATAACCTTGATTAGAGCTGTGGATAGCATGACATGACTTACAGGTTGGATTGAAAGGTTTACAGCTACGTCTTGCTGCGCAACAGAGGTAGAACTAGTGTTTGAAGTATGTGAATAACAATAGTTATGAAGTAAAGTATTGTGACGTTTATTACACACACGACAATGTCCCTTATTACGGCAAGCTTTCATCCTGTGACCCGTACGTAAACAATTTAGGCAAAGCTTTAATTTAGCAGCTTCTTCTATTCGTTGTGCTGGTGATTTATCCAAAAATGTAGGACAATTATAGATGCTGTGATCCCCATTACAAAATGTACATGACCAGTGCAGCTGACCTTTGATTGTGTTGCTTGTATCTTGATGAGTAGTGAATGAAAAGGATTTAGTTAGTACCTTGTCATACTTGTGAGAATTGTTGTTACTACTAGGCATTGATGTAGCTATGGAATGTCGTTTATGTTTCTCTGATTTTGTTTGATAATAAGTCTCTAAAACATTGGCACGATCACTTAAAAACTTGAGAAATTGATCGAGTGTAGGCATCTTAGTGTTGTTAGTATCTAAAGTGTTGCGATGCTCTTCCCATTTCATACTGGTGCTGCCATCTAGTTTCGATGCGGCCATATGAATAATAAGGGTGTCCCAATGGTCAGTAGGCTGACCCAAACTGGATAGGGCACGTAGATCCTTATTGATATTGTCGATTAATGCTCTAATTGATTTTTCAGACTCACGATAGATTGGTTCAATATTAAACAAGGAATTGAGATGATGGTAAATGAGTTGTCTCGTGTTATCATATCGCTCACATAATAAATCCCAAGCTTTGTTGTAGTTGTTAGCAGATACTTCGAGATTACTAGTGACACGAGCTGCTTCTCCCACCAAATATGAGTTCAAATAATGGAATTTTTGTATAGGCATTAACTTATCGTTTGTGTGAATGAGATGTTTATAGGTATCTCGAAATTCGAGCCAACGAGAATATGTTCCATCGTATTTTGAAATATTAATTTGTGGCAAATTTAGACCAACGACAGACTGAGATACATGATGAGCACATTGAGATCGAGAGGATGAACTGCTTCTAGAACTGTTACCTTTAGAATAACGAGCGGTAATTGATTGTGCAATAGCGATACAATTCGCAAAATCTTGCTCGACCTTGTCTCTTTCATTTATCTCACTGTCTATATTTGCAGAATTTATAACTTCTATCTGATCTTGCAGCAAGTCAAACTCACTGGATAACGATAATATTTTGTTGAGTTTGATAGTTAACTCGTTTAGTTGAATATCGTCGAGATTAGTCACTTTCTGTACCAAATCTATATAGTTTCGGAATATAGTTATTCGACCTTTCATCGACTTGCGTTTATTTAAAAGACTTTGTAACTCTGTCATATTGAAATCGTAAAACAAAATGTAAATTAAGAAAAGTTAAATAGTATATTTGTAGCTAATGCTATTCGACTAAACGTGTTGTACGCGTGAAATAGTATAAAATGAATTGGCTTACGCTCCTCCTTTGTTTATCAGGGCTATAGGTAGTTACCGACAGGCCACCTGCACCAGCGACCGGCGAAGATAGGTAAGTATGCAGCGGTCAGTGACTCGAACGCACTTGATGCACGCAACAGCTGATTCCCGCTCGCCTGGAATTGTTCGGTGATACAAGTTAACAAAGGCTTAGGCAATAGATATGCGTAGGCAGAATAGAATAGCGTATAAAATAGAATGAAAACAGAGTTATTTGGGCGAAACTATAGTATAGATAGGTAGATAAATTGCAATGGAAAGTGCGAAATATTGTTAGCGTAGATAGAAGTTAGCTATAGCTAAGTAGATATGTAGGCTATAGGCGTTTAGGCTATGATTTAGCGATTTAAAATCGATTGATATTGTATGAAAATAACTGAAATGGGAAGCTAGAATGATGGTATGCGTATTTGTAGCATTGATTGTGATGATTAGCGTGCGGCAATGACGTAATCTTAGCTATAAGTATGGAAAGTGAGATTGCACTTTTATAGCTAATTAGCGAGAATATTCCATAGAATTTCGACTTAATTGCGTCTGATTGGCATAGAATAGCGTGATTAGCAATGAAATATATCTTGTAGGCTTGGATTCTAATGAAAAATATGCTAACACGGTGACGCAATGACCCTTTGACCTTGACACTTACTTACAAAAATTGCGAGTTGTAAATTGGAAAGTGCACACTGTAGACTATTTTAAATAGCTGGAAAATGGATGTAGATTGGTGATGGATGGAGAATAGATCGGAAATAGGACACTTAGCTGGATAAAGTCTGGCTGCGGCGCGAGTCGTTTGACCGGCTTGACCTTCCTCCGTGCTCCGATATTCTTCCAGCCCGAAGATTGCTTGAACGTAGTTAGACGGTCGCCAAATATGTTGAGGATGTGATTTACAATAAAAGATATATCACTTTCAATTATGTTTTTAATGGATTTAGTAAAATAAGCTTGTAATATATGTAAGTAAAATGGTCGGTGCCGAGGAACGAGTGCAAAGTTAACACGTTTTGTCCGCAGCGGCGCGGGAGTCGCCGCAACTTCACAGGTGAGTAGTTTGAAGATAGTTTCGTGTAAGTTGCGTAGACAGTCACTGCGACCTCAAAGGTATATTGTGACCACGCACCGAGTTCTTATATCTTGCTCCTAAGGCCAACGTCTTTCAGAATCGTATGATGCACTTGGGAGAGAGAGATTTAAATAATCGGTTGCCATTAGTCCACCTATGGCTTCTGCTGTGAATGAGTGCTTCACACTCGCGAGGATACGTATAGGAGTTTCGTCGGCTTCACAGCAGAACTACGGGCAGTGGTGTCGAACAGGCCCATTATGTTAAGATGTTTATTTAGCCTGCAGTGTCCAGTCAAGTCTCGTATATAATATGAGACATGAGATTGTCTATAAAAGAGCTCTTTAGATATTAACAATCTTATAATGAGATGACTTTAGCAAGGCTGGCAGAGTCTGGCGTGCTTTGGGAGAGGCCTACATCCAACATTGGACTGATTCGGACTGATGATGAATCTTTTATAGATTTTTTGTCTGAATTTATATTTCTATGATGGAATGTTTCAAGGCATACGTGAATAGATCTCTCCGAGATCGGCAGGGGACTATTAACACCTCAGTTGTTCCAGGTGGCTAAAGGCACGATTCCAATACCGGCGGCAGACTGCAAACCGCGACCGCAACCCGCAGCTGCAACAATGCTGCAATTATTTTGAGCAGTCTGCGGTTTACGGCTACGGTTTGCAGTCTGCCGCCCGTCTCGGGATCGCACCTTAAAGCGACAGGTGTGTTCATCATCATCAGTCTATTTATATGTCCCCACTGCTCGGACGCAGACCTTCCCTTACATCGAGGGAGCTGGGGCCATGATCCACCCAGTGCGGATTGGCGGATTTCACATACCTTAGATTTCTTTCATCTTCTACAGCGTGCAGTTTTCATCACGATGTTTTCCTTCGCCGTTTTGAGAGCACTTGGTAAATGTACGTAAGTTTTTCCGTCGAAAAAACCGAGGATAACATCGGTACATGACTGCCCTGGCTGGGAATCGAGACTGGGACCTCCGTATCGCAAGTCCATTGACCCAACCACTGAGCCACCGAGCACTGTGGTTGTCATAAGGGCACCCGCCGACAGGGCCGTGGTAGTTTTCGAAAGATGTACCCGTGGTCCTGTCCATGGTTGCGGAGGCGGAACACCCCAGGAGTTTTAGTTGGTGCGAGTCCAACATAATCACCCGTTCCCCCGGACGGGTGGTATAAATTATGTATTTCTCCTGGACAACAACAAAAAATTCAGTTATGAAGACAGATTAATGTGAAAAAAGCGAATGCCCCTTCATTTATTTCACTTCTATCCTCATCAAAAGATGCTAAAATCGCAGCTAAAAATTGGGTTTTGTTACAGGTGGAGTAGCCATAATTGTCTATGCCATCATCATAACAAACGCCCAGAGAAGAAGAACAACGTCGACCACAAGAAAAACTCCGAAGCCCCGTAGTACCACTAATAAGATCAACATGTACCTACCTCCGATGGAACTAAATACAACTGATTGTAAAAAGTGTCCCGACGTATATCTTCCGGTCTGCGCTACAAATGACTTAACTTTCTTCAACACGTGTTATTTCCATTGTGAAAATTCCCTTTCGAATGTCACTATTAAACGGAGGGGAGTTTGTATACATTTTTAGTAAATTCCCATTGAAAATGAATTTTTTTTTTTATTTCTTTCTCAACTTAGTCTAGAGATACAATGTTGCCCATTTTATGTTGTAGTAAGCTAATTTAGGTTGTGTGGCAGGATCACAGCAGATCCATCACCTCTGCCTACCCCTACGGGAATCAGGCGTGAGTTTATAAATAAAAATAAATAAATAAGCTAATTTATAAAAATGATACAGCAACAAACGTATTAATTTAAAAAAAAGGTCAACTCGAAGGTCAGCTGAGCAACAAACTATACCATATTATTATGTCACAAGACGGATCCTAGTAATATCATAAAAGATACAATTAAAGTCAATTTTTTTATTGCATGTAAGCACATTGTGTACATTTTTCCATGTCAACATATTTTTTAATTTACATTTATACCACTTTGCAAGGAAAAGGTGCCAACGCTGAGGAGTAAAAGTGGCAAACAAACTCTCAGCAGCACATCTTTTCAAATAATGATAACACAATTACTTAATAACTATATACATATAGGTACATAACTATTACTCTTATTTAACCTTCATACGGCCGGTCAGCTGTGTTTAAATTATAATTTCTGATTAGTCTGCTAGAGATAAGAGTTTCTTTCTTTCTATTCTTTATTACTTTTATGATAAATTACACTCATATAATTTTTTGGGAAATATTAAAATGCTATGACATTCTTTCAGTCATTTGTATCTAATAAAAACATGAAGAATACACAAACTTCAATACAGGTATACTCCAGAAAAGGTACACATAATAAGTGTATATTGAAATGAAATGAAGTTTATTTGCTAGAAACACGTACGTATTTAATTCAGTATTGCAGAAATAATCCCTCACAAAGGCGGCAATCTCACCACATTTAATTAACCCGCGCCGCAAACCTACATGAGAGTAATTCAGGAATTATGATAAACCAAATCCTCGCTACGCCGCATGTTGGCTCGGCTCCAGTATTAATAGCTGCTGTGAAATATACGGAGAAGAAATTGCACCATTGGGAATTGAACCTGACACCTCTAGCTACGCTACAATACGGTTGACACATCACCATCATCATCACCCCGTATCAGTCCACCGCTGGACGTAGCTAGAGTACAGCACTACTAAACGCTGAATAACAGTGACATCTGTGGCTTGTGTGTGGTGCTTAATAGAATTATTGTACAGAAAAAAGCGTTATATTAAGGCTCGTTTTTTCCTATACAGCTGTTGCAGCCCAAGTGAACTCTAATAAGTCGTTATAAATGCTTAGGTTGACGATGTGGGCCTGGTGTGAAAAGTTATAATGCGGTACTGTGCTTCTTGGGAGGCCTCCCCAAAGCACGCCACTCAACCCGACTCTCGGCTTTTTGCATCCAGTCTCTGCCAGCCATCTTGCGAAGGTCATCCCTCCAACTGTTCGGGGGCGTCCCACGCTACGTTTACCCTTTCGCGGCATCCATTCGCGAATTCTTCTACCCCATCGGTTATCGGTTCTATGACATAATGTTACCAGCCCACTGCCACTGGCTTTCACCATGCGTGCATATTTATTCAGTTTTTTAATTGACTCGATAGTTCGTCATTAGCCTATGTGATGTTACAGATTATTCATAAGATAATAGTGTTATCTCTTCGTCCAGAGGAGACGCCGTAGCGTAGTCACTCTGGACGAAGCAGCTCGACAGTCACGTTCACTCCCGAGCTCGTAGTGGGACTCTTGACTATAGCTCGAAACTGCAGATGTCGCATTCAATAACTTAACTCCATCAAATTGAGATTGTTAATGTCGGGTAGAAATTAACATAAACGACCAACAACAGAGAGATTTTTTAAACATAAAGCTTCATCGATAACAAAGAGTCGTTCAATTGTTCTTGTCAATTGCAATAAAAATGCTTTATCAAGGAAGGCAATTAAAAAATAATTAAGCTTTAATGACGGTACGTATTTTTGTACACTGCACTTTAGTACTTACATGTAAGTCGTACCTACTTACAGACTATCATATACCAGCGACCTTGGGTTATTTGCGTTACGAGAATTTTAGAGAGATGTTATGCTGTAAGTAAGTTAAAAGACATTGCCACATTTCAATGGAGCTTTGTCCCACCTACAAAACTACGTGACTATTTAAGTTGTGCCTATCATTTTGTTGGGGACTTATTACAGGTTTCATATTGCATAATCATAATCAGTATCATTATCTACTACTCTCGCAACTCCTATAGAAGAATATCAAAAACAATGAATAATTCCCTTCGATTTCTTCCTATTTTCTGAATTCTTAATTAAGCTGTTTTTTTTCGAATCGCAACGTGTACAAAACTTTATTTTAAACCAATAATTTTAATAAAAAACGAAGATATTTTTACATTTATTCGTTTTCTTGTACAACTTGCGGTTGATGGTGGGGCAGAATCTGACATTGTCATTTGTTATGCATCCACTTCACTTGACTATTCGTATTTGCATATTCGTTATAATTGCTATGTGTGGTTGGTATGTTTATCAAAATATTCGTCTTATTTGAATGTACGTCAAGTATTTGACAAATACGACAAACATCCAATCGCGAATTCGAATAGCAAAGTGAATTGCCACCACAAGATCAAACCTGATCAATACTCTACTAGCGTTAACGAATATAGAATGCCACTTATCGGCCCTTAGTTTGGTTATAGGCTGTATTAACTTGCATTAAAAAAGTATGATTCACGCACATTGATCTCCTATAAACAACTAGATACACAGTCTGCCTTCTCAAAAATGTCCGAGCGCAAAGAAGGCCCAAACGGATGAATGATCATTTGCTTTATTGGGCATTATTTGGACGTTAACAATGGACCCTTATTCGGGCGTTTTTTAAATTGTTTTAGTAAGACCTTTGTGTATCTAGTTGTTTATAGGATATCAATGATTCACGCACATTGATCTCCTATAAACAACTAGATAAACAGTCTGCCTTCTAAAAATATCCGAGCGCAAAGAAGGAACGGATGAATGGACCCTCATTTGCTTTATTGGGCATTACTTGGACGTTAACAATGGACCCTTATTTGGACGTTTTTTAAATTGTTTTAGTAAGACCTTTGTGTGGTTCACGCACGATCTATTTTCATTTTTTGTCCACAGGCATGGTTCTACTTCTACTTACAATCCAGCATGCGAGTTTACGTAAGCCATCAGGGTCGAAACTAATTTCCACCACGACCTGGCACCCTGCTATAATCCTCAGGCCTTTACATTGGCGGGTCAGACGGTGCAGCGATTGTCCTGACGTATATTTCCCGGTTTGCAGCTCACAAAATAAGTCATATGAGAACATATGCCAGTTTAGATGTAGAAGGTTGAAACGTGTTGTTATTGTTAGGAGAGGGATTTGTATATTTTATTAGCTGCACTTAATGTAAGAGATACCACTATAATTAAGGGGTTGCCGGCTGTTAAACTCAAGGGCGAGATAGAAGACGTCTTGCAGCGGGGAGTGAAGAGCACAGTGACTCCATATTTGTATTTTTTATTAATTTTGGATGAATTTTGGCAGAGAAATAAAACTACGCCAACAAAAATCAAGTTTTTCTTTTAAAACAAGCTCTCTTATTTATTACCCTACGTTTTGATATATTGTATGAATAACTATTTCGGTTTGGACATAATTTTCATTTTAAAAAACATGGAAATGGTATGTTTGCGATTTTTTTCTATCGAGCGAAGTTTGTCCAATCGTGTATCGGTATTCATCAGCCTCTAAATAGACACCCACAGATAGCTAGATATATATTTTTTTCAGGTGTTTAATTTTTCATAGAAAAACTGAAAACTCACGCACACCCAGCCTTAATATCCCGACGACTTTTTTTGCAAAAAGAATATTTAACCTATCTTAATTATTATTTTTAGTTGATAATTTAGTTCGTAGGTGGAGAGACGATATCGTTAGATAAAGGGATGGGTGGCTGGAAGAGGCTCAGGACAGGGATGGATGGAAGAGGAGGGGGGAGACCTTTGCCCAGCAGTGGGACAATTTATAGGTTAACAAAAAAAAATCATACCAAAGATATAAAGAGATTTAAATCGTTTGGTTCATATAAGATAAATTCAGCTGCGCTCGTTCATACACAGTTTTAGCTCAGAACCACTGATGGACCGCGGACCTGTGGTTGGGAACAGCTGTTCTAGATTGCCCCCCTGTATTTGTCCTCGCCGTCCAATCCCAATCAACTTCTATTAACACATTACAAGCCTGCAATCCGGGCTTCCCTCGCCCTAGATTCTCTTCGGTCATTATTTATTTAACTAATTTGTCTCACTAATTGCTCCGTTCAAAGTCCCGCCGTCTTTATTCCGTCCCGCTTCTAAATTAATACAGTTAGCTCGAAAGCTTGGAATTTAAGTGAATTTTCTTCACTTTTCTACTTAAAGACGTTGAGTTCTGCAATTAAGTTACTGAAGAGTGTGGGATATTCTATCAGGAAATCTGCATAGTGTATATCAAAAGGTTCCTATATGTATCTTATAGTGTGGCTTTCGCCGATAAAACCTTTTTTGTTTACTTGGGGAAATGCTTTTCGCATCTCCAATGAGGAGGGGCGCGCAGTGAGTAGTTTTTTTTTCTTCAATTTATTTAGTTGGTACATAAAACAGGTTAAAGTAAGGATTACTTAAGTAATTAAGTAACGCGTGGAGTCCACGCGTGACCAAAATGCTGGCCTGTATTTCGCCCAAAGGATCAGCCTAGCGATCCTGAGGGGAAATGCCGCCAGCATTTTGGGCACGTTGCCGGACAACGGGGATCGGTTGAACTATCTGTAATGCTAAGCCATTCAGATAGTTCAACCGACCTATTGTATATGTCGTGGTCATATCGTTAAATTGAACATTTCATGAAATAGTCGACCATTTCATGAAATGGTGGCATTTCACGAAATCGTCAAATGTCTATTGGTCATTTCATGAAATAGCATGGCCAGATCAATGAATAGAAAACGTTTTACGATATGTCCAACAAACGCACGGCTATTTCATGATATGACCAAACACAATTGGCCATATCGTAGAAAAATTGCAAAAACTACCGCTAGAGGCGCTGAGAGCGCGCTTTGTCATTGTTTATGTTTGTGTGCGTAAGTAAATAATGCGGATTCATGTTGAAAAGTGAATAAAAATGTGCAAATTATATAAGAAAGTGTGTTGGAAACTTGAATAAGTGTTACTATACGAAACGGTGTGAATTTTATGACAGTCACGCAAAAACCAACCTCAATTTACAAAAAAAAATTCACAGGTTAGTACCTATTTAAATGACAATATTTAGTTTATATCCTTTTAAAATGTCATCTAAGTATCTAAAATGTACTTATTTAATTTTAATAATTGAATCCTAGAAATTTAACATACATAATTTTAATTTTTAGGTTATACAACAAATAAAGGAAAGTAGGGTGACCAGGCAACGAAAGTCGACGGACTATAATTTACTGGATTACAAAATATTACATCATGGAAAAACTGGAATTACAAGTTTTTAATATTCGTATAATTACGATGGAGAAATATTTTGAAATACTAACGGAATTTCATAAGTATGTGAAACGAAACATTTTAACGTTCTATAATATTATAATACAATTTTGTACTTATTTTATTAGGTAATAAATATAATAATAATAATAAAAACATTTCATAAAAACATCTTTATTCTCCTTTTAATGTTTTCAATATGAATATTTCGTATATTTAATTCCAGTGGACAATTGGTTTGAAATGCTTGTAAGAATTTTGTAACATATATATTTTTTTAATTTGGTACTGACTAGAACAATAAATAAGTTCGTAATAAGTATATTTTGAATTATTATTACTTACATCCTTAATGGCCACCCTACATTAATGATCTGACCAAACGTCGTTGGACAAATCGACGAACGTTGACGTTTAAACGATATGCCCAGCGCAACATGACGATTTCATGAAATGCCACCATTTCATGAAATGACTGACGATTTCATGAAATGCTCAATTTAACGATCTGACCACGACATATATATAGTTTTTAGTTTAGTTTATATTTTCTATGTTAATATTATATTACTTATTTTTATTTTTTATTGTTTTCGAAATAAATGTTTCACCATTACTTAACCTTTAACTGGTGACAAGCGGTCTCACAGGCCGCGACGTGTCAGTGAAACATCATTTCACCCCCTTCCCCGCGCTTCCTGTGTTTGAGCACCTAAGTACCTTCGATTATAGTTGCGTCCACGTCGTAGAAGAGGATAACTACGTTGTATAGGCCTAAATCGGTAAGTTACATCGTCATTAAGTTCGGCAGCGGCCTCTCAGACCTTATGTCACCAGTTACGTAATTTTTTTGCGTAATTTTGTTGTATTGTTTTTTTTGTTATTTTACATCTAATACCGGCAATTAATAATTCCGAACCTCCAAAAAAGAAGCGTAGTGAGTCGGGAGTCAGGAATGTAGTGCCAAAGACCAGTAAACAGGTTTCATTCGCAAATACTAACTTCGAACGTCAAATTGAAGAATAGCTGGCACAGGGAGACCCAAGTGAATCGGAAGCCAAAGATGTTACCGAAAATTTCGTCCTGGAGCGAAATGATCACGATCCGGGAACTGAAGAAAGTGTCTCTGAAGATTAAGAACCAGAAATAAACCAAGCCACGAGTTGCAGTGTGCCAAACAATTAAGTCCTGATTGTCAATAAAAATACCAAAGTTTGACCATTGTCAGTTTTGTGAAAAGACACTTGTGAATAAAAACAAAAAAAAATTAGTATCGAAATGTATCTTAACTTTATGAAAAAAATTATTTATTTGTTATAATATGTTGATTTAATTTTTTTGGGAATTGTTGATCTCTCCTCTAGTTTTTTTTTGATTGTAGATAATACATGACT
This sequence comes from Tachystola acroxantha, assembly GCA_963506565.1. Lineage (NCBI taxonomy): Eukaryota > Metazoa > Arthropoda > Insecta > Lepidoptera > Oecophoridae > Tachystola > Tachystola acroxantha. The sequence continues at coordinate 5,536,725 of OY735894.1, read as the reverse complement.
TGTGATGGCAAGTTCCTAATTAAAAATTATATTTAGCGTATACTGGTTTGTTTTATTTTATCCTTTAATATGTTATTAAACTATTTTTAAACACTGCAGTAAGCAACTATACTTAATTTCTATGCTATAGACCAGATACGGCAGCGGCCTAACAGGCCGCTCGTCACCAGTTATGTTACACAAAAACCATGTCACCAGTCAAAGGTTAAGCTTAAGATATTTAAGGTATGTGGGACTCCCGTCAGAATACGGTCCTATACCCACTAAACCCCAAGGTGATCAACGCATCGCGTTTTGTCGAGGTTGTGGTAACACAACGCCAAATACCACAACCTGACTACCATAGATTTTGGTACAATAGTAAATGTTTCCAAAAGAAAATCTAAGTTGAAAGCTCCTACACTGGTGTTCAGAAATATTTGTTAACATTTAGAAACAAGTGGTGTGAGAGCAGATACAGTAGTAAAACAATAAAATAAAACTGTCACTGTTTGCAACTATTGTAAACTTCAGGAACACCACAAGAGTCCAATTCCTTTGCAACTTCAACTACCAAAAATGTCCAACTGTGACTTTAGATGAATAAGCATTGAAGAAGAATGGATTCAAGACATTTATCATAAATCATCAAAGACGGTGAATCGTGAACATCGCACGCAATCGTCTCTGATGCGTTCCTCTCATACGCGGGGCACATTGAAAGTTTTGCTTAACTCAAAAATAAATAACAGGTTAAGTAAAGTAAATATATTTATTATTTTTCATAGTATTCTCCGTTACATTTTAAATACTTTTTCATTCGTTCAAACCATTTTTCAAAGCATGATGACCATACATCTGAGGGCATGTTTTTCAAGTGCTGGTTGAAAGCGGTCACAGCCTGTTATGGCCTCGTAAGTGTCAAACCTCTCATCAAATCTTTGATTTTTGGGAAAACAAAGAAATCACATGGTGCAAGGTCTGGAGTATGTGCGGGATGGGTCACGAACTCCACCTTTTCAGGAGCCATTATTTTTAGAATTGTTATTTAATTATTTCTAGAATATCAGGAACATACACAGTTGGGTTTAGGTTTAGGATTTGACTTGGTGACTACGACAGAATCACACCTATTGATTGCAATAAAATCAATATTGCACCAACATTGCCACACAAAGAGTTGTTATGATTTTTTGACATAACCTCAAAATTCAACCCATTTCTTAGTTAAATTTCCAACTAGAGGGGAGCACTGTCCAACTTTAAGCCTCATTTCCCGTTCTCGGGAAGTTCTCACAAAGTTCCCGCGAAGTACCCGCGAAAAGTCCCTAACTATCGCGGGAACTATGCTATAAAAACTTATCTCAGTTGTGTTTAATGTCCTGCTGGCCACGATAACTGCTTTAAGTACCATTTGGTGTAATAAAAATACGCTTCACCCCTTTTCAAGATAGTCTTAAGTTTTTGTGTAAGTTTAGTTTATTTTCTTGAAATCTCGGTTGTAAAGAGTTTACAACTCCGGAGGTATGGTAGCAGTAGGTATATCGTATATTTTCTAATGAAATGTTTGTACCTAGATGTCGTTCTTGTACATATTATGAAGCAGCGGAGCTCGCAGCCGCCAGGAAGCGAGAGAAGTATGCCGCTCTCCAACAGAATTACCTGTTCGTTCCATTCGCGGTGGAGACGACAGGTTGTTGGGGGGCGGATGCGATAAAAGTAAATTAATTAGTTATTAGTTAATAAAAAAAAATTTAAATTAAATATTTAATGGGGTTAAAGTATTTAAAATGAAAAAATTATTAATTTTATAGTGCCAATTTAAGTTTAATAGTATACGGCCAATTTGTGAAATTTGTTTCACAAATTGGCCGTCGCCTTAGAGAGAGGGGTTATGACTCTCGCTCCGGGTCCTACCTGGTGCAAAGGTTGGCCATAGCTATACAGCACGGCAATGCCGCGAGCGTTATGGGCGCCTTTGCACCGGGTACGACAAGGGGCGGGTTATTTAATTAATTTAGGTAAGTATTGATTTTAATCACGTTTTATTTGTTATTATAGGTATTAGTTTTTATTGTTATTAGTTTGTATTTTTAGCTTATTACTGAATAAATATATTTATTTATTATTATGAAGAAGTAATTCGTAAAATATTTCTTTGCATAGGGTTTTACTCAATTTTAGTATTTATTAAACCTCACTCAGTCAATAGCCAAATATTCTGAATAATTTTCCAAGTCATAGTTTTTAATCGATTGATTTTACGATTATGATGACGGAGTTTATAGCAGTTATAACATCCAAATTAGCGTATATAATTACGGCAATAAATCCTTATAGTTCATGAGTTATTCTCGTAATTAAAAAAGCTTCTGTTTATTTTATTTTATCGTTCATAATGTATGACGATATCATAAATTTAAAAATTCTCACAACACCTGGTCAATAAGAGTATTCAATATTAAGGGAATTATCATATCATATCCATTTAAAATATTATAATTAAATTGAAGTAAGTACTTACTCACAAAAATTTTAGTAGTAATACAGTAATTATTTTTCATCATCATCATAGATGTAGGCCTCTCAATCCTACTCTCGGCCCTCTGCATCCAGTCTCTGCCAGCCATCTTGCGAAGATCATCCCTCCATCTGGCCGGAGGGCGTCCCATGCTACGACCCGTTCGTGGCCTCATTCGAGAACTCGTCTACCCCATCGGTTATCGGTTCTACGACAGATGTGACCAGCCCACTGCCACTTCAGTTTACTGATTCTATGACCAATATCAACCACTTTTGTCTTCTGGCGGATATACTCGTTTCTTATTCTATCTAACAAAGAAATCTATGCCAAGCATAGACTGATACGGGCTGATGATGATGATGATGAAGACCATGAAGCAAAACATTTTATTGCGCTCTATGGAAAGAGCCTAAAGTATATTTTATATGGGGGAAATGTCTCCGTCCTTGTGTCACTTTCACTCTCCATATGTCACAAAGAGACATCTGTTATTATTTTCGACGTCTATTGAAAATTCAAACAACCGAAAAACAATGTCATGCAAGAGCAGTATCTGCGATGTAAATATGACTTAAGGCGAGGCCATTGGGTCATTTGAGCCTAGTGAGGGGGTGAGGTGCGGGGCGAGGGAGGGGCGAGAGAGGGATGACGCGCATTGATCGGGGTCATTACTCGCGCAGGTACACAGAGTAAGCGTAACCAGTGTCCTCACTGTGACGTCACAGCTCGCTACCCATAATAATACCTATACAGAATGTCCCACGGATAGACGATATACCGAAGTCCACTTGTCGGTGCCAACATTATCGACCCATTTAATGCCAAATAGGGATATCCCAGCAGAGCTCGGTGGCGCAGTGGTTGGGTCAATGGACTTGCAATATGGAGGTCCCAGGTTCGATTCCCAGCCAGGGCAGCCATGTACCAATGAGTTATCCTCGTTTTTTTCGACGGAAAAACTTACGTACTTTTACCGAGTGCTCTCAAAACGGTGAAGGAAAACATCGTGATGAAACCTGCATGTCGTAGAAGAAGAAAAAAAATCTAAGGCATGTGAAATCCGCCAACCCGCACTGGGCCCGCGTGGTGGATTATGGCCCGAGCTCCCTCAATGTAAGGGAAGGTCTGTGCCCGAGCAGTGGAGCAATATAAATAGACTGATGATGAGGGATATCCCAAGTCTGACAGCTTCGGAGTTACTTATTTCAATTTTCGCGATTGTCGGAAAATATTTCTTTCAATCTTGAACTTTTGTCTATACTAAATGTCGTCGCACATTATGTCAACTCGGAACCGTATCATCATCACCCCTCCTGTTCACCTCTCGCCGCCAACCAGGCTTCAACTTCTACACTGGCCCTAACACGGGCTGTGCTCGTGACTATCCCATACCACTCCCACTAATATTATAAATGCGCAATTTGGATGGATGGATGGATGTTGCTGAATGAAACTTTACAATAATATAGCTCATATTATAAATCAAAATAACACATAGGCTATAATTTATAATCCTGCGCAGACGAAGTGGTGGGCAGAAGCTAGTTGACAATAAAGTAAAGCAATTTGTACTTTTAAACGTATTTATTTATACGGAAGGTCATAACGGTATGTCTGATACGTTAAACCGACCGTCCGGAGTGGGTTCAGTGCAGTCAAATTCGCGTCTACAGGTTATATATTTTAATTATTTTTTAAGTTATTTATATTGACGTATGATAGTATGACGTAGTAGAATAAAATACTATGTTAATACTAATCTGACGGAAAAAGGACCTGTTACGAGTATAATAGGAATGTCAATTAGGTAATATTGTTATAACAAAATCAATAAAAGTGAAAAATTGGAATAATCAAATTATTTGCTAGGGGAATATATTTTGAAAGTACTTTCACGCGATTTAATAAAAAAATTGAGCATAAATTCTTATAAAATACAAAATTTATTAAAATGGTAATAACCATAGAGATTACATTACAACAAATCTGTCTTTGACAAATTTAAGTGACAAACTGTCAAGTGTATCAATAAAACTAAATAAATGACGAATTTTTTAACGTGATGTTAGGTAAGTATTATTATTGGTGTCAGGTGTGACGTCAGTGATGGTGAAATCTGGCCCGTGTTATCACTGCGTAGGGTAAAATATGACACACATTATGTGCTGTTGACTGTACTTTTAAAAGTAGGCACAGTGTATATTGAATCAGTCTATAACTACGTAGCTATTGAAATTTGGCCCGTATTATCACTGTGCTTAGAGTAAAACAGGTATATATCGCACACCACATTACACACCACAGCTACACTTGCATAGCTATTGAAATCTGGCCCGTATTTATTATCACTGTGCGAGTGTGCGTAGAGTAAAATGTGGCAAACTTTATGTGATGTTCACTGTACATAGTTTTACAAGTAGCAACTACGTATAAACTATTTTAAGTTCGATTGCTGTTTGTTTGCTCTGTGGGACAAATCACCGTCAATAGTCATTTGTTTTGGCCTGTTCCACTTTGGTCAATTTGGAAGTTACTGATCAGCCCCCCTATTACCGTTCTCAAAACGATGAAATTATACCATGTCATGGCGCGCCAACTAGAGACGCCGCTATACCAATGCAATAGCACTGTCCCTTTCACGGCCGCTATGACATGGTTTGATTTGATCGTTTTGAGAACCGTAATGTTATAGCCCCACTGTAATGTTAGCCGACTTGTCTTCATCTGCAATTATCAGACCACTGCTCGCTCCCAATATACGACACTCGACACTGGTGTTCGTGTCGCGTGTAATATGATGACTTCAAAAACATGGTTCGCGAAAAATCTATTGTGTTAAGGAATATCTGTTTTAGGTTATGAGTCCTTTTTTTATTCAAAACGATGCACAATCATTCCGTGATTAGTAAACTAATAATCTTAAAGTATAGGTGTGACCAAATTCGACTCGTATTATTTTAAATTTTATTACGTTATGACGATCGTGGGAGCATTCCAAGGTAGAGAAAGAGAAAGACCAAAGTGGAACATTTGGAAAAAATCGATACAGGTCCGACCTCGACAGCGCCCAGCGGCGCACTGAGCTCGTAGCGCCGTGCATTTATATTTATACAAATTGTGTTTTTTCTTAAATTTTGCCTGGTATAAAAAAAACGTTAGAAACAACAGATTTTTAATTGATCAAGCTCTTCTATTTATAATAACCTACATTTTGATATATATTTTGTATGAATAACTGTTTTAGTTTAGACACACTACTGGAGTGAAAAGACAGGAAAGGGGTATGTTTGTGATTTTTTTCTATCGAGCGAAGTTTGTCCAATCGTGTATCGGTAGCCAACAGTCCCTAAATAGATACCCCAAGATTGATATATATATTTTTTTCAGGCCTTTAATTTCAGTAGTTAGTGCCGTAGCCTTCATCGAAAAACTTAAAAACGTCCCAACACCTCGCCTTAAGGTTGCCGCAGATGTATCGCCCCTACGACGTTCAATATTCTATGTCTGAAACCGCATCGCCGCGCAATATTTTGATAACTGGTTAACAGCGAGGGCCGAGGCGAGGCGATGCCGGATTATTATTATTATTTGATATCACGGTGTTGGTAAACGCCCAAGGGTCACTGCGACCTCAAAGGTCTATTGTGGCCGCGCACCGAGTTCTTATATCTCGCTCCCAAGGCCAACGTCCTTCAGGAATCGTATGATGCACTTAGGTGAGTTTTAATATCCTCTGGTGGCATTATGTGTCCACCTAAGGCTCGGCTTCTGTTTTGAATGAGTGCTTCACACTCACAGAGGATATGCTGGGAGTTTTCTCGGCTTCGCAGCAGAATCTACAGGCAGTGGTGTCGGTCAGGCCCATTCTGTTAAGATGTTTATTCAGCCTGCAGTGTCCAGTTAAGGCTCACATAAGTATCCTTACGTGGTAACTTCATCGCGTGCGATGAAAAGAAAAGTTTTGCGAGTAGTGTTTTTGCATGTCTCTGGCCAGCCACAACTGGCGAAGCCGGATGGGTACGTGTGCGGTAACGCTTACTCCGTAGGGCGTTCATTACTTCATGGATACGACCTATGACTATGACCCTTTATTATAACATCTTTAAGAATGGAGTATGGTATAAGATGGAATTGCGTAACATACCCTTTAAGTATGTATAAAGCGATGAAGATTTTCGGTGGGCGTGGCCTGTGGTGGTTCAGTTGATAAGAGCGTGTCACGGAATGACAAGGTCGCAGGTTCAAGTCCTGTCCACGGCAAGAATTTTTTCATCATGTTCTAATCTTTAATAATTTTTTTAAACGTAGAGCAACCAAACAATGCACCTGATAACGACATCGAATCCCCTTCGTCATCGTATATTGTCATAAGATCGTAACTCATGCCTCTATTAAAACGTCGGCTGCATTAATCTTTTCAAAGCGTCTCAATTACTAAAAATGCCCATCAATCAGTTACATTTCCTTGCCAGTTAAGGTGACAACGCCTCACATTGAGTCTATGATCGTAGAATGTTCTAGATGTTTCATCAATCCACTTTAAACTATCGCACCCCATGAAAAAAAAATTATGAAGGTAAATTTTCATTGATTGAAAATTGCAGATTTTTCAAGGACCAACCAGATGAAAATTCCGCTTCGGTAATAAGATAGACTTAACTTCTTACAGTTGCACTTAGCCTAGAAAGAGTATAAGGCCTGACGAAGTAAAATAATATTAATTTAAGAGGCACATTAATACTACGGGATATATGAGGTAAACAGCGAAAACCTGTAATTAGCTATCAGTTTTATATTGTGTTAATTACTTATACTTTGTATATTGCCGTTGGTTTTCCAATAAATTAAAAATAAAATACTTAAATTAAATAAATAAATAAACATATTTACGAGATAGACATACAGACACTGCACAGAAGAAAGGTGTAACAGACTTAATACAATAACCTGACAATAACAGAAACTTATAAAATAATAGACATAAAAACTAATTTAAATTAAATCACACAGACATACACTGCTATCAACTTAAGCTGAGAATTGCATTTGTGTGAGTGATCGCCAAAAGTACAGTTAGTAAAACACATACAAATAAAATTATTTGTATGTGTTTGTTGTTTGGCGCCGCGCCACAAGCCGATTGCCAATCTACACTATCGGTGTGCACTTACACAAATGCAATTCTCAGCTTAAGTTGATAGCAGTGTACCAGCCCCATCTTCACATTCAATCCCTCGCACTCTTCGTCTTGTACCCCTTATGCCACAGATAGATAGATATTTATAAGTTACTAGGTAAAAAGTAAGAGATATATGAACCTGATCTGAATATAGAGATCGCAGCAACGAAATTTGGTCATCTGCTGACAAGAATTCGTGAACTATTAAAATTATATGCCCAACTATCTCATATCTAGCGACTCTATATGTCCCAGCAATCATGCTCCGAATAAAGCGCAGGACATTTATCTCAATCCATTGAGTTAGGAACATCCCGTGAAGCCTGATCGATCGCGAAATGAGAGAGGAGGCGATTTATAATAAAAACGGAACGGCCTTTGGAAACTTGGCATCTGACACTTTGTCGTGAAAGTTGGCGAACTTAGTGGTATTAACTATCTTATAAAGTCCAGTCTCGGAGAGATTTAACAGAACTTTATAAACTTTGTTTTCCAACTAGGTTTCTGCTCCATAGATGATAACCATGTCTACAAATCCTAGCATTTGTGGAACTACTGCAAATTGGATTTGTGTCGCACCTCAAGCGTCCAATAGCGGAACTAAAGTCCCATCAATCCCGCGAAGGTATTTACGTAGTCGCTAGCGAACGTACTTTTACATTGGCAGCTCATGGAAGATTTTGAATTATGATGATGTCGTTTGCTTACGATGTGAATGTTATGATTCGGAGCAAAGTTGACCTAAATATTAACTATCAACTTGATTAAAGACTTGCTGCTTGAGATTTGTCCTTACGACTTAAATGAGTTTTTGGAGGATAGCCGAGGTTGCGATTGACATTAATCCGAGTACTTACCTATATCTAATATGACTGTGTGAAGTTTTGACTTAATTTGTGTTGTAATAATATTGGCTTCAATAATGGTGATGAGCTTGACATTATAATTATCGACATTAATATCAAATTTATAATAATAATTTTGTTAAGTAAGTTTTATTTTGCTACACCCAAGATTGGGTAAAATTGTATCGGCACTTTATTAAATATATGTATAAAATCTCTGTATAATAACCTGCAATTGAAGGCAAATAAATAAATGAATGAATGAATGAATGAAATCAAACTGATACGTGACGCCGCTGGCTTGGTCACGTGGAGTGGAGAGGATGGGAGAGGAGCGCGCAGCGAAGCGAGCATATGTCGGAAAGCCCAGCGGACGGCCAGTCGGACGTCTTAGATACCGCTGGGGCGACGAGGTGCAGAAGGACCTGCGAGAGCTGCAGGCGCCCGACTGACAGCGCAGGACAGGCTGCAGGCGCTCTGCCGTGTCGAAGGCCAAGATCCAATTTGAGTCACTGAGCCAGCAGAGTAAGTAAGTATCAAACTTATGTCTAGGAAACAAATAGCAAAAACAGCCAATTAGCTGTCCCTTTAGTTTGTAAAGATTTTAGCTGGAAATAGAAATGGCTGAAAAATAACTTTGTCAATTATTGATAAAGTTATATTTCAGTACACTAAGGGGAGTTCGCAACTGCACCTAAAACCTTGACAAACTATAGGGACCGCTAATTGTTTTGCTGGTTTTGCTATTTGCTTTCCTATAGAGTTTGATAGGAAATTGTTTATAACTACATAAGAACAAACAGCAAAAACAGCAATACAAATAGCTGTTCCTATGTGCTGTTCCGTACTGGCCCCGCGTGGTGAATGGCCAAAGCTCCCTCGATGTAAGGGAACGTCTGTGCCCGAGCAGTGGGGTCATAAAAAATAAACTGATGATTATGATATGCTGTTATTCATAAACCTAGTTAAACCTTGCTCACCTTAAACCATGCAGTCAGCCTCTTCACACTCTGTTAAAAACATTAAGGTAGAAAGGGACAGAAGGCCTAAACGGTGGAATAACTTTAAATCACGTTTATGGATACGCAATAAGGTTTGTAACGGTTGTAACTGCAGTTGGGTTCTCTTGAAAATGGCGGAAAACGACGGTTGCAAAATTATTTGATAATTTTTGTTTTATTGTCTACAGTGGTTATTTTGAGATTAATATCACGTTACATTAATCAGAAAATGTTCGCGAGTATAGTGAATTTGTTGGATAATTTGAGCAAGATCTGGTGTTTCAAGCTTTTATCAAGAGTTCCCGGTACAAGCTCGGGAGTGAACGTGACTGTCGAGCTGCTTCGTCCAGAGTGATGACGCTACGGCGTCTCCTCTGGATGAAGACATGAAGACGCGGGTACCCAGGGTGAAGACACTACTGCGACTTGGAGGAAGATAGAAGACTATTATGTATTAAATTTTCTGTAACATGACATTGGCAAATGACGAACTGTCGAGTCCATTAATAAAATAAATAATAAATAACTGCAGTTGCAAATACTTAACAACTACAGTTAATCTGTTATTTCCGTGTATGCGTAAAACTATCCCGCACTACATATCAGTGTGTCACAAGCAAGTATATTCAAAGAAATATGAAGGCAGACTGGGTTGGGCGTTGATGCCACGATATTCTTCTCAACACTGTTATTAAAAAGATTGATGGAACCCGGCGTTCCCTTTCACTCAGTCCTGGGCATCGTGGATAAGTTATATAAGTTTTACTTCACTTCGACCTTTTCTGTAAGGATAACCTTGTTAGTGGAATTGAGTAGTAGAAGTGTTTGAAGCTTAAAAAGATGATAAATTAACTTAGGGTTTGGTTTTGAAGTAAGGAATTTGAGTATCAGCGATTATGATTTGATAATGTAATGTGTCCACAACTGTAATCTATGACTTTTAAATTATTTGTATTATTATTTATATTCTTAATAATAATTAGTGAATTGACCATGAATTGTATAGTGCATTAGTGTTTAACTGTAATGCTGTACTTTTTTTTTAATAAATAAATAAATGATATTATTCTTTATGTTCTGGCGTTGCCTGAAAATTTGTAGACAATTGAATAGAAGGATATACTCATACGAGTATATTAAGAGCCTTCATAGAGCCAACTAGCGCCGCCAATCTTAATTTTTTATATATATATACTAAAGTATCATCTTTAAAAAGTATCATAAACAAAAACCTTTTGTTTAGAAAATTACCACTGAAAATACAATATCCCTGCAGAATTTCGTCGCAAACAAGTTTAAACTCGGTCAACGGGGCAACTGCAGACACAAAGTCGGTTTTGTCTGAATAATGAAGCCTCAAGTTTATCAAAGAAGCGGGGGCGTTGACTCGGTCACAGCCTCACAGGTAGCCGCAGGGTTCAACTGACCGCTTGAAATACTTACCCCTGCTTTTGGAAGTATTCCAGCATTCTCATTACGTTAAAGGACAAAAGAAAGTATTTATTCATAAAACAACAATAAAAATTAAAAATAACTATTATAATATTAACCAAAAAATAAAAAATAAAATATAAACTACTAAAAGCATTGTAGAGTTTAAAATTCTATGACACTTTGCCATAAACGTTATTTTAGTAACGTTAGTTACCTATTCATAAAACAACAATAAAAATTAAAAATAACTATTATAATATTAACCAAAATAAAATAAACTAAAAACTACTAAAAGCATTGAAGAGTTTGAAATTCTATAAAATTTTGCCATAAACGTTATGTTAGTAACATTTGTAATTAAAAAAATATTACAGTTTTTCTGAAATAAAAATAGTTTTTTGGCTCCCCTTAAATATGGCCATTTATCCCTTACATTAATTCATATTTCCGGTGACGATATGTACGGTGGAACACAGAGAAAGGTGTACATGAGAGTTTTTAAGGTTGAGATTTTCTCAAAAACTACTTGACCTATTGCACAAATTCTTTCACTGTTAGATAGATAAAAGATAAAACTATGTAACTGTAAAAGAATTATTAAATTCGGTCCTGTAGTTTTGAGAAAATCTCAACCTTATTGAGGCCCCCTGTAGATTTTTCTTTCTACTATAGCGTTAGAGAATGTCAATGCCATTTTATGAGGTGCTGATATTAACCTATTGCTTATGATAAAAGCACGTAATGCTTCGACATAGAAAATAAATGACTATGCCATATATGGTCCATCGTGAGATGTGAGAAAAATGCGTGCCGCTGGGTTCCGACATCTTTCCTCCAGTGAGTTATGGGGTATGTTATTAAGTAGCAATCTCGGCATTCTTTTCTAAATAACTAACGTGTAACCATAGCTGATAGTTTTTGGAGGCTTTTGAAAATGGCGGGAAACGACGGTTGTAGGTTTAATATCACGTTTAATTAAGGGCCTTACATGAGCCAACTAGCGCCTCCAATCTTAAAAAAAGATTATCTTCCAATATAATCAATTTTATTAAAAAAGCTATGTAATACACATTGTTTATTACGATAAATACTATTTTTGTTTTTCATTTTCCTTTATTCAGTAATGATTTATTAAAATAACTAAAAATATAAACTAACTTACTAAACTACAATATTAAACTAAAAATACTATTTTTTAAATTATTCAGTTTCGCCAAGTTGTAGTTCGCATAATTGCGAAAAAGGGCCGTTTTTGGCATATTTGAGAACTACAACTTAGCTTGTCGCAATTATGCGATGTATTGTATATTGAATCACCGGATCTGACATAGGATACATTTTTATTTGTTTTTGTAACGTTTATATCAAGGTTTTTCTGTTTTAGACTTTGGTTCATTGTCGGTAGCGTTCAAACTATATACAGGCGAGTGTAACATCTCGCTTAAAATATTCCCGGTCCAGTCTGGCTTCTGAAAACCACTTTCAATATTAAAACAAGTTCGAAACTGTGGGTTGCGGCGAAAATTCTCGATAACTACTTAAAAATATATTCAGTTGCGACTACTTCTTATTCTGATTTTTCATTATAATAGAAACTAGCAGTACCTACCCGCTAGATGTCGCTGGTTACTATAGACCCCCACGATGTACTTTCAATGTACTGGGAGGCAGATCTTCGTCTTTGGTTACATGGTTCCACATCACATACCGCAATGGTATATATAGCCTATGTGCTGCCCAAATATTTGAGCTATCTCTTGGTGTCACCCAAATCCTTCCAGTCGATAGTTTTAGCGTGATGCCTTCGATAGAGGCGGGCAGGCGGACGGACAGACAACAAGAATAAAATATGTACATTACAATTTATTATTTTCTATGTAAGTGAGGGATTTTGAAAATGGCGGGACACGACGGTTGCGAAATAATTTGATAATTTTCAGTTTAATGTCTACAGTCGTTCTTTCGTCTTTGCAAGATCTGAAGTTTGGCGCTATAGTCAAGAGTACGGGAGTGAACGTGACTGTCGAGCTGCTTCGTCCAGAGTGATGATGCTACGGTGACTCCTCTGGATGAAGACAAGAAGGCGCGTAGGTATACCAAGGGTGACGACGTTACAGCGACTTCCCTGGATGAAGAGAAGGCGATATGATATTTTGAATATTGTGTAATATGACATTTTCAAATGACTGTCGAGTCCATTAATAAAATAAATACTTAAGAGCCTTCATAGAGCCAACTAGCGCCGCCAATCTTGAATAAATAATATCTTCCAATATAATCAATTTTATTAAAAAAGCTAATTACAAAATGTTTATTACGATAAATACTGTTTTTCAATATACAATGCATGGCATAATTGCAACAAGCTAAGTTGTAGTTCACAAATGTGCAAAAAACGGCCGTTTACTACAACTTACCGACATTGAATCACGTTATAAATAAGCATTTAAAAAATAGTAAGTATTTATCGTAATAAACATTTCGTAAATAGCTTTTTTAATAAAATTGATTATATTGGAAGATATTATTTTTTTAAGATTGGCGGCGCTAGTTGGCTCTATGAAGGCTCTTAAATAAATACAAAAGCACAAACTCAATTATTTTACAGTCTTATTATATGTACCTACCTATGTATATAGAAGTAAATAGCAGATATTTCAGAATAAGGCCCCACCCGCAGCGGTCGCAAAGTTGTCGAAACAACACCGTACTTCGGGAACTTGCCTTGTTTCGTCTTTTTACTTACCCACATTTCTGGAATGTCGCCAGCCGCGGGCTCGGCCGTTAGCGTATCGCATATGTTACATAGATACACGGTGTTTTAAGCAAATCGTTATCCAGAATTAAGGCTGAAACATATGTAAAAAAGCAGCGGAGGCAACGGCAGTAAAATGACAGCGGCAAAGCAAGGAAGAGGCAATAGTTCAGTCTGTCATCTTTTATAGAGTTCCATACATTACAGTTACTAAATGATAAATGGAGAAAAAATTTCATCACGACCGGGATTCGAACCAGGGACCTCGTCATCCGTAGTGGCACGCTCTATTCCAACAGAACCACCGTGATATTGTGCAGATGAATAAATGTCTGCTTTTATTTTGTGTTTAATATCACGTTAAATTAATCAGAAAATGTTCGCGAATGACAGTATGGTGAATTTATTGGATAATTCATGCAAGATCTGAAGTTTCAAGCAATTCTCAAGAGTCCCACTACGAGCTCGGGAGTGAACGTGACTGTCGAGCTGCTTCGTCCAGAGTGACGCTCTCCTCTGGAGAAAGAGAAGACAATGATATCTTGATTGGAAAATGACAAACTGTCGAGTCCATTAATAAAATAAAATAAATAAAATACTTTTTATATATTTTTTCTTTAATTTGTCGAATACCGTTCAATACCTCAGTCACCAAGATTTAGTTAGTTTTAGTTCCCGTTCTATTTCATTCAAGTCCTCACATTTAACATTGACCTACTGAAGATGTTGAAAGTAAGATAGTGAATATAAGTATCTCTTTTCAGAAAGTTTCAGAAACATTTGATATTAACATATTCCTCAAAGAGAACTATTCTTCAACTGCTGTACGGTGGTTCGATGTTCAGGATAGTTCCTTGCATATTGCCAATTTAATTTTCATACTTCGAATACATGTTACAAGAACTTTTGAGGAAGACCCACAATTTCAACAATGTTGATCAAATGAACCAACAAATATTACATAAATAACTTCAATATTACATAAACAGAGTAAAATTTTCAACCCGACAAACATTCTAATCTGGTATACATACTCTTAAATAGTGCCACCGTGCTTTTATCCGATGCCGGGAATACACTCTATCTACATCATCTTACGACATCTCTCGCACATGTGGGAAGAAATGGATTCGTACGGCCACAAATAGAAGACAATGGAAGGATTGCGAGAAGGCCTACGTCCAGCAGTGGACGGATACAGGTTGACGACGACGACGACGACGACATCTTATAAATAGTACGCTACAAATACGAAGTTAGCTATTAATTCTTGATCGCTTGCCTTATAGTATTAGTTACGACATTCGTTCCTGAAAAAAGGTGTAAGACATGGATATCAATGCATACCAAATTAAATCAAATCTCTTTATTGCAAGAAGCACGTTATGTACATTTTTGCATGCCAGCATTTTTTGAATTTACATTTACATCACTTTGCAAGGAAAAGGTGCCAATGCCAAGGAGAGAACCCTTTCGGGCTAGGCAAAGAACATATTAGGATTTTGTTTTGATATTTTCTTGCATATGCGCTATGCGAAACGAAAATCTAAATGATAAATGGAGTAAAAATTTCATCACGACCGGGATTCGAACCCGGGACCATATCAAAACATATGAAAAAGGAACGCGTCATCAATTAATAACATGATTTCTAACTGCAATGTTAGACATGAATTTGAGTAATTGCACAATTACTGGATAGATGTCGCTACCGTCCCTCAGACGAGAATATGGAGACATAATTCACGATCTGGATACGAATCACGATGGCTCTGTTGGAATAGAGCGTGCCACGGAATGGCGAGGTCCCGGGTTCGAATCCCGGTCGTGATGAAAATTTTTCTCCATTTATCATTTTTATTTTAGGATTCTAATAAGCTCCAGCAGAATAATTACGAAAATCTCATTGGTATATACCATATGGGTGACCTGTGAGAGGTTGAAACTGTTACAGAACCGAGCTTCTAAGTGATAGGTCTAGCTAAAATCTTTCGAATGAATATGTCTGGATGATCTATCGAAGACAGACTTAGGGTTGTACCGGTCCTCTTTTCTTTGGAAGGAGCCGTAAACATTGGATGAATAGGCTAAATTAATGATGCTTGCTCGAATTTAATATTTTATCAAATTAATTCCATACAATCCAGTTTGATTTTGAATAGTCTTCGGGAGTAATACGTTATTTCCGTGATCATAATCAATTTCAAAGTCAAATTAACTATTCAGGATGCATAATTTGTATTTATAACTGTTAAGGAACGACCAAGAAGCATCTTAGACAACGGTCACTGTCGTCGCTTAGAAACCCTGTAACAACCATTGCTCACAACTAACATAAGAGTGGCAGGTTTCATTTATTATAGTTTACGTTATTCCAGTTTAAAACTATTCTAGTTTATAATTTGTTAATGTTTCGACGATTTAAGTACAATAACTATGAAAGCATATTGAATTCCATTTGAAAGCTTATTCCTTCGAAGTTGGTTGCCTGGAAGAAATCGCTCTTAGCGATAAGGCCGCCAAAATTGTACATACTGCTGTCATATAATTATGTATTGTGTATCCTTTTGTTTGTACAGTCGACAGCAGATCAATGGTATCACTTTTTACTTTTGACAGTTCTTATTATTTGCGCCGTAAGACTAATCGAACTGCAAGTGTTACCATTGATCTGCTGTTGACTGTACAATAAAGTAAATTGAATTCTTCTGGAATTAAAATCATTCCATCTTCATTCCTTAAGTTAAAGAAAAGTGTTTGTACGCGCTGTCTTCTCTAAAAATGTATCACAATGACGTAGTTAAGGATATTTAACACTTATTATATTCTGAGGCGGCTCTTAGCGCCAAAATTGAGCATTTGCGACATTAAACAGGCTATTAAAGTCGAAACGACGGACTGTGGCCGTTCGGAGCTCTTTAAATTATCATTTGCAGCAATCCGGGAAAGTAAGATTCCCGGGAATGTTTCCCTGGCGTTTTCGCGTTTGTCCTTCCACAAAAACTGCTTCCAGAATGTTCCAGATGTAATCCCTTAAGTTATTGGGGTGATAAATTGTTCCGGGCATCCCCGCTGCTGGCAATACAGTAATTTATAAATGGGGAAAACGGGTAACGGTGACATTTCTTGAATGTAATCACAGTTTTAGAAAAAACGTTCTATACACCAAGTTTCGCTTTCTTTACGCTTTTTACGCCCACGTTATAATGATTTGAGCGACGATCTACGCAAGGCTACGAATGAATGAGGATACCAGAAGAAGGTACTTGCAATTCTCTTTGCAAGTGAGCACGTTGTGTACATTTTTGCACGTCAACATTTTTATGTTTTACATCATTTTGCAAGGAAAAGGTGCCAACCCTGAGGTTGTTTACAAAAATATGATGTTGGTTACAAAAATTGGCAAAAAACTATCAGCAGCATCAATACGTGTAATAGCAATGGTAGGATTATACAACGTGCTCACTTGCAAAGATAATTGCAAGTACCTTCTTTAGAAACCATTACCACATTCCTTAGAAACCACAGAATTCACAATCTTCTGGTCTCCTTATTCAATCACAGCCTTGCGTAGATCGTCGCTCAAATCATTATAACGTGGGCCTGCCATCAACGCTTAAATTAATTTAGAACCATAACGACATCAGCACAGGGATGTACTCATAAATTTTGCGCCCCAACCATTACTATTAGCAGCCCCCTTTACCCTTTACCAGAATTTATTAAATATTTACCAATTAATAAAATATTGGTCATCGTTTTAGTTTATTACGCCTTTATGAGTCATTTACGAGATCGAGAAAATAAAAGCGAATAAATGTTACTTAAGGAAGGCAATGAACTCGGTGTCAATGTCTGATCTACATGATGATCCTTTTATCATCAGATGAATAGTATTCTAGGTTGCGCTTCTTTTCGGTGAACTAAAAGTACCATTTTTTTTTGCACATTAATTGATTAACGAAATTATCTATGATATTCCCGCCCCTCTAGACCAGTCACCCGGGGGCCTTTAGTACGTCCCACCATCAAGAGCGAAAATTCCTCTCTTTCAGTCATAATGAATTTATGTTGATAATAAAATTTGACCCCGTTTCCTCTGCCGATACATCAAAGTCGGGAACGGCGAGATACGAGTTTTCTCTTTTAAAATTTTACCAGCTCCTCGGTATCTCGACGGAAGCATTTATACTTGCATTGCAAGCAAGTTAAACTAGACTGAGAGGTGACTTTAAGAAAATGTACTAAATTCAGGTGGGTATAAATTATCGGACGCGTCCGTAAGCCGCGTCTGATAGACGCGTCGGTGCGCGAGTCCGACTCGCACTTAGCCGTTTTTTTTTGGTGGACAACACAGCGCAGCTACCGCTAATGACTATAAATATTCGTCCACACTGTTGATGCTTGACATGTTTTCGAACTGACAATTCTTTATGGAAAGACTGGACAGACGTCCGAAGACGCACCGTCACATTGTTATGCCGCGTCCATAAGCCACGGCTTACGGACGCGTCCCATAATTTGATCCCACCTTAACAAAAATAAACACCTGGTCTCATAGCAGATATTTTCTGAAAAACAATGCTTGTCTGATATTCAAAATTCTTCCGCAATATATTAGATAATATTAAAAATATCTGCTAGTGAAAGTTTTTTTTTCAATTATTCAAGTACTTTTTAGGAAATCTCTACCCTAATGAGTGTAGTGTATGGAAAATAATTTCACGCCTACTTTATGCAGAATTGCCAAAACCATGTGTTAAAACTGACGTACAAAAGTATTTTCTAAGTTATAATAAGAAAAACTAATGATATAAGCAGTCATCGTAGCTTAAACACATGAAACACCGCATAGAGGTACCTACTCAACAACGGATAAAAATACAGTCGCCTCCCAGTCTAAACTGTATTCATACGTCTAGAAAACTTTATGGTCATTAATAATGTACATCAAGGCTCTCAAGTTTTATGATCAACCTATATTTTGCTCATACAAAACTGAATTTCATTTTCAACAAACCTACTTAGAAACTACAAATGCTCGCTATATTTTCGAGACGTTAGAAGCATTGATATAATATTTTTACATTTTATATTTCTAAATATTCAGCTGACAAAAGTCTATATATTTCCAAGACACGAATCGCTCAGTTACAAACACCTGAAAATAACAAGCCTTATTCTTTGGAGAATAGCCGCTTTCACGGTCGCTCATTACCGGTGATGCTTTTGAAAACCCGTGAAAAATAGCCAACATTACCAGGGCCGAACTTGTCGCCCCAATTAAGCGTGAGTAAAGTGAGGGCCCCTAAAAATAAATACCCTTATCATATATTTGCAAAAAAACGCAAGTCTAGTTCCGGATAGCTTATCCTGTTAGTGGTAATCTCTTTTGGGATATAAGAGAACGAACATTGACAGAAATAGTGAGTAACACCTATTAGTTTTCGTATTTCAAACCTACCTATTATAATTCGTAGATAAATAAATAGTAGCTGTTGTAATGAACATTCAAGTCGAAACGACTATTATAGTGGTATTCGATGATATATTAATTTACAGTGAACGCACGATCTATAAGCTAGGCTTCGAGTATACAAAATTTAAAGCTGAAGAATTGTTAACATTCAAAATTCAAGGAGTTTAGTGCTCACACTAAACTAGGGCTCAAAATTTACTCGGAATCTCTAGTTATTGTTTCTACAGCAAATAAATTGAGCGTAACTGAATGATGTTTGGCGTTCTACAAGATTAGATTTTTTATTATTTAACATACAAACTATATACATTACCATATTTAACATAGAGTGTGTCACTAAAGTGTGGACCTAAAACTAATGATACTAAGTGCGACCCTGTCTTTCATCGTCCAGCAATAAGCTCCCAGAAATTGCCTAATCCACGGATAACTCTCAAGTTGCCGCCCATTTAAAGTGTCCATCCATTATCGAGTTTATATAGAGATTATATCCTTATTCCTCTTAATGTATAGGATTAAAACAGGATATAATAGAGAGCTCTGGGGTGCTGTGGATATCACATTAGGCTACATGCGGACGCACGGAAAGAAAATATTAGCTGTGGTTGTTAAATATTCCCAACTGCAATTAAAACCTTTAGCTAGAAATCTAAAGCTAAGTTTCAGCTGCAAACCTGTTTTTTTGGTGCTGGTTCATTCCTGGGTCGACCATGTATAGGGCGTTCCAATTTACGCGGAAGCACAGACCGCTTACTCAATAGACATGAAATCGATACAAAGCAAGCGAAAAATTCTGTCATCGATGAGCGCATAGACGAAGCGGGGGACAGAGGTGCCGTATTAAAGAGATGCGTCCATGTCGATAATATCTCTAGGTTACATGTGTCGCGAAGAAATTTTGCGCTCTTGACAGACACGGGCGCCCTCCTGTTACAGGTCTATGGGGTTGGCCTGTGCACGGAAGGGATATACAAACTACATATATTAAAATATTGTAGATGAACCCGCCAAAACAAAACAAACAACATCCTTTACGATACCAATGGAAAAGGTCTATCGTGAATTTTTTTCTACTTAATATACCTACCTAGTAACTTAAATAAGAGCCTTCCATGAGCCAACTAGCGCCACCAATCTTAAAATATAATATCTTCCAATATAATAAATTTTATTAAAAAAGCTATTTACAAAATGTTTATTACGATAAAGACTATTTTTTAAATGCTTATTTATAACGTGATTCAATTTCGGTAAGTTGTACTGAGGTTGTAGTAGTTCGCATAATTGCGAAAAACGGCCGTTTTTGGCACATTTGTGAACTAAAACTTAGCTTGTCGCAATTATTGTATATTGTATCACATGTATTGTATATTGAAATGAACACCATGACGTTTTTAATTTAAATTCCCTTGCTCGGCTACTAGGAGCAACAAAATCGCACATGGCAAGCCTCAAACTAACAATATTTACGCAATCGATAGCGAGAGATCTTACTACAGGCTCATGGTAATGGTACCTACAGCTTTTTATTCGCTTCGACGATTTATTTTATTGTTATTCCTTGTCGACGCTAACTTTTTTAGGCTACATTTTTTATTATTTGGGCCGAGGCACTTTTGTTTGTACTGTTTAGCGAACTGAGAGGAAGCCTTGGGCTCTATAAGCCACACAAGTAAATAATATGTAATTGTTTTTTTGGAAAACCTTTTCTGGAAATAAAATGTTAGACTTTTTTAACCGTTAGGTATATGGTTTCCTTCACCGTTTTGAGAGCACTCGGTAAATGTACGTAAGTCTACCCGTCAAAAAACCGAGGATAACCCATTGGTGACCTGGCTGGGAATCGAACCTCGGACCTCCGTATCATAAGTCCAGTGACCCAACCACTACGCTAGCGAGCACTTTTATCCGTGTTTACTTGTATAAATATTACTAGCTCACCTTTGCTAACTTGCAATCTTGGGACCTTTTGTGCTCCTTAGGTGGCCATTTTGGCACATTTACTTTCCTTGTAAATAGGAAAGTCATGGATAAGGGTACCCGCACCATAGGGGACCATTGTGGTTTTGTCGCCATCGTCCAAATTCCGTCCCCTGCGGCTTAGAAAGTATGCCTTTACCTTTATGTAAGGGAGACGGCCAAAGAATATCCCTTGGATCGATACTAAAATGTGTGAATGAGGGTCCTGTGCAAAAAGCATTCCTATGTAATGGACTTAAGAGCGGTTATAGACCCTTGCGGGTTAACCAACTATTATATTCGCATTTTTAATGGTTCTAAAATAATCATCTTTGTGCGAAACTCAGCCATCGTGCGTGATAGGTGGCACAGTCATTCTAATAGAGCCTATCTTATTTCACACATTCAAATGTTAGCCAGAAACGTGATTCAGAGATAGTCCACCGATCAAACCGATGATCTCTTTCTAACTTGACGTTTTTTATGGCAGTGGGAAAGTGACAAAACAAAAAACAAAAAAAGGTATATGGCTTGAATGTACCTTTTAATAGAGCAAATTCGATTTTTTCCTGATATTTTCTCTACATAAGAGTAAAATGTACCTACTTCTTTTCGCATATTTACGTAGATTTTCACCCTGTTAACTGTAGTAGGTGAGTAACAGTGGGCCAGTAGCATATTATAATACCTAAATTCCTAGTTCTAGTGACATGTAACGAATAGACTAACTAAGGAATAGGTAACCTAGTTTAAGATACAATTAGATAGTATATAAGTATGTGTACTATACTAATAAAAACAGTCTTAGATGTGATCAGTTGTTATTATTTCCTCCAACGCCCTGCATCCCTACATGGCGAAATGTTTTAGTGAATAAAAAAAAGTGAAGTTTAGTGAAAATAAAAGTGGTTTAAAAAGTGAACTTTAAAAACAAAAATGGGAACCCAAAATAGTACCACAAAACCGTTAGAGCAACAAAAAAAGTGCGATAGAGCATTATTGCAATAAAAGATTATTACTTACTTTTGGTCGTGTAAGATCCGCCATCATTGGAATGGCAGATGGATTTTTTACTAAGTATATTTGTTTAATTTTATATTTACATGAATACTCTAAATAACTTGACATTGGCGAAATTATACTTTGAATAAGAGTAGAAGCCATTCAAATAAAAATAGAACAGACTTTAAATGATAAATGGAGAAAAAAAATTCGAACCAGGGACCTCGCCATTCCGTGGCACGCTCTATTCCAACAGAACCACCATGATATCGTACCCAGGTCGTGAATTTTGTCTCCATAATCTCGTCTTAGGGACGGTAGCGACATCTATCCAGTAATTGTGCAATTACTAGAATAGACTTTGATTTTTAGAGCAAATTGAACTTATTTTCTCTTCCCAATAGTGGAGACATTTAAATAAGCTCCGACATGCCATTTACATTGGCATATGGTCAGGTTTACAATTAGGACATAATATAAGCTATTGAAAAATACAATACAAAAAATTCAGCACGTCAACAACAAACAAACAGATTGTCTGGAAGAGATCGCTTTGAGCGATAAGACCGCCAATTGTAATATTAACGATATTAGCCTATTTCTTTTGTGTAATTCTTTTCTTTTTTGCAATAAAGAATATTTATCTTATCTTATCTAACAAAAAAACAATGAGAAAAAATGTGTTAATTAATTTCCACCATTTTCTAAAGGTCACGGGACAATCGCAAAACCAACAGCTGTTTCTCGTGGAATGAAGTAAAAAGGGTACCGTTATCAATAAAACTGTGTCGGCAACCCTAAGCGGCTAGGGTTGTCGCGATAAATCCTTCTTTGGTGCCACTGCAATGCGGAAGGCAGCGGTTGTCTTCCTCACAATTTGTAAGAATT
Source organism: Tachystola acroxantha (assembly GCA_963506565.1). NCBI lineage: Eukaryota > Metazoa > Arthropoda > Insecta > Lepidoptera > Oecophoridae > Tachystola > Tachystola acroxantha. Next base: position 5,513,680 of record OY735894.1, on the reverse strand, counting down.
AAACGAGCGTCAACCTTAGGCTCGATTCAGACTAGACTTTAAGAGTACTTTTGTTATGTGTTATTTGAAGACACTCGTTAATCATTATACCGACATACACTTATGTTGTTGAAGTCGGCAATTAGACCGACAGTTTCGACCGATTTCGACGGCATTTCTCAAGGTGACCGCGCCACGCTCGCGTCGCCGGTGACATTTCTTCGCGCACTACGGATCAGCGCCCTCTGGGCACGTTCTGAAATGACTTGTCCCGCCGACAACGGTGCGTTCGATGGCTGTGGATTCGTTGATCGATCTCACTTGTGAGTGATATCCGTTTATATATACTTAATAATTTCTAGTAATAGCTCACTATGTATGATTAAAAAATATAAATACTTAATAGAATATTTTTTTAAAGCCTGGTAAAAGTCTTTTAAATAACTATTCAGGTAAAAGTCTAACTAACCTAAAGGTATTTTTTACAAATGTATTTTATTAATTACAAATTAAGTATATGTAGGTCCCTTTAAAGCCTACGAACCCGAAATGTCTTCATGGTTTTGGATATTGATGTAGGTATGAAGTATCTAATGATATCACATTAGATTTGTCTTGATGACAATTTAATGAGTTTAGAAACGCTTAGACCCATTCATACGAACCATTCAATTATGGTCGCTATAAACAACTTGAGTTTTCGGCACGACTATTTTGTAGTAAAACCGATGGGGTAGACGAGTCTCTAATGGATGCCACAATAGGTACCTACAGTGCGCGAGGCGTAAGCTCAGGTTTACATTTGTGTGAGTGATAGCGGTACAAGAGGTGGAGTGCGGTGCGTGCGCGGCAGGGTGTATTTTGTTGCGTTTGTATTTGTATGCGTAGGACGCGTCGCGCCTCAGGCCGAATATCACTCTACACTATCTGTGTGCACTCACACAAATGCAAACCTGAGCTTACGCCTCGCGCACTGTAAACGTTGTGTGTGACCAGAGAAGATAGAGGGATGAGCTACGCAAGGATGATGGGACTGGATGCAAAAAGCTGAGAATCGTATTGTAGCGCCTTGGTAGAGGTCTAACGTCCATCAGTAGATTAATACAGGCTGATGACTTAATTTTGTCGCTCTCATGTGGTCAGTGTGAAAAGAGCCTAATATTTAGACGAGCGTCGTTCCGCCGAATCACTGTACTGCAAGATATTTTGATTAATTAGCTCTAAGTATACTGTAGGAAAATTTCGCTCGCTTTATTTTATTAGCTACGTCGAGCGAGCGAGTTTTATAGGACTCAGAAATTAGAATAAACGGACGGAGAGGACTCTAATACAAATCTGTTAACCTTATCATCAGCTCGTATCCGTCCACTGCTGGACATGCCTCACCCAAACCTCGCCACACAACCCGACCTTTTACATCCAGTCAATGGCAACCACCTTGCCCAGGTAATCCCTCCATCTGGTTCTCCATTTGTTAACCCGATTGAAGTAAATTAAAAGACATTGCCACATTTCAATGGAGCTTTGCCCCACCTACAAAACTACGTGACCATTTAAGCTGTACCTATCATTTTGTTGGGGACTTATTACAGGTTTCATATTGCATAATCATAACCAGTATCATTTTCTACTACTCTCGCAACTCCTATAGAAGAATAACAAAAACAATGAATAAATTGCTTCGATTTCTTACTGGATTCTTAATTAAGCTGTTTTTTTCGACTCGCAACTTGTACACAACTTAATTTTAAACCAATAATTTTAATAAAAAACGGAGATATTTTTACATTTATTCGTTATCTTGTACAACTTGCGGTTGATGGTGGGGCAGAATCTGGCATTGTCATTTAGTTGAATCAAGTGATGACTAAAAGGACAATAGTATACAGGGTGCTTAATTAAGGTTAAGTTTTATTTTCAATACTACTGGCTGTGGTTACGACATTTGAAATTCCGTTTAGGAGGCCCGGATTCGACCCCAGGTGAGCCATGTACCATCAACAACAGCTCCGCCTGCTCACTTTTCAAATGTTATTCTTTGCACCCGCACGCGGGCCTCGTCCGGCCCCCTGGTGAGACTACATGACCTATTGAGCAATCAGAGGACAGTGACCCTTTTTTATGCATCTAAGATAATTATTTTGTTTGTCTAAACTCTTATTGAAAAAATGTAGGATGTCAATGATAAAAAACATGTGTGGATAAAAATCTTTTGTTATTAACTGTCGTAAATCACATACCCGGTTTGCTATTCGTTGATGAAAAAAGAAGGACCTGTAGGGCCGCCGGTAACTACAAATGAATTGCAACCTAAAGGTGATCAGGCGGAACTGTTGCTGATAGTACATTGACTACATACATTTACCGAATGCTCTCAAAAGCGATGAAGGAAATGTCGTGAAGAAAGTATGTCCTCAAACATACAGGTCACCTGTATGTTCTCAAACAATAAAGAAACCTAAGGGTTGTGATTTATCAATCCACATTGGCCCCGCGTGGTAGATTAGCCTAACAAGGGTATGCTTCTACCACCTTTTTTGCACAAACCCCCAGGAAAGTAGAAGTCAACAATGACCAAACAACGTATTTACAATCCACACTTAGGTTAAGCAGTAAACATAGAAATGTGAAGATACGCCATGTCTCATTTGGCAAAATTGACAATGAGTGACGCGAGTATAGTAAACTGCTGATTTCTATGGAAATATCATTAATCCGATGATTATATCTAACTATTTAAATTTTAGAATTTTTTTAACAAGGTTCAATAACAACATTACCTATTGTCATCTGATTGGTCTAACACAGAGAAAACTGTAAGAGAGTTAACTGTGTGAGATTAACGTTGGGAAATCCCAACGTTAAACTCACTTAAAAAGTACTCGACAGATTTTTGAAAATTCTTTACAATTAAATAGTTTCTACTCTAAACTATATACAAGTAAAAGAAAATAATATAATCGGTCAAGTTCTTGAGAAAATCTCAACTGTATAATTTTCTCTGTTTCGACTGTACATTTTGCTTTGCCCTAATTGTAACGAAGCAAATATTTAAAAGTGGTTGACATTGCTCTTAGAATCAGTAAACTGGAGTGGCAGTGGGCTGGACACATCTATCGTAGAACCGATAACATGGGGTAGACGAGTTCTCGAATGGAGGCCACGAACGGGTAAACGTAGTGTGGGACGCCATCCGACCAGATAAAGGGATGACCTTCGCAAGATGGCTGGCAGGGACTGGATGCAGAGGGCCGAGAGTAGGGTTGAGTGGCGCGCTTTGGAAGAGGCCTACGTCTAGCAGTGGACTGATACGGGCTGATGATGATAAAATATTTAAAAATATTCAGAAGTCAAATATTTCTCTTAACTCCAAATTTCTGTGAGTGAGGGCCTAACCCGCCGGACGTGGAAACAAATAGGCGGCTCTGTAAGGTCGCCCGCATCACAACTTGGTGCTATGATCCGCAGCTTAGTTACACGCGAGGCTAAAGACGGCTTTATGCCGGTCGATTTTGAGGGTTAGCTGTGCGATGAAGATGCGCAGCTCAAACTATGTGATGCATCTCTATTTCCAAAAATTAGTGACACACATAGTTACAATACAAGAAATAGGGATAAACTTGCATTTCCAGGATTCAAACTACGTAAGGTTAGTACACCCTTCATGGGACGCTGTATTCGCTTTCATAACAAGTTGCCAGAAAGTGTCACGACGTTGACAGAGAGGAAATTTATAAATTTCATTAAAGAAACACTTGTTAAGAAGGCGTATTACAGAATACATGACTATTTAAACGATGAGCATGCATGGTGTGTATCGCCGGTTCCGCATGTTACTAATAATAGTAATAGGTTATTAAGTAAATTGTGTTATCATTATTTTAAAGATGTGCTGCTGAGAGTTTATTCCACTTTTTCTCCTCAGCGTTGGCACGTTTTCCTTGCAAAGTGGTGTAAATGTAAATTCCAAAAATATGTAGACGTGCAAAAATGTACACAACGTGCTTACTTGCAATAAAGAAATTTGACTTTGACTTTTGATAGCTCTCGTCCATAGCTCCCGTCCATAGCTCCCGTCCATAGCTCCCGTCCATAGCTCCCGTCCATAGCTCCCGTCCATAGCTCCCGTCCATAGCTCCCGTCCATAGCTCCCGTCCATAGCTCCCATCCATAGTACATATGCATCTACAACACGCATGCTACCATATAAAATATAGCTTACTTAAACTCGTTTCCACCAGTGCTATGCTATGTGGACCAAGGAATATAATTGGTTGATATCACACGGTTTCATATCAACTGGTGGAAAGGCACCCTAAAGACGGCTTTGTGCCAACCGATTTTGAGTATTAAGGCTGTGATGATAAAGATCGAGGTCATAAAGAGCTACAGTATAAGCAAGTGTAAAAAGTACAAAGCAAGTGTAAAAAGTACAAATCGGGTGTAAAATAATAACAAAGCAAGTGTTAAAAGTACAAAGCAAGTGTAAAATAATAAAAGCTCTTCAATTAGGAAGTTTCAGAATAATGTAAAATTTAATTAAAATTGATGACTTTTATTTGTTTACTTAAGAATATTACAAAAATATTATGAACTACGACACATTAAATTAATTACTTAACTGTGACGGAGCCTCATAACTGGAATAGAAGGCTTGGAAGTATTATTACATTATGTATTTTCACATAAAATTTTAAAATACAGAAATAAGGTTAACGAATTTATATAAAATCATGTTTTCATTTACAAACAGAACGAATTCCAGTCAATATATAAAACGAATAACTAAAATTCCGAAATCAATTATAATATTTTTGATTGCACATCAAATAATTTTTGGCATAGATCTCAGTTTTGGATCATTTCTGAAGAAGAAATTACGAAAATTTGTACAACGCTTTACATTACTTGTGTCAATGGCTTATATTAGTGGGTTATTTTGTTATATTTTTAAGCAGTATAGAGATTTCTGGTTTTGGCTTATTATAACCCAATATACAACCCATGTTGTGCTTTTGAATAAGTCTAAGTATACAATCTATAATTTAATTGTAGATATTAATTGGATACATTCAATAACATTGCGCGAGAAAAATATTCTCAAATCAATAGCTATATTTTATACAGTTATAATGTCGGTAATTAAGTTATCTTTTTTGATTGCACATTGCATGTATACTGAAGATTGTACCCAATTCAGTGTATATTATGTGATCATCTATCACGTGACCGATTTTGGTCTAAATATAATATCAGTTCTACAAGTACTAATTTTTTATTATATTTATTGTGGGGTCAAAAATTTAAAACAATTATTGAATGGATCTGTACAGGATTTGATAGTTTTTGAAAGTGGATACAGAATTATCGCTGATTGTTACGATAAAATCAGGCCGCTATATGATAATTTAGTAAGTATTTTTAAAATATTTTTATACATATTTTCAAATTATTACTCATTTTTATAATTTAATTTATAAACTAAAATTGTTTTGTTTTTGATATTATATTTGAAAATTACTGCCTTAACAGACAATTTTAGAATTGAGCTTCGGTGCTCCAACAATGATTGGGCTTCTGTGGTATTTTCTTCGTGAAATGAAACAGCATGTAAGTATGTAAATAACAAGTCTTCAGTTCCTGTTTGAAATCCATACTATTGCATAGTATACTAATATGTGCTCACGCGCAGGCCAAACAGTCGTTTGTCTGGCCTGACCTGAGGTATGCATGGCTATATAATTATGTATGTATATAGACTTGTAACCGGTCTTGTGATAATTAAAAATATATACACATTATAATTTATCTTTTCTCAAAAAAGATTTATAACTTATGGTTATGGGTTTTAAGTAGATAATTTGTATTGTAAGTGCCTATAACATATTGTGTTTTATTTTTAGGGTCCATGGTTCTCGAATATAAATGAATTCATATTTACATTTCATGTTGCGTTAAAAATGATTTTACCAGTTACAATGGTTGAAATGGTTAACTCACAAGTGGATGACATAAAGTCTATATTAAACGAATCTCTTGGGATGGCCGAGTTAGGTGAGTAACCTAAAGTAGCTGTTAATAATTCCTTTCTTATCTCTGTACACCGTGATCCGTTTCCACAATTAATATAATATATCTTGTAGCCACGGATAGGGCAATAAGAGACACAGCACTGATACAAACCCCACTTCACCCGGAACAACATGCCTACTGCTCTGGCAAATCAACAGAGTCTGCGCTGCACAGAGTAGTTTCGAAAATCGAAAGCGCTAAAGAACAACAACAATCAACCCTAGGAGCTTTCATTGACATTGAAGGCGCCTTCGACAAAACGAAATTTAACAGCATCAGCCGAGCCCTGAAAAAGCATGGCGTTCAACCAACGCTATGTGAATGGATAAACAACATGCTTAAATTAAGGGCAATACAAATTACAGTGAACTCCACCACCAGGGGAATTGTCGAGATGGGCTGCCCTCAGGGGGGAGTCCTCTCACCAATCCTATGGAACATTGTTGTAAACGACTTGATTAGTCGTCTAAACAATGGTGGTTTCACCACAGTCGGCTATGCAGACGACCTAGCGATACTGATCAGCGGCAAACATGATAACATCCTTTGTAACATCATGAACACCGCCTTCAGAATCGTCGAAAAATGGTGCGACGAATACCAATTGTCGGTAAACCCGAACAAAACGATACTTGTCCTTTTTAACAACCAAAGAAATCAAGCAGTACGTCAGCTACCGAGTCTCTTTGGAACCACCTTGACCCTCTCAACTGAAGTCAAATATCTAGGCATCACTATTGACAGAAAGTTGAACTGGAAGCAACACCTAGACACAACTATAAACAAAGCTCGTATTTCAATGCTTCAGTGTAAAAGGCTCCTTGGCAAAACATGGGGCCTAAAGCCAAGCATCACAATGTGGCTTTACACAACGGTCATCAGACCCATAATACTGTACGGTGCAATAGTGTGGTGGCCCAGAACCAAACTGAGCACTGCACAGACTACACTGACCAGCTTACAAAGGCTAGCATGCATCGCCGTCACAGGCTGCATGAGAACCACCCCAACGGCAGGACTAGAAGTGGCACTGAACCTTCCCCCCCTCCACCTGTTTATACAACAGGAGGCGGCAGTGGCAGCTCTCAGACTTCGAAATCTTGGTCTGTGGAAGACAAACGAACATACACCGCACAGCAAACTTCTGGAGGACGTTCTGTCAGAACGACCACTCATGCGTGCGACATGCGATCGTATACCTCGTGAATACATTTTCGAAAGACACTACAAGGTACAATTCCACGAGAACAACAAAGAATACTCTGGAGTGGACGAGGTACGCGTCTACACAGATGGTTCTAAAACCGACACAGGTACGGGAGTTGGTGTCTACTCCGCAGACCTGAACATACAAATATCAACAACCCTGGGCAGATACAACTCAATATTCCAAGCAGAATGTATCGGCATCACAAGGGCGGCAACAGCAATACTTAACAAAGGAGTATCTGATCTTGGCATCAGGATACTCTCGGACAGCGCAGCAACGCTGCACGCCCTGAGGAACAATATATGTTCATCAGGGCTGGTGCGCGAGTGCCATTATGCACTGGAGGACATCTCGCACACCAACAGAGTCACCCTCCAGTGGATAAAGGGGCACAGTGGCTCGCTGGGAAACGACGCAGCCGATGAATTAGCGAAAAGAGGGGCGGAATCACAGGTGTTGGGCCCGGAGCCCATCGTTCCAATACCCTTCAATCAAATAAGAACTTGGCTGCGTAAACGAACCTCCAACAAACACAACACTACCTGGTGTGACAGAACTGACTGCGAACAGACAAAGGCGGCGATACCGCTTCCAAATCCCCGTCTCAGTAAGAGTCTAATGCGCTTAGGCAGAAATGACTTGCGCATTGTGATAGGTACAATCACAGGCCACTGTCCACTAAATAAACACCTGTTCAATATGGGTATAACAGACAGTCCAATTTGCAGGGGATGCTTAGAGGCTGAGGAAACACCTGCCCACGTACTGTTGCAGTGCGGAGGGCTGGCAGAACAACGAGCCCAGATCCTGAACAACCCAGGGTCCCTCCCCCAGGCCGCATGTGGCATCCGCAGGCTGCTGGCGTTCTGGAGGGAGCTGGGCTGGCTCAACTAGTGCGGTTTTGCACCATTTCACGCACAATGGCTGCCACTCATGCGGCCAAGTGCGGAAAATAGCCCGCGTCAAGAAGAAGAAGAAGAAGAAGCCACGGATACCGGGATCGGTGGGTAAAAACATTAATTGTGTTTTGTGTTGGAAACGGATCCCGGTATCGGTGGAGACAAACTGCCGGGATCCGTTTCCAATCCAAACGGATCCCGGGATCGGTGGAGACAACCCCGTTATCTCTATCATAACTTTAGTAAAAGAAAATGATGGTAGAATTTTAGGACGTGTCAAATTTACAACAATAATGATAAAAAAATTGTAATTAGACAACATAAATCCGAAAAGAGATTATTACTTTATTGTAGAGAAGGCAGATATATTGGTTAAAAAAAGGTAATACAGAATCGCTATCAGTATAACAGACCATATATAAACATCTAAATGCATTGATTACATAAAATCAATACTTCGGTGCCTTTTCAAACGATAATGACTTATAGCAGGACCAATAATTTAGTAAATTTTGCCTTCCCGTCCTTCAGACGAGAATATGGAGACAAAATTTACGATCTGGATACGAATCACGATGGCTCTGTTGGAATAGAGCGTGCCACGGAATGGCGAGGTCCCGGTTCGAAATTTTTTCTCCATTTATCATTTAGGTAATATTTGCCTTTTCCAGATGAAAGGACAACGAGAGATGTGACTCGTGTTTTACGATATTTGGAGTCTCGGCGTTTGAATCATTTGGTGTGGCGCATCATTCCTGTGGACAAGCGGCAGCTGCTGTCTGTCTTTAGCTTTTGCACTACGTACTTCATCGTTATTTTACAATTCACACATTTCTATGATTAAATGGAATTATTGATTAAAACATTTATTAAAAATCTTTAAGTTACATTCTACTATATAATAAAGATAATGTTTCTTTAGTTGCGGCGCCTACAACACGAAAACAAAGCCGTCTCGCGGGCCGCGCGCGGCCCGCGCACCATGCAACACCTAGTTATATTAGAGATAAACCTATCAAGAACCAACGAAAAGAGAAGGAACATGTTTTTATTAATTTTCTTACTGTTGTCGTTCGACTTATTTTGGGATCAATTTGACAATATCATTTTAAGGGCCTTCCATGAGCCAACTAGCGCCGCCAATCTTTGAAAAATAATATCTTCCAATTTAATAAATTTTATTAAAAAGCTATGTACAAAATGTTTATTACGATAAATACTATTTTTTAAATGCTTATTTATAACGTGATTCAATTTCGGTAAGTTGGAGTTCGCATAATTGCGAAAACGGACGTTTGTGGCATATTTGTGAACTACTACTTAACTTGTCGCAATTATGCCATGTAATTGTATATTGAAAAATAGTATTTCTCCTAATAAAGATTTTCTACATAACTTTTTTAATAAAATTTATTGCCTATATCAGAAGATATATTTTTTTAAGATTGGCGACGCTAGTTGGTTTGTGTCAGGCCCTTAATATTACGATGTTTACTTACTTAGGATTATTAGAAAACATGATCGTCAGGTTATATCATATTACCTACTTTAATTACTTAGTTGCCGCCGGGGTCTCATACCAGTTTAATATGAATTGTTGTAATAACGGTCGCATAGTTGCATGTGTTTCAAATTAAATTGTATAACGAGAGAAATAAATCATTACTTGAAACCAAATTAGTGAAAAACATGTTTTCGTTTATTATCAGGACGAATTCCAGTCAATATGTTAAACGAATAACTAAAATTCCGAAATCAATTATAATATTTTTGATTGCACATCAAATAATTTTTGGCATAGATCTCAGTTTTGGATCATTTCTGAAGAAGAAATCGCGAGGATTGGTACAACGCCTTACGATATTTATATCGTTGGATTATATTATTGTTTTAATTTGCTTTGCATATAGTCAATATATAGATGTTTGGTTTTGGCTCAACATACTCCAATATACAACACACGTGGTGGTTCTGCACAAATCGAAGTATACAATCTATAATTTAATTATAGATATTTATTGGACTCGTGCAATAACATTGCGAGAGAAAAACACACTCAAATCAATAGCCACATTTTATACAGTTATAATGTTGGTAATTAAGTTACCTTTTTTAACTGCACATTGCATCTATGATGAATATTGTTCTCAATTGAATACATGTTATTTGATAGTCTATCATGTGACCACTTTAGGTATAGATATAATATCAGTGATGCAAGTACTAATATTTTATTATATTTATTGCTGTGTCAAAAATTTAAAAGAATCATTTAATGAGTCTGATAAGGATTTGAGAGATTTTGAAAATCGATACAAAATGATTGCTGATTGTTACGATAAAATCAGGCCTCTATACGATAACTTAGTGAGTATAATTAACATTTTTATTATATTTTAGAGTTCCGTTCCGTTCTAGAGGGAAAAAGGAACCCTTATAGGATCACTTTGTTGCCCGTATGTCTGTCTGTCAAGACCATTTTCTCAGAAACATGTGGACATATAAAGCTGAAAATAATAGGTACCAAATACTCAGATCTGTAATCTCATGCAGCCGTGAATAAATCAAGTTTCTATGCCTTCGCAATCAAATGATATGACCGTTTATGTCTAATTTTACCGCACATTTGTATGAAAACGCATGGGAATCAAAAGATATAAGTAACCTTCCCATTGACCTAGACGGGCATTTTACGAATGACAAAGATAAGTTGGTCCGTAAACCTAGTTTATCTTTTTGTTAGAGCAAAGTTGTACGGGACCCTCGTCGGTGCGCGAGTCCGACTCGCACTTGGCCGGTTTTTACTTCATGTCGAAAATATTTTGTTTTACAGACCATTTTGGAACTAAGCATTGGTGTTCCAAGAATGATGGGGTTGCTGTGGTATATGCTTATTATAATGAAACGGCATGTAAGTACTCATATATTGTATAATATAATAAGAAACTTAATTAAATATTTATTTCAAAAAGGTACAATATAAAATAAAAAGAACCATTCAATATTTAAAAAACCTAATCTAAACTATTTTTAAAAAAAATAGGTGCAGGAAGAGTACCCAAGACACTGGCAGCGTTACCTCGCTGGATCGCGATGCTAATCCGTTGCGCGAGGTAGCTGCCAGCTCTTGGGTCACCAGTGGCATCTACTACTCGTTTGCTAAGCTCTTTATATAAAGACCAAGCGCCGGGACCCCACGGGCCGAGGGTCTCGACACCAAAAGCAACAAAGTTGTAAAGGGTGTCGAGACCCCTAAGAGAAAATAAGAAACTTACTTATTTTCAGATAATATTCAAACTTCTGACGCTTAAAACAGAAGATACTTTTTAAATTCAGACAATCTTAGAATTAAAACTATAGTGAGCCATTATTAGAAATTAGTATATATAAACGGATATCACTCACTTATATTTTGAAGTCAACAATTAGACCGCTAGTTTCGACCGATTTCGACGATTGATTTCAGAAATCAATTTCAGACCAATATAGGCCTGTCAAGCTATTACATACATCTTATTCAACATGTGAGTAGGTAGCTTATATTGCAATGCGTTTAAAACTATGTATTTCTTTACAGGGTCAATGGTTCTCGTACATAAACGAATTCATCTTTACATTTCATATTGCATTGCAAATAATTTTACCAGTTGTAATGGTTGAAATGGTTAACTCTCAAGTGGATGATATAAAGTCTATACTATACGAATCTCTTACACCTGAGCTAGGTGAGTAAATAAGATTATGTAGATTAATCATATCATCAATAGTAAAAGGACATATAATTCAGTAAAGTTTGCTTTTTGCAGATGAAAGGACAACAGGAGATGTGATACGAATTTTACGATATTTGAAGTCTCGGCGTTTGAATCATTTAGTGTGGCGCATCATTCCTGTGGACAAACGGCAGCTGCTGTCTGTCTTTAGCTTCTGCACTACGTACTTCATCGTTATTTTACAATTCACACATTTCTATGATTAAATGCAGCAATTGTTTATTAGAAAATATATTAGGTTCTTCTTCTTAGTCGTTACGCTCTTGGTAGAGTTGTCTTAGTCGTCACTTCAGTCGCAGTGCTCTGCCGGCTGCCCTCCTGGTGCAGACGTGCAAGGGATCGGACACGGCTGCCCTGATCTGGTCCGTCAATCGCGTTGGTGACCTGCCGCGCGCTCGGGTACCGTCAACCTTGCACTGAATCACCAGTCGCTCAATCGATTCAACTCCACGCCGAGATACGTGCCCAAAGAAAGTCAGAATGCGAGCCTGAACTACAGAGGATAGACGCTGCTTGATGCCCAATTCCTGTAGTATGGATGATGCATTTGTACGAAATTCAGTCCATGATATTTCAAGCATACTTCTCCAGTACCACATTTCAAAGGCGTCTATACTATTTCTCTCTATTACTTAAGTTACAACGTTAATTGTTAATTTAGTATAGTCCGATATTTCTGTTGACAAGGGGCGATTTCCGTGTTTAGCTGTTGCAGTACCTACATTGATGATTGCTGTGATAAAATTAAAAATTTGTGTCGTAGCTTTAGGAGTAGGTAACGAAATAAGTTATTGCAATGTACAATTTGTTCTAGATTTCTGTTAAATAAAATCTTGCAGCTATTTTAAATTTTATTATTTACTTTATATCCTGTAAGGCCTGTATTTATCTATTCTGCGCTGATTAGGACCATCCTCTCTTAAAAACGCCACGTTCGTCTCGCAGTATTAACATACGATCACAAATATTATGATCCTAGATGAGTTTAAATTGCCTGTTCAAAATTATTTAAATTTTTTACATTCGTTTCGATAAAAGCAAATGATTGTTGTATAACACATTCAATTTTTTATAAAACATCAAATGTTTAGACTAATTGTGCTTCTTGGTTGCCTAAGAATTAAAATCGTACTTCAAGTGTTACTATTAATGTGCTGTCGTATTGCCGATAGCCTATCAATAGTCTACGGAAAGCAATACTATCGATAGACCATCGATAGTGTCGATAGCTCGAACTGTGGCAATATCTATCTATCGACCGAATGAAATACTATCGATAGTATTGTTTCTCATAAGTAACAAACCATCGATCGATACTATCGAAGTTCTTGGTAACAATAGTATCGATAGTATCGACACTATCCATAGTTTTGGACTATCGATAGTTGGCTAACCCAAATTCCAAATAGTATTGGCTATTTTTTAATTGGCTATTCCAAATAGTATTGTCCAATACCGATAGTACCAAACAATCGACAGTATCGATACTATCGATTGTTTTGGACTATTGGTAGTTAGCCAATTTGCAAGTTGAATTAGTAAAACTATCGATAGTTCGGCAACGCAGGAATGTACATAACTGTCAACCTTGCTTATGTCGTTTCATTAGGAAAGTGCTTTATTGAGAACTAGAATAGTAATTAATGACATCCCTCCAATATCCATAATATTATTACTGAACACTCGAATAGAGCCACACGAGTTATAGAAAAGCGTTAAATTAAATAATTATGAATTGTTTCAAACGAAAAAATAGAAAAAGTAACATATTTACTCAAAATGAATTCAAAAATGGAATTCCAAAGTCGTTTTTAAATTTTTTTATAACGTTTCAAATGTTATTTGGAATTGATTTTGGATTTGGAATGTTATTTAAAAAGAAGTTACGACGAATTATGCAGCATTTCTCATTGATGATGACTTTGACTCTTAGTATAATATTGATGGGATCCTTTACTTACGTTTACACTCAGGACATTTGGTGGTGGTCCGGATTCTTTCATTATGTCGCGGGTTTCATTATTCTTAGGAAAACAAAGTACACCATCTATAATTTCATATGTGATTTACATGCGATGTACAAGTTCAATGTGACCAAAAAGGATATCGTCAAAAGATTTATAACAATTGTCCCCATTGTGATATTCTTCATCAAAATGATTTTTCAGACCACTCGCTGTATACACAAAATAGTTACATATTGCGTACAATCGAATCAAAATATACCATATTTTGTGGTATCATTCCTTCCGGGTTTACATTTAGATGTATTCGCCACTGGTTTAACGATAATGTTTTATTATATTTATTGTTGCGTAAAACTGTTCAAGGAATCTATGACCACTCGAGATATGGATTTGATTATTTTGGAAAAAAAATACAAATATATTGCAGATTGCTGTGATAAAATAAGACCGATGTCTGATAGTTTGGTTAGTATTACGATATTAAAAATATATTATTATTAATTGTTTAATCACCAAATATAGATGTGAAAACTTAATTATTGAAAAAGTTGAAATTGTATGGAACTTTTCTTTTATACAGATCACCGATTTAGTTTTAGATTCCAGAATGTAAAAGCGTCATGTTATTATTTTCTTTTTAATTTATTATCTACTCGCTCCCAAGAAAACTATTTTTCCAAAAAGTCCACTTTCTAAGTAAAATAAATTACATTTTTATGTCGTAAAATTACATTTTCAGACTGTAATACAACTGGGCTCCGGTATACCAAGATTTATGGCATCTCTATGGTTTATGCTACTTTATTTAAAAAATAATGTAAGTTTCTCTAATAAGCTTAACTACAAATTATATGTCAGTACTCTGTTTCTGTAAAAAATAACTTTATTGCAAAAAAAACTAATTACTACAAAATAAAACTAACTTAATATCTAAAAAACTAAAATACTTATGAAATAAAACTACAAACTAAAGAACGAACACGTCGTCGAGGTCCCCGTTCTGTGGCATAGTGCCCAGGACGCTGGCAGCATTTCCTCGCTGTATGGCAATACTTAGCCGCTGAGCGAGGTAACTCTATTTCTTAATTATATGTTTATAAAAATTGCAGGAGCCATGGGTATCATATGTTAACGAGTTAACAGTGACATTTATAGTAGTTCTACAGATATGCTCTCCTGCTGTGGTAGTGGAAATGATCAATTCCCAAGTGGATGGTATAAAGTTCATACTAAATGAAAAGCTTATGACGGATATAGGTAATTATATAGAATATTTTAATAGAAAATTTCATATCGAAAAAAATATTCTTCCTCCAGAGGAGTCCTCTGCAGCGTCTGCAACCCTGAGGTCCGATTAACGCCAGTAGACTAGAAATAAAAATGTATATGTACATTAACAATTAACGATGTGTTTTTTCCTTAGCAAAAGTCAATCTCATACATTTTTCTTTGAGTGGGGACTAATTTAGCACGATTATAATTAATCGAAATCTTTGGAGATTTCGAATAATTATAATCTTGATGTTGGCATGGGTTTTTGAAAACATGATTTGATTATTGTAAATTGTGTAAATACCACCTTAAATTTACATTACATTTTTACTGTCTTTAATTAAATATTTTGTCAATAAATATATAAAAAATTTAAAACTTAATTTTTTCAGATGAAAGAACGAGCAATGAAATCAAACGTTTTTTGCGATACATTAAGGTGCGTCGTTTACAACACTTCGCATGGCGAGTCATTCCTATGGATCGAAATCAACTGTTGTCTTTGTTTAGTATTTGTAGTACTTATTTCATCGTTCTTATACAGTTCACACATCTTTATGAATAAAAGTAATTTAATAAGCCTTTTTAGGGTCACTTAACCATTCATCTGTAATTCTGTATGCTGGTATTATTTTGTATGGTATGGGTGTACTGCGGTAAGCCTGCTCTGCTGTATACCCAGTTTGGTTAGAAATATTGTACAGCTAACAGCAGATCAAGTGTAATACTTTGGACCGTTCTTATTATCTGCGTCGTAAGATTTAAAATCGTATTGCAAGTGTTACCATTGACCTGCTGGTGTCCATACCTACTCTGTAATTTTTTAGAATAAGGTTTGTACAAAATATGGAAATGGATTTTTGTGATTATTAATTTATTATCAATAAATTATTTATTTTCGATTATAACAATATTCTATTCTCATATTATTAATTCATACAAAAATACCCATTTCTCTATTCGATTAGACGTTTGGGCGTATTGACAGTGATTCTGGTGCGTGTAAAAATAAACTAAATCTGACAGGTCTAAAATGCTGCCTCCCTTTCCTACACTAAATTAATGAAAAGGATAGCACAACTTTTAGTAAGCAACGTAAAATTGGGCTTTAAGGAAACGAATACCAGAATCGCTAGCACTGTTGCTTGTGCTATAATAAACTCATAAATACCGTAAGAAAATTGTATATTTGTTTCCACCTCAAGTACCTGCAAATTCTCAGATTACAAAAGAATGCCTGTACTCTATTAAGCCTGTTATGTTCCCTCTTTTCTTCCCAGAGGCCATCCTTACCCATTGTTATAAAGACGTTATGAAACTCAACCCCCGACCAAGGGCAATTGCCAAGAATTTAAATATTTTGGGGTGTATAATTTGAGTAAGTGTGCATTTTAGCGTTTTGAAGATTATTATGGTATTTAAGGTTGCCCCAATGAATGAAAAATTCACCGCATTCTATGGAGACAGCCTAAAATATATTTCGTATGGAAACAGGTATCTGCTCTTGTTATCATTTTCACTCTCATAAGTCAGAAATAGACATCTGTTTTTATATGTTCGACTTTTTATGAAAATTCAAACAATGGAAAAACAAATGAGTGGAATAGATGTGTAAAAAGACATTGCCACATTTCAATGGAGCTTTGCCCCACCTACAAATCTACGTGACCATTTATGCTGTACCTGTCATTTTGTTGGGGACTTATTACAGGTTTCATATTGCATAATCATAGTCAGTATCATTTTCTACTACTCTTGCCACTCCTATAGAAGAATAACAAAAACAATGAATAAATCGCTTTGATTTCTTACTATTTTCTGAATTCTTAATAAAGCTGTTTTTTTCGAATCGCAACTTGTACAATATATATTTTAAACCAATAATTTTAATAAAAAACGGAGATATTTTTACATTTATTCGTTATGTTGTACAACTTGCGGTTAATGGTTGGGCAGAATCTGGCAATGTCATTTGTCATGTAAGAGATGCGATGTAAATATGGCTTATTCCATAGGACGTTTCTTGCTTCATGGTAAGAACGAGGATCCACCGAGAGGCTTCGAAGAAACTTATCTATGTACCTATGTATATCAATACTCTCCTAGATGAACACAGAACATGATATAAATATCAACATTTAAATAGAGCATCGTGGCATTTGGATGACAAATTCAAAAATATCGATGAATGCATAATATATGAATCGACCAGACTGAATTATTTTCATCCGAGGTATGTGCATATTTGTGACTGTAAAACTATAATCGTACATCAATATAGACTGCTGCATGAAGTAAATAAAATATGTTTTTTTGTGGAAACTGTAAAATACCTATATTATAGATCTAAAATACTTACCTACATCATTCATCAGGTACTCATTTAATATAAGTTTTATAGCATCCATTTGAGAGTTATCTTGTTCATCATACGGTTGATGGTGGAGCAGAATCTGGCATTGTCCTTTCAACTATAATAGCGCCCCCCTGTTTTCTTTCCTGTACCTACCTAAGTCATACCACCTCGCCTGGAGGTGGCATGGCCGTTCCACAGCACCTTTAAACTTATATTGCTTGGCTCCAGACTATAGGTATTCCAATATTGAACGAACAATAAAAGAAAGACATGAGTTACAGCTGAGAGAGCATATCTGGCTTCGATTTAAATTCTTTAGTCGGTCTGCATCTGCATACAGAGACTTGGGCTGTGGATACATCAGGCAAATATTTAGCCTCCCATATGCATGCTCTGGTTTTGTTCTAAAACCGCGACTCAGGTAGGGGTGATATACACGTTACTGATGAAAAACAAAATATTAAAAAACTTTATTTTTTCATGCGAAAATTAACAAATATTAAAATGACAATGCCAGGTTCTGCCCCACCATCAACCGCAAGTTGTACAAGATAACGAATAAATGTCAAAGTATCTCTTTTATTAAAATTATTGGTTTAAATTAAAGTTATGTACAAGTTGCGAGTCGAAAACAGCTTAATTAAGAATTCAGAAAATAGTAAGAAATCGAAGCGAATTATTCATTGTTTTTGTTATTCTTCTATAGGAGTTGCGAGAGTAGTAGGAAATGATTATGATTATGCAACATAAAAACCTGTAATAAGTCCCCAACAAAATGATTGGTACAGCTTAAATGGTCACGTAGTTTTGTAGGTGGGGCAAAGCTCCATTGAAATGTGGCAATGTCTTTTGTTATTACCTTCTACGCGTCGCCTGTTGGCCGGGTGTTTGACAGTGTGATAGGGCGCGGAGGCCTACCTACATTTATACCTACAATCACAGCGCCTATGAGCTGCGATAATTTCAAGAGAAAAACAGAAATTTTTTCTAATAGTAATTATGTTAAAAATAATAAAAACACAATTTTACCACCCCTTAGTTGAGCGTCGCTTTCATACAATGCGTACTGTATGCAATTTGCGGCGTTTCGCTTGCCGACTCATGCAGACAGCGGCCGATTTGCAGCTTTGATTCAGTGCAATAAAGATGTTTTAACTTTGACAATCGGCGCTCTCTCTATTCATTGCGCCGACATTATGCACAAGCACACTGACTACACTCAGCAGCTCAGAGTTAGCTAGCTAACATCGACAGTCATCCGAAAACTATTTGCCTAATGGGTCCACAGCCTTATATTTGCTTACATTTTTTATGCATAACTGGATACGTCGTCACAACGAACGATGCAGGGAGTGACGCCTTTTTCATTGATGTTTGTACTTCTAGGATTTTGATTAAATTTTCAGTTAAAGTACATAACTAGGGCTGCCACCTTTCAAAAATAAGTGACGTTTTATTAAATAAAACTTTTTTTAATATAGCTATTTATTTATTGACAATTTTAATTATACATATTTTATTTATGTAAAGTAATAAAGCCTTTCACCATCTCATTTCACTGTAAAATTCACATTACAAATTACACTTTTGCGTTTTTTTTCATCGACTTTTCTAAGTCATTTTATGTACTTCTCATTCTGCTGTTAGCTGTTTCTGCTACTTAGGTTACCTAACTAGCACAACGAAAGCAAAAGGCACTTGGCATGGCCCGCTTTAAGTTGTGTAAGCGGGTCATGCCTAATTTTAATCTATCGAAACGTTTAGGCCCTAAACTGTTCGATAGATTTAGATTAGTCATAAGGTGTCATTAGATTCGTCTTTATCACGGGACTGACATAGAATACATTTTATTTAAAAAAATATTATTATATATGTATGTTTTCCTTGAAGTGTACCTTCACGGCAAATATCTCGTCTTCATTGAAGTTAATAAAGTAATTACATACCCAATTAATAATAAACTAATATTAAAATTGTGGAATCATTTAATTATTCCAGTTACTAAAGTTAAAATTCTAATAACTTCTGTTAGAGGTCAAGGATAATCTACTTTCATTTACTTATATAATTATTATTTAATTTTATATTCACATTCTAATTTCTTATAATCTTAATCCACCTTTTTAAATTTAAATCGTCTCGCCCTTATCCAATTCAAATAAATCATTGAAATGTCTAAGGGAATTCAAAATTAAAACTTGGATGAAATTAGGGGTGCATTTTTAATAAAGAAATCAAGAATGGTCAATGTGCGTTTAATTTTCTTATTTAAAAGTATAAGTATTCGATTCTATTTGAATAAGTAATTTCAGTTATCAGAGAGAGAGAGAGAGAGAGATTGTATATTAACAATAGGCGAGGCGTCTTTGATATTTAAAAATATATTAGACTTTACCTGTTAAATATGACGAAATAATAGGGAACGATCTTAGTGAGATAACAATTAACCAGAGAAAAAAGAGTTTTATGTAATTCTACGAAAGCATACATAATACTTATTTCAAGAAATACTTAAATGAATAAATAATCACGGAATGACAAGGTCGCAGGTTCAAGTTCTGTCTACGGCTAGAAATATTTCACTATTTAATTTTAATAAAGAATGTGTTTATTTTGAGACTGAAAGAAAAAAATGCTTTTCCATATAGAGATATTTATTCTAGATACCATCAGTCACTCATAGAGATGAGTAAACTGTATAATAACGATAAAGTACGTAGTGCAGAGGCTAAACAAATATGTGAGTAGTCGTCTGTCCACGGGAATGAAGCGACACACCAAATGCTGCAGGCGCCTTGCCTTCATGTATCTCAACATTTCTATGAACTGTGTTTTCTTCGCTTCATCTGCAACACGAACAAATTAATGACCATTTTTTATTTCAAATAAATAATCATTCGTTCAAACGAAACATGCCTTCTCAATTAATATAGTTACCTATAATGTTTTATCTATATATTCATGAAGGGAAAAATTTCGCCGCGCTCATAAAATAATAAATTCATAAAATTATGTTATAAAATGTCAGACATAGCCAATTTACAAATTCATTTCGAGTATCATAAAATGTTTCGTTATTAATAATTAATACTTATCTTGAAATACAAAATAAGGAAAGTCCATCAAAAATATCTAGTAATTCTTAAAAAATATTATCCCTTTATTTATTTTAACAATAATTTATAGAATAATTTAAGGCTAGTCAATCAGACGTTCCATGTTTAGATATATGTAATGTTAGAAAACAAATTAATAAGTACAACACACCTGTTTCAATAACAATATTCTCGTTAAATATTAGTGTTAATTCATCAACTTCAGAGTTCACTTTTTCCGCAATCAAAGCCGGAATGAATATTTGCATCACGCCATGTAATGAAAAAGTGAATTCATTTATAAACGAAAACCAGCCACCCTAAAAACAAACAAAAAATGCTACAGCTAAAGTTGAAAAAACCGAAACGTGTATTAATGAGCATTTAAAAAATAGTAATAGAGATTTCGTAGAGCTTTTCTAAAAAAATCTGTTATTTTTGAAGATACTTTTAGGATGGTTATGGCTCTTCAAAGTCAAATTTATTTATTGCAAGTAAGCACGTTGTGTACATTTTCGCACGTCAACATATTTTGGAATTTACATTTACACCACTTTGCAAGGAAATGGTGCCAACGCTGAGGAGAATAAGTGGCAAAAAACTCTCAGCAGCACATCTTTCAAAATAATACAATTACTTAGGAACTAGGTATTACACAACTATTACTATTGTTAGTAATCTACACTTTATCCCTCATGCGGAAATGGCGACACACACCATGTTCATCGTTTAAATAGTCACCTATCCTGTAATACGCCCTCTTAACAAGTGTTTCTTTAATGAAATTTTTAAATTTCCTCTCTGTCAACGTCGTGACACTTTCTGGCAACTTGTTATAAAAGCGAATACAGTGCCCCATGAAGGATGTACTAACCTTACTTAGTCTGAATCCTGGAAATGCAAGTTCTTATATGCTCTAATAAATAACAAGCGCGACACATTACTGCAATATTTTCGGAAGTTCGTTTACTAACGATACAGAAACGCAGCAATGTAGGTATATCATCCATCATCATCAGTTTATTTATATTGCCCCACTGCTCGGGCACAGACCTTCCCTTACATCGAGGGAGCTCGGGCCATGATCCACCACGCGGGCCCACTGTGAATTGGCGGATTTCACATGCCTTAGATTTTTTTCTTCTTCTTCTACGGAATGCAGATTTCATCGCGATGTTTTACCTTCACCGTTATCATCATCATATCATATCGTCTATACCTATGTCAAAATGCAGACGATAACGAAAACGATGAAGATCGCAGTTGACCCTTCTTTTAAACTACTCACGTGATATTTTATTTCATGTAACATATACCAGAGGGTTCCCATCATTTTTGGTACAGCCAATCCCACTTGTAGAACTATCTGAAAATTTTATAGTAACAATACAAATAATTAAAGAATCATAGTCATAAGAATATCTCTTTATAGTAAGTAAATTCATATATTTTTGCAAGTTAACATGTTTTAATTTTATAATTAACACCACTTTGCAGGACAAGGTGAGGAGAAAAAGTGACATAAAACTCTCAGCAGCTCAACTTTTAAAATAATAACAATTACATTTTAAACAAGGTAATCGTATGCCAGATTTTCTCGATGTATTATATTTGTCTTTCAATGATTTATGAAGAAACAAAGAAGCATCAGTTAATATACAAATCTATTGTAAAATAATTTGTACAATGTGGTATTATCGCTCACAGCGGAATAATCCAGGCAACACCAGCCAATTGGAAATTACTGTTAGACGAAACATTGAAGTGCTTAAAAAGAATGTTATGTAAAACTAAAATCTTGTACATTCTAGAAACTAACCCCTCAATATTCCAGATGTGGAAATCGGATATCGTCGTGTTCTCATTAGTTAATATTATGTAGATAGGATTAAACTTTGATACTTACAAGTTTACTGTATAGTGGTTTTATTCTATCATAACAGTCCGCAATAGCTTTGTAATGTTGTAGAAAAATAAAAAAGTTGAAATCTAATTTTGATCCCCTTAAAGATTCTTTTAAGTTCTTAACAGAGCAGTAAATATAGTAAAATATTATTGCTTGCGCCACTGATATTATGTCCAAACCGAAGCATGGGATACAGAATATTATGTAATATACAAGATTATGACCTCCACAATATGCAATTGTATCTTCAAAAAAACAACGTATTGTAATAAATAATGCCTTAACAGTGATCATAAAACACGTGTTAAACATAGTTATAATTAAGAGCATATTTTCCTCTTTCACGGATAAATGAAATATATCATTGAAATCGACAATCAAATTGTATACTGTGTAACTCGCTGTATTGAGAATCACAAAATAAGTTGTGTATTCGGAGAAACTAATGATAAACCAATATTGATCTGCCATATATGTGAATGGACCCATTAAAATGACGATGTAAGACAAAGACAAGAAAATACTGAAATATTGCACCATGGGTCTAATTTTTCCATTTAAAGCTTTACCGAAACCCAAATTTATGCCAAAAAATAATTGAGATGCAATTAAATATATTAAGAGTAACTTAGGAATTGGGTTTTTTGATTTAACTGGATTTACCGCCAAAATCGATCTATTGCGAGAATGGAACATTTTTGTTCACACTATTTGAAATTCAGAAGTAATATAACCCTCCATTAATAGGCGTTCCAATTTAGCAGAGTATTAGATTAAGATTAAAATCCAATTATTCAAATGACTTTAACAAATAGATTGATGATGTGAATAGTAAAACCTAATGTTCCGCATACAGTATATTATCTTTACCTATATTATAAAACCCTTTATTGCTACAAACACTCATTATCACATTCCTGAAGATTAGTTAATCGTGTACATCATAATTTTTTACTTCAGTATAAGTCCAAACAGAGAAATGTCTCGTAAAATTATTGAGTTTTTCTCAAGAACTACTTGACTGATTGAAAAAAAATATTTTACTAGTAGATAGTTGGTACTAGTGTAAATATTATGTTATTGGAAAGAATTTTCAAAAATCAGTTTAGTATTTTTTTAGAAAAGCTCAACCGTATTACCTCTGCTGTAGTACAGTACAGTAGTACTCTGTTGTAAAACATTGACAAGGTCTCTTTATAGCCGCTATTAGATAATTTTGTTATATCCCGTGGGTCGGTTCTTTGCCCTGTTTCTCTGTTCGGGCATCCAGTCATAACCTAGTTTGTATTATGTACCTTATATAATAAATTATTACAATATGTATGTGTGACATAACCAAGTGTTCCTAAGAGCTCCTAAGGTTGAATAAATGAAGTATTGAAGTATTAAGTACACCTTTCTCGGTATTAGACCATTCATTGTACCTACATGAAATGACATTGCCACATTCCAATGGAGCTTTGCCCCACCTATAAAACTACGTGACCATTTAAGCTGTACCTATCATTTTGTTGGGGACTCATTACAGGTTTCATATTGCATAATCATAATCAATATCATTTTCTACTACTCTCGCAACTCCTATATAAGTATAAAAAAACAATAAATAATTCGCTTCGATTTCTTACTATTTTATTAATTCTTAATTAAACTGTTTTTTTCGACTCGCAACTTGTATATTTTAATTTAAACCAATATTTTTAATAAAAAACGGAGATACTTTTACATTTATTCGTTATCTTGTACAACTTGCGGTTGATGGTGAGGCAGAATCTGGCATTGTCATTTACATATCAATAATATTATGTTAATATATCTGTAATTTTTTCAACAACAGAATGACATTTTATTAATGACAAATGTTCACAAAAAATGACACTGCTTGTTATTACAATTTTAACTAGCATTTAATCGTAGAGATGGGTGAACTGTATTATAACAATAAAGTATGAAGTGCAGAGACTAAACAAAGACGTCAGAAGTCGTCTATCCACAGGAATGAAGCGACAAACAAAATGCTGTAAAGTTCTTCTCTTCATATACTTCAACATGTGAATAAGACGTGTTTTCCTTGTTTCGTCTGAAAAATAATATATAAACTTTTAGAAAGCAGCTTTTGAGCGCAGTCATATACGCTTAGTTAAACTTGAGTCTCGCTAGGTACAATCTGTTCTAACATTATACGAATCTGACAGTCTGCTGATATACTTTATTAGTTTATATAACTTTACTCTAGTATAATATAAAACTCTCATAGAATTATCTGGCTTTACTCATATTGGGTTATTGTCTGGTTTCATGAGAGCCTTAAAGATAACATAATTAATTTAAGGAACTCAAAATTATAGTATAAAATAACCCTTAAATATTAATAAGTACCAGTGTTTGTTTTATTATAAACAAGTAAATAAACAAGCAAAGGACCAGGTGACTTTGTAGGTGACTGTATTTATTTAAAGTACCTGTTTCTATCATGATTTGCTCGCTAAATTCATGTTTTATGACATCCACTTGCGAATTTACCATTTCGCCCATTAAGGCAGGAAATATTATTTGCAACCCCGTATGAATTGACGTGATCAACTCCGTACAAAATGAAAACCAGTTTCCCTGAAAAGAATGTCATATAATATTTTAATATGGGCACTGTGCCCTCACGGGCTAGCTTATGTCGGATAATTTTAATATGGACTATCCTATTTCTAATACAACAATCTATGTATTTTCTCACTGTTTCCTTTATCGTACTTATGAAAAATCGGTACTTACCTATACCAATTTCGTTGGCTTTACCCGAACCATAGTTTATTTTAAACAATATTATGAACTGATTATAATCATGAGGCGGTATTTACTTACATATAGTTTTATCTGATGCAGCATAAACCATAACGTTCCCATCAATTTTGGAACACCGACGCCCACTTGTACCATTATCTGTGAATTTAAAATCAAAGTTAAACTTATAATACTATTTTATCAATGGAGAAATTATATTTATCTACAATCATATTATGATTATAATATATATATATATGTCAGAATTTATCGGCGCTTGGAACGATTGATCGATACAAAGTTATATTATAACATTTAAAATTGTCTTTGGTATTTTTATATCATATTTCTTGTAAAGATAATAATTACTTTATACAGAAAATACTGCTTAATTATGTCATTAAAATATAATTCAATGGTGTTAAAGAACTATACTTACAATTTTACTGTATAACGGTTTTATTCTATCATAGTGATCCACAATATTCTTGTAACGTTGTTCAAAAATAGTTGAATCTATTTCTGACCTTACATAATCCTCTCTTAATTTTTTAACAAGGCAGTAAATATAATAATATATAATAATTTGAGCAACTGCTATTATATCAAGCCCGAAAAAAGGTAAACAGTATATTAAAGCATATACCACATAATCTGCCACACAATACATAAAAATGTTTTCGTACATGCAAGGAATTCCAATGAACAATGCTTTAATTGCAAACATGAAGAAAGTATAGAATATTGTCATTGATATAAGAACATTTGTTTCATTTACTGATAATTTAAATATTACATTGACTTCGGCTAAAAAATTAAACATAGTATACTGAGATGTGTTTAAAATTATGAAATATAATGCGTATTCTACAAAATTAGGTATATACCAAATATCGTTAGATATATAAGTGAAAGGTCCCATTAATATTACAATGTATGCCAGAGAGAGTACTATAGTGAAACGTTGCATTATATAATTTATTATTCTCTTGAAAGCCATCCCGAATCCCAAATCTATACCTAAAAACACTTGAGATATAACAAAGTATATTAGTAATGATTTTGGAATTTTCTTGACAGGTTTGTTCAATTCTTTCACTGGTGTTTTTCTGTTTAAATAATACATTTTAGTGTTGATACTTTGAAACACAAAAATAGTATGATAGAGCTTCTGTCGCTCATGTGTCCAAGTTTATTGGTTAATAATTAATGTAATAACTCATGGATAGCAAACTAATTTTCCAATTAAAATAATAACATTGACACGAACACTTTGGCATTATCAGTAATTTGGTACATAAATCTCTTATACAGAATGTAATGAAAACAAGACGGTCTATTATTATCATACTAAGCTACCCATTTTACATTTGTTTAAAAAAACCCGGTACAGCCTACATGAGATTACTATATAGAGTATTTGGTATTAATTTTATCTTTATCTGTCCACGCGTTTCTAAGATATAGGTTTTGACAGACAGATAGACTGACGGACAACAAAGTGATCCTATAATGGTTCCTTTTTTCCTCTAGAGGTACGGAACCCTAAAAAATACAAACACAGAGAAAATCTATCACTTCAAGTGATGATTTCACACATAATAGTTATTTACAATATAATATACCTGTAATTATCTACAGTTAGTCAGCTATACTTAAATAATTGGCTAAAATATTGCTAACTTAATCATAAATATGTGTAAACTGTAAGATAACTATGAAATATGTAACACATAGACTAAATACAGACAATAGTTGACGCTTATCCATTGGTATGACTCTCAATACTAAATGATTTAAACGACGAGCATTTAAATACCGTAGTATACGAAATATATTTCCAGCTATCCTGTCATCTGAAAAACAATAAATTTTATAATATATAAATATTTCATAATTGCTTTATAAATAAGAAAATGATTAGTATTTTCATCTGCAAATTTTACCAACTACAACTGCCAACTACAGTTTTGGTTACTGGAATATTTTAAGAAATATTCCAGTAGCCAAATCTGTAAACATATCCTTTAAATTAATGGATGGCTTATTTTATCTTTTACTAAAATACTTACCTACATCATTCATCAGGTACTCATTTAATATAAGTTTTATAGCATCCACTTGAGAGTTAACCATTTCAACCATCATAGGTGGTAAAAATATTTGTAATGCAATGTGAAATGAAAAAATGAATTCATTTATATACGTAAACCAAGCATCCTGTCAAAAAAAATTCAGAATATTAAAATATTATCATTATTTTGAGGATTTATTTATGTACTTTGCTTACACTATTCTTCATTTCAAATAGCATATTCCATAAAGTTGCTATCAATTTTGGTGTACCAATGCTCAGTTCTAAAATGGTCTAAAACAAACATAAATTATTATTAAATACTACATAATGTACACATATGACAAACATTATTTATTTCCATATACTTACGAAATTGTTATACAAAGGCCTGATTTTGTCATAGCAATCAGCAATAGCTTTATATCGTTTTTCAAAGATCTTTAAATTAATTACCGGTTTCTTTAATGATTCTTTTAACTTTTTGACACAACAATAAATATAATAAAATACTATGATTTGTGCCACTGCGAAAACATCTAGACACAAAGTAGCTACGCAGTAAAATGCAAAACTGAGTTGATTAAATGCAGGACAAGAAGATGTGTATATACAATTTGCAGTGAGTAAAGAATATTTAATAACAAATGTTATGACTGTGTATAACGCTATTGCTTTGAGAACATTTTTCTCTTTTGGACTTAAAGTAAATGTCCAATTAATGTCAATTATAAAGTTACAAAGCGTATACTTTGATTTGTTTAGCACGACAAAATATGCTGTGTATTCGACAATAATTAGCCAAATCCATTTAACATCGTAGAAATATATAGCAGACAACAATAACGCGCTAATATAAGCCAATGCGACAAAGATTGTGAGACGTTGCACTGCTGGTTGAGTGCATTTATTTAATAATATGCCAAAACCAAAATTTAATCCAAAGCATATCTGATAAACATAAAATAAAATTGCGATTGACTTGGGAATTTCTGTGAATTTATTATTATTTGTATTTATATTTATTGAACTCATTTTTAAAGAAATTTCTATAATGGTCTACTTAACTGCACAATATAAGTCGACTTGACACTTCAAGGTACTTAAGAACAAATAGAGTACACAATTAATTATAGGTATATATCACTAGGACGATGTCTAGCTACTCTAAGTAATTAACACAAACATACTTCAAGTTATTGTGTAGCACTACTCTAAATGAAAGAATAACTCATAGTTAATTTATTTAATGCACCAATTAGTGTTAAAATAGGTAGTGGAGACAACCCCGGTATATCACCTTCAAAATAAAATTTAATAATTAAATTAGCGCATTCATCATAATTAGGAAATAAATTAAAAACATCAACAGGTTTTGAAAATATAGACAATAAAAGACTAACACTATATCAGAAATACCCAGTATGACGTAATACAAATTTTAAAATCAAATAACAGAAAAAAATATTGCAATTTTGGGACATACTGTACACATTTCGTTTCATTCAGTGCATATTATATCTACCCTACCAAACAAGGCTAACTAGAGAGATATCGTTATCGAGCAAATCTGTGTATTACCAGAATTATAATAATTATAAATGTACCTTTAATTTAAATTAGGCATACACTTGCTCATATAGTGAATACAGTGGATGCATGTTCAGCTAGTGCAGCTACTAAAACATAATTGTAACTAATATTGTATCTACAAAAAGTTAATTTAATGAAATCAATCATAAATATGTGAAAATTGTAAGATAACGATGAAATACGTAACGCAAAAGCTAAATACAGATAAAATTTGTCGTTTATCAATAGGGATAATTCTCCATACTAATTTATTCATATGTCGCACATTTAAGTATTGCAGCATGCGATTAATACCTGAAGTTGTTCTTTCGTCTGAAAAAGAAAACATTCGTGTAATAATACTCATATAATAACAATTTTGATTAATACATCATACTATTAGTATTAACAATTATTTTATTCATTATTCTTTCTTTCTTTCCTCGTATGGTTTAGTGACCAAACCTATTTGTCAAAGTTATTCAGGCCGCCCTTAGGCATTTCACGTGGCCTAACGACTGCTGTCAAGTGACAACAACCGGGACCAACTGCTTAACGTGCTTTCCGAGGCACGAATAAAAAACTAAAAGTAAATTACAAAATAAATTAAAACTACCTAAAATATTATAAACTACTACAAAATACATTCTACCCAAAAAATTGTAATATTAGTTGTATATATACCTGTTTCCGTCATCAGTTGTTCATATAGTATTAACTTTATTGCATCCACTTGAGAGCTAACTATTTCAACCATCATGGCCGGTAAAAATATTTCCAATGCGATGTGGCATGAGAAAGTAAACTCATTTATATATGAAAATAATGGTCCCTAAAATTTTAAAATATGAATATTATTTTTAAATACGATATTTATTGTAATTTTCAATATATATGTGCAGTAAAATAAGTACATACATTTTCTTTCAAAGCATAAAGCATGTTCCACATTGTTGACATCAATTTTGGTACATATATAATCAGTTCTACAATAGTCTACAAAATAATGTTATTATATTGCATATAAAAAATTATTAATTACTGCATATTATTCATTGAGTATAAACGAGTGCAAGGTATAATTTCGTACTTACAAAACTATCGTACAACGGACGTATTTTTTCATAGCAAGTCGCAATATACTTATAGCGTTTTTCGAATAATGTCAGATTTATTTCAGCTCTTTGTAGTGATTCTCGTAACGTCTTAACACAACAAAAAATGTAATAAAATATTATAATCTGTGTTACCGCAACTGTATCTAGGGATAACATTGCAACACTTAAAAATGAAAAATTGAGCATAACATATTGTTCACAATTTGTGGTGTAGACACAATTTACGATGAGTAAAAAATCCTTGATGACAAACATCACAGATGTGTAGAATATAGTTATCGCTTTGAGAATATTTTTCTCTTTCACTGACAAGGTATATACCCAATTAAGATCTATTATTAAATTGCAAATAGTATACTTTGATTTATTTAGAATACAAAAATATGCTACATATTGGACAAATATCATCCAAATCCATTTGTTGTGGTAATAAAGTAATAAAAGACTCAAAAGTAAAAGCACAATATAAGCCAACGATATAATCATCGTTATGCATTGTAATATCTGACGATGCCTTTTCTTTAATAATTTTCCAAAACCAAAATCAATTCCAAATAATATTTGATGTAAATAGAAAAATACACTTATTGATTTAGGAATTTCTGTAAACTTTCTGATATTTGTGTTACTATTTATTGATATGCGCATTTTTGAACGTTTCAAAATTGACAGCAAGTTAGAATTGTAATATTGAAAGTATGTGTTTATACCTGTAGGTACTGACTAAAAGTAATGAAATAAATTGTTTCAAGATTGTAGATAGAAATCTATGATACCCGTAAAACCATTTTCTAAATGAATCATTAATAACATAATATTCTTTATTAAAATTTCTTGAAGTGTATGTTTATGGTGTCACTCACTATTAATAATATTTTTAAAATATCATTGAAATATATAAATAATCAAGTGTAGCAAAAACACAACTACGAAACCCAGCTATTATACAAAATATTATCTGTTGTGTAGATTCGATAGCAGGTTGAAGTTGAAAATTTCAGGTGCTTTTATTAATCCCTTACCACTTAAGATACGAGTAAATTCACTGTGATTTCCCATATACTGGTTATAATATATTCATGAAAGATTTTAGAAATTATTCAGTTAACACATTAATTGACACTAATTGTCAAAATTATTGATTACATATTTTATCGTTCATAAGTTAAAATAGGTATAGGTACATCTTAATCATAAACATGTGTAAACTGTATTATGACTATGAAGTATGTAGTGCAAAGTCCGAATAAAGATAGCAATTGATGCTTATCCACAGGAATGAATCGCCATACTAAACAGTTAAAGTGTCGCACCTCTAAATATCGTAACATACGCATTACAGCTGCAGTTGTTCTATCGTCTGTAAAACATCATTAACAAAGTTTCAAGGAATACTTACATTCTAAATTACCTATATGTAGATAATTATAATTTGAGCAGAAACTTATTAGTTGCTTATGTATGTATGATCAGAATAATACCTACAGATATAATAAAACCCATGAAGCAACGACCAAGGCCGGACTTAATTGCTTGTCATGATAAAATATATTTGTAGTCGGGTAAAAATACTTACCAATTTCCTTCATAAGATATTCATTAAATATGAGTTTAATAGCCTCCACTTGAGATTTGACCATTTCAACCATGATGGCAGGGAAAAGTATTTGCAATGCAATATGAAATGAGAAGACAAATTCGGTAACATACGAGAACCATGGCCCCTGGAAAATATTATAATATTTTAATCGTAATGCGGTAAAATATTATTAATTTGCAATGGAAGTGAAAAATAAAGATTTTGAGAAATTCTCACATTGAAAGAATTATCCAACCAAAGCTGAATACGGCGCACAGGTTGTGAAAACCTCTATATCACCATAGAATAATAAATATACATAATCACTGACATGATATTTTATCAAATAACTAGTCAAATAATTATTTCCTTAAAATATAATTAAATTTTCCAGACGACAATGAAACAGATGACTATGCCATGATCGGCGAACAAATTAAATGATGAAAAAATTCTCGCCGTAGGAAGGACTTGAACCTGCGACCTGCGAAATTCCGTAACAAAGGAATTACAAGATCGCAGGTTCAAGTCCAGCTCACGGCTAGAAATTTTTCATCGTTTAATCAAACATAGTATTAAACTTACGTTATTCCTCATTTCATGTAGCATATACCACAGAGAAAACATCATTTTTGGTGTACCAATGATCATTTCCAAAACCGTCTGTAAAAGAAAGCCAATTAAATCAAACAAACAGTTTTATTATTCATCATTATCAGTCTATTTATATTGCCCCGCTGCTCGGGCACAGACCTTCCCTTACATCGAGGGAGCTGGGACCATGATCCACCACGCGGGTCCAGTGCAGACTAAGGCATGTGAACCTTAGATGTTTTATTATTATTTCAATACAAATGGTACTTACAAACTTGTCATATAATGGCTTTATTTTATCGTAGCAATCGGCAACGATTCTGTAGCGTTTTTCAAATAATTTCAAATTAATCTCTGGTTTCTTTAGTGACTCCTTTAGATACGTGATACAACAGTAAATGTGATAAAAAATCACAATTTGTGCCACGGTAATAACATCCAGTCCCAAATTGCTCAGATAATGTAAGACGTAATTCACATGAGTTAGTTGAGGACAAACTTTGGTGTAAATACAATGTGCAAACAAAAAATATAGCTTTACATTAAACATTACTATAGTGGAAACTATTGCTATTATCTTAAGAACATTTTTGTCCTTTGCAGTGATGGTAAAAGACCAGGTTATATCAATTATTAAATTACACAGTGTATACTTTGTTAAATACAGAATCACAAAATACGCAATATATTCAAAAATATTTAATAAAATCCATATATCACTGTGGTTAAAAAAGTATGTAGATGGCCATAGCAACGCTGTAATATAAACCAATGATACGAACAGTGTGAAGCGCTTGACTATTGGTCGAATTTTTTTCTTTAATAATATCCCAAAGCCCAAATCTACTCCAAAACATAACTGATGAATAAGGAAAAATACAATAATTGGGATCGGAATCTTGGTTTTAGATTTAGTAAAATTTCTAACAATAATTTTTCTGCGATTTGATCTATACATGGTTAATATTTAACCACAATTACCTATATATAAAAATACTTAAATAGAATTCGCTAAACAGAACTATGAATGCTAACAGTTCAATTTGAAATGAAGAACTTCATATAAGTAAATAAAGTTTAATCACTTTAAATAGACAGAAATTAATACACATAAAAGCAATTTTCTAAACGAAAAGAAAACATAAAGATGGATATACAACTGTCAACACAGCGAGTAGATAAAATGAACTACTCAATGTCATTATGATTAATTGTGAGAGTATTGCGAAAGCAAAAGCATCCACCATTTCGAAAATTATTTTCTTGTTGCTAATATATGAAATATAATTAAAATATACTTATACTTCTACATATCAGAATAGTCTGCGTAGTTAGGGTAAGTCCGGGGGAGATGGCCATACGGGATAGATGGCCCACCGAAATATTTCGGAAACTTATCACCAGATGTCGCCTGTTAGCGCTCAGTTCGCTTCACATCGTGCGTAAGTGCAACGTCACAGGAATTTTTTGACGAAAATAATACGAAAAGTCAGTAAAATCCTTCTAATTTGTTCCGTATACTACTAAACATTTTTAGATGGTTTATGTTTTATGTCGTGGTGATATGATTTTGTGAAAATAAAGGGTTTTTATGTATTTTATGCATAGTTCATGAACGGTGTCGTGTTATAACCTCAAAATTTCATATGAATTGTTTCTACTTGTTTACATTATAGGTATGGCCAACTGTCCCGGGCAATTAGGAGAGATGGCCATGTATAGTAGGTGTATGATGGCCATATGTCCATCTAACCCTGATACACTTTATTTTTAATTGTGTTGTTCTATTATGTATGAACTATTGACATCTGATGTACACATTGAAACAAGGAGGTGTGTAGAAGAGAAAAAAAGATTGAAAGACCAAAAAATAAAAAATAAAGTAAGATTGAACCTAGTCAGTCGGAAAAAAAACCGAGTACGGCGAGGAAGCGAAAGTCAATTAGGAGAATATCTGACAGTAGTGAAGAAGATGCCGAACCGGTTTTGTGTGATGTATCAGACGAAGACGGCAATAAAGAAGATGACAAAGTATACAATTAAGTACTGGTCATCTCTCCCCTACTCATATGGCCAACTCACCCGGACGCTACGGGAGAGATGGCCCACTGTGTTTTTTTTTTAAAATTAGTTTTAAGGTTCATCTCGCTACAATTTGTTACTATTGTGATAATTATCCGAAATATAGAAGTCCAAAGTTTATTTTAAAATAAAGATACATACAATAAAGTCTATACTTTTATTTTGACGGCTCTCCAAAAAAACTATGGCCATCTCCCCCGGACTTACCCTAATTTATACTTATGGTTACATTATTACGTAATCACACAAAATATAATTATAAAGACGATACTCTGGATATTTGTTTGTTAATCAATCTCACTCTAATGCCTTGAGCACTCAGTCCCAAAATTTGCATAACAGAACAGAAAATTAAAATTTTTATTTTATTTTTTCACAGGAAATTTAGGAATTCCATCAGGAATCTCATACACGGCGAAAAATTTGCGATGCGGAAATCAAGCAGACATTATTATGACTATTTAATCATAAAGATGAGTGAACTGTAATATGACGATAAAATATGTGGTACAAAAACTAAATACAGCGAGCAGCAGCCGTTTGTCCACAGGAATGACGCGATACACCAAATGCTGTAACTGTCGAACCTTCAAATACTTCCGCATACGAATCAAGTCTAATTTTCTACTTTCATCTGAAAAAAGTACAATTAATGGTATTTCGAATGATACTTACATTATTTTGGACACAGTTGCGAGTAGTTACAACAATTTGATTTTTATCTTTATAGTTGAATGTACCTTACCCTATTATTGTGCACCAGAATCTAAAAGCCAGACAATCTAAAATTGACAGTGTAACGGACACATTTATTAAAATTTTATTTTTTTGAATATACCATTCGAAAGCGCAGAGAGCGGCGAGTCGAGCTGTATATTTAACTCATTTTTAAATGTCCCTTACACCAATTGATCCTACAAGCGACGTAATAATTATATACACAATCTATCTAGTTATTTCAAAATTCATAATGAAGAATCTACACAATAGGCGTTTTCTGGTTTCGGAAGCCAAAAGTTTGTATCAAATACATCTAGCTGTACTTACAAGGGAATTGCAGTTAACTTCATTGAAGCTTACAATGATTAAGAAACAACATAATCTCTCAAATTGAAAATTTTCTTATCCTTAATTAAATCAACATTATCATTATGAATAAAATGCACCATACCGACCTATTTCTAACATAAATTGCTCGGTTAGTATAATTTTAATAGCATCCATTTGAGAGTTAACCATTTCGGCCAGCATAGCGGGAAATACTATTTGTAATACAATATGTACTATGAAAGTAAACTCCATTGTATATGTAAACCATTGGAACTGAAAAGTAAGTTAAAACAATGAATGAATATTTCTTTTTTTAATATTGACCTATGTCTAACTAGGGCCCGTATCCGCTCAAAAGTCAATCCTGAGAACGACCTCAAGATGGCGTTTCTATTAATAAACAAAACTCAGTTCACGAGAGAACTGTCAAACTAACAGTTGAGAATGTATTTGCTGGTTGCAGGCGAACCGCAACTTGAGAAAGTCATCACGTGATACGCCCTCAAGATTGGTTTATTAATAAATGACATACATGAGATGGTGATCACGTCTTGAGAGTGTATCATCTGAATTCGCTCTTGCGGGTTTGAGCACAGACTATTAATACGGGCCTTAGACTTTGTGACTTAAAATCCCTGAGTTGGAATAGAAAAGTTGTTGGTTCTATTGAAAATAATATGAAACTTACCTCCTCTTTTATAGAAAATAGCATATACCATAGTATTGCCATCAATTGTGGTACATTGATTCCTAGTTCTAAAATCAACTGAAATTTAATTTCTATATATTAAACGGGGCCGTTAAACAATGGTAGGTATTAAATTTTCCAATAACCTAAATTTAATAATGCCAGTTGCATTATTATTAATGATTTATCATATCAATGTTATTAATAGCAGACTTACAATGTTATCATACAGAGGTCTAATTTTATAATGGCAATCCGCAAGAGCTTTGTAATATTTCTCTAAAATTTTCAAATCTGTATTTGTATTACTCAATAATTGTTTAAATTTTTTAACGCCACAGTAAATATAATAGTATATTATTATTAGAGCTATTGGTACCACATCCAAACTCAGAACAGGTATATTATACACAACATAATATTTTATATTGAAATGACGACAATATTGAATTATATTATTATCTTCATAAATACATCTAATTGCAATAAAAAATGCTTTTACTATAAACATTATTACTGTGCAAAACAATGTTGTTAAAGTTACAAAGTTATTCTGAGTTGATGTCAACTTATTTATCAGGTTAACATCAATGATAAAATTATAAATAGTATATTTCGATTTCAGCAAAATTATAATATCTCCGATATATTTTATAGCGTAGAACCAAATCCAAATCGATTTGTACATATAAGAAATTGGTATTATTAAAATGATTATGTAAAAAAGCGATATAAAAGGAGTAATACGTTTCACTATGTGTCGAAATTTTCTTTTCAGAACCATTGCTAATCCAAAATCTATACCAAAACAGATTTGGATTATTATAAAAAAGATTGTTAATAACTTAGGGATGTTACTTTTTGAATTTTTTATAAACATTATTTTGTTTGAAGATCTATTTGTAAAACTTGTTCGTGCACACGCCTTGCCATGTAATGGTTGTCTTTAATTCATATTTATTACAAAGCAATTTTCTAATTGAATAAAGCATACTAAACCATGGGTTATTCATAAAATACGTCTTATAAAATTCATGATTGTTTGATACTCTTTGATGTTACATGGTGTCATTATTTTTGTTACAACAGCCCCCTTACTGTGATCTCTTATAGCAGGATTACTTCAATAATACTTTATTATTTCGTACAATGACGTCCTTTAATAAGCTTACTTATTTGCTAAGGTCGTCATGGTACGAAATAACAAAGTATTATTGAAGTAATGCTGCTATAAGAGTTCATGATAAGGGGGCTGGTCCTTCTGTTGTGATGTCATACATTTGTTTTTCCCAAATTAATATAAAACTATATATATATTTTTTGGCTCCCTTCTGTTGATTATAACAAAAGTGACATCATCATCTACTAAGATGTCACGAAGACTATGAGACCATCCGTTGTCTTGTTACTTTGATTTGACCAGACACAACTCTATAATAAGTTACTAGTAATCCTATTTGTTACAGTTTCTCATACTTACATGTTCATTTTTTTGTTTGTTTTATATTTTTGTTATATTAACATTTAATTTAACTACGACAGACAGTAAGTACGTATTGATAGGATTGTCTTACAATATGGAAACTATTTTCCTGTCTCCTTAAACTCTAACGTAATTTATAGAGAACCCCCTAGTAACAGATTAATAAATTATACGTATGAGTTCGATACGATCGTATATAAATAACTAGGTGTTGCATGGTGCGCGGGCCGCGCGCGGCCCGCGAGACGGCTTTGTTTTCGTGTTGTAGGCGCCGCAACTAAATAAACATTATCCGGATTGTTCGCTGTGCAAATAATTCGTGCAAGCCATCCACTAATTATATCAAGCACCGCCCGAAAGTTGCAAGTTCAAAACTCTGTGAAAAACATTTATTTCGAAAAGATTTTTCTCATTTAAAGTAGGTTTTTTTTGTGATTTTTAAAGCAAGCAACGCTCGAAATGCCCGTATGCCAGAAACTTAAAGAAAGTTTTTCGAAACCCAAACGTTGCTAGCTGTACACAATTTCCATAACTTTATTCATAATTCGAAAGGCAAGGGCTTTCAGCCTTTGGTAGCGTGGGGACGCTCCGGGCTTCGCCCTTCGCGGAGCTCGGCCTGTGGCCTCGCAGCTCGGCTCGGCCTTCGGCCTCGCAAAAGTTACTTGGAATATGGGGAATTGTTTCTGCTTCAGAAGGGGACGCTTCGGGCTTCGCCCTACGCGGAGCTCGGCCTATGGCCTCGCAGCCCGGCTCGGCCTTCGGCCTCGCAAAAGTTACTTGAAGGGTAGGGAGTTTTATCTGCTTGGCAATGGGACGCTTCGGGCTTCGCCCTACGCGGAGCTCGGCCTACGGCCTCGCAAAAGTTACTTGGAATGTGGGGAATTTTTTCTGCTTGGCAAGGGGACGCTTCGGGCTTCGCCCTACGCGGAGCTCGGCCTATGGCCTCGCAAAAGTTACTTGGAGGGTGGGGAGTTGTTTCTGCTTGGCAAGGGGACGCTTCGGGCTTCGCCCTACGCGGAGCTCGGCCTACGGCCTCGCGGTGTTCTATCGCTTCGGGCTTCGCCCTACGCGGAGCTCGGCCTTCGGCCTCGCGGGAGGGTGCTCGGCCTTCGGCCTCGCTATAGTTACTGATAGATATTTACCGCACGCCAGTAATCCTTTCGTTTCGTATAGGAAAATATATGGAAAAAATATTATGGTTTACTGCTCGTCCGCCATTTTGTTTTTCCCAAAAATGACAATTTTCTGGTATACTGCATCATATGTGCTACGAAGTGGAATTGGTTGGATATTCCTCATGCGCTCGTGCTAGGCCAGCTAATTCGTCAAAGTTTGGTCTGAAATGTCCAAATTTTCAATCGGCTATATTTCCGCCGCCATTTTGTTTTTCTTTTGTTTTTCAATTTCATCACAAAGTAGGTCGACCATGTGACGCGTGTTCCAAATTTGAACGAAATCGGTTGGAAAATGGCGGAGATGGCATCACGTGACCCGCCGCCATTTTGTTTTTTTCACTTCCCTATAGTTTTCCTCTGGTCCAATCACTAAACTATACAACTCCCCCCTACATCACTTTCACCTCCGGGAACTCCTTCAGACTAAACGGGCACGTCAATCAGTGAGTCAGTCAGTCAGTCAGTCAGTGAGTCAGTCAGTCAGTCAGTGGTAGTCGAGCTATATATATTTGTAACTAGGTGTTGCATGGTGCGCGGGCCGCGCGCGGCCCGCGAGACGGCTTTGTTTTCGTGTTGTAGGCGCCGCAACTAAATAAACATTATCCGGTTTGTTCGCTGTGCAAATAATTCGTGCAAGCCATCCACTAATTATATCAAGCACCGCCCGAAAGTTGCAAGTTCAAAACTCTGTGAAAAACATTTATTTCGAAAAGAGTTTGCTCATTTAAAGTAGGTTATTGTTGTGATTTTTAAATCAAGCAACGCTCGAAATGCCCGTATGCCAGAAACTTAAAAAATGTTTTCAAAAGCCAAACGTTGCTAGCTGTACACAATTTCCATAACTTTGTTCATAATTCGAAAGGCAAGGGCATCTTTTTCTTTGGTAGCGTGGGGACGCTTCGGGCTTCGCCCTACGCGGAGCTCGGCCTATGGCCTCGCACGCCGGCTCGGCCTGCGGCCTCGCAAAAGTTACTTGGGAGGTGGGGAGTTGTTTCTGCTTGGCAAGGGGACGCTTCGGGCTTCGCCCTACGCGGAGCTCGGCCTATGGCCTCGCAGGCCGGCTCGGCCTACGGCCTCGCAAAAATTACTTGGAAGGTGGGGAGTTGTTTCTGCTTGGCAAGGGGACGCTTCGGGCTTCGCCCTACGCGGAGCTCGGCCTATGGCCTCGCAGGCCGGCTCGGCCTTCGGCCTCGCAAAAGTTACTTGGAAGGTGGGGAGTTGTTTCTGCTTGACAAGGGGACGCTTCGGGCTTCGCCCTACGCGGAGCTCGGCCAATGGCCTCGCTGGCCGGCTCGGCCTTCGGCCTCGCAAAAATTACTTGGAAGGTGGGGAGTTGTTTCTGCTTGGCAAGGAGACGCTTCGGGCTTCGCCCTACGCGGAGCTCGGCCTATGGCCTCGCAGGCCGGCTCGGCCTTCGGCCTCGCAAAAGTTCCTTGGAAGGTGGGGAGTTGTTTCTGCTTGACAAGGGGACGCTTCGGGCTTCGCCCTACGCGGAGCTCGGCCTACGGCCTCGCGGTGTTCTATCGCTTCGGGCTTCGCCCTACGCGGAGCTCGGCCTTCGGCCTCGCGGGAGGGTGCTCGGCCTTCGGCCTCGCTATAGTTACTGATAGATATTTACCGCACGCCAGTAATCCTTTCGTTTTGTATAGGAAAATATATGGAAAAAATATTATGGTTTACTGCTCGTCCGCCATTTTGTTTTTCCCAAAAATGACAATTTTCTGGTATACTGCATCATATGTGCTACGAAGTGGAATTGGTTGGATATTCCTCATGCGCTCGTGCTAGGCCAGCTAATTCGTCAAAGTTTGGTCTGAAATGTCCAAATTTTCAATCGGCTATATTTCCGCCGCCATTTTGTTTTTCTTTTGTTTTTCAATTTCATCACAGAGTAGGTGGACCATGTGACGCGTGTTCCAAATTTGAACGAAATCGATTGGAAAATGGCGGAGATGGCATCACGTGACCCGCCGCCATTTTGTTTTTTTCACTTCCCTATAGTTTTCCTCTGGTCCAATCACTAAACTATACAACTCCCCCCTACATCACTTTCACCTCCGGGAACTCCTTCAGACTAAACGGGCGTGTCAATCAGTGAGTCAGTGAGTGGTAATCGAGCTATATATATTAGTAATGTAAGTAAGGAAAACAAATGAAAGAAGGCATTGCAAGTGAAAATAGTAACCATACTATTCGGCTAACGAACTACGATATATATACTATATCATATATCTATACATATAATAAGACTGTAAAAAAGTTGTGTCTGTAAATTGGATATTTTTTGAAAAGAATAATTGTAATGTGTTTTAGGATCGATACTGATGCCAAAACACCAATTTTTAGAATTTTTGTCTGTTTGTATGTGACTTTGTGCAAGTATCACGCCATAACTACTGAAGGGATTTTGACGGGAGTTTCACTAGGAGATAGCTGAAATATCCGGACAGATCATAGGCATATCCATGGCGGTATGTGATCTGAGCATAGAACTTTTTCTACGCAAACGAAGTTGCGGGGTACAGCTAATAATATATACATATATGTTAGAAGTACCTAATCAATACTAATGTGTGGATTCAACAGCAACCTAAGTATTTAAATGTCCCCACTTTGTTGGGGCCTAACCTTCCCTTACATCTATGGAGCTAAGGCAATGATC
The DNA here is from genome assembly GCA_963506565.1 of Tachystola acroxantha. Taxonomy (NCBI): domain Eukaryota; kingdom Metazoa; phylum Arthropoda; class Insecta; order Lepidoptera; family Oecophoridae; genus Tachystola; species Tachystola acroxantha. The sequence goes on along the minus strand of OY735894.1, from coordinate 5,472,296 downwards.
CACCATACAGGGCCAGTGCGTGTTCGTCGTGAAAATGTGGCAATGTCATTTTTTCACGACGACAGTTCAATTGTTTTCAGAATTTCATACTATTTTCTGAATTCTTAATTTTCGACTCGCAACTTGTACAAAACTTTATTTTAAATCAATAATTTTAATGAAAACGGAGACATTTTTACATTTATTCGTTATCTTGTTCATCATGCGGTTGATGGTGGGGCAGAAACTGGCATTGTCATTTACACATTGTATAAATGACAAAGTCAAATCTCTTTATTGCAAGTAAGCACGTTGTGTACATCTCTGCAAATCAACATATTTCTTGAATTTACTTTTACACCACTTTGCAAGGAAAAGGTGCAAAAAATCTCTATTTACTTGCAATAAAGGGACTTCATTCTGATTCTGAACTGGATTATAATGATTGAAGTGTTGAATTTTCATAAGCATGCCATTCAATCTCAAACACATACTTTAATCACGATCAAATACCAAAGTTCAAAGGTTGGGGATGACTCGATGAGCGGCAGGGATCATGTCAGCTTTTGCGCCAAGTCATCGAGAAGGCTTTCGCTGTAAGTAATTGAAAAATTCTTTTGGGTCATCGATATAAGTATTAGGGCGAAAGTGTTTTCAGCTACGCGTGTTACGAAGTAAGAAAGTAAGGTATAAGATTTTGGAATAGGGATGTTGTCAGAGACCTACAACTCTGAGGCCCGCCCGTAATAGGGGTCCGTAACTTAATTGCGAGAGACATATGTTCGATGAACGTAATATCGACTGAACGATTGTGCGAAAAGAGTTTATTGCGAAACAACTTATGTTCGAATTTAACATTCGAAAGATCAGTCCATCGATTAATATTTATTCGACGAATCGTTCAGTCGAAGCCGCGTTTGGCGACAATAAGTTGTTTCGCAATAAACTCTTTTCGCACAATCGTTCAGTTGATATTACGTTCATCGAACATATGTTTCTCGCAATTAAGTTACGGACCCCCGTAATAGTCTGTGCTCAAACCCCTTCTTAAGTGGAAGAACTCAAGTAAACTTTGAGGTTCTCCTGCAATCAGCACATACGTTCTCAAGTGTGAGTTTGACAGTTCTCTTGAGAACTGAGTTTTGTTTATTAATACGTTAAGGCGTTACTCACTTAATACCCGATTCCTAAACGGTTTATTAATAGGAACGCCATCTTGAGGTCGTTTTCAAGATTGAGTTTTGAGCTGAGAGTGATTTATTAATTTGAGCCTGATAATACGTGTTAGAGCTGAAGGCTGGATGATGGAGGAGTAAAACTGCGGAATGTGCTGATGAAGATATGTGGTTTATTAGAGGAACTTTGACAGACTAAAAATAAAAACATAAAACAAAAGCATTCAAAAAGTAATATAAAATTCCATATAAAAATGACGTCACCTTTCCAGCCAGTTGCCAACAATACGATTGGTCACTAAACCACACGAAATAATAATATTTTTTTGTTTATAGATAATCAAAACAACACGTTAAAAATAAGATGCATGCAGAATATGTCGTAATGTCGCTGATAGTTTAAAACAATGTCACCCATTCCGGGCTTGCAGCCGGGACATTTCGCGAAAAGCCCCAGTAACTTCGTCTATAAAGTACGCATAATGGGATACGAGTGGCAGTGGTACTAAAGATAACTTATCACTTTATCACTCGATCGTTCTTATTCATTTACTTACTTTTATTGCTCATCACGCTACCTATAATTCATCAGCTCATTTCTATACCCAAGGGAGATTGACCGATCCAGGCCCAACCTTTATAGAGCTGTACTGGTTTTAAGACAATGTTCAATATTCATTCCATATTTTTCTACCTCCAGTTAGATTGCAATATTACTGTGAATATATTCAATCCATATTTGTAAATAAATTAGTTGTAAATGACAATGCCAGATTCTGCCCCACCATCAACCGCAAGTTGTACAAGATTAGGAATAAATGTAAAAATATCACCGTTTTTATTAAAATTATTGGTTTGAAATAAAGTTTTGTACAAGTTGCGATTCGGAAAAAACAGCTTAATTTTAAGAATTCAGAAAATAGTAAGAAATTGAAGCGAATTATTCATTGTTTTTGTTATTCTTATATAGGAGTTGCGAGAGTAGTAGAAAATGATATTGATTATGATTATGCAATATGAAACCTGTAATAAGTCCCCAACAAAATGATAGGTACAGCTTAAATGGTCACGTAGTTTTGTAGGTGGGGCAAAGCTCCATTGAAATGTGGCAATGTCTTTTACCTTTATTCCATTTTGATTGCGTCATCTCCTGATCAACCCACAAGGAGTTTATTATACCACACTAAACTCCTTGAATATGAATAAATGCGGGTAGTTGGATAATTATCGTTTGAACGTTTTTCGAAACTACCTGTCTTTTCATTCTCGTAATTATGTTCGATGCTTAGCGCGCGGCACTCGCATCTCGAATTTTAGTTTAACGACCGGTCGCAACACAACGCGTCTTACACATGCGCGCAGTTGTCTGGATGAGGTCGCTTTAAGCGATAAGACCGCCAATTGTGATACTTAACTGTATTAACCTATTTCTTTTGTATGTGTTTTTGCAATGAATAATATTTATCTTAACTTGATGGGTTCGACAAGTTACCGTGAGGTGACAGTGACCGCTCGGTGGTGTTACACTGGACTTACTATGAGATCCCAGATTCGATGCCCTGTAAGGTCAACCATGCAATGAGTTTTCCTAATACGCTAAGGTACGTGGTAAATTAATTTAAGGTGATATTAAACACAAAACAACCACCATATACAATGAAATCTAAATTATCCAGTAATTTTTAACCATCATCGTAGCCGCCATTTTTAAAAATATAGGTTCGAGTTTGCGTCGAGTTTCTGTAGTAACGCATACAGGGTGTCCCTTTATTTCAGTATTAAACCATTAAACTGTCGTTGTCCTCTCACACTTGACCAACCTCGTTTTATATTAGTTAAGGTACTTGTTAGAAACGCATTTAGCTTGAGTTATGGAAGGGGCAGGTGATTCTGTTTCTCTTTGTTATATAACATTTTGTTTTAACTACCCGACTGTGAAGGAGGAGGATAATGTTTTTCATATTTAAGTAAGTATATCGGTTACTTTCTTGCAATTCGCGGTTGGTCTCTTGCAATTTAAACGTAAAAATGGGTGTTGATGTATGAGGTGTCGTTAAATTTATTACGAGTAGATGAATATGATACGTTTTATGCCAATAAAGCAAACGTTTTTAGTTTTGTTTTTGCAAGTTTTTTTAATACATAAATAAACTGAGGTGGTCATGCTGAGGATATATCTGCAATTAATTTTTATTATGATTTTTATATAAACTCACGCCTGATTCCCGTAGGGGTAGGCAGAGACGATGGACTTCCATCTGTTGCGATCCTGGCATACAACCCTTGCCTCCTCCACATTCATCAATCTCTTCATGCATGCTAGTTTTTACATAAGAAAATTTAATTCCGAATTCGTTGATCATCGGATTTCAAGATCAGTTGACATTGAAACTGAATAATTGATACGATTAATATGATATACCGATATAAGAAATATCATTAAAAACTAAAAATTAATTAATGGCCCATACAAAATCACTACTTAATCGGAACCAATTTTTTTTTTCTTATTTTGTAATTTTTTATTTTTGGATTCTATTAATGATACTGATTAACCAATGTCAAGGTCAACGGTGATAACTCTATCACGCTGTATTTTAAGCACCTACAGACGTTCTTTAGGATGATGATGTTAAAAACTTTTGAACCAGCAATTTATTTTACAAGCTTACACTTTACAGGGGTAAGCGTTTTTATTATTAGCAATCTTATAAGGAGGGGTCAGATTATCAGATTTAGGCACGAAGCTAGGAAACGTCTTACTACAGGAGCAATCATTATACCAATTCATATTATATGTTAAGCTTTCTTTTCTTTTCTCGTGTGGTTTAGTGACTAAAACCTATTTGTCAAGAGTTATTCAGGCCACCCGTAGGCATCTGACATGGTATAACGACTGCTGGTTTAGCGACAGGAACCGGGACCAACTGCTTAACGTGCTTTCCGAGCCACGGAGGGGCTCAGATGAAAGTCTCACTAGCAGTCACCCAATTATCAAACCCGTCAAAAGGATATCAATTGTTTATGTGTAACATGTTCTAATTATCTCCGGTATAAGAGTCGAAATTGTACTGTATGTTTCAGTTACAATTGTTATGTAGACATTATTTAGACGAGTCTAAACATCAAATATACGTGTCTGTGTAATTTAAGCATAGGATAAAGTTTTTTTGATTGTTACTTACTCCAAACATCGTTTTATTAATATATTGTTTTAGTAACCACAATTCGCGATAATATACGAAATCGTAAATCACTATTACATAATTAGTTTTTTGTGGAAATTAGATATGTCATTTAATTGTAACTTTTGATTATCAATATCGATCATGATCCAACGTATGTTGAGATAAAATATGTTATCCACTCCTTAAAAATTTATTTATTCAAAATTAGGAAATAATATTTACAAATAAATACAAATTAAATCCAAACTATCTAAACCTACCTAACGTGTAAATATTATAAATGAGTTTTGCTCTGCTTGCCTTATATTGAAGTCAAAATTGTGTCCAATGTGTCCTTCAACCTCCTGTAGTCCCATTTCATGTCCATGGAATCTGAGATGTAATCTTAATGTTCTTCGTAGACAATTTTAACGGCAAACTGGAGTAACCTCGAAAAGCGAGGAGTGAACTTTTGAGGTGGCTCCTAATTTGGAGTTTGAGTTTAAGTAATATTCATTTAGATACATCTGTTTAATTAGTGCCCTAATTAATGGAAGCATGTTGGGTTGTCTGGCAATATTTTGATGGGAAATCCATACATTTGTCTTTCTATTTTAGAGAAATAAAAATAAAAATGCCTAGCCCATATTTTTTACCCGACTACTCCAGAAGGAGGGTAATGTTTTTCGGGTGTATGTATGTGTGTATGGGCATTCCTTCCTGCCATCCTGTAACCTAAACGGCTTGATGGATTTTGGTGTATGAGGTATCCTTAGATTCGTCTTGATTACGGGAGCGTCATAGGGTATAAAAAAATTAATCAAAAGTTTTCTTGCAGTCGGGTTTTCGTTATTTGAAATAATTTCCGCTGGTTCATTTATATTATATTAGCATTAACGAAAGTCACAGAGCACCCCCACTGCTCTGTGACGAAAGTCAATGCCACTTTGCTAAGGCGGTAGGTTGTGGATTCTACAATAAAATATACCAAAAAACTATATACCATCACCTTTAGTTGGTAAGTAGGTACCACGAAGACAGAGATAGGTATACAGAGGGCCTCAATAAGGTTGAGATTTTCTTAAGAACTACTGCACCGATTGTAAAAATTATATTACTAATAGATAGTTTAGAGTACACACTATGTAAATGTAAAGAATTTTCAAAAACCATTCAAGTACTTTTTTGTCTTAATCTCAACCTTAAAAACTCTCCCGTACAACTTATAGGTTAGTTAGATCGTACGAACATTATTATTACAACAAAATCTTGTTTTAAGCTTGACACACACAGCCGCGACCTGCGATCAGTTGAAACGCATGTCTCACCTCATTGCGCTACGTTACGCTACCTACCGGACGTTAAAATGCCCAGAAAATGAGGCGGGGCATGCGTTTCAACTGATCGCAGATCGCGGCTTTGTGTGGCATTAAGTTATTAAGAAAACATGCCACTCACACAAGATACATTAGTCATTCATTACTTACCTCCTTTGAGTTCCAGTATCGTATTTTTGTAAGGATGTCGTCTCCAATGTTATCAAACACACTTCCACGAACGTTACTTACGTAAATGCAAACATTCCGGATTCAATTCTGTCTAAAGTCTAATTCCATCAATGCTAATACTGTTGGCCCATCTTTGAATGGGGACGTTGAATCCTACGTGTATAGCGTCGGCCGCCTATTACACCGCCTCGTAACAAATTTATGCAAATGTATTCATAATGTTTTGAGATAAGATTGAATTTGTATACTACAACACCAGAGATACTTGCCTACGACATAACAGATATACTGATGGCAACATGATTTCAACTCTGCCCAACGGTTATAAATGTTAAACTTGATTTTCAATTCTACAAAAAGAAAAGATACGGGGGCTAATAAAGATGATATTGCTTCAAAAAGTACCTACTTGACCGATTTTTTCAACTACGAGTATTTTACAATTACACTGTCTGTACTCCAGATTTATTCAATATAGGTCAATTATAGTTTTTGAGAAAACCTCAACTTAAATAATGTTCCCTTTTCTCTATTTTCAATTGTATGTACCTACTATTGTCAAAATTATAATAAGCAAAATTTGGTACTTATGCTGATCATTGCCCCAAAATGTGATCGAATTTTCTTTTAATTCGAGCAATTTAATAGTCTAGATTCAGTAGTGCAGTCGTCACAATTTAAGAAAAAAATCTAAATGTTTTTTTAATTAAAAATTAAAATTGAAATTAACACATTCAACGCCAAAGGAAATTAGAGATCTTGCCCCTAATTTTGAAAATGCAATTTTGGTGCATAAATATAGAATATGAATTGCCTAGATCCGTGTGAACTTTCCTCAGAGGTAAATATTAGAATCACATTTCATTACAGTATGGTGTGACAGCAGTACAACGACCGTAATATACGCAAGCAGAGATCTTAGATAACTGGCAACATTGCCTATTTTTCTCCCATTTACCCCCGAAGGGCTCCGCCCATCCCTCTAAGATATTTATTACTTTCAACCTTTCTGCGACTTGATTTAGAACCTTCCTCTTCGCGCTATCTTAATTGGCAAAGTTATCGCCTTTTATAGCGATCTGAGGGATGTTCCTTTATAGATATTTAGGGTTCTGTGGGCAGAATGGCGATATCGTTCCTCATCTGCTCTTCCTCTTGGATATATCCTCACCAAATGTAAGTCATCATCACTTTCTTCAGAATGTTCAGAACATTAGCTTCGACTCACTTTACGGGACATAGATTCTAAGGTCTAAAAGAGAAATGGATCCAGCGGGGCTAGCACGAGTCGTGTTAGCGATCGACGCAACGCCGCGCCGCGGAGCTGTCAAACTAATGTCAAACACCTTGTGATAATGTCAGTTTGACAGCTCAGCGACATTGCGTCGATCGCTAATGCTGACCCGTGCTACAAGGACGGCTTCGTATCCACATAGTTCCTAAGTTACGCATGTATTTGTTATATAATAAATTTTTGGGCAACTCATCTAAATATGCCTACCTTTATAATATAACTTCTAAGATTTGAGTATTTATAGAAACACTAGTAGGTACTCTAATCTCTGTCCCATATTACAATAAATGTATAGAATTGACATTTACTTATTATCAATCCGATACATTTTTCTTTATATTCTAATAGACTTAACGAATCTCATAGTCATTTTCAGATCCAGGGATATTTCTCAAAGAATCCAATTAAAAAACGATACGTAAAAAATATGGATTTTCTACGGATCCCAATTGCAAAGTGTACACACTTTCCCGTTTTTTATATATTTTCTGTTGGGAAATGAGTGATGAGGCTACTTGAAGTGAAGGCTGGTCGTAAATTGTTTCGCTCTAAGTATAACCGTTTATCGTTAAGTTCAAGCCTTAAATTATGGGATATTGTTATTTAGACCATTTTGTTAGCTTTTGTAAGAAAAAGATTACAATAATGACAAATAATAGGAAGATTTTTATTCAAATTAGGTACATAATATCTAGGTACAGTCGAAGACAGAGATAAGTATACAGGGGGCCTCAATAAGGTTGAGATTTTCTTAAAAACTACTGGACCGAATTTAATCATTATTTTACAGTTACATAGTTTTAACTTTTATCTATCAAACAGTGAAAGAATTTTTGCAATAGGTCAAGTAGTTTTTGAGAAAATCTCAACCTTAAAAACTCTCCTGTACACCTTTCTCTGTGTTCCACCGTACTTATAAATTAACTATTTGGAAGTGGTTCTAATTTAGATCATATGTTTTGAAATTTTGGGCAAGTTAAAATAAAATACAAAAAAAATTGCAATAAATGTACTTATTTTTGCATTACGCTAAATAAAATAATCTTTAAACTAATGTACATTTGTTAAATCTAACTTAACTAAAATAATATCACATATCACCAGCGACATTTCTAATTTCGGAAATTATTTTAAAACATTTTTCAAAAATGTTCAAAATTGTATTTGGCAAGTTCACTCCGATCATCACAGATATTTATGCAGAATATTCTTAAATATGTATTAACTAATTTATTCACGCAATATTGGTTCCCGACTAATCTATTGTGAAATGTATTTAATTATTTATCTCCAGAAAGCTTGGCGAAAATCGTTTGTGCCTTGTAAATCACCAAAGTATTTTTTTGGCTTTCAATAAATATATCAAGATCTTATTTTGAAAGAATACATTTATTAATTTCTAATATTGCCCCGATGTTTATTATTTGCATATTTAAATACTCTGAAATAACTTTTAAAACATGATGAAGGAATAAATAATAAGTACCTATATTCAGAATAGCGTCAAGCATTTCAGATTTTAAATAAATGTACAAAGTATTCATCACTGCTTCTTAAATAAATTAAAATATACTCAGTAAGTACAAATTCGTATTTCATTTTATTGCTAAAACAGAATAAAACTCTTAAAAAATCTCATTTAAATACGGTCCCTAATTGCTAAACTTACGTTAAATGTAAAAATGTGACATTAGGTTCCAATCAATTTTAACATCCAAGCACAACTTAATAACAAAATTGTAGGTAAACAATTTACTGACGCTGACGATGTAGTGTTATTAACAACTACAAGAGGCCACCAATGTGTTATGGTTATAAATTGATTATCAGTTTTAGGTTTTTCTGTAGTAGCATGTTCTAGCATATTATCAGGCATATAGCTGCCACAAGTAGGAAAATCTCTGGGTACAGGTGCCATATCTTTATGTTCACCAACTTTAAAAACTAACGCCATACCAATTTCAACGTGGAACTCTATATGACAATGAAACAGCCAGTAACCAGGATTATCTGCTTTGAATCTAATAACTGTATAACCACCATCTGGGACTGTAACAGTATCTTTAATAGGAGCATTCTTAAGATTCCTTTTCAGCAGTCCAGCTCTATCAAAAGCTTTGACTGCTTCAACTGTTGTGTTACTAGCTAGCCGTCTCATTCCAACAACTCTAAAACTATGTCCGTGTAAGTGAAAAGGATGATTAGCGTCAAACGTTACACCTTCATCTACAATGATTACTTCAACTACAGAATTAAGTTTAACTGATAGAACATGAGGGCATTCACAGTAGCCTTTTTTGCAGGATTGAGAGATACTTGAGGAGTTGCAGAAGCCGTCAGCTGAAGGTCTGGTGATGAGTAGAGGGCTTGAAGGCATCTTCATACTGATGTGGTTGAGTTGGGGCGTGTAGAGGCGATCGGTTGCTTCTGGGACTAGAATAAAGAATTAAGTTGTTAGTAACATATCTGATGGATTTAAAGAGATCACAAATAGGCAAATGATAGGGGAAAAGGTATTTCATATTATGTAAAACGCAGAAATATGAATAAAACAACATTTTACACTAAAGCTCCTCTAAATCATCTCACTTTCAGTACCTCTAAAACCTTACACAATCTTTGATCTTAAATCATTATTAGCACTCCCATCAGTCTTTTAATTTCCCTAGCAAATACCGAATCGCTATTTGCTACAATGACGTTTGACGTCATTGTAGCAAATTGTCGGTTTAGGAACCTAAACTGGATCGCTATAAGAGGTGAGAGTAATTCCGCAGGTCGTAATTCGAAACATGTTCTGTCGAAAAGTTGTTGGAATTGACCATGGTCTGAAAATCGAACATAACAATAATAGAAACTTACCTTGATAATACCCATAGTATGGCGACCGGTGGAAGTGCGAGTTGTTCTTCGCATAGAAGTCGTAGGCCACGTAGAACTGGTAGTCTGCCACTTCCTTGAGGCTATCGTCGTATCCAGCTAAGGACTGCATCTCAGCAACGCTGACCGTCTCGTCCTCTTCCTCGCCTTTGTTCAGGGCATTCAGTTGCTGATGGCAAAGAGACAATTAAGTATTTAAATGATGAAAATTTTCTAGCCTAGGTCTAGAACCTGCGACCTTGTCATCCTGACACGCTTTTTCTAACTGTGCCACCACAGGCACATGCCCGACCTACCGAAATTATTCTTCTACGCAACATACCCTTACTTCTGCTACATACGGTATGTTGCGAACTCCGTCTTCATTTTTTTTTCATAGAGCATGGCATAATGCAAAAAAAATGCTGAGTATTATTACACGTACCTACGATCTAACACAGAGAAAAGTTTACGGAAGAGTTTTTAAGGTTGAGATTATCTCAAAATTACTTATAACCTATTGCAAGATTTCTTTTACTGTTAGATAGATAAAAGTTATAACTATGTAACTGTAAAAGAATTATTAAATTCGGTCCAGTAGTTTTGAAAATAATCTCAACCTTATTGAGGCCCCCTGTATACTTTTCTCTGTCTTCGTGTGTATACGATCTAATATAGCGAAAAATCAGAAAAAATTATATTGCCTTCATATCCAAGTGGCAACTTTCGTCGACTGTACCGTAGAATGCCAATAAACATAAAGCTCGCTCGAGGCGTAGGATGATAGGAGCAAATATTATTTAGGACTGCGTTAGATCCTGCAATATTGTACGAAACGTGATTCAAGTGTCTAATAACCGGGCCTGATAAACTGTCAACTAGATTATTCTAGTTGGCTAAGCCGTTTATGACGTCACTGATATTATTAGATACTTATATGTAACCTGACCGATATTTATAATCAAATAAATCGGATATAATGTCTAGTTTCCGCAACAAAACAAGAGAGTATTGTATTGAGAGTACAGTTTGGAAATTAAATTAGCCCACGCATTAAATATTTAGTGATACCCTCTCTCTGCAATTTCTTAATAATCAAGAATGAATTTTATCTCTTAATTCATAGCTTGTATTGAGTGAATTGTATTGTTTTTTGAACATGATTTTGTGAATTAATTTCTATGTTGACAACATTGATCTCCTATAAACAATTAGATACACAAAGGTCTTACTAAAACAATTTAAAAAACGTTAGTAGCGTCATCACTCTGGACGAAGCAGCTCGACAATCACGTTCACTCGCGGGCTTGTAGCGGGACTCTTGATAAAAGCTTGAAACTTCAGATCTTGCTCAAATTATTCAATAAATTCACCATTCTGTCATTCGCGAACATTTTCTGATTAACTTAACGTGATATTAAATTGTGTTTAATAGCCACTGTAGACATTATAACAAAATTTGAATTACGCATTATCCATGCTCGGTGTAACTATATGTTACCACATAAAGCAATGAACAAATATATTAGTAATGATATTTCCACCCGCTTGATCCTCGCCTCGGGTGATCCCAGAACTGGCACCTACTTCAGGCAAAGGCTGAGCCTCGCTATTCAGCGAGGCCACGCCGCGCCACCAGCGTGCTGGGGTTCCTGCCGCGCAGTGCGGAGTTAGACGGTGTGTTCGGGATTTGATTGTAAATAGTATTTAGGCATTTCTTTTATTTTAGTATAAGTTTTATTGTATTATCTATTTGTATTTTATATATCAGTTTAATAAACATGAGCAAATGAATTACGAATGCTGTAATTATTTGATGTACGTAAAACTAACGATGAAGTGTAAATAATACACGATATAGGTATCAAAGAAAATGTACATCGTGTTTTTGTTGTGATTCTCAACTGTATCTTATGAGACCGGCTGCTGTATATTTCTCTGATTTGTACCGAATAGACCTAGCTGTTTTTTCTTGCCAGTGGATTATCAGAACCAATATTATTTCATTAAGAAAATGTATCTATCGAGAATTGGAAATATCTGGAAATATCGAATCCTCTTTGAGAAATCCTCTGAGAATATGAATTAATAACCTCTAAAAAATTCATCTTTTTAAATTTCAAGACACGTAAAAGCAAAAGAAAATTGGCTAGGGCTTTGAAAATCTCTAGAAAATTATGTGAAAAGCGAACGATGTTGGTAAAGCTTCAATTTTCATTTGGAAGGTGAATTTATAAGTCGTTATATTTTTTTCTATTAGGGTGTTATTATACCAACACGATCGAGTTGATCGACGACATCATTTATATTGCTATTTCGTTCATTGTCGATTAACCTATAGTTAAATGTTACACTAAACCAGATTTACATTCATTTATTTTTAGGTGAGCATGCTAAAATTTGATCGTCACTAAAGAAAGATTTTCGTTCTATCGCGATTTTAGCCTTTGTGTGACAGTTGCATTTAGGTTTAGGATTATAGAGTCAGGGGCAGATTCATACTCTTATTTTGCGGAGCCCCCACGGGGTGTACATGTATGAACATTTGACATTGTAACATCTTATTTACTATGTGGCAAGCAGAATATGAATATGAACATACTTCATAGAAGTTTAATTGTGTAATCGATGTATGTTTTGTAGCTAACAGCAGATCAAGTGTCACACTTTGGACTTTGGACCGTTCTTATTATCTGCGTCGTAAGATTTAAAATCGTACTGCAAGTGTTACCATTGATCTGTTGTTGTCCATACATGTCATCGTTTAATTTTTAATTTCAGTCAGTTATCAAAATACTATTGCTGAGTAAAAATGTAAAACTAAAAATGCCCGATAGCTTGAAATAGCTTGGATCGACGAAATCGATGCTATTATGTAAAAGGTCGATCAGTTGTCGCTCTGTGTGTGTTTATAGTTTAATTACGACGTAAGGTCGAAGACAAAGAAAGATGTACAGGAGAGTTTTTAAGGTTGAGATTTTCTCAAAAACTACTTGACCTATTGCAAAAATTCTTTCACTGTTTGATAGATAAAAGTTAAAACTATGTAACTGTAAAATAACTATTAAATTCGGTCTAATAGTTTTTGAGAAAATTTCAACCTTATTTAGCCCGCTGTAAACTTATCTCTGTCTTCGACTGTACAATAACTGTCAGCCCCAATATTTTGATCGTTCGCATTTAAGTACCGATGACGATCGCTAGGTGTAATAACACCCTTACATAATTTTAGCTTATTCCTCGATACCTACTTGAATTTATATCTGAATATTATTTTAATACAATTTTATTTAAATGGTACTATTTCCAATTTGCTATTGAAATTCATTCGGATGCCTACAAAGGTACGTAGGTACTTCAATAGATATTTGATTCGGAACATCAATTAGTCTGTAACCACTAATTGGTGACGAAATAATCGACGCTTTTAGAGCAAAATATATTAAACCTAGCGCAAATATTCAAGCATTAATTTCATGTATGTACGAATATATTTTATAGACCGACGAGTATATTTGAATTATTTTGAGTAGTAGGTACTTACACTAACATAGAAGAGCACTGTGGCGCAGTGGTTGGGTCGCGTTGCGATGGGGAGGTCCCAGGTTCGATTCCCAGCCAGGGCAGCCATGTACCAATGAGTTATCCTCGGTTATTTCGACAGAAAACTTACCTACATATACCGAGTGCTCTCAAAACGGTGCAGGAAAACATCGTGATGAAACCTGCATGCCGTAGAAAATCTTAGGCATGTGTAATCCGCCAATTTGCAGTGGGCCCGCATGGTGGATCATGGCCCGAGCTCCCTCGATGTAAGGGAAGGTCTGTGCCCGAGCAGTGGGGACTTATAAATATACTGATGATGACGATGATACTCAGATAATATATCCCTTTTGAGCTAGACATAGATTCTATTAGGATCTTGTACGATTCCAATAGGTTCTACATTATACCAAGCATATTCCCTTTTGTAAGATAACAGAAGTAGAGAGATTCTCTCTCTATGGTAACAAGTGATTGCCCCTCATAAGGTTCTATTCAGACACACCACAAGACAGTCCGGGCTGAAAACTCAAATCACTAGAAGCGATTGGTCACATTTATGTCGCCTGACGTGTCGCTGTCTATATATATATGATGGATGGATGTATACCGCAGCCAAAATCAAGTGTCTTATTTTGTAAACAAATATGATCGTCTAAATTACCTGTTGTAATGTAACACTGCAGGAACTGATTGATCGAACCTGTTCATTGTGAAAATAAAGTGATCCGATCTAATAATGTGGAAATAACTGTGCTATAATCACAGAACAGCTCAAAATGTTCGTAGGGTAGGGTAGTCTTTGTTTACAAAATAAGACACTTGTCACAGGCACAGTCTACTCGTGACTATGATAGCTGCAATGCTGTCTAAATATCGAGACATCAATAAAATAAATGTTTAACACGGTAATTCCCGTTTTATCTAATTAATATAAGACACTTGATTTGAGCTTCGATTTACATAATATGATGGTCCCTCATTGGAAGTTGTAAATTTTATTCTTCATTAAACCTAACTAAAGAAACTACTACAAGATTTGACGATAACATTATGCCCACACGATTTCTGCCAAGCTATGCGAACATAAGCCTTATGTTCCTTATGTCATAAGGAAGCTATTTAACTATCCCACATTAAGGCTACGTTATAATAATAGTATCCCACTAAGCCTTCATATAGCTTCTGGCATAAGGCCAGCCGCTCACTGCCGACATTACGGTCGAAGGGATAATTTTAGGGTGTCTGCAGACTATTCGATTTTGTGACCTACGTTATATGCCCGTTATAGCGAGATAAGAGCTCCAACTTAGGTACAGTGGGGATATCAAACAGTAACTAAACTGGTCTTCATCATTGGTTGTAAGAAATATATACGCGTCATGCTGCGTTTAGTACGAGTAAGTCGAAAAAATTGGATTTCCACGTTTAAAAATTGGAAAAAAATATCTACGAGATCAGAATATTAAATTTAAGGCGCAGGGTGGCTGGCAGATACTGGATGCAAAAGGCTGAGAATCGGGTTGAGTAGCGTGCTTTGGACGAGCTCTATGTCCAGCAGTGGCCTGATACGGGCTGATGATGCTAAAATACTTACAATTGCAGGTCGTATTGACCTGACATTACATGGAGGGATGGTCATGAAAACAAGAGCATCGTATCGTGATATTTTGTTTAAAGTTGGCTTATTCATCATCATCATCAGTCTATTTATATTGCGCCACTTCTCGCGCATAGACCTTCCCTTACATCGAGGGAGCTGGGGCCATGATCCGTCCAGTGCGGATTGGGGGATTTCACTTAGATTTTTTTCTTCTACGGCATGCAGGTTTCATCACGATGTTTTCCTTCACCGTTTTGAGAACACTCGGTAAATTTACGTAAGTTTTTCTGTCGAAAAACCGAGGATAACTCATTGGTACATGGACGCCCTGGCTGGGAACCTGGGACCTCAGTATCACAAGTCCATTGACCCAAACATTGAGCCACCGAGCTCTCGACTCGAAGTTGGCTTATTGTTTCAATATTATTCTGTGGCATTTTTCCTTCAGGCTTCGACTCAATTCCCCCGATGTGGCAGACTGATGATTCTATATCAAGTTTATTATGGACACTAAACTTGAAATATAAGCGAAATGGTTCTCTCTGGACAAATAAATTGTATGTCCTATCGTAATAGCCGAATTTAAAAAATGAAAATTGATTTGATGTTGCGATTGTAAAGTTGTTTATAACTTTTTTATTGACATGGAATTTGGTAATGCCATTGAGTAGCTGATATTGTTTCTATTCTTGCGAAGGTCATCTCTCCATCTGGTCGGTCCAGTAGTTCTTGAGAAAATCTCAACCTTATTGAGGCCCCCTGTATACTTATCTCTGTCTTCGTGTGTACACATTTGTAATTGTAATGAATTTTTAAAAATCAGTCATGTATTTTTCGATAAAGAATATCAACCTTAAAATCTCTCCTGTACACAGTCTTTCAAAATACAGTTAGTAATCTTGACTTATACTAGCATTGTTCTGGACTTACTGAAGAGGCTTATCGATAAATCGGGGGGAAAATAAACAGAAAGCGGGTCCATTGATTTCTACAGTACAAATAGAGAACTATTGGAGCGTACGAGCTTTGGAAAATAGTCACAAAAAGGTTTGTCCGTATTCGAAGGCTTAACTGGACAAGACTAGTTTTTTATTTAACCCCTTTGTCGGCTGCGAGGAAGTGGGAAGCTTCTCATGTAGTTTAGTGATCAAACCTACTGTAAAGAATGAAATACATTAAAAAACCGGAGGAAAGGTAACGACAGCGGCAGTGGTAGTAATGTACGAAACTCTATGAAAGATGACCGACTGAAAGCCGCGCGGTTGCCGCTCCCTGTTGCTCCATTTAGCTTCTCTCTCTACGCTCCATTCAATCTCCATACAGTCTGTCATCTTTCATAAAGTTTCATACATATATTTGTTTCGACCACCCGTACCTATGTAATTGAAAAAATAATTGAAAATTAGTCAAGTACTTTTTCTTATCTAAAATCACAACCTTTTTGCCTCTCCCGAAAACGTTTCTAGTGTTAGACTGTTCGAGCGTTTTCAATCGGAGTTATTTTACCATAATTTAAGATAAAATTATCATAATAGAAACCTTTGGAGAAAATAAGGACTCAGCTTCTCGGAATTTCATAGATTACTCCGATAACACACGTTTTCAGTATGCTGACAGATTTCCATATAATATTCATGCACGAATTTAAGGATTCCAACTCATGCGAAGAGAGGTGAAAGCCTTGAATGCCCTCAGGAAGGGCGTTGAACCCAACCCTTCAGGTTAATTTAATATCCATTCGCATTATGTAAGTACAGAGCTTTCAAAAGTATTAAGGATTTAGTACAGACCCCAGTAGTTGAAATTGACCTAGTAAACTGGCTGCGAAATTGTACACAAAATCTACAATTATCCATAATATATTACAAAGTCGAAAGCACATCAAGTTTTGGACTTTAGACCGTTTTTATTATCTGCGTCGTAAGTGTTGAAATCGTAATCTAAGTGTTACCATTAATCTGATGTCGAGAGTACCATCACGAATTGCTGATATTTCGGGTCAACTTAGTTTTCCAACTGTCAGTTTTTTTATTACATCAATCAACTCACCTAAGTACGCTAAAGAGAAATCTGAAATTAGGCATTTCACCGCGTTGAAATCATTAAATAATTTCATAAATCATCGCCTAACTTAAAGTCACGTTTAGAGCAAACGGCTTTCGGTAAAAGCGATGACAAAAATACCTCAATCCTCTATGTTATAGGTACACGGTAATTCCCATTTTACTTCTTAAAGTTATTTCATTTGTTTGTGTATACTAGGTCTTCGATCTGGATTCAAGTTCGTTGGGATGACAACTTGTGTTGAGCGAGGTCTCTCTAATAAAATTCTTTTATAATAATGTAGACGAGCACAAAAGACGTAACGCCTTTGTTCGTCTCAAAGGGACGTGAGAAGTGCGAGTATGATATGATAATAGACGCAACGTATAATAAATACCCCAAATTTTATAGTCATATCGTCTACATAAAACGAAAACCGTCTTCCTATCTCCACGATACGGCCACGACATAGTACTTTTACGATCGGCTGGGGTGTGCTACGTCGCGCATAGCATAAGCGAGGCTACGCCAATATTCGATTATGGGGTAGGAAATGACCTTGAGAGATAACGGGGTACTTTCGTATAAGAACTAGCTAGTCTTGGAATTGGATCCTATGGGATCCAAGGTACAGTCGACAGCAGATCAATGGTCAGTACGATTTCAAGTCTTACGACTCAAATAATAAGAACGGTCCAAAGTTCAAAGTGTTACCATTGATCTGCTGTCGACGTAAGTAATTACCTAGGGTATCAACTTCAAAGATACTTGGCGAGTATCTCTCAATTAGTTAGTCTAACGCTGTGGACCCATTAGACAAATAGTTTGCGGCTAACTGTTTGCGTCCCATATATTTCATAGATGGTGCGTTTATACAATGCTTAATGTATAGTACATACGAAGACAGATAAAGGTATAAGGCCTCAAATAAGGTTAAGATTATCTCAAAAACTACTGGACCGAATTAAATAATTATTTTACAGTTACATAGTTTTAACTTTTATATATCTAACAGTGTAAGAATTCTAGCAATAGATCAAGTAAGTAGTTTGTGAGATAATCTCATCCTTAAAAACTCTCCTGTACACGTTTTGCTGTATTAGACCGTACGGGAGTTTGCGGCGTTTCGCTTACCGCTACAGTTTTTGCTATTAGTCAGCGGCTGATTTGTAGCAAAAACTCGCATGCAATATGATTCGCTCGCTATTAACTTTACCTGGTGTTACGCAAGCAAACTGACTACACTACGCTTAGCGAGTCAGCTAGCCGACAATCAGCGGCAAACTACAGGAGCATTACAAAGTATAACTTAAAACTGTAACTCACCAATCCCTCATCATGCAAGTCCTCCCAGGCTGGATCACCGGGAGGTTCATCCTCCATAGCGCCTTCGTAATGCAGTACTGCCACTTGCTTCGCCTTTGTGAATCTGATAGGAATAATAGAAAATTAAGGAAAATGGTACAAAATTATTTTCTTCTTCTTCTCAACGTTCCTCTTCTCATCGAAGGTTGGACAACATCATGGCAATTTTCACCCTCTGTCCGGCTGCCCGGAACAAGGAGCCGGTGCTGCAGCCGAACCAAGCACGTAAATTCTTTAGTCAAGAGTGTCTTCTCCTGCCAACGCTCCTCTTTCCACAAATCTTGCCCTTATCCAAATTTTATATTTTAAGCATTATGCCATGCTCGGCGTATATGATTGTCGGTATAATTAGACTATTATCCGATAGATGGCGTTGCGCACTTCCCCTTAGTATGTACTAATACGATAAAAGATATCGATGGTCGGACTTGTGGCCTGTGGTGGCTCAGTTCGTAAGAGCGTGTCACGGAATGGTCCTGCCCATGGCTAGAAATTTTTCATGATTTAAATTTGCTTGTGTTACAGTTTAAAATACGACGGGTAGAAGGAGTGTGGGAATAAACGGACAAACGTATATTCCCACTAGTTCAGTTGTCCAGTTTAGTTGACTGAACTAGTGAGAAAAAAACGTCCCATTATTTTGTTAAGTTGACTGAACTGGACAACTGTACTAGTGGGAATAAACGTGGACAAACCACACCGGCCAGATTATTAGACGAAAAATGTTGCCGAACTGGTGTGGACAGATAGCCCTTAATCGGGCCACATAGAGAGATTGTATAGAAATGCCGACGTCCAGGAGTGCGTTGGAGTTTGTTGATGAAGGAGAATATTTAACAGTTTAAAATAGACAAAGAAAATTGGTTTTTTTTTATGGCTGAGACTTCAATAAACCAAATAATTAAATATTTTGAGAAAAAGCTTTTATTTCAGATAATTCCGTCTTCTAATTACTTCATTCTTTATTGTGTTACACTTCAATCAAGTTAAAATGCAATATTATCAAATAGAAGTTATTAAACTTACTTTTCATCGCAATCCATCAGGCCCCGGAATTGAATCCAGTAGTTATCGATCTCATTGTTGGCATCCAGCACGAAGTCGTAGCGTTCTCCGGCATACGTGACTAACGATGTTGCTATAACAAACAAAATTTTACATGCTATAACAATTTCCATATTTTCCAATTCAGTTTTTTTTTATTCAAGATTAAAGCCGTCGTATAAACTCAATCTCATCTGCTCGTCTAATGGCGAATGACGACCCAGAGAATGAAATAAACGTTTTCATTATGAAGAACAATGTCGGCAAACATCAACGTCTTGGCGAAGATATTAAAGTTTGGTGACTGAGTTTTATAGAATGGTCGTTAGTGTCAGGCTTACCTAGAGTAGGCAAGGGCTTCTGTCAATAAGTATTCATTATGATCATCAGCCTATTTGTATAAAGGTATACATATAAAGGAAGGTACTCGGGCGGGAATAACAGTGGCGACTGTTGGGGCACATACCTTCCTTTATTTACATCGAGGATAGCAAGATCCGTGCGGATTAGAGGTGACTCTACCAAACGGCACTTAGATTTTTAAAATATCAATAGTCGACGTCATTTATTCAAAAACAATATGATTCTTGCATAATTTTGAGTCGACACTTACAAATGGTGCCAGTGACCAGAATTGAACTTACTTCGGGCAATGAAATGAAATGAAATGAAATTTATTTGTAAATATGGGTTAATGCAGATATTATACAGTTGTGGTAGTATCACCATATTCGGCCCTAAGGCGTACAAATTTTGTAGTAGCAAAAATATTTAATTTAATCTAAGTATTATTATTAGTAGTAGCAAAAACCGCAAGCACTTAGCACTTCTGCTAAAAACTCTTGCTAAATCACAAAATGCGTGGCGTATTTCTGACTTAACCCGAGTTAAGCCACTGAACAAAGGGTTACTTTATCGTGCAATTGACGCTTATTTGTGATAGACAACTTGTGAAAAAGATTCGACGAATTTCGCGAAAATACGAGTGGTTTATTTCAATTGACAAGTCATAAATGTCGTCGACATCACAGAAAATATGGATTTCAAGCCACTAAATCGTGGATTTTAATGTATGCTAAAACGTTTTCAAGGCAAAATACGTCTTTTACTCGATGTAAGCTTATGTACTCAAGTCAAGCATTCACATAGCATCGAACTTAATATTGGTATTCCAGTACATAAGTGCCTTTGAAATAAATATACCTCGCCTTCAATGAAAAGTCTAAGTATTTCAATTCCGACCACGATGCCAATTTAATTTTGAAAGGTCAAAGATCTTAGAAGAGGTTCTTACTTCAGAATTTGAACTTTATTTAAACATAATATTAACTCTCGCCTATTTGCAGTTGGGATAGACAGAGACGATAAACTTGCATCTGCTGAGATCCAGGCACACCACTCTCGCTTCCTACACATTCACATCTTGAATCACAATATTTCCACATATCGACAATTTTTTCATAATAATTATATATAGGGGAAAAAACATAATTTACATTGTAAAGACTCTGACTCTGCTGGCTCAGAGTCAAGACTCGAATTTCAATAAACATGGCAGTTTCGACTAGAATAATAGGTGTAAGGGGTACAAGACGAAGAGTGCGAGGGATTGAATGTGAAGATGGAGCTGGTATTGTCTCTGCGGTTTTAATATGTGCATTAGGTTAATATTATTAGAGTTTATATTATATTTAATTAGTTTTATGTTTATCATTTTATAAGTTTCTGCTAATGTCAAGTTAATGTACAATTGTACATATTTTAAATAAGTGCCATATTCTCTATAATTTACATTGTATACTGTGTACACATGCCTACTTATCTCTAAGCATGCCTATTGCACGTTTATCTGCAATATTGTCGACAACAATATCTCTATCAAAAAGTCAAACGTGTTGTTCG
Organism: Tachystola acroxantha; assembly: GCA_963506565.1. Classification (NCBI taxonomy): domain Eukaryota; kingdom Metazoa; phylum Arthropoda; class Insecta; order Lepidoptera; family Oecophoridae; genus Tachystola; species Tachystola acroxantha. Next base: position 5,450,814 of record OY735894.1, on the reverse strand, counting down.
AGTTAATATTTGTGTTTGGAACAAAAAGCCCTTTTGAGGGAACTACCAAATAAACAATTTCTTGTGATGTCGCCGATCCCCTGAAGGGTCGTATACACTGTGACCTTCCGTTCGCTTACACCTTTTTTCGCTTTTATTTTTTTATTATACGCGGAGGGTGGATTTCGTCAACGCGAATTTCATATTAATATTTAACGAGGTTTTTAGGGCAAGTATCATCATTAGGGGTTTTGTAAATCATTTACGGTCTCTTCATTTAAAGTTTCTGTGCTTTTACTGGCATTCTACACAACATTTTAATTACGGACATTCTCGAAAATAGGCAAATTTTTTGAATGGTAGTTCTCTTCACAGAAGCATAATTTTATAAAATTAACATTACAAAATTTTTAAGTGGTAGCAGACCAGCCTTTCGTGGGATATTCTTCCTAATAGATCCTTTACGTAACAGTGAACACTGTATCGCGATCAATCCAGTGGTTTTGTGTCGATACATAACCAACGAGTACAACATTTTTTTTATTGTAAATAAAACCAACAAAATTTCCATTCAAATCATTTAAATCGTCGGTTAAGTTTTAATTAATTAATGAGTCCAAATTGACTTGTCGACCATAATTATTGTAAAAATATTCGGATGAAAAGGCAAGGGCCCGCTTGAAACTTTTAAAAGCCTCTAATTTGCCGAACTTGGGCGGAAGACCTCCATTAGTTACAAACCCTAATTCGGAAGAAATGTCAACAACTTTTATTGCTTTAAGACGTGATTTGTTCGTTTCCGGATGTAATTATAAAGTTTAATAAAATTTCGTTTCAATTAACTGTTACGTAAGTAACTTCTGAAAATAATGACTTTTATTCAGCTCTATCATATGGAATGCTTGAAGAGAATCTATACATAGGTATAATAAGACTGTTAAAAAGTTGTGTCTGTACATTGGATATTTTTTGAAAGGAAAATTGTAATGTGCTTTAGGATCAATACCTACTGATGCCAAAACATTACATAGAATTTTTGTCTGTTTGTCTGTGACTTTGTGCAAGTATCACGCCATAACTACTGATGGAATTTTGATGGGATTTTCACTAGGAGATAGCTGAAATATCCGGACAGCTCATAGGCTATAAGCCATGGCGGTATGTGATGTGGAAACAAGGATCCAGAGGGGAAGATCTGCCTCCTGATCTCCTCCAACCTCTCCATCCTCCTCCTCTACGCAAACGAAGTTGCGGGGTACACCTAGTCGTGAATAGAGCTTTACATGGTCTTTAGTTAGTCATCAACAGCTCAAGTGTTGCCGCTTACCATTAATACATCATGTGGCTTGTTTACGCTCCTATCTCATAAAATCATATTAGCATCGAGTCACTGTCACCTAGCGTAGGTCTTCCCTCCTTCTGGCCGAGGTACGTCCCACACTACGTTTACGATCACCCAGCTTGCTAATCCCTGAGATATGTTTTTCCAATTTTTACGAGCAACTTTTGTTATCTAGAGATTTTTGTCTATCGTTTTTACATATCGTCCCTTAGCTTATACAACACCGCTCAAGTCGAATATTGGCGGTTTTCATATTTTAATGCCTTTAGATGGAGCTGCTCATTGCGCGTCTAACCATTGGTCACATGATATAGACTTCAGCTAATCAGACGCCGTAATGCGAAAAGTAGTGACAGCGCGCAAGTCGGTTGGCCTCTCAACAGTTGGCAAGTTTTTTTCGTCTCCTGTAAAGTTGGTAAAAATGACTTATGCGGTGTTGTTAGTTAAGGGACGATATTCTTAAGGAAACGACTGTCCTAGTGGATCAAATTAGTGAGACCACTAGCCACAAACAGTGACGTTAAATATATTATAAGGTCTTCTGTTAGACTTTACCTTTTACAAAGATAAAGATGGTGTTACGGACTGGCCACCTTTTGTGCCATGTTTTTATAACTAAATTTATATTTCCTCTGTCAACCATTCTGTCATTGTAAACGCTACAGAGCACAACTAAATTAAAGCGCCTGATGTATTGAAATTAAGCCTTTTAACCAGCGAGCCCAGCTCCTCAACATATAGGTATTAACCTAGTTATTTTAGGACTTGTTTACTTTAGAAATGGTTAACCCGTAAACTCCTAGACTTCTAAAACTAAGTAATTAAACTTAGCACACTCCCACACAAACCGACCTGTGTTTTAGATGAGATGCTGACGCCTAAGGCACATTCCTAAACTATGAGATATGACTTTGAACTAGACAAATAGAAGTTTGAATGACAACTGACTGAGAAAGGAAGGATACGCTATCTATAACCGAGAACCCTTGAGCTCCTAAACAATGCTCCAAAACATTCTTGACCAGATGCAAAATGTTGACATACATAATGATAGAATAAGTAGTAAGTATTTATAAGTTTATTTTCATATATTTAAGTTATATTTAGTAAGTTCTAGATTCGAATTCTTGACAATGTTAATGTTTTGGTGTTAGCTGTAGGTTGACATTGTAAAAAATATGTGTGAAATAAATAAATAAAATTAAAATAAGTTGTAATCACAACATAGTGAACAATAAACACTTGCAGTACGATTTGAACTAGTAAAAGTTATAATTTGCCGCCATTTTGGCATAATTATAACATCAGATACTAATACTATGTTCGACATAGGAATTGCAATCTGTCACAAAATATACAAACATTATCATACAGAGGCTTTTGTAAATGACGGGAAACGACGGTTGCAAAATTATTTAATAATTTTTATTTTAATGTCTACATTTTATTATTATTTTGTGCTTAATATCACGTTAAATTAATCTGAAATTGTTCGCGAATGACAGTATGGTGAATTTATTGGATAATTTGAGCAAGATCTGAAGTTTCAAACTTTTATCAAGAGTCCCGCTACAAGCTCGGAAATGAACGTGACTGTCGAGCTGCTTCGTCCAGAGTGATGACGCTACGGCGACTCCTCTGGAAGACGCGGCTAACCAGGGTGACGACGCTATGGCGACGCCTCTGGAGGAAGATAAAAGACTATGGTATATTGAATTTTCTGTAGCATGATATTGGCAAATGACGAACTTTCGTGTCCATTAATAAAATAAATAATCATACATGTCATTATTTGAATATGCACCAAACTGCAACAACATTGCCTTACATTAAAATTAATGACGTGCAAACTTGCACCTTCACTAATTAATCTACTAACCAAACCAACACTTCATGCCATATTTAAGTGAACCAGGAACAGAAAACGTAGTTTAATATGGCCAGCTGGCTCATCCAAGCTCATCCCGTTCGCAAATTTACATATTCAAATTCGCGAAGGATCAAAGAGCCCAGACGTTTACTGAAAACGGTTGCTTGTAACGTTACATATCACAACATTTCAGCACTTTGCCTCAGAGCCTTTGAATAACATTTTGGAATTACGTATATCGTGTCTGTATTGTCGCGGAAATCGTGGAAACGTATTTTTAATTGGCAACTGTATCAGAGAATATATCACTTGTTAAAATATAAACATTTTAACGAGATATAAATGGAATTACCGTGTTTCACATTCAGTACGAGTGTCATGATAACAAACATACTTAATATTAATAATATATATTTTCGGTTCGCATAGCGTATATACAAGAAAATATCAAAACATATGAAAAAGGAACGCTTCATAAATTTAAAACATGATTTCTAACTGCAATGTTAGACATGATTTTGAGTAATTGTACAATTACTAGATAGATGTCGCAAGAATATGGAGACAAAATTGACGACCTGGGTACGATATCACGGTGGCTCTATTGAAATAGAGCGTGCCACGGAACGGCAAGGTCCCTGGTTCGAATCCCGGTCGTGATGAATTTTTTTCTCCATTTATCATTTATAATATTATATTTTCCCGTTAGTGTAAACAGAAACGAGGCATTAGGTAGGTACATCTGCTATCATCCTGGTACATCACATAGCCTAAGTCCACATCCATTCACATCTGCATGCATCTCGACGGTTTGTAGAATATGTCAATGTCATGTTGTGCAAGATACCAAGAAATGGTGCTTTGACTTGCATTTTGAAGAAAGTAAATTCTGTTCTGAATAAAATTCAGAGAAGTTACTTTAATTTGAATATTATGGGCATTTCAAATACAATCAGTATTGCTAAGCTACAACAATATCCATGACATCCTAACATGCAACCAAGAAGGGCCTAGGATGGAACCTTGTAGAATCCCTATAAAGAAATTAAACAGAATAGAATGACAAAAATTGCGAGACATCAAGAAACCTTCGCAATATTACAATAATAATAGTCCATATATTTATTATCATTAATGTTTTTATAGTTTAAATAAAACATTGGTCTTGTAAATCAAAAATAAGAACATTCTTTAAAAACTTCAAAGAAAAAGAAAATTCTTTATCTGGATTAAATTAATAGACACACAAATACGAATACAAAGTACACTCAGACCCAGAAAATGCGTTCATTAAGCATCTCACCGGTCGAGAATCCAATTCCGAAACTCTTAGGCCGTGAGGTCGTCGAAAATGAGACGGAATTTGAGTTGAAATTAAAACAATTTGTACTGGCTGGTTCAGAACAACCTAATTTACATAGTATAAGTACTAAAAGCAACTGTAACAAAAACTAAACTGGGTATTAACATTTTAACATTTCGCACACGTTTCTCGACTATTTCAGTAACGAATTCAGAAACTTTTTGTGACTCTTTTATAAAAGCGAATGGAAGTCACCACGAGTTTTAGCCTGCAATTTCAATTTACATTTTGGTACGAGTATGAATTAAAACAGCCGGCTGCGTTTGCCTCCGAGAATTTCGGAATGTTCAATCTCAGACCACTTACCCAATAGATATGAAATCGGTATAAATGACAATGCCAGATTCTGCCCCACCATCAACCGCATGATTAACAAGATAACGAATAAATACAAAATATCTCCGTTTTTTTATTAAAATTATTGGCTTAAAATAAAGTTTTGTGCATCAAACGATTCGAAAAAAAACAGCTTAATTAAGAATTCAGAAAATAGTAAGTAATCGAAGCGAATTATTCTTCGCTTAAATAAGCTTGGAGCACGGTTTCATTGTATGATACCAAATTGTTATTGACATAATAAAGTGATATGTAATGTTCCGTATGGTTAGAAATAATGTATATGAATTGAATATGAAGCCTGATCAATTAAGCAGAGGGAAATATTTTTTATATAATTGGCAGTCTTTGGCTTCGTCAGTCACACTTTTGCTTTATAATATAGAATTTTCAGCGTTCAAAAGCCTTTTGTTGACTACAATATACCCAGGTATGTACACGATTAAACTTCACAGTAAATTGTAAATTCCAAAGCCGTGTTCCATCTTAAGGGTAATCGCCTCGACTCGTGACGTGACTATTTTAAGCTAAAAGCTTCAACTTAGTCTGAATGCACTTAGTGCATAGGTACGCTTAAATGGGAAGGTCACCGAACGAAAAGTGTTGTTCTTAGTTAAGTTTTCACGTTAGAGACAAAATTAATGGACTTTGTGTTCCAAACATGCTTTAAAAAAACCACGACTGATTGGAGTGAGTTTTAAAAATTCAATTGCGATATACGATTCCAGGAAGCACGGAATAATCTCTGAACGAAACATTCCATTACTCTTTTAGAATCTAGTATATTGAACGTGACGGTTTCTATATAATCGCACCTCATAAGTACTTCACAATCAATGCCAATCATTTTCTCTCTTCCATACAATTTTTATTATACATCATAATTTTTAACACTTTTCAACGCAGATATGTTTCCTGCCATTTAACAATTAATATATAGAATAGGTTTAGAAATAACCAACATAACACCTGTCATTATGAACGAGGGATGTGCTTTTTTTTCGTGTAGTTTAGTGACCAAACCTATTTGTCAAAGTTATTCAGGCCGCCCGAATTATACAAGCGACAACAACCGGGACCAACTGCTTAACGTGCTTTCCGAGGCACGAAGGGGCTCAGATGAAAGTGGCACTAGAGGTACCCATTCAGGTCCTGACCTCGCCCAACGTTGCTTACGAGCCCCTTCGAGGGATGAGCTTGAAACAAATTCTTCACAATGTGGATTTAGTTAGAATCATTAAATGATCGTAATTAGAATGTCTAGATATCCCTGTAAGTGTGTTTTCGTAATCGGCATAAGGTCTGTTTCTGTCTACAAGAAGGTTTAACCAGGTTTATGCATAAACGTGCCAGAGTTAAACGAATCTAATTATACATTTACAAATAAACATTTTATATTCTATTTACTTAATAACAACAAAGTTTTGAATTGAAAATGGGCAAAATTTGCAGAGTGCAATGCTTCGCTGCAAAATGTATGAAAAGTTTAATTACACACTTACGTCGAACACACGTGTAACTGCTTTGAAAATAAATATGTAGCAACTAGTTTTTATAGAGATGTGCGAAGTTTTGGCCTCAAAAATTGCCGTTTGCTTTTGTGCAATAAGTCTAATTCACCTTCCTTAGACAAATGTAATAAAGGTCGGGTCAGTTTGAGGACGTCTGCGGTTATTGGTTTAGAGTTCACAGAGGATCTTATCTCTTGTCTGATTTCAATTTGGAATATATTGGCACATAAAGTAGGCACTTAGTTTTTTTACTTTAAGTTGGAGAATTTTCATCGCCAAAAAATACAAATAGAATCTTTGTAACCTTTATTGCCGCATTATCGGTCCCACACTCCCACATTATAGTCCGATAATAAAAATATTAGGCAAAACCTGGTATCCAAGTACATTTCGGGAAATGTCAGAAATAACGTACCTATATTATACGTTATGGATTCAACTTCAAAGTCTACAATATATGAACTGTAAACCCTAGATATGGGTTTTACCATCAAGTAGAGTATTTACACTTGATGGCTGTTATTCATAAACGTGATTTAAAGTTACGCTACAATTTAGCCACTCTGTCATTTTTTATCTTAACCTTTTTTTAACGAAGTGTGAAAGGGATAGCAAGACGATTTAAAGGAAGTGAGGTTTAACTAGGTTTATGAATAACAGCACAAGTGCTGATGTCTGTACAATATCATCATTGTGTGATATAGCCAATGTACATTTGAACACATCTCAGATTAATCTTTTTTTCTTTGGTTTCGGTATCGGTCTCAATACTATTGTACTGTGACTTTACCACAGCCCTCGGCGAAGACAATGTTGCCAGTATGTTACAGTCGTAAACAGCGTATGCAATTAGCAAGTTTTATTAAAATAGTACCTCCATTTCGTTGAAAAACAATTTGTATTTAAATCCCATTCTACTGAAACACATTGCGTTGTAGCATTTCGGCGAAAAAAGGCGTAGATGACGAAAGTTTAGTAATTAATTATAGTCAGGGTTTATAGTATGTTCTATAAGTTTGTATTGCAGTCAGACTTGGACCGTAAATGAGGAACTTCGAATGAAATTAGAAGCTTTTGAAATGATACTATAGGATACTGAGGATAAGTTGGGTCCAGATCACGAATAACGAAGTCCTGCAATGAGCTGATTTATTTATTTATTTTTCGCAGAAGGAGTTAAGAATGATATCCACATAAGCAAACTTATTCTTATTCATATAGATACAGATAACTATTGCGTCTTATCACAACATTGAAAGTTAAGTAATATCTGGCTAGGTACAGTCGAAGACAAAGAAAGGTGTACAGGAGAGTTATTAAGGTTGAGTTTTTCTCAAAAACTACTTGACCTATTGTAAAAATTATTTCACTGTTAGATAGATAACGTTAAAACTATGTAACTGTAAAAGAATTAAAATCGGTCAAGTAGGTAGTTCTTGAGAAAATCGCAACCTTATTGGGATCCCCTGTATACTTATCTCTGTCTTCGACTGTACATAATATGGATTGGTCGACATTGGTTGGACACATTCTCAATTCGTTTAATTCGGAATTCGATGGAATTCGGAAGTGTCAATACCTAAGCTCCCTTATGATATGGAAAAAATCATATTCCCATGAGAAATTTAGAAACCGCAGATAACGTCGTGGGTCAGACAGTTAGTTTACCATGAAATATGTTTAGTCTTGTAGCTAACGAACATTTCCACGGCAGAGGGATTCCGCTTTGCATTTTATAACGAGAGGACAAGAGTTTCAATTATCCGCCATTCCCTTTTTTGCTGCGTTAACGAAACGTGGAAGTTTTTGTTTCTCGTTGTCGTGTCGAAATAATTTGGAGTTAAAATTTTATTCGGAGAGTTTCTCCGTTGTCATCTCAAACCAAGCTGATACCCATCGATATTAGTAATCAAACGTACCAAATATCTGGCATCTTTATTACTTAATTGGGGCGGGGGCGGGGGGGCGGGGGGGCGGGGGGGGGGGGGGGGGGGGGGGGCTCGTAGTCCAGTTGCGAGTACACGTTGAAAACGATCGTACAAGTTACGCAACGTTGGGCGAGGTCAATGCCTGGATGGGTGACCGCTAGTGACATTTCATCTGAGCCCCTCCGTGCCTCGGAAAGCGCGTTGGTCCCGGTTGCTGTCGCTCGGCAGCAGTCGACGGCCTGAATAACTCTGACAAATAGGTTCTGATTCGGTCATGTTCAACTTAGTATTATGACACTATGTATTGATGTCCTGCTTCGGTCAATTTAAATTTAGTCACATTCTGCTTCGGTTCTATTTTGTTTTGGACATATTTAATTTAGGTACTCTCTATTTCGATAATGTTTTGCTTTGGTCATGTTTAGTTATGTTATTACATCCTATCATATTCTACTACAGGAGCTCGGTGGCGCAGTGGTTGGGTCAATGGACTTGCAATATGGAGGTCCCAGGTTCGATTCCCAGCCAGGGCTGCCATGTACCAATGAGTTATCCTCAGTTTTTTCGACGGAAAAACTTACGTACGTTTACAGAGTGCTCTCAAAACGGTGAAGGAAAACATCGTGATGAAACCTGCATGCCGTAGAAGAAGAAAAATCTAAGGCATGTGAAATCCGCCAATCCGCAGTGGGCCCGCGTGGTGGATTATGGCCCCAGCTCCCTCGATGTAAGGGAAGGTCTGTTCCCGAGCAGTGGGGCAATATGATGATGATATTTTACTATAGACATGTTCCATTCTGGTTTAGTAAAACTCCTAAAACACTCGTCATATTATGTATAATTAGATAAAATCCCTAAAGAAGAATAATGAAAATGAAAACCTCCACAAAATGAGATAAAATAACACTAAGTCAAGGAAAGGACAAAATGAAATAGTATACAGTTATTATGAGTGAAGACAAAATGCATAATTATTTCAAGTTTCTACAGTATTATTTTCAATAGGGTTCCGCACGTATGCCTTTTTAATGAGAGAGAGGGTAGACAAGTCACGTGACGGTATTAGGTCAGTCAGGTTTCCTTGCGATGTTTACCTTCAATTCTGGATTGTAATTTTAATGAAATAAATAAATAAAATAAATAAATAATTCACCATTTTTTGAGAGCAAACGTAAAAAAAAATATTGGAAAAAAACCACAATGACACTTATTGGTACTCAGTCGAAGACAGAGATAAGTATACAGGGGGCCTCCATTGATCTCCTATAAACAACTAGATACACAGTCTGCCTTCTAAAAATGTCCGAGAGCAAAGAAGGTCCAAATGGATGATCATTCGCTTTATTGGGCATTATTTGGACGTTAACAATGGACCCTTATATGGACGTTTTTTAAATTGTTTTAGTAAGACCTTTGTGTATCTAGTTGTTTATAGGAGATCAATGGGGGCGTCAATAAGGTTGAGATTTTCTCAAGAACTACTGGACCGATTTTAATAAAAAAATTACAGTACATAGTTTTAACTTTTATATATCTACAGTGAAACAATTATTGCAATAGGGCAAGTAGTTTTTGAGAAAATCTCAACCTTATTGAGGCCCCCATTGATCTCCTATAAACAACTAGATACCTACACAAAGGTCTTACTAAAACAATTTAAAAAACGTATAAATAAGGGTCCATTGTTAACGTCCAAATAATGTCCAATAAAGCGAATGAGGGTCCATTCATCCGTTTGGACCTTCTTTGCGCTCGGATATTTTTAGAAGGCAGACTGTGTATCAAGTTGATTAAGTATCATACTTAAAAACTCTACTGTACACCTTTCTCTGTCTTCGACCGTGCGTGGTCGACCTGCGGTAAGAACCCGGCCTCCGTAATTGAATACCAATGTCCTACCTGCCCTCCCCCCGAGGTATAATTCTGAATTTGTGTAAAATACAGCGAAAATTGTTAAATAAAAGGAATAGAGTATTTATTTATTCAATATATAACTGACTGGTTATATATTGTTAGTAGAGAGAGCTCGGTGGCGCTGTGATTAGGACACTGGTCTTTCGTTACGGGGGCTCGGGTTCTAATACATGTGTGAGTTGTTTTTTTCGAGGAATTGAAGGACATTCACCGCATGCTCTCAAAAAAGCCGAAAGAAAACATAGTGTAGAAACGTGCATGCTTGAGAATAATGAACATTCATACGACTGCTAAAACAACACCTACATGCTAAATGCTATTACACAGTAGAGGAATTTCTAAATGAGAAAAAATAATAATAAACAATCGTTACCTACTACTTACTTAGTTACTGCAAATTACATTATATTTGAACAAGAAATGTCGTCTCTCTTATATTGCTGTGCCTAAACAAGGTCCTTAAAGAACATTGTAACATTTTAATGTTAATTATATGAACATCTGTATTATAACTTATGGAATGCAATAAATATATTGAGTATTGCGCATAATCAATTCTAAGGCATGGGTAATCCACTAATCCGCACTTGACCCTCGATGTAAGGTAAGGTCTGTGCCTCAATATAGAAATAATCCGGACGCTCGACAGCTAGTTAAAGAGCTGTCCAAGCGGCTGGTCGAGGAGTCCGGCGACCAGAGGGCTGGCAGCTACCTCTGCCAATGTGTTGCGTTGGCAATACAGAGAGGGAATGCTGCCAGCCTTCTGGGCACCGTGACTCCTGATAGAGGACATATTTTATTTATAGGTAGTTTTAGTTTTATAGTCTTACATTTTAGTCATTTTATTGTTATTTGTATTTTTAGCTTTTAATTTATGTATTTCCTTCCTTAGAACCTACTTACTTCTGTAATTCAATAAGTGAAATAAGCTGATGATATGCTTTTATTACCCTGTATTTATGTAAAAGACAGCGAAATTTATAGAGTGTAGAGTCACCTGTTACAGGCTTACCCAATTCAGAGTTAGTTCAGTTGAAAACAACTGACTTTTATTTGTATTTCGAATGCGGAACCCAAACACAAACTGCATTTCCGGCACCGTAACAATCCTAACAATGGGATTCAGGAATTTAAATGGACACGAAACTGAAAATATCAAAGCGAAAATGTTGAGAACTCCTGTTGTGAGAACTTGGCTTTATACTGAAGAATTCATTTCAAAATTAAAAAATTAATTTAATTTTTCCATTAAAATGTTATTCTGGTTCCGAGTTAAATGGGAAAGAGATACTTCTTAATGAATATAATTAGAGAACTTTGTCATTTCTTTGTATTTCGATGAGTAAGTTTGAAATCAAACGTAAAAGTTTGTCAGTTTCCTTTTTTTGGTTTTTAATCAGTTTATTTTCAATTCGTTATGTTTTTTTTAAATTTTTTTTAATTAAGTAGTTAAAGCAGATCAGTAAATCTCAACCTTAACAGACTGTTACTCCAGGGCACGTATTGAAAAAATATTACACACCACGTTTATTAAATGTCTTCAAAAAATTCGAATACGTAATAAACGCGATCTATCTACAAATTACAACAATTATTATTGCAAAGTTAAAAATTTTTTTTGGGATAGTTTTTGTTTAATAAGGATGTAGAGTTATTATTTTTATCCAGCTATGATAAAACATTACCCCCTTCCGGCAGCTGGGTAAAAATTCGTCGTCTTCCTCTATAACAAAATGTTAGCACCCCAAATTAAGCATCTGCCTAACTATAAAACAATATTTTAAGTTTATGTATGAAAATTCCCCAGCGTCTCCTTTATAGCACTATAAAGTTTTAATATTGGCGGTAACGACTGACATAAATTTTGTATGATATTTATTATGCCATAACCTACCTTAAACTAAGTACATACCTACTTCATATTAACAAATTACTATAAATATGAAAAATTATAGAAAATTACGGGTTATTGCCCGTGGTCTACCTCGGCTGTTCACCTCGGTGTACCACGGTAAGTAACCCAAAATTACGTGTTGTCACATGAAATGTAATAAAGTCAAAAATTCAAAAGTATTCCAAAAATAAACCTTAGTATAAAACTGCAAGGATGTGTCTATTAATTAACCATAAAGTTTCATAAGAATTAATTTTATTTTTATATTATTTTTCCCTTTTTATACCCTTTTTTAAATTTCTTTAATGTAAATATACAATAGTTTGTTTTTGTGAATAAATAAATACCAAGTATTGACACATTAGTATCTCAATTATACGTTAACAAACATGGAAAATAATTGAAAATTTGAAGCCAGAATTTAAAATGTTGAAAAATAAATCCGTTTCAGGCATTTATTCATAAAGCTAATTAAACCTCACTTCCTTTAAATCGTGTTGCTATTCCTTTCACACTTCGTTAAAAAAGGTTAAGATAGAAAGGGACAGGGTGGCTAAACGGTAGCGTAACTTTAAGTCGCCCATGAGAGTTGCACCTAGTAAACCTATATGAGCAAGTAAAACGTTTATCGTACATGACCACCAGAATCCAAAAGGCAGAAGGAAATATACCTAATAAACAGAATCAGGAGAATAAGTAGCATGATGAGTAACATTTCTAGTACCATTTCAATATAAAAATACAAATATGGGAGTCACTGTGCCGTGCTCTTCTCTCCACCGCTGCGAGACATCTTCTGCCTCGCACTTGAAACTAAACAAATAAACAATAAATTAAAACAACTCACTAGTAATAGGTTGCAGCTCGTACCCGTCGGACGCTATGACAGTAATGTTGTGACCCTGTACAGACATCTCCATGGGGCAGTTCAGGAACTCGGCGTTGATCACACGGAAACGGTACTTGTAGCCCTGGAAATAGATAACAGTTTTGAGAAACATGGAACTCGATGAGACTGTGGGTAGGATACTGAACTTGCTCACGAAGCGGAGGTCCGGTTACGAATCCCTGATCAAGAAATGAGAGAAAAGTATACATGGGGCCTCAATAAGGTTGAGACTACTTGACTGATTGACCATTGTCCAAATTATTTTACTAGTAGATAATTTAGAATATAAGTAATTTATTTTATGGCCCGAGCTCCCTCGATGTAAGGGAAGGTCTGTGCCCGAGCAGTGGGGCGATATAAATAGACTGATGATGATGATTCAATTTAAATAATTACATTGTCAAAATAAGTATCCGCATAAACTTCGTCAATCGAATAACCCGCCCCTTGTTATACCCGGTGCAAAGGCGCCCATAACGCTCGCGGCGTTGCCGCGCTGTATAGCTATGGGCAGTCTTTACACCAGGTAGGACCCGGAGCGAGGGTCCCAGCCCCTGTCCCTAAGGCGACGGCCAATTTCACTAATCAAATCTTTTAGACTCCGCCCACCGCGAACGGCACGAACAAGTATTTCTGCTGAATTTAGAATATTATTACAAAGAAAGTAAAGAATTTGTAAAGAATTTAAAAAAATCTGTCAAGTTCTTTATGAGAATATCACAACCTTATAACTCTCCTGTATACCTTTATCTGTATCCTGCAGAACATACGCACGAAAAAGCCAAAACGGACAGAAACTCACCTGTTCAACGTTAAACCTCGCAGTTTTCATGTAAATCGGCTTGCTTGTTAACGTGCTGTTATCGAAGACCTTGAATCTTCCGACGCCGTTGACGAGGAGCGTCGGAGGCTTGTTGTCTCCTGAGGAGTGATGGTGATCAGTGAAGACTTCGACGGTCAGCTGGTGAATCCAGTCTGTCACGATCATAATGTGGTCGGATCTGGAAAGGCATAAAGCGTGGATATAGTACAGTGTAATATAGAGATAATTAAAAAGATTTGGTTTGATTATGTCGTGGCAAAGCCTAATCCTACACCTAAACGCAACGGTCATTGTTACTCATATGTTACACCTCTAAGAGTAAGCGAGACACCTCGCTTAGAAACGATTATTAAAATTAGCTGTCACCCTTTAGTATCGACACAAATACTCTAGAATCTTTTTGAAAAGATGTGCTGCTGAATATTGCAGCTTTTATACTCAACGATAGTCATCTTCCTTCCTTGTTAAGCAATGTAAATTAATCTTAAACAATATAGATACAATTTCAATGAAAATTGCATTTTCGACGACTTGAAGACTAATTCCATGGGAACCAAATAAAAGCAAAAATAATTACCTAATTATTAAAAAGGAAGACAATGGCATATCTATAAAGATAAGATGGGTAGACATAACCAGACCGGTCCCATAAACAACCGGTTCGATGTACGAGATGACGCATTCTGGGGTCATTCATGAGGAAAATTCACATAGTAACTAGAAATCAGACAAAAATCCGTTCATTGTCGAAAACAAGTTACGGGGATTTGCAAAGAAATTCATGGCATAATTGTTGGGACACAGTTACAATACGGAGGACCAATTAAATGTAATTACTATATTTATTAGGTTTCCTGAAAATCCTGAGAATCTAAACATTTATTTGATTCTTCTGTAATAGATAATGGGAATTTGGTCTTGAAAAGATTGCTAATGCGAATTAAGTCTTAAATTAATTGATCTTCACCATTGATCTCCTATAAACAACTAGATACACAGTCTACCTTCTAAAAATGTCCGAGCGCAAAGAAGGTCCAAACGGATGAATGGTCATCATTGTTGATCATTTGCTTTATTGGACATTATTTGGACGTTAACAATGGACCCTTATTTGGACGTTTTTTAAATTGTTTTAGTAAGACCTTTGTGTATCTAGTTGTTTATAGGAGATCAATGATCTTCACATACCTATTTTGGCATTTCTTGCTTACCTAATTGTCGTGTGAAACGTTATCAATATTGTATGATTGGTCGGACGCTAAAATTGTGGCGCCAATATTGTGGTTTTTCATAGAGATATTATCAAGAGAACTAACAAACTCTTACTTGTCATGATCGTAAAGTCTTCCGTGAGGATCCTGCGACCTCGGTTTCCTTATGATGAGAGCTCCGGCCGCACCATCAGCTCTCTGCATACCGGAGTGAGAATGCCAGAAATGGGTGCCGGCATGAGTAGCATTGAATTGGTACCTGAAATCATAGAAAGGTCATCAATAAAAACAGACATTGTTTGGGTATATTTACCTTTAATCAATGCACATAGACCCTGAGGACTGCTTGTAATACCTTTAGAGACAGTATAATTACTAGAGCTATCCACTTTTCTCGTGGATTGTGTCATCTAGCACCTAAATATTGACTGGAACAACGGTTTTGTTTACCCCTGCATAATAAGAAGTTATAAAACAAAAGTTTCAATTAAGCCTTGAAATTCAATTCCTTTGTGTTTTCCTGAAATGTATACCTATTTCTAAGAAAACCAACAAACGAAGCAACTCATCTTAAACACCATAAGAGGGTTTACGTAGGTACTTACTTAAACTTATTTGGGTGTAAAGCTGTGAGGAAAATAAGATTTCATGTTATTTCTAAGAAATATTGTTGCTTTTAAACAAAGTACCTTAAACTAGGAAGGTGTATCAAATCAACAAATTATGGCAGATTTTAGAACTGTGATTATTTCAAATAAAACTTGATCATTAATACGAACTAAACGTTTTGCGACTAAACGTAGTGGTCATAGCATTTATACACGAGATTTGAGATCCAGAAACGATGACGTTACCAGCACATGTCTGGAGACGACGTATACAGAATACCTCAGAGTGAGTATAGATGATCAGAAGATCGTAAAGCAACTGAAGAAATATGTGTGGGATAAGGAGGTTTGTCTAAATTGGGGACATTAGTCAATTACGAAGATAAAAAATACGAACGATGGAGAATTGGTGAAAGAGAAGTGCGAGATAATAATGGTTGTATTTGATCTCCTGTCAGACGAAAACAATTCTTCGACCCTATGTCTGTTGACTACCGCTTAATATGGGCAGAAAATTGCTATAATAAATTGAAAATGATGCACAATTTGATCCCTTACCTAAAGGTGGTCTCGGGTGGTATAGGACATTGTGTTACCAGTGGTGTCCCATCCATGAACGGCGTGCCTTTCTGATGCTGCCCATGCCAATGTACTGTTGTACCCTCCGTCATCAGATCATTCTCCACATCCACAATGATTCTGTCGTGTTGACATACCTAGAAATTGATAAAGCCATTGTAATTCTTGAAGATTAGTGGCTCATTATTAGAAATTAGGCTACACTTCACGACAATTATTTTCAGGTTAGTAAAGGTTCGTAGAATTACGATATCAATAATTTCTCACAGGTTGCACAGTTTATAACTGTCTTTGATGAATAGCTTATATTTTAACAGGATATTTAATATTGTGTCAAACATTGTATGGATTCAATACGGTAAAGGTATGAAACCATATAAATGATACCGCTATTCAAAAATTCGTCCATCACACATTATTAATAATTTTTTCCCGTCGGATGGAAACAAATATTTTGAGGAAATTGCTTTATTCAAATTTATCCTGCTATGGGATATATTAGGATTTTTTATATTCCTACATAATAGAGCAACAGGATAATTCTAATCTAATTAATCTTTAACACAGCCTTTGTTCTCTCCAAAAAACAAATTATTTTCCTTGAACCATTTATTTTTTGCGAATCAAAAAGCAATTACCTTACAAGGGATCAGTCAGTATAGCAGCACGAATTAGTGTAACAGATTTGTTTAAATTGATGAATACAACGTTTGCCTTTACGCAGTGTGGGAAATATAAATGAAATTGTTTAATTCTGAAATTAGTCCATAATTGTTGTGGTTTGGAAACCTACGGACTGAGTCAGTGTACGGGAAATTGTCATTACGTATAAGAACACAAGGTAAATTATCATTATCCACTTCTTAACCATCATATCCTATAATCATGTCAAACACATTGTCCAGGAAGCAAATATGGTTTGTGTGATTTATACATTGCATCTCCAGTTCTGCTGCAAAACCTAGCGGGCTAACCGAAGCGGGCTAACGGAAGGATATTATGTTTTCAGAATATTATTTAGACGACTGTGTGAATCAATGGTTGGTGGGGTTTTAAAACAGAAACTGTTTTTTACAGAACGGGAAAAAAGAAATACCTATATTTACAAAAATATTCTGGGAGCTACAATTTTATTGATTTCTAGACATTTAGCTTTGATCCGCCTTTATTGTTATCTTGTGCAAAGTTCCTACTTTATTGTGTTCAAATAGAGATCTTACCTCTATGGCTGGTCCGGGCATTTTTCTATTAATCACATTTAAAGGTCTATTCATCCCATCCGCTGGTATACAGTCCTGCCTATTGCAGTCAGTCTCATTATACGGGCAATTGAAGCACGCTTTGCTCATTGTTTGGTACCACTCTAAGTTAAAATGGTAGTAGCATATCATTGGTGGTTCACCTTCCACACATTCTCTTAGACAGGGATGAGGCCCATCTACTACTTCCCCAGTAACTTCGTCATATTGTGTATGTTGTCTTAAATAAGAATTTTTGGTTGCGTTTCTACTTAGAGTATTTTTTACAAGATCCTCTTCTAATTCTTTAACAGCATGCTTAGTTGGTCCATCTTGAGATATGTTTCTAGTTTTTGCTTTAAATATAAAATCATTAAGTGTTTTGTTAGTATCGGCTGGTATGATGACCCTTGAAGCGCTTTCCGGGGCTCTCAAATCATCTTTGCTTACAACTTTAACGTTTGGCACGTTGTCTATAGATAAAACTTCCTCGTCAACAGTGACGTCATCAAGACCACCATTTTGTCTTATTCTAGGGTTTCTTATGTTGACATTATGTATGTGATCATTAGTTGTAGTGGAATCTTGGTCTACAGTACTGTCGGGAAAGGTTTCTGTCGTAGTTTCTATTTGTGTGTTGATTCCTTGAATACCTGGAACAAAGACCATATAAATTAAATCCCTATCATTCGATTAAACCCTTTCCATTGAAGTGCTTAAGGTCTGATATAACATTAGGGCCCATTGCAAATTGGGTACTTATTTTACATCAGCGACATGTTACACCCTGTATTTATCTACAGGGTGTAACGTAAAGGGTATATGAAGCCGAAGGAAGAGTGTTCAGTAAGTCGATTAAAAAATAAAAATAAATTAATGTCTCATACAAATCGATCAGCTGACAGATGCGAATTGTATGAAAAGTCAAAAAATAAATTCGCCAAAATCGAAAAGTTGTAGAACAAAAGTTGTTCAGTTGCCAATACTGAACATTCTCCCTTCGGCTTCATATACCCTTTACGTTACACCCTGTATACAGTAGGTAAACCTATCTACCCCTTGATTAGTCATAAGCTTACAAAAAAGATAACTAACTTTTTGCCCTCGTTCAATTCACCATAACAAAATGAAATTAATAAATGATGCCAGCAGACATGACCAAACTATTATAAACCGCAAAAACCCAAGGTTAATTGTCTTTAATCGCTTTGGTACTTAAACTTAGAGCATTTATTTAGTATTTCCTTAAGTATAAAATTATCAATTCATTGAGTGAGTTAAGATTATTTGCGATCATTCACAGGTTTGTCGTTGGGTATATAGATACCGATTTGGAGGAAACCTAGATAAAGATGAAACCGTATATCTGAAAAATTAAAAAAACGGAATGAATATCGAAAACCAATTACCGATTTATCTTCAACATATTCTGAGCATGGAACTATAGATGTACCTAATAATCGACGCAATAATATTTTTTGAGTCAATATTATATTATTGTGATTATTTCGACCGCAATCGCATTACAGCAATGTCTAAATGAATTGTCAAAGCATTCAAAGGGAAGTTTTCAGACATTTATACAAAGCAATTAACAGATTTGCTTGTTTAATCAAATTTCGAAATAAATCCAAAGCTATAGAGACAGACAAAAGCATTGTCTCAGTAGAGACCACGCCTTTCATTAATTTGAAACCAAAACCGAAATATATAAAGCCTTGCAGCCCCCTTACCATGAGTGTTACAGCAGGATTACTTCAATAATACTTTGTTATTTCGTACAGTCGAAGACAGAGATAAGTATACACTATACAGGAGGCCTCAATAAGGATGAGATTGTTAAGGTGGAGACTCAAAAACTACTGGACCGAATTTAAAAATTCTTTTACATTTATGTAGTTTTAACTTTTATCTATCAAACAGTGAAATAATTTTTGCAATAGTGACCTATTGCAAAAATTCTTTCACTGTTTGATATTGAGTTGTTTTTGAAATAATCTCAATCTTAAAAGTTATCCTGTGCACCTTTATCTGTGTTCCACCGTACCATGACGACCATAAGTCATGTAAGCTTATTAAGGTACGAAATAACAAAGTATTATTGAAGTAATCCTGCTATATAAGACTTCATGGTAAGGGGGCTGTTCGTTGTACAACTTTTACGCTACGCTACCTCTCGGGTTATCTATTAGTGCAACTAGGACTAGAACTAACAAAGATAGACTTCGTCGATTAAATAAGATATTTATTAGATAATGGTGTGTGTCGCCGGTTCCGCATGAGGGATAAACTTACTAACAAATAGTAATAGTTACGTAGGTACAGTCGAAGACAGAGATAAGTATACAGGGGGCCTCGATAAGGTTCAGAATATCTCAAGAACCACTAGACTGATTTTAATAAAAAAATTACAGTACATAGTTTTAACTTTTATCTCTCTAATAGTGAAAGAATTATTGCTGTAGGTCAAGTAGTTTTTGAGAAAATCTCATCCTTAAAAACTCTACTGTACACCTTTCTCTGTCTTCGACCGTACCTATATAGTTATTAAGTAATAATTGTATTATCATTATTTTAAAAGATGTGCTGCTGAGAGATTTTTGCCACTTTTTCTCCTCAGCGTTGGCACCTATTCCTTGCAAAGTGGTGTAAATGTAAATTCAAAAAATATATTGACGTGCAAAAATGTACTCAACGTGCTTACTTGCAATAAAGAAATTTGACTTTGACTTTAATTCATCGCACTGAAGTGTGCGTGTCGTTAGAAAGGTAAGTACAAAATTACACTAATTAAAAAAATGCCTTATTCGACTAACAAATTGACATAACTTTTAATAATCAATTAAGATAAAACGGAACTACACTACTAGGTACGATTGAGCTCAATTCTCATCGTTAACTGTAACTATTATTTTATCTTTTGAATTAATTCTTATACCCGATTTTTTTTTATTGAAGCCGATTGAGACCTTTCAAACATATTACATAAAAGTGGACTCAAAGCCGAAAGCCAAAGAAACATCTCTACGAAATCGTTTCTGAATTAATTCACTCATTCATTCACAATCTTTTGTCAGATTTGATGAAGATCGCCGATTACATTTAATTCTATGCCGCGAATGAATTAATATCTAAAATTATTACGTTTATGTATAATATGTTTACCATTTTCCATTCTCCTGGAGTTGCCTGGAGGATATCGTAGTAAATGTGCAAACAATAAATATTAGGTATGAAATAAAATGGACGATAATATAGAGGTCCCAATGAGTTGTCTACGGTTTTTTTTGGAAGGAAAAACTGTGAAGGAAATCATCGTGATGAAACCTACATGCCGTAGGAAAATTCTAACTCATGTGTAATCCACCAATACGCATTGGGCCCGCGTGGTGAATCATGTCCCGAGCTCCCGCGATGAAGTCTCTGTGCCGTGCTCTTCACTCCGCCGCTGCGGGACATCTTCTGTCTCGCGCTTGACTTTGATAGTTGTCAGCCCCTTAACTATGTCACAATATGTACTAGTATGTACGTCATGACAACATATTGGAAAACAAACAAATGACTCAAATGCAGATGGACAAGTCAGGAAACAGTAATCACAGTAGGGTGACTGAGAATGGACAGTCAATGGAATTTTACATCTAGAATACCCAATTTTTCCTAGTCAACACCAGTCATGCTATATTCCGATGTTATTCGGTCTAGCTAGAGACTTGGTCGTCTCTCTTCTTTTGGTCCGAATGGCGAATTTACTACAACAACTCATAATAATGGCAAAGAAATAACCTAATGAAGTTGAAAGTCAAAGTCAAATTTCTTTAGTGCAAAAATGTACACAACGTGTGTACATTTTTGCACGTCAACATTTTTTTTTTAAATTTAAAATACTCCACTTTGCAAGGAAAAGGTGCCAACGCTGAGGAGAAAAAATCGCAAAAAAACTCTTTTAAAATAATGATAACACAATTACTTAACAACTAGGTATTACACATTATTAGTAATCTAAACTTTATCCTTCCGGCGACACACAGTTATTTAAAATCGAAACAGAACAACTCTCATTCTATTTGTAATACTTAATATACCTTATGCAAGGTTCTCTTGAAAATGGCGGGAAACGACGGTTGCGAAATTATTTAATAATTTTCAGTTTAATGTCTGCAGTGGGTATTTTGTGTTTAATGTCACGTTGGATTAATCAGAAAATGTTCGCGAATGACAGTATGGTCACAGAATATATAATAGTACAAGTGGTATGGTGAAGTTATTGAAGAATTCAAGCTGGATCTGAAGTTTGGCGCCATGGTCAAGATTCCCACTACGAGCTCGGGAGTGAACGTGACTGTCGAGCTGCTTCGTCCACAGTGATTGACGCTACGGCGTCTCCTGTGAATGAAGACAAGAAGACGCGGCTACCCAGGGTGATGACGCTACGGCGACTCCCCTGGAGGAAGATAGAAGACTATTATACATTGAATTTTCTGTAACATGACATTGGCAAATGACGAACTGTCGAGTCCATTAATAAAATAAATAAATAAATAAATAACCTTATGCACACAATAAATTCCCCTTAGAATTTCGAAGATCTCCATTCCATAGTATTCAGGAACATCGTAAAACAATTTCAACAACGTATTGATTTGATAGTGTATACAATTGATAGCCTAGGTCCGAAGCTAGTCGCAATTCAATCCAATATCTGTAGCACACGTATCGTAGTGTCACACCACTAATCCTGTTAGCTAGAGATGTGGGAAGTGTATCGATTCGACTTCTAGTACCACCGAAATGGTTGTCTTTGAAAAACAATTTTATTTGCCAAAAAGTCCGAAACAAAGAAGTACATATTGTAGCTGCCCTTTCCCTTTCCCTCTGGGAATAATTTAATTATTATAAATAATAAAAATTGGTCGGTTCGGTAGGTATATTCCATAATTTTCTTTAGTACAGTCGGCAGCAGATCAATGGTAACACTTTTTACTTTTGACAGTTTACAGGCGAGGTGGACCACGGGCAATAACCCGCAAATCTCAGTGTTTCTACAAATTCAGGTTAGATACTCGTAGATAGTGGAAGAGACTTAGGAAGGTGTAGGTACTAATTCGATTTCAATTATTCGAACTAGTCACAGTCTTATAGTGATATCGTTTCGCTCGCCAAGACACGATAGAAACAGATTTCCCTGTAATCCAAACTTTGTAGTAGGTACAATATTTCTCGTATCACAACCTAATCTAGTAAGGTATAGGAGGAAGTACACGGATTCGATTTCAATATCTTCAAATGGTATTCAAAGTTTTATCATTTGCCATAAAGCCCGAAACCGGATAATGCATTTTATGTGCACTATGGCGAGTAGCAAGCATGTCACATTTGCATAGTTTCAAATGGACTCGGAGTTCCAAATGGACTTGTCTTACTTACTTAAAATTTAAATAGATGATGTGTTAGATAAAAGCATTCTACTTCGGTTATTTTTTAAGTTAAGTTAAGTTTTTTAAGCCTTGTAGAACAATTTTATTCGATAATATTATTATTACCACAATTCGACATCGATTTCGACCATGACCTTCCTTCAGAAGACTCTATTTACACTCTACCACACAAATACATCATTGTATTCTCGAACCTCTACTTCAAAGACATAGAACCGAGCGTACATCAATGTGGTTGACTGTACACCGTTGCTCAACTAATCGTACCATTCATCTCTACATGTGTACTGCGACTCAAATGTTTTGATAGTTCAAATGTTAAGGACTTAGAATAATTGCATTTCGTAATCTTGAATTTGATTTTAATGTTAAGGTCAATCATTATATTTGGAACTGGTTTCTTGAAGAATAAATCATATTACACTTCTTATCCATATCGTAAGTAGAGAAGAGAGACTCTACATCGACTCTATGGGAACTATTGACTAGTTCGACTTGGCTGTCAGTTAAAGGTTGATAGTTATTTTATTTGGAGCTGGTTTCTTGACAAATAACTCATATTACTATCATAAGTAGAGATGAGAGACTCTACATCGACTCTACGTCAACTATTCACTAGTTGGACTTTACTTAAAGTGATACTACTTTTTTGGTATTTCTCTTTAATTTAAAAAATAAGTGATTCTTATCTTATGAAGGTGTCAGTTTGCATACTACAGGGTGTAACGTAAAGGGTATATGAAGCCGAAGGGAGGGTGTTCAGTATCGATACCTCGACAACTTTTGTTCTACGACTTTTTGATTTTCGCGAATATTTTTTTTGACTTTTCATACATTTCGTACCTGTCAGCTGATCGATTTGTATGAGACATTAATTTATTTTTATTTTTTATTCGAAAAGTTGTAGAACAAAAGTTGTTCAGTTACCGCTCCTGAACACCCTCCCTTCGGCTTCATATACCCTTTACGTTACACCCTGTATAACGTCAAGTATCAAAACCTCTTTAGATAGAGTAAATGGAATCTGCAAGCGTAGCATACCAGACGGGTTCAATGCACAATCCTGTACCTTAGCAATACCATAGAAGTCCAGTCTAGTACCTATTGTTATTAGACACTGCGAATATAGGATGTAACAGTATACCCAAACAATATAAGCATACTCGAACAAAAGTTATTCAGTTACCAATACTAAACACCCTCCCTTCGACTTCATATACCCTTTCCGTTACACCCAGTATAGTTACTCCAAAACTGTCATCATCATCATCAGCCCTTATAAGTCCACTGCTGGACGTAGGCCTCTCCCAAAGTACGCCACTCAACCCTACTCTCGGCCCTCTGCATCCAGTCCCTGCCAGCCATCTTGCGAAGGTCATCCCTCCATCTGGTCGGGGGGCGTCCCACATTACTAAAACTGTAATTTACCAATATTATCTAAGGTATATTATACTTACTAAAAATAATAAGAGCTAAGACCACCGAGCAGACGACGTTGCTACAACTTGTTGGCCGATGCATTGTGGCTAATCTGAAACAATTGACATTTTATATAATTAATATTATTTCAATATGATTCACAAATAAGTTGCCTGGGATTTGTTAATTATTGTGTAATCTTAGGAATTTTTTTATCTAATTTTACCATTACATAATTGGACAAACCATAGAAAATTGATCTAAAGAAAAAAATCCTTTCCATGTCTTTTAAAATGAAAATTGTATGTAAACCGCAGCCCAAATCAAGTGTCTTATTTTATAAACTAAATCTACCCTACCTCACTTACATTCTAAGCTGTTCTGTGATTCTTTTTACATAGCGTCACTTTATTTTCCCAATTTATTTAAGCGTATGGCGTAAGGATGCAGTAGGAAACTAAAACTAAAAAGATCACTGTCCATCCGGACAGTTGTCAGACGTCGACATCCAGTTGCTGCAGCCATTGGGCAGCGTCAGGCGTCATTTTCCCAATGATGAACAGGTTTGATCAATCAGTTCCTTCAGTGTTAGGTACATCACAACAGGTAATTACTAATTAGACGATCATATTTGATTACAAAATAAGACACTTCATTTGGGCTGCGGTATAAACTAAAACAGTTCGTGCGAAAAGTATATCAATATATTGGCGTTAAAGTCTATAAAATCTATGATACATCGAAAATCACAATGTCCTGTCTGTTTACTCACTGTTGCTTCTTCGAAATTAATTAGCTAATTAAGCGTATCTTTCCTTCACATTATACTCTTATTAAAAAACTTACAATGTGTACAAATACTTTCATTATCCTACAAAAACGTTTGCGGAAATCTCCGTCCCGAAGCTCGGCTTCAGTGTTATTATTTGTTTTTGTTGCACATTTAATTGGCATATCTTTGCGGTCTACTTGGCTGCGTGTGCGCAGGTTATCTCCGTTCACGTGTTAATATAATTAGGTGGCTAATTGTTCTAAAAACTTCTATACCTAGTACTCGTACAATTCTTTGGTACGGTGGAACACAGAGAAAGGTGTACAGGAGAGTTTTAAGGTTGAGATTATGCTTTAAGGAGTGTTATTTAGGACGAATGATATAATTTTATGGCATGACTATGTGCGAACTATTACCGGTTACGTTGGTGCGGCGTCAGTTAAATAAAATAAAAGGAGTGGTTCAAGAATGCCTACAATTTTCGTAATAAAATCAACATTGTCATGCCAGGCATGCGGTCTACTTGTCTTTACCGAGTCTTTATCCCAATTTCGTCACTGTACCGATCTTAAAAGCCTGGCCAGTGGCCAAATCACGAATTAATTGCTTAAGTAGGCTTTGATGGGACTTTGACAAAGTTTCGTGCCAATATAGGGTATCTAATTTCCATTTTTTATTGAAAATTAAATTAATAAGAGAATATACTAAAATTTTAATCAACTGTGGAAATAGAATTAATTTGAATAAGATATCACATCGACTTATACAAAATCATTGCATTATAAGTCGTATTGCCGTCGCGCAGAATGCAATCGTCAAATGATGCGCTTTCTGTACACGGAAAGATAAGGTCATGATCTGCATTGATTATCCAGCAAGGATTAGTGGATAAAGCGGTGTCATCCAGATACTTTTTTTTTTGCGAAATTTTTAATTTGTTGAATCCTAATGCTGAATTTAATGAATAAATACCTAAATAGAAAGAAAGTATCTAAA
Organism: Tachystola acroxantha; assembly: GCA_963506565.1. Taxonomy (NCBI): domain Eukaryota; kingdom Metazoa; phylum Arthropoda; class Insecta; order Lepidoptera; family Oecophoridae; genus Tachystola; species Tachystola acroxantha. Next base: position 5,424,704 of record OY735894.1, on the reverse strand, counting down.
CAAACCCCGTGAAATCAACTGAATACGAGAAATCAAGGTCATAACATTTAATAGAGAAGCGAGTATCCTTGACAATAACCTCAAATATAGTCGCTAATTGGCCGCCATTAGAATTCAAATCCCATCTAATTGAATAACTACCTATGTCGAAATAAGACCTCAAAACAAAAATAGCAAACAACGTTGGTACAGTCTAACACAGAGTGAAGTATACAGGAGAGTAATTAAGGTTGAGGTAATCACAACAAATGCTTGACAGAATTTTAAAAAAAATCATTATAATTATAATATAGTAGATGTGATTCTATAGTGGCTTCCAAGTCTAATCCTAACCTAAACTGAACTGTCACTGCCGTTCATATGCTACGTCGCCTAAGAGTGAGCCGCCTCGCTTAGTGAAAATTAAATGACAATGCCTGATTCTGCCACACCATCAACCGCAAGTTGTACAAGATAACGAATAAATGTAAAAGTATCTCCGTTATCTATTAAAATTATTGGCTTAAATTAAAGTTATGTACAAGTTGCGATTCGAAAAAAACAGTTTTATTAAGAATTCAGAAAATAGTAAGAAATCGAAGCGCTTTATTCATTGTTTTTGTTATTCTTCTATAGGAGTTGCGAGAGTAGTAGAAAATGATACTGATTATGATTATGCAACATGAAACCTATAAGTCCCCAACAAAATGATAGGTACAGCTTAAATGGTCACGTAGTTTTGTAGGTGGGGCAAAGCTCCATTGAAATGTGGCAATGTCTTTTAGCGTGCGCACTCTGGAATCGACACAACTGTGTAAGTACTTAAAACTATCTACTAACGAAATATTTTGTACAATCGGTGAAGTAGTTCTTGAAAGAATCTCAACCTTTTTGTGCCCTGTGTATACTTTTATCTGTTTCCGACTGTACCTAATTCACATGGCGCGATAGAGATGCATCGTGACAGTACCAGTTCACGCTCCGTTGAATGACCTGCGGCCTTATTATGTACTTTAAATACGATTATAAAACTACACTTTGATTGCAAGCACAAGTAGCCTAACTTAGAGAAAAATATACCTACAGAAGGCGTCATTATGGTTGACATTTCCCAAACCTTTCTACCTTGACCTATTTAAAAAAAAAAGTCATAGTCTCTATAAATATAGATAATTAAAAGTTGCTGTAAATTGAGACATAAAAAGCTGGTTTCCACAAAAACAAATAGAGTAAACTGTTGCTGGTAAGTTCTAAAATAACAGTGATTTTTTTTTAATTTCAGTGTATTTTAAATTCCAACCTCTATATCTTCTTAATCATAAATTTTATTGTTTTCATTTGCAGAAGCTAGGTTTTTAGTTCTTAAACAGTTCACTATCAATCCAATCCATACATAACAATACTTGTATGGATAACTACCTCATTCAATATATAATTTCACAAAATACATTTGATTGTTTTTCGGACTTTTTTTTCAGACTTCGATTTTGAATCTTCGGTCAAGAGCGAGTCATTTGAACTTGCATCTTTCGACTCGTCCAAATTAACGATATCGTTATAACCTAGCACAATAAGTCCGTAATAAGCTGTCCAACATTGAAGGCTCGTTACGTCAACCTGTAATGTATGTCAATGACGCTTAGCATGTCCAGTACATGCGTATAAAGACTCACAGCTGATCGCAGAGTTTCGGCATTTGTATCAGATGAATCACCAAAAGGCTAGACAAATGTATGGGATTGACTTGCTGTTTCGTTGTTTCGTTATTTATTGCATAAAGATATTTTTTTTAATGCACCTTTGAAAATTGTTTATTTAAATAATGAAACCTCAAAAACAAATTATAATAAAACTAAACTTGTCTAAAAAGCAACCTAATTATATATAAAAAAATAAAATTAAAGATAAAAAAACTGCCCAAGGTCCCCTTTTCCTTAAGAGACAGTGGTCTGAGTCTGCGCAGAATAGAGATGAGTGGACGGGATGGGGGAGAGGCCTTTGCCCAGCAGTGGGACATTGCAGGCTATTAAATAATAAATAATAATAGGTCCCCCACGATTTGACTTTGACTTCTCAATTATATCTTGAGCTAAAGGATACACAACATACACAACATAACAGTGATCTAATCTAGGAGCCATTGGTTGCTGATAGAAGTGAATAGGAAACAAATGAGAATGATATGATTAAGTACTTAACTGATGACGTCAGGGCAGTTAAAATATGTCTCCATTCCAAAAAACCACGGCGAAGTAAACCAAATCAAAATATCGAAAGTAAGCACAATAATTTAAATCACGGTCTTGATTAACATTGGAGTTCAAACCCATAAAAAGCAAGGCAATATAAACCATTCACCCTCATTACTTATTCTGAAGTTAATGGCTTGCGAAATGGCGATGGTTTTAACAAAAAAATCCCCTATTCCTCGTTTAGGTAACGCGTCAAATCAAACCGGTGGCTCCGAAACAAAACAATGACTCATTACATTTCACGCCCCATCGCCCCTGGCATGGTGTAAGGATGTACAGGAATGTCGCTAGAAAATGCGATATCGGAGAAAATGGAAGTGCTGATAGTGCAGATTAGAAGATCGATTCAATTACACGTTCAGAGAACGGTCTCCTGACGACAGTTTAGACTAGTCCGTACTATGTAATTCGTAGGTTATCTCGTGAATACCGATGACATCCTGATTCCAAAAGGAAGAGGAATGGAAATTATATATAAGTAAGTATTTAAAGGTTTTCGATTTTAAAAAAATATTGCCATTTGTTACAAATCGCTCAACTGATTGATCTGTATATAAAATATTTGGAAAGACACAAAGTTTCTTGTTTATTGTGGCAATCTAGTTTTGGCATTGCCATGTGCAGTGAAATACACATAATGCCTCATTGAGGTTTAGATTTTCTCCAAAAATCTTATTACAATTACCTAGTCTGCATTCTATCTAACAACAGCTAGTAAAATTTTTTTTACAATCGGTCTAGTATTTTTTTTTAAATCCCAACCTTAGAGGCCATTGTATACTTTTAGAGTAGAGTGTACATATATAATACTATTATATATACTGTGCTGTATCCTTCCAATCCAATGTCTCTAACAAGGCCCCGACCGTGGCTGCTTAATTCGGGTTTTCCTCTGCCCATTATTTTCTTTTAATTGAGGAAGAGATTAGGTATGTTGGGAATGATCAACAAAAAATCGTTTGTTTTGATATTTTCTTGCATATGCGCTATGCGAAACGAAAATCTAAATGATAAATGGAGAAAAAAATTTCATCACGACCGGGATTCGAACCCGGGACCTCGCCATTCCGTGGCACGCTCTATTCCAACAGAGCCATCGTGATTCGTATCCAGATCGTGATTTTTTGTCTATCGTGCCACGGAATGGCGAGGTCCCGGGTTCGAATCCCGGTCGTGATGAAAAAAGAAAAAAAAATTCTCCATTTATCATTTAAAAAATCGTTTGATATTAATTGAAGGGTTTCTTAAACAAGTAATCTGTTTCCAGCGCTTTTGTAGTTGTTGAATTCTATGAAGAGTGACACAATCATTATTTGATGACTTCATTACTTGTAAGCAACCATTTATAGTTTTATTCTTCTGTTTCTTATTAGCCACTTGACAAATGGTGGGTATACCCAGTACACGTATATCCGAGTTGGTTATATTTGTCATACGATTAGTTCTACGAATAGGACAGAATCAATAATAACCAGAACATTATACTTATGGTCCAAACTAGGATTCCCTGTACTATGGATCCAGAAACAGACAGAAACGATCACAACACCCAGACTCGGGATAAGTGGTTATACTTTGGATACAACCACCTTCCCGACCAAATGTAACCCAGGACCTTTTCCACAGAAAGTATAGGTACGGTCTAGCACAAAGAAATGTGTACAGGAGAGCTTTTAAGGTTGAAATTTTCTCAAAAACTATTTGACCCATTGTAAAATTTATTTCACTTTTATATAGATAAAGTTTAAAAATATGTAACTGTAAAATAAGCGAGGGTGGTCGCAGCGGATGGAAACAAGTCCATAGTGTTTGCTTATCACTATGTAGATGCGTATGCAATTGTTCGAAATAGCAAGACGTAATATATTCTGCAGTGTGTTAATGTATTCCTTTCAAAACCGTGCATTGACTATGATGAATGAAAATTGATTAACTCTGCATCGTATTAACTATTGTTGTAATATTTAAGCATTCAGAAATACTACACGGATTTCAGCTAAATTGTTTGAAAGAAATATTTAGCATAACAAAATCTGATAGAAACAAGTAGGATCCTGTGATGACCTACGGAGCCGAAACTTAGACACTGACGATGACAGTGAGACTGGTCCACAAGTTCAAAGTCGTTCAGCGATCTATGATGGCAAGAGCTATGCTTGGCATTTCTCTGGTGGATAGAATAAGAAATTAATATACGCGCCAGAGAATAAAAGTGGTTAATGTCATGGAATCAGCAAACTGAAGTGGCAGTGAACTGGCCACGTCTGTGGATGGAGTAGATGAGTTATCGAATGACGGCCACGAACGAGTAAACGTAGCGTAGGACGCCAACCAGGCCATGGAGGGATGATCTGCGAGGTGGCTGACAGAGACCGGATGCAAAAGGCCGAGGTTGCCGGTTTGAGTGCCGGATTGTGGTGTGCTTTGGGAGATTTGGATTGGATTGGCATGCCCAGCAGTGGACTGATACGGGTTTATGATGATCTATGTAACCACATGACTTACCTAATAAAGTTTATGATAAATGTGATACGAAATCCTTTGAGTTGATAATATTTATAGGCATCCTTCGATTGCGACTATTTATTCGTTATTTACGTAAAAATTAAAACCAACCGTCACATTTTCTTTAGTACCTAATGCATCGTGCAAATACAAAACCTTTAAAGAAGCTAATAAAAGCCTCTTAGTGCACAAGATTTGCTCGTAAAATAGTTGTTCATGCTCTGTCACGTTCAAACCAATAGTCGCTGAGATAAAAACTGTTTAACTAACAAACAACTTGACGATTTGCATATTACAGGACGTGCATATTTGTGTTAATTTGCTATGTTATTTATAAATACTGCCAGGTAATATAAATAAAAGTAAGATGTTCGGTCAGACAGGTGTTTTTAGATATACATTTTAGAAGAAGAAGTATACTCTGTGTTTACTATAATTAATAAAAATTACCTGACTAAAAGCTATGACAGACTGACGTATTACTTCTCTTTATTTTAGTAAGACTGTACATGAAATAAATTGTTTTATTACAGACCCCGGGGTTCTCTTGAAAATGGCGGGAAACGACGGTTGCAAAATTATGTGATAATTTTTGTTTTATTGTCTACAGTGGTTATTTTGAGATTGATATCACGTTAAATTAATCAGAAAATGTTCGCGAGTGACAGTATGGTGAATTTGTTGGATAATTTGAGCAAGATCTGGGGTTTCAAGCTTTTATCAAGAGTTCCCGCTACAAGCTCGGGAGTGAACGTGACTGTCGAGCTGCTTCGTCCAGAGTGATGACGCTACGGTGTCTCCTCTGGATGAATACAAGAAGACGCGGCTACCCAGGGTGAAGACGCTGCTGCGACTCCCCTGGAGGAAGATAGAAGACTATTATATATTGAATTTTCTGTAACATGACATTGGCAAATGACGAACTGTCGAGTCCATTAATAAAATAAATAAATAATACAGACCCCGGTAGACCCAAAATGGCGATCTACAACTTACAGTTGAAAGCACAGTGTAACATTTAGACCGTTTCTATTATCTGCGTCGTAAGAGTCGAAATCGTAATCTAAGTATTAATCTACTGTCGATTATATCTTTACGAACTGACGCCATTTTGGGTCAAATTAGCTGCCGATACCTACCTTATGTTTTATCTATGTCTTTACTTTATGTATTAAAAAAATAATGACTAAGTAAATTATAGGCACCAGCTGCACAGTGGTATACCGCTAGAAGTCAGCAGACTGTGGAGCGTATGTTAAAGATTATTGCAGAGTTTTTTCTGCATAACTCACATCTCGGACCACTGGGCACAGTTATAAACGGTCGCGGGTGAAATGTGGTGCATATTAATTAATATTGTGTTATAATAAAAACAGTTGGATCGAGTTTGTAGGTGCATCAGCCCCCCAGCTAAGTTAAACTGTTAACTTTCGTTGGAAGGTGGAATAAAAAGAAAAATGTCGGATAATGACATTTGATAATATAAAATCAAAATATATCAATCCCACAATATATTTTCATATTTTCCTTTATCGTGTCGACTCTACAATTTCTCTAGAAATCATCTAAAGTTTCGCACAAGTTTTTCAATGGCTGTAATGCGAGTAGCGTTTCTGGTTTGGGCTCATGTGATTAATATCTATGTTCTTAAAATATTTCGACGAATTGATAACCTCCTCCTTTTTTTGAAGTCGATTAAAAAACCGGCCAAGTGCGAGTTGGACTCGCGCACCGAGGCTTCCGTACAACGCAACTTAACCCCGTAATATCCCGTAACGACTAAGATAAACTAGATTTAAAGACCAACTTATCTTTGCCATTATCAAAATATTTTGTCCATACATCGACACACTCCTGATTAGTTGATCGTCTGCAAATATAAGTTTGAAATAATCACAAAAGAAATATTATGATGGAACCCCTTCACTGTTTTCGGATTTTTTCCTTTACTTGTGCTATAAGAGCTAGCTCCTTGCCAAACTTCATGATTCTAGGTCAACGGGAAGTACCCTATAGGTTTTGGTTTTCTGGCATTTTCATACAAATATGCGAGACAAATGCGACATAAACGGCCATATCTTTTGATTGAGTTGACGACGTTTTGTTTTTCACGACTGCATTAGGCCTAGATTGTAATGGTTTTGCATAAGTTTATGTGCTGACGATTGTACAACGATATAATACAATACCTAAATGGTATTAATGGTACAACATACAAATAAATGATGGTAAGTATCTATGTATTGATGATTTAAATGTGAAATGCCATCAATCATATGATACAAATGTCGAGGGTAAATAATTAACATAATTACTCAACATTATTCGCAAATGTGTTTTTTCGGAGTGTTTTTGTTTACCTACTCATTAATAATAATTAATTATGCATGTTAATTAATAAAACAAATAATTTTTTTAATACGAGAATACGTAGATATAAGTAGTTGCTGACAGTTAAAGACGATTAGGATACAACAAGGAATATAATATTTTTACCAAGTAACAAAACATCCACATCAAGGTTTTACCTCGTTAGGTATATAATCATCATCATCAGCCCGTATCAGTCCACTGCTGGACGTAGCCCTCTCCCAAAGCACGCCAGTCAACCCTACTCTCGATCGATACTGTAATTAATATTAGTATATTAATGTAGTTAATAAATATCTTAAATAATTTTGTTATAGACCGGAGATTTAAACGACATAATTATGTCAAAGAATATTTTACTTGTTATGGCATTTCACTTGGCTATTCGTATTTGCGTATTTGTCATAATTGCCATGTGTGGTTGGTATTCTTAACAAAATATTCGTCTTATTTGTATGTACGTCAATATTTGCCAATACGACAAACAACCAATAGAGAATACCAATGGCCAAGTGAAGTGCCACCATTACGTTTGATGTATGTTAATTCATCTATGATTTAAAAGGTTAGAGAGAAGAAGAGAGAGAAGTTACGACTATTCCTAAACAACGACTATCCGGGGAATTCCGCGCTAATATAAGTGGGGCTAATACAGGATAAATAAAAGCTTCAAATTCATATGGGTTTTGCCGCATAAACTTGAAGTTGAGATGCTACTTTTTTGGGTTTTACTAAAGTTTCATAAAGAGCTTATTGTGTTTTTTTTTCAATTGTTTTTTTCTATTAAGATCGTAGGAATACTTCGGTACACTTGATCACGTCAATAAAATACTAATATACTTAACTATCTTACATAAATTATTATAATAACATATAGCACGTATAAAACGAATAAATGCGAAACTTAACGATATTTATTACTGATTAGCTTTTTAATTTCAAATGATGTTAGTGTGTTAGATTTTATCTTAACTATGACTATGCTATTTGGTAGTAGTAAAAGCCTCCTTTTATTTCCACTTTTCTTTATTTTGTGCTGTTACTGCCTTACCTTTATCAATCTCTAATTTAGTTAATATTTTTCGTCAAACTTGGAGCGAATTTATTCATATAATTCTATGAGCGAAAATCCAGTGAACTTCATTTATTAGTACGTTTTATTTCACAAATAATATTTACCTTCATCAAAGTTCGAAATATGTTCCTAGCAGAACACAGGAAAATTATAATAAAAATGTTTTTCCAGGGTCATACCTAATATAATTTACATGCCTTTTATTTGTTTACGAAATGAAGTTTATTAATTTATTTATTTAATTACAATACGTACAACTGTTTATAAAAATGACATATTATATAAAAAATATACCTAGCCAACACTACACCTCGTCAAGGCCCGTCCCGCGCGGCAGGGTGCCCAGCGCACTAGCCGCATTGCCCCGCTGTATAGCTGTTTATTTGTTGTTCTTTTTCGAAAGGTTGTAAGTGAAAAAAACCGAGGATAACCATTAGTGCATGGCTTCCCTGGCTGGGAATCGAACCTGGGAATGATAATAAATATGGATAACTTTTAATTCCAATAAGTATGTAATCGTCATTCATATTAGTTTATATTACTATGCAGAAAGTTTATTTAATATGTAATGATACTTAATAGTAATGATTTTTAATAAAGTCTTATAAAAATAGGTACCGTCCATATACAGTATATATAGCAAAATTTTGCCGACCCGAATACGAGTCACGGTAGCTCTGTTGGAATAGAGCGTGCCACGGAATGGCGGTAAAATTCGCATCTCAAAATCTTAATAAGTAATGTCCTCATAATACTTATAATAAAAAAGACTCTATCTTATAGAGCAATAAATGCTTTTAGGTAGAGAATGTGCTTTTATTTTTCTGACCGGCCGTCTCTCGGGGATTCCCGTGTCGCCTGCAGCGAATCCGGATTCCGTTCGGATCCGGAATCGAGACACATTATTTATTTATCGGAACGATAAATATTTAAAGGAATCGATGAGGAATTCCGGAATTTCAATTACGAAATAGCAAAAGCAAATTGTACGTTCGACAGCCCCTGAATTATAATACAGAGACACTTTGTTCACCGGTAATAAGGCATAGATTGCAATGGATTTGTGTAGGTTGATGTGTCATCGAGTATCCGTGTAATGTAGAGTTTGAATTTAACGTGTTATTTTAATAAGGAAAAGAATGGCATTTTTATACATGATCGTATAAAATTCCAATTACCAAATTAGTGTTATCAAAAACTGGTCTTCTTGAGGAAATTTTGAACAAAAACAGCAATATACTCGTATAAAACGTAACAACATTTAACATTAACATTATGATGTTAACAAAATAACGACAAAATAAATAAAATGTTTTTAAAAGATGTTATTAATTAATAAAACATCGAACGTAAAAATACTACCTATATCGTGTCTATATCTAAGCAAATAAAAAATGTTACTTAGTGTTACCTACACTTAACAAAAACAAAGCCACAAATGATATAAAATTAAATATAACATTTGATTAAATATCAAAAGCCGTTATTGAAGACAGTAGGTATCTGAATATTCAATTTGAAGATATCAATACGCGAAATAATTGTTATTTTTAAACAAACCTACCTACAAATAAATTATTATGCGAGTATCAAGTCATGCCATGATTTACTGTAACGGGCCTAATAAATAAAATATAGCACGAAGGCTGTATCTATACGCAAAGCAGAATACTAATGAATATGACCGGATCTCGCTCGGGAAATGTACAATCGACTGCACATCGAGTGTTACAAGTGTGGCATATTCATTATAGGCATAAAGCACGAAGAAAATTACTAAGAATTTGTTTTATGCATTATGCCATGCTCGGCGAACAAATTTAAATGATGACACGAAATGACAAGGTCGCGGGTTCAAATCCTGCCTGCCCAATAGGGCTATAAATTTTTAATCATTTAAAAAAATTATGAAAATTTAGAGAGTTTATTACTTATACTTACCTCCAGAATATGATAAATGGAGAAAAAATTTCATCACGACCGGGATTCGAACCCACCTCACCATTCCAGAATATGAAATGTATTTTTTGGACTTTTGTTAGTAAAATCAAACAGAAAACATGCTGCCTCGTAGCGATAAAACATGCTAAACGGTAGCTTAGTAAGTCAATTGTTGAATCCAGCGAAAATTCTTAGGCTATAGCTTAAACCACCACCTACTGTAGGTACCTACTTCAAGTTTTTCGCCAAAGGGACGTTGAATTAAATAAAATAAAAATACAACACATAAGTAAGTAGGAAAACATAAGTAGATAGGTATCTAATAGAAATAATAAATTGAAAACAGATATATTGGATTGAACGGAAATAGGATCAATATCAGAGTTTAAAGAAATTAATATTAAAAAAAATATATATTATATGACAGATAGGACATAAGCAGTGCAAACAAAGTGTAATGATACTCGTATTATTAAATAACCAACCGAAAATTTATACGACTCCGTAATAACATAAGTCGATTGTATATTATTTAGGTACCCTACACATTTTACTAAACTTTATTCCTAACCATTTTGTACAAAAATGAACGTAAAATTCATTGAAACTCACTGAAGTATGTTCTCCGTATTTCTGGCCAGGATTAACGTACAAAGATAAGTTAGCTCGGTCAAGGAGATTGAATGCAGTTTAGTTAGAGTTAGGCAATCTCTTTGCGAACCGGCTTGCTTGACATAAACATACGGACATAGGTACCTATGTTACGTTTTATATTTATGTCTATGTAAATCACGAAAAGTGAGAGTTTAGTAGACATCCTTTAGTATGCTTTTTGTGATAAGTTGGTCAGATTATTTTTTGTTGTATGATATAATAATATGTAAATGACGAATATAACAATTTAAGTCGTTATTCTACTATAATGCAAAAAAATCGTATGCATCTGCTAATTTCTATTCAAAAATTATTAATTATTAACTCGACTTATTAAAAAACTATACCGATGTATATTTTAGAATTAAAACTATAGTGAGCCATTACTACAAATAATTATATATAAACGGATATCACTCACTTATATTGTCACTTATATTGTGTACATATGTAGATATTTATACTTTTGTAAAGTGTAAATAATAAAATGAAATTTAAATAAAAATAATAGTCACTTACATGAGAATTATGTACCTATTACTAATTCATTTATTATCTAACTTAAATATATTTTAAAAACTTACGTTTAATTGTAGTAAATCCACAACAAATCCAACCACTTAAACTCACAAATTCTTTTTCAAAAAAACTAAATGTCACTGGCATTCAAAATTTCTAAACCTTTACACTTAAAAAAATATTCTCGTAATAATAAAAATTCGAACGCCGGCGTTCGAATTTCAAATATCCGTCGCGCGTTCGCCCGCGAACGCTACATGTGGTCGATAGCCAGTAAATGACCATAAATGCGGTCTGTACCTGTATCACACCTGCCGTTTGAGCCTAGGGCTGTCATCGCAATTTCTTGAATGGGTTTTTTGCATTAACGTATAGGGAAACCTAATAAAGTTACGTCAATAACAACGTCCTATAGTCCGTAGTCCTTCCTAACTGGGAATTGCAAACCAAGGGTCTGATTATGAAACTGACAGTGTCAGAAAAACCTTCCGTGTCCAAGAATTACAATGTTACTATCGAAATCCACCAAGTAGGAACCATTGTTAGTTACAAAATTAGAGCCCTGGTTTCGATACCCAGTCGAGAAGACGCTTGTGTAAAGTCTAACACAGAATAAAGTGTACAGGAGCGTTTATAAGGTTGAGATTACCTCAAAAACTACTTGACCTATTGCATGAAATTTTTCACTGCTAGATAGGTGAAAATTAAAACTGTTAAATAATTAGTAAATTCAGTCCAGAAGTTTTTGAGAAAATTACCTTATTGAGGCCCCTGCATATTTTTTCCTGCATGCCGTGGCAGAAAAAAAACTAAGGCATGTGAAATCCGCCAATCCGCACTGGACCCGCGTGGTGGATCATGGCCCCAGCTCCCTCGATGTATGGGAAGGTCCGTTCCCGAGCAGTGGGGCACTATAAATAGACTGATGATGAAAACCTAAGAGGCTGGCAACCCTAACTATGAACGCATCTTGTCTAGCCCATAAGCGCAGGCGCATACTAAACATTCACAACATTCAATTTGCGCGACCTTGCATTGTGATAAAAGTAATGATTTTCGGCGCCATATAGTCAACTCATTTTGTCTCCGAATTCTGTAACAATGCTAATTTACACTTAAAAGGCAATCTTTTAGCATTAATTAGTGTGTTAAAAAACCTGCATCGATATAAATAATTTTAATTTACAGAACTTCGATTATCCGAGACACCATTAATCCGGATTTCGTATAGTTCGCAATGTAATACATGACCTTGCATGTTAGTAAGAGTAAAGGTACAAGTCCGTAGCCGACTGCAGACAGCAACATCTGACGAGACGTATCGACGAGATCTGCGGTCGGGCTACATATTGTATGCCGCCCGGCCCGTAGACGACATATCGTCGCTACACTACTGGACTTTATATATTTCTATGAAATAGGTACCTTCCGTAACTAGCAACACGTCATCTGCCGCTACGAGCCGGGTGGCAGATCTCGGCGACACGTCTGCTGCTGCTGTCTGCAATCGGCTACGGACTTGCACCTTTACGATTTTCGGCGCCATCGTCAGATCATTCTGTCTACGAATTCTCCGAAAAACCTTGCCGCGGTTTTTAATGTTGTGGTCAAAACCGACAGGGTAATTAAATTCCAGTCAAGATCTACATAGGCATTATTGCAATGTAGAGTAAATGTAATAAAAAAAAAGTGAGGATATTATGTAATAAGCATGACATGATAATTTTAAGAAGTATTTTAAATTTTTGTTACAATTGTGTTAAGATATCAGTTTGCAATGTACCTAAACTGTTTTTGCATAGGTGTAAATGTACCTTTTATTTGCGAAAAATATATGATGATATTTTGATTTCTAAATATATAGGTACGTACATAACTAGCCGGTCTTTATTTATTTATTTTATTAATGGACTCGACTGTTCGTCATTTGCCAATGTCATGTTACAGAAAATTCAATATATTCAAATATTCAATAGTCTTCTATCTTCCTCCAGGGGAGTCGCAGTAGCGTCTTCACCCTGGGTAGCCGCGTCGCCATGTCTTCATCCAGAGGAGACGCCGTAGCGACATCACTCTGGACGAAGCAGCTCGACAGTCACGTTCACTCCCGAACTTGTAGCGGGAACTCTTGATAAAAGCTTGAAACTTCAGATCTTGCATAAATAATCAAATAACTTCACCGTACTGTCATTCGCGAACATTTTCTGATTAATTTAACGTGATATTAAACACAAAATAGTCCCTGTAGACATTAAAAGGAAAATTATCAAATAATTTCGTCGTTTCCCGTCATTTTCAAGAGAGCCCTAGCCGTTCTTGTTACGCCTCGCCTTAAAATAGTTGGTATACCTACTTTTTCATTAATTTTTTGTTTTTCTTTTACGCTGTTATCTTATAAGTACTTTCTTGCTATGACAAATATTTCGCAATCAATTATTGCGAAACCCAAAATTATTGCATAACAAGTGAATAATTCCAAAATCAAAACATAAACGAATTCTTTTTTGGCATATGACTGCATGGATCCTAAACATGAAGCAAGGTACGCCGATGGAGTTAGCCATATGTACGTAGTCGCGTCGCAGACTCTGCACTTGCTTGACAATTTTTCGCGTTCACTGTTTTTCAATAGAAGTCTAACATTGTAAAATAATGTACTGTAATAGTATATAATCCTTAATATTAGGTCATAATTACTTTTTGTTTTTGCTAAATAAAAAAATAAATACATTACCTACATTATAAGTTCGAAACAGTATCTCGTTTTATATTCATGGTCCAAAAATGATAGTATTCGATGAGATATGATTTTTTTATGGTGACTGGTGTAATAACGTCAGCCTTTGTAGCACGAGTCAGCGTCAGCGATCGACGCAAAGCTGCGGAGCTGTCAAAGTGACATTCTTACAAGGCGTTTGACATAAGTTTGACAGCTCCGCGGCGGCGTTGCGTCGATCGCTAACTCGACTTATAATAGTACTATGTAATATTTTCCTTTGAATTTACTTAGGTCTTCACGTCGCTACGAAGTGATTTTCCATGGTCGTCAAATATTTGCATCAATGACTTATTCAACAAATTGTTCAATATTGTTAGTTTTCCTATTGTTAATGGGATTTCCTTATAATTAAATGATACTTGAGTATTTCATCTAACTCACGTACGCCTTTTGTTGTCAAAATCATCTGTGTAACATGACTTAAGGGCCTGACATGAGCCAACTAGCGCCGCCAATCTTAAAAAAAAAAATATCTTCCAATATTATTCAATTTTATTAAAAAAGCTATGTACATAATGTTTATTAGGATAAATACTATTTAAATGCTTATTTATAACGTGATTCAATTTCGGTAAGATTCAATATAATAATTGCGAAAAACGGCCGTTTTTAACATTTTTGTGAACTACACTTAGCTTGTCGCAATTATGCCATGTATTGTATATTGAAAAATAGTATTTATCCTAATAAAGATTGTGTTCATAGCTTGTTTAATAAAAATGATTAAATTGGAAGATATTTTTTTTAAGATTGGCGGCGCTAGTTGGCTCATGTAAGGCCCTTAAACACTCTGGATGGTATACATTTTATTTTACAAAGGTGATTTTAAACAGTGATTCATCATAACACGCATGTATTCTTATTAAACGACTACTAAAAGGAAGATATCCTCAATTCCCCTGTATTTTTATGCGTATCACTTCAGAACTTCGGCGTGAAACGATTACTCCATAGGACACGGCCATTCCTTCCTTCATGAAAAAGATTGTTTGTGACATCATAAATGCTATGCGTCTATTACACGTACAGTCGAAGACAGAGATAAGTATACAGGTGGTCCCAATATGGTTGATATTTTCTCAAGAACTACTTGACCGATTTTAATAATTATTTTACAGTTACATAGTTTTTACTTTTATCTATCTAACAGTGAAAGAATTTTTGTATTCAAGTAGTTATTGAGAAAATTTCAACCTTAAAACTCTCCTGTACCTTCTTTGTCTTCGACCGTACCACGATTTAGTGTGGTTGCTGCGATGTAGTGTGGTTACACTACATCGCAGCTGCAGAAAGTGGCCGAACATGTAGTGAACACGCGTCATTGAGGTACATGTGAATAGACGTTAAGATCCTTGGTTGACGCATCTCTACATCATTAAATCATCTTTACACCTGTCATAAAAAGTTAAGCAAAAAGTTGTAAAATCATTAGGGCCGTGTCACCGGTAAATCACGGATACCAGAATGCTGAACGGTATTTCCAATGTGATTTCATTTCGATAGATAAATAAATAAACATTAGATTTATTTAAATATTATCCTTCCGTATTTTGATTTGATCTAGTTATTCCATGTAAATGTATGTTGATCGATTGTAGAGAAATCGATATTCTACCTATACAGGATATTACTAAAATGGTAGTAAGTACTTATAATGAGAAGGAAGAATATTCAGTACCTAAACACAAAAAATAACTACTGTGTCATATAAATTGATTAGCCGAAAGATACAAAATAATGAAAAGTTTTAAAAAAATTGGCGAAATAGTCTTAGTAAAAAAAGTTATTCGGTTGCCGATACTGTAAATCCCCCTTCCGGCTTCTTAGGTACAGCTAACAGCAGATCAAGTGTAACACTTTGGATTTTGGACGAACACACCGTCGGCGGCGGGACAAGTTATATCGGAACGCTGATCCGCAGTGCGCGAAGAAACGTCAGCGGCGACGCGGGCGTGGCGCGCTCACCTTGAAAAAGACCGTCGAAATCGGTCGAAACTGTCGGTCTAATTGCCGGCATCAACAATATAAGTGAGTGATATCCGTTTATATATAATATTTTTCAGTTAAGTGGACCAATTATTTCGGTCTACTTATCCTTAACATTAAATTACACCCATCATAGTCAAATGCCTAATAACATTACATGGCTCTCGTTTTAAGATACGGGAATTAGGTCACATAGCACAATTTCGTTTAAAATCCAAAGTCAAAGCTTAAACACAAACCGGGATTAGCTCAAGAAATCCCCACTAAGAAGTAATTAAGGGATCCTTCTGCGAATGCTATCTACAGTCCGCATCAAAATCTAAGAACCACCAAAAATTCACATTTAATGTCGTCTCTACCGCCTACAATTTAAAGTTTAATTTAACAAATTCTGGCTGTGAAGATAAAATTGTAAAATTCAAAGGAAAATAGGTCGGGGATTAATTGGAGGAAATAGGACAGCAAGTCATCTCTCTTGGTCTGATTGATATTTTAACGTGTCATTTTTTTCTTCATAAATAAAAATTACGTTGGACAAAAACTGATCAATCGTTAATTAAAAGAAACGGTCATTAATCAACCAAATTGCAATAAATATTTAATCAAGATACCGTTTCAAGTTATTACAACTTCAACACTAAAATATAAGATAATATCTAAAAGCTTTCAAATGTTCTTAGTTGGGACTTAAGAAATTAGAAAACGCTTGAGTATTCAAACTCAACTTCTCCAAAAGTTTGAAACCGCTCAAATAAATCAAAACATTTTTGAAACTAGTTTGAAATTATTTCAAATGATTTTAAATCATGAAAAATAACAAAATAACTACTCGCGATTGGTGAATAGAGAAAGGAAAGTATTTTTACGGTTAATTTACCAGAATAAGATGCAATAAGATGCAGAGTATGCATTTGCATATTAAATGGTGAAAAAAATTCCACCAACATGGTTAAACGTGTAGAGGCCCTTTAGAAAGCTTTAATTTAAAGGGATATGTGATGCACTTAGCGCGACCTGTCTCTGAGCGCATTTGAATGCACTCAATGACAGACCCTGTCAGGTGCTTAAACTATTACCTACATTGATTGGAAATCAAAACTTAAGGGCCTTTCATGAGCCAACTAGCGCCGCCAATCTTAAAAAAATAATATCTTCCAATTTAATCGATTTTATTAAAAAAAGGTCTGTACGAAAAGTTTATTAGAATAAATACTATTTTTCAATATACAATACTTGGCATAATTGCGACAAGCTAAGTTGTAGTTCACAAATGTGCCAAAAACGGCCGTTTTTCGCAGTTATGCGAACTACCAGTTACCGAAATTGAATCACGGTATAAATAAGCATTTAAAAATAATACTTATTTATCGTAATAAACATTTTGTAAATAGCTTTTTTAATAAAATTGATTATATTGGAAGATATTATTTTTTTAAGATTGGCGGCGCTAGTTGGCTCATGGAAGGCTCTTAATTCCTATTGGTTTGGGGTGTTGGTGGGTCAGTCAGTCTGGTCTATAGAGCGAGACGTCGGACACCTGCCATAATTTATTATTATTATAAACTATGTAAATATATCACGATCTCTCCGGCCCCTTATCCCAATGCTATCTAAATATTGAACAATAATAAATCCTTTGACGAGCTTGCCGCATGCAAAGTGCAGAGTCGAAGCCGCACGGCCGAGCCCGATATGATGGCTGTACGTGAATAATTTTACTTTTAAAACATAACCCATTTCCATACTTGAGCATGAGCATAGGAGCGAATATTTATTAGATTTGAATTAGTTTAATTTAAATAATGTTATACGATTAGATGAAAATTCGCATCAGCTTATATGGGTCAGTCATGGTTACTAAAATACGGTAAAAAAATTACCATCTCTATTTACCGATCGCAATTTTTGTTATTGAAAAAGATAAAACAACGACTTAGTTATCGGTACGGACAACAGCAGATCAAAGGTAGGTGGTAACACTTGCGGTACGATTTCAACTCTTATGACGCAGATAATAAGAACGGTCCAATCCAAATTCCAAAGTGTCAAGTATAATGCGCTTTCATGTACCTACAAACTAAATAGAGAGGGGCACGGCCAAACAGTTTTACGGTATTTTACCGATCACGGCTGGCCCAAAATAAAAAAAAAACTTCAAGAAATGTTTAAACTAAATCGCAGAATTTAATACAATAGTTTTCAAACTAAAATGGCCAATTTAGTATGGAAATTGACTCGAAATCTAGTGCAGAAATTAAACGTAAACTACTGCTCCTTAAATTCCAGTACAAAATTCAGCGCATCCTTTCAACCTGCAATCGGCCGCGCCAATTAGCGCTAAACTGCCGCTAGTTAGCGCACAAAGCGCGAAATTAACTCATTATAATTAACTGCGAGCCGTTAACGTTACATAAGCGCTATTTTTATTTTATTAGCGACAAATTATGCATGGTGGGACACCTTTGATTTGTTACATGAACTACATACCTATACCGCCTACATACCTATACCGACTATGAAACCCTCTTGTATGTGCTTCTGTAGGTACGGAACCCTTAATAATAACTGCCGTCCACACGTGCCATCTTAAAGGTGGTCTATCCTGTAACCTGTAGGTAGACGACAATGAGTCAATTGGCCACTGATTGGTTGACAATGCCACCACTGAACTACTATGCCCGCCTACGTCTACGTCTTGTCTAACGGACGGATGTATTGATAGGAATGTAGTGATTTAGCTGCAACAGGAAGCTAGTTGATTTATGGGGCGACGTAGAAGAAACCGAAAATGGCCGCTGCGTATTAGGCGTTAGGGTGATGGAACCAGTAAATCTCCAGTTTGTATATAATCTAGAGTCTAAGATTCAATAGTTTCAGATGGGAAGGTTAGAACTGACTTCTGATCGATTTATTGTGTCTTGATCACACAATCATTATGTCTGAAAGGCACAATTTAATGGCGGAGATGCCTTTCCATTAAATCAACTGTTTCGAGAAATGTATCGACGAAACATCAATTAATATGTCTAATTCTAATATGTTGTATCGACTCTATGTCGTTCTTATTTTTCATTCTTTGCCTAAAAAGAAAACTGGGGGGTGACCGCGACTTTCATCGTTTTCGTAATCGCTTTCAATTTGACACTTGTACGCTATACATTACTGCCATATTTTAACAAACGGCAACGAAACGCAGCAACGTATGTCGTCCAAGTGTCAAAATGACAACGAAAAAAAGTCGCGGTCACCCCCTTTGAAGTGGCAGTGGGCTGCTGTAACTGTCGTAGAACCTATAACCGATGGGGTAGCCGGTTCTCGAATGGCGGCCACGAATGGGTAAACGTAACATGGGATGTCCACCGACCAGATGGAGAGATGACCTGCGCAAGGTGGGTGGCAGAGACTGGATGGCAAAAGGCTCGGCCTTTTTGAGGGAATTGGGTTGAGTGGCGTGTATTGGGAGAGAACTCCAGCAGTGGACTGATACGGGTTGATGATGATACTCAGGATATCGCTATATTACAAGGAAGACTAGTCTAGAATTATAGATATCTAGGCATAAAGACCACTTCCTTATAGCCGCAACGTGCCTTATCTACTCGGTTGCAAATAGCACAGGCAAAGCACGTGTGCGATCCCTTGTGTGAAGTGAATTCACGTGACATTATTTAGTGAAAGGCATGAAAGGACTTTAAAGTTTTATGTAAGTTCAATCCACCATTGGCGAGCGAACTTACATGCTGGTGAGGATTGTAATTGCACGTAAAAACTTTATTGCGTCACAACTTATCTGCCGAAAATTGCCGGCCGGTAGCCACGCGGCGTCTTTTGAACTTTTGCGCACTGAATTTGCACTGATTCCTGTTTTACGATGAAAATTTTCATCGTAGCGGTTGAAGGACCATTTTGTTTTGGAAATTAAACGATTATAGTGCTTAATTTTTATTATTAAAAGCAAATACAGTGTTGCACGCAATGCGAATGGAAATGGAATGGCGTCGCAGATAAAAAAAGATAATTTTATGGCTCGGTTACGAACAAATGGTGTTCGAGTGGTTTAGTTACCAAACCTTTTGTCAGAATCGTTCAGGCTGCCTGTAGACCTCTGATATGACATATAACGACTGCTACCGAGCGACAACAACAGGTACCAACTGTTTAACGTACTTTCTGAGGCACGAGAAAATCTACAAAAGCAATAGAATACTTAATTAGTAAAAATGAGTCATTTATTCGCTTTATTCTATTAATTAATTTCTAACACTGTTTCCACAAAAAAATCTGCCATAGAACTATCAGAGTTACGAACCGAAACCGCTTTGATTAACTAGTAATATTCCCTTCAAGTAGTTTTCCATCAAAACCAGACTTTACAGAACAAACAATTTGTTGAGGTATTTGAGTAATACATATACCTACATAAGTACACTTGCCAAGAAAAATAACGCGCCAGTCCAATTCGTAAGTTATTGCACTTCGTAAGTTGCAAAACTAACTCAGAGAAACATGTCAGGCCTCATTAATGGTTCGAGCACATTATGCCGGGCCACAGCGTGTCGGGGCGGGCCGCAGCGCAGCGCAAAATGCTTACTTAGCGCATTGACGGATTTTGAGTACAGTGTAGGTACTGCCAGATATCGTAAAATGAACACGGGCGCGCGTGCACTCCAATCCGCTTGCACACTGTGTCGGGGCGCTGCAGGGCGGGGCGGGTCGCATCGCAAGGACGCAAATTCACCTCGCAATAATGCGAGCCGCCGCTGCCCGACACAGTGTGCGATAGATCATACAAATTGTATTCAAGCGATTCGAGCGGATTTTTGCGCTCCGCCCCGACACGCTGCGGCCCGGCATAATGAGCGCGAAGCTTAGGTTAGTTTTCCCCAAATAGCCCAGTAGAAATTGACACTAAAAAGGCTAAAATTGCAAAGCATGATGTAGCATGCATGTTGTATGGATCAGTTAGGAAGATGTAAATCCAAATTTACACCAACCAAATTACCAACTGATTAAAACTTCGAAATTCATAAACTCTAAATTCATAAACTATGCATTTCCGACAAACAGTATTGAGTAAATAACCCGAAAATAGACGATTTTAAGTATTGCTCCGAAGCGAAATATGGCAAAATCGCTCGTCCTATGAAAAAACGTCATTAAAATAAAATTGTAAGTAGAGCCAACAAAACATAGAGCCAACTAGCGCCGCCAATCTTAAAAAAATAATGTCTTCCAATATAATCAATTTTATTAAAACAGCTATTTACAAAATGTTTATTACGATAAATACTATTTTTTAAATGCTTATTTATAACGTGATTCAATTTCGGTAAGTTGTAGTTCGCATAATTTATGGCACATTTGTGAACTACAACTTAGCTTGTCGCAATTATGCCATGTATTGTATATTGAAAAATAGTATTCATCCTAATAAACATTTAGAAATAAAATAGCTTTTTTTAATAAAATTGATTAAATTGGAAATTATTATTTTTTCAAGATTGGCGGCGCTAGTTGGCTCATATCAGGCCCTTATTTTGATTTCATTAAAGAGCAGAACGAAGTCTGTGACACTAATAGTTTAGATTTGGGCAAAAAATCGCCAATAATGCTCTTACTTAATGCGTTTTAGGCTCTGCACGGCAGCATTAAAAATGGTGAACTAACAGTGTATTTATTTATAAATTAGACAATTTTTATAATCGGTCAAGTACCTACTTAGGTTTTGGGACAACCTTTTAATGATGCCTATATAGATATAGTATGACCGTCTAAATCAGTCTTCGCCTGCGCGGTACAGGGATGCGGGGGAAGGCGACAACGGGGACTGAAATGCCTCGTCGCCTTCGCCCGCATCCCTGTACCGCGCAGGCGAAGACTGATTTAGACGGTCATACTATAGTAACTTTTCCCTGAATTGGACTGTACTTGTGTATTGTACAGTCGACAGCAGATCAATGGTAACACTTTTTACTTATGACAGTTCTTATTATTTGCGTCGTAAGACTTGAAATCGTACTACAAGTGTTACCATTGATCTGCTGTCGGTTGTACGTATCGGTAAGATTACGATTTAACTTTGCAGCGATGGAAAGTTTAGGCGTTTTGTTGTGAAATATTTACGAGTTAGAACTTCAATTTGTTGGCGGACATTCAACCTTCGTTTCGAGAGGTTCTCACAGTTGTTAAATATTTAGTTAGACAGGACGTCTGAAGTTGTCGTTCTAATCGAGTCATCAATTAAAATATATTATCTTGATGCTGTAGGTACTTTCAGTGCCTCAATCATAATATAGGTAGGTATATACTTACCGCATCTTATAGTGATAGTGCGCGAATGTAAGACACGTGAACAAAGTGATCGCTCTTAAGAGCCTTCCATGAGCCAACTAGCGCCGCCAATCTTAAAAAAATCATATCTTCCAATATAATAAATTTTATTAAAAAAAGCTACGTTCACATTGTTTATTGCTATAAATATTATTTTTTAAATGCTTATTTGTAACGTGATGCTAGGTAAGTTGTAGTTCACATAATTGCGAAAAACGGCCGTTTCTGGCACATTTGTGAACTACAACTTACCTTGGCTCATATCAGCGCCTTAATAGACTTTAAGTAATGTCGTTGGACTAACTCTTAGATATAAGTGTCAATTTATATAATTTTAGGTCAAAATCAAATTACTTATTAGTCTTATTGTATTTAGGCTAGATCGTAATGTGAATAAAATGTCATAATATTGCATTTTATTTAAAAAAAAACTTATAGTGAGGACCTATTACGTATTAGTTTAGTTACTGTTATTATTGTCATATCTACATATTCATAAGCTGTTGGTCTTCCCAAAATTGTAAAATAAAATATGTTGCTCCAAGATTTCTATACGAAGGTGATATACAGGGTGTAACGTAAATGGTATATGAAGCCGAAGGGAGGGTATTCAGGATCGGTAACTGAATAACTTTTGTTCGACGACTTTTTAACTTTTCATACATATTGTACCGGTCTGCTGATCGATTTGTATGAGACATTATTTTATTTTTTATTCGAATAGTAGAACAAAAGTTGTTGAGTTACCGATACTGAACGAACACCCCTCCCTTCGGCTTCATACACCCTTTCCGTTACACCCTATATACTCATTCCGTGACGCAATGAGTATCAACTGCGAACTCAGACTCCACACATACATACCTACTCAAAACTGTCAGACTACTTATAGATAGACTTATAGTTAAGTCGACTTTTAATTCAATATCATAAGTATAACACAATCTATTCATGTTACCTCAAGAGCTCGGTGGCTCAGTGGTTGGGTCAATGGACTTTCAATACGGGAGGTCCCAGGTTCGTTTCCCAGCCAGGGCAGCCATGTTCCAATGAGTTATCCTCGGATTTTCGATGGAAAAACTTACGTACATTTACCGAGTGCTCTCAAAACGGTGAAGGAAAACATCATGATGAAACCTGCATGCCGTAGAAGAAAATATCATAATATACCATTTACGTTACACCCTGTATAGACTTTTGGAAATTGGCAGGAATGTGTTAGATATGAATAATACCGAGCCTTTTTATCTTTATTAGTGTTTGTTGTAATAAGTATAATGCATCTAGGTACCTACGTATGTTTACATTATTTACTTATATTATATGAAGATAAGGCAAGACGAGATGACGTAAGTAATCTCAAGTAGGTTACATCTGTTAGGTTAGGTGGATATTAAATTTTTCTCTACTAAGTATTTACTTAAGGGCCTTCCATGAGCCAACTAGCGCCGCCAATCTTGAAAAAATAATATTGCTATTTACAAAATGTTTATTAGGATGAATACTATTTTTTCAATATAAGTACAATACATGGCATAATTGCGACAAGCTAAGTTGTAGTTCACAAATGTGCCAAAACGGCCGTTTTACGCAATTATGCGAACTACAACTTACCGATATTGAATCACGTTATAAATAAGCATTTAAAAAATAGTATTTATCGTAATAAACATTTCGTAAAATGTTTTTTTTATTGAAATTGATTATTTTGGAAGATATTATTTTTTTAAGATTGGCGGCGCTATTTGGCTCATGGAAGGCTCTTAATAATAAAGTAAATTATGTATAAATGAAAACAAGTTTACCTTTTATTTACTCCAAATAGCGATTAAATATGCAAGAACCGCCGCTGCTGATATGTGAAATTATTCAAAACTTCCAAACGAAAATTGTTAAAGAATTAATAATAAAATAACAACGTAAAAATTAAAAGTAACTCGACGCTATCGAGAAACGCAGCTTCTTCTTGAAAACTTTCATCTTTCTCTTCACGAAAGGATCCACTGTTGTGGACGTCTTTTTGGACGAAAGTAAAATTAAAAAGTTCCTAAACACACTTTATATGCGACCTTTTTACAACAAATCACTGGCTGAAAACCCGAACCGCGCACTGGCCATCAAAAAAGCCATTTGCCTTATGGCTGATTAGAAAACTTTCGCGGCAAAATTCGAAAATAGAACGAGCCAACAAAAATGGCGTCTCGCGACGTAACTCGTAAGCTTGGACTGCTATTTTGACCGTTCTATGCTCTGGTATTATTTATTTTATTGGAAAATTAGCCTTTAATGGCCGGAACTATCCGTAAAGAGATCTTAGAAGAGCATTCGGAGCCCACGCGAGACACACGACTGAACTGAACAGTCCTTTTCGTCAGCAAACATTGAGCTTAATAATTTAAGACGAATGTACACAGTTCTGTATATGGCTCATCTCTGGTGTCACAGATTGTACATTTGTGACGCATTCGGATTTATATTGAGTTGTTACTACATCTCTCGACAAAATCCGTATTTCTTCAACTCCAAACTACACTTTGATGCACAAAGACCCGTGGTCCCACTGGTGGGTCCACGGGTAATTTTTTCACTGTACACTGCACTAGATATCTTGCATGAGACTGCTAACATTAGGCGAACAAATGTTTTTCTCAATTACGACCTGGACCCTCGCAAATGTATGCCTACGAGCCTCATTAAATTACCTACCTCATTGAATATAGAAAACTTAAGCAGAAGCAGCCTATATTAAAGTTTATTATATGAGTAGGTACAGTCGACAGCAGATCAATGGTAACATTTTTTTTACTTTTGACAGTTCTCATTATTTGCGTCGTAAGACTTGAAATCAAAATATACCCAAAATCCTAAGTCAGTCCCATAACGAAAACTAATCAAACGATACCGCAAACAGGCAAAGCAACGGGCTTGTTATATTTTAGAGTTAGTAGAGTTATCTACAGGAGGCAACAAAAGAACCGAAAAATACCAACATAGGTACACGCCCCTGAAAAACATTACACTCGTTGCCGTAGTCGGGTAAAAAGGTATTATTTACTCTATATGACATACGAATCTACATGTAGCTACAATTCGATATAATTTCATTGTGCACTTAGACACTCCGCCTACGACGTCTTTGTTCGAGCGAATATCAAGAGTCGACACCTACGAGACTTATGGTAGCGAGCGAGTACATAAAAACGGTAGCTACAAGGCTCGCGATTGCGCAAAAATCACGAACATTTTGACGTACCTGTCTACTCGCTATCGAACGAAAATATCTTACCTTTTTAGATTATTTATTGCCAAAAAAAAATTACTACAAAATAAAACTAACTTAATATATATAAAAAATACTTATGAAATAAAACTACAAACTAAAGAACGAACACGTCGTCGAGGTCCCCGTTCTGTGGAATGGTGCCCAGGACGCTGGCAGCATTATTTACTACCTTACATATTTCCGCCATCAAAATATATTGTACTTATTGGAAGTAATTTGCACAAATTTCTAAAAACGTGAGTTTGTGCAAGCCTTGCGCAAACTTACTTACTTGAACGTGTGTGGCCAGCATTATAGTTTCAGATTTCCCTTAGATACTGGACAATCGGGGGGTTCACTTGAAAATGGCGGGAAACGACGGTTGCAAAATTATTTGATAATTTTTGTTATAATGTCTACAGTGGCTATTTTGTGTTTAATATCACATTAAGTTAATCAGAAAATGTTCGCGAGTGACAGTATGGTGAATTTATTGAATCATTTGAGCAAGATCTGAAGTTTCAATCTTGTATCAAGAGTTCCCGCTACAAGCTCGGGAGTGAACGTGACTGTCGAGCTGCTTCGTCCAGAGTGATGACGCTACGGCGACTCCTCTGGATGAAGATATGAAGACGCGGCTACCCAAGGTGAAGACGCTACTGCGACTCCTCTGGAGGAAGATAGAAGACTATATACTTATATTGAATTTTCTGTAACATGACATTGGCAAATACGAACTGTCGAGTCCATTATTAAAAAAAAAATACTGACCAATCTCGATAGGTCACCCTAGCTATGAAAACCATTACCTATAAGATAATAACAAATTACCACTTACCAATCAGCTTTCTCCGATCGAATAGTCAATTCCAATTAACTTTAGCCACTAATGCAATTCACACCGTACTTATCTATTTAAATTTTCCTATAACACTTCATATTAAATACCTACACTAGAGTTAAGTGTGTAGTTATCTATTTACAATAACAATTTTATTAAGTAAGTAAGTACTTAATGTAAAACAAAACCGAAAACTTCAACACATATGGTAATATCGAAAGTATTCTGTAAGAAGACCAATACTTCCTTCTCGCGAATTCTTAGCGATAAACTGAGATGTTACAGAGATGATCGCTTATCATTTGGATGTTAATGATAAATATTTTATGATTACAAATATCTAATCTCTATAATTTCTGAGTAGGTAGGTACATAGGTATCTTATCGTCAAGATTTAAGTGAGTTGGGGTTTCCCTATTGCCGGTAGGGTTAGTAATGGTGTTCCTAGTTCAAGATACTTAAGAGCCTTCCATGAGCCAACTAGCGCCGCCAATCTTAAAAAAATCATATCTTCCAATATAATCAATTTTATTAAAAAAGCTACGTTCACATTGTTTATTGCTATAAATATTATTTTTTAAATGCTTATTTGTAACGTGATGCAATGTAGGTAAGTTGTAGTTCACATAATTGCGAAAAACGGCCGTTTCTGGCACATTTGTGAACTACAACTTACCTACATTGAATCACGTTACAAATAAGCATTTAAAAAATAATATTTATAGCAATAAACAATGTGAACGTAGCTTTTTTAATAAAATTGATTATATTGGAAGATATGATTTTTTTAAGATTGGCGGCGCTAGTTGGCTCATGTCAGCGTCTTAAGTATAACAAATTATCCACACTTGCAATAAAAGATAACTCTTGAGTTTAACTTAGTCCCTCAAAATTCCATACAATTTTCTCGGGTTAAGAGGATAACCTAGAGCTATCCTTTGAAGAAACACTGGATTATCCACGAGGTTATCAAAGGCTGGTGTGCGTGGAATTTCAGTTAATTAATCAGTAATTAAAGCTACGGCACTAACTGCTAAAATTAAACGTCTAAAAAATATAGCAATCTTGGGGTGCCTATTTAGAGACTGATGAATACACGATTGGGCAAACTTCACTCGATATAAGGTTGAGATTTTCTCAAAAACTACTGGTCCTAATTTAATAATTCTTTTACAGTTACATTGTTTTAACTTTTATCTATCAAACAGTGAAATAATTTTTGCAACAGTTCAAGTAGTTTTTGAGAAAATCTCAATCTTAAAAACTCTCCTGTACTTACACCTTTCTCTGTGTTCCATGAAAGCATTGTTCTTCGAGAATTATCCAAAAGCTTCCGCATTGCTTTTGTTCTTACTTGGAAAGTTCTTTGGAAACTTTCGCGGTTAATCCCAGTGACAAGTCAATCGAAGTACCTAGGCTACCTTCTGTTGCGGAGCGGAACTCTTCGGTTTTTGGAACCAAAGGTATAGATGACAAAGAATATAATAATAGATAGATATATTTTTAAATAGGGTGGTTATAAGTACCCGTCTAAGTACTTAGGTTATATATACCAACCTCAGATCAGGGAATAAGAAACTGATCTGAGATACCAACACATTTTCTTTTTTCATCTAGGTATTATTGTTCCGTGTTATATATTTATTTGTTCCGTGTTATGTGTCATATATTTATTAATTACTATACTTATACTTAACATAAAGGTACACACTATACACTCTTTAAACCTACGTCTAACGGAAAGGGTTCAAGACAAAGTCAAGTATACCGCAGCACAAATCAAGTGTCTTATTTTGTAAACAAATATGATCGTCTAATTACCTGTTGTGATGTAACACTGTAGGAACTGATTGATCGAACCTGTTCATGATTGTGAAAATAAAGAGATCCGATCTACTAAAAATAACAATGCAGTAATCACAGAACAGCTTGAAATGTTAGTAGGGTAGGGTAGTTTTTGTTTACAAAATAAGACACTTGATTTGGGCTTCGGTATTCAAAAGTTTATTTATTTTGGTATTTATAATCACCATCGCGGTACAAATTTAATAAAGTTGTTTAGTTACCGATGCTGAAAACCCCTCTTTCAGCTACTTTATGTTACACACAACTTAGGTATTATCTAAGCCGAATGGAAGGTTCTCAAGTAGGTAAGTACCTATATCGGTAATTTTAACTGAACTGAATAATATTAATTTGTTATATCTATTGAAGGCCACGACCGGGTAAACGTAGCGTGGGACGCCCCTCGACCAGATGGAAGGATGACCTTCGCAAGATCGCTGGCAGGGACTGGATGCAGAGGGCCGAGAGTCGGGTTGATTGGCGCGCTTTGGGAGAAGCCTACGTCCAGCAGTGGACTGATACGGGCTGATGATGATGATATCTATTGCTTGACTTA
This sequence comes from Tachystola acroxantha, assembly GCA_963506565.1. NCBI lineage: Eukaryota > Metazoa > Arthropoda > Insecta > Lepidoptera > Oecophoridae > Tachystola > Tachystola acroxantha. The sequence continues at coordinate 5,395,810 of OY735894.1, read as the reverse complement.
AAATGTACCTACTTAAAGAAAAATGGAAAGTTACAAAAAGGCAACCATAACACGATTATTTTAAAAATCCCAAGCAATATTTCCATCAAACGAAATCAATATCGACGCAATAACTTTTATGGCATGGCAAGGCAACCGCTGCATGTTCAAAGTCCAATGGAATAAACCGGCAAATAAAACGCGAAACGAAAACAAAAAGCTGGCAAATCGTGCCGTCGCGTGCGGGATTCCATTAATCCCGCTCGCCCCGTCCGCTGTTCAATAAAGGATGGGTAATTTTTTAAACGATCGTGCGTTAGTGTGCTTGTCGCTTTAAGGGGTATTGCAGCTGGAATACTAAAATTATTGAAATAAAATAACTTCTATACGCATTTACCTGCCACATCCTGCGTTTTTGGTTGAAAGTACATGCTACGTCAAATTCAAATTCAAATTCATTTATTTTTGCTTATTAACTAGGTTCACAATCAAACCATGCAAAATACAAGTAGGTATACAATTCACCCATGCAACAGTATTGATGGGTAGATAATTTGTTACCAGTGAACACTGTCAACGTCAGGTGACTTTACCCAAAAAATGTTATTATAAGTAAAATCACTAACATAGTTGTAAGCAAATTGTTACGACATATTATGGACTTGTGTCTGAAATAAAGATTATTCAATCATTTACTATTTCTTAGCTTGCTCCTTTCGTCTTGTAATTTTTGTATTGTGTCTTTTTTACAATAAAGTACATTGAATTGAATTTCGAGCCTATACCTACCTACTGGACACAGATCTGCACTGCAAGTTCTGAGCTGCCGATGCTCGAAGACTGAAGGCCAGTGATTGTGTATCTAGTCTAGACCTAGGCCGTATCGTATGGAGGAAGTGTGATTATAACTGTCAAAGGCAAAGTCAAATTTCTTTATTGCAAGTAAGCACGTTGTGTACATATTTGCACGTCAATATATTTTTTGAATTTACATTTACACCAGTTTGCAAGGAAAAGGTGCCAACGCTGAGGAGAAAAAGTAGGTACCTATTACCTACACCTTTTTAAACGTTTTATTAAGTTCTTACCTATGCTCCATAATCGCCCACTCGTCCAGCTCAAATAAAGGATGTGTAATTAAGCGGTCGTAAGTAGGTACGCCAGTGTGCAAGTCGCTTTAAGCTTTAACTGACATACAACCATTCTAATTATTGAGACACATCTCATCTTTCTGTGAAGTCATCAATCAATTTTAATAAACTGTTGTTGAATACTAGGTACTTCCTTAGCTACAATGTAAAATGCAATTCGATTTTATAGGTATTCTGTGTCTGTCTTCGTGTGTACATACCTAAAAGAAAAGTGTACAGGGGGTATCAATAAGGTTGAGATTTTGTCAAAAACTACTGGACCATAAATAATTATTTTACAATTATATGTCATATTTTTAACTTTTAAGCATCTATCTTTAAAACTGAACTGTGACTTTCCTCTACGCTACCCTTAGACGTTTAGCCACCCTGTCACTTTCTATCTTAACCTTTTTTAACGAAGTGTGAAAGGGATAGCAACATGATTTAAGGGAAGTGAGGTTGGAGACCGAGATACCACTATGCGACCAAACGAGTCATCAACTTATTCAACGTAAATGTATGGATATTGTTGAATAAGTTGATGACTACGATCTATGTGATGGTGTAAAATTATTGTTTAATTTTTCTTTCAGTTAACGAGCGTCAAGAACGGTGGACATTGTGTATAAAATTGACAAAAAGTATGAGTTATGTACAACGAACCATACAAGAGAGAGAGCCTTGTTAGGCAAAATTAAAGAGCTTAATTAAAATAATTAATAATTATTGAGACATTTTTTATAAAAAGCTATTTACAAAATTTATTGTGTATAATTTTATACAAGTAATAATAATAAAAAAAGTACCTATTTACAAAATACAATAAATATTTACTTGTTAAATAAAATATATTTTTTTTTTTAATCTATAAATGTTTAGGGATTTTTGTACACATAAAGTGACGATGCCAATCCCATCGTACCTATTCTAAATTAACTTAAATTTTATAAAAGATCGAGAACAGCATTTTAGCTGGGCCTGAAGTTGGCTCAGCTAAAATGCCATGGAACATAGAGTCTGGCTAACGAAAGAGTGACCTGAGAAAACGCGGCAAATTCAAAAAATCTACATGTGGTATTACTGACTATAGTAGGAGAAAAATGTTTTGATACTTGAGTATTTTTTTTGTATTTACGACTATCAATTTGTATAATAGTTGCTTACGAAATTAATTTCTAATTTAAGAAACACACCAATTCTTTAAATGTGCATAACCTACATGGTTAACACCACATTTCAAAATGTCGTTTGTTTATAAAGGCTGTGTTTGGTGCGTCGGAGCCTCGACTGTTATGGATGTGAGTAAAAAAACGAGTGTGTAGATATTTTTTATTAGTATATACATAATATTCACCTACTTAACATTCAGTTCATTCAATTTCTTTAACAACATGTTTAATAGGCTGATGATGTTTAATCATCGTAGTCAAAAAATTCAACCTTTAAGGATTCTCCTGTATCAGTGGAGTCGTCAGCACTTGCACTTATTATGAATTCTTCCAATACTTCTTCTGTTATGTGATCTCTTTGTTTGTATTTATTTTCCACAATTATTACATGGTCCGCCATTTTTTCCAATTTTCTGCAGTTATTCGGCCAAACGAGGTTTTTAACATTTTTTCTTTTTCTTTTGCGGGCAGATTAACTGTCTTAATTAGATACCGAGCTTTTGTGGGGGCGTTTTTTTCTGGAGTGCTTCACATCCTTTCATTCGCAGATCCTTCCTTTAAATTTTTTTAGTGTCGTGACACCAACCTCTGCAAAACAAAGTATAAAATGCATACTTAATAATGAAATTTGATGACGTCAAATAACACAACTTTGTGAAATGGAACAAACAAATAAAAAACTCTAAACCGATGCATGCGGGTACATACCAGTTAGTGAAGATGAAGATATTTCTTCTAAGAACATAGTCTTGAGTTACTATTAAACATTTTTACTCCAAATTTCTTAGCGTTCCAACAATGTTTTTAAATTAGCAGAGTCCTTCAATATCTCCAAGATTATCTATAAACATAAGAAAAAGTATAAACATATCGTAAATATATCTAATATTCAGTCAACAAGGATCAAGATTACAAAGTCATACTAACCTAAAAAGTCCGAGATGGCACCTAAACATTGTTTATTTTCATGGAAAACAACTGTTTTATCTTCTCGTTTTTGTTTAAACTTACTGATCATAGTATGTAGCAGCTTTCGTACGTTACTTTTTATTGTTTTACCCATATTAAAGCAATGATTATTGAAAAATAAATCTCCACAACAGACTTTGAGATGTACCTTTGACACTTGACTGACAGCTTAATATTGTTGCCAGATCAAAACTTTTTAGGAAACTCCAGGTCACTCTTTCGTTAGCCAGACTCTACCTACATCTAATTTGTATAAACCTAAACTATTGATAACATGCTCTCTTTTAGTCGCGTACCGGACACATTCCATCAAAATATGTTGCAAATCTTCCTTGGTCCCACAATCTTCGCAGTTGGGAGAATCAACTTTGCGCATTAGGAATGCAAAAGATTTTGATGGAATATGTCCGGACCGCAATCTATGTGCAGTAATTATATTCTGTCTATAAAATATTTTATAAACGTGACTTGGCTGTATATTTTAGATCCCTTGGCCTCAATTCGGTAACAATAATAAAATCATCATCCCCCACCTGACAGTAACAGACAATGTTGCCAACTTGACAGATTTCCCGTTAGATGTAGCGAATTTGAATGAAGTAGAAACGTAGTTTAACGGTATCAAATTTTCTAACGGAATGACTGAATTCAAGTAAATTTACGAGTAAAAATGCTCACGACACATTAGCCTTTTTAAATATATAATCTAAGAATTAAACGACTGTTTAGTTAGGCTATGGAAATCTGTTGAATTCTGCCGATTTTTTTTATTGTGTGGTTTCTCGGAATTGTAAAAATAAAATTGACAACACTCAAACTGCGCGAATTTCTTCTTTTCGGTCGATTTTCAGCATGAGCGATTTTATTTTTCACGAAAACCACTTTTCTAATTGATAATCTCACGTGTAATGTCGTTATTCGACAACGCCGTTTTCAATTCCACCCTTTACGAGGCTCTGTATCTTCAGATCGGAGATACTTTGGCTTTCGCGAAGGATTTTTTCGAGTCATGCGTTTCATCTTTGCCGATCGAAAGTATTCCTAAATCTTTTGTGAATTTTAGTGAACTATCGTTTTACGAGGAGATAGCAGAAGTATTCTACTTCAATGAGTTCCAGTTACTGCTGCTGAAGACGTTTTTCCTGATACTGTTGTTTACTTTGTTATTGATTTTCATTTCGTGGCGAGTGTATGGGAGGCGCATTTCAGAGCGATTTATGAAGCCCGGTGAGTCATTTTACCGCATTACTTTTTAACAGTGACCTTGGCATTGTAATGTAATTAAAACAATGGTAAGTAATCTGTTCTATTGTGTCTAAAAAGGTGCGGCTCACTGCAGCCGCTTACGATTGCGGCCGATGCGATAATACTTGCGCTAGTTGCATTCAGGAAGCGGCGCCATACAATTTTATAGTGCAAGTATTGTCTGCTGCAATAGTGGTAGCGTACCTTAAAGCCGAGACTCGTAGTTTTGAGGGCTAACCCCTTAGCGCATTTCTTTCCCGCTCAAATAAAGGTACAACATTCTCCCCAAGTTAGTACAATGTGTTCATGGCTCCTACAATTTGTAAAAGGTATCTTTGTGCTCACCTATCTACATTGTATCTGTATGCAGAGTTTTATTAAATCTGTCAATTACATAGACATAGATATCTACATGTCAAGATAACCTTATCTGTATACTAAACAAAAATATTATCTTTACAGCGACGTCGGCCACCATCGAACAACTGAAGGAAAGTGTATCAAAGCTGAAACTGCCTAAAGAACACACTCCACGAATATAAAAACCAAGTAAAAATAAACCGTGAAAATGGCAGAAAAAATTAAGAAGTTTTTCCAAAGGAAAAAGGTAGATGCTAAGTTTAAATTGGCTGGACGTGGACATAAACTCAGTGAGGCATCTGTCAGCAGTCAGAGCTCTTTGTCGATGAAGAAAGAGCCGGTGGTGAAGAGATCGGGACTCACGGAAGAGAGTAAAGTGGCAGCCGATGCAGCATTGTCTAGACTCCAGCTGAAGAGGGAGAATCCTGCATTTAATACTTCTCTGGCTGCTATTCAGGTATAGTGTTTTCGGTTCCTTCTGGGGCAGTCGGGTAAAAAGGGCATTGCTATTTAATATGAGACACAAACAAATGACAATCTACTTACTTCAGGCACAAGTGAAGAGAGAATTGGAGAATGAAAAGGCATCCACTTCCACATCATCTAATGAAGAAAGAGATTGTACTGTTAAAGAAAGAAGAGAGGAAGAAGTAGATTTACCCCAAAACTTTGTGGCTTCGGGCGTTTTCTTCAGGTATTATCTTTTTAAAATCCTATTCGTTTATTGCATGCAAATAGATTGGGTATATTAGATGTTATTTGGTTTGGGCAATACATTATTTTGAGTGTAGAGCAGAGCGTAAAATGTATGTAAGTATTGTTTTTATTCAAAGAAAAAAAAACAGGAAAAAATACCTACTGATGACCAGTTCAGTATTTTATTAATAAATGAATAAATTCGTTTCATATTCTTAAATAAAATAGGTACTAAACTATGTTATGTTATGAAGAGATCGCTTTAAGCGATAAGACCGTCAATTGTGATACTAACTGTATTAGCCTACTTCTTTTTTTTTTGCAAAAAAAAAATATTTTATCTTATCTTATAATATAATAATTATTAACAATTGCATTATTATTAATATTCATTTAAAATTACAACATAATGTGACCAGGATAGAACCTGGGACCTCCATATCGTAACTCCACTGCACCACCTAGCTCTTTTGTACACCTATATGAGAGAAAAAGATCCTATACAGCAGTAAAAGCAAGTAACAAGCCTTTATAATAATCATCATCATCAGCCCGTATTAGTCCACTGCTGGACGTAGGCCTCTCCCAACTCACTCAACCCGATTCTCGGCCTTTTGCAGCCAGTCTTTGCCAACCACCTTGCGAAGGTCATCCCATCCATCCATCTGATTGGGGGGCGTCTCACGCTACGTTTACCCGTTCGTAGCCTCCATTCGATAGCTCGTCTACCATCGGTTTATAACATTAGTGTTATGGGATTTTCAGATGTCCAATAATAAGCAACGACATTCTACCGCGCGATGAGTGGAAGAAAAACATAAAGCTGTTCCTTTATGAACAGTTGGCGGAAGAGAGAGGCCTGACAGCCTGTCTCATCATACAATCCTGTAATACCAATAGGGAAAAGGTATTTCTTTCATGTTCTTTGTTGTGGAGACTCTGGACAGGTATAAAGGCCAATGTAAAAATTATTTCACTGTTAGATAAAAGTGACAACTATGTAACTGTAAAGAATTGGTAAAATCGGTCCAGTAGTTTATGAGAAAATCTCAACCTTATTGAGGCCCCCCTGTATACTTATCCCTGTCTTCTTGTGTACATACTGAAATTAAATTCAATCTATACATATAATAAGACTGTAAAAAAGCTGTGTCTGTACATTGGATATTTTTTGAAAAGAATAATTGTAATGTGTTTTAGGATCGATACTGATGCCAAAACACTAATTTTTAGAATTTTTGTCTGTGACTTTGTGCAAGTATCACGCCATAACTACTGAAGGGATTTTGATGGGAGTTTCGCTAGGAGATAGCTGAAATATCCGGACAGCTCATAGGCTATAAGCCATGGCGGTATGTGATGTGGAAACAAGGATCCAGAGAGGAAGATCTGCCTCCTGATCTCCTCCATCCTCCTCCTCTACGCAAACGAAGTTGCGGGGTACAGCTAGTTGGAAAATAAAGTACCTATTTTATCTTCAGGTCGACACATGCGTGGAAACTTTATGCAAGTATTTAGAGAACATTGTGACTTATCCTGAAGAAGAGAAGTACCAGAAAATTAGAATGTCTAATCGGTAAGTTTGTATTAGTTAACAAACATACAAACTTTACATTCAACCGAACCAACCAATTTGTAGTGATTCCAGATTAATAATTACGCTAATATGCAATATTCCTTTGTTTATTGGACATTATTTGGACGTTAACAATGGACCCTTATTTGGACGTTTTCTAAATTGTTTTAGTAAGACCTTTGCGTATCTAGTTGTTTATAGGAGATCAATGATTGCACTACCTTTTTTCTAAGCAAATACGTAGGTAATGTCATGGTTAAATACTACTTTTATGTGCAATGAAATAGGTACCATAATTGCAGAATAGATTGAATGAATCAGATTGTGTGTTAAACTAAACTTGAAGACAATCGTATGATTCGACTGCCGAAAGAAAAATATGTATTAAACAGTTTGATTGAAACTGGTAAAGCTTTGTCTTGATAGAAGTAACTCATAATAAATGTGATATTTATAAAAAAACAGTACTTATTGCATTGCTTTTTGTATCAATTTTAATTTTTGCCACATTCCAGAGCATTCCGTGAACGTGTCCAGTCAATAGAGGGTTCGATGGAGCTACTACTAGCAGCTGGCTTCACTCAGCAGAAGCTAACAAGCCCCGACGGATCGGAGGAGGACTATTTAGTATTCAACAGCGAAAATGTGCCTTCGGTCGAGAGCCTGACGGTAGGTTTACACTACGCTGTTAGTCATAAACATGATTATTAGATTAGTCATAAACGGTATTCCACGAGTAAGCCGTCGAAACACTGTTTAAAGGAAGTGATGTTAAACTGAGTTTATGGCTAACAGCACATAATGTTTAAATGTGACCCATTAAGCAAATAGTCTGTTATATTCGGACTAGCCTGTGTTACTTATAATCTAATACGATCCACTTTGTAACAAATATCATTTGTCAAATTCTATGAATAAACTTTCATAAGCAATTTCCATAAATTCCACTATAATTCTCATCAATTCTATCACAATGTCTACCAATTCAAAGTCAAAAGTCAAATTTCTTTATTGCAAGTAAGCACGTTGTGTACATTTTTGCACGTCAATATATTTTTTGAATTTACATTTACATCACTTTGCAAGGAAAAGGTGCCAACGTTGAGGATAAAAAATTCCACAACAGTATTCATCAATTTCACCATAACTCCCACCAATTCCACAACAATTCCCACCAATTCCACCACAATATCCACTAATTCCACATCAATACCCCCCAATCCCACCACAATATCCACCAATTCCACTAAACATCACCAAATTCCACTATAATATCCACCAATTCCACTACAATATCCACAGACGCTAATCGACGCCCTCCGCACCGCCGAGCCCATTCAGCTGGAGCTGGACCGTAACCTGCAAGTGCTGCTGCCTTCACAAGCAGCCAACAAAGTGCAGCTGCCTCCCTCATTCTATGCACTCTCTTCCGAGGAGATGAAGCGGGAGCAACAGCTAAGGTTGGTAAAATAATAGGGTTATGATCATTTTTATTATTATTATGGCGTAGTATGATAGTGGATAGGCAGAATGCGAATGATCTCGCTAAGAAAATAGACAAGGTGTCCACCAAGATCACCAAGCTCAACGTCGCTATTAACACCAGCATTAGGTCGGTATTCCTTTGGCTTTCAGTGTATTTTATTTTTATTTATTTATTTTAAGGAAGATTTACAGCTACAATAACTTTAGGTTACTTAATAATGTCTAGAAGCTAATTACAAATCTCCACCTATAGATAGCAAGATGTGTCTCAAGATTTAAAAAAATAAAAGTGACTTAAATAGGTACTTATGTTAAATTTTTTATATAAATCTAAAAAATAAATATGAGTTTCTGTAGCAAGTATTGTAAATGGTGCCTTTTATTGCAAGTAAATACGCCATTCAGAGCTCGGTGGCTCAGTGGTTGGGTCAATGAACTTGCGATACGGAGGTCCCAGGTTCGATACCCAGCCAGGGTAGCCATGTACCAATGTGTTATCCTCGGGTTTTTCGACGGAAACGCAATTAAATTAAATAATTAACGCAATAATGCTCCATCTCTTTTTAGCAAAACGGTTTTTGATCAGCGACGCGGAACTCGGGATGCACGGATGATATTAAAATAATTTTAGTTAGTTCCTAAAATTGTGGTTTTTTTTAACAAAATACCATCTTGGGTACAAAGCGCGCCTGATCACGCTGTCAATGACCCGGCTGACACGCGATGCGTAGTAGGTACGATGAAACACAGAGAAAGGTGTACGGTGGAACACAGAGAAAGGTGTACAGGAGAGTTTTTAAGGTTGAGTTTTTCTCAAAAACTACTTGACCTATTGCAAAAATTCTTTCACTGTTTGATCGATAAAAGTTAAAACTGTAAAAAAATATTCAATTCTGTCCAGTAGTTTTTGAGAAAATCTCAACCTTATTGAGGCCCCCTGTATACTTATCTCTGTCTTCGACTGTACATGAGAGTTTTTAAGGTTGAGATTTTCTCAAAAACTACTTGACCTATTCTTTCCCTGTTTGATAGATAAAAGTTAAAACTAGTAGCTGTAAAATAATTATTAAATTCGGTCCAGTAGTTTTTGAGAAAATCTCAACCTTATTGAGGCTCCCTGTATACTTATCTCTGTCTTCGACTGTACCAACAAGATTTATTACCTGATGAAAAATTAGGGTGTTTTTTGTAAAACATATTTTATTGAAAATCATTTCAGTTTTGATACATGTCATTGCAGGACTGAAGCCATTGAAAGAAGTCAAATGCTACGAACTAAAGCTATGAGAGAAAAGGACGAGTTGAGGGAAATGCGCAAATACAAGTTTGCTATCATTAGGATTCGCTTCCCTGACGGCATACTGTTGCAGGTAAGTCTGTTTACTGTAAGGTACAGATTGACAAGGATCTTTTGGCAATGGTTGGATGACATTGAAAGGGCGCTGTTCGCAACGAAAGGTAACGTTTTACGAGATTGCGGCGTTAGTTCCGATTTTTTCCGTCTTGGTCTAATACAGTTGTCACACCGCCGGCGAGTAAGCGAGTAACTATCGGCTATTTTCTCGCTCAGAAAACGTACAACAGATAATACATTCCGTGTAAATAAAAGAGACGCATATATGAAGGTCTCCTCGGCGTTGGCACCTTTTTCTTGCAAACTGGTGTAAATGTAAATTCAAAATATATATTGACGTGCAAAAATGTACTCAACGTGCTTACTTGCAATAAAGAAATTTTACTTTAGTTCATCGCCGACTGTTCACACCGCCGGCGAGTACTCGCTGGACTAGTTTGTCGTCGAGCGATGGGATATACTCGTTCAGCGATCAACTATAAAATATATGTCGCTGAGCGAGTATCGGTGCGTTTCTTTTGTTTACACGAAATGTATTATCATTTGTACGTTTCTTCAGCTAGAAAATAGCCTATAGTCGCCCGCCCTTATTCTACAAGCGTAACGTAAATCTAGCCACTTTGCTAGAATTACTGAATTTCTGTAATACTGATAAACCGATTTTTTTTTAAGCTTTTCTTGCCGCAATCTGTCACAGGGACATTCAGCTGCACTTTATGAATTTATCCATTGGCTTGCGCGGTACGAGTGCAGTGACTAGTCCGCTGTCGAGTTTCGCAGCAAATCTTGTGGAGCTTTCCTCTTCAATCTCCTGAAGACTCTCCTACTGCTGATAAACCGAATGAATAAATAAATATCATTATTCCAGGGAACGTTCTCAATATACGAACGTTACAACGAAATACACGAATTCGTTCAAGAGAACTTAGAACATAGCGGTCTGCCCTTCGTGTTAAACACTCCGACTGGCCACAAATTACTACTAGAAGAAGACGCCAATAAGACACTTATCGACCTGCGGTTAGTACCGGCGACAGTGCTCACATTCGCTTGGCACGGATCCGTCGTAGAACAGATTAACAGTAGCCCGAATAAGGACGTGTTTTTGAAGCCCGAAGTTATGATTTTGGTGCAAGAAATGTAGGATTCGGTTCAATTTAGATAAAGACAGAAGATGCATTTTTTAGGAATGAGACAAGGATAGAATACGTTATTGGAATTTGAACGATCAGTAAGCAACATTTGATGTTTCTTAAAAGTCCGAGCACATTATGTCGGGCCGCAGCGTGTCGGGGCGGAGCGCAAAAATCCACTCAAATCGCTTTAATACAATTTGTATGAACTATCGCACACTGTGTCGGGCCGCAGCGGCTCGCATTATTGCACTAATGTGCTAAATAAGCATTTTGCGCTGCGGCCCGGCATAATGTGCGCGAAGCATTAAACAACACAATTTTATATAATGTGGATGCTAGATATTCTTAATTGACAGTTGTCAGTTTCCTTGGGTTTCTCTCGCTAAATTAAATCTTCGCTAACCAAAACGTCCTGTTTACTCTAAGTCTAGAGACTCATTATGCGGAAAGTACGCGACGGAATTCACAAACCTCAAGTCAAAAACAGAACTTCTGCTTATAGCTGTAACGCTGCTTTCAGTCTGGCAGGAATGAGTCCGCCGTCGAAACAAAAGCGGGTCACCGCTACAGGCTAAAAGCGGCGTTACAGCTATAAGCAGAAGTTCTGTTTTTGACTTGAGGTTTGTGAATTCCGTCGCGTACTTTCCGCATAATGTGTCTCTAGACTTACACAATCTAGCATAAAGGTTGTCGCAGATGTAACGCCCCGTAACGGTATAAGCACCGCCTCAACTCGAGTCGTTCAGTAACTCCATACTGCAACGCACAGTAATCGCCTCCATAACGGCATCAGCATCGCGTTATTTTGACAACTGGTTGACAGCGAAAAGCGAGGCGGTGCCGAGTGGGTACGTATGCGGCATCGCTAAAGCTAGGATCCCACGGCCCGCCTTTTCACAGGCCAGACCGCGCCAGGCCAGGCCGTGGGAACAGTGCATTCGTTGTGGCCTGTTGGCGCCCGTCCGATCCGTCGGAAGTCTTTTGGTTCTTTAGGCGCCTGTCCTGGCCTGTGAAAAGGCGGGCCGTTGGATCCCAGCTTAAGAGTGACCATAAAATTTAGATTTGGCGTTCACATCAGAATTACATCTAATATGTCACGTGTTCCAACGTGATAAATTAAAATCCCGATATTTTAAACCGTGTCTTTTTCAAACCTATGTGATAGTTGATGAATTACGAAATTGTCAAGATGTATTGTAAAGGTGTTAAAAACCCTATTATATTTTATGTAAATATATGTGATGAATAAGTAATTGGTTTCCGAGAGTTTTAGTTCATGTGAATATGCATTGCCTTTTTTACTTTCAACCAATACATTTGAACACAATAAAATCAGTTGTCATTCTAAAGTTATAATTAACTTAATTTATTTTAATTTAAGAACATTTTGTATATCGAGGTTCACTTAAGTTGATTAAAATAAAAACAATGTTAACATTTTAATTATATTTTTATTTATTTCATAGGTTATTTCATACATTCGACATGTTACACTTATAAGTGAAATACACCAAAATCCATCTAGCCTATAGAAGGCCATATAATGTCATTTTCGTTCTACTGAGGTTATGCAACCTTATAGTATACGCGAACGTTTTATATCAATATTTATCGAGATCCATATGCGATACTGGGTTTTATCAATATTGATAGTATAGTATGCGATATTGATGGATCAATCCTTGTAATTGATCAATCGAGCTAATATGTGAAAAAGATATAGTATGCTCAAGAAATAAAGTTGTTGATATATATATTTGTAACCCTTTGGGATTGTTTATTTCAATGAAAAACTTAAAAAGTCCTTGACCATCATTTGACCCATAAAAGTAGACTGTAAACTCATTGCCTGTATTCAATTTCGTTTTATGTCAATCATGGTTGTTTTTTGTCTCTACGCAGCAAACTCTGTCTAATCTTGTTCAGCCTACTTTTGTTCATTATTTTGCAAAATAACGAAAAAACCTTTCTGATTAGAAAACAAAAATATTGAAATTCTTTGTATGTCGTAAATTATATATCTTAATAATATTGCTATTTCAAAACTTTGTACCGAACTGTTATTCATAATTATTATATAATTCAATAAAAGTTTTAATTATTGAAATTAGTTGTCTATAAAATAGCTAGAAGATCGGGATAAAAAAGTTATTTTAAAAATACCTCAAAATATTATTTATAAAGTATCGATTAATTAAATCAGGCGGCGGCGTGTCCTTCGGCGAGCTCCTCCGGTATCTTGTTGTCTATGGTGATGGACTTGGTGCAGTCCTCCGTCTTGTAGATGCCGACGAGACGGTGGGACACTTCGAACATGTTGTAGCGGAGCGAGATTATTATGAACTGCGCGTTTCTCGTGCGCTCCTGTCAAAGGAATAGACTAGGTATTATCTAGACAACCATACTATGGTATGGTTCAAAAGGGAAGATGACACTAGCTAGGCTATTTTAGGGACCCCACACTGGCGTCTTTTGAGCGTTGATGTCTTGTCAGCGCCCGCGCAGCGTCGACGCGACGCTTGCGCGGCGGCGCCTTCACGCCACTTTGGACCATTGTCGTGTAATGTAACATGTCTAACATTGGCGTTTAACATGTCATCGCATGTTTATTGCAACCGTGTCGTAGGACTACAACGCTCAAGCCGCGCAAGCGTCGCGTCGACGCTGCGCGGGCGCTGCCAAAGACATCAACGCTCAAAAGACGCCAGTGTGGGGTCTCTCTTGAAAGGGTATCTTAGTTCAAGCCCGGTAAATCATACCGTATATCACGGTATGGTAATCTGGCAAGGAATAGATGTCGAAAAACAGCGCTGCACACCTCGATGTCAGCTTAGCTGAAACTTACCTTTTGCCACCACTTATCATATAACTTTATTGTTTATTTGATTTTTGGTTTTGTAATTGGTGTATGGCAATAAACTTATTTTCTAGCTAGTTTATTCTTAGAATTATAAGGGACTTGATAGTCTCAATAGTTCTAAGCGCATGGCCACATTGACAAATAAGGAGTTCTAAAGAAACTATTGAGTAATCTATGGTTTTATGTGTTTTGCAAGGGTGGTAATGTACGGTCGACCACAGAGAAAGGTGTACAGGAGAGTTATTAAGGTCGAGATTATCTCAAAAACTACTTGACCTATTGCAAGAATTCTTTCACTGTTAGATAGATAAAAGTTAAAACTTGAACTTTAATAGTTCAGTTCAGTAGTTATTGAGAAAATCTCAACCTTATTGAGGCCCCTGTATACTTTTCTGTCTTCGTGTGTACCTTTGCATGTGAAAAACAAAGTCTCTCTCGTAACTCTGTGATATCGTTATCTAAAATCACTAACCTTGATATAATTGGCGACGATAGATACGTTTTTAAAGTCCAATGCTGCGTCTATTTCGTCCAACACGTAGAGCGGCGTGGGCTTGTAGTAATGTAACGCGAACACGAGTGCTAGAGACGATAGGGTCTTCTCGCCGCCGGACAGGTTCGATATGTTCTTCCACGACTTGTTCGGGGGACGAACACTGGAACACATTATTATTTTTACCCGACTGCGCAAGGAGGGTTATGTTTTTCGAGTGTATGTATGTATGTATACCGCAGCCCAAATCAAGTGTCCTATTTTGTAAACAAATATGATCGTCTAATTACCTGTTGTGATGTAACACTGAAGGAACTGATTGATCGAACCTATTAATCATTGTGAAAATAAAGTAATCCGATCTAATAATGTGAAAATAACTGCAATAATCACAGAACAGCTTAAAACGTCAGTAGGGTAGGGTAGTTTTTATTTACAAAATAAGACACTTGATTTAGGCCTTGGTTTATATGTTACAACTAGAACCCGAAGTGTGGCTACGCCTAGTTTTAGCCGGTTAGAACTAGGTGTAGCCACGTACGGTGGAACACAGAGAAAGGTGTACAGGAGAGTTTCTAAGGTTGATATTTTCTCAAAAACTACTCGACCTATTGCAAAAATTCTTTCACTGTTTGATAGATAAAAGTTAAAACTATGTAACTGTAAAATAATTATTAAATTCGGTCCAGTAGTTTTTGAGAAAATCTCAACCTTATTGAGGCCCCCTGTATACTTATCTCTGTCTTAGATTGTACTCTTGGTTAAATCTAGCATACGCCGATTGTTTTCGGGTAATACTAAGTCTAGCTGGTATCATTCCGGCTAGCGGCTAGAACTAGGTCCAACCAGGCCCTAGTGGATAAAAAAAGCTATAAAAATGATGGCTTCATGAAATGAAAAGTTTCCCCGTGTAAAGTTGGAGATTTTTCTTGAAAATTAGATCATATTTAACGTATAACACGGCTTATTAACGTCTTAAAATTATTTTTAAGATTATGTGAGAGTAGTTCGTAACTAAAAGTTGCCACTATTACCTGAAAATGATGCCCTCTGTAAAAGCGTCTAAGGAATCGACCAGTTCTAACTCTGCGTCACCGCCCAACGTTATCATTTGGTACATCTCCTTCAGTTTCGCTGTAATCGTCGTGAAACCTGCAACATTGAAGTATTATTATGGACTTAACACGTTTACAGTCCAGTGCCCCCACTTATGGAGCACGACGATCTAGCTTCAATAGACATGAAATAGATACAAATTTGCAAGCGAAAAATTCTGTCAGCGATGAGCGCATAGAGACGAAGCGGGGGACAGGGGTGCCGTATTAAATCCATATCGATTTGCGCTCATGTGCAACATGACACGGGTGCCCTCCTGTTACAGGTCTATGGGGCAAGTGGTCTGTGCCTGTGCCCCATATGTGGCACTATGAAAAAAGTATGTGCCTACCAGATCCGCACTAAGGGTATTTTTTCTGAAGGTAAGTAAATATGATGTCTTTGGTGAATGATGCTGTCCATTCCCGTCATATTTTCTACAGAAGAGTGCTCCGCCCAGTGTTGAAGTGCTCACATACCAAATTTGATGTATTTCGACTTGTATAGAGATTGAAATAATAGGAGGGAAGTCAAAACATTTTTTTACACACGAGTGTATGTAATAACGAATTTTATTATTTGTGGATTTTTACATGAAAATTACATGAAAATGGCTGGCAGGGACTGGATGCAGAGGGCCGAGAGTAGGGTTGATTGGCGCGCTTTGGGAGAGGCCTACGTCCAGCAGTGGACTGATACGGGCTGATGATGATGATGATGATGATGATGACATGAAAATTTAGGTATACTTTTTACATATTTTGAGGCATCAGTATCGTGTATATTATCTGTTAAGTAAATAATGAATTTAGTACTATTTAAACCTTTGATTTTCACACAATTTAATATTACAATGACAGGGGAAGCAACTGTCAACCCGAGTGTCAAAATACATATGGAAAGAGATGTAGCAATTACCTATTACCTGTATTTCTGAATAGCCTTCCGCCTGAATCACTAGACAAATTAAATAACAAAAACTCCCAAGAATGTCCAAAATCATCTTAAAAAAAATACTATTGGATAAATATGCTGCATAATGTAAGTCGAATCATAGCTTCAATTGCCTGCTTAACTTTTTCATACAAACAAATGTGCTACAAAGCCCACAAATTTAATATATGTAAACTTACCATGATTACATATTAAGTAAGTGCTAAATTTAATTAAGTAAATATTACGTTTAAAATGGCGCCACTACTGGCGACCTCTTCCGGCTCATATAATCTCTCACAATTGAGATTGAGAGGCCGGAAAGTGCTATAATTTTTGTAACCTTTTTTTCACTGAAATAAAGTTTAATTTTAAATTTTTTTTAGCACACAGGCAGTGACGGCTGTCATAGACGATAATGGTGACATTCCATTCACAGTATGGGTTGCGTTCCTAATACTTAACATTATCATTATCACCCCTGACTTGAGTCGCTAGTCGAAGCTCAAAACACAACCCTGTATAATTATCTCACCTATCATGAACTCGTTGGTTCGTCGCTTCTTCACATCATCAAAGAGCGTTCGCATCTCGTTCCTCTTAGTCGTGATGCTGTCGAGCTCGGCCGCGCGGCGCAGATACAACTCCTCTTTAGTTTTGTAGTCCTGCAAATAAGGTCCTCCATTAGGTGTGACCGCTTAGGGTGGATATACACTAGAGCATTTTCTCGAGCATTTCTATGTAATGTAACGTTCTTACGAATTGTATACTACAGATAAAAGCTCAGTTTCCAAAGCATTTCCATGACGTTTGGTTCGTGAAAGGGTGCTACACTAGAACATATCATAGAGCGGCTCGTTGTTCTGTTACAAGTAAATGTTCTAGTCTATACTCACATTTAGACTTCAGGGACCCACCAAGCAGACCCACCGGTGGGTCTCTGAAGACTAGTATGTAGTGTCCGACAGAACTTTCGGTTTCGGCCTAGTTTCGGCCAAATAACGGGTTTCGGTTGCCATCCGACCGAAACTACGGCCGAAACCTAAACTAAGTTCGAGAGCCTATAATAAGCGTATAACGTTAAAAGCGTAAATAATTTATTTGAAATAAGGGAGTGATAATATGTATACCGTAGCCTAAATCAAGTGTCTTATCTTGTAAACAAAAACTACCCTACATTACTAACCTTTTAAGCTCTTCTGTGATTATTGCATAGTTATTTTCACAATATTAAAGCGGATTACATTATTTTCACAAAGATGAACAGGTTCGATCGATCAGTTACTTCAGTGTTACATCATAACAGGTAATTAGATGATCATATTTGTTTACAAAATAAGACACTTGATTTGGGCTGCGGTATAGTGCGGATTACTTCAAATATCAGAGACTGGAATGGACTTAAAATTTTGATAATGGCTAAGATAAGTTGGTTTCTAAATCTAGTTTATCTTTTCGTTAGAGCAAAGTTACGGTTAAGTTGCGTTGCACGGAAGCGTCGGTGCGCGAGTCCGAATCGGACTTGGCCAGTTTTTTCCTCTAGATGTACGGAACCGTAAAAACTATCGCGTTACCTGAATAGCCTGTATATTAGGTTTAGCGTCTCCGAGCCTGGCCTTCTGCGCCGCCAGCCGGTTCCTGAGCTCGTCCACCAGCGCCTCCTCCAACTCCTCAGGAGTGTGGGTCACCAGGGGATCGGGCTGCTCCACGCCGGGGATGCCTTCCAGTCCTGGGTCTTCGAGCCTCAGCGCTCTGAGCTGTAGATGGGAAATTATTTGTTTGAACACTTTTACTTAGAAAACTTTTGGCAAATGACGGACAGTGGAGTCCGTAAATAAATTAATTAAACAAATTTATTTCGGCAGTGTCTAACGACATCGTCTCTCCACCTACGCCGAGGTCTGCCCCGACGCCGGCGACCGTCCGCACCCATTCTGTGACAGTCCGGGCCCATCGGTCCGGCTGCATGCGAAACACGTGGCCCGCCCAGTTCCACTTCAATGTAGCTGCTTTGCGGGCCACGTCTGCTACGCCAGTTATCGATCGCAGGGTTGTGTTTCTGACACGGTCCGTTCTCCTCACACCCAATATGCTGCGTTCCATTGCGTTGGCAAACCTTGAGTTTGGACGTCTGATCTTTAGTCAATGACCATGTCTGGGCACCGTAGGTTGGGAGACCTTTGAACAGCAGTGGGACTATTATAGATTACCAACAAAAAAATCGGCAAAATACAAACTCTTACCTCTCTGTCCCACATAGGTATCTTAGTAGTGCAGTCATGAATAGACTTCTCCATCTTTTGGACTGCATTGTTCGCCTCCAGGCGTTCAGATTTCACTTTGTTCTGCTTGGATTGCAGTCTGGCTATCTCTTGTCGCAGTCCGGTGAACTCTTCTGTGCCTTCGTTGATCTGTTCATCTAGCTGAAATTTTATAAATTTTAATGAGTTTTTTTTAAAACTGTCAACCATTTTTGAGTTCCATAGATGACATCAGCCAATTTTTTTTTGTATAATTTTTCCCAGTGGTAAAGGAAAAGATAGGGCATACAGCCTGGTCTGTAAAAAAAATACATACATATACACGAAGATAACCTAACCTAAACCTAAGCACAACCCTCCCAAACCCCTAAACGAAATAACTCAACGATTCACGCAATCATCGAGTTATACAAGGAAATCTTGCTAAGAGCACAAAACTTCACAAACACGACTTCTTTCGAGCACTCCCTCTATGATAATATTATTATTATTATAGCATACCTCTTCCAACTCTTTCTGGAATTTATCCGTATCCAAACTGAGTTGCCTCTTTTGGCTGTTGAGACTCTCCAACGTTGCCTCGGTGTCTCGAAGATCAGTCTCCATTTGGGTGATTTTGTCCCTTGATTTATTCGAGTTTCTGCAAGCAAATTAAGGATTACATAGTCTCTCTTAGCCAGAAACGTGACTTAGAACTTATTCCACGGTCCTGAGCATATGGTATGAATTCCAACTTGATACGTTTACACGTTTATGAGAAAGGGAATTGCTTGACAGACAGACAGTCGGGCATACAGACGAACAACAAAGTGATGCTATAACGGTATGCCCCCACTGCTCGGGCAGAAAACTTCCCTTACATCGAGGGAGCTCGGGCAATGATCCACCACACGGGCCCAGTGCGGATTGGCAGATTTCACATGCCTTAGATTTTTTTTCTTCTACAGCATGTAGGTTTCATCACGATGTTTTCCTTCACGGTTTTGAGAGGACTCAGTAAATGTTTTTCCATCGAAGAAACCGAGGATAACTCATTGGTACATGGCTGCCCTGGTACCGCCAGCCGCCGAGCCCTGAATGGCGTATTTACAAGACTTGCTACAGAAACTCATGTTACACTGGAAGCCAGAGGAATACCGACCTAATGCTGGTGTTAATAGCGACGTTGAGCTTGGTGATCTCGGTGGACACCTTGTCTATTTTCTTAGCGAGCTCATTCACATTCTTCCGCAGGTCCTTCACTCTGCCGCCGGCCACCGCAGAGATCTCGGCATCTACGCCGTGCACCTCTTCTTCTACCTGCAATTGACAAGGTCCAAAAATTATTAACAACCTTAAAGAAAAATACCATTTCAAGATTTTGTCTCTCTGAATACGTAGAATTATTTTCAGAATTTTTTCGTACATAAACAGCCCGATGGGCCCGGACTGTCACAGAATGGGTGCCATCGGACAGTCGCCGGCGTCGGGGCAGACCTCGGCGTAGGTGGAGAGACGATATCGTTAGATACAGGGATGGGTGGCTGGAAGAGGCTCAGGACAGGGATGGATGGAAGAGGAGGGGGAGACCTTTGCCCAGCAGTGGGACAATTTATAGGTTTACAAAAAAAATCCGAGAAAAAAATTGTTTTCTGTCAAATTAGGCATTCCGGAAGTACTGTGGCTCTGGCGTAGTAGGCAAAGGGAATCTAACACATACAGCCAAGTAATACATTGTATTTTTGTTTGTAACACTTTTGCAATGCTTTCTAGGTAGTCAGAATCATATTTGGCGAGTCCACAAGAAAAATGGCAACGAACACACTCTTATGGTGATACTTCACTTGGCTATTCGTATTTGCGTATTTGTCATAATTGCCATGTGTGGTTGGTTTGCTTGACAAAACATTCGTCTTATTTGTATGTACGTCAAGTATTTGACAAATACGACAAACATCCAATAGCGAATACGACAAGCCAAGTGAAGTGCCACCATAAACAAATACCGAAAACGTCCGAAACATGGGTATTCACCGATTTTGGAACGACACTATTTCGGTAATGTGACGTCATCGTCCCTTTTTAATTTTCACGATCTTAACTTAATTTTTAAATAAGGAAAACGACGTTATTTTAATAAATTAATAAAAAAAAATCATAAAAAAAATTAATAAAGAGGGGTAAAAAAT
Source organism: Tachystola acroxantha (assembly GCA_963506565.1). Lineage (NCBI taxonomy): Eukaryota > Metazoa > Arthropoda > Insecta > Lepidoptera > Oecophoridae > Tachystola > Tachystola acroxantha. The sequence goes on along the minus strand of OY735894.1, from coordinate 5,374,898 downwards.
TTAGAACTTGTCGATACATTTGAAAGACGCCGTTGTAGTGACGGCGCCGCCGCGCAGGCGTCCTGTCAAGGCGCGCTAGTGTGGGTATCTTTGACTGCATAGCTCACCTCCCCGGCGTTGTGTCTCGCCTCCTCCAGCCTCTCCTCAGCCGCTCTGAGCGCCGCCTCAAGCCGGCCCTTCTGCTGCTCGTCCACTCGGCTCGCGGCGACGCGGCCCTCTTGCTGATCGATTTGGTTCTGCGCAAATATTAAATAGCGAAAAATGTGAATGTGATAAGTGTGAGAGCTCAGTGGTTGGGTTAGTTCAATGGACTTGCGATACGCAGGTTCGATTCCCAGGCAGGGCAGCCATGTACCAATGAGTTATCCTCGGATTTTTTAATGGAAAAACTTACGTACATTTACCGAGTGCTCTCAAAACGGTGAAGGAAGACATCGTGATGAAACATGCATGCCGTAGAAGAAGAAAAAAATCTAAGGCATGTGAAATCCGCCAATCCGCACTGGGCCCGTGTGGTGGATCATGGCCCGAGCTCCCTCGATGTAAGGGAAGATCTGTGAAATACATTCGTACCTGTAAAACGGGCACTTGTTCGGTCAAACTCCTGAGTTCCACATTGAGCTTGTGCAGTGAGCTCTTCCCCTCGCGGATGCTGCGCTGAGCTGACACCACGGAGTCTTCTAAAGTCACTTGCTCGCCACGAAGCTGGGTTAACCTGCGAAACGAGGAATTAACACCAAATTACATACATACATTATGTATGTATATAGCGTGATCTTTATCTTTAATGCGGCTGCAGGAAGTACCAAAAAATTAGACATACGTACTCCTATATACAGGATGATTGGAAATTCGATACATTCCTTGAAAGGGGTGATACTAGAGGTGGTTTGCAACAAATTAGGCCCTATTAACGAGGGGTCGAAAATGAGAAAAAAAATTCAAACCTTTATGACCTTTTATTTTTGAGTTAAGGGGAATTTTAGGCATGCATTTTTTAAGGTAATCTCTACTTTATCAGCTTTCAGAAAAGTATTATTTCAATGCTCAGAGTGGAGCAGTTTTTTAACATCAATTTTTTTTTGTGAACAAGTAAATAAAATTAAAACTACCGTAACTCAGAAACCACTCATTTTCGACCCCTCGTTAATAAGGCCTAATTTGTTGCAAACCACCTCTAGTATCACCCCTTTCAAGGAATCAACATGCACCCGTACATACTCATGCTGTGATTGTAGGAGTGACATAGGCTATAATAATTTAATTAAATTAATGATGCAGTCGTTTTTTTAAACAATTTCTGCTCGTTAATAATAGTTTGATCTATTGCTGTTATTCAAAACCTAATTAAACCTCACTTCCGTTAAATCATGCTGCTAGCCCTTTCACACTTCGTGGCGTAACGTTCACGTTTATGAATACGCGCCTATAGTTTTAATTCTAAAATTAATTGCCATATACCAGTTGTCACTTACCTCTCCTCCAGCTCCGCCAGTTTGTTCTCATTGGCCTGTATGACCCTGGGGTCCTGTTCGCTGGTATCCTGCTGCACGGAGCTGGACATGCGGCCGCGCATCACACTCCTACCGCCACCGGACATCGTACCTAACATTCAGTTTTAACTGTTATAATCATCATCATCAGTCTATTTATATTGCCCCACTGCTCGGGCACAGACCTTCCCTTACATCGAGGGAGCTCGGGCCATAATCCACCACGCGGGCCCAGTGCGGGTTGGGGGATTTCACATGCCTTAGATTTTTTTTTCTACGACATGCAGGTTTCATCACGATGTTTTCCTTCACCGTTTTTGAGAGCACTCGGTAAATGTATGTAAGTTTTTCCATCGAAAAAACCGAGGATAACTCACTGTAATACATATAATTGAATTGATAATCTAATTAATAATTAAATGAAATGTATAGTGCATAGGTGATAAACTGTAATGCTATACTTTTTAATGAATAAATAAATAAATAAATAAATTGGTACATGGCTGCCCTAGCTGGGAATCGAACCTGGGACCTCCATATTGCAAGTCCATTGACCCAACCACTGAGCCACCGAGCTCTATCAACATCAGCAGCAATCAATTTAAATTAATTTATTTAATTAGTAAGAAAACATTTATGGCATTACAGATTCACCAAAGCGCCACAAAATAACTGTACACAATCTATGATGGAACATCTGTGTTCCAAAGGTGTACAGGATAGTTTTTAGGGTCGAGATTTTCTCAAAAACTACTTGACCTATTGCAATAATTATTTCAATGTTTGATAGATAAAAGTTAAAACTATGTAATTGTAAAGAATTATTAAATTCGCTCATGTAGTTTTTGAGAAAATCTCAACCTTATTGAGGCCAATCATCCTGCAGCGGGAATACAACTACTAAAATGACATTGCCAGATTGCCCCACCATCAACCGCATGATGTACAAGATAACGAATAAATGTAAAAATATCTCCGTTTCTTATTAAAATTATTGGTTTAAAATAAAGTTTTGTACATCAAGCGAGTCGAAAAAAACAGCTTAATTAAGAATTCAGAATATAGTAAGAAATTGAAGAGAATTATTCATTGTTTTTGTTATACTTCTATAGGAGTTGCGAGAGTAGTAGAAAATGATACTGATTATGATTATGCAATATGAAATCTGTATAAGTCCCCAACAAAATGATAGGTACAGCTTAAATGGTCACGTAGTTTTGTAGGTGGGGCAAAACTCCATTGAAATGTGGCAATGTCTTTTCACGGCGTATGAAACAAAAAATAGTAGATCTTACCAGCAATCTCAATGACATCTCCATTCTCAGTGACCACTCTATATCTCGTTTGGCCATACGCAATTCTGGAGGCCTGGTCCAAGTCCTTAGCGACCAGAGTGTCGCGCAGGGCGTAGTAGAACGCTGGCAGCACTCTGTCATCTCGTACTCTTACTAAGTCGAAGAGACGAGGCACATTCTGTGGGCTGCAAGAGATAGGGAGGCAATTGTATAAGTAGTTTTGATTGTTGTTGATTTTAGTTTTCTCTGATGGTTTACTGGGTTCAATAGTTTTGGTATTAGAGTAAGGGTCATTTTTGAATGGTAGTTCAAGCCGGATACTAGTCCTTTACGTCAGACACTGGCCCTTCGAGCAAGATACTGGCCCTTCGAGCCAAATACTGGTCTCCGTCTGTCTCAGCCTGTGTCCGTCTGCCTCAGCCTGTGTGCGCCTGTCTCAGTTTGTCTCCGTCTTTGTCAGCCTGTCTTCGTCTGTCTCAGCCTGTGTCCGTCTGTATCAGTCTTTCTCCGTCTGTCTCAGTCTGTCTTCGGCTGTCTCTCCATCTGTCTGTCTACCTATCATACACCCAGCATCCAAAAGCAACTCACTATGTGATCTTCCTCTCGTACTGGTGCCTCAAGTGTTGCTGCTTGTCCAGCGCGATGAACGTGGCGCGGCCGATGTCGTGGCGCTTGAGGTGCTCGACGCACGCCTGCGCAGTCTCCACCGTGTCCACCACAATGTTGTCCAGAGCACCGCAGCACGTGGATATAGCTATGTCGTATCTTGTGTCTATGCCGCCGAGGTCGCCCTACAAAATTATTTAGTCTTATCAATTCGGTCAAAATTTAGCTGAGGGTAAAATCTTATAGAAAGCATTCGCTTCATAGCCAGTGGGTCACATTCACACAAGATTTTAAATGGACATATGTCAGGCATATTCGGGTAAAATCTTGAAACGGTTCTGGAAATATACCGTTTCAAGATTTTACCCGAATATGCCTGACATATGTCCATTTACTCTTCCATATTGGATGGGCCCATGAAAATCTTGTGTGAATGTGACCCTGGCTAGGAAGCGAATGAATTTCTGGGGTCAACCTATCCGAAACCAGTAGACTACAGTCCTTCCCATGCGCTACAAGGAAGGAGTATAAAGGAAAGGGAAGAGCACAAAAGATCCCAATGGATCGAAGCGCTACCACACTGCCACGTCTTATTATTATTATCTATTTATTTACACATATTCTTATTTAATATATTTAAAAAAAATATATATATACAAAATAGCCACCCGCCGGCACCGGGATTCATATGCATCCAAACTGCGGGAGGTTAGGATCCCAGAGTGAGGAACCTCCTCACAATACGTGCCGTGTCCAGCTGCACTGCCTTCTGTATCCGACTCTTGACTGTCTAGCGAAAGTCTCTTGAGATGTTGCTCGAGGCTCTTCGCTATTAAACCGTTCACGGTTACGACTATCGGAACAATTATGGTTGAGTCCACATCCCACATGGCGGTAATCTCGTGAGCCAAGTCTAAGTATTTACTTAGCTTTTTATTTCCGGCCTTCACGAGATTCTCATCATGGGGGATGGTGACATCAACCAGAATTGTCCTACGCGACATTATTATTATTACTGGCACCCTATAAGGATAAGATAAAATCAATGCCCCCTGTCCATGCTTACCAATCTCCCGAATATGCCTGGCAGGTGTCCGTTACTCTTCTCCCTCATGAGAGCGTCCAGCACTCTGTTACGGGATCGGTTCGCGCTCATTGCTTGACGCGACTCCTCCAATTGGGCCCTGCGATGTAATAGCTGTTAATCTAAGCCCAGGTCAAGTTCTTAAAATGTGTTTTGCGAACTTGGCACTATTTACACGAAACTTAATAAAGGCGGAAACATACTGTTACAAGGCCATGCGACGCGATGCGTATTTAACGTACAATTTTCATCCGCGCCGGGTCACGTCGGGTGTTAATAATGTGATTTTGGGTATAGAAAATGTAACAATTTGATTTGTTCAATGGCGTGACGTTTTAACAGTATCTTTGCGCCTTTAATGAGAAATCCGAATAAATGCCAAGTTAAAAAAAAACACTTTTCCAAGAAGTACTTTCTAATTTAAAACATGATCAAATGAAAAACCCACAGTAATATTTTCGTAACAAAAACATACAGACTTTTCGTAATAAAAACATGTATTATTTGACGATAATTACCTGCCAATGTTGAAGTTAATTTACTGTAGTTTTTCATGTAAGTAATTATGTTTTAAGTTAGAGTTATTCAGAATTTGTATTACGCATTATCCATGCTCGGTGAACTGAGCCAGTTAGTAAGAGCGTGTCACGGAATGACAAGGTCGCAGGTTCAAGTCCTGCCCACGGCAAGAATTTTTTCATCATGTTCTAATTAGAAGTTATTGTTTAGAAAAGTAATTTTTTAACTTGGCATTTATTTGGATATCAGCAACAAGAACAAACACAAACAAGATAAAATACATATACAAACATTTAAAACTACAGCACATGGATGTCCATCGTCTCTGCCTCCCGCTACAGCTATGTAACGTTATAGACACTTCTAAGTTATGTTTACCCACCTCAAAGACCTGGCTTCATTGGAACTGCTGGACTCTTCTCTCTTCAAAGCCTGCAACTTGGTTTGAGCCTCGTGCAACTGTCGCTCATTGGTCGGCACTGTGGTTTCCAACTCCTCTTGTTGACTGTGAAATAAACAATACAATATACGTAAAGACGCGATACGTACGCGCCACAGGTCAATGACCGAACGTTCACGGCAGGTCACGCGAAAAAGCAATTTTTTTTTAAATACATTATATTTGAAACAAATGTTTTTTTTTTAAATAGAGGTAATGTACTCCGGTATATCATACATACATTGCGGTAGTTATGGCTTTAGTTTAGTTGTTTGTTTGCATAAAAAAGAAGTTAACTGACTTCAACAATTATCTTGAAAGAAGTCGATGTCGTTACTCAACTGATTTCTCTACCCGAAGGTTGGAAAGAATCCTTAAGACCGCTATTTTGGTAATTTCGCGTCCTATAGTTAATTTGTCTAAGGGTAAGTATAACGGGTAAACCGATGGGGAGACCTCAACCTTAAATTATTATATATAAACGGATATCACTCACTTATATTGTTAAAGTCGGCAATTAGACCGACAGTTTCGACCGATTTCGATGGTCTTTTTCAAGTTTTTATAAGTGAGTGATATCCGTTTATATATAATAATTTGTAGTAATGGCTCACTATAGTTTTAATTCTAAAATTAAATTATTATGTTTGTATTAAAGTTAAAGTGTTAAATAAGTAATATTTCCTGACGTGGTTTTGTTTTTAAGTTAATTTAAGAATAACGTTACCTCCGGTACCTACGACTCATTTGTTTTCTGGATCCATTTAGTCCGCCTGGCTCTTTAGGTTAAAATTATAACATAATTAGAGTTTATATACTTTGTCTATGTTTTGGGGTAGACTTAGGTTTTTAATAATAAACTGTGGATATCTGTATAAAGAACCAATCCTATTTTAATATACCAACGAACCGCCTGTACGAATATTCCGTAACAGTACTTACGCAGTTTTCTCCCGCAAATCCCTTGCAGCTTTCTCGTAAGCCTCCTTCATCTTGGTGAGCTTGTGTTCCTCCTTGGTCTCGGTGCTGAGATATATCTTGAGCTCGGACTCGGCCAGTTTGAACGCCTGGTTGGACTCGTCCACTATCTTCTTGAGGTCGATAAGCCTGGCCTGCAGACGGTCCTTCTGCTCTTGCAGACCTTGGGTTGTGGATCTGTTCAGCGTATTAGAAGGGATAATCAGTTTTATTTAAGCGAAAGCTGTTGTTTAACGTCATGTGTAATGAGAATTTTAGGGCCAACCAGCCAAAGTTAGGTAGCATTTTGAGATGTCAATCATTTTGGATGGCGGATCGATTGCATTAGTATTTGTGTAACTGTATATTTATGTGATTGATAGGTATTTATTCACAAAACAATAAAAAATAAAAATAACTATTATAATATTAACCTAGAAAATATAAACTAAACTAAAAACTATATATACAATAGGTCGGTTGAACTATCTGAATGGCTTAGCATTACAGATAGTTCAACCGATCCCCGTTGTCCGGCAACGTGCCCAAAATGCTGGCGGCATTTCCCCTCTGGATCGCTAGGCTGATCCTTTGGGCGAAATACAGGCAAGCATTTTGGTCACGCGTGGACTCCATGTGATTGATTAAATAAATATGAATATAAAATACTTAAGTGATAATATAATATAATGTGAAATAACTACTTAGTATATATAAAATTAGATGACAAAATAATATACTTAAGTAAATTAATTGTAATATATTTGGAAGAAATAAATGGTTATTAAAATTGAAACATTTACGTGAATATTCTAAATAAATTGACTTTAATAAGAGGATAAGGCCACATCTTTTGATTGCGTTAACGTAGAAGTATATTTATTGAATTCCATATTATACAATTATTATTGTGTTGCAAATCCATTAACTACATAAGTGAAGGACTATAATTATGTAATATTACCTAACACCAGCCATAACGGTCTCCAATTCTGCTTCCGCCACTCTCTTATTATCCGAGTGTCTCCTAAGCAGCATCTCACACTCGGAAATCTCTCGTCTGTTTTTATCAGGTATCTGAAATGTTGCAAGTAAAAATACATTTGATATCAATAATTATGTACAGTGCGCGAGGCGTAAGCTCAGGTTTACATTTGTGTGAGTGATAGCGGTGCAAGAGGTGATTTTGTTGCGTTTGTATTGCACGCGTCGCGCCTCAGGCCGAATATCACTCTACACTATCTGTGTGCACGCACACAAATGCAAACCTGAGCTTACGCCTCGCGCACTGTACCTAGTTATTAAGTAATTATGTTGTTATTACTTTAAAAGTCAAATCTCTTTATTGCAAGTAAGCACGTTGTGTACATTTTTGCACGTCAACATAATTTTTTGAATTTACATTTACACAACTTTGCAAGGAAAAGGTGCCAACGCTGAGGAGAAAAATTGCAAAAAACTCTCAGCAGCACATCTTTTAAAATAATGATAACTAGGTATTACACAACTATTACTAATCTAAACATTATCCTTCATGCGGAAACGGCGAAAATATGGCTTATTCCCATTGATCTCCTATAAACAACTAAATACACAAAGGTCTTACTAAAACAATTTAAAAAGCGTCGAAATAAGGGTCCATTGTTAACGTCCAAATAATGTCCAATAAAGCAAATGAGGGTCTATTCATCCGTTTGGACCTTCTTTGCACTCGGACATTTTTATAAGGCACACTGTGATAACGCCATCTATTAATACATTTTGTCATCACTCTTGATCAGCCTACCATCTCCTTAATTACCTTAGTACCTATAAAAGTCGTACAAAGTCGGCGCCCCCTGGTGTCGACTCCTACGCAATATCGAAGGACATTCAAGTGACCTTCAGTCTTTATCTGTCAGTCGTCGCGAATTGATGTGATCCTGATTATACTGACTCCGATTTAATTGTGATCGTGAACTATTGCGGCCTAGGCTTTGGCGAATTAACGTTGAGGTCTGGCCTTAATCGAGTGGCGCGTTGAGCTCTCGTGGCTTCCATTCGTCAGTGAAGACGGTTTATTGTTGTGTCCCGGGCCCGGGAGAAGGTGGTGCTGAAGGAGTCCAGGGTTGCAGCGGCTCCTGCGAGCTCTGCGGGGATTTGGCCAGGTATTGTGCGACTTCCTTACACTTTGTGCTCCTCTCAAGTCTCTCCTCACCCGAGTTGCCGACGTCCCGTCTTTCCGCTGATCTTAAGGTTGATTGAAATCCCGAACGAAGGTTTACGACAGGTTTGGCGCGACCACACTGTGTATCTAGTTATATATATGAGATCAATGCTTACTCCACAATAAAAAGCTTACCAGCTCCAATTCAATGCGCTTCCCTCTCTCTTGCTCGAGCAATTGTTGCAAGTTCCTTCGCTTCTTCTTGCCCTGTGTGGTGTCAGCTTGCACAGTCACTGTCTTCCTCTTACAAGTTTGTAACTTCTCAGCGGTTTCCTCCTTCTTCCTATGAAGATCGTCGTATACTCTGCAATAAGATTTTTTGTTTAGTTTTAAGGCAGTTGTTCGACCGCCGGCGATGAGCAAGTAGCAAGTAAAGCTATCAACTATAATAATAAAATAATGTTTATTTTCTCACCACAAACAATAATTCTATGATAGATATTTACAATTTTGCACTTATATCTAATAATTGCTTGTGGAGAGACTAGTGCCTAAACTAGGAGTTAACCTATAACTTAAGACACCAGGCTCCACCATTTCTTAATTAATTACTGGTAAGTAACATGTGCTTATTCATTCAGTTTAGCATATATATAAGCTTAGTAAATGATGCTTATTGGATGACCAGTGACTTAAATTGAGCAAGTATGAATGTGGGTACATCGTAGGTGGGTGTATGTGTGTGAGAGAGAGAAGGATGAGGATGTGTGTTGTGTGTAGGGGTATGTGAGAGGGTGGGTGTAAGAGTCTCTAATGCATAACTTTCAGTATGTTCCCTGTAGCATCGTAGTTTAATTCTTGTAACTATAAAACGAGTAGGCGAGAGTGGCGAGTATAGTTTTGTAGCTCGGCTATCAGCGAGTGTCGCTGAGCGACGGGCGATTACTCGCTTCACTCGAACACGCGCCAGTGTAGCTCAAAGTGTGGGCGAGTGTCGCCGAGCGAATACTCGCCGGGCGCGGCGGTGTGAACAGTCGGCGATGAACTAATAATATATGCATCTCTTTTGTTTACACGGAATGTAGTATCTTTTGTACGTTTCTGGGCGAGAAAATAGCCGGGATTTCTCGCTTATTCGCCGGCGGTGGGGCAACTGCCTTAAGGACTCGAAGATTTGTCTTTATCAATGTTATGTCACAGAGTTGATTACTATACAGGGTGTAACGTAAAGGGTATATGAAGCCGAAGGGAGGGTGTTCAGTATCGGTAACTGAACAACTTTTGTTCTACGACTTTTCGATTTTCGCGAATTTATTTTTTGACATTTCATACATTTCGTACCTGTCAGCTGATCGATTTGTATGAGACATTAATTCATTTTTATTTTTTATTCGAAAAGTCGTAGAACAAAAGTGGTTCAGTTACCGATACTGAACACCCTCCCTTCGGCTTCATATACCCTTTACGTTACACCCTGTATACCTACGGCAATTGGGCAAATTAAGTTTTCTTGAAATGAATAGGCCCCTTAATGCTTAAATATATAAATTTTTATATTTATGCCATTCTCGGAGAACATGGATTTTGAAAATGGCACGAAAATCAACTTACTGAGTTCCGGCCCTGAGTTCAGTATTTTTCTCCTCTAATTTCCCCGTGAGTTCGTTTAGCTTCTCGTCCAATCTAGTGAGACCATTTTTCAACTCCGTCAACTCAGTTTCTTTGCCTGCAATTATTTTGTTAGTCTCGTGTCTGAAACATAAATAATACATAAAAAAAAATACCCGCCTGCCAAATATTTAAGCCACGTTGATCAAATTTTGTCACTTCTGCCGAGTGCTCTCAAAACGATGAAGGAAAAACATTGTGATGAAAATTGCATGCCATAGAAGAAAAAATTCTAAGGCATGTGAAATTCGTCAATCCGCACTTGGCCCGTGTGGTGGATCATAGCTCCAGCGCCCTCGATGTAAGGGACCTTCCCTTGTGCCCGAGCAGTGGGGCAATATAAATAGACTGATGATGATGTCACTTCTAAAATCAAGACGAATCTAACGACACCTCATATGTTAAAATCCATCAAGCCGAAGAATTAGACGTGCATACTTAAACCAAAGTCCAAATCAAGTGTCTTATTTTGTAAACAAAAACTACCCTACACAACTAACATTTTAAGCTGTTCTGTGATTATTGCATAGTTATTTTTACATTATTAGATCGGATTACCTTATTTATGCAATGATGAATAGGTTCAATCAATTTGTTCCTTCAATATTACATCACAACAGGTAATTAGACGATCATATTTGTTTACAAAATAAGACACTTGATTTGGGCTGCGGTATATGTACATCTCGAGAGCTCGGTGGCTCAGTGGTTGGGTCAATGGACTTGCAATATGGAGGTCCCAGGTTCGATTCCCAGCTAGGGCAGCCATGTACCAATGAGTTATCCTCGGTTTTTTCGACGGAAAAACTTACGTACATTTACCGAGTGCTCTCAAAGACGGTGAAGGAAAACATCGTGATGAAACCTGCATGTCGTAGAAGATAAAAAAAAATCTAAGGCATGTGAAATCCGCCAACCCGCACTGGGCCCGCGTGGTGGATCATGGCCCGAGCTCCCTCGATGTAAGGGAAGGTCTGTGCCCGAGCAGTGGGGCAATATAAATAGACTGATGATGATGTCACTTCTAAAATCAAGACGAATCTAACGACACCTCATATGTTAAAATCCATGCCGAAGAATTAGACGTGCATACTTAAACCAAAGTCCAAATCAAGTGTCTTATTTTGTAAACAAAAACTACCCTATAAAACTAACATTTTAAGCTGTTCTATGATTATTGCATAGTTATTTTTACATTATTAGATCGGATTACCTTATTTATGCAATGATGAATAGGTTCAATCAATCAGTTCCTTCAGTGTTACATCACAACAGGTAATTAGACGATCATATTTGTTTACAAAAGATTGATTTGGGCTGCGGTATATGTACATCCACTCGAAAAACATAACCCGCCTTCTTGCCCAGTGGGGTAAGAATAGAGACCCTACACTAACGTCTATCAAGCGTCGACGTCTTGTCAGCGCCCGCGCAGCGCTGAAGCGACGCTCGCGCGGCGGGCGGGCGGCGCCGTCACACAAACTGCGTCTTTCGGGTAAATCGGTCTTTCTGTCTTTATAAGGTTTGATTTCGTGGAGGTATATAGTAACCAGCGACTTCGACACGCACCTTCGGGTGCAGCTAGTGAAATCATAATCACCAAAACTCACATATACTTCTGCAGCAGCGTATTCCTGGTTCTGAGAGCCGTGTTAGTAAGGTTCATCAGTTCCACTGCCTCTCTCATCGGTTGCTCCAGCTTCTCCTTCTCCTGCTCAACCAGCCGGACCCGGTTCAGCTTCTCTTTGCGCATCTCACAGTACTCCTCTACTTTCACTGCCAATTGCTCTATGCATCGCTGGTAACATAAAGCAGTGTTCTTCAATATATTTGACACAAGTAGAAATTTAAAAAATAAACGGAAATATATTTTGATTGCGTTGACGTAGAAGGTTGGTTTTTTCACGGCTGCATGAGGTTGCAGACCTGAGTATTGGATATTAATTCAACCTGACACGTCCACGCGTTTCTGAGAAAAAGGTCTTGACAGACAGACATACAGACAGACAGACAGACAGACAGAGGGACAAAAAAGTGATCCTATAACATTTCATCTGAGCGCCTACGTGCCTCGGGGCGCACGTTAAGCAGTTGGTCCCGGTTGCTGACGCTTGGCAGCAGTCGTTAGGCCACGTCAGAGGTCTACGGGCGGTCTGTATAACTCTGACAATAGGTTTGGTCACTAAACCACACGAGAAAAGAAAAGATTTTAAAAAACGACTGCATTACTTTGATTTTATAGCCTATGTCACTCCTACAATCAAGACGAATCTAACGACACCTCATACGTTAACCATGAAGCCGTTTAGACTGCAGAGCGTGCCAAAGAATTAGACATACATAGGTACTCACTAAACTGAGGCCCAAATCAAGTGTCTTATTTTGTAAACAAAAACTACCCTCCCCCACTAACATATTAAGCTATTCTGTGGTTATTGCATAGTTATTTACACATCATTAGATCGGATTACTTTATTTTCACAACGATGACCAAATTTAATCAATCAGTTCCTTCAGTTTTACATCAAAACAGGTAATTAGACGATCATATTTGTTTATAAAATAATACACTTGATTTGGGCTCCGGTATACATACATACACTCGAAAAACATAACCCTCCTTCTTGCGCAGCCGGGTAAAAAAGAAATTACCTTATATCTCGAAGTACCAATGATATCTTCCAAGTACTCAAGCATTCCTGCATCGTGCTCCGTCTGGCCCTTCGGTTTCATCATAGCTATCTGCTCTACTTCCCCCTGAAATATAAACGTATTATTTTTTAACTTATTAATGGACTCCACAGTTCGTCATTTGCCAATGTCATGTTACAGAATATTTTTTAAATATCGTAAGCTTATCTCTTCATCCAGGGAGTCGCCGTAGCGTCGTCACTCTGGATGAAGCAGCTCAAATTCAAATTCAATTTATTGCTACCATATGGTTAATATTAGGTCTTAATTAACAGAGTTCGCATATGGTACCCTGTAAGGGCACTACAATATTTTTAGAGGCACTACAGTTTTTGTTACATTCGGTTGATCAAGTTATGATTATTATATATTATTATATAATATATTATATAATATATAAGCTCGACAGTCACGTTCACTTCATGTATTATTTTATGACTTGTTAGTTTTCCTTTAAGGGCCGTACATGAGCCAACTAGCGCCGCCAATCTTAAAAAAATAATATCTTCTAATATAATCAATTTTATTAAAAAAGCTATGTACACAATCTTTATTAGGATAAATACTATTTTTCAATATACAATACATATCATAATTGCGACAAGCTAAGTTGTAGTTTACAAATATGCTAAAAACGGCCGTTTTTCGCAATTATGCGAACTACAACTTACCGACATTGAATCACGTTATAAATAATATTATTTATCGTAATAAACATTTTGTACATATTTTTTTAAAGATTGGCGGCGCTAGTTGGCTCATGTCAGGCCCTTAAGCAACGCACAGCTTATGGAGTAAGCCGTATATATTTACATCTCAGATACAGTTTCTGCAAAAAAAAAGTCGCGTCTGAGCCACTCATTTGTTTTTCCATTGTTTAAATTTTCGGCTCTCTCCGTGGAGCGCAGCGAAATTCTTTCCTTCAGTTTTCGAATGGAGTTTTCGAATAATTATTATAAATAAATAAAGCTCTCTGGGAAAAAAATTATTCACATCACATCCGTTGTAACACTTTGGACCGTTCTTATTGTCTGCGTCGTAAGAGTTGAAATCGTACTGCAACCTGTTACCATTGATCTACTGTTGTCCGTACGTAGTAAATTAACACAAAACTCACTTGTAGAATAAGGAATCTGTTGTGATCCAAATCGATGCCGTATGAGCGCAACAACGTAGTCACCTCTCTGAAATTCGCCCTGTGTCCGTCAATGGTGTAGACAGACGAGTTGTCTTTGCCCGCAGTGCGAGCGATCACAAACTCGCTGTTTGGCACCACTTCGAAATCGTCACCTGCCTACAAAAGAAACAGACTTTAAATTATTTTAAAAAAATCGACTGCCAAATATTGGCTTATTCCACTAATCCCCGTTGACAATCCCCGTCAACGGGGATTAGTGAACTTTTTGTTCTTTAATCCCCGTTAACGCCAATTGGAGCTTATAATGGGGATTAATGAACTAAAAAGTTCATTAATCCCCATTACGTTAAAAATAAAATACTAATGTAAGAATCACGTACCTTCTATTTATTATTGGATAAGAACTCACTTATTGATTATTTTTATAATCAAATTGAATTAAATTTAAGCCTGATTACAATACTTAAAAAAATTACTTAAAAATTTACAAAAAAAAGAAATCAGAGTCACAAACGTTGCTACCAACTTTTATATTACCTTGACTATTTTAAAAACATTCAGAGCTCCTCTGAGCCTGAGCAACCGATTCATCACCATTTATAATAAAATCAGATTTTTAACTATTAGTTACGTTTCTTCAGTAAAATGACAGAGCTATTAATAAGAAAACATAAGTACTATAAAATAAAAAATAAACAATAAGTGAGTTATTATCCAATAATAAATAGAAGGTACCTGATTCTTACATTAGTATTTTATTTTTAACGTAATGGGGATTAATGAACTTTTTAATTCATTAATCCCCATTATAAACTCCAATTGGCGTTAACGGGGATTAATGAACAAAAACTTCACTAATACCCGTTGACGGGGATTGTCAACGGGGATTAGTGGAATAAGCCCCAAATATTTAGGCACCTGTGATTAAATTTTTATAGCCTGTCACTCCTACAATCAAGACGAATCTAACGACACCTCATATGTTAAAACCGGTGAATACGGCCCCAGATAACATCGTCAATCGTCATGCTAGTTTATACTGGTTACGTAGTCGTTCGGCTTCACAGACCACTTACCCGATAGACCTGTAACAGGAGGGCGGCCCGGCTCATCAATTAAAGAATATGGTTAGGTTTAAATTACAAACAACTCTTTACTCGGCAGCTTATATTTCAAACACGATTTATTAAAATACGATGGCATAATATCCCTAAAATTGCACCGCCCATCGTGCTCTTTGTGCAAATTAGGCATGGACTGTTGCTTGCACTTCAGATTGCAGTCCCCGTAGATTGTGGTGCCGTCGCTTACACAAAGCGGTGCGCCCCTTGCGCAAGTGCATTTACGAGTATCGCCGACTGTTTTGCACGGTCCATCGTGCACCTTGCGCAAGTCCGGCATCGACTTTTGCGCACACTTCCAGAAAGCAGGGACCGAGGATCGTGCGTTTTTCGATGCGTACATACATACTCACGATACTTTTTAAGGTGTGTCGCCCTCGCCCGGGCTTCGAAGCGAATGCGAACTCGTGTACGATTTGTAAGTGTCCGTCAGTACTCCGGCCGCTTATGAAATTAAAACCTAGTTTGTAGTTCCGATGCTACAGTTTTCAGTTCCAAGAACTTCCGTAGGCGGAGCTGACCACTGAGTTTCAAATACAAATTGTATAGCTCGAAGCGAGCTCGCCTTAGCATTCGATTCGAAACCTTATCGATATATCTAGATAGTAAGAAAGTAGATAATTATTGACTCCATCCATGTATCCATGTTTTCAATGCATAGGATTTTTTCGCATCTTACCAATTAGGTACTTTTACAATTCCTGCCTTTTTTGTGAAGTCTTCGGTTGCTTCACTTTATTGTGAAAAAGTTCCGCCTCCTAGGTTCACTCGAAGTCGGTCATTGGTTCGCGAGAAAATGGTCGACATTTTCTCGCGAACCAATGACGGACAGTTCCGTATAAGTGACGCGATTTGGTGTTGAAACCTTCGGTTACGAACTTTCGGCATAATATGGTGCTAAACTTAACATATAGGATATGGATAACAAATGAAATTATTGGCCGGCAGAAAATATGTACCGATCAAATTGATTACTAGACGTGAAATTGTTTTATAATAATGTCTCAATAAGTTCCCACTATTTTTAAATCTAGTAAAATGAATTACAATAGGAATGGGGAACATTTATTTGCGGACTGATCTAAAGCGCGACGTTTCATTTATTGAGTTAATCAATATGTGTGTATAGGAGTAAGTACAACTTTATTTTTAGATTCAAACAAAGAAAAACTAATGCAATATGTAAACGGTGCAATTTAGATTATTAAATTTTAAAATGTACCTCTATGTATTTTATGTGAATGACTTAAGAAAAACGAAATCAACTAATTTTAACTGTTTATTGCAGAAGGAACGCAATTCTTCTGGACTTTAATTTTATACAATCCATAGTCTAGTAATTAATGGACTGAAAGCGACTTTAATTTTATACAATCCATAGTCTAGTAATTAATGGACTGAAAGCGACTTTAAGCGACTGATTTAAAATAAGTTATTCCGTGTGAAATTTCACAAAACAGAATTGGAACCACTCTTGAAACTAATTACTCTGGACGATATGGGAATGGCAATTTAGGTTTGCACTTCCCGTCGTGCACTGTGTGTAATTCCGGGTTGTGTTGTTTCCGGCAACGGTAATCGCATGGCCCGTAAGAATTACTGCCGTCGCTTAAGCAATGTATATCGGTGAAGTCCGGAGGGCACGCGCATAGAAGTGGCCGTAACACTATGCAAGGTCCATCGTGTACTTTGTGCAAACCCGGGACCGAACGTTGCGCACACCGTAGACTGCAGTTCCCGTAAATTGTGCGATTGTTGCTTGCACAAAGCGGCTTGCCCGGAGCGCATGCGCATTTGTAATGATGACTACTTGCAAGTGCAGTAGCTATTATTGACGCTGAAACTAATGATATAATAGTGTTATAATGGACTACCAATCCTGAGACGTATATATCATCATCAGTCTATTTTTAAGTTCGTACTGCTCGGGCACATACATTCCCTTATATCGAGGGAGCTCGGACCATGGTCCACCAAGTGGGCCCAGTGCAGATTGGCGGATTACATAACTCTTAGATTATTATATGACATGTTCACCGTTTCGAGAGTATTCGGTACGTAAGTTTTTCCATCGACAAAAAAACGAGGATATCTCATTGGTACACATGGCTGACCAGTGGGGCTATTACGGTTCTCAAAACGATCAAATCATACCAAGTCATAGCGAGCGTGACAGGGACAGTGTTATTGCGTTGCTATAGCGGCGTCTCTGTTCTCATGGCATGGTATGATTTCATCGTTTTGAGAACGGTAATAGGGGCGCTGGCCCGGGATAGAACCTAAGACTATGTAAGTCCGGTGACCCAATTACTCGCCGCCGCCGCCGTCGAGCTCTCGCATATTCTATTACAATTTAATTATTAAAAAACACTGAGGACAGCTCTTACTCAATGGTCATTTTCTTTATTTTTTAAATTAAGTTTATACGTCTATTTGACTGATTTATGAGAAATTTCTTGTGTCAACTGAGAATCAAACCGACTAAAATAAAAAATATATGAGCCCTGTAGGTACTTTTATGACACCAATAGGGTCAATCATAAGGATCAAATCTCTCTAATTTAAATTAAAAGAAGACCGTTAAATCTAGGACAGTACGGTCTAACACAGAGACAGGTGTAGAAAGTTTTTAAGGTTGAGATTTGCTCAACAAGCACTTGACTTTTCGATTTCATGTGGACTCTAATAACTATGTACAGTCGAAGACAGAGATAAGTATACAGGGGGCCTCAATAAGGTTGAGATTTTCTCAAAAACTACTGGACCGAATTTAATAATTATTTTACAGTTACATAGTTTTAACTTTTATCTATCAAACAGTGAAATAATTTTTGCATTAGGTCAAGTAGTTTTTGAGAAAATCTCAACCTTAAAAACTCTCCTGTACACCTTTCTCTGTGTTCTACCGTACTAGTAAAAAAATTACAATCGGTCAAGTAGTTATTGATAAAATCTCCACCTTATTGTGGCTCCTAAGAGAGTTCGGTGGCTCAGTGGTTGGGTCAATGGACTAGCGATACGGATGTCCCAGGTTCGACTCCCAGCCAGGGCAGCTATGTACCAATGAGTTATCCTCGATTTTTTCGACGGAAAAGCTTACGTACATTTACCGAGTGCTCTCAAAACGGTGAAGGAAAAACATCATGATGAAACCTGCATGCCGTAGAAGAATAAAAAATCTAAGGCATGTGAAATCCGCCAATCCGTACTGGGCCCCAACTCCCTCGATGTAAGGGAAGGTCTGTACCCGAGCTGTGGGGCAATATAAATAGATTGATGATGATCCTGTATACTTATCTCGGCAACTTATTCTCGGTATTCATGTTCATTTATTTACTTACACAGTAGGAATATCTTCATCATTTTGCCTTTCTAAAACTTCAGCAGCTATGCAGATGCAACGGTGTGATTAAATAAAGTAATCAAAATGATTTTCAAACCTTTTTATAGTCTAATTTCCAACTGTTGACCCATGTAATTGAATTTAGACAGACCCCATTGAGTTTATAATAGCTGTCAATGTTTCAATTATTTATTTATTTTATTAATGGACTCGACAGTTCGTCATTTGCCAATGTCATGTTACAGAAAATTCAATGTATAATAGTGTTCTATCTTCCTCCAGGGGAGTCGCAGTAGCGTCTTCACCCTGGGTAGCCGCGTCTTCATGTCTTCATCCACAGGAGACGCCGTAGCGTCAATCACTGTGAACGAAGCAGCTCGACAGTCACGTTCACTCCCGAGCTCGTAGTGGGAATCT
Organism: Tachystola acroxantha; assembly: GCA_963506565.1. Taxonomy (NCBI): domain Eukaryota; kingdom Metazoa; phylum Arthropoda; class Insecta; order Lepidoptera; family Oecophoridae; genus Tachystola; species Tachystola acroxantha. Next base: position 5,355,981 of record OY735894.1, on the reverse strand, counting down.
TGACCATGGCGCCAAACTTCAGATCCTGCTTGAATTCTCCAATAACTTCACCATACTGTCATTCGCGAACATTTTCTGATTAATTTAACGTGATATTAAACACAAAACACTCACTGTAGACATTAAACTGAAAATTATTAAATAATTTCGCAACCGTCGTTTCCCGCCATTTTCAAAAAGCCTCAATGTTTCAATATTTCGTTCCTCAATTCTAAAGGCAAGTCTGCATAGATAAGCTGAATCGCTACGTTGTGAATGTCGGCATTTACAATACATTTAAAAACATTGCCCTCCTTCTTTTTTCTGGCATCTTGAGATGGCAATCCTATTAATAAACATAACTTAGGTGCGCGTTTAGGAATCGGGTATCACGTGAGTAACGCCGCCGTATTAATAAACAAAACTCAGTTCTCGAGATAACTGTCAAACTCACACTTGAGAACGTATTTGCTAATTGCAGGCGAACCGCGACGTTTACCTGAGTTCTTCCACTTGAGAAAGACATCACGTGATACGCCTTCAAAATTGGTTTATTAATAAATGACATACTTGAGATGGTGATCACGTCTTGAGAGTGTATCAGCTGAATTCGCTCAGACTATTAATACGGGCCTTAATGTGACAAGCGCAAAGTAATAGTGCGTCCTCAAAACGCGAGAATGTACCATTACAAAAACTCGCCGTGTGCTATCGCCCTAATATATTGGACATGCTCTAACTATAAAAACATATTAGACATGGAGTAACTAATATTATATACTATGGGACATGGTTATAAAGAAAATGTAGTAAGGGTATTATAATTATTATTTTAAAAAAAGGTATACATAATTATGTTGTGTAACCAAAGCATTAACATAATTAAGAATTTACTTACCTATTTTTTTTTTTTATGTAGTATTCTTTATTAACAAAGTAAAGCGAACAATAATAATAAAAAAATACTTATAAATAAAAAATTGACGCCATACCCTTTGGGAGAGTGCCCAAAAGGCTGGCGACGTTACCTCGTTGTATAGCCAACGATATACGCTGGCCGAGGTAAGCGTAAGCCATACCCTTTGGTCACTTGACGAGTCAATTAGGCGCGACGACAGTTCCTTGAATAGTCGCCGCGCCTCTGGTCCCCATGGCCCCATGGTCTCTACACCAAACGGTGCAAATATGTAGCTCTCGCTGAGAGCCGCATATTTGCGCCACTTGAGACCTTCCGCGGCACCGGCCGCCGCCCTGCTCGTGAACTGCACATGGGAGGGAGCCAGTGTGTCGGCGCAGGTAGCATCCCACACTAGCGTCCTCCCATGCTTCCACGGTATGAGCGTCATCCCGTCGGGCCTCTTGCCATCGTCATGTGCAATACCGTTCGGCTCCAAAATGGCCGGCACATTGACGGTGGCAAAGGCCCTTTATACACTTACCTATTTTATACACTTCGTTATTTATATTTGACAGCTTAAAAAAGATAACCTAAGGGCATAAAATTTCTGTCTTGCTGTTTAAATGGAAACCCTAACAGCAGTATATGGTAAAGCATGTACCATTTAAGATTTTTTTGTAAAGATAATCATATCAATCAATGATAAGTTGCTGTTTAAAATTACCTAATTTAGAATCTACACTTACCAAATCGATGATCTTACAGAAGTGCACGGCAACTGTGGCGTGGGTGATATGAGGAAACTTGCTGGATAAATGGACCATGGTGGCTACTTTCTTGGAGCGCATCTTCGCAGCTCGGTAGCCAAAGACGAATAGCATTGAGTCAATCACATTGCTCTTGCCGCTACCGTTTGGGCCGATTATGGATGAGAAGCACTGAAAATCGAACCAAATAGGTAATAAAAAACAAACTGCAAAAATATGAACCCCCTATAGCCTATGTCACTCTTACAATCAAGACAAATCTAATGACACCTTGTATGTTAAAATCCATCAAACCGTTTAGGTTAGTTAGTGCAGGGTCTGCCAAAGAAAAGAGCCTTTGATATGACAAGTACAACATTCATCTGTGGGTCTAAAAAGGCGTCATAGCGCAATTCCCTCGCACTTGTTAGGAATTTAGGAAATGAATCGCCATCAAAGGAATTGTATTGCTCAATGACGCCTTTTTATACCCGCTGGAGTCTAACACTGGACTTACCTTATGAAAAGGGCCTAAATATTGTACGCCAGCGTAACTTTTGAAGTTTTCATTCACAATATGGGTTATCAACAACCTCGGCCCGTCAGGATCAAAGGTTAGCGCCGGTTTAGGTGGTGGTGGTATGTAAATATCGCCGACACGTATTCCGCCTTCCTCGTCATCGGAAATGTGGTCTATATCGTCGTCTGGAATGCCATTTTGGTTGGAACAGGACGGGCCGCTCTGGGCAGCGTCGTCCACTTCCATCGGCTCTTCTTCGACCCTTCTCTTCTTTGTTTTAGGCATTATGTCTCAAGTATCACTGTCAATACACAGTACAATGTCTGCTAAACACGTTGTATCACCACTTCACTCAAAACTATTAGAATTAGAAGGAAATTCTATGGAAACATGGTTCAATTTAATTGATTAAGTTAGCCACCGTTGGAAACAAACAAACAAACACAAAAGTGACAGTTGATTTTTTTTTATTCGCAACTCAAAAAGAGTGGCAACAAAATGGCAATGCACGCATAAAGCAGAGCCTGCTGCGAAATTTTTGTAACAAAACAAAAACACATAGTTACCGAAACAAGTTACCAAAACAGCCGGCCTGGTGCATCTGTTTCTTATTATTGTTTCATTTCAAAAATGAGTTCCGACGAAGAACACGTGGCTGCTATTCTAGTAATTTAGATATTTTTCACTATTTCCTACCTGTCACAGGGCATCTACTATTTTATGTATATTTTTAACTCTACCAATGTAACATCCCAAAGCACCGGTCTTTCTGTAATTAAACGAATAAAAAACAAAGTATTTTCTGTATTCCACTCCATCATTGTATAACGAACAATACGTCTTCCTCTAGTGAGCCTATGGGCTTGAGGTACTTAGTGATGACTTATCAACTCCCTAATTTATAGTACTAATTGAGATACTTAGTGGGAACATAAATACCCAATAATTTTAATTTTGTATTCATTAAAGAATATGTACAAAACATGTCAGCTGAATCTAGATGTTACGAACAACACGGAAGTTACGGAGTAACACTGAAACACGTCGCAGCGGACCCTGCTTTATGTATCATTTTGATTGTATAGGTGGAGTTTTATAAAACGCTCGTTGACATCGTTATTGATTTATTTGTGTAAAATTCTTCCCAGAGGGAAAGGCAAAGCCAACTACATACAGCCTGGTCTGATGTTAATAGAATTTCTGAATTCTTATAAATACATACATATATATATAAAGATAACCTAAACCTACGCACAACCCTCCCAAACCCCTAAACGAAATAACTCGATGATCCACGCAACAATCGAGTTATGCAAGGGAATTCTTGCTAAGAGCACAAAACTTCACAAACGCGACTTCTTTCGAGCACTTCAACTAATAGAAACGTTCGCGGACATCTACTGATTAACTTAACGTGATCATTAATCACTAAATACCACGGAAACTATTTAATTAGAATTTCACAAAAAAGTAGCTAATGTCGTTTCCGTTTAAAAGGAATCCTCCATTCTCTATCGTTATTGAAATTGAATGAGCCATGTAGAAAAAACGTCCACTCCACTTATAATTTCAGGGGTGGACGTGGATCGTTGTTTAGAAGTTTGGGAAGGCTCTATAGGTTATTTTCGTATGTAAGTGTGTATTTATAGCCAAACAACGATCAGAAACATTATAAAACATCGACACTGGCTGTATGCTCTAGTTAGCCTTGCATTTTAATCTGGGAAGATTTGAAAAAGAAAACAACATCAACAAAAATGGCGAACCGGACGGTGAAGGACGCGAAATCGATTCGCGGCACAAATCCACAATATTTGATAGAAAAAATCATCAGATCTCGCATATACGACTCCAAATACTGGAAGGAAGAATGTTTTGCATTAACCGCGGAGTTACTTGTCGACAAAGCTATGGAACTACGTTACATCGGCGGCGTCCACGGTGGTTTCATTTACCCCACACCATTTCTCTGTCTTGTGCTGAAAATGTTGCAAATACAGCCTGAAAAAGACATTGTGGTTGAGTTTATAAAGAACGAGGAGTTCAAATATGTGCGTGGCTTGGGTGCTTTCTACATGAGACTCACAGGAACATCGGTAGACTGTTATAAGTATTTGGAGCCCTTGTACAACGATAATCGTAAGTTGCGGCGGCAAAATCGTGAAGGGCAATATGAGTTAGTCCACATGGATGAGTTTATAGACGAGTTGCTCCGAGAGGAGCGACTGTGCGATGTTATTTTGCCCAGAATACAGAAGCGGCATATCTTGGAAGAAAATAACGAGTTGGACCCTAAAACGTCGGCGTTAGACGATGATTTGGACGAGGAGATGCCGTCTGATGATGATAATGCTGAGCCAGATGCCAAAGAAAACAAACGAGAGAGGAGGGACAGAGAAAAGAGGCGAGACAGGTACAACGATCAATTTTATTCATAGCATGTCAACCATGCTATATTATTTTATAAGTATTACAATATAAAACATAAGTTTGGGAATTATTAAGTATTGTAGTTATTAAAATTTTTAGGTAAATTGTTATTATTTTAAAAGATGCACTGCTGAAAGTTTTATGCCACATTTTCTCCTCATCATTGCTGTTAATAGAAATATAACAAATATATTATATTTCTTCCTGTCTTCTTCAATTGCCATGTTTTCTTTGCGAAGTGGATGGTATGGTACTTACTTGAGATAAAGAGATGATTCTGATTCTATAGTCGGTAAATTATTTGAAAAATTGGAGCATTCTTTTAGCTTCAAATGAATCCTGTACCTTTTGCCAGTCGGGATAATTATAAATTCACTTTTTTTTTCAGATCCAGAGATAGAGAGAGACGTGACAAAGACCGCAAAAGGGAGCGCTCTAGAAGTAGAGACCGGGAACGCAGAAGGGAGAGGGAGCGTGAAAGGGAAAAAGAGAGGGAAAAGGAAAAAGAACGCATCAGAGAAAGAGAGAGAAGGGAAAGAGAGAGGCATGATTTGGAGAGGAGGAGGGGTAGATATTAACTATAGTTGTAAAGAAAATAAATGCATTTTAAAAATTATTGAGTTTCATAGTTTTTAACTGTTAACTATGGTCTTATAGTTATTCAATTCAGTCTTACTAAGCCCCACTTGCAATAAAAGATAACCCTAGAGCGAGTGAGTTGAAAGAAAAATGTATGTAATTGTAAACCAATTTTACAATAAAAATGGCATATTACTGCATCTCAAAACACTACACTGTCCATATGTACAGTCGAAGACAGAGATAAGTATACAGGGGACCTACACAAGGTTGAGATTTTCTCAAAAACTACTGGACCGAATTTAATAATTATTTTACAGTACATAGTTTTAATTTTTATCTATCAAACAGTGAAAGAAATTTTGCGATAGGTCGAGTAGTTTTTGAGATAATCTCAACCTTAAAAACTCTCCTGTACACCTATCTCTGTGTTCCACCGTACAGCTAACAGCAGATCAAGTGTAACACTTTGGACCGTTCTTATTATCTGTGTAGTAAGAGTTGAAATCGTACTGCAATTGTTAGTGTGATTTGCTGTTGTCCGTACCTAAGGTTCTACTTTGTTTCGAGACAGTGTTCCCCCATAGTTTGGGCCACGAGTTTCTCGTATAAACAGGAAAATTAAAATATAATTTAAAATTGACATAATTTATTGCTAAACAATAATTTATTTCTAAACATCAGAGATTTATCTTTGATAACATAGAACAATGATCTTTATTTACAATCAAACATGGTTGTTTTAACATAATTTCATTAGGTACAATACACATTTTTTTTACATTTGTTCAGTTCATAAAAACCTCGCCATGAGTTTACCTAAAATGGCTCAAATAAAGTAATTCATTGGTATTTATATAATTTGAAATTTGCAGATATGATATTGGCACCCTTTCAAAATACTAATATCCTTATATAGACCTTATAATAGAATTTATTTCAGGGAATAACAAATACATGACAATTTTAACGAGTAATAAATATTTTATTTCGGGCAAATTATAATATATTTTTATATTACTACAAGAAGATATTTGCTATAAGTACTTATAAAGGTTCGAGCACATTATGCCGGGCCGCAGGGTGTCGGGGCGGAGCGCAAAAATCCGCTCAAATCGCTTTAATACAATTTAGCTTGATGCGCGCATTGACGTTTTGAGTACAGTGTACTGCCAGATATCATAAAATGAACACGGGCACGCGTGCACTCCAATCCACTTGTTATAGCAGTGTCGGGGCGGGCCGCATCGCACGGACGCAAATCCGCCTCGCAATAATGCGAGCCGCTGCGGCCCGACACAGTGTGCTATAGCAAGTGGATTGGAGTGCACGCGTGCCCGTGTTCATTTTACGATATCTGGCAGTACACTGTACTCAAAACGTCAATGCGCTGCAACCCGGCCCGTCACTAATGTGCTAAGTAAGCATTTTGCGCTGCGCTGCGGCCCGGCATAATGTGCTCGATCCATAAACTCGCAGACAACTTCACTTTGCCTATAATTTAAGGAAGGCATGAATTATATACTTACTAATTATTAACATTGTTTCGGACGTTCCTTCCAGGCGCAAACATACTGTTAAAATGCGGCTCGACACTTGTTGCATCGCGTGGCGTTTAACAGTATGTTACGGTCTGTTTTGCAACTAATTAGCGGATTGTGGATTCAACTGGCATAGAAATATATTATTTATGGATAAAACAATGTTTATAATTGAATCCCCACCGTCCAGTTGGATCCACAACACTAATTGCCACTATGTATGGCATTTGACGACTACGAAAAGGCTTTCGACAGTATTGAGCATTGGGCAATGCTGTAATCTCTGCAAAGGTGTCAAATCGACTGTGGAGCTGTATAACTCTACAGGTTAGGCTGCTCATGACCTCACTAAACCTGTTAGAATCAAAATCCCCGGATACATTTATCTCCTCTTAAATCCACATGTGAATATTTCCCTCAATATGGATTGAAAAGGAGATACAGGTATCCGCGGATCCACCGGATAGTGGAAGGAGGTTTAAGGAGCGCCAAAGCAGATATATACTTCTTCGTGGATTCCGACTCTAACCCTATAATAATAGGGTATCAGGTTATTTGACAAGTAACGAAAATTAAATGTTTTTCATTATTATTACGAAAATAGACACAAATTCATGATCAAATGCAAAATCAAAATTTAAAAATGTAACTACAGGCAGAAAAGTTGTGTTAGAAAGAGACAGAAACAGAACACGCTATATTGAGGTTGTACGTCATACTGAGGTAGCGCCATACAAACTTCGTACTATAGAACGTTTTGCTAAAATGAGATGACCGACTTGCTAAAAAGACTTAACCGGTGTTAGTTGAGATATCGAATAACTGATTTCACATTTTTTTCTAGCAGGAATATGAGTTGATTGACGCAATAAAAAGATTGAGTCAAATACCATATTATATTGTACTATGTTCACAATATAGAGGCCACCGCCTCCAGAGGGAGTTGCTGCGCTCCAGCCCCCTTACCATCAACTCTTATAGTAGGATTACTTCAATAATACTTTGTTATTTCGTACCATGATTACCTTAAAGTAAGCTTATTAAGGACGTCATGATACGAAATAATATAGTGTTATTGAAGTAATCCTGTTATAAGAGTTCATGGTAAGGGGGCTAATTTGAGCTGTGCACCAAACGGACGTACCGACCTGCTTAATTCCTTAACTCCCAAATCCGGCCAAGCGGGTACAATCTCACCGTGGGATCAACATCCGGCGAGCTCATGCCCGGGTAGAGAGGGTATACCTCAAGACCAGCACTTCTCCCCCAAGGTTAGGGGTGAAAAGACCCGGTTGTCCTCACAATATATTCACCTCTTGACTGGAATTCCGACTAATAGTTCTTTATCATGCCAGTGAGCGTTGGAATGAGTCGGTGTTGGAAGGTCGGGGCGTTCATTATAAATATCCTCTGTTCCTCCTTTTTGATCCACCGGAGGAGTCGGTCCACCGCTTTGATTGCGTGGTCTTTTTCCATTAGTGGATCGAACGTCACATATAACTCGAAACCATTAGTCACCTGAAAAAGTTATGATATATAGAGACCTGTCGGGGCGGCTCGTGGAGTCCACACGTGACCAAAATGCTGGTCTGTATTTCACCTAGCTATCCAGAGGGGAAATGCCGCCAGCATTTTGGGCACGTTGCCGGACAACGGGGATCGGTTGAACTATCTGTAATGCTAAGCCATTCAGATAGTTCAACCTACCTATTGTACATATAGTTTTTAGTTTAGTTTACATTTACTGAAGTAAAAAAATAGGCAGTTTTAGTTTTTAATCCATTTAATATTTTAGGTTATAATTTAATGTAATTAATCTTACTATAACTTATTCATAATTTTTTTTAGACGTAGTTACGATTATTTAAAAAAAAAAATAACCCGACTGCATAACTATTCCCTTTTAATTTTTTATACCCTATGACACTCCCGTAATCAAGACGAATCTAACGATACCTCATTCATCAAAATCCATCAAGCCGTTTAGGCTACAGGATGGCAGGAAGGAATGGACATACATACATACACCCGAAAAATATTACCATCCTTCTGGGGCAGTCGGGTAATAAATACTAACTTTCGATTCTTGTAATTGGCATGTATCTACTATTTATAAGTTCATATTGTAACACGTGCTGTAAGTTCCCCGAATAAAATAGATAAATAAACGTGACTTAAAATTATAATTAAAATAAACCGCCGGTTAAGCTTGGCCTTGGCTTATTTTCGCTAGATTTCCCCATATAAAATCGGTGGTTCAGTTAGTGTCAAATTAAGCCATCGTTTAGCAGTTTTTATTACTAAACATTATCAGTAAAGTAACACTGGAAGATTCGATGTAGAAAATATAAACGGCTTTGGTCTTTTGTTTAGTCTTTTGGATTGTTCCTGGTCTATTGGTGGTGGAAACCTCTTTCAATATAAAAGCTTAGTTTCGTAATTTGGTTAGAAATAGAAGAAAATGAAAAAAAACACTTACCCAAGCCAAAATGGTTTCCTGAGAATTCGACCTAAAAATCAACTTAGCTGGCGTACACAAGCAATGAATCTGACTGCAAAACTTCCTATAATTCTTTACATAATCTATATCCGATAGCTTCTCTATCCTTTTCTCGCATATATCCCCTCCATCTTTATGTCTTATTCTGTAATCTTGTAATCGATCTAGACTTATAGGGTCTGACGTAAAAAGCTGGGCCGTAGATTTACATTTGTACATAAAATGTCGTATTTCTGGGATCCCTATATGCTTTAGCGGATTTGTCGTGGGTAGTTCCTCTTTTCTGTTCAATGCGTCGTTGATAGCGACCAAGCAGTTGGATCGGCGAAGTTTCTCGGCAATGGTATGCTTAGCTTGCGATAGAGGGAAGAACGCATCCCGTTGTACAGTTAAGAGTAGTAGGCATGCTTGACAGTCCTCTGAAATGTATGATACGTGACTGTGGAGAAATCCTCTGGAATTAAAAAGTAAAAACGGTGAAAAGATTTTCGTTTTGATTAGCGAATAAGCAAGAAAAAGTCGAGGCAGTATGGTATACCTACCTAATGCAGCTGGGATAATTCAACCGGTCGAATTACCCCAGGTGAATTAAGTAGGTATACTGTGTAGTGTACTTAATGCACCATGAATTACTTAGTGTACTTAATGAAGGACTTACACTACTTAGTAGACTTCAATTTATTTAATTGCATACACATGTCAGAATGTACATTAATACATCATTAGGTCTTAAAATATGACATATGCACCCTGTAGGGCACAGCAACATGGAATGACAGACTTGATTCACCCAGGTCAATTCAGAGTGCATTAAGTACAATACTTCAATTAATTCAATTAAGTACACTACACAGTATACTTTAATAACAAGAATAAGTGTCCAAGTGGATTGCATTACATGTAATTCGTGAGTAAAACACTTTCACCTTCACATGAGTGAATTAAGTCCACTAATGTAAGTGTACTTAATGCTCCCGATGATATCACGTGAGCGATTAAAGTCTACTAATGGAGTGCGCACATTATGCCGGGCCGCAGCGCAGCGCAAAATGCTTACTTATCACATTAGTGACGGGCCGAGTCGCAGCGCTTTAACGAATTTTGAGTACAGTGTACTGCCAGATATCGTAAATTGAACATGGGCGCGCGTGCACTCCAATACGCTTGCTATAGCATATTGTGTCGGGGCGCAGCGGGGCAGGGCGGGCCGCATCGCACGGACGCAAATCCGCCTCGCAATAATGCGAGCCGCTGCGGCCCGACACAGTGTGCGATAGTTCATACAAATTGTATTAAAGCGATTTGAGCGGATTTTTGCGCTCCGCCCCGACACGCGGCCCGGCATAATGTGCTCCAACCTTTAGTGGTGTATTTAATGCACCCGGTTGAAGTACCCCAAGTGAAAGAAGTATACCTCCCAAAAAATTCAAATCGTACAATAATAAAAACTTACGTAGCATCAAACTTAGGCAAACATATAGGTGTCCAACTCTCTGCAGTCTTAAAGGACTCCGAGCTCCTTACAAGATTAAACAGCAGATGTATATCGGAAGGATGCAATGTATATTTCTTCATTCTTACAAGTGTGATCAGCTGATTACCAGCTATCAGTATAGCGAAGACTAGATCTCTGATCTTAGTGCATGTTGATATTATAGCGTTCGTTATGTTTTCTCTCGCTCTCTCCGGTAGCGGAAGGCATCGGACGGCTCCTGAAATTTAATGAGGGGTTACATTAAAAAAAAAGTATCGATAGCCCCGGTAGATGGCACTGACTGGTCTGATGTCAACATTAAATGCGTTGTTATTACATGTAACTTAGGCTTTTCGTACTTCATACCTAGTATTAATTTGTACTGTATTGTTTAAATTACACAAACAAGCCAATAAAAATATATTATTCAGCTGACAATATTTTTTTTTCATGTAGCTGTTTTTTTACGATGATATAGCACTTCGGTGCAACGCCATCTATTATCAACTTAAAAAGCTTGTTTTTTTTTTCTCTTAGAACTGTCACTTTGAAATGTATCAAATGTTAATATGTTAATAACTTTTTATATATAGTTAAACCTGGTATTCATTTATTTAAAGCGCTATTGATCAAAGACGCAGTAGGAAATGTCACAAATTTCAGTTGTTGCTAGAATGTGTGTTGATGGAAAATATCACACACATCCTTGATTATTTTTTATGGGGGTACCTAAAGAGTAAGGTTTACTTAAATAAGCCGTCAACTCTAAGCCAATTGAGGAACAAGCCATTTCATTGAATGATGTGTTCAGCCACTCAGCTAATCGACATTTAGACGTGTGGTTGAATGACGAACCAGACGTCTAAATGTCGATTAACTGAGTGGCTGAACACAACATTCAACAATACAACTGGACGACGCTCAGCTGACTGGTTAAATGTCAATCTGCTAGGGTTTGCTAATGCTAAATACCTACCCAATAAAAACGCGGGATCTTTTTCCATAAAAATAAATAAATGGTCAATGAGTCTTTCTGCGCCAGAGAGTAGTCTCCTCAAATCATAGTTTCTCCTTTGTTCGAATATCCTATTCAGCTGTGTAAGTGTTAATACTGACACTATTTGATTGAATGCATATCTGAAAACATAAATGAAAAAAAAAATGCCTCGGGGTTCTCTTAAAAATGGCGGGAAACGTCGGTTGCAAAATTATTTGATAATTTTTGATTTATTGTCTACAGTGGTTATTTTGAGATTAATATCACGTTAAATTAATCAGAAAATGTTCGCGAGTGACAGTATGGTGAATTTGTTGGATAATTTGAGCAAGATCTGGGGTTTCAAGCTTTTATCAAGAGTTCCCGCTACAAGCTCGGGAGTGAACGTGACTGTCGAGCTGCTTCGTCCAGAGTGATGACGCTACGGCGTCTCCTCTGGATGAAGACAAGAAGACGCGGCTACCCAGGAGGAAGATAGAAGACTATTATATATTGAATTTTCTGTAACATGACATTGGCAAATGACGAACTGTCGAGTCCATTAATAAAATAAATAAATAAAAATGTCTCGAAAATGGAAACGACGGTTGCGAAATTATATGAAAATTTTAATTTTAATATCTACAGTACAGTGGTTATTTTGTGTTTAATATCACGTTAAATTAATCAGAAAATGTTCGCGAATGACAGTATGGTGAATTTATTGGATTATTTGTGCAAGAACTGAAGTTTCGTGCTAGAATCAAGAGTCCCATTACGGGCTCGGGAGTGAACGTGACTGTCGAGCTGCTTCGTCCAGAGTGATGACGCTACGGCGACTCCTCTGGAGGAAGAGAGAAGACTATGATATCTTGAAAATTTCTCCGGTTTTCTTCTTCAAAATGAACTTACGTATTTATTTATACATCTTTATTGCAAGTAAGCATGTTTGCTGTTATTCATAAACCTAGTTAAACTTCACTTCCCTTAAGTCGTGTTGCTATCCCTTTCACACTTGGTTAAAAAAGGTTAAGATAGAAAGGGACAGGGGGCCTAAACGGTGGCGTAACTTAAAATCACGTTTATGAATACGCGTTTTAGTGTACATTTTTGCATGACAACATTTTTTTGAATTTATATTTACTCCACTTTGCAATGCTGAGAAGTGGTAAAAAACTTTCAACAGGCGAATGGTATCAAACATGGAAGGGAAATCGTGAAAATATCATCATGTCTCAGAATAATAAAATATAAATAAAACATGCAATCCACTAATCCACATTGGGCTCCCATGGTGGATCATAGCCTGAGGCATATTAATTCCACTTACGTTAGCTGCAAAACTAGCTGTGTTTCACTCTCATTTGATTTAGACATGGCGACCAGTATAAGTGGACCTTTGACCAAGAACACAACCTTGCAGTCGCTAGTGGTAATAGATCTCAGGATATCCTGGTTCTGTTCTTCAACCACACTGACTAAAGCTTGGATGACGCCGCATAGACCAGCCAGCTTATCTTCATTGCCGTACCTGGAAGTTAAAATGTGGATATCAAATGAGTTTTCATTCCTTCAGGGTGGAAAATGGTTATATTAATACAGAAAAGTCTCACTTTCTTGGAGTCGGTGCAGGCAGAGCCTCCAACACTCTAGTCAAAGTTAAATCTCTTTATTTCAAGTAAGCATGTTGTGTAAATTTTTGCACATCAACTTTTTATTTAATTTTTTAGTTTTTGAATAACTATTTCCGTGGACATTGCTCCTAGATTAAGTTCTCTGCTCAGTAAATCCAATCCTTGCCAGCCACCATGCGCAGGTCACCCGTCCATGTGGTCGGGTCACTTCCCACAATACGTTTACCCATTCGTGTACCTCCCCTCTAGAACTCGTCTACCCCATCTGTTATCGGTTCTATGATAAATAATATGTAACCAGTCCACTGCCACTATGAATCGAAGAAAAAATCAGTGATAAGCCTATTCATAATACCTAAATGATAACCAAAAGTCATCACTGACTTATAACAATTTATGACTCACTCTGGTCTGTCTGTGATAAAAACCTACATACCTAGAATAAATAGGTTTTCCGGCCGTGCTTAAAATGAAGACATGTTTCTCTTTGTTCACCAGTTCTGGTGATTGTAAGTAATCATCCCTCTGATCATCGATCTCATCACCATTCTGATCGCACAGGTTTGAGCTGCTCGTTGATCCAGATACGGACTCCTAAAAGTTTAAATAACAGTTGTAGCAATTACGGATTGTATAATGCTAATAGTTGCTGAGTGAGGTGTCCCGCTCGCTCTTATACAATGTAACATATGAGCGACAGTGACTATTGCATTTAGGTTAAGGATAAGACTTAGTGGCTGCTACGGAATTAGCTACAGTGGGTATCTAACTTATTTTTGATATTATTTCTGGATTGGAAGCAATTTGCTACGTTAAGTTACTGGGTAACATAGAAAACAACGAGATTGGAAGAGCATGGTTAAGTATTTGTTTAAGGAACCCAAATGCATACTTAGTAGCATCTCAGTAGAATTTTCTGAAGACCTTTCTATTAAATCCAATTCATATTGTAGCTTCAACTGTGTACAATTGTTAAATGACATTACAGTTACAAACAGTATATGGGGTATATGCATGGCTAGCCAACCAACACAATACATGAAATGAACAAATCAAATCGTATGTTTATTTGTCGCTGATATTCTTTTACTAAGCAAGGTGGCTGGCAGGTAACGGATTTTAAGAGTATAATACGGCTCAGTGGCGGGTCTTGAATGAGGTAAACGTCAAGAAAGAATTGACAAACTGAAGACGAGACAAATATCATGGGATAAAATTATAAAATCAAAATGTTTTAAGGTTATTTACTGTGAAATACATCGCCATTACTCTCTAAAACTACAAAACCGATAGTATACCGCCAAATCTGTACCCAATAGCTGAATATTACTATAAAAACAAACAAAGATACTTACATCTTTACTTTGCAAATCGTCACTAGACTTCGCACTTTTCAAGTCTTTGGAACTCTCACCGATTTCACTCTGAATCTCACTTATAGTACTACTCTTTGTTGTCAGATTGTTCCTATCCAGAAGACTGGAACTCATTTCTGAAACGAATTCTTCAAATGAATCTGTTGGGTTGAGAATGCTCTCGGGACATGCCCCTGGTTCCAGGTCGCCCCCTTCGGGTTTCTCCACTTTAGCACTGTCTTCTACGCCGTCTTTTGAAGTTGAAGCCATTTTTAAATAAATTCTATAGTAAATATGTTGATTGTAAATTTTTCTGATGTAAATTCATCAATTTGGGGGAAGACGAGCACAACTTAGGCAAAGACAAGAAAGATTATTGTCAACTGTCAGTGTCACTTTGACGTTATTTGTTTGTTAGTTGTGCACGAAGTACACGGGCGTTTATAAAACGCATTAATACTATTGAATCCGTAGACAGAGAAGCCTACGATTGAATCGCTATGCAACTTATACTGTGACTACAAAGAACCGCTTTCATGAGAAGACATTGCAGTCCTCAAAGCTGGATAAAAAGAATTTTCACGGATCTTATTATTACCTACCGAGTACCATACCATTAATCTTATCGAGCCTTCCTTCATGAATTGCCGCCACTTTGGGTCGGGTCAACTTAGCTGCGGAAACGGAAGTGTACCAGTTTTTGGTACGTCTACAATTCAGTCAGAGACGAACTCATCTATTTTATTCATTTGACTCAAGATGTAAGTTACGGAATTTGTCTGTGCTGTTTATGTTTTTCAAGAAACTACAGATTCTGACTGTTTGGTCCCACTTATAATTTTATTACTTAGTCGCAGAATTCGAGTTAGCATTAATACTGCTATTTATTAAGTAGGTAGGTAGATGGTTCTATAACTATGCATTTTAGTATGCAACTTATGCAAGCTGCTGCTGGAGTAGTGCTGATACCAATTCTGTGAGAGAGATAGCTTTATTTAAGTAAGTACCTTAATTCTAAACACCCTATTACTAAAAATCATCGGCCGACAATTTATCGATACCGAATCCGGGTTCCGCTATTGGCAGGAAAGAATGGCGGCGCCTGATTGATTTATATTTGTTTGCCCTTTGAGTGAACAAGTAAAGTAGAGAGGCCATTGTCAATTACAAATGTGGGGCGCTGCAAGTTACCCTACATTGTAATGAAAGCCAGTCGGCGTTGTAAGAGCACTTGCACCAACAGATACCTACCTACCTACTTATAAGCTAAGTCAAAATTAAAAATGATGTAGTGCTTACTTATGTACTTATAGGTACTTAGTACAGAGGACCTCATGATGGCGTAATTTTAAATTACGTTTATGAATACGCGCCTACCTATGTATGTTCGTGAAAAGATTTTTAAAAAATCAGTCCAAAACTTTTTGATAAAATCGTAACCTTATTGGGACACCCTGGCTAAGCCCCCTGCATACTTATCTCGGGTAATAGATCGTACTTACTACATAAGAACTATTTACCAAGACTTAAGCACTCAAAACTGTCTATGATTATCAGTCTAAGAATCAACAACAAGGAAAAAAACAAGGTGTTTGGTAGAGCGCGGGCCCGAGTACGATATACGATGTAGGTAAGTAAGCGCACTCACTCACTCTAAAATACAGGTTGTCTTCTCTATATTAAATAACTGAATGGTTTTTGCCATAGAATTTCGCGATTTATTTTTTCGAAGGCTCGCCGTACACGGCAAACTGTCGGATGCAACAATAATTTACGGGTTACGGGGGGGCTATTGTGAGAGCTCTCGCACCTGATTTATTGATGAGTTATGGAGGAACTGCAGGTTTTGGTTCTGTGGCTTTTTGGTAGCCAGTAATTTGCATGTTGTGAGATCGTGATGACAAGAGAGTAGTAGTACGGTGGGACACAGAGAAAGGTGTACAGGACAGTTTTTAAGGTTGAGATTTTCTTATAAACTACTTGACCTATTGCAAAATTTCTTTCACTGTTTGATAGATAAAGGTTAAAACTATGTAATTGTAGAAGAATTAGTAAATTCGGTCCAGTAGTTTTTGAGAAAATCTCAACCTTATTGAGGCCCCCTGTATACTTATCTCTGTCTTCGACTGTACCTATGTGTAAACTATTCAGGACCCTAATCCACAAATTACTAAGAGGATATTCTACCTACGAACCCTTACCATGGGTTGCCAAAGTAGGCCACCCTAGCCAGACTTCGTGTGGGACTTTTTTAGTTCCGCTACTAAATCCGACCAATCCCGTACCTATACGTCACATCTGTTGTTTACGCTGTCGCTAGCTAGCGAACTTACGTTGGCAACAACAGTACAATCGAAAACAGTGAAAAGTATACAAGGGGCCTCTAAGCTCGAGATTTTCCCAAGAACTACTTGACTGATTGCAAAAATTCTTATACCTACTCAGTAAGTTACTTATGCTGTTATTCATAAATCTAGTTACACCTCACTTCCCTTAAGTCGCTTTGTTATCCCTTTCACACTTCGTTAAAAAAGGTTAAGATAGAAAGGGACAAGTGGCCTAAACGGTGGCGTAACTTTAAATCACGTTTATGAACCAGTCCATGAGTACCACTAATAATTATAAAGAATATTCAAAAACAACCAAATACATTTTGTTCCGTAGGTAGGTGTACCTTTCTCTATGTTAGACCGTAGATGACCGATTTAGGGTACAAAGTTTGAACCTGGGCCTCCGTACTGAAATCACGTGTTCTAACCACAGCACTCAAAGTATATCAGTTAAAACATATCAGAAACAAATTGGTTCATACTAAACTGCTTCAAGACTTGTGGCCGAATGCCGATGTGTCTCGCGTCCACTCGTGCGGAAAGCGCAGATAGCCCGTCTGTCCAGGCCTTATGGGCTGTGCTAATAGCCACTAATAGCCACTTGGAAGAGTATTGTCGCTTTAGTTCTGAAATATGGGTTCCGATTTTCGGTAGAAATATCAAAAGTATGGTTTATGTAGGTACATACAGTCGAAACAGAGATTAGTATAGAGGTATCAATAAAGTTTTATTATTATTCATCATTTAAGTGCATAAATGTCACTGGATGGTACTTTGGTCATTCTAGATTTATTCCGCGATTCTAGATCTCTATTGAAAATATAAGGATTGAATGCGTGGGGTTTCGGCAGTGCCGTAACTAGTCTTTTATGCGCCCGGTGCGAGCTTTCAAAACTGCGCCCTTGAAAAATGCTCTGGCAATAAAATGGACAAATGTGCATAAAAATAAATCTATCTATTTTTTGTTTACGTAGGTACTTAGTAAATTTATTAAACAATTTAGACATATAAAACAGAAAAATCAAATATAAGTATTTTGCCCAGCGCCTGAGCCTCGCTATAGCTGCCGCGCGGCTAGACGACGACGTGCCTAGAATTAGGTAGATAATTATTAGGTACTTAGTAGATTTATTAAGATAAAATTTGATTATTCGAAAGTGTTGTTGTTTCAAGACCGCTTGAAAAATATTATATAGATAGTACAGTAGGGCGCGTCTACACCATAAAACAAAATGAACCTACTAACTACCATGCATGACCCAAAACTAGATACTGGTCTGGTTATTTCTGCGCCCCTCCAGGGTCTGCGCCCTGTGCCTGGGCACCGCTGGCACCGCCCTAGTTACGGCACTGGGTTTCGGCTATTGGATAAGTTACGTCTAGGTACTATGTCGCCCTTCCGAACTTACAATTACCTAATGTGTATTATAATTAATATAATTAGTGTAATTAGGTAAGTACATATTTATTATTATTAGCTAATAAAATACTTAACTAACGTATTAAAGTACTTGTAGGTAACTTTAACGTAATTGAATGATGAAAAATTTCTAGCCGTGGGAAGGACTTGCATCTACGACCAATTTTTTTCTCACTAGTTCAGTCAACTGAACTGGACGGGTCTAAGTGCTCCCGCACACGGGCCACCGGCCACCGGCCACAAAACGCCGCCACTGGCATATTTCCTGATATTTTCATACATTTTCGTTGGCGCCGGTGGCGGCCACACGCTACAAGCTTCTAGCTTCTCGTGGCGGCGTTTGTGGCTGTCGCGTGTGGCCCGTGTGCGGCGACACTAACAACTGAACTAGTGGAAATATACGATAATATAAGTACTCCTCTATGTCTACCTTGTCATTCCGTGACACGCTCTTACCAATTGTGCCACCACAATTACCACCGAAATCTTTGATTGTAACGTACGAATCGTAACTTACCTAAATGTCTACTTGAATCAAAGGTTGAGATTTTCTCAAGAATTGAAGGTTCTTGACCGATTATAGAAATTATCGTACCCTTTAAATGTAATGAAATTACCAATTTGCGTCAATTTTTACCCCTAAAACAGGTATTAGGTACCTACGCCGAGGGGTAGTAAAATGTGGAATATTTCCTCCGATGGCAATATCTCTGAGACGCGTGTAATTTTTCCTCTTCGAATGAAGAATTGCCACTCATGAATATGAATAGCTTTATTTAAAAGCATCAAAATTATTAGGACCCTCTTCAAGAAGGAATTTTCTTAAATAATAAAAGGAGGGGAATCTATGTACTTATATGTATACCTAGATATACATTGGTACTTACATACATACAAATATATATAATTTATGATGAAACTTTCAAATTATTATTAGTAGATTTTGGTGATTATTATTTAGCATGAATATTTTTAGACCGTTGACAAGAAAAAAAATGTTTTCCTTTTGTGTTTCAAATATAAGTAGATATTCATAATTTTTTTTGTCGATATAGATTTTCGTTTAAACCTTTATCGGAGATTTTCTCAAAAACACTAGGCCGTATTTTTAAATTCTTATACAATTACCTAGGTAGTAGGTACTGGCGTACTGTCAACTCTCTTAATTAAAATAGAATAGGTTTTACGATCGGTCGACTATAGTTCTTGAGAAACTGACCCATTCTCTACATATACACTTTTCTCTGTTTTCGACTGTACCTTTTAGGTTCGCTTTTCAAATTACATGTATTAGGTTTCAAAGGCAATGTAAGTATTTAATCTGTGTATTTAATTAGCTGGCTATAACATCAGACTTCTACAATATCATCTATTTAGCGAAGGCACTTAATCACGAGAAGAGACAACGCAGCAGCAGTCGCCCAACTCTTGTCACTGGCAACTCTTCAAAACTCGCTCAGTGACGCACAAGTTGACACAAGCCCCTACTACATGTTACGCGAGAAAATTACTGTGCCAGCCACGGTAGAAGCCATATTTTAAAAAGTGAAGTGAGAATCATGTGAAATGGTAATGTAAAATGACGAGGAAAAATGGAAACAAAATCACGTATCTTTACGATCTTTTGCTGTATTCATAAACC
This sequence comes from Tachystola acroxantha, assembly GCA_963506565.1. Lineage (NCBI taxonomy): Eukaryota > Metazoa > Arthropoda > Insecta > Lepidoptera > Oecophoridae > Tachystola > Tachystola acroxantha. The sequence continues at coordinate 5,335,957 of OY735894.1, read as the reverse complement.
TAGTTAAACCTTACTACCACAAAAATGTGACTCCGGCTTAACTTATAGGTACGTTCACTTGCAGCCGATACTCGCAACTGGACTACAAACCCCTCGAACCATTGGTAGGAGCCTTTGTATACGCGAATCGCGAAATTCTCAAACTTCACTCTCACAAGTCGCGAACTCTTACAAAATGCTTGTTTTATTGCCGACACTTTTTATACGGAACACTCCGTCGAAAAACTTGGCGGGAGACAAATTTGTTTTACGTGACGTGTGTATTTATTACACGGTGTTCTATGGGGGACATGACGGGAAATGATGTGATGGGGTACTCTCCTCCTTGTGATGTGATCGGTTTACTTTGTCTTTTGATGGTTAGGTACCTATTTTACGAAATATTGAATTTAGAGGTGCATAAAAATATCATTTTGTATTTTAACTGAGTGGGGGACGTACGATGCCACTATGTAGGTTCTACGCAGGTATGTGTGGTTTTAGGGGTATCATTATAGAAAAGGTGTAGTATAAATATTATTACTTTATTAGGAATTGACTGAAAACAGAGCTCCTATGTATTCAGGGTGACCTAGGATACATTCGACAAAATTAAATGGAGGGTTAGGCTTGTGACATACTTTAATTCTGCACAAATAAATATGCACAATTTCCAAGTAAATTAAACAATATTGGGAAAAATAAAAAATAAAATATTTACAATAAATTCAACTACTAAACAAAAAAAATTATTAATTTGATGTGCAACGTTACTGTGCTTTGGAGTGTTTTACATTTTAAGGTATTATTATAGTTTTTTTGCAACGATTTATTTCAATGGAATTTGACCTAATGGTCATTTCTAAGGTCGTGTGTGACTTGTGACGTACTTAGTAAAAAAAATGCAGTTTTAATTTACTAAAACCTTATCAATTTCATATTTATCATGAGTACAACCCCCAGTTTCAATTTGTCGAATGAATTTAAGGACACCCTGTATAGCTGTATGTGCTCTGAATTTATGTTCTGAGACACTTGTGTACTTGCTGAAATTTTCCTATGTAAAATCATAGCATATAATAACCTATAAAAAGACATTGCCACATTTCAATGGAGCTTTGCCCCACCTAAAAACTACGTGACCATTTAAGCTGTACGTATCATTTTGTGGGGTACCTATTACAGGTTTCATATTGCTTAATCATAATCAGTATCATTTTCTACTACTCTCGCAACTCCTATAGAAGAATAACAAAAACAATGAATAAATCGCTTCGATTTCTTACTATTTTCTGAAATCTTTATTAGGCCTCTTTTTTTCGACTCGCTAGATGTACAAGACTTTGTTTTAAACCAATAATTTTAATAAAAAACGGAGATATTTTTACATTTATTCGTTATCTTGTACATTTTGCGTTTGATGGTGGGGGCAGAATCTGGCATTGTCATTTTCAAACGCTACAATTTACCAACTCAGGGTAATTACAATACAAATTAATGTGGTCCCAGTGTAGAACCCCGGGGCACTCAAACTCTGCCGGTATCAGTTCTCCGTTCACACCCCTATAGCACATGTAGAATGATGCACAGTCATCAGGATTGGCTGCGTAGCCTTCAGTCTTACAAACTGGAGTGGCAGGATCCGTTGGTTCTTCCACTTCTGGAGTGGCTTCTGGAAGATAAAGGTTGTCAGAAGCTAAAGTGTGTTCATGTTCGTACAGTCACGATTAATTTTATAACATTAATCAAAGTACAGTCGAAGACGGGATAAGTATACAGGGGACCTCAATAAGGTTGAGATTTTCTCAAAAACTACTGGACCGAATTTAATAATTATTTTACAGTTACATAGTTTTAACTTTTATCTATCAAACAGTGAAAGACTTATTGCAATAGGTCAAGTAGTTTTTGAGAAAATCTCAACCTTAAAAACTTTACTGTACACCTTTCTATGTCTTCGACCATACGTAGGTATACCTATACTTATAGGAAGTTCCACATGAAATATATACTTAGTAGATCTTACCTTCATCGATCTCTCTTTTATAATATTGACATATATTTATAATTTAATGGTCAAGGTACTCAACTTTAGTATCTAAAGAGGATCTTATCATACCATTCACAATGATGACAAGCTGACAACATAATATACTTTAGCTGGTGGCGATACGGGAAATACATTATGTCAGTAGGTACCTAAATACATACAGTCCCCAGCCCAGTCAACACAAAAATATAGTATGACGTAATGCATCGATCGAAGTCAGAGAAAGGTGTATAGTAGAGTTTTTAAGGTTGAGATTTCCTCAAAAATTAATTGACTGATTTTTAAAAATTCTTTCAATTTCGTAGTGTGTGCGTTCAACTATGTACAGATTAAAGAATTTTTACAATCATTCACGTGGTTCTTGAGAAAATCTCAACCTTATTGAGGCCCCCTGTATACTTATCTCTGTCTTCGTGTGTACTATGCTTAGTATGCTTGTCCACAGTTATAGCCTAAAATATACTTACAATAAGCTGTGTAAATTATTACAAAATAGATACCTGATGTTGATGGTTGGGGTGTTGTGCTAGGAGAATCACTAGTAGATACAGAACTACTAGTCGTAGAACTACTAGTAGTTATATCACTAACATCTCCGTCAACATCTTTTCCAAGAGCCCGATTGATAGCCTTCAGCAATGGGTATTCTTCTCCGCAAATCCCATGGAAATCATCAGTTTCTATACTCCACACCATGAAACCAGCCACTTTGTTCTGAAGACCATATTCTACTTTCTTGGTTATAGAATCTGCATCGTCGTAAGAGACCCAGTTCTTATCTTGGATAGCGTATGGCACTTTAGCGAGGTTGTCATAACGGATGTCCCATGATTGAGTGTGTAGTAGATCACAGAACTGAAAAGAAAATTTACAAATTCTCAATCAGGCAGAAGAGACCGGAGATTTTTACATGGTACGAATTCAAGTGGATGAAATGAACGGTAATGAGCCATTACCAAAATATAAAAGCCCTGGCCTTTAATAGTACCTATGGTGGCAAAAAGGTAATTCAAGGTGGTCGATGTTTCATTTGGCTACTCATTATAAAGAATAATTTAAAAGTTAAAATATTTATTTAATTTGAAAAGCAAGTAAACAACCAGAATGACATAACTCAATTATATTTTTTATAAAAACGTAAACAGCCTTATGTCCGGCCAAGGAGGTCGGTACATGTACTTCCCCCCTTAAATAATAAAAAAATAAAAGTGTACCAGCCCCTTAAGACAATATGACAAAAGAATACAGTTTGCAAAGAAGTAGTTTTGCCAAGCATTGTAGGTGCGGGCAATAATTTACACTGTGTACGTACACGCATGACACTTAATGCGCGGAGGAAAAATACTTACATATTTACATCATTAAAAAAATATTACATACATGCCATTACTAACAAAAAATTATATATTGAACATAACTCTTCTTTTAACGACCCTACCGGAACGTGTCCTTGCAACATTTTGCTGTGAATCCGCGGGCGCGGTAGGGCAGCTAAGAATGAAAGCTGGCTTAAGTCTATCTAGACTAACTACTGTAGAGCTGTTGTCCGACAACTGAACTTTAAAAAACTTTTCGGCCTTTTGAAGAACTTTGAACGGTCCGTCATATGGGCAAACTAATGTTTTCGTTAGTCGATCGTTACGAATAAACACATGGGTACATGATGATAAAGCAGGATGAACAAAGGATTTATACGTCTGAGGTAATCGTTTTGGACTAGAAGAGAATTTCTGAAGTGTATCATGTAGTCGCTGTACAAAACCCGAATCGTACCTAATCGGCCGCTCTACCGTTGCGACGAAATCGCCAGGTAAACGTAATGTTTCCCCGCACACTAGCTGAGCCGCGCACAAACCTGTGTCATCGCGTAAAGCTACACGGAGACCTAACAATATGGTCGGTAACTCCTCAGTCCAACGTTCAGAATCTAACCGTGCGCGCAATGCTGACTTAAGTGTACGGTGCCAACGTTCTATAAGACCATTAGCTTGCGGATGATAGGCAGTTGTGTGAATTTTGTCAATACCGAGTAATTTTACTAATTCCCTAAATAAACTTGATTCGAATTGTCTGCCTTGGTCTGTGGTCAAACGTATCGGACAACCAAATCTAGCAATCCATGCAGAGTAGAAGTTTTTGGCCACTGTTTCAGCCGAAATATCCTTTAACGGGACTGCTTCAGGCCACGATGTAGCACGGTCAATCATAGTAAGTAGATACCGAGAACCGTCTGATATAGGCAAAGGTCCCACTAAATCGATGTGCACGTGGTGAAACCTATCTGAATTTTCAAAACGGCCTAGTGGCGACTGTGTATGCCGATGAACTTTAGCCTTCTGGCAAGGAATGCAAGCTTTGGTCCATTCTCCAACTTGTTTATTCATAGTAGGCCAGAAATATTTATGAGCTAATAATTTACGAGTGGTACGTATACCTGGATGAGAAATATCGTGAACTGCCTTGAAAGCCGGAAAACGAAATTCTGATGGTAAATAAGGACGTTTATAACCAGTAGACGTTTCGCAAATGATAGATTTTTGGCAAAAAGGAGTAAAAATTTCTTCAAATTTGAGATTTCCTTTAAGAAGCAATTTCGAAATTTCTTGATCACTTTTCTGAGCTGAAGCTAATTTTTCAAAGTTTATAACGTTAGGCAGGCAAATTTCTTCGACACGAGAAAGGGCGTCTGCAACAGTATTTTCCGCGCCAGATACGTGCTTTATGTCTGTCGAAAATTGACTAATGAAATTTATCTGTCGAATACGCCTTGGCGTATCGCTCGATGACATTGGCTTAGTGAAAGCGAAAGTTAAAGGTTTGTGATCAGTATATAGAGTGACTTGTCTACCCTCTATTAATGGCCTAAAGTGTCTGGTTGCCATATAAATAGCTAACAATTCGCGATCGTAAGTCGAATATCGTTGTTGAGTTTCGCTCAATGCCTTGGAAAAGAAACCCAATGGTTTCCAAGAGCCTTTAACCCACTGCTGGAGCACAGCTCCTGCACACGTACCTGAGCAATCCGACATTAATGCCAAAGGCGCTGACAGTGAAGGGTGCCATAACAATGTTGCAGATTGAAGGCTTTTCTTACACTGGTCGAATGCCTTCACAGCTTCTTCAGACCAATTGATTTTAGTTTTGTCTTTTTTCTTGGCTCCGTGTAAATATTGATTCAAAATAGTTTGCTGAGCTGCTGCATGAGGTATGCTGCTACGAAAGAAATTTACCATACCTAAAAATCGTCTCAAACCTTGAACGTCTTCAGGAAGAGGATAGTGTACAATAGCCTGAACTCGTTCCGTGGGAGGATGAATACCTTCAGAGTTGATGTGAAATCCGAGAAATATAAGGTCCGACTTCCCGAATTCACATTTTCCTACGTTTAACGAAATCCCATATTCGTCTAGTCGCCGCAAAACCGTGCGTAAATGCTCTAAATGCTGGGCCTCATTTTCGGAAAAAATTAAGACATCGTCTATATAAACAAAAACGAAATCTAAACCCTTGAGGACAAGATGCATAAACCTTTGAAAGGTCTGTGCAGCGTTTCTTAGCCCAAACGGCATGCGAGGGTACTCGAAGAGACCAAAAGGTGTGATTATAGCGGTTTTTTCTATATGTGCAGATGCCACAGGAATTTGATGGTATGCTCTGAATAAATCTAAACGACTAAATATTTTTTTATCTGATAAAAGATATGTAAAGTCCTGAATGCGAGGGATAGGGTAGCGATCAGGCTTAGTAACCGCATTTAAACGCCTGTAGTCTCCGCAGGGCCGTATGTTGCCGTCCTTTTTAGGGACTACATGCAACGGTGTTGCCCAAGAACTTTTGGACGGGCGACATACTCCTGCTTCTATCATATCCTCAAATTCCTTTTTAACCCTAGAATATCTATCCGGAGCCAAAGGTCGAGCACGAGCGAAAATAGGAGGTCCATTTGTTTCGATGTAATGGACGACATCGTGTTTGACGCTCTGCTTTGGAGAAATTGGTTTGGAAAGGTCAGGAAATTCAGATAGAATGTCATGGTATGGCTCCGCAGAATTAACAGTTTTTATAGAACCTTCCTTGCTTTCTGTTACACTACCATGGATTGAAAGTTTAGTAATGGCGTCAACTAATCGGCGTCCGTGAATATCTACTAGAAGATTGTACCGTTGTAAAAAATCTGCGCCAATTATGGGTTGTCGAACATCAGCTACAGTGAAAGTCCACTTATAATTACGTCTCAAGCTAAAACTTAGAGATAATGTTTTTTCACCGAAAGTCTTAATGCATGATCCATTTGCTGCATACAGTGTGTAATCAACTGGTGCAATAACTTTACCTCTTTTGACTACACTACTAACAGGCAGAACAGAAATTCACAATTTCACAAACTCGAAATGTATCTACTTCATTGCTTTCAAATCTTATCCAAGAAAATTCCATCGTTTATTGACTGACGCACTATTAACAGGATTTAGATTTTATATTGTTGTAAAAATGTAATAATCTTATTGGCAATAAATATCTAAGTATTCTATTATGTTGTAAAACATTGTCGTAAAACTTCTTTAGATCTAAATAATTGTTATTCGTCTCTCACAAGTACGGCTTTTTGATTGGTATGAAAGCTATAAATTGTATAGGTACCTATTTACCTATAGGTATTCAAACTAAAACGCAATTGTAAGTAAGTAATTTAAACCCAAACATATTCAACAAGTTAAATTGCAATTGCGAGAAATTACGTGCAACAACCAAAAAATCCCTTTCAAGCACGAATTTAGTTATAATAACGCGGGAAATTATTTTAATGTTTTATACGTAATAACTACGTACGAACCACTTGGAACTAACACACAAAATTTAATTTACAATTCTACCGCTCTCAGGGCAAAGTTTCTACTTTCCGCTAACTTCGGTGTCAGTTGCTCCTCTGATGGTTAACTCAAACATAACTCCTCGTTGTGTGCCATAACTTTTCGCCTTGGTCCATTAAGATAGGTACTAGCTTTGGAGTTAATATCACAGCAGTATGTTTAATCGTGTTAGTGCCAGATGATAAGAGCTTGAGTACCCAGATTCACTTTCGCGGAGTGAAACTTACAGAATTCTACATCAATATAACGAAAAAAGAAGGGTTAGTCCATCTAGTTCTACTATTAGTTCTACGATAGAACAAAATGGACTAAAAAAATCCAGACTGTTCTACTGCTCATTGCGATAGAACAAACTGGACAAAAAAAATCCATTTAGTTCAACCAATACAGTAAGTGGATTATTCTCTAATTAGGTACATTACTAGTACAATTTGTAATAAGGCACGTACATTCAGACGGAGATTTTCGTCACATTCTTTTATAACATAAGCAGTTACTCTTTACTTATGTGGGAATCCCATTTGATCGCTTGCTCAAGCAATAATGCAATCAGCGAGTGATTCATGACTTGGTATAGCTAAGTAAAATATATCGGTTATTAAGATAGGTCGGTTTGTATTCCCAAGTAATCGTTCAGGTGGTTTGTTAACTTATTCTTATGGTGCCGTCTTCTTACGAAGGTTGGCGATCATTATGGTAATCTGCAATCTCCACAACGCCGCACGGAATAGAGACCTGGTACTCTTGCCGTATCATTGGCGTAAGTTCCTGAGCCATAATATTTTCCTTCTACCTGGCTTCTTCTAGATATTTCCCTGGTTTGTCATAGTCACTGTCAAATACCATTATAGTCGCTGGCTCTACCATGTAGAGAGAATGGGAGAGGATCGTGCTGCGAAGCGACAGTAAGTAAATAACATTATGCCCCTGATACCGTTGGAAGGACGAGGTCGAGAAGGACCTGCACCGACTGCAGGCACACACGTGGTGGCAGTCGGTGCAGGACCGGCACGACTGGCGCGTTCTCATTTCGGAAGCCAAGACCCACTTCGTGTCGTTGAGCCAGCGTAGAAAGTAAGCATTGTCAAATTGCCTACCTCGTTATACCCAATACTCCCACTGGTAACTGTAAAAGGTCCAGCGATGCCAGCCCCATTGCTTGGCGCCCTCACTCCGTTGACATTAGCATTCGCCAAGGTGAATGTGCTGCCGTAGAATGGGAGACCAATAACCAGTTTCTCTGGTGGACATCCTGGAAAGATTATACGCTGATAAATTATCTTGCGGTGATGCTAGCCTACGAGTTTAAAGCCGTTGTGAATGAAATAAGAAAATAATTAGAGTTTATACGCCAGAAAACAAAGAACATTGCATATATGGAACATTTGTCGTAGAATCGATAACCGAGGGGGTAGACGATTCGAATGGGGGCCAAGAGCATTTAGTATCGGACGTAGCCCGACTATATGGAGAGATAACCTGCGTATGGTGGCTGGAAGGGACTGGATGCAAAAAAAAAGTTCAGTGGCGCGCTTTGGGAGAGGTATATATATACGTCCAGCAGTGGACTGATGATAATGAAACTATCTAAATCTTTTCTAGTTAATTAAAGCTGACATTGAGGAAAGATACTAATTTTATTTATCTTTACCTTGTGAAAGCCAATATTCCACAGCCACGTCAACAGTGTAAAGGCTTTCTCTATTAGCATTTTCATCACCTTCCCCTTGATGAAGAGGTGCGTTGTGGCCGGTGACTGGATCCCAGGCACCGTACAAATCATATGCCATTAAGCCTATGAAGTCTAAGTATCTGAAAAGGAATACATTACTTTCTCAATATTCATATTCTGTCTAATTACTTTCATAGATTCTGAACTATTTCCTCCATTAATTGCTATTATTAGATAAGTATGTTGTTTCTAATAAGTAAGTACCTAAATGAGTCAAGTACCAAAACGTATCAGCGTGCATGAAGAGATTGATGAAATAACGAAGAGACAGACATCTTCCAGGATTGCAGAAGATGGAATGCCATCTTCTCTGACTACGCCTATTAGAAACAGAGGTGAGCTTATCCAGGTATATATAGCCATCTTTCAACATCCATTTCATCTACATATAATTGTGCTATCTTTTTGCATCAATGTTTTATCTATTTACAATTTCTTAAGTCCTACTATCTATGATTATAATTATTTTCATACCAAATACCTACACATACTAAACACAGTTATCACAGTTCCGAACGATAACACTATCTACTCACTTAGAAATTTCCGGTATATCGTATGAGAGTGAAGCACTATCTTTGACAGCAGAAACAGCTGCTGTAACTAGCAGATCATGTTTGTCAAATTCTTCCTTCAATTCCTTGACCAGTAGGGAGAAGTTGGTAACATCTGCTGCTCCGTGAACTGTGTCACGACGATTAGGGTATTCCCAGTCAAGGTCTATGCCATCGAAACCGTACTGAAGGACCATTTGAAGTGCGCTAGTTATAAAATTCTTTCGGAGTTCTGCGCTAGCTGCCATCTGAAAAACGTTAACGTCAAGTGATGATGTTTCAGCGGCGTCGTTACTTAAAGTCTGTTGCTGGATAAAGGTCAAGAGTTGGGTTGAGTGACGTGCTTTGGGAGAGGCCTAAATCCAGCAGTGGACTGATACGGCTTAATGTTGATGTTGCTGGATATAGTCGGTGAGGTTCTGGGAGGTGAAGCACCCACCTCCCGGGGCTCAGCTATAGGAGACTTTCCGTAGGAGATCTCAGAGCCATCCCCCACAATGGTACGAATCCGGCCATTTAAGGCCTGTAAAATTGTTATCTAACCGACTTTAATCATAAGTGGAGAACAGGATGTAGAACCAGATAAACTAAATTCGGAATGTTTCCACGTAGTCAAAGTCAAAATGTTTTATTGCGATCATGTGGTTAATTCTAGGTGTTACATAAAAATCCAGTACTCAACATGAACCCTGTCAGGGAAATGCAACATAATTTAAACTTATATACTAAACAAAAACTATTCTAAAGTTAGCACAAAAATTCTACTGCACTTATGACACAATCTAGAGACCGTGTTTGTAATTGTAAGGCCTTCTTATGCACTCCAGAGAATCTGTTAGAAGAGGGTGTCATCGTCGCATCCATATGTGATGGTTTAATGACTTACAACAGAATATTTGCCGGATCCTTCGTTCCATCCTCCAACTGCCAATATAGTCTTCAAATTAGGATTTACTTGTTTTAACCTATGCAATTTTCCAAAATTATCTGAAATAATAAAAAGGTGAAGATAAATGCATCTATTATGAATTATGGTTAATATCTGCTAGCTATATTAGATGCATCCTATACAGACTAGTCGTAGAATAGTAGAGCTCTTGATAGAGCAAACACATTTCTCTCGTATTCCAGGTTCATTGTCTGAATTGTTTGTTATATGGTATGGTGTAAAACAGATCTGTTTTCAAAATTATAATAATATTGACTGTTGGAGTGTAGTATAAAAGTCCACTCGATTCATTCTTCTAGCTCTATCATGAGTAGAGGTAGGTACAGATCAATTCGGATCATCCTGCCAAGGACTTGCAAGGTCCACCGCGTCGGAGTCTCTTCTGGGGCACCCGGAATTTGAGTTTAGTTATTATTTAGACACATGTTTTGTGGCTATTAAAATTAAATTAGCATATTTCTTACCTTTACCCGAATTGTCAGGTAAATCCAGATACGAATCCAGGGATATCACTGTGCCCTGAGTATTTATGCCCACAAACGCGTACACAACATGTGTGCACAGGTATGGGTCAATGTTCTCTACATCGAATTTACCATTGCCCCATCTGTATGTGGCCCAGGTGCCATAGTAGCACATTACAATTTCTGAAAGTAGATTAAGTTTTATGATTTATTCACTGTATTTTCCCTTGCAAACTAACCAGAGATCTTATTGGGATATTTGACGTTTCCAATAGGATTCACATAAGTGGCATTGTTGACGCCTCCTTTACGAGTAAAAGTGTTTAACTTTTTTCTTACACACAATAATAGGCGATACGTATGCGAAGGTTTCCTAACCAGGTATCCCTTCACCGTTATGATATCAATCACTACTAAATTCTCTCCAACAACCCATAATAACTCTTATATATTTGGTGATTAAACCATTTTCTTCGTAACCTAGGTGCCGTCTATCTAATGTCGGAACTGCAGAGCATTTGAGTTCTTTTTTTGGTTTTTATAAATTATGGACTTCGTTCTTGAGTTGAGTCATTCATAAGCCAGATATATAGACGCAGATGTTGAATTTTATAAATACAATGATTATCACTAACTTTCACTAGCTGCCACATAAGTTGCACTAAATATTATCAATCCCAAAACATATAATAACACGTTCGCCATTTCGAACAGATCACTCTCCACACTTGATAATATCACAATAAATTATTATCAACTATTAGGTACTCTTATTTATATGACTATGTAAATAATCTTATCTGAATATTGAAATCGTAGTGCAAAAGCCCTTAAGTCTATGAAGCAATGATAAAAAGGTATTTATTGGTAATTTGTTTATGAAAGTAATTTTTGTCTTTTTCTATAATCTGTTTTGGCGTATATTTTTTGATGTAAATGTTAAAAGTAGTTAGTTATATTGAGCTTATTATAGATTAAATGTTATTTATATCTTTAAGATTAGCAATAAAACTACGGCTTATTTATGAAAGTCTATTAGTATTATTTTATTTTATTAGTAGTAGTTTTATTGATGGTAAAACCAGAAATATGTCATAGAATCGGTCATAGATTTGGATACATAGCTTGCGCCCACTAAGACTCTACGAGCAGGGGCCCCACACTCCTTGCACCCCCAGGTAATGACGGCCCTGGTGAAAATGATACAATTGGCAATCTGATGAACTCAAAATAACTTCCAAATGTCCGGACAAATAGGGACGGCGATAAGGTTTTCCACCATCACGCCATGGCCCATGTAGTAAGGCGGCAGTCAGTCGTTTTGCTGCAATGAATGTAAGTGAAGGAATACGAGATGAGTTTGAAGGAGATGTGTCAGGATCACGGCAGATGGAATTGCATTACCTTTGCCTACCCTTATTAAAGACGAGCGTGAGATTATGTACGTATGTTTGTGTTGCATGATTCAACAAAATGAAATCAAGTCAAGTGCATTGATTAATTGTCATGATTATCATGCATTGTATTAACCTAGAAATAAGAACATTAGGTAGGTACTCGGTAGTGAGATACTTAACGATAAGACTGGTAACTCTTGAAAATTATCTTCATGACGTATTTAGTTGTAAAATTACGAGTAGGGAATTTTACTGCCCTGTTATGTTAGATATCAGTCAGTTACCTACCGTCCAGTATTGGTAGGAATCTCATGAAAGAATGAATCTTCGTAATATTACGGCAAAACTTAGTACTTATTTCAGCAGGAGTTCTATTGACTGATTAAGGAGGTCCTAGATTCGATCTCCAATGAGTTTTCCCACGAAAAAATCCTATCCTGAAATGGTTAGATTGTATTCGATTTGGTGAAATCAGGTGTTTAATTTTCTTTTTCTTTCCCAAACAAAATACCTTTCACCTTTCCAACTCGATCTCCAAAAACAGTTTTTTATCATATATTTTGAGCCTCGAAATTGATTACAAAAATCCGACCGCTGTGAATGGCCGACGAAAATTGAATTTTTAAAGCCATACTCTGGGCTTTTATGCCGGCGTATGGGCGTATGTTCTAGTTTTATTTGAAAACATTGCGGTGATACTTTAGGTCGCCAACAGTTTCAAAGCTATGGTAGTATTCGATAGCATTCGGAAAGTTACACAGAATTATTCGGAATGCTACGCGTTAGAACATGCCATAATGATAGGTACATCACTACACCAGAATATAGTTAAAACAGGCCATGGCTAAAGCAGAATATGACCTAGAAGCCACAACGCATAATTCAGTAAAATGTAAATTATTTGTCAAATGTGAAAATTAGTCAAAAATACATAGATACATGCCTGTTATGTTATGAGTCATCCTCAGTTTTTTCGACGGAAAAACTTACGTACCTACATTTACCGAGTGCTCTCAAAACGGTGAAGGAAAACATCGTTATGAAAACTGCATGCCCTAGAAGAAGAATAAAAATTCAAAGGCATGTGAAATCCGCCAATCAGCACTTGGCCCGTGTGGTGCATCATGGCCCGAGCTCCCTCGATGTAAGGGAAGATTTACCCGAGTAGTGGGGCAATATAAATAGACTGATGATGATGATGACCTGTTTCCCGTAAGCCGTAGGGGTATAGAGAGACGGTGGACTAAGAGTAAAATAAAACCTTAAAAGTCGAAAATTTGTTTCAGGAATCTCTAATAAGAATTGGTCCATAACTTAGTGTATTAAAATAGTTTTACTCAATAAATCTCCTTAATATTCTGAGCAAAACTATATACTAGCAATTACATGTAAATTACTTATCTTACTCTAGCTTAATAGAGTAACTATTAAGCTAGAGTGTCGGTTATTGTCAATACCTACTAAATAACATCATAAAATTCATAAAATATTCCAAGAAACATTCCAAATTATTCCCAGTTAACGTCTCTAGTCGGGCGGAACGGTCGGCTATTCCAATGAAAGTCGAAAATATGTCTCTGAAAGCCTCGTGCGTTTTTCCGGCCTATCTATGTTGGTCCTATTCTTTTTTATTAGGCTTTGCGGGATGGTCAAATGGATTTCATTCACGTGGTTTTCAAAATCCTTTGTCCGTGTGTTGGTGCTGCAAAGCTCGTTCGTTCCTCGTCTCTTTTAGAAGGCTGTAATAGTTTTTTGCGCTTTTTAGAGTTCCGTTTTAAAAATTTAATAATTGAACCCTTAAAACGCATATTCACATGGAGCATTCAACCTATATTGCAGAAATCAGATATCATATCTATATATCAGATATTAAATCGAATTAATCAGATAATACATACTTTTTTGCAAAAAACAACTAATTACTACAAAATAAAACTAACTTAATATCTATAAAAAAAAAATACTTATGAAATAAAACTACAAACTAAAGAACGAACACGTCGTCGAGGTCCCCGTTCTGTGGCATGGTGCCCAGGACGCTGGCAGCATTTCCTCGCTGTATGGCAATACTTAAACGCTGAGCGAGGTAGAGGTGATGTGGACCAACCGGGTATAGACAGCTCGTGGATGATATCTTTTGAGTCTGTCGACCATGGGCCCATAGTTTCTACAGCAAGCGCCGCAAACTCATGATGTGGAGTCAGTCGTGAGTATCAGATAATTAAATCGGTTTAAAAATAAAGTAAAATATTTTTATTTCCGACTTTTACACAACTATGTCAGTATATACTGGTGCGTGCAGGCCGGTCCAGTGTCTGAGAAATCGACTGTCTGGCCTGCGCGCGAGCACGGCCAGGATACTGCTGCCGTTTAAATACCAAGGTAAAATATAGGGTTTATCAAGTTAAAACATTTATTATTATTCTTTTTTTTTTTATTATTATTAGTTTGTTATTTGTATTAGTTTAATAAGATATTAGTGTATATATAGTTTGGTAAATAAATGTTTATTCTTTAAGTATATTTAATAAATAATAAATAAGTAAAAAAAAAAAAAAGTTAAAACATAGCAATGGTAAAAGTTCGAAACCAACTACTATAAATTCGTCAAACTTTCTAACTTACATAATCAAACTTATGTACTTTCGGCTTACAGGAATTCGCGATTTCGTGTTCCGACATTCAGTCAACATATAGGTAGTACGGACAACAGCAGATCAATGGTAACACTTGCGTTACGATTTTATACCTTACGAACGATCCTGATCGTGATCTGCTGTTAGCTGTACAAATATAACTGCTGTCACCGGTCAATCGTACTAGAATTTTTTTATTAACTTTATCTATGTCTAAAGCATTACATAATCATTCAAGAAATCATTAATCATTGATTAATCAATGTGTAGGGTCAATAAATGATAAATACTAATAAAATGTACAAATATGATAATAAATAAAACACATTCTTGGGTATGAAATCTTAGTGAGTGTAATAAAATATAAGTACTCGTATTAAGACACCTAAGTAATTGGTTTACAATCTATAAACAAATAAAAAATTTGAACCATAATAAATAACTTAAGTACTTATATTTATAATACCCGTAATACGTTGTTTGTTACCATTGGTCATTTTTATTTAGAGTGCTTTCCGAAATAAAAAAACTTTATTCATATCAGTAACAAAATATAAAATAATAATATTAACCTAAAAATATTAAAATAAACTTTTGATTTAAAAAAAAAAAAAACCTAAAAATATATAAACTATACTATAAACTATATGAACAATAGGTCGGTTGAACTATCTGAATGGCTTAGCATTACAGATAGTTCAACCGATCCCCGTTGTCCGGCAACGTGTCCAAAATGCTGGCGGCATTTCCCTTCTGGATCGCTAGGCTAATCCTTTGGGTGAAATACTATGTATCTAAATGATTATATTATTATTACCAGTGATAAACTGTCAAAACTAATATTTTATTTATTATAATATTACAAACTTTCGTATGTCAGTGGAACAATGAACAAATTAACCATTAAGTCTCTGAAAATAGTCAGATATCTGCAGTAGATAGGTACCGGTCCTATAGCTATCACACTGCACTACATAGGTATTTAGTTATATCTAATGATCCAATTATCCATAATTAATTGGTTTATATCTCGTGGCATGAAATCGTACAATTATTATGATTACATTTACTCCGCTGGCTCAGTATCGTCAAGTAACAGTGACTTCCCATTTCTAAAATCCATTGCTGGGTTTCATTAATAGGGAATATAGAAATGGGAATGGGCTTGCTGTCACTGTCAGATCCACAATTGGCACCGACTGCCGCTACGAGTGTGTAAATGGGAGAATAGGTAACGCGATCAACAGTAGATACTCGTCATTTTGTAAATAGGACGGACTATCGCTAAATTATTGTGAATTTCCAAATAAGATAATCAATAAACATAACACAAGAGATATTTCTAAACAAATGCCATTAGAAGCTGAAGGTGTGGTTCCTGTCGGACCTTCCGTCGAACCCTCCGTCGGACCCTCCGTCGGACCCTCCGTCGGACCCTCCGTCGGACCCTCCGTCGGGCCCTCCGTCGGACCTTCCGTCGGACCCTCTGTCGGGCCTTCCGTCGGAGCTTCTGTCGGACCCTCTGTCGGACCTTCCGTCGGACCTTCTGTCGGTCCTTCTGTTGGGCCGTCTGTTGGACCTTCTGTCGGACCTTCAGTGGAGCCTACACTTTCATCATTTTCTAAAGCCATGTTTACAGCTCTCAAAAGTGGATAATCTTCACCCGAACATATTCCATGGAAATCGTCGGTTTCTATACTCCACACCATGATTCCGGCGACGTCATGCTGAAGAGCATATTCCACTTTCATAGTGACGGAGACTGCATCATCATAGGAGACCCAATTACTGTTTTGGATAGCGTAGGGAACTTTGCCCAGTTCATCGAAACGTGTTTCCCATACTTGTGTACGGAGCATGTTACAGAACTGCGAATTTAAAATGTAAGGATTACCTCCCCTTTTGTAGTGTCCTAATTATAGGACACTACAAAAGGGGAGTACGATGATTATAATATAAGCCATCCTACCGAGACGTGTCCATTTTTCTCTAATTTGCAAAACTTCTGCTACTAAGTTTATCTGTCAGAGAGCAAATATTTACATAGCTCATAAGATTAGCAACCTTATATTTCATAGGCAGGTCATATCTCTCGTAGTCACCCACCCACAACCAATGGTTTAGAAGAGTTCTATAGTCATAAATGGGCAAACGTAGATAGTGGGACACCCTCCGACCAGATGGAAAGATGATCGACAAGGGCTGATGGATGCAACCAGCTAGAAATCGACTTGAGGAAGGCGTATGTACACCAGTGATTTTTTTATATACATTGATTTGTATATTTCTTATTTATATAAGAATTTGGTATTCTTATGAATACCAAATTTTATACCAGTCTATATGAACAACTGACCCTGGTAAGCGTTTCACAAGTGGTATACTGCGGTGTTGCTGTAGAAACCCAAAAAGACCGAAGCCTGCGTCAGGGCAGCTACGGTTCTCAATACAATTAGTGTCGAGAACGACCGTGCACATTACGAATTAATACAGGTGCATATTATAACTATGACTTGGTTTACTTACCTCATTATATCCCATGTTTCCTTCAATATCAGTAAAAGGTCCAGCAATACCCTCTCCTGTACTCGGGGCCCTAACTCCATTTATATTGGGATCAGCCAGAGCGAAAGTTCTAGCGTACATCGGTATACCAATCACTAGCTTTTCAGGTGGGCACCCTGGAATTTATACAAAAGATAGATAAACTATTTATTTACTAAGTGACGACAAGCAGGCAGTAGGATAGTGGTAAGATGGTTGATGATAACACCATCACCTATTTGTAAACAAACATCCTATTTGGTTATTCAAGCAGAGTTGATGGTTAGGTTACCGTCTTGAATTTTGAGAGGACAATAGTTCAATGTCCTTTAAACTGAAGTACAAGTAGAAATATTGATGTTACTGACTCTGCCTGCATGGAATTCTGTTGATTTTCCACATTTTGAACAATTATTAAACAGTTCTTGATCATCAGCTTATTGCAGCAAATTACCACTTCACACCATGTAGTTGTAACGCTTGCATATTCCTAAAACAATTGTAGTTCTCTTACCTTGCCCAAGCCAGTACTGGACGGCGGCATCAACAGTAAACGGACTTTCCACATCCTCGTCTCCTTCGCCTTTGTAGAGAGGAGCATTGTGTCCAGTAACTGTGTCCCAGGCACCGTTCATGTCGTATGTCATCAGATTTATGAAATCTAAGTACCTGATGTAAATAAAAAGGTTTCCTAAGCAACATCGCTCGAACTCAACATTGCATTAGGTAATTGAGATGATTGAGATATACAGTTGTATAACACAGAGAGAACAGTAATAAAAAAACTAGAGTATACAGGAAGTCCTAAATATAAAGGCTAAGATTTTCTTAAAACTACTCGACCGGTTGTAACAAATCTTCGACTAGTAGATAGCTTATAGCACAGACTATGTAATGTAAAAGATTTTTAAAATCAGCCGATGATTTTTTGAGAAAATCTAAAGCTTAATAATTCTACTGTGTTTTTTTTAAATAGGCTAATGATTGATTGAAGGTAACAGAGTCATCTTCATTTAATATAAGTACCTATATTTATTTCGATTGAAGAACATCGCGGTAAATAATGTATGGGGTGCGCTAGAATGACTTACTTAGAAATTTCCGGTACATCATACGAAAGCGAAGCCTTATCCTCCACAGCAGCTACAGCCGCTGTTACCAACAACCCATATCTGCTGAATTCCTCCTTTAGTTCTCTGACTAGTATGGAGAAGTTCTCAATATCAGCTACACCATGAACTGTGTCCCGATCATTGGGGTACTCCCAGTCAAGATCAAAGCCGTCGAATCCGTACTGCCGAACCATTTGCAGGGCGCTGGTAATGAAGTTTCTTCGGTATGCTGCACTTGCAGCCATCTGAATGAGTACAAAGAGTTTCACGAACTAATTAATCGTCGTTATTTTGATACGCAAAGCCGATAAACATACTGATGTAAAGTAGTTATGCCAGCATGCACCAAATAGTTAGGCCAGCCATGTACCAATGAGTTATACTCGGTTTTTTCGACAGAATAACTTACGTACATTTACCGAGTGCTCTCAAAACGGTGAAGGAAAAACATCGTGACGAAACCTGTATGCCGTAGAAGAAGAAAAAATCTAAGGCATCAGAAATCTGCCAATCCGCAGTGGGCCCGCGTGGTGTATCATGGCCCGAGCTCCCTCGATGTAAGGGAAGGTCTGTGCCCGAGCAGTGGGGCAATATAAATAGACTGATGCTGATGATGATGAAAGTAGTTATCATCGCTTAGAGACACCTACAAATAGCTCAGCGGTGTTATTCTTTAAAGATAACAGTGTCTTAACTTTAGAGAACACTGCAGGAGGTTTGCAGAGATAAGCAAATCTGGCTTCTTTTAAAACTACCTTGAAAGCTACACTCGACGTTATATTGAGGAAAACGTTAGGGCATTGCATTGCTTGCACATGGCACCTTGCGGCAAGAAAGTGACGTGCCATTGTAATGGTTCCAGAAAATTACAATGGAACTTACCCATGCTATTGGAGTAAATTAAGGAATGGTCTAACCTAAAGGAACTTACCGGAGAGTTTTAAAGGTTGATATTTTGTCAAAAAGTAGGTAAGTACCTACTTCTGCTTGACAGATTTTATAGTTCTTTATATAGTGTGTACGAAACAGCCTACTAAAAAAATATTTTTTTACAAGTCAAGTGGTCTTGAGAAAATCTCAATCTTATTTATGCCCCCTATACTTTTCTGCTTTCAACTTTACTTACAATGGAATATTTTGCCGACCCCTCGTTCCATCCACCAACGGCCAGAATAGTTTTTAAGTTGGTGTTTCTTTGCTTCAACGCATTGAATTTACCAAAATTATCTGAAATATAATAAAAATTTCCTCTGAAAACGTCTGTAACTATCTCTTTTTTAGGTACAAACATCTTGACATCTCTAGCCGTGGACAATACTTGAACCTGCGACCTTCTGTCATCCGTGACAAGGTCGCAGGTTCAAGTCCTCTCCACGGCTATAAATTTTTCATCATTTTAGTGCTTATTTATTTTTAATAATGGACTCGACAGTTCGTCATTTGCCAATGTCATGTTAAGGATAGTCAATATGTCATAGTCTACTATCTTCGTCCAGAGGAATCGCCGTAGCATCGTCACCTTGGGTAGCCACGTCTTCTTGTCTTCATCCATAGTAGTCGCTGTAGCGTTCTCACTCTGGACGAAGCAGCTCGACAGTCACGTTCACTCCCAAGCTTGTAGCGGGACTTCTGATTAAAGCTTGCAACTTCAGATCTTGCACAAATTATTCATAAATTCACCATACTGTCATTCGCCAACATTTTCTGATTAATTTATCGTGATAATAACCATTGTAGACATTAAAATAAAAATTATCAAATCATTTTACAACCGTCGTTTTCCGCCATTTTCAAAAACCCCATGTTTATAAATTAAATCTGAACTTGCTTACCTCTACCCCCATTCTCAGGTAGATCCAGGAACGGATCTAAGGACACTACGGTGCCCACATCAGTTATTCCCACGAACGTGTAGATTATGTGCGTACATAGATCCGGGTTTATGTTTTCGACATCGAATTGGCCATCAGCTGGCCTATATGTGGCCCAGGAGCCATAGTAGCACATTACTATTTCTGAAAATTACGACTTGTACAGATTCTGATTTTTAAATACAAATAACCTCTTTATTATACAAATAGGCGCGTATATAAACGTGATTTAAAGTTAGGTACACCACCGTTTAGGCCACTGTCCCTTTCTATCTTAACCGTTTTTAACGACGTGTGAAAGTGATAACAACACGATTTAAGGGAAGTGAGGTTTGTTTTATGAATTAAACGATTATCTGGCTTAATTTCATTTATTGAAAACAAACATATTGCTGCACACAATGTGAATGGAATTGGAATGGCGTCGTAGACAAAAAAAATATAATTTTATGGCTCGGTTACGAACATAATTGCCGCCAATAAATTTTTAAGATAATTTAGTAACATTTTCATTTAATTAGGTTTATGAATAACAGAAATAAGAATCATCATATTCATGGATGTATCTACTGATAACGATCCATACAATTTCAGTTCAAATGGTGCAACAAATTGATCTCTTCTAGGCACAGACCACCTACCCCCATAGACCTGTAACAGGGCGCCCGTGCCTGCACATGAGCGCAAAATTGCTTCGCGACACGCGTAACCTAGAGATATCGACATGGATTTAATACGGCACCCCTGCCCCCCGCTTCGTCTATTGCGCTTATCGTTTGACAAAAAAATTCGCTTGCAAATGACATTACCACATTTCAATGGAGCTTTGCCCCACCTTTGGTCGCCTACGTGACCATTGAAGCTCATATAACATTTTGTTGGGGACTTATTACAGGTTTCATATTGCATAATCATAATCAGTAAGAGTAGTAGAAAATAATAACAAAGACAATGAATAATTCGCTTCGAGTTCTTACTATTTCCTGAAATCTTAATTAAGCTGTTTTTTTCGACTCGCATGTAGTACAAAACTATATTTTAAACCAATAATTTTAATAAAAAACGGAGATATTTTTACTTTTATTATTTATTTATTTTTATTTATTATCTAGTTCATCATGCGGTTGATGGTGGGGCAGAATCTGGCATTGTCATTTGTACCGATTTCATGTCTATTGGATAAGTGGTCTGTGCTTCTAGGTCTAGGCCACTCAAGACAGAGAGGAAACCAAAGGGCCGGCGTCGCATGACGCCGCGTGTCACGGCGTCTGCCGGCACCTTCTACCGGCGCACGATGTCGGCCGGCGCCGGTCACAGGCGGACAACATTGGTGCCGGCGGCGGACGGCGCCGTTCTGTTGTACGCTAGCCCAAAAATTGTTATGACCAGTGTAATACGAACATAATCGTTTAATGTGAGATGATCCAAACTTACTAACTACTAAAGAAACACAGAAACATTTTTTTCTATTGCGCCTAAATTAAAGTTATTTTAAATTCAACTATTAAACAAATGAATTTTAATTCTCGGACCTTAGACGAAAATGTCACTGCTAAGATGATTACGGGTATAATTTACGAAACGACAAATGGATATTTCTGTTGGGAAGAATGTAGAACGGAATTGTATGTATTGTATGAGAATTAATTAAAATTAATATCACAATTACACTAACTTTCACTTGCGGCCACATATTTTACACTAATTATAAGTGCTATTAATCCAAAAATAAAATTCTTTGAACCCATATTTGAGTGCCACTTTTCGCGAATGTATATTTGTACTGAATATAAATAGTATTTATTGCAGCAATTATTATCTATCGACCTACAAAAGATTATAAATCTAATCGTATTGTTAAAGAATCTAATCAAAATTGCACATTTGCAATCATTATCTCCATGATTTATAACAAAGTACTATATACTTACAGTATGAGCTCTTATTTTGTTTGTCTGTTAATTTCTAACTTCTCACTTCACACTTTAAATATTTATTAGACCAACTTATTTTATGACAAAAACAATATTAAACATATATATTATATATATACTTCTCACTTTAGTTTACTCTTTTGTTTTTACTGTTTCCTTCCTATACTACTCGTTAGTTTCACTGTCTTTTTCTCTAGTTGCTTTTCTTTTTTTCTCTTCTATTATCCTCTCTTTACTTTCACGTACTTCTTCCACTTCCATTCTCCCTTTTCTATCTTTTATACTGGATACTTTATTCCATTCTAGGCACAATTTGTGCATCATTTGGTGTATTATCCTCTCTTTACTTTCACGTACTTCTTCCACTTCCATTCTCCCTTTTCTATCTTTTATACTGGATACTTTATTCCATTCTAGGCACAATGTGTGCATCATTTAGTGGTAATCTTACGTAAATCATTAAATGTAAGGAAATTAACACGTCCAGTGGCCCATATATGGAGCACGACGAACTAGCTTCACAAACCCGTGCCCCACATATGTGGCGCGATGAAAAAAGTATGTTCCTACCAGATCCGCATTAAGGGTATTTTTTTCTGAAGGTAAGTAAATATGATGTCCTTGGTGGATGTTGCTGTCCATTCCCGTCCTATTGTTTTCAGAAGAGTGCTCCACCCAGTGTTGAAGTGCTCACATAAGAAATTTGATGTATTATGATGTATTTTGACTTGTATAGAGATTGAAATAATAGGCGGGACTTACAGTAAATCAAATCATTTTTTGTACGGGGACTGTGAACGTGTTAAGTAAGTCGGTATCATAGAGGTGTTTTTCTTCAGTGTAGCGGATATAATTGATAACGTATTTGTAATTCCATGTGCCCACTAGCGAAGCCAATCTAAAAAAAAAATATCTTCCAATATAATCAATTTTATTAAAAAAGCTATTTACAAAATGTTTATTACGATAAATACTATTTTTTAAATGCTTGTTTATAACGCGATTCAATTTCGGTAAGTTGTAGTTCGCATAATTGCGATAAACGGCCGTTTTTGGCACATTTGTGAACTTGCACTTAGCTTGTCGCAATTATGCCATGTGTTGTATATTGGAAAATAGTATTCATCCTAATAAACATTTTGTAAATAGATTTTTTAATAAAATTTATTAAGTTGGAAGATATTTTTTTTTTCAAGATTTGCGGCGCTAGTTGGCTCATGGAAGGCCCATTTTGTCTTTTATGGAACAGTCATGGGTGAAATTGCAGTTTTTCGCGAAAATATTTATAATAGGTAAGATTAAGGTGACTGAGGGGCGGCCCCTGTAAACCACTTGTGATCCTATCCATCCGGCGACTACTGGGTAATGATTAGTTATATCAGAATCTATGACATACTCGTAATTGCATTCAACATCTTATCGGAAATTACTGTTATAAAAATAAATAAATTACCGATTACTTTCTTCACCATAATAAACTGAAAGATAATTAAATACTATTGGAATATTTATTGCACCGCACCGGATTTACCAAGGGGATTCACAATGATTTTTTAATTGACTTCTAGGAAAGGACATGCTTCGTACGGACAACAGCAGATCAATGGTAGCACTTGCAGTACGATTTTAAATCTTACGACGCAGATAATAAGAGCGTGTTACACTTGATCTGCAGGAGAGTTTTTAAGCTTGAGATTTTCTCAAAAACTACTTGACCTATTGCAAAAATTCTTTCACTGTTTGATAGATTAAAGTTAAAACTATGTAACTGTGAAAGAATTATTAAATTCGGTACAGTAGTTTTCGAGAAAATCTTAACCTTATTGAGGCCACCTGTATACTTATCTCTGTCTTCGACTGTACCATATAGCTTTGGGTTTTCTTGCATTTTCATACAAATATGCGAGAGAATGCGACATAAACGGCCATATCTTTTGATTACGTTGACATAGAAGTTAGATTTTTCCACGGCTACATAAGGTTGCAGACCTGAGTATTTGGTATTAATTTTAACTTGATCCGTCCACGCGTTTCTGAGATATATGTCTTGACAGACGGACAGACAGACGAACAACAAAGTGATCCTATAAGGGTTCCTTTTTTCCTTTTGAGGCACGGAATGACGGAACCCTAAAACCCTAAAATTAGTACTAATTGTTTAAAAAAATGCTTTTGTAAATATCTGTAGTCAAACTATATCAGAAATAGTACCAAAAGAATCTATCTCAACTGCAGCAGAAAGTGTAAAATTACAACCGCCCGGTAGAAACTGAAAAATGGTGAGATATTCCGAGCTACAATCGAAACTAACAAACCGACGGGCTACTATTTGTTTTCGATCTTCACTCACGTTCCTCTCGACATACATAGTCAACTCATAGGTTTAAATAAACAAACATAGTCACGTTCGTTCCATTTCCACGAGAAGAGATTTATCCTTACCACTTGACATCTTGGCATGGCATAATAAATATTACATAGGTACCTATCAAAACAATACAATCATACTTGCTTAAGACCTTTTTTTGTCCCAGGTAAAACACATTTCCGTGCACCACCACGCCTGGGGGAGCGTGTTGATTATGTCGGGCTCGCCTCCCTGAAGGGGCGGAATACCGACTAAACTTCCTGGGGTGTTCCACCTCGTGCCATTGTTGACGAGCCACGGGAAATGCGATACATCCGCGACCAGACTTGCGCCAACTAGCGCCGGCAATCTTATCAAAATATATCTTCCAATATAATCAACTTGATTAAAAAAGCTTTTTAGGAAATCTTTATTAAAATAAATAAGTACTATTTTATAAATGCTCATTATCAACGGGCTTGCCCTCGCGGAATTTCTATTTATTAGGGGTACCAGTCCAAAATTAATTCCTGGAACAAAATGCCAACTAAGCTAGCATACAAAATGTAACTCTGTTAAGCAATCTACCTACACCAACGGTTGTCGTATAATCATAGCCATAAGTTTATAAATAGGAAACTTCTCTTAGAAATAAACAATTTGTCATTAGGATATTAAATCCTAGGATCAGTATAATTTACACTAGTCTAGACATTGTAATTGATAATTTTTTAAGACAAATAAAGACGTTTATAAATCAATCAGTCTAAAAGTGACTACCGTTCGAGAAACCATGGTAGAAAAGTTTGTCAAAGTTTGTCAAAAGACAAATCAGAGAAGAAACGCTGCAGGAATGGAGTAAAAGATATGTTGGAGGAGATACAGCCGGGGTCACGAAGTTGTTTTTGCCGGACGTTATTTCCTCATATAGCTTACTAAAGAAAATTAACCTAACACCACCACTTGTACAAGTGCTAACCGGTCACGGAGGCTTCTCTCAGTACTTACACAGATTCAAATGTAAAGCCAGCCCTGCTTGTATATGTGACCCGAGTGCAGAAGAGTCGGTTGTGCATTTATTGGTGGATTGTCCCAAATATAGTAGATGTAGAAGCGATCTGGAATTAAGAATTGGCATTAATGTAGCTCAGGCAACATTCTGCGAAATGTTGTCTAGTAAAGAACACAGATCGGATTTTATAAAGTATTGTATAGATATTGCTAAAAATGTAATAAGTAGGAATAAGACAAAATAGTGTTAAGAAATAGGATGTATTGGTATATTGTATAGAATATATTAAAATACATTCGACTTGTAGTAAGGTATAATATGAATAAGCGATCTAAGATTGGAAATAGGCTCAGAGACAGCCAAACAACATTCTGCGTAATGTTGTACGAATTTAATAACCGATTGCATTCATTAAAAAATATATATTAGATATAGCAAAACGTATGAATTGACAAAAGACTATCTGCCCAAAAAAAAAAAAATTAATAATAATAAAAGGTAAGAAAAGAAGTAAAAGATATAAAGAGAACAAAAAAAAAAAAAAAATTGAAGACTCGAAAAAAAAAAAAAAAAAGGTGGCACTATTAATAAAATAAATATTATGTAGTATAGAATATAGATACGAATGGTGATGGCTATAAATATAGTAAGTATATAAAGTAAGGCATAATATTATGAATATAATTATATATGGTGACGGTTATCACTTGTACACTATGTGCAATTGATTATATTTTACAGAGAAAAGTTGAACATACAAAAAAAAAAAAAAAAGTATATTCAAAGCAATGTACGCTACAAAAGGTCCTCGATCTCCATGTCGAGGGACAAGCTGGCGAACACACAAGAAAAAAAAAAAAAAAAAAAAAAAACCATGGTAGACGCCCCAGCGCCGCCATCGAATGTTGAAATTGTTTTGGCCTGACGAACGCGCTAACGAGCGGGTATTGGAACATTTGAATCGTTCATCTCTTTTATTTCACCTGAGCCGTACAGGAGATTTACCTCGCTGTTGTAGTTATTTCTAACATTTGAATTCACGTGTGTATAGAATACTTTTGTACACTTTTGTTTTAAAAACTATAAAAATTATAAGCCGTATTTTATGCACATTTTTGGACCTGTGAGGATTATAGTTTATGAGCCAAGTGGCATGAATTTCGGTAACGCTAGTAGAACAATAAAAAACCGGCCACTTTGCAAGTCGGCAGACGAACTCGCGCACCAAGTTCGAGGCGTCAACTGTAAATATAAGTTTGTAATTACAGAAAAAAATATTATTTCGTGAAGGAACCTCAAAAGACATTGCCACATTCCAATGGAGCTTTGCCCCACCTACAAAACTACGTGACCATTTAAGCTGTACCTATCATTTTGTTGCGGACTTATTACATGTTTCATATTGCATACTCATAACCAGTATCATTTTCTACTACTCTCGCAACTCCTATAGAAGAATAACAATAACAATGAATAAATCGCTTCGATTTCTTACTATTTTCTGAATTCTTAATTAAGCTCTTTTTTTCGAATCGCAACTTGTACAAAACTTTATTTTAAACCAATAATTTTAATAAAAAACGGAGATATTTTTATATTTATTCGTTATCTTGTACAACTTGCGGTTGATGGTGGGGCAGAATCTGGCATTGTCATTTACAGTTTTAGGATTTTTTCCTTTCTTGTGATATTAGACCTAGCTTCTTGTCAAATTTCATGATTCTAGGTCAACGCGAAGTAGGTATAGGTACTTAAGGTAGGCCTTAGGTTTTGAGTTTGTTGCGTTTTCATACAAATATGCGGGAAAAGGCGACATAAGCGGCCATATCTTTTGATAGGGTTGACGTAGAAGACGTAATTTTTTGACGGCTGCATGAGGTTGCAGACCTGAGTATTGGGTATTAATTTCAACTTGATTTGTCTGTTTCTGAGATATAGGTTTTGACAGACGAACGGGCAGACGGACAACAAAGTGATATAAGGGTTCCATTCTTCCTTTTGAGACATGGAACCCTGAAAAGGAAAATGTATGGGATTGACATCACAGCGTACACTGACACACTGATAATAATTTGTATGATTTAGTAGATTAATATAAGTAAATGAATTTAACAATCCAATAAATAAAAGTTTGTAAACTCAAAACGAACTAGTAAGGTTTCATAACATATTTAACATTTAACAAATTCAAAAAGCTTTTACATTACATTTACAATGTAATACCTCACAGTTTGTAAAGAAACCATGTAGGTATGCTATCCTCGTTTCTCCCTAAAAGTCTTTCCCTCCGTCGCCACTTGCAAACACTCATACTCTTGCATCTGCAGTCGGAGTTTAATGGCCCGCCTTACTTGTGTTTGCCGAACAACACGTTGTTTACAGAAGAATATAAACATCCCAAAACATTGTTCCGAATACTTTGGAATGGTCCACATTTAAGCTGTTTGTTGGACAGATGCTTTGTTTCTTTTAATCAATGAGGACCCATTTTGTTTGACGATGTTTTAAACGTCGCTTTGCTCGCGTTTTTCTCTTAAGTATTGTCGTTATTCTATTTCACTCATATTTATTTATTTCACCTGAGGTACCTAATTCACACGGGTACATCAAGTACACTACTTAGCATCAGACTAGATTCACCCAATTGATTAGGATAAGCTGCAGAGAATCACAAATGTCGAAGTCCTGCGTCGCAAATCCCGGGAACTCATGACCACCATCAAGAGGAGAAAAGTGGGCCTCGGACACGTGCTGAGATACGAGAGGTACCAACTCCTCCAACTCATAATGATGGGCAAGATTGAGGGGAAGAGGCGGGTGGCAGAAGGAAGAAATCTTACGAAGAGAGGAAGAGCTTTTACGACTGGCTCAAGACAGAGGGAGATATGCGGAGCTGACGGCTAGCCTTCATTAGTGGAGAGGCACTACTAGAAGAAGAATATTCAACCAGATCATTTCCGAATGCAGTAAATACACTAATAGACTGTAATTACTCAGATGATATCGGGTACAAGTAAACTAAATAGATAGTGAACGTAAAGACTATTTGTAGGGTTATAAATACATACCTAATTTTCAACAACGTATGCATCACGTTTTAGTAAATTAAGACTTGGGTATTATTAGAGAGTTTAATTAATTACAACCTTATTGCATAATTATAACTAGTAGTGTAGTCCTAACATCACAGCGAAAACCACAGAATAGACAACAAACAGCAGCTTATCTACTGCTTCTGCCAGTTCCACTGGTTCCCCGTACGTGGTGGCTTCAGTCTGCATCTCTTCAACATTGCCGTTCCTCGATGATACCATCACACCGGAGTCGTCTTCTTCTATGTCGTAGCCTTCATTGATGGAGTGGTAGTTTCTACAAGTCTGTGAATTTGGAATTTTAAATTGTTAATCATCAGGCTCCTCAATCAACGTCTCCGTTGTAGGGTAACTCCATTCATAGGAAGGACTTGGGCCAATCCAATATTTTTTTAAGGTTATCTGATCACGACTTTGTATATTCGCTTTGATAGATGACCAACATTTAAAGAATGGGGATGATAATAGATAGATGGATGTTAAAATTTGCGAGTAGAATAATTTAACTACATCCAGAATTGATAATATCATCGCTGAAAAGAAGTGCATATCAATGACCGGCAATCCAATAAAAACCATGATATTTCTAAAGAATTACTCTGAATTTGTATTAGGCATTATCCATGCTCGGTGAACAAATTAGAACATGATGAAAAAAGTTCTTGCCGTGGGCAGGACACGGAATGACAAGGTCGCAGGTTCAAGTCCTGCCCACGCCAAGAATTTTTTCACCGTGTTCTAATTTCTAAAGAATTATTTTAAGAGTATAAGAATTATAATAAACCAAAATAATAAAGAAATTCAAATCAGTACCTTCATAGCGGGTAAGCAAAAAATCATCCTAAACCATTTGCCAGTAAGCACTGCTTGAATCCATGGGGATTTGCAGAATTTTACAATCACAGACGTCATCAGTACAATATGTATTAGAAGAGCCATAAGGACACCCATGAGCACTGTCGTATATAGTACCACTGAAAGATACAAAAATAATTTATGTTAGCAGTTAGCTACTAAACTTAATAATTTTCAGAACAATCGATTGATCGAGCAGAATCAAAGGAAACATTAAAATAAATGATAATAATGATCTGAAATTGATATAACAAATAAGATATAAGTACTCACATCACATCGCGCAGTGGTTGGTTCAAAGGACTTGCAATACGGAGGTCCCAGGTTCGATTCCCAACCAAGGCAGCCATGTACCAATGAGTTATCCTCAGCTTTTTCGACAGAAAAACTTACATACATTTACCGAGTGCTCTCAAAACGGTGAAGGAAAACATCGTGATGAAACTTGCATGCCGTAGAAAAAAATCTAAGGCATGTGAAATCCACCAATCCCCACTGGGCCCGCGATGTGGATCATGGCCCCAGCTCCCTCGATGTAAGGGAAGGTCTGTGGCAATATAAATAGACTGATGATGATGATACTCACATATTGAAGGCATATTATGGCACGGTACTAAGTAGTCGACATAACACAACCCCATGCAAATTACGATACTGCAGCCAGCATAGAACCATACTCTGGACATCTGTAGAGGCTCATTCCAGAATGACAGTAATACGAATGATACTAATACTGAAAAATACACAAGAACATTTAAGTATTTTTGCTTACACATGTCTTATGGTGTCTAGTGGAATATATACCTACCCATACTATTATGTTACCTGTTTGTGGCGAGGAAATAATAAATGATTATTATTATGATCTCTCTAGGTTTCACGGGTTTAAGAAAACCCGGTCATTTGAAAGGCTTGCACGGAGACATAGGTCCAACGCGTAGAGGCCCCTTAGAGAACTTCAATTTGAAGAGATATGTGATGCACCTAGCGGGACCCGTCTCTGAGCGCATCTGACTGCACTCAATGTCAGACCCCGTCAGGTGCATAAACTATTGCAGTGATTGAAAATTACAACTTAATTGGGGATATTGGTTTGGGGTGTTGGTGGGTCAGTCAGTCTGGTCTATAGAGCGAGACGTCGGACACCTGCCGATTATTATGATTATTATTATTATATATTTGTTTAGGATGTCATAGGTACTTTTACTATCATGTTAGTACTGATTGAAATAAGACTGTCTAACACTGTCGGTGGGACGCCCCTGATACCGCTGGAGGGACGAGGTCGAGAAGGACCTGCACCGACTGCAGGCACATACGTGGCGGCAGTCGGTGCAGGACCGGCACCACTGGCGCGGTCTCATTTCGGAGGCCAAGACCCACTTCGGGTCACTGAACCACCGGAGTAAGTAAGTAAATAATACTAATCTGTTCTAACACATTAATTAGTAAAACTTAAAGCTACGACTGTGATCATTACAACTTGGCAAAACTATTTAAACCTGATAAGAATCGATTAATTAAGGGTAATTCTTTGATTATTATCGCAATATATAATATACACTCAAAATATAGATTATCAACTTATTTCTTGCTTACCAAATTTCAGTTGGTAAGCAAGAAATAAAATGGCTTACCTAATAAAGGCGTGTAAAAAACGATATTAAACGATGTGGCACGTCTCGTTAATGCAAAGTTTATTAATAATCTGTCACTGTAATAAGATTGATTGTCATCAAGGTTGAAAATCTCATTCCATACACCCGCTGAAACTACTCCCTGCTTCGTCGATAAGTCCCAATTACTTTGTGTTACTTCGTCTATATCTGCAAACTGAAACATATTTCTGCGCCTTAATACGAGTACCTAAGTATTTCAAAATTTTGGACATCATGGTTAGATAAAACGGGAATTACCGTGTTAAACATTTATTATTGATGTCTACTCGTGACCATGATGGCTGCAATGCTGTCGAAATATCGAGACATCAATAATAAATGTTTAACACGGTAATTCCCGTTTTATCTAATTAATATCATGGTTAGGTTAGGATTTTTTTTCTCTTTAATGATTGGATCTCTTATGATTAGATTCTGTTGACGTCATCATACACATATTTTTATACAAACTTACCACTCTCATTTTGGAATCATTTGAACTCATTCGATCTATTGTGATATTTTCATGGGGCTCCCAAGGTCCGATTAGAATGGTGCAGCTATATGTGTCATGTGGCCACCTGAGGATTAGGGTAATAGTAATTTTCTACTAATATAGTTAACACTGCATCTATTTACTCCTATGTCTATATTTGGGTTCTATTTCTATGTAGTCCAGATTATTAACCAATCGCATATTTCGGATTATTTCGTCATTTGAAATATCTGGCAGAATTTCTAAAATTACCTAGGTGTGTTTGTGTCGCGTTTAATCCATCATGTTTCACATTTCCCGGGATAGCCAGTTTATCCGTTTAAATTCAGTGTTTCCACCAGGAAATGCAATTTGACCTCAACACTTCCGATTGTAGATAATATTCAATGATCATGGAATAATGATTCAAATAGTGATTCAAATGAGAGGCGTATGTGATACCCCAAATCTAAGTGCACATCCGATTCCGAGTTGCAGCTAATGAGTAATGTAGTTATAGTTAGCATAATTGCGAAAACATCCGTTTTTGGCATATTTGAGAACTACAACTTAGCTTGTCGCAATTATGATATGTATTGTATATTGAGAAATAGTATTTATCCTAATAAAGATTTTCTAAAAAGCTTTTTTAATAAAATTGATTATATTGGAAGCTTATTGGAAGATATAATTTTTTTAAAGATTGGCGGCGCTATTTGGCTTATGTCAGGCCTGACATAAGGCATCAAGGGTAATGCTTAAAAATTAAATCTGAACTCTATCAATCAATATGGTTGGTCACTATCTACCTGCAATAAGGTAGGAGATGAAGATGTGCAGACGGCTCTCCTACATGATATCGAAACACTTTTTATCGAATGTTGTTTCGTCGATGACGGTTACTCGATCGTTCGATTGTGCGAAGCGTTCATTCAGCGAATTTTGTTTCACCGATGGTTCGTTTCATCGAAAAAATTTTACTCGATACCTCAGTTGATCGATGAATCTATTAACCTAAGTTTCTATATATCGAAGACCCATTTCATCGAAATTCTTTTAGTCGAAAAAATGTATTCGCGTGTATTCACTACACTCGGAGCCGGTCGAAATTTCATAATCTGATTCCGTCAGGATTTAGGACATTGTTTCCTGTTAATTTTTAGTGGAAGCTTTTACACCAGCAAAAATTGTGATGCTGATAAAATTGAAACAATCTACAGGACATTGTTTCCTGTTAATTTTTAGTGGAAGCTTTTACACCAGCAAAAATTGTGATGCTGATAAAATTGAAACAATCTACCTGTTGAAATCATATGATTGGTCGTCGCACAAGGAGACTAGTTGTGTTTGAAAATGCAGTGTAGCTTCTCCACTGTATACCATCGTTATGAGTTCGGGATTTTTCGTATCCACTAAACTCGTATCGTCGGAACTGAAAATAATATCAAAAGACATTGACACATTTCAATGGAGCTTTGCTTCACTTACAAAACTACGTGACCATTTAAGCTGTACCTATCATTTTGTTGGAGACTTATTACTGGTTTCATATTGCATAATCATACTCAGTATCATTTTCTACAACTCTCGCAACTCCTATAGAAGAATAACAAAAACAATGAATAATTCGCTTCCATTTCTTACTATTTTCTGAATTCTTAATTAAGCTGTTTTTTTCGACTCGCTTGTGCATAACTTTAATTTAAACCAATAATTTTAATAAAAAACGGAGATACTTTTACATTTATTCGTTATCTTGTACAACTTGCGGTTGATGGTGAGGCAGAATCTGGCATTGTCATTTTTTTGATAAATTCCAACCAACCAAAATATGGTGCTAGTAAAGAGTAAGTCCTGCCTGACCACCAGATGGAGAGGGTGATTATTTAGTCTATGTACGTATACTAATTATACACACATAGCTTGAAAAACCGATTCTAGGTGTAGAGCCGTTCTTGATTGGAGATCCTGGGAACAGAAAAGACCAGTCGGCAGACCACAGTTGAGATGAAAAGATGATATAAAGAAGGTGTCGGGCAGCAACTGGACTCTTACTGCCCAAAACAGATCGGAATGGAAGCAGTTGAAGGAGGCCTACACCAAGAATTTGGTAGAGGATGGCTAAGAAGAAGTAGATACTAATTATATAAACATACTTGAACACAAAGAATGTAGGTCTCCATATTTGACCTTGCCGAAACATAACACTGGTCGTGCCATTGAATTTGCTTGGATTCCATGCCATATTGTCATCTGTCCAACTCTGAAATTTACGAAGAAGTTTAGTTTTCTACAGGAATTTTATGTCTAGAATATTTGGGAGGACAATAAAAAACACCACCTAAGTAAAACATAATATACAGGTTATTACAATTGCTTTGTAATTATCAAAAACTGTACGGAATTTTGGACTTATGTATGTTTAACAATGATATAGGTCCTTAGTCGCAAGTCCTTTGTCAAAAGCTACTGATGGGTACTATTTATTCGTTCTATATTTTATCCTCCATTACCATATTTCGGTGGTATTTCGAAATCTTATATATATTTTGTTTCTGCACAATGTGTAGAATAACTTTGAACGTACCGTAACAATCGCCAGTCCAGTAGTAAGCTGCGATTCAAACGCGTTATATCTCACACTGGTGATTTTCAAACCTAATCTTATGGTCATCGTGGGTGCTGGTGGCACGTAGGGCTGTCTGTTCAGCAACAGCGAACGTTTCAGTAGTTCTGAGTTGCTCAGCTTGGGCTCAACTTCTTGGGAGTCTGGAGACGCTGGTATTGAAAATAATTTGGTTTTTATTCTTATAAGATTTGCTTTCGAATATTATCATGGAAATAGGAAAGTCATATTCCTCGTATTCCATATTACTTTAATAGTTATGGGCATATTTTGTCTTAGATTGATGTTTAAAACTTTAATAAACTTCGTTATTTGCGACAGAATTATCAAGAACCTAATAAATGCATTTATTGTAAGTATATTTTGGTATTTGATATTTGATTGATTATTAATTTTAGTATTGAATCTGCGCACTAGAAAAATGGATGCAGCTTTGGTACTGATGATGAGATTTGGGCCAGGTTCCATCATAATTTGAGAAGAGAGGTGCAAGTAATTGGGCGTAACCTATCCCCAATACTCAGTGACTGATATAACATGTTGGGGTCAAGAAGAAACTTCGGGGTAAGGGGTACTGTCATGACGGAACTGAAGAGTTTCAGGTATCATCTCAGGTAACTCATACAGGTATCATCTACCTATATCCAAGTCATCAACGCCACTCGCACTTACACCGGTCCCACTACCTACAATGTATCTAAAAGTTCACGTACTTTCATTATCCCCAGGCGTCCACCTTCGAAACTTCGGGGTAAGGGGTACTGTCATGACGGAACTGAAGAGTTTCAGGTATCATCTCAGGTAACTCATACAGGTATCATCTACCTATATCCGAGTAATCAACGCCACTCGCACTTACACCGGTCCCACTACCTACAATGTATCTAAAAGTTCACGTACTTTCATTATCCCCAGGCGGTGGACAGTCATACATGAATTTAGCTTCAACTCCGTTCCACGATGCGAAGCTGAAGTATTCGACAGGAATTGGATTGACATCCATGTAGCTGAGGATTGGCAGCGCGTCGCCTTCCTTCCCGAATTCTATTTCTCCATCTGTTATAATCAGGAAATGGTCAAGTTTACTCCAGCTAGCTAGTACA
This sequence comes from Tachystola acroxantha, assembly GCA_963506565.1. Lineage (NCBI taxonomy): Eukaryota > Metazoa > Arthropoda > Insecta > Lepidoptera > Oecophoridae > Tachystola > Tachystola acroxantha. Next base: position 5,300,696 of record OY735894.1, on the reverse strand, counting down.
TCACTTAAAAGACAAGGCTTACAATTATATGACTTATCAAAAGCGAAGTATGATTAATTTTCCAAAAAAATCATTTTCATTTATGGGTCAGGACCAAATTTTTGACATATTCTGTATTGATTTGCTGTCCCTCTTGATGTTGGTGAAGAAATATACATTTAAAAAATACTAATTGCGATTATTCAAAATGGGCAATAAAACTTTAACTTATTCTGGACTCAGTGGTGAATTTATAATTTGAAATATTTAATTAAACCTTGATAATTAATTTTATTTAAATAAAGTAATGAACGTGCGTCTTCATCAACCCTATAGAAAACTGGAATGTCCCTAATCCGACCTACGTAGTTTCTTTTGGCTTTTATAAAAAAAACGATGGCACCTTTATTTTGCCTGTAGTTTTATAATATTGTGTTTATTGTGTAATGGTTTTGGTCATTGATATTACAGTAGGCTCAATAATTTCATATATATTTAATATTTTACGCACGTCCCAAATTTTCTTCCGTTGTGCGATTCAGTTGTGCGACACCATAGTTTGAGTGTGAGCAGTGCCTGGCATCTGGATTTTGATTTTTTGGGATAGCAACACAGACGAATGGCCCGTGGCCAACTTCGGGATACTGCCGCCATGTTGTTTTTCTGACAGTCGGGAGAACATGATCGATGTTATTAGAGTGTCATTATAAATTGGTGACTTTTGTTAGATATTTGAAGCATTTTGTGACTATTTCTTTAATTTTAGAGTTTCAAAACCTTAAGATTACTTAATCTAGTGTTGAAATACACTAACATGTATTCGTTATCCATTATACTTTACGAAATTTGAAACTTGTTAGGTTAGGTCGTGGAGTTTTTTATTCCATTGTGCGACGCGTGACACGAAATTGTGCGACGTGTCACAACGGAATTTTCTAAAGGTGAGTACACATCATGTACAGTCCTTTATTGTACTTAGAAACTTTGTCTTAAAACCCTGAATTTAAACTAATGCTTTTTCATTAAAATAATTTATGCAGTATGTTTAGATGCAAAAAAAATACTTGTAAAGCCAAAAAAAAACCTCGTTCACAACTGAACAACTTTTGTTTGATAACTTCATAATTTTTGCAAACATCGACTTTTGATACAGATCATGTGTACAAAATGTACCTATGAAGCTATTTTTTTCAGTTAAACCAAACGTTGTCAAAAATGTTAGTTACGAAAACCGAATACGGCAAGTTTAGTTGTAATTTTTGAAGTGATTTTAGTTTTGTATATTAATATTAAATTTCTATTTTCAGATGCCTTTGACGTCAGCAGAAAGATGCTTTTATATATAAATACTTTTTTTAATACTCATCTGCAGTCTGGGAGATTGAGATAAAGTTATACAATTTGAAACTGTCAAAAGCGGCCACTTTTAGCTAATTCCTATTTTATAACTTTATCTCAATCTCCCAGATTGCAGATGAGTAGGTACTGTAGCGTCTCGGGCTTATCCCGAGACGTTAACTATTAAATAAAATACCTAAATTAATTATTATAAAAATATGCTTTTAATGTCTGCCTTCAACTCTACTATAATAATAATGACAACTTAATTTCTTCTTTTTCCAATACAACCTAAGAAGCCTACATTACATTTCACCGCTTACTTATAAAAATTTAAGGTATAGCTTAAATTTTTGAATTAAAAATAAATTAGTAATTAATAAGAAACAAAAATATTAAGATTCAAATTCGAGGAAAAAAACATTTTATTCTATTGACATGTACCACATCCCTATGTGAGTTATGTCCAAGTTTTTTAACAACATAATTAACTTCAGATATCCTTCTCATTATTTTATAAGGACCTTTATACAGTCGCGAGAGTTTAATGCTTCTACCCGTTACCCTTCTTGGAGTATAAAGCATAATCAACTGTCCTACTTGATAATCTCGGACTTTTGCCTTTTTATCGTAAAGACGCTTTTGGTATACCTGCATCTTTCGTATATTATCCACCGCTTTGGTGACTAATACATTTGTTAAATCCGCCCTTTCAACTAAATTAATAGCTAAATTGGCATTATTTCTACTCACCTCTACATCAGATCGGAATTGAGGTTCACGCGCAAACATAAGCACATACGGCGGAATCCTAGTTGTAGATTGCGAGCTAGTATTATATGCATAACATATCAATGGCAGATGTATACACCAATCTCGTTGATCTGGCGCTGCATACATGGATAACATCTGCAACAATGTCCTATTAAATCTCTCTACCAACCCATTTGATTGTGGATGGAAAGCTGTAGAAAATCTAGACCTAGCCCTAAAGGCTTTCACAGTTTCCTTCACCAACTTGGATGTAAACACCGACCCTCTATCAGAAATTACTTCTTTCACACCTCCAAACTTACAAAAAACCTCCTGAATAAGAAAGTCACTAACTTCCTTTGCCGTAGCTCTCTTTACTGATTTACAAATAGCATATCGGGATAGATATTCTACACAGACAATGATATACCTATTTCCATCATCAGATTTTCTAAATGGCCCTAATATATCTATCCCCACCTTATCTAATAATGTCTCCACAGTAACTGGACGTAACTGAGCAACTTCAGTTACTTTTTTCCGTTCTTGACAAACCCCACAACTTTTAACGTAATTATTCACTTCCTTCTCTGCATCCTTCATATAAAATCTCTCTCTAAACTTTCCTAAAGTTTTAGCTAGTCCTAAATGTCCACCGGTCCATGCGTCATCATGCAATTCTTGCATAACATCTTTAAACATATTCTTTGGTAGCACTAATAACTCACGTTCAACGTTCACATTTCTGACCTTTTTGTATAATATATTATCTATTATATGATAACCGCCATCCAAAGTCAATCTTCTGATATTACAGAACTCGTCATTCAGTTGTTCTTCATTCACCTTCACCTTTTCAATACTATATAAACTCATTCCATCTTCTTGCGAAGTTCCTTCAACCTTTATATCCTCTGTCATCATAGGATTTCTGCTTAAGAAATCAGCCACTACGTTCTCCTTTCCCGAACAATGGACAATATCAAAATCATAGGACTGAATGCTCAATGACCATCTTGCCAATCGACCATTCACATCCTTCCTACTCCGTAGCCAACATAATGCCTTATGATCCGTCACAACTTCAAACTTCAATCCCCACAAATATTGCTTAAAATAATTTAACGCCCATACTACACCTAAACACTCCTTCTCTGTTATAGAATACCTCTTCTCTGCCTCACTCAACTTCCTAGATGCGTAAGCAATTGGATGTAATTCTTCGATTCCTTGTGCCAAATAAGCACCAAGAGCCTCTGCTGATGCATCGACATATAATCTCGTATTAAGTGATAAATCATTTGCAAAGAAATGTAATATTGGAGGATTACACATTAACAAAATTATCTTGTCAAAAACTTTCTGCTGTGTCAGTGTCCATTCAAATTTTACACCCTTTTTAAGTAGTTTCGTCAGAGGTAATGCTAACTCAGCGAAATCTTCCACAAATCTCCTATAGTAAGAGAACAAACCTAATACTGATTTAACCTCCTTGACACACCGTGGCGTTTTCAATGATTTCAAGGCTTCGATTTTAGTAGAATCGGGCAATATTCCCTCACTCGATATTTCAAATCCCAAAACCGTTATTTTGTCATAACCAAAACTACACTTACTCGGTTTTAGAGTCAAATTAACGCTCTTCAACCTATCAAGAACATCTTTCAGTGCCTCATAAAATTCGGAAAAAGTTTTACCATACACAATTATATTATCTACATATACAATTGCATTTTTATATTTAATCCCTGCTAGCACTTTATCCATAAGACGTTGGAATACTGCTTGACTCGTCTTCAATCCAAATGGTAATACGTTAAACTCATATAACCCTGAAGGGGTTATAAATGCCGTTTTGTGTTTAGAATCCTCTGCTAAGACCTGCTGCCAATACCCTGAATTGAGATCGAGATCAGCAAAATATTGTGCTCCTGCTAAATATACTAATAAGTCTTCTATTACTGGTATCGGATAACTATCCGTAATTACCTTTTTATTGAGATTTCTGTAATCAACACAAAATCTCCAACTTTGATCTGGTTTCTTTACCAACACCACTGGTGAGGCATATGCGCTAGTAGATTCTCGAATTACACCAGTCTGTAGCATGTCTTCAACCTGATCACGAATTATTTCATGTTGTTTTTGAGACACCCTATACGGAGGTTTGTGCACTGGCACTTCATCTGTAGTTTCTACTCGGACTTTCGCCACTGTACATCTACCCAACTCTGAATTATTAAATGCGAACTGTGATCGGTACGAATTTAACAAATTTTCTACCGATTCGCGGTCACACGGTGGTAACTTATCACATATATTTAACCTCGTATTTGAATCTTTCACATTTGACAACTCATAGACATATTTGTCATTTTTATCAATCAAATTTAAAAAATAAAGATAAAGAGACTTTGACAAAGAAGCAATCTCTTTATCTTCCTTTTGGTGTGGAACCAAAAATAACGACTCTTCCATACATTTAGCAATCTCTTTATCTTCTTTTTGGTGTGGAACCAAAAATAATGTATCTCCATACATTTCGAATTCGGGGTTACCTTTTTATCAATAAAACCTATCCGACATTTATCACCCAATACAATAAAGTTGTGGTGAAAATCCATCACTGCTTGATTCTTCCTCAGAAAATCTTGTCCTAAAATGACTGGTTGTCCTAAATCTTTAATCACGTAGAATACATTGGTAAAGAGAACAGAATCAATGAGGAAATTCATCTCTACTCTTCCCGTAATTTTTAAAAAGGACCCATTAATGGCTTTTAAGGAATAATCTGGTACTTTTAGTAAAGAGTTTCCAAATCGAAAAGCCACATCCTCTGATATGCACGATACTGATGCTCCAGAATCTATGAGAGCCACTTCCGTACACACATTAAAATCTATACAAATAAATGGTTCGAGCACACCTGAATTGTCTTCAACAGGGTTAATTATCTCTGCGGACGCCTCCATTACTCCCTGCTTCAATTCCTGGGACGTCCTGTAGCATTTGGGTGACGCGAAGAGAACTGCGCATCATCTCGGGGTCTTAAATTGTAATTATGATTAGTAAAAGGTGTTCGTTGCCGAGGTGTTGGTGTCACGACAGGTGTACGATACGTCCAAGTTGCTGGCGTATTATGACTTGACATATCTCCTCTAAAATTCCACGAATCTGGTCCGTGCTGTTGTAGATGATTAGTGTCGTTAAAGTTGATGGTTCTGCGTGGCACCGTAGGCGTCGTCATTGAAGTAGTGGGATATTCATTCATTTTATCCATTTGTATCGGTAAATTTAATTTTTCGAGCGGCTTCTCCGAATTATATATCTTCTTATATTGTATCAGAACATTCTTTAAATCAGATTTTGTTTTATATATTGTCGTAGCCAATTTGCTTCTAAATTCTTCTTTAATAGATTTCAGGAAACGCTCCACAATCACATCATCATCTGTTATCTTCGCTTTCATGGCTAAATCATTTATATTGTAATAATAGGTCAAGAGATCTTCATCGCCTTGAGAAGTCTCAAAGAATTTCGATAAAAAATTGGTTGAGGTAGGAAATTCCTCCTTTAATTTCTTTATTACATCAGCGTAATCGTCGCATGTTGCATAAATTTGTTTGAAATACGATAAAGCTGGCCCATTCAAAAAGCTAGCAATCGTCATCTTCTTCTCGTCTTCCGTCCATCTTTTCATCGTGGCAATTATATCAAATTGGAATAAAAAATCATCAACATCACCTGCAATACCATCGAATTGCTGGTAATCCTCCATTTTTCTGTTAGGAAATTTCTTGTACCGAATAGAAAAAAAAATACTTCTTCTGGGAAAGTCCTGATTTCAGGATACCCGGCGCCTCTGTAGCGTCTCGGGCTTATCCCGAGACGTTAACTATTAAATAAAATACCTAAATTAATTATTATAAAAATATGCTTTTAATGTCTGCCTTCAACTCTACTATAATAATAATGACAACTTAATTTCTTCTTTTTCCAATACAACCTAAGAAGCCTACATTACAGTACCTATTAAAAAAACTGTATTTATCTAAGTATCGGGAGTGATAATTCGACTTTCCAAAAAAATGAATTTTTAGAAGATATGATTTTCATAAGTTTGGTGGCGCTAGTTAGTACCATTAAACGCCTTAATTGCTAAATATTACCAAGATTAGTCGTAATGGTAATCGTTGATTGTTTAATGTGGCAAAATTAAAGCCCTTACACACAAATTGATCGGTCAAACTCATTACTTTATTTCTATTTTGCTATCTCTGTATACATAATGTGATATCTATAAATAATACGTGTCATACTTTTTTATTAATACAACAGTTCTTTTTACCTCTTAGCTGTGTTTTTCTTTTACACATCTGTACATACCTTTATGAATTCAGTTGTGCTACAATTTTTCCAATGTGACACTTTCCATTGTGATTTCCGTTGTGCTACGATGCAAAAAATTTGGTCCTGACCCTTATTTCAACAACTACCCAAAACAAAGTAAGTATACATTTACAAGGACATTACATGAGCCTGCAGGTTGAGTACATATTTCCGTGGATGATGGATGCATATAGTGTCGAATTACGCCAAACCCATCGTCAGTATTACTAGATATAATTGTCTTGATTGCAATTAAAGTAGGTGCTATGATAATGTAAGTGGCAATAATATACCTTCAGAAATTCGTATGTAGAATGCAGTAAACTGAATAGAGGAAAGGATACCGAGCGTCTTAACAGATGCGCGTGCGTTTCGACGAAGATTCCTTCGCAATTCCGAGAATTTATTGGCGCCACCACCGACCACTGTGAACAAAAACATGAAATATTTTGTCTGTGAACAATTCTGCGAAAGGATCCGCCATCCGAGCCATGGTTCTCAAGTGAATTCCCGGTATCGAAGGTATTCACTCCATGGCGGGGGTCCCACTCTATGTTTACCCGTTCGTGGTCTTCATTCGAGAACTCGTCTACCCCATTGATTATCGATTCTACGATATATGTGGCCAGCCCACTGCCACTTCAGTTTGCAGATTCTATGAGCAATATCAACCGCTTTTGATCCCTGGCGGATATACTTATTTCTGTTTTTATGTTTGTTTCTGCAATAATTACGTTATTACCTATTTCATATACCGAGTCAGAAGCCTCCGGGTGCGGTGTAGTCGACAGTAGTATGTGCCCGTTGCTGGCAGCCAGTATGGCAATGTGCATCTCAAATGTGGCGCCACTGGTCGGCTTGCGGATGTCAGAGGCCACCCGGTAGAACGTGTCGTAGCTGTAGCCGTGCTGGCAGAGATGCTCCTTGCAGCGCATTGCCACTGGAATAAATATTCAGAATTTCTTTTTATGCATTATGCCATCCTCGGCGAACAAATTAAAATCATAAAAACATTCTAGCCGTGACTTGAACCTTTTTTTTTACCCAGGTAAAACATGCAAATCATGTGTCACCACGCCCGGGGGAGCGTAGCCGTGACTTGAACCTGCGACCTTGTCATTTCGTACCGCTGTCACGGAATGACAAGGTCACAGGTTCAAGTCACGGCTAGGAATGATTATTATTATTATTAGGTTTAATTTCGTATACTTTCTTCCTCAAGAGGAAGAGACGCCGGAGAGACCTGTAATGAATATCATCGTTTTCGTTTCTATCTCCAGAGGAGTAGCCGGAGCGTCATCAACCATGGACGAAGCAGCTCAGCAGTCACGTTCACTTCCGAGCTCTGTAATGGGGCTCCTAAATATAGCTCGAAACTGCAAATTTTGCACCTAAATTCTTCGGGAACTCCAACATATTGTCATTCGCGAACATTTTCTTCTCTTAAATCGTGTTGCTATCCCTTTCACACTTCGTTAAAAATGTTAAGATAGAAAGGGACCTGGGCGTAAACGGTGGTTTATAAACTTTGGTCAAGAAAATTTTGCAGCTGTCATTTTCCCGTCATTTTCAAAAGTCCTGAAATAAGACATCATGGTCCAAACTTGGATTCCCTGTTGGGTCAAGAGACATGACACACTGATGATCACAAGTCATTGTCTCTTTCTGATTGAAAGTGACAACAAGGGAGGATCTATGAAGCAAGGAACGCCCCTAGGAGTAAACCATATTTACATCGCAGACACCGCTCTTGCGTGTCAATTTTAAAGTTTTAAAGTCTCTGCCACTTATTTGTTTTTCCATTGTTTGAATTTTTAATAGAAGTCGAACATATAAAACATATTATGTCTCCTTCTGACGTATGAAAGTGAAGTGAAAACAAGTATACCGTCTTATTTTGTAAACAAATATGATCGTCTAATTACCTGTTGTGATGTAACACTGAAGGAACTGATTGATCGAACCTGTTCATCTATGTGAAAGTAAAGTAATCCGATTTAATAATGTGAAAATAACTATGCAGTAATCACAGAACAGCTTCAAATGTTAGTAAAGTAGGGTAGTTTTTGTTTACAAAATAAGACACTTGATTTGGGCTTCGGTATACGGAGATCTGTCCCCGTACAAAATAGACTTTAGGCTCTCTCGATAGAGCGCGGCGAAATTTTTTCCTTCATGATTGAATGAGATACCTACTTCATAAAACTTGATGTAAACAAATTCAATGATGTAATAATGAAAGTAAGTAATTATTAAAGTTATTTAAGTCTTGTAATTAGATATTATGATCATGAAGAACTGTAATTCCTTCAAAGAACTTCTGAAACTTTTGGAAGTAAATATTTGATTACTCCAAATCTTCAGTTAACAACTTAATTTATTTTCGTACATAGATATATCGATGGCGTAGTATCTGAAGGTCTGGGTTTCCATCCCATTCCAGGTTAATAATTGATATGTTTTAGATGTAGAAGAACTTGGTGGCGTAGTGGTTGGGTCAATGGGTTGAGTCGAACCTGGGCTGGTCAGTCATGTACCTATGTACAGTCGAAGACAGAGATAAGTATCCAAAGGCCTCAAAAAGGTTGAGATTCTCTCAAAACTACTGGACCGAATTTAATAATTCTTTTACAGTTACATATGGTGGATCATTGGAAGGTCTGTGCCCGAGTAGTGGGCACATAAAACTATACTGATGATGATTAATATGATTCTTACTTGTATATGTGAACGTGAAATTATTACTCGTGATATTATTATCTAAACTATTAGCCGATGCGATCCCAAAACAACAAACAACGCTTATTACGGAAATACATTTCATTTTTTTCACTGCTATTTGTAATTAAAATAATAACAAGAGATTAGAATGTTATTTACATAAAAATAATATTCACGGAACACCACTGCGATAAATTAAAATTACGGACTGAATAAGTTCTCTAAACAAATATACGGTGGGCGTTGAGTCGGCATGGCTACTACAACAAAACATATTAAATTACGAGCTTCAGCGCCTATAAGCTAGGTTGTTGTTCTAGGTAGATCAACATGAAGTTAATACGTATTGAAAATTATATTATCTTCATTAATCTTACAAATTATACATAAAAGGTCATTTTAGGAGAAGGAATTCGAATGAATTTAGTCGAAAAATAAATTAATCACAGACATTTGAATATTCGAAATCTGCGGAATCTTAAGAAGGACGTCACGTCTGTCTAATCCAACCAAACACTGACATATTAAATTCACTTTGCCGAAATACTAGGTCAACTTTGACCATTAATAAGATAAGATAAATATTCTTTATTGCAAAAAAAAAGGAATTACACAAAAGAAATATGCTAATATAGTTAGTATCACAATCGCCGGTCTTATCGCTTAAAGCGATCTCTTCCAGACAACTTTTGGGTAGAGAATTTAGCGAATTAATAGGTTGTTACATTAGTGTCTCTGAAATATCCAAAGAAATATTAGTTATGGTGCATTTTCAGAAATGATCACGTAATGATAATAATTATATGCAATCTTTTTTGTAAATTTTTACCTTATTGGTGATGTTAAAATAAAAGCTTGTTAAAAAGTTGTAGGTAAAACTGCCTGGCCCCGCCATCGTGACACACAATCCAAGCGGAAGCGCAGGCGCAGATACCGCAGCGGATGCGACATACTTATCTAACTTGTTACAGTGTCGTTTCTATACTCTGTGTTTATATCTCAGCTAAGGTTCCCTATTTTTGTGCATAAATTTTTATGTCATAATATAACATGGCATACTTTAAATTGTCCTAGTAATAACTACGCATAATAGTCATTAGGCATAACTTTATAGGCATAATATTATTAAGCATAACTACAAACAGCATAAAGATTGTTAAGAATAATATTATAAAGCCTAAATAAACTTTGTCATAATGATATTAAAACATAATTGTAATAATCATATTAATTACTCGGCGAAAAATATACTCCTGAAGTTTTAAAAACAAAAATTAAACCAAGGGCCACCCCCGCCGCACCGTAACCAACTATTACACTATAATACCTACTTTTTGATTGTAGGTATATAAAATAAACATGTTGGCGGCTTACGGGTGTCCCAAGGGCCACCCCCGCCGCACCGTAACCTACTATTACACTATGGTACCTAAGTTATATCTGATATACCTACCTAATACCTACTTTTTGATTGTATATAAAATAATCATGTTGGCGGCTTACGGGTGGCCCAAGGGCCACCCCCGCCGCACCGTAACCTACTATTACCTAATACACCATACATACAACACCAATACCAACAAAAAAGAAGAAATACACAAACCAACATTATTTATGTATAATATCTATTAGACGAATAAACAATATGCCATAAAACAATATGGAAATCAAAATTAGGGCAAAAACGATTAGCCCAAACTAGAATTATGCTTAGTTAGATTGTATGCCCAAAAACAATTATGACAAAATATGATTATGACAAAAAACTTTATGCCTAACTCATTATGCTAAATTAAATTAGGACAAAAAAATTATGCGAAAAAAAGGGGTCCCCTCAGCTAATCCAACTGTTTAATGTTTTAAACATTGTTGTTAAATGTCTGCCTTAGCGGAAATTATTAATGTCACCGAGGTCTAAACAGCCACTTCAGTCTGAGCTCAAACCCAAGAGTGAATTCAGCTGATACACTCTCAAGACGTGATCACCACTTCAAGTACCTATGTCATTAATTAATAAACCAATCTTGAGGGAGTATTATGTGATGTCTTTCTCAAATGGAAGAACTGAAGTAAACGTCGCGGTTCGCCTGCAATCGGCAAATACGTTCTCAAGTGCGAGTTTGACAGTTCTCTTGAGAACTGAGGTTTGTTTATTAATAGGCCGTTACTCACCTGAAACCCGATTCCTAAACCCGCGCCTAAGTTGCGTTTATTAATATAGGAACGCCATCTTGAGGTCGTTCTCAAGATTGACTTTTGAGCTGAGAGTTATTTATTAATACGGGCCTTAGAATAAGGGATACCTCTAGTGGTATTTTCATCATCGCGCCTCTTCGTGGATTTCCCGGCTGCTGTCCTTCGGCAGCAATCATGGGATTCGGAATTACGGACATATGTTAACCGGACGTTATTTGAAAACGGACTTTTTATGAAGCGGGCATAATATGATCAGAATATGATATTTATTTATTTTATTAATGGACTCGACAGTTCGTCATTTGCCAATGTCATGTTACAGAAAATTCATTGTATACTAGTCTACTATCTTCCTCCAGGGGGGCGACTCCCGTCCCGTAGCGTCATCACCCTGGGTAGCCGCGTCTTCTTGTCTTCATCCACAGGAGACACCGTAGCGTCAATCACTGTGGACGAAGCAGCTCGACAGTCACGTTCACTCCCGAGCTCGTAGTGGGAATCTTGACCATGGCGCCAAACTTCAGATGCTGCTTGAATTCTTCAATAACTTCACCATACTGTCATTCGCGAACATTTTCTGATTAATTTAACGTGATATTAAACACAAAACACCCACTGTAGACATTAAACTGAAAATTATTAAATAATTTCGCAACCGTCGTTTCCCGCCATTTTCAAAACGCCCGAATATGATATGAAACAGAGATTCTGTCGATTTAACACGTTCACAGTCCAGTGCCCCATATATGGAGCACGACGAACTAGCTTCACAAACCCGTACCCCACATATGTGGCTACCAGTTCCACACTAAGGGTATTTTTTTCTGAAGGTAAGTAAGTACGATGTCGTTGGTGGATGCTGCTGTCCATTCACGTCCTATTGTCTTCAGAAGAGTGCTCCACCCAGTGTTGAAGAGCTCACATAACAATTTTGATGTATTTCGACTTGTATAGAGATTGTATGTTTTACTAGTGTAATATTTTCATGTCATTATTATAAGGCAAGATGTGCTTTGGACATATTTCATGTATTTAACACCTTTTATTGTAACCACATTTTAAGCAAATAAAAATATCTTATCTTATCTTGAAATAACAGGGACACAAGGAAATCAAAACATTTTTTGTACGGGGGCTGTGAACGTGTTAAGATGCCTTTTCCATGTGGACGACAATTTATTCATAATTTCAAAGTGTGGTTAATTTTAATAATCGCTAAGCGAGAGCTCTCCCGCTTACTCATACGCGAGGTATCATATGAGTGACAGACAGTGGCAGTTTTGGCTAGGATTATATTTGTCGGCTACTACAGAAATATACCTATCTGCAGACTAAACCAATAGGTATCATAAACCCCTGAAACCTTTAAAATTACCATCAAATATGAAAATAATAAAGTCTGGAACATCTCCAAAGGATTCCTATCCGTCGCGATTCAAAACGATCTTAGCGAAATGCAAATACGCTCCGCTAACGTACTTCGCTTGGTACGTATTTGGGGGACTTTATACCTTCGGATTTGAGCTTAGGAGAGTTTGGTAGCAAATAATATTCATATCAACATCTCTTATCGATATCCACCCTATTATCTTTCTGTAGGTTCTGTAGTTCTGATTTTCTTTCTATTCTTCTTCTTCTTTCTTTCTTTTTCGTGTGGTTCAATCCAAACCTATTTGTCAGAGTTATTCAGGCCGCCTGTAGATGCCTCTGACGTGGCTTAGACTGCTGCCGAGCGACAGCAACTGGGACCAACTGCTTAACGTGCTTTCCGAGGCACGGAGGGGCTCAGATGAAAGTACTACAGTAGTGATGATTTGCTTTCTATTGTGAACCGGTTATAGGATAGGTATTGGTTTACTATTTCATCATTCAAAGGTAGTTCTGGCCTGCAAGTTTAAAGTCAGTCATAGAACTAAGAAAAGGGACGCTTGACTTCTCTGGTGGATAGAATAATTAGATGAGTTATTCATCAAAGAAGCAAGCGTCGACGTCACATTTATCGTAGAACAGACAACCGAGAGGTAGACGATTTCTTGAGTAGATAGTCATGAGGATTGAAGAAAATACGCGTATAAAATGAAAATATAGATATAATAGATAGAAAGGTAAAAAGACTAGCAGATAAACAGACAGATACAGAAAAACGTAGGTACAAAATTAGAATATTATAAAAAGAAAAGTGTCGATTAGGTTGCCAGTTTCAACATAGTCCGACTAGATGGATGGATGGCAGCGTACGGGGGTTGGCAGGTACTGGATGTAAAGAATATGAGAGGCCTAAGCTACTTCCAGTAGTGGACTGATGATGTTGGATAGTCCAAGTTATAGAAAATGTAACGGGGATTTGAAATAGCTCATTCATCGTCTCATTGAAGTCCTCGTCCATTGGACTTCACGATAGTCGCAAACCATAAAAGCACCTCCCAGACTGCAATTTGGGATTCAATCAGCTTTTTCCCGACGTCGTCTCCGTTCGATAAAAACTGTGTAAATCTACGCGGTGGTTATCAAGTCCATTATTATAATATTTCTGCAGTTGCTTGTGGAATGGTCTGCTACTGTTCCGTTCTTTCAGAAAGCAATAACTTTTTAAGACGACTGCAGATCTCAAAGTTTAGTGTTCTTCCTTGAAATTCAATTTATATGTCGCTCGTTGCCTGTTCAGAGTTATGATTCGTTGCGTGCTTAATAAAGTTTGAGATTTTATGGAAAAATAATGTACCTATCTATAATATGACCAAAGTTATTGTTGTAAACAAGTTTTCCTTCACCGTCGCTAGGTACCGTTTCCAACCGCAAGGTCTGAACAGCATATCAGCGCTACACCCTTGGGTACAGCACACATCAAAGGGATAAATCGTTAGATGTTTCCGTGCCAACATCGACCGTGCGCAGTCGTAGTGTGTGAATTTCAAATATCGTCCGTTAATCGAATGTATGGGACCAGATACTACGACTACCTACTCGCGGTCGAGGTATGGCACGGGCCCTTGCTACCTGTTTTACATTTGTGTAAGTTAGTTATTAATCCCACTTTAATTATGCCCCCTTACTTAAACTCTTATAGCAGGATTTCTTCAATTATTACTCACTTCACTTATTAAGGACGTCATGGTACGAAATAATAAAGTATTATTGAAGTAATCCTGCTAAGAGTTCACGGTAAGGGCCGTGATTGGTTGTCAAATAAACATTATTATATCGTTCATTTCTGTTATCATTTCTGTTTCGGGTCCTATTCTGTCGGTCCTAGTCCTTTTATCATCATGAATTCCAGAAGCACCAAAATATCCCCATAATTTTTTTAACCATTCACGCAAATAGGCTAATGTTTTTATGCACACTCGAAAACGCAAAGCTACTGCATTAATCTAGTTATCTGGATCATGCAAATTTGACGACCCACTTGGCTCAGTCGGCATTGTCTCTGTTTGCCAAATAAAGACGTCGTAGACACATGCCTCTCTTGATAAGGATGTTACCATGTGAGTCTCTATTTTAGTAAGAAATGTAGCGAATTTGGTAAACTTCACGGATGTTGAAGGTACGGTGGAACACAGAGAAAGGTGTACCTACAGGAGAGTTTTTAAGGTTGAGATTTTCTCAAAAACTACTTGACCTATTGCAAAAATTATTTCACTGTTTGATGGATAAAAGTGAAAACTATGTAACTGTAAAAGAATTATTAAATTCGGTCCAGTAGTTTTAGAGAAAAGCTCAACCTTTTTTAGGCCCCCTGTATACTTATCTCTGTCTTCGACTGTACATAATGCAGACAAAAGACATTGCCACATTACAATGGAGCTTTGCCCCACCTACAAAACTACGTGACCATTTAAGCTGTACCTATCATTTTGTTGGGGACTTATTACAGGTTTCATATTGCATAATCATAATCAGTATCATTTTCTACTACTCTCGCAACTCCTATAGAAGAATAACAAAAATAATGATGTACAAAACTTTATTTTAAACCAATAATTTTAATAAAAAACTGAGATATTTTTATATTTATTCGTTATCTTGTTCATCATGCATTTGAGGGTGGGGTAGAATCTGGCATTGTCATTTCAATGTATTTTTTTCGATTTCAGGATGCACTAGTTGCTGAATTAAAAGAACGTTATTGTCACGTCAACGTCACTTCAGGGAGAGGCTAGACCTGGAACTGGACACCAAGTGTGTTTAACAGGTCTCCGCTCTTGTTGTCACTTTTCACACTCCTACGTCAGAAAGAGACATCTTTTTCATGTTCGACTTCTGGAAAAAACAACGCGCAAAATTGTCATGCAAGAGCGATGAAAATATAGCTTCCTCCATAGTCCGTTCTTTGCTTCCTAATATTTCCCCATGAAAGCGTACTTAACCACCATCGCCTAGTATTGTGTCGGTATTTAGCGCGCTAACGACGACAAAACACTAAATCCCCCGCCAGTAACTGAGAGGTGCAATTAGTGTCAATCATAAAGCGAGGCTTCTAAGCCGCGGTGGCTCGTAAAGTATGTATTACGCGACGACTGGAGACGCAGCGTTCAGCATCCCCCCCCCCCCCCCAAGCCAAGTGGCGTTGACTTTCGTTAATGCTACTAGAACGGAAAGTAAAATGTACCTCTAGGATAGGGGCTGCATACGAATACCACGACTGCAATCGTCCTTTTTGGTCAAATTCACTGAGTAGATTTTGGTGTTAATTTACAGGCATTGAATCAGTGCCACAAAGAATCGCTGACGGACACGTCCACATAAATCTATGTGTTCTTGAAAAGATAGACAACTTCATTGAGATAGTAGACCCAAGGTAGAGCATGTTAATTAGGGAATATTTGCTAATCGTTTATCGAAATACGTAATTGTTTATTGAAAATGATTCCGAGTTGGCAATTTAGCACTCGATTGTTTATAAATTAAAACGAAATCTGTGCTTTACCGGACCACGATGAAATAATCATTCTACGGAAACTAACACGATTTCCATCAAAGTTGCTATACGCACCAAAATATTCTTTCATTTGGAATTACCGCCTACTTTTGAACATTGATAAGTGGAAAAATACACGTCATCCAATTCCTGCGGCAAGTAAGAGCGCTCCGTTTCAACCACCAACGTTATCCAACCGAGGTGGGCCATAAATTATGTCATTAAATGCCACGACGCGTCCGCGGCGCCACCGTCGCGATACACGCTCTTAACCGGCAATTAAATATCAATTTCTGGAACATTAATCATGCGACGAATTGTTATAAATGTACGTACACTTAGCTACTACACCAGAACATAGCTTTGTGGGGAGACGGGGAATACAGGGATAGTGTTCTACAAACTGACTTAACAGCTCTATCTGTTACCAATGGAAACTTTAAGATTGACAATTTGATGTCTGGACGTCAAAGGGCAAGAATTTTGTAGCATTTTAAGTCATTATCATAATTCAAACCTTGGAGGTCCATAATTCTGATTAACCCCTTCTAGTCGCCTCATACAAGGGCGTCGCCAGCTGAAGCCGATATAAATTACAGATGTGTGTGAGAACAGGTGACGACGCGGCCGCGTGGACGGAATAGAAGAGACAGTAATACTCTCCTCTCGCTCCTCTCGCCTCATCGCCTTTCCAGTATCTGACTAACGACTTTGCATTTGGCTGGATATTTTTCTAATCTCTAGGAGAATCTCTAGGAATAGGCACCTGCCTATTCCCCCCCCCCCCCCCCCCCCCCCCCTCGACGCCCTTGGCCTCATACGAAAACTTTTACCACTTCCACCATTTCGTAGGCTATCTAAAGATTGGACCCACTTGTCAGCATCAATCAGTATGGAGTATCACCAGCACGCTGCCGTTTCTGAAGGTTGGTGGCAATATCCAAACAAATCAGCGTTTAGTATGGATGCAGTGCTGACGCGTTCTAATCTAAGTGGTGTCCAAAAACTACCTATTACTTCATATCGTGGGATTTGTAGATTCTCCTATCTGCAGGGCGTGTGGTGATAAACACGAGTCCATGAAACGCTTATCATGTGAATGAGACTCACTGGCAGAACGTGAATAAATGTCTAGGGTTAGTTTATCCGGAACCAGACAACGACTCCGTCCCATGAGCTGCATAGCAGACCACATGAATTACACCTTTAGGGAGGAGTAAGACGCATAAAGGAAAGGGAAGGTAGAAGGAGTGGGACAAAGGATCCAATGGGTTGATCATCAGGATAAGATAAGAGACAGATTAACTGGAGTCCAAACTTAAACCTCTGCAGCCGAGATAATCGCAGCTCTTGAATATCAGTTCATTTCAGAGAGTATATTTTAATGGAGTGGAGTATCTATAGTGTGGAAACAGTCCAGTTGGTAGAACCATAAGGCAGTGAGTATTAAATCACTCTTGAACAATTGTTGTTTAAAATAGAAATGTTGATGGATGATTGTAAGGTGTTCCATTCTAAGCACTCAAGTTATTTCCAAGTAAATGACACGAGAAATATGGTTGCTTCGTGGAAACTGAGCAATACAATTGTCTTTATTACTTGCGAACAATATATCTTGAAATATTGCAGGGAGAAGGCGAGGTACATTACAGTTAACCAAGTTGTTTTGGAGTAATGCGACCACGAGATGGAAACAGAATGCTTAGAAGGTCGAAAGCTTTATAATTACCTATTACAAAACAAAACAAAAGCTGGACAGATTTTTTTTTGGGCATAAAATATATCCTACCTAGATGTCTCAATCTAACGACATCCCATACCTACATCTCCAAAATGGGTGGTTGCACGTGGTTCACCTGTGTAGACCACGGGATTTTTCCCCTGGTGAACCACGGGAATTTCTTTTATTCCCGTGGTCCACCGGGTGGACAATGGGAAGTGATTTCTACCTATGGTCTTCCACTGTACTCTACTATTTCATTTCTAATATTTCAATGCACTCCTAGAATCAGCACATGAGTGTGACTTGTTTGCTGACAGTTGGTTGAGTGTACTGATAGAGTGTGCTAGGTGTTGTGAGTAGAACTATAAATTGCATTCGTCTATTGTATAATTAATATTCTAAACACTTATGTACTTATATAAGTGAGTGATATCCGTTTATATATAATAATTTGTAGTAATGGCTCACTATAGTTTTAATTCTAAAACTTATGTACTTATGTTATTTTATATATAATGTAAATAAGTATGACTGTCCTACGCCTTGGGGCAACCCGTTATGTTGGTCAAATTTTGAAATAAATAAAGACATAAGTAAAATTAGTAAAAAAGAAAAAAAAATCAGTACTTAGTCAACATTCCTATTCACTCTGTATCTTTTATGTATTGTTATGTAGATACCTTCCTATCTGGTAGGTGATCTGTTTTGTAAAGGTTTCTGTAAATACTGTAACGGTTCGAAAATTCAAATAAAACAAAGGCTTCACATGTCGGTATTTATTCTCTGTCACGGTTTTAATTAAACACACAAACAATATGTGTAGACCTATAATACATCTACTTGGCAGAGCCGGATTGAGGATACCCACCCGATGCACGAATTAATATGGTAAGTTAAAGATCTGAAATTTCGGAAGAGAGGAAAGGGCCGTTGTCTCTCTAAGAACTGAGTCATTATGAAACCAATGTCATCAATTCCGGTGCACATACAATCGAATACAGGAATGTTCATGCATTTCTGTTTGATGGCAAAAGTAGGTAAGGGCCACCCCCTTACCTACCTACTTCTACATTCACTTCTTCTTCTTCCTCAGCACACTGCATCCCACTCCTGGGCATATGCCTCTCCATGAATCCTCCATGTGGCCCGATCCCATTGTTGTCTGGTCCACACCGAGCCAGCCACTCTCTTTATGTCGTCGGACCATCTGACCGGTGGTCTGCCTACGCTTCTTCTACCCGTCCGAGGTCTCCACATTAGAACGCACTTACTCCATCGACTATTGTTTCGGCGACAGAGGTGCCCCCCGCCCACCATTCTGCATGCACTAGTATTCCTGTATTCTAATGTATTTACACCGGAATGCTCGAGCTTCTTCTTTCTTCGCTAGTTCCAGAATTCTCCTTCGTATGTTCCTTTTCGCTAACAAAAACAGTTTCGGCGGCCATCTCCTCGGTCTCGCAGTTTTCCAGAATCCTTCCGTACCCTTTCTTCCAGAATTATCCTTAATAACTTCCTTTTTGATACCAAGAGCAGGGAGTTGTACCACCAATTCATCTGTTTCATGCGGCTTAGTGACCAAACCTACTGCTAGACATATTCAGGCCGCCCACAGGCCTCTGACATGCCCTTACAAGATACCACCACTAAACTGGAGGAATAAAAAGGGGGTCAAAATGAATTAATTGGAATACATGAATGAATGGGTTGATTGTACGCTCAATCCGTCCCATCTCTTGTGAACAGCTTTGATGGGATTCCATTTCCCTCTACGTGACCAATTTTGGCTTTTTACACTTTGTTTGTGGCGGGGCGGATCAAATGAATTAAATCCTGAAAAGCGTTCTCTTTGTATAATTTATTTCATCCGTTTCAATACATGTACAATTAGCACGTCATGCAACATACGGATGCTTTATCCTGCGGTAAAACGTTCTAGATCGCAATGGGTTTGTAGAGATTGAGTTGTGGTCGACTGTACATACTTTTGTTGTTTTTTATCTGCGGTCGGTGTATTTTGTTAACTGTTAAAGGTCGTGTAATTTATGTTCAGGCTTAATTTACGATACGAAAGTCCCAGGTTCATCCCTGCCAATGTACTAATGAGTTTTCCTCGTTTTTATTGGAAAGAAAAACTTACGTACCTATATTTACCCGAAAGCTCTCAAAACAGTGAAGGAAAACATCGTGATTAAACCTGCATGCCGTATTAAATCAGGCTCATGGCCTGAGCTCTCTCGACGTAAGGGATGATCTGTGCCCGAGCAGTGGGGACATAAAATAGGCTGATGAATAACAGTTATCACACTGCAGTACCGTATATATTTTTTAAATTCAATATGAAATACATATTAACTAGATTAAATTATGCATTAAGATGTCATAATGCATAAAAATTAAATGTGCTTGTCGAACAAATTAAATGATGAAATATTTCACGCCGTTGGGCAGGACTTGAACCTGCGACCTTGTCATTCTGTGACACGTTCTTACCAACTGAGGTTCAAGTCCTGCCCACGGATAGTTTCATTATTTAACATATTATCTACTATTTTTTTTTGTATTCATATCCATTTATTTGGTATATATTTCATTTACATGTCATTAAAATTTGAATTATTAATAAAAATAAAGATCGATAAATCAAAAGAATCAAGCATCCCTAAAAATCCAGAGTAACGTCACGAATCTGGCGAATATGGCCGACTAGCGTTTTTAGCGGGGGTGGGAAAAAACAATCTCTACTTATTGCAATAAACCACTTATCATATTCTAGACCACGCGAAAGATATCTGTGTCCCGGGAGATTCCGCCAATCACAGAAATGGAATGAACCTAAGTAGCGTTGTCTGCAATCGATCATTCCGAGGTCGGTGACCGAGTTTTTCTCTTGGAACAAATGAAAGTTTGTTTTTCTCATCTCTAGTTGAAATGGGAGATTTTGTTTCCAAACTACCCTACCTGTATTTTTAACGACTTCTAAAAGGAGGTTCTCAATTCCGGTGTATGTAAAATATACACCGGAATTGAGAACAACGCATAGTTAATATTCAATTATGACTCAATTTCTATTTAGGTAAGTAATCATATTGTATAACTAACGTGATTATTCTGACATTATGCTCCCACTTCACATGGTTTTTCGTATTTGCGTTGAATTTACATTTACACCACTTTGCAAAGAAAAGGTGCCAACGCTGAGGAGAAAAAGTGGCAAAACACTCTCAGCAGCATATCTTATAAAATAATGAACTATTACTATTATTTTAGTAATAATAATAATGAACTTTATCATTCATGCGGAACCGGCGACACACACTATGCATGTTCGTTCATCGTTTAATAAATAGTCATCTATTCTGTATTGATCACCCAACATGATAAATTTTATAAAGCAACAATAACATTATAATAAGTAACATTATTACCCCATAAGTTGACATTGGAAAATAATTGTTTAATTTTCTATTTACATGAATACTCTAAATAACTTGACATTGGCGAAATTATCTCTTTAATAAGAGTAGAAGCCATTCAAATAAAAATAGAATTAGACATTGGAAAATGTCGAGTCAAAATAAAAATAAATCAGTATCCATAAATGCTCGTAATCATAAAGATTGCTAAACTGTAGCTAATATTGACAGAGTTGCTTTTTCCACCTTCCACTTTTTGCCACCGATTTTGTATGACGAAATCCAGCGAAAATTCTTAAATCGTGGCTTACACTACCGCCTAACTTTAAGTTACGTTTAGGCTAAGAGCCTTACTCCTTAACACACCGACATGTAGTCGCTCCAGTGATCCTGACAACACATAATATAGTGTAGTCGATTACCGGGTGCGTATCTTGACAGATCCCTTAATAGGATCCGAGGGCCCACCACTCAATTATCCACGAGAGGCTATTGCCAATATCCAGCGGCGGCGTGGGGCGACAACGCGGCGAAGGTCTTGCGAGACGGGCCCTGAATTAATTCAGATCCTACGTGTGGGTGTGGAGGTATATCTAAACTATCTTTTTTTACGGAACTTTGCTCATAGAATCAGCAAACTGAGGTGGCAGTGGGTAACATCTGTCGTAGAACCGATGGGGTAGACGGGTTCTCGAATGGAGGCCACGATAGGAATGAGTAAACGTAGCGTGGTAAGCTCTCGACCAGATGACGACCTGGATCGCAGGACCGTATTATGGCGGGAGTCCCACATACTCACCGCGCGCCCCTCCTCATTGGCGCGGTGAGATGCGAAAAGCATTTCCCCAAGTAAAAAAAAAGAAAGGTGGTTGGTAGAGAGAATGCAAAAGGAAGAGAATCGGGTTGAGTGGCGTGCTTTGGGAGAGCCCTACGTCCAGCAGTGGACTGATACGGGCTGATGATGATGATGAATTAGTAAAAAGACATTGCCACATTTCAATGGAGCTTTGCCCCACCTACAAAACTACGTGCCCATTTAAGCTGTACCTATCATTTTATTGGGGACTTATTACAGGTTTCATTTTGCATAATCATAATCAGTATCATTTTCTATTACTCTCGCAACTCCTATAGAAGAATAACAAAAACAATGAATCGCTTCGAATTCTTACTATTTACTGAATTCTTAATTAAGCTGTTTTTTTCGACTCGCAACTTGTACATAACTTTAATTTAAACCAATAATTTTAATAAAAAACGGAGATACTTTTACATTTATTCGTTATCTTGTACAACTTGCGGTTGATGGTGGGGCAGAATTTGGCATTGTCATTTGCTGTGGTGGTTAAGAATTCGCAAATGAAAACTATAAGGACATCCAAGTGTTTTGTTGTTTTGCCAACTATTTGTCTCTATTATGTATGTAGTCTCAACACTGCGTAATCACGGTTATTAAAGATATTTGACTAAGCAATAAAAATACACGTTCGTTCCAACAACTATTTATTCTGACACAAAGAACATTATTCTACCCGCCACCAAACACTACCTTCAATATATGAAAATATGAAAGTGCCTGACATTATATTCATAGCACAAACATAACACTCTACCACTTAATCTAGAATAACTCCGTAGTATATAAACAACGAATAAACAAAAGAACTTTAACTTATAACTAATAATAAACCAGGTCGCCATAGCGTTCGACCGGTTTCCTAACTCGTTTAGGTATGGACTCTTCGGTGTTCACTGGCGGTGGTGCGGGCGTGACCTTGTCTGGTGTCGCGACCCTAGTCCGTGGCGTTAGGTGGACAGGAGTCCGGCACTCGGTATCGACAGACAATGAAGATTCATTGACATCCCCGTTACGTACGCTCCCATCACCCCGGTCGCCTCCGACTGGACTCTTACTCGTATTTAGAGACAAACGTGGATTGGATCTTAGGTGATCTATATGACGTTTGATAGGTGGACCGCTTTCGTTAGCTACTACATACAACCGTGACCCTAATTTTTCTTTGATTTGACCCCCTACCCATTTCTCACCTCCACCAAATTCCCTTGCCCACACACCTTCTCCTACTCCAAATTCGCGCGGCACCCCTCCGGCATTTTCCACTTGTTTACGTTGTTCTTCGTGTACCCTATGCTCTATTGGACTATCTGCACCTTCCATTCGTAGAAGATCTAATCGTGTACGCAGTCTTCTCCGCATCAGCAACATGGCCGGCGCCTCCCCCGTAGTACTGAGATTGCCCCCCTCCCTGTCTGACGCAAATGCGCAAGAACCTAGAGCTAAGACCTAACCTAAATCTAGACCTAAGGTAAAACCTAGATACCTAACCCCCCTCAGAACACCTAAACCTATTGATACCTAAAGTCGAAATACCTAAAGTCGTGAATGAAGATCTAAATAATTAATAAAATGATTAGTGGCGTGATCGTCTATAAATATTATTGCTCATAAAATAAAATGTATTACAATTGTATGTTTGCTTAATTCAATTATTATTACGCGACTATTACCCAACTTAAAACCGTCGGAGTCATATCGATTACTACGGCAACGTATGCAGATAGTCTATGGATTATCCTCAGCATGAAAAAAAACATGCAGCTAACCTTTCGGTGGCTTCTGTCGGGCGGCCTCCGCTAAGCTCCTCTCCCAGGCACGTGTCTTCCTCTCAGGGTCCTGTAGGTTTAAAATGAAATTGCTAACCAAGTTCCACTTTCAAACAAAGGTGATTTCATCGTAAAGATGAAATAGAAGATAATAATTATGAATCAAGATGAGTATTATATAACATCTATAATATGCCTCGGATATAATCGGACTCGGGATGAATTTGGATAAGACCAAGATCATGTTCAATGATCTGGTCGTCCCGGAACCAATAGTAGTCGATGCCACGGTCCTCGAAGTTGTTCAGAAATATGTCTACTTAGGACAAACTCTGCAGCTGGGTAGGAACAACTTCGAGAAAGAGAGTGACAGGAGAATTCAGCTGGGCTGGGCAGCGTTTGGGAAGCTACGTCATATCTTCTCGTCTTCAATACCACAATGCCTAAAAACTAAGGTCTTCAACCAGTGCGTCCTACCAGTGATGACCTACGGAGCCGAAACGTGGACATTGACGGTGAGACTGGCCCACAGGTTCAAGGTCGCTCAGCGAGCTATGGAAAGAGCTATGCTTGGAGTTTCTCTGTTAGATAGAATAAGAAACGAGTATATCCGCCAGAAGACAAAAGTGGTTGACATTGCTCATAGAATCAGTAAACTGAAGTGGCAGTGGGCTGGTCACATCTGTCGTAGAACCGATAACCGATGGGGTAGACGAGTTCTCGAATGGAGGCCACGAACGGGTAAACGTAGTGTGGGACGCCCCCCGACCAGATGGAGGGATGACCTTCGCAAAATGGCTGGCAGGGACTGGATGCAGAGGGCCGAGAGTAGGGTTGATTGGCGCGCTTTGGGAGAGGCCTACGTCCAGCAGTGGACTGATACGGGCTGATGATGATGATGATAATATGCCTGGGTTAATATAGGATCTCTAAAAGTTGTCAGATTAGAGATCGTGATAGTCAGGTAAATACCCAAAGTAACAGTCAATGAACAGCTGGGGTACGTTCCATTCATAAGCTCACGGCACGCGCGAGTATATTTGTTGTTGTATGGCGCCAATTTCTCTACAATAGTTGTCATGCTTAAACAGGTAGATTCCTTACGCTATTGTGTAATTTATATTAACAGGTGTCAGCCTCGGCGACTCGTAACTGGACATCGTCTCGTTCAGATAGCTGTAAGGGCGAACTTACATAGGCCATTTCGTTTGAATATAATTCTCGTGATTTTAATATTTCCCCCAATACGTATTCGGCGTACGTCATGTGTGATATTGTGAGTTTCTGTATAGATAGATTGTCAGAGAGTCTTAGCTTACAGTACCTATAAAGGTAGTACGTCCCTGTTTGCACGCGAAGTGCGGAGGGCGCAAATAATAAATAAGTATGTGTTCCATAGGTATTCCAGTTTCGTAGGTATTCCAGTTCCGTAGGTATTCCAGTTTGTTGGGGCTTTGCCCGGTTTTGCTGCCGCCAACCTCCCACTATAGCGTGTCGTAGGTGCAGGGGTACAGCTTCGACTACATCTGACGTGTATCCCTAAGGATAAGGCAAGGTGCTGGTTACAATATAAAAGTGTTTGTTATTCTCCTTCCATAGAGGTGTGATTGGCATTTAGAGTGCGTCTCATTTGGATCGTTCACTCTCGTTATATTAATACATATGATAGATAGAGTCGTATCTCAGAACGTGCATCAGTTTACCCTCCATACATGAGCGGTTACAGAAGGCTGGAACCGCTTTCCTAGGACTATGAATCGGCTCTGTGCAGACAAGATGACGAGAGTACATAGATAAAGTATATAGTGTAAAGTCTTGTATTTTTACCACACCTCTTACTTCAATATTTAAAAATGAGTATGCCTTCGGCAGTGATGATGTGTATGGCTTATGTTCATTCATACATATTTCATGCGCAAGTCATGCAAATACATTAAGCTTCCGTGTAGCTGTAAGGAAGGATTATTATTATACATATACAAGGCACTCAGCTGTCGTAGCCTTATGAATGGTTCGTTTTGGTAATACTTAGGACTGTGTCCACTGTGGTATCGAATTGACCTTGTCATTGTGGAGTCATTAAATCCACTTGTAATAATATCATTAAGTACGGGTATCGTCGTGTAAATCGTCGTCACACATTAATTAGTTGTCTGTAATATATCGCATAACGTCAAGTATTTTGGTCAGGTAGTCAGTTGCGATATAAAGTAAATATAAATAGTATAGTTCGATTATATCGTTTGGACAGATCATGTGGCCGTTATAAAGCAGCTAGTCTAACATAACATCAATCTGGACTCATTGTCGTCAGTAGAAGCCGAATTTACACTATTTAGTGTGAATAATAAGTTATAGGAGTACAATAGATGGGTATTGTCGTCAGTAGAGCACTACTTAGTTTCATAAATAGACTTTTGTCATAGGCAGGACACATGTACTTAGTGTGAATGTAAATTACATAGATGATAGAATAGACTTTTGTCATAGGCAGAAAGCGGCTAGCACTACTTAGTGTCAGTATAATTTATTCTAGTTGATATCGTGAACTTTTGCCATCGGTGGAAAGCGGCCAGCACTACTTAGCTTTAGATCTCCGTTGCGATGAGGTTTCCGGGCTCCATATCCATATATACAACACTCACTTTGTCACAATACGTTAGTTATAAAGATCTCATCTTTATATTAATTAATAAAATATATTGTCACTAATGTAACTAAAACTGTAACTTATAAATTTATACTTTCACAGAAGTCCGACGTAACTTTTAACCAACTTATCGAAAGTTATGCGAACTTGACCACGCTCCGAGACAAACTAACTAGATAAATTCATCCCCTAGTGACGCAAAAGCGTCTGCGCATCCATGGCGTCCCCGCTTTGTGATTTAGCTATTGGTCAATATTTGATCTGCAAAAAACCTAAAGGCGTCGACATTATCTTTAGGGGTTCATTATTGGTTGATTAGGTTTTGGGTGGAGTTTTCCCATGAACTGTGAAAAGGAATGTTTTTAAGTAATTTAGTAAATTTTTTGTCGCGCCAAATGTTGAAACCACTTACTTTGTCCCCAATGTTTCAATAGATCTCTCAATTGGCGTCTTAGGTTACAACTTTAAAATAACAACGTTAGTTTCTAAAGAATAACCCTAATAAATAAAACAATTGAGTCTTCGAACTGACACTTTTAAATATCGCTTTTAAGAAACACACTTTTAGAAAATTTATCGCCTTTCAGAAATACTCAGGACCATAAAACCCATTTCAAAAAAAAAGAAATAACCTGCTGTTTACTTACAAGTATTCTTGGAACTAATTCTTGTCCCTTGAACGCGTCTGTCCAATATAATTTGTATCAAGTACGTAACTGCCATTGCAGTGTACCTATGTAGATATAAGTATGTACTATCAAAAACCCATAGCATAATATAATTAGCTCAGTACTTTTTGATTTTCTGCGTTGGGGTGGGTAGCGGTCCATTACATCCCCCTCCCTGAGCATGTGTGGAAATGTGACTAATATTTACGCTCATGTTCACAATAGGTATGCTTCCTGAAATTAAACTACCTTTAAATTTACCAATCTTATTTATTAATAACACAAAGTATGCAATTACAATTTAAACATATTAAAGAAATACGCTGACGTAACATTAGATCAATAAAAAAAAACACATAGTCATCTTAAATGTAAGTTAAATTTTCTCCATATTAGCTCAGGTAATTAAATCTTGAGAGGAAAACAAATTATAACTACCTATAACTAGCTTACAATACAGTAATCGCATGCATATAACTTTAAATTGACACTCTTTTTTTTCATTTTTTATTTATTTATTTATTGTTATTAACAACCCAAGTGAAAATGTAACGCTGACCCTATTATTAACTGCCGATGTTAACTTTATCTTAACATAACTTATAAGGTAGACGTGATGCGTCAGGTTATCGGTTGGTCCTCCCGTGTTGGTTTCGAATGGCTATAATACCGAGCTAGATGAATTGCATTGTAGTTACCGATAATGTTTCCAGATTCCGGACAAACCAGCATATATACGTTATCATATGGCACCGCCCCGATTTTATATGGCCCTTCATATAATAACGCAAACTTCTTTGTAATTTTCCGACTACTATCCGACTTTTGGAGAGAAGATAGCTTTACCAAGTCTCCTACCTGGTAGGTCCTAGTTCGATGAGTCTTGGCAAAAGCTATTCCTCTCTTTCTAGCCGCCTGTTCTAGATTTTTTCTGACGTTGTTATGGATTATAACCCGATCATCATCTTCCGGGTCGTTGTTTACATAATTCGCAAGGGCCCTATCGAAACTCAGCTTGGTATTTTTTCCATAGACAACCCGGTTCGGCGTGTAACCAGTACTTTCATGTAATGTGTCATTATAGCATTCTTCAATACTGGCTACAGTACCTAACCATCCCCTGTGGTTGTGTGAACAGTAAGTGCGGAAGAACCGGCCCAGCTCTTTGTTCACTCGCTCTACCGAGTTTGGTCGTGGATTTCTTACTGTTGTGTGGGAGATCCTTATGCCCAAACCTTCTAATCCCTTCTCCCACGTGTTTGAAGTGTATTGGGACCCATTGTCAGAAACGATGTGTTTTATCGGAATGATCTTGTGATACGCTTTAACGCACCTCAGAACTGCTGCTCCGTTAGCATTCCTCAATGCATATAACTTTACATATTTACTGAAACAGTCCTGTATCACGCAAACGTATCTAGCACCGAACTTGCTTGCTGGCAATGGCCCATACAAGTCTGTCATCACCAGTTCTCCCATTCCGTCTGCCTTAACGGGTTTACACCTGCCTACATATTTCCGAACCTCATGTTTAGCCTTTTGGCATACATCACAACATCTAACAGTCGCGCCAATCATCTTTCGCATTTTGACAAAATAAAACCTAGTTTTCATCGCGGCATATACTTTATTTTTGCCATAGTGCCCTAATTCCTCATGTACTCCCAATATTAACTCCGACTGCATCGCCTGTGGCACCACTACAACTCCCTTGCCACCTTCCCAACCTTTATACATCAGCACCCCATCTTTCAAATAGTATCGTTCCTCTTCTGGCCTCTCCGCTAACGTACATTGCTGCCCAATTGACTCAATTATTCCTTTCAATTTTGCGTCCTCCCGTTGGCCGTCTCTCAAACTATTAAACCTATCTATTAGTTCCCTTTGATTAACACACTTGAATGTAGCGACTTCGGGGCACAATACTTTCGTCTCTTGTACCCCGCTTGACCCCGGCAAATGGCGTGATAACACATCTACGGAAACATTATCGCTACCTTTCACATGCTCAATACTATAGTCAAATTGGCCCAAATACAGCATCCATCTCACAACTCTCGCGCTACACAGTTTCCAATTTTGTAAGAATAATAGACTTTTATGGTCTGTCCGTATCGTAACTTTTACTCCCCGTAAGTATGTTTCAAACTTTTTCAAACCATAAATGATTGCCCATAGCTCTTGTTCACTTACGCTCCAATTTTTCTCTGCCTCCGTCAAAGCTTTACTGCAGAAACCTATGACCATATGATTTCCGTCATCGTCACTCTGAAATAAGCACCCAGCGATACCTATCGCACTGCTGTCCGTTTGCAAATAGTATCGCTCTCCCAACTTCGGATGCGTTAACATAATAGTGTCCAGGAACTTATTTTTCAATGTATTGAAGCATTGTTGTTCAGTTTCGGTCCACTTATACATATATCCCTTACGTAGTAGTTCGTTTAATGGTTGAGTCATTTCACCATAACGTTGGATAAACTTACGATAATAGTTAAGCAACCCTAGGAACCCGCGTAATTGCTTAACCGTTCTCGGCGTAGGAAAACTCTTTATCGACTCAACTTTGTCTGGATCCATCCTAATACCTTCTACGGAAACTATATGTCCCAATAATTTCACTTCCTTTCTTAAAAAGTTACATTTCTCTAACTTGCAGGTCAACCCTGCCTCTCGTAACTTTTCCAGTACCCGACGCACGTGTTCGGCGTGTAACTGTATATCTCCCTTTGTATACACGCAAAGGTCATCTAGGTACGCTATACAAAATTCCTTCAGCTCTGGCCCCAAAATAGTATCTATAGCCCTTGAAAAGCTTCCCACCGAGGTCTTCAAACCTTGGGGCAGTACGTTATAGGTATAGCTCTTTCCGTTAAATGTGAAACCCGTATACTTAGTGGATTCCTTTTCCAAAGGAATCTGGAAATATGCGTCATTCAAGTCCAAAAGGGTCATAAACTGCACCCCATGAAAGGACTGCAATATTTCAGAAGTTAACGGTGGCGCTTCTACGTCACTTTCCATCCGTCTATTTAACTCACGCGCGTCGAGCAAAATTCTCACCGAACCATCACGCTTTAAAGTATACGTTAACGGGCTGCTGTACGGAGTGCAGCGTCGCTCAATGATTCCCATCTGTTCATACTCTCTTATCTTATTATCGACCTTTTCTCTATATGCAAAAGGCACCGGGTAAGATCGTTTTATGAATGGCGTCGGTTCCGTCATTTTTATTTTATGTTCATATTTGTTTGTTCGTCCCGGTTTCTCCGCGAAGGCTTCCCTATTGTCTAATAGAACCGGTAGTAACACCCTTTTATAATCAAAAGGCATGTCTTGACTCCTTAGATAGCGGTTTATTTTATCTTCCGTTGCATAGCCCAAATCAAAGCTTTCATTGACTTTTAAAATTTGTGAGTTTATCTCCCCTCCCGGACCTCTGTTACCCTCTTTTAACTGCGCCTGAGCCGAATGTTGGCCCATATTTATTCGTATCACTCCCTCCAGATGCTCTATTCGTAACAATTTCCCCCCCGAACAATCGATTTGAGCTTTAACTCTCTCTAGCCAATCCATGCCTAAGATCAAAGGTCGCGTCAACTTTTTAACTACCAAACAAGGAGTACTCAATTCAATGTCTGCGATGTTCATTGTAATCAAGCACATTTTATCTACCTTTTCACTTTTCTTCCCTACGGCTCCTTGTATTTGAATAGCTGGTATTGGCATTTCACTCACCTTACCTGGTAATTTTGTTAAATCCCCGAATAATGCATCTGAAATGCATGTAATTTGGCTCCCAGTGTCGACTAACCCCTTCGTGATTACGTCACCAATTCTAACGTCTATTTCCGGTAACTCGACTAACGGGGTCGATAATTGTTCCTCACAGTCTTCTATGTCGTCACTAAATACAGTCGTTACATCCCTATGCTGCAAAGTTATAGTGCAACCTTGACATTCGCGCGTGACACCCGGACATGTGGGCTGGCAAAGAAATCGATTGTTTTCTATAGTCCTCATTAACCCTTTTACATCTACCGCGAAAGCCCCCGTTTTATCAGTTACTAACCAGTTACTTAATTTTACATCTATTGGGTACAACCGACCATCATTGTTTCGACCTAACCCTTGCCCCGATTCCCAACCTAAGTTACGAAGCAGCTGGTATACTGTTTGACTAACCCTAGATTCTGCTGTGTCAGTGTCATTCGCTACATTTTCACAAACGTTATCAATAATTGGATTTACATACAATTGATCTGCAAAAACTATTGTTATATCCCCATTGTCTTCAACTCTATAATTACTTGTCGATTGCAGGGGACTTTGACAATCAACTTTGTTTAGTTTCCCTGACTCGATGTACCGTTACTGCAGTCTGACTCAGGTTTATCTGTTGTCCCGCTCTGTGTTATCGTCTCTTTTGCTGGGTTGATGGTCCCTCCTTGAACCCACTCGGTCTGCCTAAAAGACGGTCTTTCCCGCTGCGACTGACCTTCAAAGCCTCCGCGGCCTCGGTCTAGGTCTCTCCACGCGGCACTCGTTGTACTGGCGTGCATTACCTTTACTGGTGTACCCGCCTGCCGCTGCTGGTAGACATGATTGGGCTGCCTACCTCGAAAAGGTTCGCGATGCACTCGGTTATCATGTGCCTGTGCTGTTACGCGGTGGATCATGACGTTTTTCTCAATATCTCTTAAGAATGCCACAGCCTGTAATGCGTTAACCGGTCCATCTCTAGTAAACCACAGTCTTTGTATATCACCTGGATAATGGCGCATTATTATCTTTACAATGTCGCCCTCCGTAAGCGGCAGCGTAAACTGCCTTACGCTGTCTATCTGCTCCGCGAAGTGCTCCTCCATACTTATTCCTCTGTTAGGGTTCCATATGGTGCTCATTAGTTTTAACTTAGCATTTTCTTGCTCCCTTTCGCCCCAGTAAATGCTCAGGAAATCCTTTATGAAATCGTCCAGGTTGGCCCACTTTCCCTTGTGTAACTCCATGACCTTCTGTGGCGCCCCTTCTAAGCACTCAATGGCGATCTCCAATGTTCTATCCCCTGCATTCAGATTCTTAACATATTTCCTCAATTTATCCACAAATCGAACGGGGCTCAGCCCACACGATCCTCCAAACTTAGGCTGTTCCATCGTTGGTTTCATAACGTATATTTGGGTCTGAGCCAATGGAACAGCCCTATCGCTCGACGCTGATGCGGCAGGTTGTTCTGTACCGCTGCTAATTCCCGATGACTGCCCAGAACTGCTTTCCAGTCTTTCTATCCTCTGCATGATTGTACCAAATTTTTCCTCCAGGTAATTCATCAGAATACCTGGCCTAGCCTCTCCATCCTCATGCTCAAGCCTAGGCCTCTTTGTAGGCCTGCCTCGACTCGTAGATGCGTTTCTCTTGTTAGAATCCATTGGCCTATCTTTTCCCCTTTTTTTTTCTTCTAGTCTCGAATTGTACCACTGCACTGATATGTATATTTTATTTTTTCCACGATTTCACTATTTGTCACTGAATATTTAGTGTTCACCGTAACAACCAAATAATAACAACAACAACATATAATTATTTCGCCCCTCCCAGACTACAGCACACCGTTTCATAACATAAATTTAGCACATGTCGATGGCCTTACTACTTCCGATACAATTAATGTTAAAATTAGTTATTTGGCGGCCAGCTAATACGCGTGGCTTTACTAGGAGCAGCTGAAATAACCGCTCGACATGTACAAAACTTAAATCATTCAGTTAATTGCACATTCTTTCCATGCCTCGTAATACCATCCATGTATTTCTAACATAAAATTCTTTAACAATTTGTAGTCGACATGACTCCTCTAGGTATTTGTTTAAGCTATTACCGTCATAAACCTAAATGTAAACTGTTTTGCAATTGTTTATTTCATTGACGTTTTATTTTGAATAGAGTTCCAAACTCTCTCTATGCAACTATTGCTTTAGTGACGGGGTAATTAAGTAATAGACGCGCGTCAGACTATCCTTTCTTTCCTCAGCAGATGGCCCAGACCCTGCGCAAACTATTGTATAAACAAAGAGTGACAAATTGTAAAGAAGTGTTTACTGCGCAACCGTAATAATGTTTTACCATCTTTTATTATTTCCCGTATTTGATGCAAGCACTTTTATTTAAAGTCCAAATGTTTTATTTTATGAGCTATTCTTTATATTTCCTACGTTGTGTATTTTTTTGTTTGTTAAAATGTATTGAAATTAAACAATAGATTCTACGTTGTGTTGTGTAGTAACCCAAACCCTTTTATCTCGTTGCAAAAATAATTTAACAAATTTTTATCTACTTTTTCGATAGACAAAGTAATCAGTCAACTCATTAGTGCATTTAATGACGAAATCCTGGTCACGGCACCAGATGAGATTGCCCCCCTCCCTGTCTGACGCAAATGCGCAAGAACCTAGAGCTAAGACCTAACCTAAATCTAGACCTAAGGTAAAACCTAGATACCTAACCCCCCTCAGAACACCTAAACCTATTGATACCTAAAGTCGAAATACCTAAAGTCGTGAATGAAGATCTAAATAATTAATAAAATGATTAGTGGCGTGATCGTCTATAAATATTATTGCTCATAAAATAAAATGTATTACAATTGTATGTTTGCTTAATTCAATTATTATTACGCGACTATTACCCAACTTAAAACCGTCGGAGTCATATCGATTACTACGGCAACGTATGCAGATAGTCTATGGATTATCCTCAGCATGAAAAAAAACATGCAGCTAACCTTTCGGTGGCTTCTGTCGGGCGGCCTCCGCTAAGCTCCTCTCCCAGGCACGTGTCTTCCTCTCAGGGTCCTGTAGGTTTAAAATGAAATTGCTAACCAAGTTCCACTTTCAAACAAAGGTGATTTCATCGTAAAGATGAAATAGAAGATAATAATTATGAATCAAGATGAGTATTATATAACATCTATAATATGCCTGGGTTAATATAGGATCTCTAAAAGTTGTCAGATTAGAGATCGTGATAGTCAGGTAAATACCCAAAGTAACAGTCAATGAACAGCTGGGGTACGTTCCATTCATAAGCTCACGGCACGCGCGAGTATATTTGTTGTTGTATGGCGCCAATTTCTCTACAATAGTTGTCATGCTTAAACAGGTAGATTCCTTACGCTATTGTGTAATTTATATTAACAGGTGTCAGCCTCGGCGACTCGTAACTGGACATCGTCTCGTTCAGATAGCTGTAAGGGCGAACTTACATAGGCCATTTCGTTTGAATATAATTCTCGTGATTTTAATATTTCCCCCAATACGTATTCGGCGTACGTCATGTGTGATATTGTGAGTTTCTGTATAGATAGATTGTCAGAGAGTCTTAGCTTACAGTACCTATAAAGGTAGTACGTCCCTGTTTGCACGCGAAGTGCGGAGGGCGCAAATAATAAATAAGTATGTGTTCCATAGGTATTCCAGTTTCGTAGGTATTCCAGTTCCGTAGGTATTCCAGTTTGTTGGGGCTTTGCCCGGTTTTGCTGCCGCCAACCTCCCACTATAGCGTGTCGTAGGTGCAGGGGTACAGCTTCGACTACATCTGACGTGTATCCCTAAGGATAAGGCAAGGTGCTGGTTACAATATAAAAGTGTTTGTTATTCTCCTTCCATAGAGGTGTGATTGGCATTTAGAGTGCGTCTCATTTGGATCGTTCACTCTCGTTATATTAATACATATGATAGATAGAGTCGTATCTCAGAACGTGCATCAGTTTACCCTCCATACATGAGCGGTTACAGAAGGCTGGAACCGCTTTCCTAGGACTATGAATCGGCTCTGTGCAGACAAGATGACGAGAGTACATAGATAAAGTATATAGTGTAAAGTCTTGTATTTTTACCACACCTCTTACTTCAATATTTAAAAATGAGTATGCCTTCGGCAGTGATGATGTGTATGGCTTATGTTCATTCATACATATTTCATGCGCAAGTCATGCAAATACATTAAGCTTCCGTGTAGCTGTAAGGAAGGATTATTATTATACATATACAAGGCACTCAGCTGTCGTAGCCTTATGAATGGTTCGTTTTGGTAATACTTAGGACTGTGTCCACTGTGGTATCGAATTGACCTTGTCATTGTGGAGTCATTAAATCCACTTGTAATAATATCATTAAGTACGGGTATCGTCGTGTAAATCGTCGTCACACATTAATTAGTTGTCTGTAATATATCGCATAACGTCAAGTATTTTGGTCAGGTAGTCAGTTGCGATATAAAGTAAATATAAATAGTATAGTTCGATTATATCGTTTGGACAGATCATGTGGCCGTTATAAAGCAGCTAGTCTAACATAACATCAATCTGGACTCATTGTCGTCAGTAGAAGCCGAATTTACACTATTTAGTGTGAATAATAAGTTATAGGAGTACAATAGATGGGTATTGTCGTCAGTAGAGCACTACTTAGTTTCATAAATAGACTTTTGTCATAGGCAGGACACATGTACTTAGTGTGAATGTAAATTACATAGATGATAGAATAGACTTTTGTCATAGGCAGAAAGCGGCTAGCACTACTTAGTGTCAGTATAATTTATTCTAGTTGATATCGTGAACTTTTGCCATCGGTGGAAAGCGGCCAGCACTACTTAGCTTTAGATCTCCGTTGCGATGAGGTTTCCGGGCTCCATATCCATATATACAACACTCACTTTGTCACAATACGTTAGTTATAAAGATCTCATCTTTATATTAATTAATAAAATATATTGTCACTAATGTAACTAAAACTGTAACTTATAAATTTATACTTTCACAGAAGTCCGACGTAACTTTTAACCAACTTATCGAAAGTTATGCGAACTTGACCACGCTCCGAGACAAACTAACTAGATAAATTCATCCCCTAGTGACGCAAAAGCGTCTGCGCATCCATGGCGTCCCCGCTTTGTGATTTAGCTATTGGTCAATATTTGATCTGCAAAAAACCTAAAGGCGTCGACATTATCTTTAGGGGTTCATTATTGGTTGATTAGGTTTTGGGTGGAGTTTTCCCATGAACTGTGAAAAGGAATGTTTTTAAGTAATTTAGTAAATTTTTTGTCGCGCCAAATGTTGAAACCACTTACTTTGTCCCCAATGTTTCAATAGATCTCTCAATTGGCGTCTTAGGTTACAACTTTAAAATAACAACGTTAGTTTCTAAAGAATAACCCTAATAAATAAAACAATTGAGTCTTCGAACTGACACTTTTAAATATCGCTTTTAAGAAACACACTTTTAGAAAATTTATCGCCTTTCAGAAATACTCAGGACCATAAAACCCATTTCAAAAAAAAAGAAATAACCTGCTGTTTACTTACAAGTATTCTTGGAACTAATTCTTGTCCCTTGAACGCGTCTGTCCAATATAATTTGTATCAAGTACGTAACTGCCATTGCAGTGTACCTATGTAGATATAAGTATGTACTATCAAAAACCCATAGCATAATATAATTAGCTCAGTACTTTTTGATTTTCTGCGTTGGGGTGGGTAGCGGTCCATTACAGTACTGTGGGTGGAATTTCGATATGTTAAAAGGTAAGTCTGTAAAGCAACATTGATGTCACTTTTTTCCCTTATTGCTTTCTTCATTGCTTTCTTACACAGCTTGACGGCATTCTCCGCCGCTCCATTTGATGCCGGGTGGTAAACAGGTGCAAAAATATGGACAATACCATTGTTTTTCATGAAACCCGCTAATTCACTACTTGAAAATGGTGGCCCATTATCTGATACCACTTGTTTTGGTAACCCGAATCGTGCAAACAATTCTCGTAAGTTCTTTATTACTTCTCCTGCCGTGGTTCGTGTCATCTGGAATGCCTCTATCCACTTTGTGGATGAATCCACCACCACCAAGAAAGTTTTACCTTGAAAAGGTCCCAAAAAGTCCACATGTAATCGTCTCCATGGTTCCGTACTATACTGCCATGGCTGTGGCGGGGCTCGTGGTGGTGCCGTTGCTTCCGCCGCGCAAACATTACATTCTCGGCATGTTTTTTCTATCTCTGCATCTATACCTGGCCACCACACATAGCTTCTTGCCAAGGTTTTCATTTTGACCACTCCCATATGTCCCACATGTAGTTCTCGCAATAGATATTCTCGAAACTCTGTTGGAATAACCATGCGATACCCCCACATGATGCAATTTGCATCCAGGTATAGTTCGTTGCGTCTTGTAAAATATGGTTGTAATTCCTTGTCTTTACAGTCGCTGGGCCAACCTGACTGTAAAAACATTGCTACACGTCTTAACTGGCTGTCCGTTTTAATTTTTTTACTAACTTGATCACAAGTAACCGGTAAAAAATCTTGCACGAAGTTTACATAGGTCTTTTCCTCATGATCCCTGTTCTGCCTTCCCACCGGCAGCCTTGACAATGCATCTGCACAATTTTTATCCGTAGCTACGTATTCAATGTTATAATTGTAGCCCGATAAAATAACCGCCCATCTTTGAAGTCTGCTGGCCGCCATCGTCGGTATACCTCCTTTTTCTCCAAAAATAGTTACCAGTGGCTTGTGATCCGTTCGAAGCAAAAAATTTCGACCATATAAGTACTGGTGGTATTTTTTTACTCCAAATATTATAGCTAACGCTTCTCTCTGAATTTGTGAGTAGTTGCTCTCGGCTGCATTGAGTACTCTGGAGGCATACGCAATAGGCCGCTCCATTCCATCTGGCATGCGGTGCGAAATAATGGCACCAATGCCACTCGCACTTGCATCAGTCGTTAATATCACTGGTAACCCAGGATCATAGTGCGCTAACACCTGGCTTGAAGTCAGTAGATGTTTTACTTGATTAAAAGCCGTTGAGCACTGTTTCGTCCACATGAATTTGGAATCTTTCCGCAATAACTCGTACAAGGGGGTCAAAATCATACTGACGTTCCTAATAAACTTTGCGTAATACATAACCATGCCCAAGAAAGAACGCAATTCTGATACATTTCTCGGTATGTGTACATTCTTGATCGCGTCCACTTTATCTGGACAGGTGTGGACACCTTCCTTACTTATAATAAAACCCAAATATGTTACAGATTCGGCGAAAAAAGTACATTTCTCCTTTTTAACTTTTAACCCAAAATGTTGCAATCTTTCTAATACTTTATGCAATGTTTGCTCATGTTCCCGATCGTCCCTACCTGTTATAATGACGTCAT
Organism: Tachystola acroxantha; assembly: GCA_963506565.1. Taxonomy (NCBI): domain Eukaryota; kingdom Metazoa; phylum Arthropoda; class Insecta; order Lepidoptera; family Oecophoridae; genus Tachystola; species Tachystola acroxantha. Next base: position 5,262,103 of record OY735894.1, on the reverse strand, counting down.
CAAGGAAAACACCAACTCTAGGCATATCGGCGAACATTTGTTCGAGTTTTCTTTGAAAAATGCCCGGACTGGATGAAATGCCATATATCAATCTATTATATTTATACATTCCTCTATGTGTGTTCACTACGGTGTACATTTTTGAAGGTTCGTCCAGTTCCAGCTGGGCGTACGCCTGCGATAAATCAATTTTGCTAAATTTCTGACCCCCATGTAGCTTCACTAACAAGTCTTCTACTCTAGGTAACGGAAATCGGTCCACCTCCAAACATTTATTTAATGTTTGCTTATAGTCACCACAGATCCTGATAGAGCCGTCTTTCTTAATTACCGGTACAATAGGTGTAGCCCAGTCGGAGGTCTCGACCGGCGTGATGACGCCGTCGCGCTCCAGCTGCTCCAGAGCGTGCTCCACCCGCTCGCGCATCGCGTACGCCAGCGGCCGCGCGCGCAGCCACACCGGCCGTGCGTCCGGCCGCACACGCAAACTAACCGGCCCGCCCGTGAAACGTCCGAGTCCATCCTTAAATACTTCAGAGTATCTGGAAGTTAACAAATCAATATTACAATGTGTACGGCTATCAATTTTGTTACATTGAAATTCCTGTAATTCTACACCTAATTCGTGCAACCATTGTCGACCTAAAAGGGGTTTGTTTCCATTATCAATAATATACAACTCCAGTTTTCGCTTTCGGTTTTTATATCTAACAAACGGGTTAATTTTTCCAACTGGATAAATTTTTTCCCCAGTGTAATAGTTCATAACTAAATTAGGCTGCAAAATGGTAAGATTACTAAATAAATCTTGGTAGCACTTTAGACTGATGCATGAAATCGCACTTCCGGTATCTACTTCCATTTCTAACTCTGTATTTTCCACAGATACACACAATGTATACGGTCGGTAACTCTGCAATTTTCCAGTGCTAAATACATTGAAATTTACCTCTGCTATATCGTCGTCATCCGTTACCTCCTCCTGCTGTACATCTACGTTTTGCACCAAAGCCGCACCATCTCGGAGTTTCGGACACATCTTCTTCAAATGGCCTTGTTTGTTACATACACGACATGAATACACTCTAAATCTGCACGTAGCATATTCGTGAGCTCCGCCACAAGCATAGCAAGCGCGCCGACTGTAACTAGCCGCGCTCCCCGCTGCTGCGGCGGCGGCGTTGCGGGCGTCTCTCGGCGCCGCCTGCGCGGGCCGCGAGCCGGCCGCCGAGCCGCCGCGCCCGCGCGCGCCGCGCTTGCCTCGCCAGGCCGCCGTGACGTGGTGCACCGCCGACACCTCGCCGCTGGTGCCGCTGCTACTACCACCACGCTCCCGGGCGCTGTTTTCCATTGCCGCTGAAATTTCCACTGCTGCCTCCATAGATTTAGCCACTTGATATGCTTTTGCGAACGTCGGTGTTTGTTCCCAACCAAATAGTCGTTGTCTAATCGTGTCGCTATGAATTCCACAAACGAACTGATCTCGCAAATTATTTTCCAATTCGGCAGCAAACTCACAGGATTGAGCTAACTTCTTCAAATCTGCCGCGTAAGTTGCTATCGTTTCGCCCGGTAACTGTTTTCTTTGTCTAAACTTGTACCTCTCTGCCAAAAAACTTTGTTTTGGTTGTAGGTGCTCTTTCATAACCTGCACGAGGTGTTCAAATGTTTTTGTGGCAGGTTTATCTGGTGTACATAACGTTACCAACAGTTCGTAACTGGCACTTCCCATCACCGTGATTAAAGTCGGCACTTTATGTTCCGCCTTAACACTATTCACAACAAAATATTGTTCGAGCCGTTCTGTATACAAGGTCCAATTGTCCGCGTTGTAATCAAAAGTTTCTAATTTTCCCACTGCCATCGCTTAAAACTTGTAAATAATGCACACTTAGGTACGAAATCGTCGCCAAATTATTATGTATGTAGTCTCAACACTGTGTAATCACGGTTATTAAAGATATTTGACTAAGCAATAAAAATACACGTTCGTTCCAACAACTATTTATTCTGACACAAAGAACATTATTCTACCCGCCACCAAACACTACCTTCAATATATGAAAATATGAAAGTGCCTGACATTATATTCATAGCACAAACATAACAGTCTCCTTACTTTGATTGTTTATATATAATATTGTTTATATTATAAATATATTTGATTGTTAATAATAGGGTATTTGAAAAGTATCAAAAATTAAATGTTTTTCATATAATACAAAATGGACACAAATTCACGATCAACTGTGAAATCAAAATTAAATTAGTTGAAAAATGAAGTAACTAAAGGCATTTAGAAAAGTTGTGTTAGAAAGAGACAAACAGTACACGCCATATTTGGTTCTGACGTCATACTGAGGTAGCGCCATACAAACTTCATACTAAATACCGTTTTGCTAAAAAGAGATGGAGCATCCCCAACCACTTGACTTAACCGCTTAATATCTTCGGTATTAGTTGAGATATCGAAAAACTAATTTCACAGTTCTTTTCATCAGGAATATGAGAGTTGATTGATGCAATAATTATTTGTTAATAATTTAGCTGTTCATTGACTGAATTCACAAATGCCACGCTCACCTACTTGTGTAATAACATTGGTTAAATTGATAATATTAATAATTTGTTGAGTTGAATTTTTAGGGACATTTTTTGACATTGATTATAACATTTTATATTTGACATTTGGATATTTGACATTTTAATAATTGATATTTTGCTTTATATAATTTAATAGTGAATGAATGAATTGTAATTAATTAATTAAGTTACCATCGTCGACTTGGGTGAAAACCTGTAAAGGCGTTGGGATTGTAATTTTAATGAAATAAATAAATACTAAATAAAAAAATGAGTAAAATACCCTATTAGTTGCTGTGATTTTAAAAGCTGTAGTTGTTATAGCTAGAAATCAACAGCTCTAGCTGTTACAGGCTCTAGCTGTTATCCCAAAACCACCCAAAGTCCTAGTTACCGCAGTCATCTGCCAGAAACAGTTACCTCGACTCGGTTTAGTGTTATGTTACGTTTCCGTTGATTACTCTTACCTTGCGGTTTCGATTTCAGAACTACCTACGTGGAGTAAAACCGACGTGAAACATGGACCTAACTCAATAGGGCTACGCTAATGCCTAAGGACTATATCTCATTAGGACACCGTAGTGACGTGTCGCGCGCGCCACTAACAAAATGTAGGTACAGTCGAAGACAGAGATAAGTATACAGGGGCCTCAATGAGGTTGAGATTTTCTCAAAAACTACTGGACCGAATTTAATAATTCTTTTACAGTTAAATAGTTTTAACTTTTATCTAACAAACCGTGAAATAATTTTTGCAATAGGTCAAGTAGTTTTTGAGAAAACGTCAACCTTAAAAACTCTCCTGTACACCTTTCTCTGTGTTCCACCGTACCTATACCGGAGCCCAAATCAAGTGTCTTATTTTGTAAACAAATATGATCGTCTAATTACCTGTTGTGATGTAAAACTGAAGGAACTGATTGATAGAATTTGTTCATCACTGTGAAAATAAAGTAATCCGATCTAATAATGTATAAACAACTAAGCAAAACAAAATAGAACTATAATACTATATAAACCACAGAATAGCCTAAAATTTTAGTGGGGAGGGTAGTGTTTGTTTACAAAATAAGACACTTGATTTGGGCCTCGGTTTATACAGATATATCTGTAGGTACAGCTGCATGGAGGCATAGAATACCTACAGTCGACAGCAGATCAATGGTAGGGGAGAGATGGGTAATTGCGAACGCGGGGTAAATCCGACCACAGTCCTTTAGGTATGATAGAGAGGTCCAGCTGAGCTCGCACTCATTCAAATCACAACTCGGCTCACAAACAGTGCCGGACAAACGTCAAAGGAAAGAACTCGCGCGCGCCGTTCATAGTAGGTATACTTTTATGTTTTCATTGTTTATCATGTAATTTTTTCATGAATTCGTATGATTGTGTCTTACATTACGTAAATACTACATTATTGACTAAATTAAGGTAAATTTATTATAAAGCAAAGAACGATTTGACGTGTTCATATTTTCGGATTTTATTTTATAGTCGTTGTCTAATCGTGTCGCTATGAATTCCACAAACGAACTGATCTCGCAAATTATTTTCCAATTCGGCAGCAAACTCACAGGATTGAGCTAACTTCTTCAAATCTGCCGCGTAAGTTGCTATCGTTTCGCCCGGTAACTGTTTTCTTTGTCTAAACTTGTACCTCTCTGCCAAAAAACTTTGTTTTGGTTGTAGGTGCTCTTTCATAACCTGCACGAGGTGTTCAAATGTTTTTGTGGCAGGTTTATCTGGTGTACATAACGTTACCAACAGTTCGTAACTGGCACTTCCCATCACCGTGATTAAAGTCGGCACTTTATGTTCCGCCTTAACACTATTCACAACAAAATATTGTTCGAGCCGTTCTGTATACAAGGTCCAATTGTCCGCGTTGTAATCAAAAGTTTCTAATTTTCCCACTGCCATCGCTTAAAACTTGTAAATAATGCACACTTAGGTACGAAATCGTCGCCAAATTATTATGTATGTAGTCTCAACACTGTGTAATCACGGTTATTAAAGATATTTGACTAAGCAATAAAAATACACGTTCGTTCCAACAACTATTTATTCTGACACAAAGAACATTATTCTACCCGCCACCAAACACTACCTTCAATATATGAAAATATGAAAGTGCCTGACATTATATTCATAGCACAAACATAACAGTCTCCTTACTTTGATTGTTTATATATAATATTGTTTATATTATAAATATATTTGATTGTTAATAATAGGGTATTTGAAAAGTATCAAAAATTAAATGTTTTTCATATAATACAAAATGGACACAAATTCACGATCAACTGTGAAATCAAAATTAAATTAGTTGAAAAATGAAGTAACTAAAGGCATTTAGAAAAGTTGTGTTAGAAAGAGACAAACAGTACACGCCATATTTGGTTCTGACGTCATACTGAGGTAGCGCCATACAAACTTCATACTAAATACCGTTTTGCTAAAAAGAGATGGAGCATCCCCAACCACTTGACTTAACCGCTTAATATCTTCGGTATTAGTTGAGATATCGAAAAACTAATTTCACAGTTCTTTTCATCAGGAATATGAGAGTTGATTGATGCAATAATTATTTGTTAATAATTTAGCTGTTCATTGACTGAATTCACAAATGCCACGCTCACCTACTTGTGTAATAACATTGGTTAAATTGATAATATTAATAATTTGTTGAGTTGAATTTTTAGGGACATTTTTTGACATTGATTATAACATTTTATATTTGACATTTGGATATTTGACATTTTAATAATTGATATTTTGCTTTATATAATTTAATAGTGAATGAATGAATTGTAATTAATTAATTAAGTTACCATCGTCGACTTGGGTGAAAACCTGTAAAGGCGTTGGGATTGTAATTTTAATGAAATAAATAAATACTAAATAAAAAAATGAGTAAAATACCCTATTAGTTGCTGTGATTTTAAAAGCTGTAGTTGTTATAGCTAGAAATCAACAGCTCTAGCTGTTACAGGCTCTAGCTGTTATCCCAAAACCACCCAAAGTCCTAGTTACCGCAGTCATCTGCCAGAAACAGTTACCTCGACTCGGTTTAGTGTTATGTTACGTTTCCGTTGATTACTCTTACCTTGCGGTTTCGATTTCAGAACTACCTACGTGGAGTAAAACCGACGTGAAACATGGACCTAACTCAATAGGGCTACGCTAATGCCTAAGGACTATATCTCATTAGGACACCGTAGTGACGTGTCGCGCGCGCCACTAACAAAATGTAGGTACAGTCGAAGACAGAGATAAGTATACAGGGGCCTCAATGAGGTTGAGATTTTCTCAAAAACTACTGGACCGAATTTAATAATTCTTTTACAGTTAAATAGTTTTAACTTTTATCTAACAAACCGTGAAATAATTTTTGCAATAGGTCAAGTAGTTTTTGAGAAAACGTCAACCTTAAAAACTCTCCTGTACACCTTTCTCTGTGTTCCACCGTACCTATACCGGAGCCCAAATCAAGTGTCTTATTTTGTAAACAAATATGATCGTCTAATTACCTGTTGTGATGTAAAACTGAAGGAACTGATTGATAGAATTTGTTCATCACTGTGAAAATAAAGTAATCCGATCTAATAATGTATAAACAACTAAGCAAAACAAAATAGAACTATAATACTATATAAACCACAGAATAGCCTAAAATTTTAGTGGGGAGGGTAGTGTTTGTTTACAAAATAAGACACTTGATTTGGGCCTCGGTTTATACAGATATATCTGTAGGTACAGCTGCATGGAGGCATAGAATACCTACAGTCGACAGCAGATCAATGGTAGGGGAGAGATGGGTAATTGCGAACGCGGGGTAAATCCGACCACAGTCCTTTAGGTATGATAGAGAGGTCCAGCTGAGCTCGCACTCATTCAAATCACAACTCGGCTCACAAACAGTGCCGGACAAACGTCAAAGGAAAGAACTCGCGCGCGCCGTTCATAGTAGGTATACTTTTATGTTTTCATTGTTTATCATGTAATTTTTTCATGAATTCGTATGATTGTGTCTTACATTACGTAAATACTACATTATTGACTAAATTAAGGTAAATTTATTATAAAGCAAAGAACGATTTGACGTGTTCATATTTTCGGATTTTATTTTATAACCTAAAAAGTAAATTTAAATTGTGTTTTTTTAGTGTATGGGGCAATAACGAACGTTTTGATTGGGTTAATTCCGAACGTTCGCATTTACCCCAAAATTTGTTGTATTTAGTATTTCCCTTTTAAATAACTAAGTATCTATGTATTCCTTTATTGTAAGGTCAGGTGGGGTAAGAGGAACATATTTCATTTTAATTTCATTGTAAAGAGCTGTAAATATACCAAGGTATTGCTTATTGTTGTTTAGATTATTTTAATACACTCTACGTAAATGTAGCTTTAAGTGATCTTTATTTGTATCTTATAGGTAAACCGAGTAACATTTTATTAACAAAACCATTTGCTTACCCCGAGGTTTGGGGTAAGAGAAACAGTCATCATAATGTACATAAATAATGCGACTAGAACATTCTTACAAAGGCGACTATGGCAGCATAAGCTAATACAATCTAATTTGAACTTGGTGCAACGTTTTTATGGTTTGGGTTACAAACATCGTCTACGGAAATTATGAAATGTGGTTTTAGGTTATCTGTATTTAAACAATTACAATATAAATAATATATACAAGAAAATTTTAATATTTTATTATAGCTGTTTGGGTTCTAGTAACAAACTATAAATTAAATAGAACTTAAATTATATATAAAAAATACAAAACTTTTTAACATACATTCTTAACTTATTGAATTTATCAATGTTTCTGCGACATCTTTGGATAAAATTGGAGTCCCGGCAATGTATTTTTTCGTATTTACTTTAAGACTTTAAGCCTTTTTGTTCGTAAATTTACCTATATTAGTTTACCAACATAAACTAATTTTAAATTGCATGTTAGAAAATGGTTTGTCATCCCTGACACGGGGTAAGAGGAACATATGATCCTCTTTACCCGGCATGGGTAGACCCTCTTCCCCCATTCGACGTTTTATAGGGCTCTATACGAAAAGTACAGAGCCCTATAATTGAAGATTCGATTATGTGCTACAATTGTAGCTTGTGGGCACACGATAAGTGTAGCGACGGCGCTAGCACATCCAGAGGCTTTGTGTGTGACTTTTGCAAAAAGAAATGTTAACCAATACCTAGTTCGTATTTGCCCCATGGGGTGTTCGGATTTACCCCGCGTCTGTCGGGAAATTGCGAACAGCAAGGGTTTGCAATTTTAATTATAATTTAAGTTTGGGTTCACATATCGCCAAAGTTGATTTAATATTTTGTAGTAGTCTAACTAATGTAGTATTTAAGAAGTAAATGATAATTATAACTGTTATATTTTGACAATTATTTACCATCGCGCTTAGGTATTCGCAATTACCCCACTCTCCCCTAACACTTGCAGTAGATTTCAAGTCTTACGACGCAAATAATAAGAACTGTCAAAAGTTTTTAGAATTAAAACTATAGTGAGCCATTACTACAAATTATTATATATAAACGGATATCACTCACTTATATTGTTAAAGTCGGCAATTAGACCGACAGTTTCGACCGATTTCGACGGTCCTGTCCGGACATGCCCGCGCCCGCGTCACCGTTGACGTTTCTTCGCGCACTAAACGTTGTGCGCGAAGAAACGTCAACGGCGACGCGGGCGTGGCGCGCTCACCTTGAAAAAGACCGTCGAAATCGGTCGAAACTGTCGGTCTAATTGCCGACTTTAACAATATAAGTGAGTGATATCCGTTTATATATAATAACTGTCAAAAGTGTTACCATTGATCTGCTGTCGACTACATACAGGACATACAGGAAGTGTTTTTAATCAGCGAACCCCAACTGTAGGTGGTAGCCTATTAATCTTAATTCCAAAAATTGTGTTTATAAATTTTGATCATAATTACCTACCTACCTTAAAAAATCTGTCATTGAGCGGCTCAAAATACTTAAATTAATTATTAAAAAGATATTATTTTTAAATATCTTTAGAAATAATTTATATCTGATTTGTGTGTGTCAATAGATTGCAGTTGAGATTCTTTCAGAATAAAAATTATAAATTAAATAATTAATATTTGTGGTTTTTGTATCTTCTCGATATCTTGGTTGGACTGTTTTAATAGTGTATAAAAATATAGCCCTTCTTCTTGCGTAGTCAGGTAAAAATTGTTGCGTAAAAATGTGGGGTTTGACCGAGATTCTGAATCTAGCTTTACGCCGATGATATGCACAGAAAATGGACTATTATCATATCTGTTACAGTATTATTAATATACCATTAGGTAACAGTAACTCGTATTTACGGTTATTAACAGTAATCAATAGTAACCCTAGACCAGACCTCCGTCGGGATAAATTGAGCGAGACGTAGACGTAGATTCCTATCACACACACAACGATGGCTTCCGAATACATTATTCGTCCAATTAGAATGCTGCTCTGTGATTGGTCAGTTAGGATTGGAGATTGAGATTGGACTTTAGAAAGGTATGGATACGCTTCGGATATTATTTCTATTTCTCACGACGCGACGAGGAATGACGGTCGATGCAGAAACTGCGACATGACTTCGGACGTCTCGTTGCGGAAGTCAACATCAAGTTTATTTATTTAAGCTCTTGCACATTGTGTACAAAAGGCGAGCTTAATGTCTTGCGGTATTATCTACCAGCTGTCCTGTCCAGTTCCTGTCGATGACCCAGCAGAGTAACTATTATTTCAATTATATTTTCATCATCCTTCTATTTTTATTACCCGACTGCGCAGGTTATGTCCCCAGTACCCACTAATAGGACACATACCTCTTACATCGAGGGAGCTAGGGCCATGATCCACCACGCGGGCCCAGTGCGGATTGGTGGATTACACATGCATCAGAGTTTTTTCTACGGCATACAGGTTTCATCACGTTTTCCTTCATCGTTTGGAGAGCATTCAGTAAATGTGCGCAACGATAAAACTTACCTACGGCCTGAGCACTGCTTAATAAGTAGTTACCGATTTAAAAACACCCGACTGATATTCCATACCAATGTCGGTAGCACCACTGGCGTCCTATCCTGAAAACGACAGATTTCCCTGTCAAAAAGTCTAAATTTTTTACCCAGTTATAGCGATTCCAGATTAGTCGCCGCTAAGCAAGGCGTCCTGCTCTCTCTTACGCGATGTAACTCATGAACGATATTGACGTTGCGTTTAGAATTAAGATTCGACCTAGTGGCCGCTACAGAATTATCTATACATATTTTTTATTACAAATCTACAATGTCATATCCACACTATTCCCAAAGTATCTTCGGTCCATTACACACATTCGTGTAATCCTGACGTGACACCCAATGCATTGTAATGTGACATTACTTGGTTCGGCAGTTTTATCTCTCAGTCGGTGTGGACGGGGCCTTAGGGGATACTGGGCTATGAATGTTATAGTATGGATAGAACACGTTAAATTGGTAGATAGGATTTGAATTTAGTGATGTTACTCTGAATGGTTGAATTAGTAGCGGAATATACCTTGGCAGGCATCATTTTACCTATAGTTATTTTACATACAAAAGGTTACCTAATAGCCGACAAGATAACGGTTGTACAATAGTGATATCAGAGGTGCTCGTAGTCCAGTTGCGAGTACACGTTGAAAACGATCGTACAAGTTAAGAAACGTTGGGCGAGGTTAGTACCTGGATGGGTGACCGCTAGTGACATTCTCATATGAGCCCCTTCGTGCCTCGGAAAGCACGGTCCCGGTTGTTGTCATTTGGCATTTGGCATGGCTTAAATGGTTTTATGATTTCCTATTATATTATTGAAACACGTAATTTTCCTCGCATACTGGTCTGAGAACTCTAACCTAGAGTTAAGCACATCGCATGTACAGTCGAAGACAGAGATAAGTACAGGGGGCCTGAATAAGTTTGATATTTTCTCAAAAACTACTGGACCGAGTTTAATAATCATTTTACAATTACATAGTTTTAACGATCATCTATCAAACAGTGAAAGAATTTTTGCAATATGACAAGTAGTTTTTGAGCAATCTCAACCTTAAAAACTCGCATGTGCACCTTTCTCTGTGTTCCACCGTAATCAACTTTGTGTACATTAAAGAATGATAGAATAACCTAATCGATATTCGTAATCAAAAGTTATTTAATTAATTAGGGACAATATTTTCGATAAAAAAAATATTCAATTTATTAGTTACGTAGAGCATTTCAAAAGAGTTGCTACACAAAAGGTACTCAATACAATATAACCACTAAAAAAGCCGAATATATTTTGTTTCGCTCTGTATAAATACTGCTCTCGTGTCAATCTATTATTAACTCCCAGCGATTCTGGCAATATACGGCCGAACAAAAAAGGAGGATGGGCGAAAACGTTGCAAAATGTAAAAAGAAAAAATAATAGAAAATCCGTAACAAAGCCAATGGACAGGCTGACAAATGGCTAGCAAACTACCGGCGGGCATTCTTCGCTAACAATGCTACTGACAAACTGACAGGCGCTTCCTAATTATTGTTATATCGACGGAGCTTGTTCTATACGGAAGCTACGAGGCTATGGCGAGAGGTGGATGACCGTTTTTGTAAAGGGTTTTACCCAATTTTTATTAGTGATAATTATTAGAAAATAGGTATACTCAATAAATGGGTCTAGTTCACGACATCGAAAGACACTACATCGACGGTCGCTATATCGAAAACGTTACACCGACGGGTCACTGTATCGACAGTACACTGTATCAATGGTACGCTGCATCGACAGTACACCATATCGACGGGTCACCAGTAACACTTTTTACTTTTGACAGTTCTTATTATTTGTGTCGTAAGACAATCGAAATCGAACTGCAAGTGTTACCATTGATCTGCTGTCGACTGTACCTATTAATAAATGTAAAGGGTTCGACTGCTGTATTTGATTTTCCAATGAAAATCTGCGGTTTCATTATCGTTTTACGAATTACCTAAATAAATAGCAGATTAAACTTGCTCAGTCTAGGTTATAATAAAATCTATATTTTCTACAGTATAGGTAATCTTTATTTAATTAATTTAATGCCTACATACATTTTAGAGCTTATTTCTAAAGGTATCGTACTACCTCAGCATATATTTCAAATAGTTTTATTTGACAGGACCGTCTTATTCACTTACACGATAAACTCTCCTGGGTGACTGCGAGAGAGGACAGTTCGCAAAGAAAGTGGGTCATTTTATACATAATCTTCAGTGGCTATTGGATGGTTGGATTGGATAAGTACATGCGAAAATCTTGAAAGTAAACTCTTTTATTAACAAAATTTTAAAGATAATGTTTAGTAAATACATATTTATATATTTGATCTACACAATACATATACGGCCATATTCCTTTAGTAATAGTCTGATTATACCTCCTACCAGGCCTGGTGCACTCCGCGCTTTAGGCATAAATCTACAGGTACATCGGGCGGGCGGCCTTGGGCCGCGCCGGCGCGGCTATTCAGTGGGCTGCTGCGCGCCAGATTGATTGCACGTAGCCCGCTATTTTGCGCCCGCGCTGCGACGTATTTAGCCGTCTTTCATTGTATCGGAAGAAAAAAATCGTGACAAGAATTTGGTCTAAATTATTAAAATATTCTTTCATACAATTTAGTACCTACCATAATAATTTATTTTATTTAGGGTGGATTCGACCATACTTCAATTTATACTGGAGTAACTATCCCAGGGTTATTTTTATTCCCCGATTTTATTCTCCATTAACTTACGAGTAGTTTTACCATGCAATCTAGAGAATAGTTGCAGATAATTGAATGAAATTGAATGAATAATGAACGAATAATTAGATTAGATTTATATAATAAATCGCAAGGCTAGTTCTTGCATCTTAAATATGTAAATATGGGTTTCGGCTCCCGGACTAGATTGTACCTAGCTAAAACCTAAAAGAGTTATGTTTAGTATTGTAGACACCCATTAAAGTGTAAGAAGATAGCATGCCTATGGTCTTTTGTGATCTAATACCGTAGGTATATTTGAAATATCAGTTTGTTTACAAAAGTAGAATAATAGAGTGGTATAATAATATATGTTCATTAAATATTCAGATTATTTATCTTTCACAAGCCGGCAGCCCTAATCGTGTCAGAAGAGTAAAGAGCTACCCGATAGAAAGAGACGCACGTTGTAGGTGAATATAATTGTAGGCACTTCGCGCTGCGCGAGCTGAATTGTACTTTATTGCGTCGCTGCGAGACTCGCGATTTATTTTAACGGTTTTTAGGAGAGACTCTTCTGTACTTGTACTATTATATATTCTGTGCTCCTACACGGGAAATGGTGCGGACCTTATTTATTCTTCTTAATGTGTAAGTAATGTATTCTTGAATATGTAGGTAGGTAACTATATTATTATTAAAATTAAGGGACCCATATTTTTTCTTTTATCAAAATAACGTCGTTTTCCTTATTTAAAGTTAAGATCGTGAAAATTAAAAAGGGCGTATGACGTCACATTACTGAAATAGTGCCGTTCCAAAATCGGTGAATACCCATGTTTCGGACGTTTTCGGTATTTGTTTATGGTGGCACTTCACTTGGCTTTTCGTATTCGCTATTGAATGTTTGTCGTGTTTGTCAAATACTTGACGTACCTACAAATAAGACGAATATTTTGTCAAGCATACCAACCACACATGGCAATTATGACAAATACGCAAATACGAATAGCCAAGTGAAGTGCCACCATTATAATTATATATTCGCTCAAGAAAAGTTTTAATACACAAATGTACACGCTACAATTAATGTACGTTTACGAGTAAATATCAAAGCTAGATGAAATTGTAGCCAAGAGTTTTAGTGCTGTAAATATGACTAAGAGATTTTATAAACTAGATGTATTTGCAAACCGTACCTACTGTCTAAAGGCGAGTCTCGAAGGAATTCAAATCAGAAAGCGTCCCTGACTTTATAATATAGCTACATACGAATACATTGTATATTCTCTACAGAAAATAAATGAAAATACTTATTAATGTTAGTTTAACAATAATTTAATTTGTTGTCACTGTCTTTCTCTCTATGTTAGAAAGAGACATGATTATGTGTTCGAGTTCTATTAAAAATTAAACAATGGAATTATTTCAAAAAACAAAAAACCCGACTGCAAAAAAATAAAAAAAATAATAGTTTTTTATACCCTATGACACTCCCGTAATTAAGATGAATTTAACGATACACCAAAATCCATCAAGCCGTTTAGGCTACAGGATGGCAGGAAGGAATGGACATACATACATACATACATACATACAGCCGAAAAACATTACCCTTCTTCTGGGGCAGTCGGGTAAAAAATTGCGGATCTTACGATGTATATTTGCATTTCCGTACTGACGGTTCAATACTTCATTTATTCAACCTTAGGAGCTCTAGCAAACACTTGGTTATGTCATACATAATATACTAATTTACAATAATATAAAGTCAAGAATACAAACTAGGTTACGGCTGGATGTACAAACAGTTCCTTACTTATATAAAAAAAACAATTTTTTTGTTTATTTTTCGGTAGCGTTAACTTTTTCTCGATTTTCGAGAGAATTCACGTAAAATGATATGTCCAAAACAACATAAATCCAGGGCCGGACCACACTAGCGCTAAAGAACAGCAATACATTAAGTGAAGTGACTCTGGCATTGTCTGCCGCCTGCTCATACAGTTTCCGGGTGACCTGGTTGCCTCACTGTGCCTACACCGTATACTGTGAAACGTGTGAGTTACAAAAAAGTTTGCCTTAGTTACGAGAAGGTCCATATTATGATGATGTTCGCTCGTTGTAAGTATGGCGGGAAACGACGGTGGCGAAATTATTTGATAATTTTCAGTTTAATGTCTACAGTGGGTGTTTTAAGGCTTCGTATGCGCGTATTTTCAGTTTTTCGACGAAGGCTACGGCACTAACCACTGAAATTAAACGTCTGATAAAAATATATAGCAATCTTGGGGTGCCTATTTAGAGACTGATGAATACCGATACACGATTGGACAAACTTCGCTCGATAGAAAAAAATCGCAAACATACCCCTTCCATGTCTTTTAAAATGAAAATTACGTCTGCACCGAAATAGTTATTCGTATAAAATATATATCAAAATATATAAATACGAGAGCGTGTTTAAAAAAAATCTGATTTTGTTGTCGTATTTTTATTTCCCTGCCAAAATTCATCAAAATTTCATAAAAATACGAATATTGAGGCACTGCGTCGTGCTCTTCACTCTGCCTCTGCATCTTCTGTCTCACTCTTGCTTTTGGCAACCATATAGCGCCTTAATATCACGTTAAATTAATCAGAAAATGTTCGCGAATGACAGTATGGTGAAGTTATTGGAGGATTCATGCAGGATCTGAAGTTTGGCGCTATACTCAAGCAAGAGTCCCACTACGAGCTAGGGAGTGAACGTGACTGTCGAGCTGATTCGTCCAGAGTGATGACGCTACGGCGTTTCCTCTGAATGAAGACAAGAAGACGCGGATACCCAGGGTGATGACGCTACGGCGACTCTTTTGGATAAAGAGAAGACGATATGATATTTTGAAAATTCTGTAACATGACATTGGCAAATTGTATTACTATTTTTTTTTTGGGTAATGCAAATATTTGTCCCTAAATATGCGAGAGATTGAAGCAAGCCATGTGTAAAATTCATCTCATGTAATGATCAAGCACATTCCTCGCTTAATAGAAATATTTTGAAAGGCCTTTCCTTAAATTAGGAGCTACGTATTAAATGACAATGGCAGATTCTGCCCCACCATCAACCGCAAGTTGTACAAGATAACGAATAAATGTAAAAATATCTCCGTTTTTTTTATTAAAATTATTGGTTTAAATTAAAGTTATGTAAAAGTTGCGAGTCGAAAAAAAAACAGCTTAATTGAGAATTCAGAAAATAGTAAGAAATCGAAGCGAATTATTCATTGTTTTTGTTATTCTTCTATAGGAGTTGCGAGTGTAGTAGAAAATGATACTGATTATGATTATGCAATATGAAACCTGTAATAAGTCCCCAATAAAATTAAATGGTCAAGTAGTTTTGTAGGTCCAAAGTGGTAGCATCTGAATTTTATTTTTTCACTTTCTTGTGATTTAAAATAGTTTTAATGTTCCTTTACGAACAAACATGATTCAAATATAGACATTGATGGTAAATTTAGTAAATTCAATCGTAATTTAGTAAATTCAAAATTAATGGTCTTGGACTTGGGACGTACATCAAAAAAAAAATAACTAAGTAGGTTTTTTTGCAGTTTTGATTTACTAAAAAACCTTACCAATTTAATATTTAGCATAAGTACAACCCCTAGTTTCAATTTACATTTAGTACATAAAGTTTGAATACAAGGACATCCTGTATTAGGTATGTTTAGTCCAATTTACGTTCGTTTGCTTGTATCTCCATGAGAACCATCAATGCAATATTTTACCTTTACAGTGCTAAATTCAATTTATCACAAAATCATTTCACCTGTATAGTGGTGGCAAAACTGAGTAATAAATTTGACTTTTCGCTCTCACAAATTGGATTGTTGTGAAAAATAGCGTATTCGGGAATAGGTACAAATTGAAATGTCTAGAGACATTCGATTTTTACCTTGAAGATTGAAGATTCTACGTTGATACATATAGACATAGACATCTTTATTGGTAATATTCATTACACGTCATTATAAATTTACAATTTATAGGGTTCAGTATAAGTCCGGGGTTGGTAATAAAACAAATTACTTGTGTTTCACCAGTTTTTTTCCAGGCTGAGAGGAGAGACAATAACTTTTTACCAACTTCACAAAATGCGCGCGCTGTCATCACATAAATGTTATGATTTGTTATGGTTAGCTGATCGATATGTATGAGACATTAATTTATTTTTAGTTTTTATTCGAGAAGTCGTAGAACAAAAGTCGTTCAGTTATCGATACTGAACATCCTCCCTTCATATACCCTTTACGTTACACCCTGTATATGCCTCAGCCCTAAAACTTTCGGCCATTATTTGTTGTTAAGCAACTAAATTGGTTCCATTGTCACATAGCAGATTAAATGGACGAATTAAAAGATTTAAAAGCCGTAATCAACGAATTAAGGAAACATAATGGTCATCAATTTGAGCCAAAAATTCCAATTTACCCTACAAAGGATTGCTCCAACTTTTTTACCTTTCAGAGATACTTATTGCGAATGAACAAGTTGCGCGGAACTTTCTCAGATAATGGTGTCTTTTGAAGCGGACGCTTATTTATCTGTTTTATAAGACTCATTTATTTCTGTGCTCAATTTCTATTTTTATAAATAATTGCTATTGTGTTGAAAATAATTTGATTTTCAATTTTAGTTGTCAAGGTGCTTAATCCCGAAAATTTTAAGCTTTTTTTCATCTCATGAATTGATCTCCTATAAACAACTAGATAGTACACAATATGCCTTCTAAAAATGTCCGAGCGCAAAGAAGGTCCAAACAGATGAATGGACCCTCATTTGCTATATTGGATATTATTTGGACGTTAATAATGGACCCTTATTTGGACATTTTTTTAAATTGTTTTAGTAAGACCTTACCTTATTGTTTTAGTAGTACCTAGTTGTTTATAGGAGATCACTGATCTCATGAGATGAAAAAAAATAGTCTAAAATTTACGGGATACTATAGATATGAAAACAGCCTATATAAATGCCCCCTTTTCTCCGTAATCTCTGTATCGGAGTGTTGGGTTCGATTTCCACCGGCACTTTTTATTTGCTTGTTTCTATATTTATAATGTTCAACAACTGACTTATTCAGAATTTGTATTATGCATTATCCATGCTCGGTGAACGAATTTAAACTTGATGACAAATTTCTTGCCGTGGGCAGGACTTGAATCTGCGACCTTGTCACTCCGTGTCACTGAATGACAAGTCCTGCCCACGTCAAGAAATTGCTAAAATCAAAATATAGAAAGTAGGTTTTTTTTATTGATTGACAAAACCCGCGTTTGGCCCCGATCTCACCTGATGGTAAGTGACGATGAGGCCGATGATGAAGCACGCGGGCCTAGTAAATGCCAATTCACTCTTTCCTTAATGATCCCAAGGTTATAATTAAGTGTCTGGAAACACCGACGCCGGCAGGGCGTTCCATTCCCTAGCCGTTCGTATGATGAAGGTAACTATTTTGTGCTAAAATTGTGGTTTAGTCATAATAAAATCTAATAAGTATTTATTTAAAAGTCTTTTCTCGTGTCGTAATTGCAAGAAATAAGCGTAACCCTTCTTTTTCTGTTACAAAAATGTTTTTCTATCAGAGCAAATTGAACTACGAGTATCTCTTTCGGCCTAAATAGAATAGTGTGAAGGTACCGGCGACGCCAAGTGAAATCACCTTGTCCACTTAGATTACAAATACTATAGATACAATATCACCGAACATTAGTAAGCTCTGTCATGAGTCGCCAACCGTTGGTCGCGTGAAGTGACAGTTGAAAATCTGTTAAAGCAAACCTTAAAATATTTGTGTTAAATTTTCAATTGTATATTGTATATTATTGTTCTTGTACCTGGATTCCACCTATTTATTATTCCTGAAGGTGACTTCAGAAGGAATATACAAGCTATCTAATTTAATGGCGTAAAATTGCGGCTACAAATTGTTGGTGGTATTTGATTGTGAATGCAACTTCATCCAGCCAGAAGAAGGTGACAATGAATAAGAGCAAGATTGCATTCATTCATTCATCTCACGCCCTTTTTTCCCCGCAGGGGGTAGGCTTCCATATGCTGCGAAACTTACAATAGCACACATGCGATCTGGCATACAATAGCACAAAGATCCTGGCATAATATAGCAGACATAACCTGGCATACAACAGCACACATATCCTGGCATACAACAGCACACATATCCTGGCATACAATAGCACACATATCCTGGCATACAATAATACACATTAACGAGATTGCACTAGCTATTGAATTTAGTGCAATCTTGTGTGCAATTTCCAGATAACTAACATTGCATCTATAGTATAATGTAAGTTTGTCCCCATCTTTTTTCCGTATTTTGTCGAGAGCTTATTATTCGCTGGCCCATTGAAGGGACAATCTCGGGCCTCGAGGGCCTAAATCCGGAACGTTTACCCCATTCAGGGGACAGACGTGAGCGGACAGGGGTCTTTGTTTGCTAAGTGCTAGATGAAATAGTTTATTGGCTGAAAGCAGATATATGCCGTTTTTGTGCTGAGGAAAAGAGTGCCTCTTTCGTCTATTAAAAGTAGGTCAAAAGTTTGGATTTATGCTAAGGTACACGAATTGCCTCTATGATACTAGACTATACACTCGATGTAAAAATTTACTTATTAACCAATTGTGTCAGTTACGCAAGTATAGGTACAAGTGGTAGCGACTCATTTTTATAACTTTAGGTTAGGAAAGGCAACATTTAAGACTTGTCAAATTTAATTCAGTTAAACAAACACGTTAGAAATTACTGCCATTGATTAAATTAGGAGTTTTCAAACTTAAAGGCATGCAAAATTTTTTTTAAATCAAATTTTATTGGAGGGTTCATAAAGTATCTTTTGTAGATGCGTTGCAGAGATGTGGTCTCCGTCCTTGTTCCATTTGGTTGGATTGTGAATCTTAGACTCTATTATTTAAGTCTTAATACAACCATACACGATTCCGCTACAAACCTTTTTCTGATAAGGTCCCACGTCGCGTCGGTTGCGCGCCGGATACCCTATGTTCCGGGAAAATATTGGAAATATTTACCTTTCCAGTTGATTCGATTTGCACACCTCGGAACGAACGGTTTCCGCACCTAGTTATCGGAAATCAACAGTCTCGGGCTAGCGCGGTGGGACGTATATTTTGTACCCAAATATTACGAGGACCTACTTATTTTATTTCTACTATTTTTCTTTTCTTTGTGTGGTTTAGTGACTGCACCTATTGTCAGAGTTATTCAGGCCGCCCGTACGCCTCTGGCGTGGACGACTGCTGCCGAACGTGCTTTCCGAGGCTCGGAGGGGCTCAGATGAAAATGTCACTAATGGTCACCCGTACAGGTACTGACCTCGCCCAATGTTGCTTAACTTGTACCTACTATCGTTATACACGTCTACTCGCAACTGGACTACGAGAACACTTCATCTTGTTGTAACGTATCGTATCGATACTAACTCTGATCTTTTATGTCCTACGACTTTTCGATTCAAAATAATAAATATTTATTGACACGAGAACCATCAGTAAACCGAGAGTTGACTTTCGAATTTTTCGTTTTATTTTGCGCAAATTGAAACTTATAAAATTATTTATGAATTGAAAAGTCGTAGGGCAAATTGTTTTAAATTTTTTGCTGGATTTTTTGTCCGCTACTTCTTGATAAACTTATTTTGACAAGCGAATGAAAATAACGCTTCGGCCGCCTACGTAACCGGCGGCGCGGCGGCGGTTACGTAACCAGTTGTGAACAAGGATAAAAATGATCGTCTTACGTAACCGGTTTCGAAGGATAATCATTTTTCTTTAAGCGAAACCACGGTTTCGGTGAATTAAAACCCTAAAATCAGTTGTCCGGTTAAATAACAACATTGATTCGAGCGTTTCCTTTCTGTTGCGTAATAACCACTTTCAAAATGGAGTTACAAAATATCACACATTTGTGGCTCTCGCCTCATCACAACACTAGATACGACAATGTACCGAAGCTATGCTAACAAGCTGCAACGTGGAGCAATTTGATATTGTGATTAGATGTCAGATCCAGAATTCGACGATTGTGTGTTGTGACGGCTGATGTCTGGAATACCTTTATTAGGACCACAACTTGCGATGAGTTTTTGTCCAAGCACACCGAAAGAAAAGATTAGCTGTGGTTATTAAGTATAACTGCAATATTTACAATGAAAATACTAGGCTCGACTATTGGTAGTTTAGAAAAAAATCATATTGTTGTTATCGAAATCGAATGATATTAATCGATTTTAGAGGCCCGTTAGCAACAACTAATCGGCCACTTTCACACACTGGATTTAGAAAAATTATACCAACAATTCTCGCCTTTGAAAAATCATACCTACGAATCTTATATCATTTTCTTGTATTCTATTTTATTTAACGTCCGTAATACCATGAACAATGGTTACTAGGTAAAAATAATTCCTAGTCACCGAGTTCAACGGAATTTTCTCGTACATTCGACTGGTAGACAATAATTATTAAGAACTTGCTGTTTACGCGATGGTAATACGGCCTAGATTGCAATGTTCTGTACTTGTTGTATTATGTTATGTACAAAACACTGCCTACTGCCATTGCCACAGTACATTGAGTGCTTTTCTAGGCTCCTGATTTCAATTTAATCATTCAGCAGAAAATTAAAAATTAAAGCACCTTTGACTTTATGAGGTGAAGGACTATAACGACATACGTTTCTAAAACTGGGTCGTACGTAGTTATATGTAGACTGGTTGTCAGCCCCCTTTAGCTTGCACTGAGTTTCGTTAACGCTAGTAGAATAGAAAGAAAAATGTATTTAATTGACATTTGCTAACGTGAAAACAAAGTCAATCTCAAACATTTTTCAAAGTCTATGACTCTTGGCTAGATGGATATTATTTAATTAAAAGGAACTGAAATAGTAGATACAAAGCCTGACAACATAAACGAGAACCTGTGTAAATAAAAAAATCACCATTATTTTTCACAGTTGTGTGACTCATATCTTCCATACTTTGGAATAAGAAAATGAGGCAGCATTTTTAGACGTGTGAGATTTAGTTTAGTTTTAAAAACGCACTCAATAATTTACCACTAATTGAATAACTTAGGATTTTTCTTACCTGAAGGTAAATCAGAAAATCATAATCTTTTACGATTCCCACGCCATTAGCCGGCCATTAACGGGGGCAGTTTACTAACTGAGATAAGGCGGGGTCTCGAGTAAAAAAGTTTGGGAAGCACTGCCCCAGGCATGTAAATGAGGGGCACAAGATGCGTATCTCGGTAATTATTCACGCAAATGCGGGAACTTCGCGACAAATTCGCAAAACGTAGTATTATACTCGGGTCTTTGAAAAGTTTGAGAGATTTAGGAAAAGTTTTAAAGCACGCCACGTTTTTTGTAAGTGACAATGGACAATGTAGGCTTATTAAGGTGTTGAAGGTGTTAATTTTTAAATTAAGTTTGAAATATTTGGGGGTGTTGTTAATTTTTTTGGAAAATATACGAAAGTTATGGTGCGTGGTGAATCATGATCCATCCTCCCTCGATATAATGTTGATGTTGAATGATCTAACCCAACAGGTGGGGGCATTTAAATAGATTGTTTTTGATGAAAGTCAAACGTTTATAAAATAGGATAAAATAAATATTCTTCATTGCAAAAAAATATATATATATACAAAAGACTAGTAGGTTAGTTAATTAAGTGTCGGAATTGGTGGTCAACATATGCATTGTGATAAAAACAACACATAATTACAATTAGCAGTTACAGTAAATTAATTTCTAAAGGGATTGACTACAAAAATAAGTTACGAAACGGGAAAACTATCTTTGTAATCGGTTACGAATCGAGATATGTATTCCACAATTTCTACATTTTGTGTGTTGTAATATAAAGTACTGAATAAATATTAGTTAGTAGATATCTACAAAACTAAAGCAGGTATTTATAGTTAGAAAGTTAGTAGCGTTGCAATATTTCAGCTTTAACCCACTGAAAATGCATAAACCTTTTCCAGTGGCTAAGCGGCTCATAAATTCAGTCTTGGCGAGCGAATGGGTCGCGCGAGAGATGATTATTAAAATGGATGATTGCTTCAGGTCATTTCAATAAGTCAAGTGGAGGATTCACACGTAACTGAATATGATTTAGTGACATTAGAATTATTACTAGCATTAGGTTAGGTGCTTGCTACTAGTTTACGGCTGAGAACATTATTTATTTGGACTCACGAAAATACCTATTCACAGGGGCCGATTCTTGCGATTCTAAATCACACAAATAAGAATAAGTCTATCCTTACTTAAAATGAGACACTTGTACTATTTCTATGATGACGAATTGGTTCAATTCAGCCCAAAAAGTTAACAAATCTTATTTCGAATCTTTCGAGGAATTTAGGATACTGATTAGGTATTGTGTGCAAACACATAGGCGCGTATTCATAAACGCGATTTAAAACGACCTTTTTTAACGAAGTGTGACCTTTTAGACGTGATAGCAATACGATTTAAGGGGAGTGAGGATTAACTAGGTTTATGAATAACAGCAATTGTCTATAAACACTCCATTGCTGACGATATTTTTCTTTAGTACCGTTTTGAGAGACTTGTTAAAACATCTTGATCATTTGGTATTTTTTACACTAGCAGATAGTTTATGTTGTTAGCAATATATCTAATTTTAACCTCACTTCTCTTTGTTACATTCATTCATGTTCCGTAAAAAACTTTAAGTTAGAAAGGCATGAAAGACTTAAACTGTGGAATAACTTTAAATCACGTTTGTGTTCTTGATTTTTTTTTAATTGGTCAAGTAGTTTTTGAAAATATTTCAATTTTCACTTTTTTTGAGTTAGGCTGACATAACGGGTCCGTAACATGCCCCTAGGATATAATCTAGAACTTCTCTATCCAACCACTGTACCATCTAGCAGTGAATACGGTTCGGACGACACGAAATTATTCCACTAAAACCTGAATTGTCAATACGATTGCTGACAATACATGTATGTCGACTACACAACACAATGGTCGTACAGTATCAGTTACCACCACGTCTATACCAAAATTCGGGGGTTGCTCGACATTGGACACATTCGCAATTCGTCAACACACAAAAAACCAAAATTCAACAGTTTAAAATAATTTTGTGTGTTTTCGATATGTTTTTTGGGAACTCCAGTGAGGATACGGTTGTTATTTTAATACATGGTTCACGAATCCGTGTAGTGCGCTCGTAGTACGTTTGTAGTTTTGTACGGTCATCGAGAGACGAACCCGTTGTTGCAACCCGCGCGAAAAATCCATAAAAATGCAGGGGTCAGATGGAATGTGTGATATTTCTTCTTCATAAAAAATTGCAACTATGGTTCTTCTTGTGAGCCTTGAGTAGCAATACTGCCAGCGTTAAGTTACTTGTTCAGGATACATTAGAAAGTATTACACAATTTTTTAAAGAACAGCGAATGTTACTGGGGGTAAGGGGTGGGGACCGACTATATTGACCACAAAATGCCAACCTCTCCGGCACGTGGTGCACCCTGCCGACCAACGGACGGGGCTCTGGCGACCGATAGTTGGCGGTATATCCATCTCGCACCGTGCCGGCACCAACCAAATACAGTAGGTCGGTGACGGGCAGCAGCGTCACCGGCGCGAGGTGTCCGGCTCTGCGATCGCTAACCCGCCCAGCCCAGCGTGGCGATTACTGGCATCACCTCCCAAAACATGGCTGGATGACCTTCGCAAGATGGCTGGCAGGGACTGGATGCAGAGGGCCGAGAGTAAGGTTGAGTGGCGCGCTTTGGGAGAGACCTACGTCCAGCAGTGGACTGATACGGGCTGATGACGATAATGATGATGGAAGTTACCCGAAATACTTTTATAATCTGAACATGTCATTATATTTTTAATGTAAACTGGTCTATTGCGAATTGGACGAACTGAGAACTTGTCCAATGTGGACCAAACTAAATTCGGGTATTTCGCCGACAGTATGCAAATGAGACGCCGTTCCGTTCCGTACACATAACTCGATCGCCGTCGCCGTACAAGCCTATTTAGGGCCCCTTTAACATTCGCTCCACACAAAAGCACACAATAAAAATGGCGTCAAAACATTTTTATTTCCTTGTAAATATCCCTCGGGCGCTTAATATTCGTCTCATAGGAAGACAAGGAGAACGGGACGTGGTATGTGTGTAATGCGAGTTATAAGGCCAGAGATTTAGGTCCTATGGAAATGATAACGATCTAAGTCCATTCTAGTCGTTGTAGAATGAATGGTACTCAATCGTTATCATGTATTATCGATCGCAACTGGACTAATAAACCTCTCGGCTCTATTCATACTGACCACACGACCATCTCACGATAGCGACAAAATTGTCGTCGCTCACGAATTTGTATGTAAACGCGTAGTTCTATTCACACGAATCATCACCACCACAAATGCGGTCCCTTCAAGAGACTCGACTTTCCTGCCACTTGATGGTCCTTATTAGAGGCTTGGCTTTTCCAGTCATGTACTTTATATCTGTGGCAGAAGACGCACAGGCACAATGGGAAAAGACGAAACGCGGTTAATCAAAATCCTAATGTCGTGTCCCGGTTCTTATTAATATTTGGCATGTGCTAGAATAGTCTTCTTTGGGATGAGGGATGGATTCATTCTACATTGAGGCAATGGTTTAATAATAACGTTAGCGTGGTTTCTAAGGCTGATAATGAGGATGGAGAAATGCGTCTCCATATAAATTGTTGTTACAACATCCGTTGAGTGAGAGCTAGATCGTGATTATCTTTTTCATGAAACGGCAAACATACAGATGTTGTCGCCAATCCTTCACACCGGAATAGATCAGCATTCCAATATTTACTGATCTGAGGTACTAGCAATACAAAAAAGTTCAAAAGTTTGTACAACTTTTATTGCAGAAACTAGATTTTGATAACCAATAATAGCGACAGCAGGTTCCATATAGATTGCAATTTCACACAAATATTTCGCGCTTAAAAGTGTGTCTAAATCGCGACCTAACAGTCTGCAGACATTTTGACAAATAATAGTCACAGTCACAATCAAATATAATTTAGATCACGTCTCAACAGAACTTTGATTTCCTAAATCAATATTGATAGGATTCGACTAAACAGCGAATGTATAATGAACATTTACTGTAAGAAAGTTTAAGGATCTTCCTGCACCCCCTCCAGTTTAGATGTGACCTTGTGTTTCGGGGGAGGTACAGCAAAACCAGAGGTCAACTTAGTTGGCGAGGACGTGGGTCCAAACAAGATACTGATTCTCTTGTATTTGAGTTCAACAGTTTGTTTTCACGATTTATCTTTTTGCATGAGATGGGTATATTTGGAAGAGCAGTATACGCAAACAATGGGCCTTTGCCCAACAATGGGATGACCTATAACAGCGGTCAAATAGTTAGAAAATGGATAATAGCTAATGAATAAGCAAAAAATATATCTTCACTTTTTACTCATGCATGCATAATTAATAATAATAATAAGTAATAATATACCGATTAAATATACAATATCATAATTATAACTAACAACAATTTGAATTTATTAAAATATAGATAATATAAACTAAATATAGCTAAATGTACATATAGTTATAGGAAGGCTTAAATAAATAAATAAATAAATAAATAAATAGTATACGCAAACAGTAACTCTTCAAGGAAGGATTAAGAGCAAAGAAGGCCAGGAATAGAACACGGAACCTCCGTAAAGCCGCAATACAACTAGGCTATGAAATCACATCCTCCTACACAACAAACGTTTGATGTTGTGCGAATGTGAATCAGTCTCATTTCAGAAATTCAAAAGTTTAGGGTGTTGGTAATGAAACATATCCAAGGCCCGTATTCCCCATTTCGCCAAGTTATTTGTAAAGTTGAAATGCTTTAGCATTTTAGATAATTAGGGGACTATATTATCTGTGGAGTTTATTGGATTTTCAGAGATGGAGGCGTATGCAGGGATTCTTTTTTATGGCCACATTGTCGCCGAATGTATGTCTCTGTGTCGAATATATGAAAACGGCTTCGTCCGTGTTTGTAACTGAGTTTCGTAACCGGTTACGAACGAGGAATGATTTTATTCGTGTGTTGTAACTATTTACCTCCAAGATTTATGTTTTCATTCGTAACCGGTTACAAATCTGGCAAATTATAATATTGTTATGAGAATTCATTCTACTTTTGCAATTAGTACAATTCGAAAACTGTCTTTAAATATGTAACCCCTTTCAATTTTCTAATATTCTAATATTAGACATTATTTTTACGTTCTATTATCATGAACCACAACTATACCGCAGCCCAAATCAAGTGTCTTATTTTGTAAACAAATATGATCGTCTGTTGTGAAGTAACACTGAAGGAACTGATTGATCGAACCTGTTCATCATTGTGAAAATAAAGTAATCCGATCTAATAATGTAAAAATAACTTTGCAATAATCACAGAACAGCTTAAAATGTTAGAAGGGAAGGATAGTTTTTGTTTACAAAATAAGACACTTGATTTGGGCTGCGGTATACGTGCGGTCGCTTTGTCTTGTGATAGTCGCGTAACCCGCCTGAATAGAGCCTTAATTATGTAAGTTACCCTTGTCTCGCAATGCTACAGAAGCGCATATGAAAACTGAGTATGCAAACTCGAAACACAGACGGCTAAAGAAGCATACAAACTCAATTGTTATAACAACAGGGCTCACTTGCGAGTCTCTGACTCAAGTTGAGAGGTTGTATTGAAATATTCTCCGGGGAAGTCGCTTCAGTGGCTGAAAGTTTTCGGTTTTCAGTTTTGCCAGACGTGGAGGAGTTTGGAGAGATATCTTTTCTATATTTTCTTATAACTTAGGGTTTGTGTTGAGTGTGGTTGAGCGTTGCCCTTTGGGAATACGGTTGCCTTAGTTTGTAAAGTGGATTAAGTCAGTTTAGAAACTGAACTGTTATTTTATTAAATACACACAACATAATTTCGATAGTTGATGAATACCTTGTTATAGCTTAGCAAATAATCCTGTTATCTGTATCACAAAGACGTGATGGTGATATAAAAAGTGAATGATATTAGAATCTCGGAAATCGTATATTTCCACAATCTAGTACCTATCCCAGAACACCTAAAGAAGAGAAGCACTAAACGACAATAAGTAATCCAACTTTCCAAGTAAACATTTCCAAGAACATTTTCCTAAGATTCCAAGACACCATTACGAGCGACATTCCCGACAAAGGCTCTCAAGACATTTGATAACTCCATGTTACCAAATCATCTAATTAACACAGGCTAAGAGATTCCCAGAGCGCGAAGTTTCACCCGAGTCGAGTAAAAGTCGTGTATCAAGTTATGATTGCCGCAAGCGTATCTGTGTAGCTCGCAGAAGCCGCGAAAGAAGCGACTGAAGCATCTGGCCCGTATTAATGGGGAAGGCTAGGCATACTACACATATAATACTAGGCGTGAGGAACTCTGGTGTAGTTCAACAGATAGCCCAGAGTTCCCCACAATGCGCGGAGGAGGCCAATGCGTTCGAACGCTCGGTGCGAACCCGTCGCCACCCCTGAGGTGGCGGGTATGCACAAGCATTTCCACACAAAAAAAGCCCGTATTAATAGTCTGAGCTCAACCCATTCAAGAGCTAATTCAACTGATACACTCATGACAAACTGATCACCATCTCAAGTATAAACCAATATTGAGGGCGTATATCACGTGATGTCTTTCCCAAGCCGCAGTTTGCCTGAAATCAGCAAATAGGTACGTTATCAATTAGTGTGAGTTTGACAGTTCTCTTCAGAACTGAGTTTTGCTTATTAATATGGCGTTACTCACAGGGTATTTGTGACTGCATTAAATCGTTTGAATTTGAAAAGACTGATCATATCTCACCCAATGAAGAAAGGAAACATTGAATTCCTAGCTTTTTGGAAACGTTCATGTTTACACAAAACCTCGTATTTCGCTCCCGCTTCCATCGCACGCTGGTTTCTTAGCCACTCCTTGTAAATTAGAATGTACCCGGAGAGTTCCATCAGGGCTTGTTTGTAATGCCTTTGTGTAATGGGTGACGGCTGGTTAGGCTCCAGCGAACGGCGTAGGATCGAGAAGGGTTTACTGGATACGGTGACATGTTTACTTGAGCTTATTCCATCTAGGTATATCACATAGCTCTACCAATACTTTGGTTGTACGGTTCTTATTATTAGAAGTGAGAACCATATCTTTCATCTTCAGTTGCCTGGATGAAAT
Organism: Tachystola acroxantha; assembly: GCA_963506565.1. Lineage (NCBI taxonomy): Eukaryota > Metazoa > Arthropoda > Insecta > Lepidoptera > Oecophoridae > Tachystola > Tachystola acroxantha. The sequence goes on along the minus strand of OY735894.1, from coordinate 5,233,398 downwards.
CGCTCTAAGCGATAAAGCCGCCTTTATACAAATGCTCAGAATTTGTATTACGCATTATCCATGCTCGGTGAACAAATTAGAACATGATGAAAAAAAATATCTCGTGGGCAGGACTTGAACCTGCGACCTTGTTTTCCGTGACACCCTCTTATCAACTGAGCCACCACAGGCCACGCCACGCCCACCGAAAATCTTCATCGCTTTATACATAAAGGGTATGTTACGCAATTCCATCTATCGGACAATAGTAGTAGTATTCCGACAACCATGTTTAACATTCGGTTAGAAACATGATTTACGATGATGCGCTCCTATTTTTACTCAGAATATGAATTACGCATTATCCATGCTCTGTGAACAAATTAGAGCATGATGAAAAATTTCTTGCCGTGGGCTGTGGTGGCTCAGTTGGTAAGAGTGTGTCATAGATGTCAAGGTCGCAGGTTCAAGTCCTGTCCACGGCAAGAAATTTGTCATCATGTTCTAATTAGTACAAATGGTTTCCCGATCATGTATCTGATACTTTCAAAAGCACAACAGTTTCTTATTTAACTTGCATACTTGTTAGAATTAACCAGTGTTATTTCATGTATCGCGTAGTAATGAGACACAATGACAATTTCCTTCCTTGAAATTATTGGCGTTGTGTTTGCCATTGTTTAATACTATTAAATGATTGTCATCCTATCAGAGGTAGAAGACGTAGTAATTACGAATAATGTATTCGTTCACCGTTAATACATTGATTATATTACATGTTGGTGGTTCAAGCCAGAAGTTGCCAGCGCGAGCGTTAAATAAGATAAAAATATGCAAACGCCCAATTAAAACCAATAGCTATAGATAACTAATATTTCGTGACGTAGATTTTATATCTATACGTATAATAAGACTGTAAAAAGTTCGTGTCTTTACATTGGATATTTTTTGAAAAGAATAATTTGTAATGTGTTTTAGGATCGATACTGATGCCAAAACACTAATTTTTAGAATTATTGTCTGTTTGTCTGTGACTTTGTGCAAGTATCACGCCATAACCACTGAATGGATTTTGATGGGAGTTTCACTGGGAGATAGCTGAAATATCCGGACAGCTCATAGGCTATAAGCCATGGCGGTATGTGTTGTGGAAACAAGGATCCAGAGAGGAAGATCTGCCTCCTGATCTCCTCTATCCTCTCCATCCTCCTCCTCTACGCAAACGAAGTTGCGGGGTACCTACAGCTAGTTAGATATAAAATATGTACTTGTACAAAAGAAGAAACAGAGAAATAAAGGAACAAAACAATTAAAAGAATATACCTGAAAAAAGAGCAAGAGAAGATTAAGAGAATTAAAATAAGTAAACAAGAGACGCACGGTATTAGCAAAAGAGGTGTATAAATGACAAATATAAGAGACGAACGGAATAAGTTCAAAAGATGCATGTCAGAAGAAAAGCACAATAGAAACACAAGAGGTGTACGGGATTATAAACACAAGAGACGCGCATGAGAAACATAAGAGGCTCACAGGAGAAGGAAACGACGTTGGTATATGAGAAGAGGGAGAGAAAAGAAGCATTGTTACCGCTATCTTTGAACCGGTTCCGAATCCATACAGATAATTGCGTTACTTGCAATATCCGTAAGCTGTACGCTCGTGATACATATTAATTTGCTTTTGTGAGTAATTATTACGTACAGGGGATGTGGTATCTCGTTAATTGGTCGAGGTTGTCGTGTCTGCTTACTCCTTACGTTATACTTGATCTTGACATGAAGTTGAGGCTTTTGAAATGTGGATATATCGTAGACTCCTGAAGATATCGTTGAGGGACAAGATTATTGAGAAACATTGAGAGAGCTCGGTGGCTCAATGGTTGGGTCAATGTACTTGCAATACGGAGGTCCCAGGTTCGATTCCTAGCCAGGGCAGCCATCAATGAGTTAGTTCACTGTTAAATAGATAAAAGTTAATCTGTGTAGCTGCAAAATAAGTATCAAATTCGGTCCAGTAGTTTTTGAGGAAATCTCAACCTTATTGAGGCCTGTATACTTTTCTGCCTCCGTGTGTAAGTCTTACATTGCCAGATTTTTAGCCATTCTTATCTAGAATCGAAACAGTTTGTACAAAGCACACTTTATTTTCCAAATAAGATTTCAAGTGCTATTCTATTTCCAAGCCTGGACAAAAGAGACATAATTCACTGTCGCCTGAACTGGGACATCCCGGGCGCTACGTTGACCTGTATACGCTGGGAGCTCACTGCACAATTCGCTTCTCATTTGATTATAAAGAGAAGAAAAAAGTTTACACGATCTTTTTCTACATTTACCATTAACATCCCTAATCGTGGCCTCAGTGCTATAAGGATCGTGACCCTCAACAGCAGGTGCCGTCTTGGTATATATGAAATGGCGCCAGGAGACACGGCCTTGTTCTCTTCTCACAGCCTCTTCAAAGGGCACGCCGAGGATTCTGCCAACCACATCAGTCCAGCGGGCTGGTCTCCGGCCACGTGGTCTAGACCCCTCAACTTTGCCGAGCATTAACCATTAACATACTCGTTCAATAAAACGATAAATGATGATGTATGAAATGTAAGAACTGTACTAATATTGGGATATGTAAAAGAGTAATTGAGTTTATTTTTATTTAGTAAGTTATGATTTAGTAAGCTAAAACTCTTATAATAGTAATAAATAAAACCGATCAAGTAAAGAAAAGAGTAAGTGAGAAAGAGTGATAGGAGTAAGAATAATAGGTTGTCTTTGGTTTGCCAAAGGACCGACTACATAAAAATATATAATAAAAAATACGGTGCATTCTTTCAAATACAAGCATAGAAAATTCGCTTGGTCCATCTATCCACAGAAAAAAAAATACTTTGACGACTAAATGACTGAATATTTCATGACATTAGGTGTGGTTCTGTCGTGGCTGCCAATTCTATTCCTAAACCTAAAAGCAACTGCAATCGTCACTCATGTGCTACATAGCTTAAGAATGAGTTCCATTACATTTAGCGTGCGCACTCTGGAATAGCCACAAGTGTCACAAAAAAGTTTTGATTGCATTGTTTCCGATGAAGCATATTTTAAGCAGTGAGCTCTCGCCCTGTGTGTCCCCGGATAAAAATTAACTTGACATTTACCGTCAGAGACGGTGGGCAGGTAGTTAGAAAAAATAAACTAAAGTTGAAGCTTCCCGTTAACTTAATTTAGTTGTGTGTTGGACGATAGAGAAAGGAATGTTTTATTAAACTAGACAAGACGATGTAGCGTAGTTGAGATTCTAGTATATTTTACTCAAAGCCTACCTTATTAAACGACTTTCTTTAACGCTAGTGTATGATATTTCAATAGATTAGGTAGGCTAGATGGACTGTATTTAATAGGAAACACGACACGATATATGAAAGTCACTAACCTTTGAATGCCCCAAGGGCATACCTCGTGAAATAGGTCTTTCTTCTCGGAGCGCTCCTGTTTTGACCTTCATCCACTATCTTGAGCACCAGGAGACGTTATTATGCCCTTTTACTACCCCAAGCGACCTTCATATATTTAATAAGTAATTTTAATTGCACAGCACGAATAGCATGGTTTTGAAAAAAAAGGCAAATGGCAGAGAGGAAGTGACGTTACTATAATAGACAATTCGTAATTGTTCTTTTTGATGTGCGTTCTGTTTTACTACCGGTAAACATTAAATTATAATCCTATGTTATAAATTAAGCTTAATACTGTACAGCTAGTAGAATAGAAGTAAGCATGTATTGAATTGTTGACATAACGAAAAACTACGAGGCCGCGAACAAGTAAACTTAGCGTGGGACCAGATGGCTGGCAGAGACTGGATGCAAAAGGCCGGGAATAGGGTTGAGTGGCGTGCTTTGGGAGAGGCTAACGTCCAGCAGTGGCCTGATACGGGCTGATGATGATGACTAACGAAAAAGCAAATGTCAATAACAGATTTTTTAGTTTTCCAGTAAGAGGGCTAACGTAATTCAAAACCACTTGGCTAGACCTTAATCTTCAGGTCGATAGGACATCACACACTAGGATGCCCCTGTCCTATGGGTTCAGAGACAATCACAAATACCCAGACTCGGGAAAAGTGGTTGTAAACCTCACGCAGCCCAAATCATGTATCTTATTTTGTAAACAAATGTGATCGTACTTACCTGTTGTGAAGTAACACTGAATTAATTAATTGATCGAATCTGTTCATCGTTGTAAAATTCAACTATTCCGGTCTATAAAAATAACTAAGGCATAATCACAGAACAGCTTAAAATGTTAGTAGGGTAGGGTAGTTTTTGTATACAAAATAAGACACTTGATTTGGGCTTCGGTTTAGCTTACGATACGGTCGTACAGAGAAAGGGGTACATGACAGTCTTTAAGGTTGAGATTATCTCACAAACCACTTAACCTATTGCAAAAATTCTTTCACTGTTAGATAGATAAAAGTTATCTTCTTCTTCCTCAACATACTGCATCCCTCTCCTGGGCATATACCTTTCCATGAATCCTCCATGTGGCCCGATCCCATGGTTGTCTGGTCCACACCGAGCCAGTAACTTGATGTCGTCGGACCATCTAAGATAAAAGTTAAACCTACGTAGTTTTGAGAAAATCTCAACCTTATTGAGGTCTACTCATTGATCTCCTATAAATAACTATATACACAGTCTGCCTTCTAGAAATGTCCGAGCGAAAAGAAGGTACAAACGGATGAATGGATCATTTGCTTTATTGGATACTATTTGGACGTTGTTAACAATGCACCCTAATTTGGACGTTTTTTAAATTGTAAGACCTTTGTGTATCTAGTTGTTTATAGGAAATCAATAGGTCCACTGCATACTTTTCTCTGTCTTCGTGTGTACAAACCTTCCTGATCTGGAATCGAATCCAGGACCCATGGCATATAAGGCAAACCTGACTGAGTTAGAAGGTCATCACTCGGTATAAACACAGGCTTACAGCCGAGCAAAGGTTTGCTTTTAACTTTTCTGATTAAAATTCATAAAGGTTCGTTAGTTTGTTTAGAAAATAGAGAAATAACGAGTTGCCTAGAAGAAACTTCTCCACAAAGAGAAAATTCATTCTGTAATAATTCAGAAGTCCAGTAGCGGCTTTAGGGTAATAAATCCAGGTCCTCAATCGGCGCCCCGAAACGACCTACTGGCGTCGATTAAGCTATTAGTACGAGTAATTTACCGCAATAACGATAAATGGACTGCTAACAACATCAAATAAATCTTATGCGAGGTGTCAAGTACTGCGTAATAAAATTGATTGTTTTGTTTCTGTATTTTTGACTGTACTGCGATTTTGAGTTACTAAACTTGTCGCCTCTAAAATATTCCTTAAACTATTTTATTTTACATCTATGGGGTCTATGTCAGTCCAGAACTAACACTTAATTCTATAAACACACTTATATTATGGTGTGTATGTCAGGAAATGTCGACGCAGCGATATTACTAACTTTACCTAACCGTAGGTTAAGTTAGCAAATTGTTCAAATTGAACTTGCACATATCTTGGAATTTGTCGGCGAAGTTAGAAATGGACCAACTGTAACTAGAGTGGTTGTATGTGAGTGCAATATATGTACAGACACAGAGACTGAGGCCTATAATAAGGAACTGCAAACAATCTGGCAGGATGATTAGTGGTTACCATTAATAGCATTACAATGCATTGCTATTTGATGGCAGAAATAGGAAAGAGGGTGGTACGGTGGAACACAGAGAAAGGTGTACAGGAGAGTTTTTAAGGTTGAGATTTTCTCAAAAACTACTTGACCTTTTAAAAAATAATTTAACTGTTTGATAGATAAAAGTTAAAACTATGTAACTGTAAAAGAATTATTAAATTCGGTCCAGTAGTTTTTGAGAAAATATCAAGGTTATTGAGGCCCCCTGTATACTTACCTCGATCTTGTACCTACTGACTCAAAGATTGACTATGAACAGAGTCCTACCATCACTAAATGCTGGTAGAAATCTATTTTCAGATAAGCTCGCCCAATATAGGAAATATATTGGCACAAAGCCAATATATTTCCCTTGTATTTTTATTCATGTATTTGTGTGTTGTACAATAAAGTGATAAAACAAAACAATAACTTACAAACTAAATGGAGTATGAAATGGTCTCAAAAACACTCTTCTGTACAATATTCTATTATTGTCGCCTAAGATTCGTTAATTTGTTTTGGGGCGCTCCTAGATCCTAAATTCGGCCCTGGCAGAGCTACATATCTTGCGGACTTGGCGTCGGAAATGGAATACTTAAGTGGGCACCTCATATATCTTGAATTGGACCGGACTCCGTGCCGGGGTGTTCTATGATGTGTGAACTACACCTAAGGTTAACTAGGTTAAGGTTGGTTATACACTGTGGAATCAATTTTATGATGGAGGCGTGGTAGATCGTACGTGAATCGTGACACAAATAACTTGCTGGGGACATAAGTTAATCAGTACGTGTCGGTGAATATGGTGTTTAACAAATATTTATTGTATGAAATTTACATTAAAATATAGAGTCATTAATTTGAAGGTGAAAATGACAATGCCAGATTCTGCCCACCATCAACCGCAAATTGCACAAGATAACGAATAAATGAAAAATATCTCCGTTTTTTATTAAAATTATTGGTTTAAAATAAAATTTTGTACAAGTTGCGATTCGAAAAATACAGCTTAATTAAGAATTAAGAAAATAGTAAGAAATCGAAGCGATTTATTCACTGTTTTTGTTATTCTTCTATAGGAGTTGGGAGAGTAGTAGAAAATGATACTGATTATGTTTATGCAATATGAAACCTGTAATAAGTCCCCAACAAAATCATAGGTACAGCTTAAATGGTCACGTCGTTTTGTTGGTGGGGCAAAGCTCCATTGAAATGTATTTGTGAATGTCTTTTAAAATTTAAAAATACTAATGTTCTAGTAGGTACTAGGCTTCCAAAAATGACAGATACACAATTTATAAATCTAGGCGCGTATTCATAAATGTGATTTAAATATCTTCACCTTTTTTAACGAAGTGTGAAAGGGATAGCAACACGATTTAAGAGAAGTGAGGTTTAACTATGTTTATGAATAACAACACTAAGTAAATCGGACAATTAAATCGGATTAATCTCTGTGAGTGTAAAGCTCTCATTCACGGCAGAAGCCGAACCTTAGGTGGACACATAATTCCACCCGAGGATATTAAAACTATCTCACCCAAATGCATCATACGATTCCTGAAAGACGTTGGCCTTGGGAGCGAGATATAAGATCTCGGTGCGCGGTTATAATATACCCTTGAGGTCGCAGTGACCCTTGGGCTTGTACAGTCGAAGACAGAGATAAGTATACAGGGGGCCTCAATAAGGTTGATATTTTCTCAAGAACTACTAAACCGATTTTAATAATTATTTTACAGTTACATAGTTTTAACTTTTATCTATCCAAAAGTGAAATAATTTTTACAATCAGTCTAGTAGTTTTTGAGAAAATCTCAAACTTAAAAACTCTCCTGTACACCTTTCTTTGTCTTCGACCGTACCAACACCCTGATATCAAATAATAATAATAAAGCAGTTTTATTTCACAGGCTTATTGCCACAAACTTGAACTTTATTCACTGTCCGGTTAACCTACTTTTAACTGCGGTTTAATATAGGACCTGATTATGTGGTTCACAGGTGGATCGGAATACGGGGCTGAAAGTCGGCAATTACTCTACTGTTAATTGATGAGCGAGCCAACCCGCTACGCCTCTCAATAATGCATGAGCAAAATGCATAGGGCTGCCACTGATCTGAAATTTAATTAAATTCTAGTGAATTATCACCCGATCGCGACGGTGATCGTTTTAATTTTTACGCATAAAATACATTACTGTAATATTTTCTCATATTTTATTTGACAATAAACATATACAGGGTGTAACGTAAAGGGTATATGAAGCCGAAGGGAGGGTGTTCAGTATCGGTAACTGAACAACTTTTGTTCTACGACTTTTCGAATAAAAAATAAAAATAAATTCATGTCTCATACAAATCGATCAGCTGACAGGGACGAAATGTATGAAACGTCAAATTTTTTTTTGAGAAAATCGAAAAGTCGTATAACAAAAGTTCATCAGTTACCGATAGGTACTGAACACGCTCCCTTCGGATTCATATACCCTTTACGTTATACCCTGTATAAACAGTAGCACAAATCAAGTGTCTTATTTTGTAAACAAAAGCTACCCTACCGTACTAATATTTTAGCTGTTCTGTGATTATTGTATAGTTATTTTCACATTATTAGATCGGATTACTTTATTTTCACAACAGTGAACAGGTTCGATCAATCAGTTCCTTCACAACAGTTAATTAGACGATCATATTTGTTTACAAAATAAGACACTTTAATTTGAGCTGCGGTATATGATAGGTATGTGCGAGTCACTGGTAAATTGAGTGAACTAAATGATATTATTTTTGACTTGAACTTTTATCCATATTGTTGGGACTAAACCCTTACTTTCACCAAGGGAGCTTGCGACATGTTCTATCGCGGCATTATATTAACGTGAAATTCTTCCTTATGTGGGTACATTAAAATTCAGGGTTGAATGTCGACAATTAAAGTTAATTGACGAGCGGTCTGAGGTTGCTGCGCAGCTCCATATTCAATAAACTGACGATGGGAAAGGGTCCACAATCAATCAGCTAGAGTTTGCGGTTTGTAATTAAAATAAGATTATACTTGTATTTTATTTTGTACCTTCCTACCTAGTGGGCGTTTTGGGAAGTGGTAGTTGTGAACCTAAAGGCGGCATTTGTGACGATTACAGAGTCTGATCAAAACACGTTTAGTCGAGTATAGTTAGTACCTCTTTTTGTAAGTCTGCTATTTGTATTTATTGTGTCTAATAAATATCTCTTTTGCCTCATTGCCACTTTTTCTCCTCAGCGTTGGCACCTTTTCCTTGCAAAGTGGTGTAAATGTAAATTCCAAAAAATATATTGACGTGCAAAAATGTACTCAACGTGCTTACTTGCAATAAAGAAATTTGACTTTGACTTTTGACTATCTATTGACTCATTTATTCAATTATAGAATGAGTGTCAACCCTAGCACTTCACCGCGTCATAGGTAGGTACTGCGCTGCCGCGCGGCCCCACACCTACCTACATACCTGGCAAGGAAATGCACCGATTCCAAACCTCGACAACCAATTAAGACGATTCAATTGATGCGGATAATTTGTTTAAATCGTTTCAGCTACGCTGCTTCAGCTCATTTAGAGGCATTATTCGGCCAAAATACAGTTTATAGTGAGAATATGAAATTAGTAGTCGAACAAAGTTATTTTTCCTAGTTTTAGTTTCGAAGTGATAATTAGGTAGCACTGGTGCACTGAAAAAAGATCAGCCTACACGGATAAAAAAGATTAGATCTTAGAGATGAATAATATTTCCTATAAGGTAAGTGTACATATAGCCGTCAATGTACGTATGCCCGTCAAGTCAACTTAAATTACCCATATCTCACGAAAATGGTAGTTTATATCGTTTTCCCTGCAATATTATGAAAATAAATACTGTTTTGCTGCTAATTAACTGGCAAAAATACAGTAAAACATCAAATAACATAATATAATATCACTTTATAGTTTGTGTTCACGTTTTTGTAAAAAAGTTACGCAGTTCGATTACTAAACTGCTGTTTTTACCGACTACGGTTTTTTTTCAACGCTGGCTCATGTATTTACTTATTTGTAAGTGTTGATGTTTAAAATGAAACTTTATTAATATTAATATCATTCTGTAATTTGATTTGTTGCCTATTTGTTTTAATTAATTAATTAATAACATTTTAAATTCGTTGACGGCTATTGGTTCAACCAAACAGCAAAATGTACCAGTACCCGTCATCTATATGATATATAGATAACTATAGAGATATTGCTTACTTTCCACACCAGTACCCGTAAAATAATATTTTTTAACTTCCCAAAACACAAAACATCCCTAAATGCACAAAAAACGTCCCAAACATTACGATGTGTTTTCTTATGGTTCAGGACGTTTTTGTGCATTTTATTATTCATTTGATAGACAGGCAGCACAATGCTGGTGTGTCTATATCACAGTGTTGGTAAGTTCAGTCTATGTTGTCTAATGTTCATATGATTCTACACATATTGCTTATTTATATAATGTTTGATTTAACCACATGTCGAGGCGATTTTTAAAAGAGTTCACTGATGGTGCAGATACTACATCATCATACAGTTTGTTCCGTGCGGGGACAACTCTGTTACTTAAGAAATGATGAGCGATTTTGGTATTGGCGATAGTGCGGTAGATTTTCATATGGTGTCCTCGCAATGGACGTATGTCTTTAGTCTCAAAGAAACGGTGGACATCTGGGAGGTTATATTTGTACGTGAGAATTTTACATGTCTCAATTAGATCACCTCTGAGTCGACGTTCTGCCAGGGTTTGAATACCTAGGATTTTAAGCCTTTCTTCATAGGATTTTTTGGGAAGTTTAATATATGGAATCTTTTTTGCCTTTCTTTGCATGCTCTCAAGTAGGTAGTAGGTAGATCGGATGCCCTTTATAAAATATGGGTTCCATATTTGAAATTCATATTCCAGAAGAGGCCTAATGTATGTTTTGTAGATTTTGACAAGAACCTCGGATGTAACATATTGAAAGGATCTCCTTATAACATACATAAATGAATCAGCCTTCTTGACAATGCCATTAATGTGTTCACCCCATTTTAGATTTTTTGAAACCACAACTCCAAAGGTCCTTTTGGGATTCCACAGTGTTTATATCAGTGTCATCAATGGTGTATACCACGCCAGGATTTCTACTACCTAGATGCAACACAGCACATTTCGATATGTTCAGCTTGACTAGCCACTGCTTCGTCCATTCCTGGAGCTTGTTTAGATCGCTCTGTAGTTGTCCAGACACTAACAGTGGGTTGCCAAAGAATTTCCCATCGTCAGCAAAAAATGCAGATTGTGAGTCTATCAGCGCAATAAAGTCCGTGATGAAAATTCCAAAAAGTGTGGGGGCTAAAACAGATCCTTAGGGAACTCCACTCAGGACGTCCCTCTTCTGGGACAAGAAGTAACCGATCCTGGCCTGGAAGGTTCTTCCCAACAGGTAACTCTTTACCCAGTCTAAAGGCCGACCTCGAATGTCAAAATGCTCCAATTTTATAAGCAGGCGCTGATGCGGGACTTTGTCGAAAGCAAAATCAAAATCGAGGTAAATAACGTCAACCGGGTTGCCACGGTCCACGTCCATAGTCCACGGGTGCACACATGACAGTAAGTTCGTTATTGTGGATCCCTTCTCGACAAAGCCATTCTGCTGGATATAACATTTTCTCTGTTGTGGAAATTCTTCAGTTTATTGCATATTAGTCTCTCCATCACCTTACCCACAATACTTGTCAAGCTAATTGGCCTAAACTTGGCAGGGTCTGTTTTATCACCGGATTTGTACACAGGTGTAACTACAGCATGTTTCCTGTCAAGTGGGACATGTCCGACCTCAAAAGACACCCTCATAAGCTCAGTGAGAACAGGAACAAGTGTTTTGCTGCAGTTTTTTAGAATAATGCTGGGAATGTTGTGAGGCTCCTGGAGGAGCAGAGCCTGTGTCGAGTCCTTTTAGAACTTTCTCAACATCTTTGGGTGTAAAGTTTATGTCACAGATCGAGTGCTCCACACGGGCTAATGTAGTCACTTGTTAGCATATGGTCACATCTGGTTCACGACAATAGGCTTTCTGAAACTCCTGCGCGAAGGTTTCCGCTATGTCGGTGGGGTCTGTAACTAGGTCGCCATTATGGTTCCTCATTGCAGGTGGAATGCTCACTTTGGATGACATGCACCTTCGCAGATGGGAATAGAAGGGTTTTTGTCCGTTATCCATCCAGTAGTTTTGCTTCATACAGTCTTCTGCTCCTTCTGCTTTCTGCCACACAATGATTGCTGGCGGTTCTATAGCGCTGGTAGTCCTCGTCATCCTTTGTGCCAATATAAACATCCCAAAGTATTCTCTTCTCAGATACAAGTTTCAATATATTGTCATTGATTCAGGGTTTATTACCTTCCTTCTTCTTCACTTTTTTAAGCGGAGCATGTCTGTCTGTGTTTGTATCCACTATGGTTTTTAGCTGTCTCCAAAAACGCTCTACGTCAGTAGTAGATTCCAAGATTTCGAGGTCCTTCTCCAGTTCCTCCATGTAGTTGTCAAAGTCAATGTAATGGTAATATCTTTTAAGTTTGGGCTGACTGTGGACTCTTTGTATCAGAAATTGGATGCTGAACTCTAGTACGCAATGATCAATCTTTCCTATAGGTGGTTTATAACATATTCCAGTGATTAAGTTTTCATCGTTTGTCATGATCAGATCGAGCAAGGATGGAGTGTTGCCTGTCCGGAAACGTGTCGGCTGGGAGACCAATTGATGAAGATTACTGTTGAGAAACATGTTCTTAAACAGTTCCTCGGGTCCCTTGAGGTCCTGTTCGATGTCTTAAGGCCATAGGATGTCGGAGTAGTTGAAGTCACCAGCGATAACTATCACATTGTTCGCTAAAGCAGCTTGGCCAATAATTTAGAGTCACGTCGTTTCCATATATCTGGTTCCCTATCATCGGGTCGATAGACCCCAACAACAAGGAAATGGTGAGAGTCATATTGAATATCCAAAAACAAGGCTTCCGTAAGATCACATACAGTCATACTTCTTATGAGTTCTTGCAATAACGACGGTCTCTGACATATATGGCAACACCGCCACCACGCGTTTTGCCACCCTGCGACTTAGGTCGATGTTTCCGGTCTTGTCTAAATATAGTATAATCAGGTATGGCAAATGTGCTGTTTCTGTCCCTGCTGTTCGGCCAGGTCTCCGTGACAATTATAATGGATGGCTTGTTGGTGTTTACATATAAAAGAAATAGGTCGAATTTTAATGACAGCGAGCATAAGTTGGTGTATAGGAAGGTAAGGTCAGTGTAGGGGTTGTTGGGGTCAAATAGTTTTTTTGTTTGATTATCTTCGGCACACCCCTGACATACTTAATAGTGAGATCTAACTCACCACTCTCGGTACGTAGCTGGAGACGTTGCTCCTTTAGCTCGTCCCGCTGCATCGGTGTATTGTCATCATACACTCTTACCTCCATGGCTCTATTCTTGTTTATAAGGACCTTCACTGCATCATGCCAAGACTTGAGGATCACTTTCATGTGGCGCGGTTTACAGTTGTCTCGTTTACCAAGTCGCAACACTTTCACCAGTTTGTCAGAAGATATCTGTTCACTCGTAATCTCCACCAGGATCCTTCTGACAGTGGCCACATCAGTGGGCCCTTGAATAGCTGTGTCACCCGTATCCATTACAGGGAGACCAACAAGGATCACTTCATTTGCTCTGCGATCACGCTCGGCCATCTCCTCCGATATATTGTTAGTGTCTAAGGAAGTGGCCGGAGTAGCAGTAGAAACTGCATGAGTCACTGGTGCAGAAATCCGTCGTCCAATTCCTCACGTACACAATCATATGCTTGGATCAGTTTAGGCACTTGAAATAAGGCCTCGCGGCAAGGCGAACATAGAAATATGAGGGTGCGTTTGGATTTCAACCCCATGACACGAGCCTCGCTGCTTGTTAGGTTGCTGCAACTAAGACATACGTTCCGTTTACAACCATAGCACTGTATCAAATTTTCATCGCTATGATCATTATCGCACTTCATTTTGGAAACAAGTTTGCCACAAAAAGTCGTTAATTTTTCTTAAAAAAAAAAAGTCAATTGGATTTTACACTATGTAATGTCGGAGTTTTTGCGAGATAACACTTGTCCACTATTACAATGCACAATTTCACTAAATAACGTGTTTTTGGCGTAATTTAGACACATAAACTAATTATTTAATTAATTTATTACAATATACAAATTCTAACACTGTTTACTTTTTGAGGGTAGAGAAAAAAAAACATCTTTGGGATTTTTAAAACTTCTTGGGGTGCATTAGTAATTATAGGCATAATGACCTGAATTATATATACTGGCTGGAACAGCAACAATGAATATTTTGACTATTTTGGTTTATATATTTGAGAAATGTCGAAATGTCGAAAACATAAAGCTTGTCCAATCAGGTGTTCCATTTATACTATAACACTTTGATCAATCATATATATACGTCATACATTACCTACACAAAAACTATATACATATATGACGGCTATTGGGACATGGGTATGTCGGATATCTGTACAAGGACATGCCGGATACCGGGCAAAGGGGTATTATTTCATATAACTCTAAAAATATCTTATTTAATCTTAAAATTAAAGAAACATTATTTAATTACGTAAAATTTAAATAAATTGTTTATATCTTTGCACCATTTCATTCCCTGTGGGTCTTATACTACGGCCGTGGCTACAAAATCAAAAGTGAAAAGTTCAAAAAGTGACGGTTATTGGGACAGTTCCCTTACATAAAAGGAAAACTTAATACCTACTTGGATAAAGGATATTGCTTATAGCTTATTAGAATTTAATCTTGATTAAAAAAGTACTTAGTTACGACTTATTAAGTTGACGATAATGAAATAACGACTTGTTAGATTTTACCACGCCCACTAAATCTTTAAAAATTATGTGTATAAGTACTTATTACTTTTTACACTATCCGATTTTGTAAGACCGAACGAGTGGAACTTTTCGTAGGTACGGATAACAGCAGATCAATGGTAAAACTTGCAGTACGATTTTAACTCTTACATGCAGATAATACGAACGGTCCAAAGTCCAAAGTGTTACACTTGATCTGCTGTTAGCTGTACGTTTAAAGCGAGCGACATCATGAAATGGCTCAGGTAAAAAAGGTTTCTCGGGTTGATATCAAATTACCTGAACCCCGAAAGCAGGGCAATCGAAAATGTGTTCAAATCTCAAGAGGTATTTTATTAGCATGAAGAGCTGCATCCCTCACAATTATAAAATATGCCTCACCTTAGACAAATCACGAGCTTCTCGATCTATCAAGCAGTGGCTATCCACCTGCAGTGGACCGCGAGCCCCATCGCTCACCCTAAGAGCTCATCCATCACGCTGATTTACGCGCTGACGTCGCCCCATTGAGACGTCCATCCTGTTTACAAAGGTGGTCACTTTGATGCCACAACACGTATAGAATAATACGGGTATACAGTCCGAGACGAATAGGAGAAGGACGAGGTTCATAGGCCGATAGCTTGGACGAATTAAGCTTGACATACAGACAGCCGCGACCTAGCCGCGGCTTGTGACCTGCGATCAGTTGAAACGCATTCTCCAGCCTCATTTTCTGCCGTCCTACTGGACGTAGATTGCAGGCCTCAGATCGCTACCTACTGGAAATTAAAATGCCCAGAAAATGATGAGATCGTAGGACGCAAGCCGCGGCTAGGTCGCGGATGTGTGTGGAGGGCATATGCCTGTCAAAAGCAAGAGTGAGACAAAAGATGCCGCGTCGGCGGAGTAAAGAGCACGGGACAGTTGTATTTTTCTGAATTTTGGATGATGACACCCTACATTTGAATATATATATTTCGTAAGAATAACTATTTCGGTTTAAGTAGACATAATTTTCATTTTAAAAGACATGGAAGGGGTATGTTTGCGATTTTTTTTATGTCGAGCGAAGTTTGCCCAATCGTGTACCGGTATAAAGCCGATCTAAACAGATACCCCAAGACTGCTATAAAATGCATAAAGCTATGCTATAAAGGAAGCGAAACGATCGAAAAAGGTATGAAAACCGAGTCAACGTATATTTTCTTTTAATTCATTAATGGAGGAGGAAGGTAATAAATAAGTATTAAAATTATAATATGGTTTTATTTAATGGTTAATTATTATGATTTTAATATCTGGCCTAACTTTGAATTAATGCATTTAAAGAACAAAGATAAGAAAGTAAATAAACTAAACGAATTAAGCAAGAACGAAATACAGCAATGAGAAACTTTTTCTAATAATTAGGCAATACGCGGTTTACTCCTCATGCGCATTAGTCCTAATGCGTTTTAGTCCGATAGCGATGTAGGCATACTATAAATTAGGCAGTTTGCGATTTAGACTTTAAGAGTATTAGACCAATACGGACATAGTCTGTTACGCGACTTAGACGTAATGTATTTTAGGTACACAGAGCACAAATGATGACGGATACCATGACCAATTAATTTCGTCGGGCCCGCTTGGTGGATCATGGCCCGAGCTCCATCGATGTAATGGAAGGTCTGTGTCCGAGCAGTGGGGACAAATATACTGATGTGACCCAACAGTATATTGAACATGGTTTTATTATTGGAAATAGGTAAGTACACTTTCAAAGCAACATTTTGTGCCCAGAACGCTGCCCAGTAACATTCCTCAAATAACTACAAAGTGTACGGTCGAGGAATGTTAGGATTGCCAACTATTTTTACGTAGGTACCTTTGTAAGCGCACCTGACCAGTAGCGACCCGACGGCCCATCAAATAAACTTTTACTATGTAGGTATAAATGCAAATTAAATTATCCCGAGAGGTCCGTGGCGCAGTGTTTGGATCACTGGACTTGCAATACGGAGGTCCCAGGTTCGGTTCCCGGATGAATATATGATGAATTATGGGCTATTACAGCTCACAATGGGGAGTGCTTGGGGCGCCAGTCGCACGAGGTGGAACACTCCAGGAAGTTTAGTCGGTATTCCGCTCCTTCAGGTCGGCGAGCCCGACATAATCGACACGCTCCCCCGTGGGCGTGGTGGTACACCTAAACGAGTTTTACCTGGGACAAAAAAAGGTTCGGTTCCCGGCCAGGTCAGCCATGTACCAATTACACTCGGTTTTTCGATGGAAAAACTCACGTACATTTACCGAATGCTCTCCAAACTGTGAAGGAAAACATCGTGCTGAACCCGAGCTCCCTCAGTGTATGGAAAGGTCTGTGCCCGAGCAGTGGCATAAGTGCAATGTCTCATGTCGCTATACTAAATTCCATACATTTACAATACAAATATGATTATTAACAAGTGCATAATATATTTTTAAATACCTAAATGATGAAATATCTCACTCTATGAGTACTATATGTAGTCATACTAAATGTATGGAAGCTGGAAACATCGAATTTTAGGGTAAATACAGTTTATTTTGTAAACTAGGTATTATTGATACCATTTGATAGAGCTCCTGATACACTTTCAGGATCAGTGATCAGTTTTCCGATATCTTAATATAGTTTAGAAATAATCGAGTGCGACCACTTATCACGTCCACCCTGTATAAATAAACCCTTACAATCAAACAACTAAACAAAACATCGGAACTTTATATAAATCCTTAGACAATTCTACGACATACTCATGTGTGACAAACAATAAACCTTCACAAAAGCATCTTAGTAATAGAGAAACTAAAAGACTGGGTACAGTCGACAGCACTTGAAATGTAGACCTTATTACCGCCTCATAAAGCTGTGTTACTTCATATGTTGTCAGGTACTTGTGGGTAGTTGCAATATTGTCCTTATTTATTTAGAAGTGCGGATGTGAACATTGACCATTTTCTCATGCCACCACACATTGATTTTTCATAGTTGTATTTCCCTTGTGCTAAGGAGATAAGATCTAAAGTTGTTTAGCAAATCAGTTTGCTAAAGGTAGCATAAGTTTGTTAGGATACGAAGGCAGGAAATAGTACCTATAGAAGTATAGAAGGTGGTCCCAAGGAAATTGCAATGTTTTTATTCTATTTCGCTCGGTTGTCGGCCGGTGTAGGAAATATTATGAAAGCACGCTAAAAATGTATGTCGGTTAGGATTTGTCCGATATACTTGTAGAGTGGTCAGTTTATGAAGGAAACAAAAAGTTAGTCAAGCGCAGTGTTGCCAGATGCGTTTTTCAAAATTCCATAGGGCTAAAAAACCTGTAGATTTCCATAGATTAACTCTAGAAAAGGTGGAGAGACGATATCGTTAGATACAGAGATGGGTGACTGGAAGAGACTCAGGACAGGGATGGATGGAAGAGGAGGGGGGAGACCTTTGCCCAGCAATGGGACCATTCAAAAAACAACTAGGAAAATCCGTAGTTTTACGTATTTTTTTTAACACTGAATAAAATCATAAAATATAGTTGATATCCGGTAAAGAAATTAAAAATTATAACATACTTTGCAACTCGCAGAAAAAAAATGGTATTTAGGGTCGATTTTTACTTGTACTCTCTTCTAAAATTATTTCGCCAGCTGCATATAGTGAAATGTAGTAGGATTATACATCTATCTAGATTATACATACATCTTTTTCAGCAGTTGCTCTACGTCTTATTCACCAAAATCACGCTTCGTTGTATTTTGTATATATTTCAATTATCGCCAGAAATAGTGATGGTTAATGTACTTCATCCCTTTCAAACTCCCTTAACTTCTATCTAACAGGAGGTATAAAATATGTTGGGGCACGCATGTACCCCGGCTCATCTGTTCTAAATGAAGATTATTAACGACCCCAATTAATGCACCTGTTGCCAATATGGGGATTTGAACCATATATTTTTATCATGCCCATTATATGACCGAACCATTCTCCAATCCATTAAAATCCATCAATCCAGTAAAAATCCATTCTTCATTTTCTACATCCATTTATTTATTTACATACTATGCACTTCTACCTCTTTCTGATATATTTTTATAATATCCTCTGCAGTTGGTTGTCTGGAAGAAATCGCTTTTAGCGCTAAGACCGCCAAAATTGTACATGCTTCTCATTTATGTAATGAATACTGTATTATGGTGCAATAAAGTGTATTTATCTTTTTATCTTATCCATTATTTCTTTACTATATGATATATATGATAATAATAATATATATAAAATATTAGCTGCGTATTAAATAATATAAAACTATGATATTTTAAATATTTATTAAACCGCAATCCTCTCCTTTTTTCCAAATTCCGTTCTATTTAATTATAATTCTATGGTTTCCCAAACTTTTAACTTGTGAGTGGCTAAGGCAAACAAAGCCAATTTGATTAAAAAAAATATTGTATATAAAAATATGGAATGAATTGTTTCAATAACAGGTTAGCTATATCAAGGGTGGGCCTTAGATTGTCTTTCTCCTTTGCCGTGCAACCTTAATGTTAGCTGTTTCTTAAAATTGATCAAGTTTTTGATAGTTATAAACTCAAAATTGCTTATGAACCTCGGCCTTTCTTAAAGTTTGGGTTTAAATGACCTTGCATGATTTTAACACGGTTAGACCTATCAGTAAACCCTATAATAATCCCATGAGTGAAATCCCATACACCCTAAATAATATATATAAATATATATAGATATTCACGTCCCAGGTAATTCATAATTCATAATTCATTTATTCCTTGCTTTATGTGGTAACATGGTTCTTCGATAGTACAGTAAGTGCTCACATAAACCCTGTAAGGGCACCGCAACATTAGACACTTAAACATTAAAAATTCAATTTTGTCAGTCAGTCAGTCAATAATACAAATAAATATTCAAGTAGGTAAATATAATAATTAGGTATTTGACTATGAGAGGAGATATGAAGAATTTGCATATCGAGCGTCGCTCACTCATGCGATTCCATGAATTTTTCAATATCTACCGTAAAGTTCTAAAAGAAGTCGGTGCATTAAAGAGTTAGGATTCATTAAAGGACATTGATTATTCCAGGCCCATCCTCTATTAGCTGTACTGTTATTGATACATTATTTATTATTTATCTCATAATTTTCTACCTCTGTTAGATAGTAATGTGTAACCTAACCTAACTCTTCGAAATGAAAATGCAAGTCATAATTTACATTTCGCAGGTATAATGCTATTTCAATATTTCCATTATAATATATAGTTATAAATAATCCTGTTAAAAGTTGAGTTATTAAGCATAAAGCTAATAAAGATCCAAAATTACATCATGAAGAAACCCCATATGGATAAAAGGTTTATTTGTACGTACAGCCTTTGTAAGTACGATATCTCTCCTACTGTCTAATTGGATATGTCTTAAATAAAACATTTTTTGAGCCTGCGCTCAATGTATGGGCTTTTGACCAATGTCCATTGGTTAATTTGTTACAGAAATTGTAAATTCGCAAACAAATGCCAGGCTAACAGTTTAAAATTTAGACTTATTTAATAATAGAGTAGTCAACATCTGAAACATGCCCCAGCATGTTGTGGAAGCCTCAACAACTAACAGTTTTAAAATAGACTCGACATATATAACTCTATTTCTCACAAAAACAAATGAACTCGACTGCTTTATTTTCAGAATTTGAATTACGCATTATCCATGCTCGGTGAATAAATTAGAACATGATGAAAAAATTCTTGCCGTGGGCAGGACTTGAACCTGTGACCTTGTCATTCCGTGACACGCTCTTACCAACTGAGCCACCACAGGCCACGCCACGCCCACCGAAAATCTTCATCGCTTTATACATACTTAAAGGGTATGTTACGCAACTCCATCTATCGGACAATATTTTCAATGCCAGTCCCACTTTACAAATTACAAATTAATACTGTAAAGCAAGGCTGCTCAACCTTTTTAACATTTGGGCTAAACGGACGTTTCAGCCTTTTTGGCGGGCCACTAATGGTCTAAGAGCCTTCCATGAGCCAACTAGCGCCGCCAATGTTTGAAAAATAATATCTTCCAATTTAATCAATTTTATCAAAAAAGCTACGTACCTACATAATGTTTATTCCGATAAATACTATTTTTTAAATGCTTATTTATAACGTGATTCAATGTCGGTAAGTTGTAGTTCGTAATTGCGAAAAACGGCCGTTTTCGGCACATTTGAGAACGACAACTTTGCTTGTCGCAATTATGCCATGTATTGTATATTAAAAAATAGTGTTTATCCTAATAAATATTGTGTATAGCTTTTTTTAAAATAATAATTTGTAAGATACTATTTTTTTAAGATTGGCGGCGCTAGTTGGCTCATGGAAGGCTCTTAATATGTTTGACTGTAATAAAATTGGCGAAACATATGAAGTAAACATACCTAAACATGTCACTTTATTAACCATGTCTTTTGCAAATAAAAATTTCTTTAATAGCCTGTGCCTATAGATTTGAGCGCATCAGCTGCAGTTAGTTGATTCAATAATTATGGAGATATTCTTGAAGCAAATCCTTAATCAAATAACAAGTGACTCTAAAGTGCTATATAATCTGTGGCTAGGCTCAGACAGTTATAAAACAAAGATCCGTTCGCAAAACAACCAGTCGTAAATCTAGAAACTAGTGTCAGTATAGTTTATGCCAGAGTTTAAAGCACAGTGCTCACTCGCAGATTTTTTTTAGCAAAGATTGAATGAAAATTCCTATTTAACTAGTCGCTATGCGAGCCATTAAATAATAATAATTAAGAATTTACTAAATTGTAATACAGGACTAAAGTGTTTTAAAATATATATATAATATATATAAGTATCTTCTTCCTCTCGTCACAAAACAAGTAAAAATTATTTAAAGAACAAAAATCCCGACTGCAAAAATATTTAGCTGGAATGAAAATAATAATAATAAGTGTATGCAATTAAATAAATTGAATTGAATTAATAAACTTGATTAATGAAGCTGAACTAGTTGAAATGAATATTCCAATTATTTCAACTTTGTAACTATTTAGAAATGATTACATAAAGTTGAAATGAATGGAATATTTTTGACCAATTAGTTCAACTGGTTGAACTTCAAGTTGAACTTAGTGGAATAGATGATTAATTCCTATGTAAACATTACACGAATGACACAGTGAATACCCAACCTAACTGAAGATGCATATCCAAGCGTTATTTATTCCATTAACAGCCAAGAGCTGGCTCGTGACGCCATAACATTTGCATCGCAACTCCCTTTTTGTTTTACAGCCGACGCGACGCCGAGTGGCTTTGGCGCGCTCTTGTTAATTGCTGTCCAATTTTAATTACGGTTGTGTAGCGTTCTGGATTTTACTGTAACACTTGAATATGTAATAGCTCCAGAGATACTAGCAATTCGTTCGATTCTTTTAAGGCGGCATTAACTTTTGTTTGACCACTTCGAATGTCGGCAAACCAACTTTTTCAAAACAATAGTTTTAAATTTTAAGGCTAACTTTGACAGTTCTAAAAGTAGTGCTTTCCTTTTCATAACTTTGTTGTAGGAAAGAGGTAGCATTTTTAGAAATGTCTGATAATTAGTAGTGTTTTAAACAAGCAGCAATTATTTCAAAAAACAAGAAACCTGTCTGCTGAAAAACTGTCCCCTTTTGATTATTTAAAAAAAAAAAAAAAAATACCCTATGACACTCCCGTAATCAAGACGAATCTAACGATACCTAAAAAATCCATCAAGTCGTTTTGGCTACAGGATGGCAGGAAGGAATGGACATACATACATACACCCGAAAAACATTACTTTCCTTCTGGGGCAGACGGGTAAAAACTCGCTCCAAAATTATATTAGGTAAGTACTTACTGACATTGACAATCTATGTACAAATTGCAATGGTTTTGTATTACCTATATCTGGTAGTACCTTCCTCTTTATAGTACTACTTACTCGTACATTATGACAGACTCAGATTGTTTGATTAAATTACAAATCCCTATTATCCACAAATCATACAACAGGCACAATATAGATCTATCTATTGTGACGGAGCTGTAAGTCGATTTCTTTTTACATCCTGTAAATTCTTAATTCCTGAAAATGCTATAACAGTGAACCGGCAAATATTAATCATAAAACTAATTCGATATGCGCATCTTAAAGCAAAAGTATCCTTTTACAAAAAGGCAGCTGTAAAAGATGGACATAAACGAAATTTTTACAACCGACACACACGGTCCGGTAGTTCGTAGAATATTAGATTCCATCTTGAATAAATGTTGTTGGCTCCTCTCATAGCCAGGATTATAACCACTCTCATAACCAATCCTGATTTTGCATGACAATTTGCTGGATATTTATGAATAATAGGGATAAATGAAAATTGCATACCTTTTCTTGGTGAAAAGTTGAAATGTAATCGTAGGAATGGTTCCATGTCAACAAGACATTGATTTAAAATAAAACAACATAAATGTTTTTGAATATGAATATCTCGAACTCTTCCCATATTATTATAATATACGGGAAACATACATGTTTTTTAATTGTTTTATTCAGGTAATATTCAAAATATAACAAAAATGAGATTTGACTATCCAAATCAATGCAAATAGGTATAAATTATAGATTTTTATTACTGATACTTTCAAGATAGCGCAGCACCCTACAAATTCACATTTTGACCTGTCAAATTGTGAGGTTGCCGTCACCAATTCTGGTCGCAACGTCACTAATTCCAAGAATATCTTTCGAGCGCTCGTC
The DNA here is from genome assembly GCA_963506565.1 of Tachystola acroxantha. NCBI lineage: Eukaryota > Metazoa > Arthropoda > Insecta > Lepidoptera > Oecophoridae > Tachystola > Tachystola acroxantha. The sequence continues at coordinate 5,209,918 of OY735894.1, read as the reverse complement.
TTGAAATTAGCACACTGTTGAATAAAATGTTTTTGAATTGTAATATCTCGGAGTAACGGAAAACACAAAATATTTTTTAATTGTTTTAATTCAGTAATATTCAGAAGATAACATGCTCTACATATAAATTTATATTACGGATACTTGTCACGATGGCGCAGCCACGTCACCAATTGTTAGTGACGCTGTCATCAATTCTGGTCACAGCGTCACTAATATCTTTCGAGCACTCATTTTGATGTTATCAGACTGTTGCAACACTGTGTATTCGTGTGCGGCCATAAAACACGCGATCTGAATTCATCTCAGAGAGAAATCGCATAAAATGTATTATCAAGCCCAAATCCCACCCCATGTCCTCCCCTTGCCAATTTCATGATGTTAAGTGACTCCACTTTATGGACTATAAACTTAGTTTGCTACGTGCGTTATTTGGGTTAATTTTTGCAAGAAGTTTAAACGACAAAGGGTAATAAAAATACCATAACAAGATCGGAGAAGTACAGTCTTCTGTCACCATCCACGTTAGAACCTGTTCGATATTGGGTTCCAAGTGAAAACTTACCTTGGAGGTACGTTGCGATGATATTTCCGTAATTTTTAAAATTTTATTTTATTACATCATGGAAAACCAACAGCTTAAGAACTACTATTATATCAACTGTTTATTCGAATAACAATCGCATTTAATTAACATTTTTTCTTATTGGGGGAAATCCTAAATATATTAGATAAGTACTCTATTCAAAAGATGTCATGACCTCTTTTTTAATTTTGAATATCAACAAAATTAACATCAAATGCGGTAGAAAACTCATCAACATAAAAATGTAGTGGTCAGCAAGTGACAGAACGAATTCCCTCAATTCTCTAGTGCACCAGATTAATCTACTCTTGGCTCCGAACGTATAAACTTGAAATCCGAACGAAGTTAAATCCCGGATTGGTCCAAAGTCCAGTCTAAACTACGGACATTGGACAAATTTATGTTCAAACTTTTAGTTTAGTGTCTTCGGGCCAGGTCAATACAATAGATTGGCCGATACTAAAAGTATTTGAGTCTCGTGAAGTAAAGTGATTGCATTTGGCAGTGAAGATAGCTGCTATGCGTGGGTTGTTATAGTGAGTGGGAATACTCACTGATCACACTCACTAGTATTATTGAGTTACATAAATTGGATGTAAGTATTAAAATATGGCAAGAGTTGGGATGAGGTAGAATAAAAAAAAATATTTCGACGAATTGATAACCTCCTCCTTTTTTTGGAGTCGAAATTAAAATAGGTAAACTTAGAAAATGTATCAGTCAGTGCTACGTGAGTAAAAATAATTCGTAGATCAAGATAATTCCGTTTCGTATACTGAAGGAAACCGCTCTTACTTTATTTTTTACTAGCTGCTGCCCGTGACTTATAGTTATAGCCTATTAATTATTATGTATGAGCTATTCTGATGTATGAGCTATATTATTGTAAAGTTTCATTAAAATCCATTCAGTAGTTTTTGCGTGAAAGAGCAACAAACATCCATACAAACTTTCGCGTTTATAATTTATTTATTTCAAATTTTGTCCAACATAACGGGTTGCCCCAAGGCGTAGGACAGTCATACTTACTTACATTATATATAAAATAACGTAAGTACATAAGTGCTTAGAATATTAATTATGCAATAGACGAATACAATTATTAATATTAGAGGATTTGAAATTTTGCATATGCAGTTAAGAAGGAAGTATAAGACATGTTTTGATCATCATTGTTTACGTTGTTTTATATTTATTCTTTATTATAATACGCATTAGGCTTATATTTCTGTAAACATACTCGTAACAATAATATATTTGTACGTTTACTAGAAAAATATTGCTTCCTATCACAAACAAAGCCTCATATATAATTCCTTTGTCAATCTTCTTACTGATCAAAACAAACAGCAGTCGAAGTAGGAAAAATATCCTGTTATTTACAGAATCATATAAATGTGGAGATGTGCGTCATGCGATCTAGATGTGCCGACTTCATAGAGACTTCATCAAGTGTTGGGCTACATTCACAAACTGATAGACCTTGAAATTCTAAATTTTTAGAACTAAATCTGTAGATGCAAATTTTTAGAAATTCATTTTCTGCCCTAATTAATGACTAATGATATAAATATGTACAGTCGAAGACAGAGATAAGTATACAGGAGGCTTTAATAAGGTTGAGATTTTCTCAAAAACTACTGGACCGAATTTAATAATTCTTTTACAGTTAGGTACATAGTTTTAACTTTCATCTATAAAACAGTGAAATAATTTTTGCAATAGGTCAAGTAGTGTTTAGTATCTCAACCTTAAAAACTCTCTTGTACACCTTTCTCTGTGTTCCACCGTACTAAGAGCGATCCACCACAATAGTCCAGAAGTAGGGATCGAATCCACGATTTAAGCCGTAGACTATGTTGATCAATATCTTCGTAATTGTGTGAACCTTACCTACGTCACTTGTTTTTATTTTTAGGCAACGTTAAAAATATTGATTTTATTCGGTTGGAAAAAGTTGTGTTACATTGCAGTGGACGATTCCTTTTGTAGCTAAGTTGTCCATTCCACCCGGCTGCAGTAAAGGCTATATTGCAAGACAAATTGTAAGTCCGCCACTGAACGGTTTGCTCTCCCGTTAATGTTTCTTGATTCATTCCCATTTTGAGATTTTATTTGGATTCCGGAGTAAATAATAATAAGAATGTGTGTCAGTTCTGCTAGCGTCTACAGTTTGTTTAATTGTGGGTTTACGAGGTATTCCTAACTGGGGATCTCTTACATACCTACTTGATTTCTTCGGTTTCTCGGCGAAGTAAAAGATCAACGCGCTTATAACAATTGTAGGTTACCTATATTGCCATGATGTTATATCACTTTTTAAACTTTCACGGTTTGTATACATATTAATTAGATGAAACGGGAATTAGTGTTAAACATTTATTATTGATGTCTCTATATTTCGACAGCATTGGCTACAATGCTGTCGAAATGTCATCTGTCATCTGCATCATGTCATCTGTCATCTGTCGAAATATCGAGACATCAGTAATAAATGTTTAACACGGTAATTCCCGTTTTATCTAATTAATATGCCATGATGTTATTTTGAAAGATATAATTTTTCATCCAATATTTATTTTGCAAAACGTGGCAAAATTTTTGATTCTATTAATATTTCGGTTAACTATTTTCTGAAAAACCTCATAAAGATACCTACTTAGTAGATCATTGCTATTGAAATCAGTTACATTAACGCGAGCCATCGTGTACTATCTCGGACACTGTACGATTTATGTGAAATGTTTCAGTTATTCGCAGCTGTAGGCGAAGCGATTAGCGATTTCGGCACAGTGGTCCATGATTGCAAAGTGTCAATCGTTCGCAGACTTAATGGCCACGCACAACCATGATTATTAATTTTAAAACAGTCTAAAATCTAAATTATTTGGATTTGAATATGTTGGATTCTTAATAGCATCTAAAGGCATGCCTACTTGAAACTTAGCTAGCGTACATTTATGCGTCAATTATCTTATGTACATACAAAGTTTATTTCGAGAAGTTTTGAGTCTGTGGGGTGACCGCGACTTCCATCGTTATCGTAATCGCTATCAATTGGACGCTATACATTACTGCAACGTTTTTGCAAGTTTTAACAAAAGACAACGAAACGCAGCAATGTATATCGCCTAGTGTCAAAATGAAAACGATAACGAAAAACTGACGGAAGACTGTCTGTATAGTTTCATATTTATTATAGGATAAGGCCAGGCTGTCAATCAGCGCTGCGTGGGGCACTGCGTTCTACCAGCACTATGCTGAGCCTGCTGCCTAGTGCATGGAATTTTTGTTTGCCTTTGATTCACACTTCTATATGTATTTGGTTTTTTTTATGCAATAAATAATATTTGATTTGATTTGATTTTGATTTGAAAACGATTGAAGTCGCGGTCACCCCACGGGGTCATTTAAAAAAAATTACATCCTTGTGTTTGGAGCTATGATACTGAATTGTGCGTATTATTTTTAATTTTTGTGTTTGTATGGTGTGCTGTCTGAAATCTTTGAATTGAATAATTACATCATGTCATTTTTTTAGGTGCCGCTGCGGTGACAAGCTGCAGATATGAATGGAGTCCCTACAAAACGATCCATTTTGGATTTTGAACCAGCGAAGCAAAAAAATTTTTTTTTTAAGAATTTGGTATTTGCAGGTCGCAGTGGTGGTCGCAGGTTCAAGTCCTGCACACGGCAAGAATTTTTTCATCATGTTCTAATTTATTCACCGAGCATGGATAATGCGTAATTCAAATTCTGAGTAAAAATAGGAGCGCGTCATCATAAATCATGTTTCTAACCGAATGTTAGACATGGTTGTCGGAATACTACTACTATTGTCCGATAGATGGAATTGCGTAACATACCCTTTAAGTATGTATAAAGCGATGAATATTTTCGGTGGGCGTGGCGTGGCCTGTGGTGGCTCAGTTGGTAAGAACGTGTCACGGAATGACAAGGTCGCAGGTTCAAGTCCTGCCCACGGCAAGAATTTTTTCATCATGTTCTAATTTATTCACCGAGCTTGGATAATGCGTAATTCAAATTCTGAATTTGGTATTAATATCCCGCTCCGCTTATGACCATCGCCTCAGCCCAGTTTCGACCTCACACAATCCAATGGAGCCGCGTCGAAACAAAATACCACTGTTTGAAATAGGGGTGGATTACAACTTGTGTACTTTGGCCGGCTTTACTGTTTGTCCATGTACTTTATTGTTCTCTACTTGCTTACTTAAATGTTACTTATTCTTTTCTTTTTTGGGCGATCATGCCCACACTGGATAGATTTTCTGTACCTACCAATTCGTTTTCTTTTTGTTATTTATTGTGAATACTGGCTTTTCGTCGATATTCTTCGCCATTTTTAATCGAGTTCCAAAACAAAAGAGTCTCAATTCGTCGAGTTTGTATTTAGAATGTTAATCGATACAGCAGATCAAGTGTAAAACTTTGGACCGTTCTTATTATCTGCGTCGTAAGATTTAAAATCATACTTCAAGTGTTGCCAATGATCTGTTGTTGTCCGTACCATTAACACTCAAAATACATGTACATGTATAAGTAAATCTTTACCGAAAATTTAACCCCTAGGTGCTCTATGACGATACTGATATCAAAAGTTACTGATATTTCGAAGTTAAGACAATGCCAGATTCTGCCCCACCATCAACCGCAAGATGTACAAGATAACGAATAAATGTAAGAATATCTCCGTTTTTTATTAAAATTATTGGTTTAAAATAAAGTTTTGTAGGTACATCTAGCGAGTCGAAAAAAACAGCTTAATAAAGAATTCAGAAAATAGTAAGAAATCGAAGCGAATTATTCATTGTTTTTGTTATTCTTCTATAGGAGTTGCGAGAGTAGTAGAAAATGATACTGATTATGATTATGCAATATGAAACCTGTAATAAGTCCCCAACAAAATGATAGGTACAGCTTAAATGGTCACGTAGTTTTGTAGGTGGGGCAAAGCTCCATTGAAATATGGCAATGTCTTTTGTCTGCATTATATACCTTCAACATCCGTGAAGTTTACCAAACTCGCTCCATTTCTTAGTAAAATAGAGGGGTAGAGCTCCATTGAAATGTGGCAATGTCTTTTTTCATTTGAATCAGACTAATTGTGACTTTTGTGTTGTTTAGTTAACTGAGACCATAGCTTAGGCCCAAATTCGCCGACTTAGTAAATAAACGGGCACCGGTGACAGAATATACCTTATAGATCGGCAGGATTTATTAAAATATAATTATACTAATACATACCTGAAATTATCGCTTTCTTAGATTCCCTTCAAGTTAAAATATTGATGTTTAATTATCTATATAGATTGTAAGTTGTAACATCTTGCCTAGATTCAACACAACGGCATCAAAATGCGTTTTCTCCTCACAAATCCAGCTAAATAGCCCTAAATTAAATTCTAAGCGAGATAAATCTGTGAGCATTAAAATATTCAAATCTTGTTCATAACGACTCCAGCCTCTTAATGCAAGTCGTTAGAGCACAATGTCTTTCTTTACTCTCGTAATTTAGATAATTGGAGTTTATTACGGAGCAGCTATTGATTTGGATAATTTTAGTTGAAAGCTGTTTTAAGGTACGGTCGACAACAGAGAAAAGTGTACAGGGCCTCATTAAGGGCGAGATTTCATCAAGAACTACTTGACCGATTGTAAAAATTCTTTTACTAGCAGATAGTTAGAGACACGCTATGTAAATGTTAAGAATTTTCAAAAATCATCATGTAATTAATTTTTGAGATAATCTCAACCCTAATAACTCTCTGTGTTAGACAGTATTACCTACTTTTGGTATAAGTATATCGCAAGCGTAAAGCTCTATTTGGATGAAGAAGCTAAGCCAGCGATTTGACAGCGACAATATTGTCGCCGATCACCGAAAACAATTGTGTGGCTTATGTAAAGGCATCTGCCGTTTTCATAAACAAGCAGAAATTATTTCAAAAAACAAACAAAAAACCGACTTAAAAAACTATCCCATTTTGATTAATTTTTTATATGTCACTCCCGTAATCAAGACGAATCTAACGATACCTCATACACCAAAGTCCATCAAGCCGTTTAGGCTACAGGATGGCAGGAAGGAATGGGCATACATACATACACCCGAAAAACATTACCCTCCTTCTGGGGTAGTCGGGTAAAAATAACACATACACACATTTATGGTCTTAATCCTTGCGGCATCTCAGTCTTTATAGAGCCTCTGCCTAAATGCTGTTAACCATCTTATAATTATTCCATTGAACGTAAAGAAACCGTTAAGTTAGAGATCGGAAGAGAGAGAGAGAGAGAGGAAGCAAAGCCTAAACCGTGGATAAAGTTTAAATGATGTTTATGGCTAACCCCCCATTGTGTTTAGGTACTGTAAACAAGGTTCCTTCCGTCATCATCATTCCGAAATCGACATGTTTCGAAAACTCCTGAAGACTTGTGTCCCACCAAAATTATAAATGTTGAAAAGGCCAAGTTCTCTTTATTGCGGTACCTATCAAAAGTGCTGAAATCCAAATCAATGCCAAGTTAAAAAGCACTTCTCCAAGGTACCTAACTTCTAACTTAGAATAAAACAATCTTTAATTTTTCAGCAAAAACGTGAATATTCATTACCATATTTATATTTCCATCCGCCATTCATTACGAAAACGCTATCTGTGACGCAACAAACAGATTTCGTCGTACAAAAGCTTGTCAGAGTTCTCAATTAAGACGGGTTTCCGTCGCAATTCCGTAACATTGCGAAACAATGAGCCCTGTTGACAATTCCGAATTTGGTCCAGAGCCCCGTATAGAGAGCAAAATTGCTTTGTTTCGCCGTGAAAAGGAAAGTGAGCGATTGGTGTTTCGAATTTATATAGAATGTTATTCATATTATAGATTTAGTTATTATTATTAAGGGCCTCCCATGAGCATAAGAGCATTCCTTCCAGCTAGCGAAAAAATAATATCTTCCAATTTAATCAATTTTATTAAAAAAGCTATTTACAAAAGGCTTCAACAATACGTGACTTTTATATAATAGTGACGATCTATCTCAATTATGAAAATAGATGCATAACATGGACTCAAACCCGGGACCAAGCTATTCAGTGGTTCGCTCTTTTCCAAGAGAGCCACTGTGATTCGGATGATTATTTTAATCATATTCATCTTATGGACGATACGATACATAGGTACCAACCATTTTCTTAACGAACCTTGGCAGGAAGAGTAGAGTAGTTACTTATTCATAAGAAAGTCGGGTTAGCAGTTTTGTACTTTAAACACATCCTGTGCAAACAACCTGCAGATGAAACTCGCTAAATGAGGACGCCTGAAGTTCACAAAGTTTCAAACAAACCTAACTCGAAGCATGTCTGGGAGAATTAATATTTTTGCTTCCTACTTGCTTTATTCGGATTGCTTGTTTGGAATTGTCTATGGCGTATGTATGTATACTCATATGTAACTAAGTTGATTCTCGTTCTTGGCGAAAACTTTAGTTTTCAGAATTGCTTACTTTACAGAATTCCTATACCACTACCAGTACCGCCGCAATAGCACTTCTGTAAAATATAAAACATTTATATGAAAAAGAATGTTTTCATCAAGAACGAAAATAAGCTTATACTTACCTACTAGAATCTATCTATTCTATCTGCAGCATAGATACTATTTAACTACTAAGTCAAAATATGAACTTCTCTAAACTAAACCCATCTCCTTACCTATTACGAGTATGCATATCCTATCCTACCTATCTGTCATCATCATCAGTAATTTTGTTTTCTGATGTAAAGGATTAAGCTAAGTCTGCTGCGAAAATTTTGTAACAAAACACGTAGTTACCGTAACAAGTTACAAAAACAGCCGGTCTGCTGCGTGTGTTTCTTGTTTTGTTTCATTTCAAAAATGAGTAACATAACCTGCAAGTAGTTAATTTTGCGATTACAATTTTCTACGATATACCTTCATTATAGGCACTCATAAAAGTAAAAAAATATAGTGTCGAGCCATTTTGAAGAAAAATCGAGACCAAAATTTCGAGACTCTGCAAGTATACATAAAGGCTGCCGTAACTTAGTGCAGTAATTTCTGTACAAACACGGATAAAACTAGTTAAAACCAGTGTATACTGGTTTAATTGGGGCGTTGGCTTTTTTGCAGTCCGCAGGCAGTTCTTTCAGACAGGCTTTGATTGCGTAATAGAGACCTTTATTTTTCTTGCACTTGTACGGTTTCTGTGTGTCTAAAAAAATTACTAAAATTTAAACATAGATAGATTTATTTTCTAATGCTCTATAGTTGTAGTAACTAGAATAACTATTGCGTCACCAATTATTAGTCTGCCGTCACCAATTCCAATATTAGCGCCACTAATTCACAGGATATCATGTGGCCGCGCGGTCGTCACGTTATTCTTTTCGTGTGATGTGTAACTAGGTATTTAATAATAAATACACTTTTGGTGTATTTTGATCTTGGTCATTTTATCTGATCATATTTTATTCAGTGGACTGTCTTGTAATGTAGGAGTAATAGGTGTAAAATTATTTTATTTTGTACTTTATCTTTTGTTATGTTTTATAATAATACACTTATTTAATTTTTTTTTAAGTGTATAAAATATTTATATTTGAATTTGAACTAATAAACTATTCGAACGAACGAACGAAAAAAATATGCAGGGCGTTTAAAAGTGGACAACTAACTGGCGTGTTCTTTGTGAATTTGTGACGATTTAACATATTTTTTTATTATTATTATTTAGTTTTCAATACTCAATATATTTATTGCATTCCATAAGTTACAATACAGATGTTCATATAATTAACATTAAAAATGTTACAATGTTATTTATGGACCTTGTTTAGGCACAGCAATACAAGAGAGAGACGACATGTATTATTCAAATATAATGTAATTTGCAGTAACTAAGAAGTACTATGTAACGATTGTTTATTATTATTATTTTTCTCATTTAGAAATTCCTCTACTGTTTTGTATGGAGAACCTCCAATAGCTTTGCACCTTAACCTATCTTGACGAATTTCTAAGTTCTTGCTTCCTTTTATTAAACGAGGTATGAGAAGAGGAAAACTTCTCGTAAAGTACATAGAAGAAATACCTATCCTATGAACTTAAGTTACCTATCTCTAAGTTTACAAAGTACGCAGAAAACTTTAAGAGAACGTTAATTGGAACAATTCTGTTGAAAAGAGCTAAGATCATAATAAATCCTAATTAAATTAAGTACCCTAATCAGCAGAAACATTCAATGGATGGGTAAGTAGTCGAAAGTACATCAAGTACGGGCGGGAACTCTATGCGATGGTAATACAGCATAATATTCCATTGGTTGTGTGTAAGTTGTACTTACTTACGTAATATTTTATTTTTACATAAGCGAAATTCAAATAAATGTCATGCTACAGCAAATTCAACATATATAGTCTTCTATCTTCCTCCAGAGGAGTCGCAGTAGCGTCTTCACCCTGGGTAGCCGCGTCTTCTTGTCTTCATCCAGAGGAGACGCCGTAGCGTCATCACTCTGGACGAAGCAGCTCAACAGTCACGTTCACTCCCGAGCTTGTAGCGGGACTTTTGATAAAAGCTTGAAACTTCAAATCTTGCTCAAAGTATCCAATAAATTCACCATACTGTCATTCGCGAACATTTTCTGATTAATTTAACGTGATATTAAACACAAAATAGCCACTGTAGATATTAAAATAAAAATTATGAAATAATTTTGCAGCCGTCGTTTCCCGCAATTTTCAAGAGAACCCGATTAAATAAATATTCATTTAATTTAATTTTAATACGTAGGTAATAAAATAAAACACAGTAGCGTGAAACACTTTTCTCGGAGCATTTACCCGCTGGAGTGGCAAAACACACACATTGAATTATTGATGTCGGCGTGTTTACCCGGGAAGACGTATGTGTTGCATTATTGCCGGCGCTACTCAGCCGGGTATTAACTTTACTGAAGTTCACAGGGTGAGCGAGGTTTGTAATAGAAAAAAAAGGAAAATTGAAAAGTCAAATCTCTTTATTGCAAATAAGAACGTTGTCATTTTGCACGTCAACATTTTTTTGAATTTACATTTACACAACTTTGCAACGCTGAGGAGAAAAAGTGGCATAAAAACTTTCAGCACTCTTTTAAAATAATAAATAATAAGTAAGTACCTGTTAGAATTTAAAAGTTTTTGAGAGTACTCGGTTGTTGAAGGTACGGACAACATCAGATCAATGGTAACTCTTGCAGTACGATTTTAAATCTTACGACGCAGATATTAAGAACGGTCCAAAGTGTTACATTTGATCTGCTGTTAGCTGTACCTATGAAAATTTTCATTCGAAATAACTAATTGATGCGGTTAAACCATATTTTTTTTTAAATAACTTTAATGATTTTTAAAATTAATTTACAGTGACATAGTGTGTGAACTCGAAACTATCTACTAGCAAAATAATCATTACAGTTCTTGAGAAATTTTCAACATTAATAAGGCCCCTTTTCTCTGTCATTGACTATACAATGGCCTATTTGGGGTTCGAACCCTGTCGAACCTCGGTCTCTAACAGAAGTCTAGAGTCCTAACCTAGTCCTAACCACGGTCTAACGGTTTCAAACGCGTTGTGACGTCACCGTCCACTCGGATATCCTTAATTATCCTGGCGGGGTATTTGATCAGCCTGTGTAAGGCTGAATTATAACAAATGGGCTATCGCCAATGATGTATGCCCAGATTACGTGGCATCAATCTGCGAGGCGCTCGCGAATTGGGTGAGTGTTGCCAGATACATGATACGGTTTGCTTTTAAAAAAATAAATTGAAAATTATTTACTTAAGCTGACGCTTCAACACATGGCGCTCAAATATTTTAACAAATCATATATCTACTATGAGACCTTTGCCCAGCAGTTGGACGATTTATAGGTTTGCAAAAATATATATACTTATATCTACTAAGTAATAAGCGTAAATAGAAAACCTACCTATGTAAGTACCAAAAACCATTCTAAACATAATTACCTCCTATTTTTAATACACTAACAACTGGAATCAAATTCGATAAGTTCGAAGTAGATATCATAATTGCGAAAAAATGGTCATGTCTGCAATTTTTATAATGATCTTGATAAATAATATTCTAAATTGTCTAATGTAACCCGTAGAACGAGTGGAGTCGTAGTTTAAAATATTGCCAATGTATCTCACGATGATCCTTTAGCAGTTAAAGGCTGATTAGTATATTGAGATTGAAGTTGGATTATTATGATTTAAGATAAAGTTTCACTAAATAATATAAATGAAAAAAGTTAAATCGCTTAGAGCTTTATGACATTCATAGCAAAATACACATTTATTCATTTACTTTCATGAAATTTTCACCTACAAAATGGGTAATCCCCAAACATGGCAACACTGCCCGTCCATGGGAAACTATTAAGCTACGACGTGTAACGTAACACACCCGTTTATTTAACGCGATTGGTACATTTTTTAGGCGCAAAGGCTGTGCCTCGCTGAAATAACAAGTCGTGTGTCACGCCCGATTTTCGAGATAGGCCGCGTTTATCATATTTGAGATGGGGGTTAGTTTATTTATCATGTCTAGTTAGGGTAGATTTAATCTGATAAGTAATATGACAGTTTGAAATATTGTAGTACTTATTAGCTTGTGATTCCGAGACAATTTAAACGCGAGTTTAGTGTGAATTCGCACTTACTGACAAATTAAAGTGTCGTAAGAATGAGCTCAAACTAATTTCGAGGTACAGATTCGATGTTATGGTGGCTATATTTGAAAAGAGTGTGCCACGGAATACTAAGGAATCCTGGACGAAAGAAAATAATCCCATTTAAAAAAATCGAATGTAAATTGATGCTTATTAGATTCGATATTTAAGTATGTAGTTTTTCAAAGGTGCACATGCATGAATTATTTTTCAAAACTAACTTATAAATTAATGATAATCTAATATACTTTCTCATGCATTTTTTTACGAAAACTAGATGCTTAGAGTATCTTTTGATTGCCAATATCGATCATGTTTCAACAATTTTCGTTCGATAACAATTTGTATTGGGCGGCATCTTTAGATCCCCTTTAATTAAACTAACTCAGCATTTCTTTGTTCCTCGGTTTCACTAAACGAAGAGAGAATTCAAAAATAATTTGCACAAAAACGGTGCGCGCTTCAAAAGATATTATTCTTCGTTTCAGTAGGTGAGCTCCGGTCTGGGCGGATGGTACAGTCCATTTGAGTATCAGTAACTCAGGTTCGAAGGCATGACAGAGCACCTTAGTCGCATAGCGATCAAGCTCTTCAATAAAGATTTAAAAAACTCTGGTTTGAACAAAACCATAGATAAAATCTGACTTGACTGGTTAGTAGATCCAATAAGACTGAAACGGAACGAATTCCTCGTTTATCCCATCGAGCAGCAACACATGAAGGGAGCTAGTTACTGAATGTAGCACCTACACACTACCTGAAATTCAGCACATCTGATAAAATGCCAAATGGCCTGGTAATGGATAAGCAAAGAAAAAAGTGTTGGTAGCGGGTGGCGTCTCAATTAATCGAGGTAAAGTCATAGTACTGTCTGCAGTCTAGACTGTGGCAGGGGTGGTACAATCCGGGTACCCGGCTGCCGGTACTTCCGTTCCAAAGGACGGATGCCGAGCGCATTACAGATGACAAATGCGCTTATAATATTTTTGAAACACATTTCAACTTTTAAAAACTCTATTTTGTCCTCCACAACATATTTTGATGTATGAAATTCGTCTATTCACACGTATACCACAACCACACCACATCGCAGCTACAAAATAGTATTTATCCTAATAACAATTGTGTACATAGCTTTTTTAATAAAAATGATTAATTTGGAAGATATTATTTTTTTAAGATTGGCGGCGCTAGTCGGCTCATAAACGATCAAATCATACCATGTCATATCATGCGTGACAGAGACAGTGCTAATTGAGTTAGTATAGCGGCGTCTCTGTTCGGCGCGCGATCATTAAATTGCATGTTGTGTCACTAATTAGTGATTTTGGTTATCGGAATAACATATCTACTTATCAATCTACATAAAGCAATCCTCTCTGAAGTTAAAGCCGTATCAGAGTATTGTTATCAAGATAATAAATCAAGCGAATTTGTTGCAAATGCAATATTATGAACGTGACATGGAAATCCGCTGGCTGCAAAACTGCATTTCGTATGTAAATTTTATTACTTCAGATGAAAATATATAGGGGTTGTAGTGCTGGGACAATTAAGATTTGATCTTGCTGGTGTTAATTTCTCTATCTAGTCCATTAGTGATTCTTGTCTTCGACCACAGTCCGTCAAATTAAGTTCTTTTTTCTGATTTCTACCGTCAATTCCAATGCATTGAGTGGTGTGCCACTGCTCGGGCACAGACCTTCCCTTACATCGAAGGAGCTGGGGCCATTGAGCCATGCCACGCGAGCCCAGTGAGGATTGGCGGATTTCATCACGATGTTTTCCTTTACCATTTTGAGAGCACTCGGTAAATGTACGTAAGTTTTCCGTCGAAAAAAACCAGGATATCTCATTGGTACAGGCTGCCCTGGCTGGAAATCGAACCTGGAACCTCCATATCAGTCCATTGATCCAACCACTGCCACCGAGCCCAAATCGAAACCGAGACCAAAACTGTTCGGTCCTAGAACATTGCCCAACACTACGGTTGGCGTAGATTTTAATAAGTCGGAGTGTGGATGAGGTCAAGAAAGCTCAGAATATTTTTTGACAAAAAGCTCAAAAGCTTTTGTCTGAAGAAGGTTTCAGGTTTATCTTTTTGGGACGTTTTCAAGAGACTGACTTTTATTTATATACAGACAATATTAAAGGTATTATGTATGTAGTCTCAACACTGTGTAATCACGGTTATTAAAGATATTTGACTAAGCAATAAAAATACACGTTCGTTCCAACAACTATTTATTCTGACACAAAGAACATTATTCTACCCGCCACCAAACACTACCTTCAATATATGAAAATATGAAAGTGCCTGACATTATATTCATAGCACAAACATAACACTCTACCACTTAATCTAGAATAACTCCGTAGTATATAAACAACGAATAAACAAAAGAACTTTAACTTATAACTAATAATAAACCAGGTCGCCATAGCGTTCGACCGGTTTCCTAACTCGTTTAGGTATGGACTCTTCGGTGTTCACTGGCGGTGGTGCGGGCGTGACCTTGTCTGGTGTCGCGACCCTAGTCCGTGGCGTTAGGTGGGCAGGAGTCCGGCACTCGGTATCGACAGACAATGAAGATTCATTGACATCCCCGTTACGTACGCTCCCATCACCCCGGTCGCCTCCGACTGGACTCTTACTCGTATTTAGAGACAAACGTGGATTGGATCTTAGGTGATCTATATGACGTTTGATAGGTGGACCGCTTTCGTTAGCTACTACATACAACCGTGACCCTAATTTTTCTTTGATTTGACCCCCTACCCATTTCTCACCTCCACCAAATTCCCTTGCCCACACACCTTCTCCTACTCCAAATTCGCGCGGCACCCCTCCGGCATTTTCCACTTGTTTACGTTGTTCTTCGTGTACCCTATGCTCTATTGGACTATCTGCACCTTCCATTCGTAGAAGATCTAATCGTGTACGCAGTCTTCTCCGCATCAGCAACATGGCCGGCGCCTCCCCCGTAGTACTGTGGGTGGAATTTCGATATGTTAAAAGGTAAGTCTGTAAAGCAACATTGATGTCACTTTTTTCCCTTATTGCTTTCTTCATTGCTTTCTTACACAGCTTGACGGCATTCTCCGCCGCTCCATTTGATGCCGGGTGGTAAACAGGTGCAAAAATATGGACAATACCATTGTTTTTCATGAAACCCGCTAATTCACTACTTGAAAATGGTGGCCCATTATCTGATACCACTTGTTTTGGTAACCCGAATCGTGCAAACAATTCTCGTAAGTTCTTTATTACTTCTCCTGCCGTGGTTCGTGTCATCTGGAATGCCTCTATCCACTTTGTGGATGAATCCACCACCACCAAGAAAGTTTTACCTTGAAAAGGTCCCAAAAAGTCCACATGTAATCGTCTCCATGGTTCCGTACTATACTGCCATGGCTGTGGCGGGGCTCGTGGTGGTGCCGTTGCTTCCGCCGCGCAAACATTACATTCTCGGCATGTTTTTTCTATCTCTGCATCTATACCTGGCCACCACACATAGCTTCTTGCCAAGGTTTTCATTTTGACCACTCCCATATGTCCCACATGTAGTTCTCGCAATAGATATTCTCGAAACTCTGTTGGAATAACCATGCGATACCCCCACATGATGCAATTTGCATCCAGGTATAGTTCGTTGCGTCTTGTAAAATATGGTTGTAATTCCTTGTCTTTACAGTCGCTGGGCCAACCTGACTGTAAAAACATTGCTACACGTCTTAACTGGCTGTCCGTTTTAATTTTTTTACTAACTTGATCACAAGTAACCGGTAAAAAATCTTGCACGAAGTTTACATAGGTCTTTTCCTCATGATCCCTGTTCTGCCTTCCCACCGGCAGCCTTGACAATGCATCTGCACAATTTTTATCCGTAGCTACGTATTCAATGTTATAATTGTAGCCCGATAAAATAACCGCCCATCTTTGAAGTCTGCTGGCCGCCATCGTCGGTATACCTCCTTTTTCTCCAAAAATAGTTACCAGTGGCTTGTGATCCGTTCGAAGCAAAAAATTTCGACCATATAAGTACTGGTGGTATTTTTTTACTCCAAATATTATAGCTAACGCTTCTCTCTGAATTTGTGAGTAGTTGCTCTCGGCTGCATTGAGTACTCTGGAGGCATACGCAATAGGCCGCTCCATTCCATCTGGCATGCGGTGCGAAATAATGGCACCAATGCCACTCGCACTTGCGTCAGTCGTTAATATCACTGGTAACCCAGGATCATAGTGCGCTAACACCTGGCTTGAAGTCAGTAGATGTTTTACTTGATTAAAAGCCGTTGAGCACTGTTTCGTCCACATGAATTTGGAATCTTTCCGCAATAACTCGTACAAGGGGGTCAAAATCATACTGACGTTCCTAATAAACTTTGCGTAATACATAACCATGCCCAAGAAAGAACGCAATTCTGATACATTTCTCGGTATGTGTACATTCTTGATCGCGTCCACTTTATCTGGACAGGTGTGGACACCTTCCTTACTTATAATAAAACCCAAATATGTTACAGATTCGGCGAAAAAAGTACATTTCTCCTTTTTAACTTTTAACCCAAAATGTTGCAATCTTTCTAATACTTTATGCAATGTTTGCTCATGTTCCCGATCGTCCCTACCTGTTATAATGACGTCATCAAGGAAAACACCAACTCTAGGCATATCGGCGAACATTTGTTCGAGTTTTCTTTGAAAAATGCCCGGACTGGATGAAATGCCATATATCAATCTATTATATTTATACATTCCTCTATGTGTGTTCACTACGGTGTACATTTTTGAAGGTTCGTCCAGTTCCAGCTGGGCGTACGCCTGCGATAAATCAATTTTGCTAAATTTCTGACCCCCATGTAGCTTCACTAACAAGTCTTCTACTCTAGGTAACGGAAATCGGTCCACCTCCAAACATTTATTTAATGTTTGCTTATAGTCACCACAGATCCTGATAGAGCCGTCTTTCTTAATTACCGGTACAATAGGTGTAGCCCAGTCGGAGGTCTCGACCGGCGTGATGACGCCGTCGCGCTCCAGCTGCTCCAGAGCGTGCTCCACCCGCTCGCGCATCGCGTACGCCAGCGGCCGCGCGCGCAGCCACACCGGCCGTGCGTCCGGCCGCACACGCAAACTAACCGGCCCGCCCGTGAAACGTCCGAGTCCATCCTTAAATACTTCAGAGTATCTGGAAGTTAACAAATCAATATTACAATGTGTACGGCTATCAATTTTGTTACATTGAAATTCCTGTAATTCTACACCTAATTCGTGCAACCATTGTCGACCTAAAAGGGGTTTGTTTCCATTATCAATAATATACAACTCCAGTTTTCGCTTTCGGTTTTTATATCTAACAAACGGGTTAATTTTTCCAACTGGATAAATTTTTTCCCCAGTGTAATAGTTCATAACTAAATTAGGCTGCAAAATGGTAAGAATACTAAATAAATCTTGGTAGCACTTTAGACTGATGCATGAAATCGCACTTCCGGTATCTACTTCCATTTCTAACTCTGTATTTTCCACAGATACACACAATGTATACGGTCGGTAACTCTGCAATTTTCCAGTGCTAAATACATTGAAATTTACCTCTGCTATATCGTCGTCATCCGTTACCTCCTCCTGCTGTACATCTACGTTTTGCACCAAAGCCGCACCATCTCGGAGTTTCGGACACATCTTCTTCAAATGGCCTTGTTTGTTACATACACGACATGAATACACTCTAAATCTGCACGTAGCATATTCGTGAGCTCCGCCACAAGCATAGCAAGCGCGCCGACTGTAACTAGCCGCGCTCCCCGCTGCTGCGGCGGCGGCGTTGCGGGCGTCTCTCGGCGCCGCCTGCGCGGGCCGCGAGCCGGCCGCCGAGCCGCCGCGCCCGCGCGCGCCGCGCTTGCCTCGCCAGGCCGCCGTGACGTGGTGCACCGCCGACACCTCGCCGCTGGTGCCGCTGCTACTACCACCACGCTCCCGGGCGCTGTTTTCCATTGCCGCTGAAATTTCCACTGCTGCCTCCATAGATTTAGCCACTTGATATGCTTTTGCGAACGTCGGTGTTTGTTCCCAACCAAATAGTCGTTGTCTAATCGTGTCGCTATGAATTCCACAAACGAACTGATCTCGCAAATTATTTTCCAATTCGGCAGCAAACTCACAGGATTGAGCTAACTTCTTCAAATCTGCCGCGTAAGTTGCTATCGTTTCGCCCGGTAACTGTTTTCTTTGTCTAAACTTGTACCTCTCTGCCAAAAAACTTTGTTTTGGTTGTAGGTGCTCTTTCATAACCTGCACGAGGTGTTCAAATGTTTTTGTGGCAGGTTTATCTGGTGTACATAACGTTACCAACAGTTCGTAACTGGCACTTCCCATCACCGTGATTAAAGTCGGCACTTTATGTTCCGCCTTAACACTATTCACAACAAAATATTGTTCGAGCCGTTCTGTATACAAGGTCCAATTGTCCGCGTTGTAATCAAAAGTTTCTAATTTTCCCACTGCCATCGCTTAAAACTTGTAAATAATGCACACTTAGGTACGAAATCGTCGCCAAATTATTATGTATGTAGTCTCAACACTGTGTAATCACGGTTATTAAAGATATTTGACTAAGCAATAAAAATACACGTTCGTTCCAACAACTATTTATTCTGACACAAAGAACATTATTCTACCCGCCACCAAACACTACCTTCAATATATGAAAATATGAAAGTGCCTGACATTATATTCATAGCACAAACATAACAAAAGGCAGTCGGGTTAAAGTTAAGTGAATGATGTTGTTCAAGTAAAACGTCACAGATCTTTGAGAATAGGCATCCTATAAGTACATGGAATATTTCAACTTCTTCCGACAAAAAATTGGCATGTAACTCGATGTTAAATTTATAATGACTTTTTCACTGTATACGTAACTACCCCTTCCATGTCTTTTAAAATAAAAAAAATATATTTGAACCGAAATAGTTATTCATACAAAATATATATCAAAATAAATGTAGGGTAGGTACTATAAATACAAGAGCTTGTTTAAAAAATCTGATTTTTGTTGGCGTATTTATATTTCCCTGCCAAAATTCATAAAAATACGAATATTGAGGCACTGCGCCGTGCTCTTCACACCGCCGCTGTGGGGCATCTTGCGGCTCACTCTTGCTTTTGACAACCATATAGCGCCTTAAGTTGCTGACACTCGAGTATTCTGGTGTAAGTTGGGATACTTTATATTTGCGGAAACATCCCGACCAGATAGAGGGATATTCTTCGCAGGGTGGCTGGCAGAGACTGGATGCAAAGGGCCGAGGATCGGGTGGAGTGGCGTGCTTTGGGAGAGGCCTACGTTCAGCAGTGGACTGATACGCTGCTGCTGATGATGATGTTTAGATCAATGACATTCAGATTTCAACATTGCAATAAATTATTGTGACGTCACGGACTGTTCCCTCTTTAACTGAAGGAGGTCACTATATCTGAAAACTATTCGTCCTTTCAGGCAATCGTAAATAGTGAGATTCCTTTCTGAAACATTTTTACATAAATTTCGCTTTGTGGAAAAACTATTCGGAACCCTGTGAGCGCACGAGTGTCTATCGCCAAGAAGTCGATAAGGCTCGGGTTCCTGAATTATATCCCCATGTCTACCTTGTGGGGAATAGGCAAGGGAAGGTTCTAGAAGGACACAGCAAATTGTACCTTACCGATCTTCTATCACAAGTTATTTTCATGTTGTTTCCTTACAACTCTTTATTCGGCCTTATGTTTGTTTTACGATTTATTGCATAGAGGGGCTAATAGTCCAGTTGCGAGTACTCGTTGATCGTGCAGGTTAAGCAACGTTGTGCAAGGTCAGTACCTGGATGGGTGACCGTAAGTGAATTTTCATCTGAGCCCTTCCGTGCCTCGGAAAGCACGTTAAGCAGTTGGTCCCCCTTTATTTTCACTGAAGGAACTGACTCAATCAAAGCCATCAGTGTTATATCAGAACAGGTAATGAGACGATCATATTTGTTTACAAATAAGACACTTGATTTGGGCTTTAATGAAACTACTACCAAGTTTGGGTTCCAAGATATGGATTGATGTAATGACATCCGCCCAAGGATCTACGAGTACAATCATTGCATCAATTATCCCAGTGACACTTCTTGTGTAAGATATATCATAGAAAGTGACAACAATATCATAAACATGAACACACAAGCTCCCTGCTAAGCTTCCTCCCTTAGGCTACGTCTTAGCCCCACATTTGTACCGGTAGATTGTTTTACCCTTCCTTTGATATATGCTCTAGTATATTGGTACGAGATTCTCTTTTGATTTATTGCCCGGAGCGCCCTCTGGGGACCCTTTTGAGAAGTCACAAGATGTTTATAATTTTTGGATTACGAATAGAGATGTAAAGTTACGATAATAAAATAAAATACTTCATATAAGTATTAAAATTAGTTGAAAATTTAAATATTTACAAGTAATTGAAAATCAGGAATCTGTGGAGTAATTATTTGTTTATAGGAAGTATATAATTTACAAATAAATACAAATTAAATCTAAACTATCTAAACCTACCTAACGTGTAAAAATTATAAATAAAAAGCCTGCGCCAAATCCTCCACAATTGGCAGCGTGCCCAAAAGGCTGGCGGCGTTGCCCCGCTGTATAGCGAGGCTAACACGTTGGACAAAGTAGCCGCCAGCCCTTTGGTCACGCGAATCTGTTACCTAGTACCTAATAAGTGACGTCACGCTAATTACTAATTCCATACAAAAGCAGTACTAAATTATTTTTGCCATACAAAAATGACGCACGCCTTTAAGGCGGTAATATAATTAAGGCGCTATATGGTTGTCAAAAGCAAGAGTGAGACAGAAGATGCAGCGGCGGATGAAGAGCACGGCGCAGTGCCTCGATATTCGTATTTTACCTACATTTTGATATATATTTTATATGAATAACTATTTCGGTTTAGACATAATTGTCATTTTAAAAGACATGGAATGGATAAGTTTGTCCAACCGTGTATCGGTATTCATCAGTCTCTAAATAGACACCCCAAGATTGATATATATTTTTTTCAGACGTTTAATTTTAGTAGTTAATGTCTTCGTAGAAAAATTGAAAATACGCGCATACGATTTTAATTTGATTTAGTCAATTATTTTTTCTAGTTATCATAGCCCTAACAGCATCCTGAAGGGCATTGCAGATACCATGGACAGTCCGATTCTGAGCCACTGGGTACACTTACATGTCCCGGGGTCTCGGAGTCGGACCTAAGTCGCATGTTATGGCGCGTAATACACCTCATGTAAACACTAACATAGTTTTAAGTACATACTAACACTTTTATGGTCTTTGTGACTGCAATAAATCATTTGAATTTGAATGAATAGCTATTTTTACCCGACTGCACAAGAAGGAGGTCAGTTTTTATTTTTTATTTTTAAATAAAATATAAATTATTTTAAAGAATTAAGTACTGATGTTAAATGTGTATACCGTATCCTACGGTATCTTCCCATCTCTATACCGACCTACAGGTATACAGGGACATATTGTGTGATGTTCTTTTGATGAGAATAGGGCGATAGTTTGGGCATGGAATAGGTTTAGGGGAAGGTGCTTCTTTGATCCGCCGTCCTTTCGGGTGAAATCAATTTCAGCTGTCGGCACTCGGTACTTAGGCGTCACGAAATTGGTGTCAGATTTTGAGGCTCGATGGGCGACTATTAGGGCTGTCATAACGATAATATCTGTAAACCAGTCAGTTATATCTATACATATACCTAATAAGACTGTAAAAAAGTTGCGTCTGTACATTGGATATTTTTTGAAAATAATAATTGTAATGTGTTTTAGGATCGATACTGATGCCAAAACACTAATTTTTAGAATTTTTGTCTGTGACTTTGTGCAAGTATCACGCCATAACTACTAAAGGGATTTTGATGGGAGTTTCACTAGGAGATAGCTGAAATATCCTGACAGCTCATAGGCTATTAGCCTAGAAACAAGGATCCAGAGAGGAAGATCTGCCTCCTGATCTCCTCCATTCTCTCCATCCTCCTTCTCTACGCAAACGAAGTTGCGGGGTATAGCTAGTATTGAATAAATAAAGCATGTAATTAGAAGGAAATGTTACACAATTGTTTAAAGATTTGAATTAAATGGAAAAAAATCTTACTTTCAGTTAAGGGCCTTATATGTGCCAAAAAAAGCCGCCAATCTTAAAAAAATAATATCTTCCAATATAATCAATTTTATTAAAATAGCTATGTACACAATCTTTATTAGGATAAACACTATTTTTTAATATACAATACATGGCATAATTGCGACAAGCTAAGTTGTAGTAGCTACACAAATATGCCATAAACGGCCGTTTTTTGCAATTATGCGAACTACAACTTACCGAAATTGAATCACGTTATAAATAAGCATTTAAAAAATAGTATTTATCGCAATAAAGATTGTGTGCATAGCTTTTTTAATAAAATTGATTAAATTTGAAGATATTATTTTTTTAAGATTGGCGACGCTAGTGGGCTCATGTCAGGCCCTTAATATTAAGAATTTTAGTAGGTACACCAATTTGTGACAACCCTGGCTTGACCGCTATTGTTACTCATGTGACACAACAGAACCCGTTTTACACAAAGTCGGTCAACTCAGGGGCCGGTCATAAAGCCTCTCAAGTAGGTACTAAATGCAGCCACTCACCGTCAGGCAATTTATCATGTTCTAACAACCGAATCCCTCAACTATTCCCATAATAGTCGAGGGACTCATAGTCCAGTTGAGAGTACACGTTGAAAACGATCGTACAAGTTAAGCAATGTTTGGCGAGGTCTGTACTTGGATGGGTGACCGCTAGTGACATTTTCATCTGAGCCCCTCCGAGCCTCGTATGTTAGTCCCGGCCGACGGTCAATTTTCTTCAGTCGTCAGTCCATGTCAGAGGCCTACGGGCGGCCTGAATAACTCTGACAATAGGTTTGGTCACTAAACCACACCAGAAGATGATTTTGTAGTCTTCAACTACAGACCAATTACCCCATAGACCTGTAACAGGTGGGCGCCCGTGTCTGTCCGCACATGAGCGCAAAATTGCTTCGCGACACGTGTCACGTAGAGATATTATCGTCATGGACGCTACGGCACCCCTGTCCCCCGCTTCGTCTCTATGCGCTCATCGTTGACAGAATTTTAAAATTATTAAAATAAACATAAATTAAAATGATGCTCAATTAAAAGAGTGTATAACTTACCAAAATAACGGTCGAAGTATTAAAACTTTTAGCAAGCAAATGGGTTAAAATTAGGAGTCAACGCCACGTTTTATCTCTTCAAATTAAATTCTCAAGCAGATAAATATGATAACATTAAAATATTCATGCCTGGCTTCAGTAGATCATACATAGTAAAAGATACGACGGTTTATTCGTCCGAATCAAGATTCTCAGAAAGATCATGGTGACGGAATTGACATAGATAAGTGCCTACATTTTATGCCAAAAGTTGTCAGGTTTTTAGTTCTTATAATAATTAACTTGTTTAAATATTAATTTATAATTATGATTCGATAAAACTTAAATTACTAATTTTAAACAAATTACTTATGATTTTTATTTCATTCTAGAGATTTTGCGAATTTGTCGTTTCTTTAATATCAGTCAATATATAATTCATTTATTAACACGAAGCCACAATAGTCTAATTAGCGTAGTTGTTGACTCTATAATATTGTCCACCTCGGTGGACCACGGGAAGTTTTCCCCCCGTGGTACACCCAGGTGAGCCACGGGAAATTATTTTTGCCCATGGTCCACCCAGGTGAACCACGGGAAATCCACCCAATTCCTGTATAATTAAATACAATACACACTGTTGTGCGCGTTTTACAAAAGTATTATAAATCGAGAGCTAATTTAGATTAGGTATACATGAAACAGCATAGTCGTATCTTACTGTTTGTGTGACCGTACCCGGAAACTTAAAGACGCAAATTTTTTGGCCTTCACTTTAATTTACGCAAGACTTTACCAAGATTAGAATAATTAAGTGGAAATTCTAAGTGAAGGGGAAATATTTCTATGACGGCTTAGCAACCGTATAATTGCTAAATGAAAATTAAATCGCTAAAGTTTTGTGTAAAGTCTTTGAACTCTAAATTGAAGCGAAGATGTCACCATTTTGAAGTGAATATATTAATTGACCACCTCCTAATATAAATTGGTGCGCCCCATGAAGAATAGAAAATTATCGTGCTTCATTTATTTTAGTCTATTAATTTTTAACAAAATTGCATTATTACATTTGTCGCCAAACTGTAATGCTCTTTTACTTCTTAGGTTTACATTGAGAGAGCCTAAAGTATATTTTATATGAAGGCGTCTCCGCTATTGTTGTAACTTTCACTCTCATACGTCAACAAGCAGACATTATTATAAAAAACCAAACTGCCAAAAATTTAGGCTCCTTTGATTAAATTTTTACAGCTAATGTCACGAATCAAGGCTAATCTTACGACACCGCATATGTTAAAATCCATTAAGCCGTTAAGGCTGCAGGGCGTGCCAAAGAATTAGACATACCTACATACACACATACACTTAAAAAAACATTATCCTTTCTTGCGGAGTCGGGCAAAAAGAGCTATCTATTGAAAATTCAAACCTGTGAGTGGTAGAGACGAAAAAAATGTCATGCGAAAGCGAAGTCTGTGATTGAAATAATGACCATAATCTATATTAAGTAATCTGACTAACTCCATCAGGTGTTTCTTGCTTCATTCAAGAAACAGCTGATGGAGTTAGTCAGATGCAACGACGGAATCGGTTCTCTTGAAAATGGCGGGAAATGACGGTTGCGAAATTATTTGATAATTTTCCTTTTAATGCCTACAGTGGTTATTTTGTGTATCACGTTAAATAAATTAATATACTCGTATATAAATTCATGCAAGATCTGAAGTTTCAAGTTTACGAGCTCGGGAGTAAACGTGACTGTAGAGCTGCTTCGTCGCATGACGCTGCCACGGCGACTCCTCTGGAGAAAAAGAAGACATTGATATCTTGAATATTCTGTAGGTACATGACATTAACAAATGACGAACTGTCGAGTCCATTAATAAAATAAAAATAAAACCATGGAATTGGGTCGATTCTGTCGTGGTAATATATTACCTTTTAATTTCAAAGGTCAACCAAAACAATTTAAGTTCAAAAAGCCACAAAAGACATAATCTCAGAGATAATACACTGCTTATAATACCCAAGAGACTACTAAATCTCTCGACTTAAATTCTCAAAGACAATATTAATATTTTAATGCAATAAACCGCTGTATTCAGATGTAAATGAGTGTTTGCACTCGTCCCTTTGTGCTAAAATGAATTATGGTGCTTGACGCCTAATGTAAATTAAGAAGGTTTAATTAATTTTATAAACAGAGTTATGGGGAAGGATGTGTGCTAAGCTTATCGTGAAGGTGATCATGTAGGTATAATGAGGGTTATGGTGGAATATCTTCATAACCAAATTGCCAGGGATATTGCAAGTCTTTACAATAGGAGCGATTCTATGAAGCTTAATTCTAAAAGTAAAAAATCGGGCATCCCTTAAATTCAGAGTGACGTCACGAATCTCACGAACATGGCCGACTAGCGTTTTTGGCGCGTGGAAAAAAAGTGAAAATATTTCAATTGAATTTTTTACAGTCATCTTCTACTTTTATGTAATAAAAGTGATATATTTGAGATCCTAATGTGAAATACTGTTTGAAATAAATATTGTTTTATTGAATTTCGATATGAGTCAACTAGCCTATTAGAATAGAATAGAAAATATGTTTATTGCCATACACCAATTACATAAGCTTACAAAAGATCAATCAAGTAGTAAGTTATAATCTAATAAAGTTATGCTAAGTGGTGTGGCAAAAGGTGCATGTTTCAGCTGAGCTGACACCGAGGTGTGCATTAGTGTCTTGGCATTTGGATGGCATTGAAAGGGGGGCGCTGTTTGCAACAAAAGGTGACGTTTTATGGGATGGCCGCATTAGTAGGTACCGATTTTTGCCACGTGCCAGAGCCCTTTTGTCGGTCCGTATCTGTGTTGTGCCGGCACTTCACTTGGCTATTTGCGTGTTTGTCAAATACTTGACGTACATACATGGGCGTACCCAGGTTCTGGCTACCCAGCTTATAAAAAATCTGACCGAATGAACCATATAGAAAGAACGGACGCGCCGCGTAATTTGTAGTTGTAAAAATATTGTATTGCAAACAAATGGCAAAAAATTCGTTGTCTTCATTTTTATCGATAAAAGTATAAATAAGATACTTAGTAGGGACGTCAACATTATCCAGAGGGCTAGGCTGCACCTACCTGGGTACGCCCATGCGTACATACAAATAAGGCGAATATTTTGTCAAGCATACCAACCACACATGACAATTATGACAAATACGCAAATACGAATAGCCAAGTGAAGTGCCACCATTAGATACGAATCTTTTAAACTGTAGAAGGCAGAGCTGTTTTAAAAGTAGGCATTCCACGTATTATTGAGTGCAAAGGAACGTTTGAAATAAAACTGTGCGAGTGTGTGTACCGTGTGTGCTCTGCGGAAATAAGTGGGATTACTCTGTAACCGACATCAAAACAAGAGGCTCTCTATTCACGTTTGTCCGCGAATGTACGAGTTTTCGTTGAGCGTTCTACTTAGAGATTAGAGTTTCAGTATATATTGTATAATAAAGAAATTAAGTATTTAAAAAAACCGAATGCATCATTTGATTCAGTTTTTATACACTATGTCACTCCTACAATCAATACGAATTGGCCAAAGAATTAGACTACATACTCACCTATAGCGCAGCCCAAATCAAGTGTCTTATTTTGTAAACAAATATGATCGTCTAATTAAGTGCCTGTTGTGATATAATACTGAAGGAACTGATTGATCGAACCTGTTCATCATTGTGAAAATAAAGTAATCCGATATGAAAATAACTATGCAAAAATCACAGAACCGCTTAAAATGTTAGTAGGGTAGGGTAGTTTTTAGTAATGAGACACTTTTGGCTTTGGTTTAGGTACATACACTCGAAAAACATAACACTCCTTCTTGCGCAGTCAAAATCGTCAAAATTGGGTGCAGTAAAACTTCACAATTAATGCATCTGGTTTATAATAATAACAAAAAAACGTGTTCTGTGTGAGTTATGTATTTTGTTTGTAGAAAGGGACGTGACGTTCCCCCTTAAATTATATAACATTGGTGTCTCCACCAGCAAGTCACTCCTGTCATAGATACACAAAACTTTCCACAAAACGAGTACATGTAATAACCTGTAAACTGTCGTTAAACTACGGACTGTATCCGTTATATCAGCTGCTCTCGCTACTCTGTTGCCGGACGGATGTTCCGGTCAGTTCCGGACATTTCCGGATATAACCGACACGACATAGCTCAACCGCTAGCGAGTTTGATCTGCGTGATTTGACATTGCATCCGGAATAAAAATAGTGCAGTTATTGAATTGAATTCACCTTTCACAATAAAAATGCTAAAAGCAACTGTATTGTTGACACAATTTTTAGGGTTCCGTGCCTCAAGAGTAAAAAAGGAACCCTTATAGGATCACTTTGTTGTCCGTCTGTCTGTCTATCGACACTAGATTTACCGTCTGATCTAGATTTAGAAACCAAACTCAAACCAAACTCTGCTAAGTGCTAAGTTTGTAAATACTTTCCAACTACGGTTTCGTAGGCGGCCAAAGAAAATGTGACAATTACTCACAGACCACTTAGCCCATAGATATGAAATCGGTACAAATTTGCAAGCGAAAAATTCTGTCAAGCGATAGGCGCTATTAGACGAAGCGGGGGGCAGGGGCGCCATATTAAACCCGTTTCGATATCTCAAAGTTACGCGTGTCGCGAAGCAATTTTGCGCTCATGTGCGGGCAGAAACGGGCGCCCTCCTGTTACAGGTCTATGGGGTAAGTGGTCTGTGCAATTACTTGATCGAAACTAATTACGTACAAGTAAAAAAAAATACTTGATCGAAGCCAGTTACGTACAAGTACTACAAAAGCCTCGATCGAAGCCAGTTTCGAAACTCCGGTTTCGTAGACGGCCGAAGGGAACTTATCTTTGCCATTATCAAAATTTTATGTCAATACATCGATTTTATTTATTTATAAACTCACGCCTGATTCCCGTAAGGGTAGGCAGATACATACATACATCGATATACTCCTGATTAGTTCATCATCTGCAAATATAAGTTTGTAATAAAAAAAATACTTTACTTATGCTATAAAAGTAAGTAAGTAATCCGTTTATTTCGCAACAGCAAGACATTTACATTATAGTACATTATGTGGCTAATAAGATAAGCTTATAAGACCTAACTTCTTGCTAAATTTCGTGATTCTAGGTCAACGGGAAGTACCCTATAAGTTTTGGTTTTCTTGCATTTTCATATACCTAAATATGCGAGAAAATGCGATATAAACAGCGATATCTTTGATTGCGTTGACTTAGAAGGTTGATTTTTTGGTATTAATTTCAACTCGATCCGTCCACGCGTTTCTGAGATATAGATGACAGACGGACAACAAAGTGATCCTATAGTTTCCTTTTTTCCTCTTGAGGCACGGAACCCTAAAAATTGTGTCAACAATACATTTGCTTTTAGCATTTAAGTATATTGTGAAAGGTGAATTCAATTCAATAACTGCACTATTTTTATTCCGGATGCAATGTCAAATCACTTTTTTCCTGTTGAGGTTTGGAATCCTAAAAATTAAGGTAAGTACATTTTTTATATTTTTTTGTGCATCAGAATCGTGTATATTATGACCCCCGAGTCGCTGATCATTGATCAAAACCACAACCTGTATATAATGTTTCTATTTTAATTTTATATTGTGCCTTTTGTAAATAAATAGTTACACTCATCACTGGTTTAAGTACGAACCAAGTACACACGAACGCGAACTAGCAATCACCTCGATGTTATTCTAGCACAAGTCTGTGCCTGTGTCCTGTTACAGGTCTATATAAGTAGTCACTTATATAGACCTGTAACAGGAGGGCGCCCGTGTTTGCCCGCATATGAGCGCAAAATTGCTTCGCGACACATGTAACCTAGATATATTATCGAAATGGACGCATCTCTTTAATATGTCACCCCTGTCCCCCGCTTGGTCTCTTTGCGCTCATCGTTGACAGAACTTTATGCTTGCAAATGACAATGCCAGATTCTGCCCCACCATCAACCGCAAGTTCTACAAGATAACGAATAAATGTACAAATATCTCCGTTTTTATTAAAATTATTGGTTTAAAATTAAGTTTTGTACAAGTTGCGATTTGAAAAATACAGCCTAATTAAGAATTCAGAAAATAGTAAGAAATCGAAGGGATTTATTCATTGTTTTTGTTATTCTTCTATAGGAGTTGCGAGAGTAGTAGAAAATGATAGTGATTATGATTATGCAACATGAAATCTGTAATAAGTTGCCAACAAAATGATAGGTACAGCTTAAATGGTCACGTAGTTTTGTAGATGGGGCAAAGCTCCATTGAAATGTGGCAATGTATTTTGTACCGATTTCATGTATATTGGGTAAGTGGTCTGTGTATTCTAGTAACACGATCCAAGCTTATGTAAGTGAAAATGTTTATGAGCCAGGAAATGAAAATGAAATAGGGTGCTCATGACTGCCCGTACACAGTACGGTCCCCGAGTCTCAATATATTTAATTTAATACGACGTCCGCAGAGATCCTTCCTACGGGTGATGAATGTCGTGTTGCTGTAGACTACCCAAGTTATAGACTGGACAGATTTTGTTTTAGATTAAAGAATCGATACACCGATTGATATCTTCTGTACTAATTTCTTTACATAATTAACTTTTAGTACTGACCTCCTACACAAATACAGGAATCATAAATTAAGTCAAGCGACGGAATTCGGTCCAATCTTTCGGTCACATTATACGGAACCCCCGATATAACCTGTGGGAAGAGGAGCGTAGGCAGGAGGAGACACTCATGGCTAAAGAATTTACGTGATTGGTTCAGCTGCAGCACCGGCTCTTTGTTCCGGGCAGCCGGACAGAGGGTGATAATTGCCATGATGTTGTCCAATCTTCGATGAGAAGAGGAACGTTAAGAAGATGAAGACACAATTATACTCAAAGGTGGTACTGCATTGGTTAAGAGACAAGAAGTGGATGTTGATTTCCTTAAGGAATAAATGCCAACTTAGCCTAGTAAGTACCTGCTAAACACATTCTGTTTTGTATTTTTAGTACCTATTTTACATACAAACAATTTTGGAATAATAAAAGTAGGTGCTATTCTTTTTTAAGTGTTCCGCACCTTAAGACGAACAAAGGAACCCTTTCGTTGTTCATCTGTCTGTCCGTTCGTCTATCTGTCAAAACCTTTTTCTCTGAAACGTGTATCATACACAACACAAATTGTTGTACTTACTAAAATAAAACAGTACTTTAGACCTATGAAATCAATTTTAGAATTAATACTACAGTGAGCCATTACTACAAATTATTATATATAAACGGATATCACTCACTTATATTGTCGTATGTTGTATTAAACTGTCGGTCTAATTGCCGACTTTACCAATATAAGTGAGTGATATCCGTAAATATATAATAATCTATGAAATCAACTTTTGGAAAATAAATCATAATCGGCCACACACAAGTAATTTTGAATTGTAATTATCCTGTCTACTTTTACATAGGACTATGCGCACCCACTTCGCCGTAATAAGTCGCAGCATAGGGCGGGTTCAAAATTTATACCAATGTACGGTTATATTTTGAGAAAAGCCGGCGCACAGAAAGTCTTTCGGCTGCAACCGCTACTCCATTCTCGGTGCAGGGAAACTTTTTTAGTAGTAAAACTGATTTAGTGTATGTAATACAAATAGAGCTAAATTTACTATTAAAGGAGATCGCTTTGTTACATTCGGACTAATTAGTTTGGTAATAATAATGAAATAATTGCAGTTTGGTTTAAAGCAAGAGATTAAACGCAATTATGTATTATAATAATTTTGGATTAATATGCTTTCTTCATACATTGTTGAACCTACATATAACTCCATAGTTTCTGTCTAACTCCAAGGAAGAAAGGCAAGCGTGTCGTGTTTGTTTCTTACAAGTAGTGTTTGCTCGACTCGAATGCTGTTATTCATAAACCTAGTTAAACCTCACTTCCCTTAAATCGTGTTGCTATCCCTTTCACACTTCGTCAAAAAAGGTTAAGTTAGAAAGGGACAGGGGGACTAAACGGCGTAACTTTAAATCACATTTATGAATACATATGAAAATGGATTTTAAACATAGACAACGAAAATAACGCCTTTATAATCGAAAACACTTTAGGCGAAAGTGTTTTCGATTATAAAGGCGTTATTTTCGTTGTCTATGTTTAAAATCCATTTTTATTTTTCCGGGATTTTAATTACACAAATAAGAATCAAATATGTTTGCAAAAATAAATAGTGTGCTAAGTAATTGAGTAGATCTAAGCTCCTATAGCACTTTCTTAGTCCCATGGCGATATGTTTTGCATATTTTTGCAGAGGCGGCGGTGCGGCGTACTTTTTTAACTTCCGAGTTGAAATAACTTTATTCACGGGTTAACATAGCTTTTTAAGTGGATTTTCATGAAAGGAACCGCTCATATTTAATTTTGCTCTCGTATCTTGTTGCAAATTCCGTAACGTAGACACATTTTCTATTATTAATTCATACAGGTTTATTTTGGAAGCAGAAATAGAATGAGGAAGCGACGATTCATTTAGGTGTCGCTGTATTAAAATAAAACAAAAATAATATATATATATATATATAGGTATATATATATATATATATATATATATATATATATATATATATATGTATGTATATTAAAACGGGAATTACCGTGTTAAACATTTATTATTGATGTCTCGATATTTCGACAGCATTGCAGCCATCATGGTCACGAGTAGACTGAAGTCGGTAATTCCCGTTTTATTTAATTAATACCTATGTATACAAACCGTGAAAGTTTACAAAGTGATATATATATATATATATATATATATATTTTTAATAAACTTTTTACACATTACACTGTACAAAGGCGAACTTAATGCCTTGCGGCATTTTCTACCAGTTAACCTTTGGTGATGCGGAGAATGTTGAGGCGGTTTATTCAAGTAACTTTGAATTTTTTCAGACTTTTACATCTATATTTTGTTAATAAATACTTAAATAACTATGTTAGTATATACTGGCGCGTGCAGGCCGGTCCAGTGTCTGAGACATCGACTGTCCGGTCCGGCCTGCGCGCGAGCACGGTCAGCCCCCTTACCATGAACTCTTATAGCAGGATTACTTCAATATTACTTTGTTACTTCGTACAATGACGATAAGCTTACTTTAAGGTCATCATTGTACGAAGTAACAAAGTAATATTGAACTAATCCTGCTATAGGAGTTCATGGTAAGGGGGCAGGAATCAGGATACTGCTGCCGCTGGCGCGCAGCCGGCAGAGCGCCGCGGGGCGCAGCGCTTTCGCAGCGTCGCATGGAAGCCGTCCACCTGCGTGTCAGAGAACATGCCGGACCGGATTAAATCCCTAAACAAACATCAAAAAAATCTAAAATAATGTTATGTGTATGAACAACTGAAAGTTTATAGGAAGTACATAGGAAATCGAAAGAGGGTTGTTCAGTATCGATAACGGGTTACGCATCATAAGGCCAAAAGTTCATAAGACCGAATTTCATAAGACCTATTCGAAAGGCCGAATATAAAAACGCCTAATGTTCATTTAGCCGAAAGTATAAAAAAATACTTTTGTTTTAAGACTCGATTTTCGTAGAAAATCATTTTTGACTTTTCATTACCTACATTTTGTACATAACCTTTGCACCATGTATTGCTCCTAGAGAATATAAGATAAAAAAATTCCAAAACTACCTACCTACAAACAGGTTGGTTTGTAGTAAACCCAATCTATAGTAATCCCCACAAAATACGACCTGTACGTGGTGCACGTGAAAATTTCCAATATGAATTTTCCATTGAGTTTTTTCCATAAAATCCAGACTATATGAATATGACACATTTTTATCAGGCATCTAGAATATTGTGGTTACAATGAGTTGAAAAATATTGAAGAGTAAAATATTAACGATTATTGCACAACTTTTTTTTATTTGATAGGTACCACAAATATGTTGTCTGGAATAGATCGCTCTCAGCGATAAGACCCTCTGTTATACCTATATACTTGTTTAAGCTACTGTCCTACTACTAATACTGACTGTATTTGTTTTGTGCAATAAATAAATAAATATACCTATGGTATTGATATTTCCTAAAAAGCAAATGACACTACTTACCATACATTTTTCTTTCTATTCTATTAATGCTGTTATTCATAAACCTAGTTAAACCTCACTTCCTTTAAATCGTGTTCTTAACCCTTTTACACTTCGTTAAAAAAGGTTAAGATAGAAAGGGGCAGGGGTGGCTAAACGATGGCGTAACTATAAATCACTTTTATGAATAACAGCCTAATTTTTTATATCGTTATAATTCATAGTATAAAAAATGGCACGTGTAAATAAAATCAATCCATTCACCTATGAGAGCCACATGTTTTATTAACCCAAAACATCCTAAACTCGGCTTATCCCACATCTTATAAAGGCTGGTATACATCTATACGAGCACGCGCGTTATCTAATTCGCCACAAGGCTACAAGTCTGACGCCGTATATTTTAGTCACCGGTTGCTTCACATTTTATGTAAGTAATTTATTTACTCAATAATTTTACATATTTTACTTAAATCGGCTACCTTAAATCAATTTTCAGTATTAGTCATGTTACGTTTTTTAGTGTTCATTCGTTGGCTCAAATTATATTCTGTTTCAGTTATGTTTTAGAAATTAAATGTATTCAATATGACTAATATTTTCGATTTGTCTGGTATGTTAAATAAATTTTATTCAATAAATCTTACACAAATATAATAAAACTAAACTACTTAAAAATACATTAAAAACTAAACTAAAAATCTACCTAACTAAAAATATTCTTAAAAAAACTTGGCCCTCTTGGGAGGGTGCCCATTAAATAAATGATATCAGAATCACTTCAGATATATATTATTATTATCATTTTACTTAGAACGAACGAAGAAAAATATTCTACTTAGAAATTAAGTAGGTAAGTACTATGTTTTGTGAGTTATTATTCTGCTAATTGTAAGCTATTATTTGCCTTAACTTAATAACTATATGTTCCAACGACTCTTATAAATAAAGACAAATTATGGGAAAAAAATATATTTAGTTCGTTCGTGTTACTTGTGAATGCCCGATTCGTATATGTGTAAAGCAACCCTAAACCAGTCTATATTGCGGCCCGAAAAGTTTGCCACTTGTAAAATTCCCTTTAACCCTTATTTATAATGAATTAAGCCAGGGTTTCACGAGGACTTTGACTGATGAATTAATAATTTCCCCCGATTTGGCTTTAATATTTCACTACGAGGACGGATTGAGTTGAGGACCGAAGTGGGAGTGTACCTATAACATACATATTTTATAAATCGAATGGCTAGGTAGTACCTGTATTTTGGGGAAAACATCGTGGCTGACCATTGATGATGAAAACAGCAATGTAGGTATTTACATAAGTAATTTAGGCCCGTATTAATAGTCTTAGCTCAAATCCGCCCGCAAGAGCGAATTCAGCTGATACACTCTCAAGACGTGATCACCATCTCAAGTATGTCATTTATTAATAAACCAATCTTGAGTGCGTATCACGTGATGTCTTTCTCAAGTAGCGGTTCGCCTGCAATCAGCAAATACGTTCTCATGTGTGAGTTTGACAGGTCTCTTGAGAACTGAGTTTTGTTTATTAATACGGCGTTACTCACGTGATATAAACGCGCACCAGTTACGTTTATTAATAGGAACGCCATCTTGAGGTCGTTCTCAAGAGTGAACTATGAGCTGAGAGTGATTTATTAATACGGGCCTTAAACATGAAGGGGAAACGACGGTTGCAAAATTATTTCATAATTTTTATTTTAATGTCTACAGTGATTATTTTGTGTTTAATATCACTTTAAATTAATCAGAAAATGTTCGCGAATGATAGTATGGTGAATTTATTGGATAATTTGTGCAAGATCTGAAGTTTCGAGCTTTAATCAAGAGTCTACAAGCTCGGGAGTGAACGTGACTGTCGAGCTGCTTCATCCAGAGTGATGACGGCGACTCCTCTGGAGGAGGATAAAATACTATGGTATATTGAATATTCTGTAACATGGCATGGCAAATGACGAACTATTGAGTCCATTAATAAAATAAATAAATAAATTTAATGTGAAGGGATCGGATTATAACGAAAATAACCAATTTAAAAAATAATGTAATCATTGAGACAATTATTAAGTAAATAGTTCCGTCTGTCCGTCTGTCTGTCAAGACATATCTCAGAAACGCGTGAAGGTATCAAGTCGAAATTAATACCAAATACTCAAGTCTGTAATCTCATGCAGCCGTAAAAATATCAAACTTCTTCGTTAAGGCAATCAAAAGATATGGCCGTATATGTCGAATTTTGGCGCATATTTCTATGAAAACGCAAAAAACTCAAAACCTATAGGGTACTTCCCGTTGAATATAGGAGAGATGGACAGAGATTTTATATGTACTCGTATAAACCATCATCGTTGTATGCGCTTTTGGGTGATTTATTTATTAGACAAGGTGTAACGTATAATATTTTTTATATATTATTGTATGTTACTAGTTACTACACATGTGAGGGGCTCATTGTCGAATTGCGAGTACACGTTGAAAACGATCGTACAAGTAAAGATCGAAAAAGCAACGTTTGGTGAGGTCTGTAACTGGATGGGTGACCACTAGTGACATTTTCTTCTGAGCTTCTCTGTGCCTCGGAAAGCACGTTAAGCTGTTGGTTCCGGTCGCTGTCGTTCGTCAGAGGCCTACGAGTGGCCTGAATAACTCTGACAATTCGGTGTGGTCACAAAACCCCTATTACCGTTCTCAAAACGATGAAATTATACCATGTCATGGCACGCCAAACAGAGACGTCACTACACCAATGCAATAGCACTGTCCCTGTCACAGCCGCTATGACATGGTATGATTTGATCGTTTTGAGAACCGTAATAGCCCCACATAAAAGATCGACCGTTGTACAGCCCCTGTACAGTTCCTGAAACCAAAGCCAAATCTCTCGGGACGGACTCTAGTTTTAAGTTTTTCAGCACTGAGAGAGCGACAAGACCACGAGCTGAGTTGACTTTAGCTCCGGTACAAAGTCGAGTTAGTATTTCAGTTTGTTCCGTTCCTTTGTCATTCAATTATTCAAGGAACTAGGATACCAGAGTAAAGGTAATGCTATATCCCAGTTATCTGTTTGTATTGCATTCTTCGACGAGTTTGTATTGCACCGATTCTTCGTCAAGTTTGAGCATCTTACGTTCTTCTGTTATAGAAAAGAATAACAGCACTCAAATGACAATGCCAGATTCTGCACCACCATCAACCGCAAGTTGTACAAGATAACGAATAAATGTAAAAATATCTCCGTTTCTTATTATTGGTTCAAAATAAAGTTTTGTACAAGTTGCGATTCGAAAAAACAGCTTAATTAAGAATTAAGAAAATAGTAAGAAATCGAAGCGTTCATTGTTTTTTTATCATTTTCTATAGGAAATATGAAACCTGTAATAAGTCCCCAACAAAATGATAGGTAAGTACCTACATCTTAAATGGTCACGTAGTTTTGTAGGTGGGGCAAAGCTCCATTGAAATGTGGCAACTTCTGTTACATGTCTATGGGGTAAGTGGTCTATGGTTGTGCCTATGCGTGTCTCATTAATGTGAATTAAATAATTTCCAGTATTTCTACCCCAATAAGAGAACAACGCTATTATGCACATCCTTACTAGGTAAAACTATCTGTTAAATCTGCGAGTGCCTATACAATGATAAGGCTATAGTTTTTCCCAAATGTATATTAAAATATAAAATAGAGAGAAACAGAAAACAATTGTTGTAAACGTCCCTGACACAAATCTGGCTACTATCCAAAGAAAATATATATTAAAACCATGGAGATCGAACACTATCACTTTGACAATTAAAGTACATAATTAAACTTTAAAAATACCCCTGTTCCATCATCCAAACTTGGTCCAACGCGGTTTTACACTAACTATGTTAAGGGGTGCGTGAACCGACTACAAAAGCCCTCATTTAAATAATGTCCTCAACAAACAATACTAGTGTTCTCCATACTAATGTATAAAAAAATATCACATGGTCGCTTTCAATAGGGAAAAGTAACAGTTTACTACAATGTATATGCTATTTGGCTTTTCGGTTTTGTAATGTTTGTGAAAATTATCAACAACTTATCTCAAGAGACTGATGGATGCAAAAGGCAAGAATCGGGTTGAGGGCGTGCTTTGGGAGAGGCCTATGTCCAGCAGTGAGCTGATACTGACTGATGATGCTGATACCGTAGATCAAATTTAGGTACATTCTTTAGTTCTATCAAAACTTTTTAAACTTTCACGGTTTGTATACATATTAAATAGATAAAACGGGAATTACCGTGTTAAACATTTATTATTGATGTCTCGATATTTCGACAGCATTGCATGGCTGCATGATGGCTCATGGTCACGAGTAGACTGAAGTCTGTGAGTGTTAAACGTCAGAAGGTTAACACGGTAATTCCCGTTTTATCTAATTAATCTCTATCAAAACTACTTTTACATATAGATAATCAGTAACTAGTACATGTAACTGCTGCAAGTTAAATGACGCTGCCAAAAGTAAATGGGCATTGAACTAAAATCTAAAACGGCATATTTTCCATCTCAGTCGCCTCAAATGTACAGAAAAGCGTATTTCAGACGGAACTTGGACTTTATCTTAGAAATTATTGTATTACCTACTCCTTTATATTCGGGACATTAAGTATCTCATTTAGAGGCATGACAAGACTCTCAACTCGGTTCTTAGTAATATTTCTGTCTTTTTAAATTACTTTCTTTGCAAATAATATTTTATGGTTAGCAGAATAGCAATTATTTATCACTTTTTGAAATAACTCGGTTTGTATACATATTAATTTGATAAAACGGGAATTACCGTGTTAAACATTTATTATTGATGTCTCGATATTTCGACAGCATTGCAGCCATCATGGTCACGAGTAGACTGAAGTCGGTGAGTGTTGAACGTCAGAAGGGTGACAAAACGATGTACCCTCAGTTAGACCTAGCAATTATTTAGTATTAAAGTTACTTTATTTGCTTTAATACACGCAAATTTTTGACCTTTTCAAAGGTTGGCTGGAAGAGATCCCCTGCGTGGGATAAGTCCGCCTTTGTACCTATTTTTAAGTTTTTTTCTCTTTGTATTTAGTTTTGTAAGGAATAATAGTACAATAAAGTGTATACAAACAAACAAACAAACTAGTACTTGTTCATTTTGATAATCTGGCTAATGAATCCGTCTTTATTTATCTTCCCCATATTTACTAAAGTAAACGTCTGTCTACACATATTCTAATCCAAGATTCGCTATGGAGGAAATGATGCAGTGACCCATTTGTATCACAGATTCGTTCAAGTAAGATTTACATAAATTGTAAATCGATCGATAGGCACTGAGATTAATAAAAAAATAGCCATAAAATTTTATAATAGTACATACGGCGATAATAAAATTAAGTTTAGATTTGTTGTTGATTTTCTTAAAACAGTCGACATTTCAAGGCGGTGTCATGCGCGTTATAACTACTAGTTATGCAATAAATAAAAGTAAACTCAATGATATATACCCACTAATAATATATAGCTATGTTAGCTGTAACTTCTAATACCTACCCAACTTCTACGTACAGTTTCCATCAAATTGAATCAACCGCAAAGTGCCACGTACAGTTCACCGCACATTAAATATTGATAGTCTAAACGGGTTTAAACTAGTTCGATCAACAAACACTGTTGTTTCATTGTTCGGTTCTGTTTCTCTAACTCCGGAACATTTAGATGTAAATCAATCTAAACAAACCACTTTGAACCTATTAGGATTACGTTGCTCGCAAATACAGGTATCTACATAATAATAGGCGGTTTATATCTGCCTATAGACACCAGGAATTCGCTCTATTATTACTATCTTAGAAATAACAGACTCGAATAATGCGCCCCATGTCGGGCGCCAATTTCCGGATTGGCGCCCGACATGGGACGCATTATCTAATGTAATCCTTTTGGACTATTATGGTTGATTAATGTCTTTTATTGCAAACAAAAACTTGTATTTTGAACATTTCTTGAATCATCTTTTTTTAAATTGATTTTGTAAAAAAAATATGTCGCTGAATAAAATAACTTTCAGTAGCAAATCGTTTCTATAAAAAAATGTACTAATTCTACATACATGGAACTTACAATTAATAGCTAAATGCATATTATTTTTTTATTTTATTTATTTAGGGTTTCCAACAGATGGGTACACATTCTATACTAAATTACAATAAACATAAATTTCAAAAATTGTGCCCACCCAGTTAAAGGTAACCACAGCTCACACTTAAAAACATGACATGATTGAACATAAACAGTATACAATATATAGGTGACATAATTAACAGTTATACATTACAACTTCAACACTTAATATTTGATATATATTATATAAATAAATGTGTGAAATACATATTCTGAATTGATAAATTATTTATAAGCGTATTCCCAAGGTAAGTAATTGTTATTTGGGATCAACAAACCGAGGGCATTTAGTAAATTATGTTTAAAATAATAATACTGACAAATTCCGCTTATTATTAATTAAACTAATTCTTAAAAAATCTCTTAAAACTCCGGTGCAAACTGCATTGAAAGTAAAAATGCACTCAAGAAAGAATAATAAACGTTTTACGGTCAATTACTGGAGTAATGAAAACAAACCGCGAAAAAGCTCCTAGATTATACGGAATCCTTTTACTGGCAGCCACTGTGTACATTGCCTGCGCTGCGGTGGAAATACGCTTTGATATTGTAGTTGTAAGCACTGTTGTATTGAAACAAGACCTCACGATCACACTCAATGACCTAGAACAGTGGGATACTAAACGTCGAAAAATGCTTCTGTCATAGCTTTAGTCGACAACGCATTTGCATATGAGTGTCCTCGACGTGACTGTGTTATGGTGGTACGTCATTTGGCTATTCGTATTTGAGTAATTGTCATAATTGCCATGTGTGGTTAGTATTCTTGTCAAAATTTTCGTCTTATTTGTATGTACGTCAAGTATTTGACAAATACGACAAACATCCAATAGCGAATACGAATAGCCAAGTGAAGTGCCACCATTACAATTTAGTTTGCAATGACTTAACGTTAAAGTCACTTATCTTATTAAAGATGTGACGTTATGTATGGCGTTTCCTCCCGCTTCATCTAATTATAAGTCTTCCGGAACATGCTTGAGTTTAAGGGTGTGTATTTAAGCACACTGTCTATCCGATCCATGGAAGTCTAGGACCTAGATTCTAGGTCAATCTTGTCATCAACATCATCTGCCACTCAATTTTTTTCCATCCAAATTTTCAATTTACGTGCCTTAACAAATGTTAATATGTTGGAACTAATTTGACTGTGAAATTCGAACATATTTGTTCAGCTTCATGTCTTATATACAAGATGTCCAAAAAGGGTATTTGCACTTTTAAATATTAATAAATCGTACCTAGGCCAAACTAGTTCGTCCGAACCCCGATAGGAATAGGAATAACTTTTTAATGGGAATAAGTTTGGCCGATAACATATATATTAACAAGTGTTGTTACAATTACAACACCAAAATGTTACTTCACCGCGATCGAGACTCTGAGTACTGTACAGTACACAAACAAACTATGCAACGAAAGAGTGCTGAGAGAATTTAAAATTCCCCGCAGCGCGCGGAACTAAAACAAAACTGAACGAAATCAGCGTATTCAGTGAAGGCGATATGGAAACGACATTGGTTGGGAATACAGTTGCCACATTCAAATTAGTTACTTTTATCTTAACTCATATTAGTGATATAGAGATGAGCATTGAACAAAGTGGATCCGTTCAATAAACGTCAAATATCGACTGACGAGAATTAATTACCTTTAGGTTTAAATATTCTTTATTCTCATTAAAGACAATTACAAGTCACTTACATGAGAAGGTAAATGTAAATTAAAATTATACGTTCACTTCGATCTGTAACAATCTATCAATATCAATCTAAAAGCTTTATAAAATTTAAGATTAAATATAAAGGTTGACGGAAAACATAAATATAATTTGACTGAGTCTTTTGACATGGACATTAAAGATTATTATTTCGGTATGTACTGACATTTTTGAATTATTATGTATATATAATACATGTTATTTTTGCCTGCCTATTAATATATCTAGCTCTGTATCCTATTTAAGGGATACAGAGGCGAAGATTTTAATCACAGACTTGCAGACATGCAGAGGACTTCAAAAGCATGCATTGGAACGCAACAGTACTTAGGTTACCTACCAGTAATTATCACTGAGGAGTGTGTATTGGGACAACTGAAACTCTGAAGCTTCCTTTAGTTACTGAGAATGGTACTATAGATCAAGACTGTTTTCATCATCAAAAAGTTTTCTTCGATTATATGAAGTGCTTGCCATGAAACGATTGTACGATGAAGGATAATTAGGTGTACCATATTATTCACCAGATATTTTGACGATTCAAGTTGCAGTCGATAGCAGCTCTTGGAATTTTTTGTGAGATTGATTATCAGGCAATAAAGCCTGAAAGCCAATCTTAAGTAAGGTCAAAGTTCTGATAGAAATAGATCTTAGAATAAAGTGCTCAAGTAATGAAATTGCTCCCGTAAAGACGTTTATATTCATTCATTTAAATTTCTTTGAATGAAATGAGTTTGTTGACGAAATGTGGTTGACAGATAAAATAGCAGTTTCTTTTATTAGAATAATCTTATTCATTACTAATGAATAAGATTATTCTAATAAAAGAAACTGCTATTCTCGCTAATGAATCATTAGCGAGAATTAGAAAATAGAATACATTTTGAGAATTTCTATTACGGTTCGGCGTGGCTTTCGGCACTTTATCGACTCCGTCTTAAGTTTGACGCAAACGCATGCCCCGCCTCATTTTCTGTCGTACTGGACGTAGATCGCAAGCCTCAGATAGTTCCTACCGGACGTTAAAATGCCCAGAAAATGAGGCGGGGCATGCGTTTCAACTGATCGCAGATCAAATGATCGCGGCTAAGTCGCGGCTGTGTGTGGAGGGCATTACGAGGAGGTGTTTTCTTATTAAGTACCTCCTATTTTAGACAGTCGGTTAAATATTTTGGGTTAGTCAATGCTCGAATTAAAAGAATGTTTTCTAATAAAGATAACAATTTATCCTGATCTTCTAATTATATGTGAAGTGATAAAAATAGAACCGACATCGTTTTTATCACATTTTTAAAACCAGAATTGGAGCTCAAATTTCGCGTTTATATTTTCCACATAGTTTTACTTATCCAGAATACTCCCTCGAATTGCAGTAGCGGTGTAGAGCTGTATAAGTTTTAACGTAATTACCGCCGCTTATCAAGATATAGCGGTTGGTTCGACAAGCGTAAAACACGCTATTAGCCGCTACCGATCCGCTGAGTTCGAGCTTGAGTTCATTTGGAGGCGTAAAAGTTCTAGAGTGCTTTTATAGCTTTTTACGGTGATGAATTTATAGGATTTTATTGATATTTAAGGGCCTTCCATGAGCCAACTAGTGCCGCCAATCTTTGTAAAATAATATCTTCCAATTTAATCAATTTTATTAAAAAAGCTATTTACAAAATGTTTATTAGGATGAATATTATTTTTCAATATACATTACATGGCATAATTGCGACAAGCTAAGTTGTAGTTCACAAATGTGCCAAAAACGGGCGTTTTTCGCAATCATGCGAACTACAACTTATCGACATTGAATCACGTCATAAATAAGCATTTATCGTAATAAACATTTCGTAAAAAGCTTTTTTAATAAAATTGATTATATTGGAAGATATTATTTTTTTAAGATTGGCGCCGCTAGTTGGCTCATGGAAGGCCCTTAACAAGAAATACGAAGTAGGTAGAATGTGGATAGATAGATAAAGTTTCTTCAGTTTTACAACACACAATACATACACAACATGGTAGATAAATATAGATAACTATAATATAGAAGGCTACAATATAGAAAGATTACAAAAACCCACGGTCACACGGAGAGAAAGTGCATTAAATATTGAAGATAGGACATTTTACTGAAAGAAAACATCATTTTATTTTTAATAATAAGTAGTACTGCATTCACAGATTTTTTTTAAATCGTTGCCTCAGCCTGGAATCGAACCCACCAAATGTGGAAAAAACCACATGTATTCTATGATAACGGTCGAAAGGATTATATTTTCCTAAATAACATAGCATCTTAAATGAAAGGAAGATCATGATATCTGACATTTTATTTAAAATTTTGGTCAGGGAAATTCATCGTTAAACATTTACCTATATCTACAGTATA
Source organism: Tachystola acroxantha (assembly GCA_963506565.1). NCBI lineage: Eukaryota > Metazoa > Arthropoda > Insecta > Lepidoptera > Oecophoridae > Tachystola > Tachystola acroxantha. Next base: position 5,165,833 of record OY735894.1, on the reverse strand, counting down.
TTGGTCCTAATCCCATCCAAACAAAGCAGTCATATTCATATTTTATTACTACGACAACATTGGCGATGACATGGCAAGATACGACACGATGATTGAAAACATACGGATCGAGATATCGAAAGCTGAATTTTCTGTTACATTACAACGGGCCATCTCCTGCATAACTCTTGCATTCGTCTTTAAATAGTAATGCTATTTGCTATTGTCAGAGCTCGTATTGCTTCCTTCTGGCGCAGACTGCGTAGCTCTGACAATAGCATACTGATGATGGTGAGTGATGACCTCTCCAGCCCAATATTTCGCCATTGGCTGTCTGTGCACCGGAGCGAGAACCGAAAGTAGGTTAAGACTGACGTAAGGACCATTAGGTCCAAATATAAGCTTTATTTTATTTATTTTGTATTTTTTATGGGTCTTTATGACTGCAATAAAGAATTATTATTATTATTGAAAATTATATTATATATTTTAAATGAACCAAAGTAGTTACGGGTGTTCGAGGAATTACGATCAGTCAGTGATCATATTTTTTATAAGCTAGGTGCTTATAGGAAGAACGAACGCGCCGCGTAATTTTTAGTTGTAAAAATATTGTATTGCAAACTAGAAAGACAAAAATTCGAGTCCAAGTATCGATCACAAATATTATACCTAGAGTCTAAAAAAGTTGTACCATACGTACGACAAGCACCGTCCCGACTGGGAATCGAACTCAGAACCTATGAAGCACATAGAGGCGCACACTACTGTTCGTCTAAGAAACTTATAGTACCGAATATCATCCCTTGTATCCGTTCACAAGTGATCTAGATATCAGTAATCGCCTTCCTCCGTCAATGCGTCTAATTGACCGGCTAATTTATGCAGCGAGCCTCTCTGACTAATGATGCTATTTCACGACGTACGTGCTTGCGGTAAACCGACTGGACTGCCAAGGACATTGTTGCTAGACCCTTGGGGTATACAATAGACAGACACATCTATACCGAAGCCCAAATCAAGTGTCTTATTTTGTAAACAAGTATGATCGTCTAATTACTTACCTGTTCCGATGTTACGTCAGAACAGATTGAGATATACATTGGTGTGGTGTACACTGCACTATATGCTACTTATATACCGGAACCCAAATCAAGTGTGTTATTTTGTAAACAAGTATGATCGTCTAATTACCTGCTCCTGATGTAACACTGAAGCAACTGATTGATTGAGCCTGTTCATCATTGTGAAAATAAAGTGATCCGATCTAATAATGTGAAAATAACTGTACAATAATCACTTAAAATGTTAGGAGTTGTTGTTTACAAAATAAGACACTTGATTTAGGCTTCCTTGTACTATTATTTCTTCTATGCTTCGGTATCTATGTGCTCTATTATATTATGGACATATTGTGGTGTATTCCCCGACGAGATGGAGGGATGACCTGCGTAAGGTGACTGGCAGAGACTTGATGCATACTTAGGGTCGAATTAAGTGGCGTGTTTTCTTGAGAGGCCTATGTCCAGCAGTGGACTGATACGGGCTAATGATGATTGTTGAATATTGACAAGTATAGACTGTGTGTGGACCATGGCAAATAGTTTGCGGCTGACTGTCGGCTAGCTGCGTTGCGTAGTATGGTCAGTTTGCTTGCGTAACGCGCAATGAATAGCGAGAAGGCTATGCTTTGCTCAAGAACTGCTACGGGAAGTATTAGGTAATGTTAAAAATAATACTAAATGTATTGTATGGAAGTCATTAATATATAAACATTAATTGCATTTGGTTAGTGTTTAACAAAATAATTTAACAAATCAAAAACACAATAAGTATATAGGGTGTCCCAATATGGTTGATATTTTCTCAAGAACTACTTGACCGATTTTAATAATTATTTTACAGTTACATAGTTTTAATTTTTATCTATCAAACAGTGAAATAATTTTTACAATCGGTCAAGTAGTTTTTGAGAAAATCTCAACCTTAAAAACTCTCCTGTACACCTTTCTTTGGCTTCGACCGTACTACGTACTCAATTTTAATTTTAAATCGGGTGGTGGAAAATAGCCGCAAAGGCACCTTTAAGTATAAATGAGACAGTAACTAACAGTTTAAAACAAAATTATGTTTCTTTTCGAAATGAAATTGCATTTCCAAAAACAATGCGACTGAAAAATTCAAAGTAACGGCCGTACTCAGGAAACACAAGCGCTATTATTTTGGAATTTCAGCCACAAAAGCGCTGCAAACTCGCAACATTCTCGGTGAATCACGGCTGTTTTTATTTACCGCTTCCTTTCAGCGCTGTAACTGCTAAGAGGTCGTACTCAATTCGTGAACGTTTGCGATTGGTCACACATAAATAATACCATGGAGTGCTGAATTACAAGGAAATGCCGCACGAGATTATTTCCACTAATAAAAACACAATTCATAAAACCGTGTCACATAGTAGCAGGGTGAGGGGAGTGATGAAATCGCTCCCACCATCTCTTTCCTCATACCACCACCACACCTTCTATTGTCTTCATTACACCGTGGATCTTTTCTTTCGTTGAAATTCATATTCATTCATTCATCGTTTATCGCAAGGCACATTATCATTTCGCACGTCAACATTTTTTAGCATTTATATTTAATGTGCAATGCTGTAATTCTTCACTACAATGTTAATACCCAAAGCAAGGATTTAGTGCTTGATATCGCACTTTGGTATCGGAGGTCGAGATCCATTCAGCGAGTTGAGCTAGTAATAATAAATTCATTTACGAAAATGGTCTTCGATGCAGCAATAGATATCATAAGCCATTTGCGTTGATTAATAATTTTCACAGACGAAACGGAATTTAGCACGAATCGGGAACAACCTTTGCTAAGTACGAATGCTAAGTTTCTTTGAATAGTTTTGAAAACAATCCACTGTGAAGATAAGAGAGAGCCGGGTAAAGTGTGTTGGACAGTTTTTGAGACCAAGTCTGAAACTTCGGGTGGAGGTACTTATGCCACATCTGGGATTAAAGAATCGTCGAAACAAGGTATTAGGCCAGTCATTCTGGCGAGCGTTTGTATGGAGACCCCAACAATAACTCCTCTATCGATGAAACTTTTTTGTATACTTAATAGCATATTTATAAGAACATTTGTCAGAGAATCCAATAATATTTCGAGGCGGAAGTTACTTATTTTAATTGAAATTCAACATTATACCGTATCTTTTTCTGGAACAATGTTATGGTCATAATTCTTTTTCTATAAATTGTATTTTATTAGTGTGCTTCTGTACATTCATAAGTAAAACTACTTTTTAATTCGAAAGTGTAGGTATTTTAATAAAATGTCTTTTTTGGCCGTAGTTTCCATAGGATAATTGCTCCGCCGGGTTTCTGTTTTTAATATGCCTTCAAATTATTATTTCTAGTATAAGTACGAAAATCCAACAAAAAAATCCAAATGAAACAATTCATTATACATAATTTGTCTTTTAACTATCTCTGGAAAATTACTCTATCAGATATTTTTTACAATTGTAATGAGATACCCACAAATAACCTGATTTCAAAAGAAACCAACAAAATATCCAGGCGGAACACCATTATTTCGAAATACCTATCAAGCGCAGGCCAGCCCGGGGCCCGAGGCGGGCGAGGGGCGTCGAAAACCGGTCGAGCGGCGGGCGAGTTTCTTCAAGTAGGTTAATAGGTACAGCCAACAGAAGATCAACACTTTGGACTAAGTACCGTTCTTATTATCTGCGTCGTAAGAGTTGAAATCGTGCGAATGCGAGCGAGTATTACCATTGATCTGCTGTTGTCCGTACTATACGTATGTATGTATGTATGTAGGAGGTTGATCTAAACATCGCAATTTAATTATTATTATCGTCATCGTTTCGAAACATACGAACGCAGTAAATGTAATATGCGTATTGCCTTGTATAAGTTGAGTATATAGTGTGTGTTTTCTTCGCGACACGGGGTCTAGGATAAACTAACCCAGAGATTCCTTTAGAGTGTCTTTAACTTAATTGGGCGCTTAGTGTTTTTTTATGTTACTTCCAGCTTTAAGAAACGCCCCTGTTGTGAATCTGTACTAGATTATTTGCAATTTTGTCGAAATCTAGTCGCGTTCATGTCCCACGCTGGTGCATGAGATAGTGTTTGATAATTTCGCCACGCCAAACAGCGGGCGTATTGGTCGAGTGGCTGGAGCGGTCGCCTCCCGTGCACGCGGTTCCGGGTTCGATTCTTAGCTAAATATATGTTTTTTGTTTTGTTTCGTGTTTTATTTTGTATTTTATTTTAATTGTGTTTCGAATTTGGTTAGTATTTTATCAAACATTTTGTTGTAATTATCTTTGAATTTTATTTGAGCATAAACTCTGAACTCGAATACCGAAGTAGGTGTATTAGGAGAGCTGGGAATCTGTCTGTACTAGATTACTTGCAATTTTGTCGAAATCTAGACGGAGCGGTCCGTTCATGTCTCACGCTGGTGCATGAGATATGCTTGGTAATTTCGCCGGGCTAAACAGCGAACGAATCGGTCTAGTGGCTGGAGCGGTCGCCTCCCGTGCACGCGGTTCCGGGTTCGATCCTTAGCTAAATATATTTTTTTTATTGTTTTTTTATTTATTTTTTGTTTTGTATTTTGTTTCGTGTTTTTTTTTGTATTTTTAACCGACTTCCAAAAAAAGGAGGAGGTTATCAATTCGTGGAATTGAAAAAATAATTGTGTTTGGAATTTGGTTAGTATATTAGGCAGATCACCCTCACTTGTAGATTTTTGTGGTTGCAGTTGCGATTACATATTATTAGTAGGTGAATATCTCACGCTCATCGTACAAGTGTAGAATTTAAATTTGCTTAGCTGTAGTCGTCAGTATGACGTAAGTAATAAGACCTATGCCGCACGCAAATATACCCGTAGTCGATGTGCGAGCGAGTTGAAAAATAACAAGCTGTCTTTGTTACTCGAGGGGGTGAGGGGGGTCCGATCGCATGTAGCACGGCGCACCGTTCCGCTGAATCACTTATTGACTGGTAATCTATTTTGATTCTTATAATATCACAATACAGTAGGGTTTTATATAACAGATAATTATAATTTTATGAAATAATTTGATACACGCACACCAAACGAGATCCCACGGCGAAAAAAAAGTGTTTTGCCATTGTCCGTACTAACCTTGACATATGTTGTCGTACTTATGCGTTGATGATACGGGCTAGATTACGTTTTGTGTTTGTTGGCGTAGGTACTATCGTCTCGGTCGAGCTTACTTAAACATTCCACGTAGTAGGTACCTAGTAAGTACACATAAAAACACATCAAGTTGTAACACTTTGGGCCGCTCCAATCTATATATCTATCTGCGTCGTTAGAGTTGAAATCGTACTGAAAGTGTTACTATTGATCTGCTTTTGTCCGTACTTACCTTGACTTGACATGTTGCGCTTATGCGCCGATGATACGGGCTAGATTACAATGGTTTTGTGTATGTTGGCGTAGGTACTGTTGTGTCGGTCGAGCTTACTTAAAACATTCCAAAATCAGATCAAGTGTAACACTTTGAACCGTTCTTATTATCTGCGTCGTAAGAGTTGAAATCGTACTGCAAGTGTTACCATTTGTTTTGCTATGTCCGTACTAACCTTGAAATGTTGTCGTACTTATGCGCCGATGATACGGGCTAGATTAGAATGGTTTTGTGCATGTTGGCGTAGGTCGGTCGAGCTTTCACCACTCGGTAACGAGTTAACCTAAAATAAACCTTATTCGTATAACTGTAGGTAGAGTACAGAATCCTATCTCCAAAATATTTGTTCAACTTTCAGTCGACGTTACCGATGCGATAGATATTTTCTACTTGTATAGGAATAAGGTTTATTATAAATTGACTTTGAGTTTGAAGAACAGTTCGACTAAGATCATAAGTATGTTCATAATGATAAGAAAAATCGAACTTAGCATTTTTCTCAACTCTAATTTTTCGTCGATTTCTAGAAAACGCTTGTCCGCATGGATCTTTACTGGACTTTAGTAAAGAGTTAATCTACAATTAACCTTATTTGTATATGAGTAGACAACAGAATCCCATCTCCAAATATCTCCTCCGCTCCGTCCAATTTCTCGTCCGCGTTCCCGCTGTTCTGTACGTGTAATAGGAATAAGGTTGTTAATCGGCCGCAGTAGCGATCCGCGCGCAGTGGCGCATTCACCGCCGCGTTGATTAGAAATATTTGAATACAACTCTATTTGATATTTTGTGCTTCGCCTGCATTTTTTATTGGAAAACTTGAAAAGCAGTTTTAATAAGATAGTCTGTTCATAATGACAAGAAAAATCGGGCTGAGCATTTTTGGAAACCCCCATTTTTCGTCAATTTCTGGATAACGCTTTTCGGTCTGGATTTTTTATTGGATATTCATAACTACTTTCGAAAGTAATATTTTAAATACATAATTAAATAGAAATTGGAGTGAGTAATTATCCCTTGGAAATTACGGCAAAAAAACACATTTTATTAAAATATATATATTTCCATATGGAAATATGGTTGGATATTCTGTCGACACATGCCTATAGGTAACTAGAACTTGTAAAAAAAGAATTTTGGATAGAGCAATTTTCCTGTAATTGATACCACGTAATTTAAGTTTGACCTTGAAAATACCTAACTTCCGTTTCTACAAATTATTGGATTCTATGTCAATTTCAATCTACATATGGTACTCTATCACTGTGCCAAATTTCATAGATAGATGAGTTACTGCTAGGGTCAACTCCTTTAATGACTGGCCTATATACCTAATTCAAAATCATTAATGAACAAAAGTAATGTTCATTTATGATTTTGCGGATAGCGGATGGATATATTTAGGTGACGTTCGACGTTGAAATGATGGGTCCATGAGGCCCAGAAGCCCATAAATATTTATAATAATATTTTTTATTTTGAAACAGTTGTACTGTTTTAACTTAAACCTATAAACAATGATCACTTATATTTTAAGGAGTGTAACTAACTAGGATTCCCTGTGTCGTGGGGACTAGCGTCTTCCCAACAGGTGCTTATGATTTATAGACTCGACGGCGCATCAACGGTGACTCTTTGAGTTTCAGTGATTACTGACCAACAGAAAACGGTTCAGAGTCCAATTATACATATAAAGACATTTCAGGCAGTCCCATCGATGATTCTGGTGACCAGAGGGCTGGCAGCTACTTTGGCCAGCGCATTAGCCTAGCGATACAAAGAGGAATATTTCTGGTCTAGCTTTTATACCACATCTACTTATTTTTCTTAGCTATGTATAGTTTATAAAATAAGTTTGAGTGCTATAATTCTGTTATAAGCTAAAAACTTAAAGTTACGTAGTTTCTTTTGTCATTTTCTGTAAGCTTCAAATAAGCGGTTTTCTGACATCTAATTTTAATTTTAGTTGGTGAAGACTGGAGTTTATTAAATAAATGAGAAATCTAGCAATTTACTGTTATAAGGCTATATATATGATGTCTTGCAAATCAAATAAAAAATTGTGACTTTTGTTTATTCACAAAAACAAACTATTGTATATTTACTTTAAAGAAATTTAAAAAAGGGACAAAGTGACATTATTACAAGGCGTTTGACATTAGTTTGACAGCTCCGCGGCGTTGTGGCGATCGCTAACGCGACTCGTGCTAGCCCCGCTGATAGTTCAACCGATCACATACCGACCGATTGTACATATAGTTTTTAGTTCAGTTTTTTAGGTTAATATTATAATTTCAACAGAGATTGCGGTTGGTCCTTGCCTGCTACGTGGAAGCCCGTACTCAGGGCCGTATCCGATGTTAGGAGTGTGAGTGAATGCGGAGTAGACGCAGTGAGTACATACTGCGTGACGGGACCTAACGTGAGTGGCGGTAACTCCCCGACAAGTGAGATCGATCAACGAATCCAGCTACAGCCATCGAACGCACCGTCGTCGTCGGCGGGACAAGTTATCTCGGAGCGCGAACAGAGGGCGCTCATCCGCAGTGCCCGCAGTGCGCGAAGAAACGTCAACGGCGACGCGGGCGTGGCGCGCTCACCTTGAAAAAGACCGTCGAAATCGGTCGAAACTGTCGGTCTAATTGCCGACTTTAACAATATAAGTGAGTGATATCCGTTTATATATAATAATTAATATTATAATAGTTAAGTATTTTTGTTGTTTTATGAATAAATACTTGAACCAATAAAATAAGTAGGCGACGATGACCGTGGTATGTTAGCTTGTTTACCGTTGCCTATTATAGAGCAAAATCCAAAAAGAAAATAATGTTCATTTCGTTTTTAAACCCCCACAAAGAACTATAAATTAGAATTAAATTAAATTTAAAGCTGGGTCTAAGAGGAATGCACACAGGATTTAGTACATAATCCAAATTAATTCCGTCGACACTTTTTTCCTTTTCCACGACGCTTTTATAAAGGTTAAATAAGGGTTCTTTACTTAACTCACATTTATATGAGAATTAGAAAAATTATAACCTAAAAGTTATATAATTTTCGGTTCTATCTTATAAACTAAATACCAATTAGAATTCGATATTAGAGCTATTGTAAACTTAAATAAAAATGTAGCAATCAATGACTAATCGGGACACATGACGTCAGACATGGCGAAACGTATAACATAAGGCTGTGTGTGTGTCAGGTTCGATTCTCACCGATGGCAGTTTTTCTCTGATTCATAATTTCACCATCATCATAAACTCACGTATCATACTACTCTCGCTTCATCTACATTTATCAATCTCAATCAATAATAAATGTTTAACACGGTAATTCCCGTTTTATCTAATTAATATTTATCAATCTCTTCATACACGCTCGTCGCTTTATTGTAGACCGCATTTGACCCCTTTTTAAAACATCGACAATCTGGTCGACGTACGTCCTCCTCGGTCTCCTTCCACCAACGTCCGCTCTATCCTTTCGTGACTCTTCATTCATTCGATAATAATTTCAAGTATGATGAAAAATCCACAATATATTACACTTTTTCATCAACACGTACAGTGAAACACTCGGGTCTGTTAAACTATTAATTTACATAAAAAATCCAAGAGAAAACTGTAAATAAAAGTTTGCATTTAAAATTTAAACAAATCGCTTTTTTCTTTTCTCCAAAGCAAAGTGTTTTGTTCCTTTCTGGTAGGGTTCCGTTTTATTTAATTTAGGTAATAACGTACCCTATTTTTTCTTCCTATCTTTTCTTATAGATATTCACAGGTATAGATGATATAGATAGATTCACGCACATAATGTTACCAATAAAATTTTCATTTTCATTTCATTTTCATAGACAAATTGAAATGTCTTTTTTAAATTAAAGAAAATAAATTAATTGTCAAACGTGAAATAATATTCATAATTCGCTGAAAAAAGGCATTCACAAATTTTAATAAGCCCATAGGAAGATAAAATTGCGTCTAATGAAATGTGCTTAACGAAAAAAAAAATTCTTTCCATTATATTGCCTTTAAAGAAAATTAGTGCCACTTGGCTTTCGTTTCGTTAAGGAGTTGTTAGCATATGAGGTGGCAGTTAAGCAATGTTTTACGTATGTACCTTACGTATGTACGATTGGATTATTAAAAATACACTTACGCTATTAATTATAAAACTAAAATATTATCATCATCAGCCCGTATCAGTCCACGGCTGGACATAGGCCTCTCGCAAAGCACGCCACTCAACGCGATTCTCGGCCTTTTGTATCCAGTCTCTGCCAGCCATTTTGCGATGGTCATCCCTCCATCTGGTCGGAGGGCGTCCCACGCTACGTTTACCCGGTCGTGGCCTTCATTCGAGAACTCGTATATCCCATCGGTTATCGGTTCTACGACGGATGTGACCAGCCCACTGCCACTTCAGTTTGCTAATTCTATAAGCAACTAAAATATCGATATCAAATATCGATATCAAATATCGATTACTCCAGTTTTCCTATGCGGAACCACAGTGTACGCCTTAGCTGTTTTTAAATGAGTGAAAATGCCAACTTGCGACTATTTCCACGAGGAACATTATGTAAATTCACAGACAGACTGAAAAAGTATGACTGAGGGATTTGCTGAAAAATAATTTCGTTATGCTAATGATATACTTGTGCGGTTTTGGATTAAAATATGTTTGCCAACATGTCTTCGCGATGTTATCCTTTCCAAATCCAAATTTAAAAAATCTACTAGTAAATCTATTCTACAAATTGAGATTGATGAATTTGGAGGAAGCGACAGTTGTGTGCCAGGCTCGCAGCAGTCTCTACCTATCGACGACGACCCAGAACCTGGGAGTACAGAGGTAAAGGCAGCAAATACAGACGCTATATTTTGTAATTTGACCGTATTATTATTAATAATAATACCTATTAGAACATGATGAAAAAATTCTTGCCGTGGGAAGGACTTGAACCTGCGACCTTGTCATTCCGTGACACGCTCTTCAAGGTCACAGGTTCAAGTCCTGCCCACGGCAATAATTTTTTCATCATGTTCTAATTTATTCACCGAGCATGGATAATGCGTAATTCAAATTCTGAATAATAATATATGTAAGCATGAACGGTTTAATAGCGAAGAGTCTCGACCAACACCTTAAGAGACTTTTGCTAGACAGTTGGGTCAAGAGCCGGATGCAGAAGGCAGTGCTGCTGGATACGGCACGCATTGTGAGGAGGTTCCTCACTCTAGGATCCTACCCTCCGGCAGCTTAGATGCGCATGCATCCCGCTGCAGGTGAGTGGCTTTTTTTTTTTCTATTTGTTTGTTTTTATTGAAATGTATAAATATATTGAATAAGAGAAATAAAGGAATAATAATATTGCTGGACCTATTGATAACTACCTCAAATATTAGTCATTAAACTAACTTTCAGTAATAGTCTAATGACTAATATTATAAATAAATAAAAAAGCCTTTATTGACTCTACATTACTACATATTATAAGTTGTCATATTATTTAATCTTACATTTTATAATAATTGTCCACTTCGTGTTCTTAAGATAAAATTGATAAAAATAAAAATTATTTGATAATTCTTGTTGTCATACATAATAAATTTCCTTTAAATAGCGATAGTCACGATAAAATAATAAATAAAGAACTGCAATAATTGTAAAATAATATAAAATTTAAATATTGGTAGTATAACGAGAGTCCCCGATTGCCGGGTATAGGCCTCCTCCAAGTCTAATATTGCTAAAATTTAAATGATAGAAAGCAAAAGTTTGCACCTGGTCTATAAAAATCATCACATCACCGCACCGATAAATCGCGTAAAAAACGTATTTTCCTTCCCAGGCTAAAGTTTGTCTTGTCTATCGACATGAATTGACAGGTGACCGGAATGAGGAAATCTACTCAAGGGAACCCCTACAGTGCCGGAACTAGGCACTGAGGATGTGGCGCAAACTCTGAGTTTGCTAAGAGGCGCAAATTGTACGTTATAAAAAATGTACTAGGTAATTGAAAGTATCTGTATCTGCGAAATAAATGAATTATTATTACTAACTAGGTCGCAGTATTACTAACTGCTCTCTCTTTCGCGGGTTTGCTGGTAGAAATCTCTTTTGAGATAAGCTCGCCCTTTGTACCAATTTGTTTCTTCTGGATGTTATTTATGTATTTGTCTGACTTGTGCAATAAAGTGTTAAAACAAAACAAACAAACAAGCAGTCACGAGAGATATCTGATACTATACTGTGTCTGCTGATTTACGTTTACTTACGTTGAAAATAGGTAATGTCCGACCTTATGAAACAGATATTCATAAGATATTCATAATCTAGCAAAGGCAACAGTCGAGGCCAATACACATTAAGTTGCAATTTGACTGTCATTGTTCTTTTGATTCAACGAAAATTCGGGTTGGCGTAGTTTCCAAGACACTCTAACTCCGGCACTGAGCTTCTTCTGGCACAATAAACGTGAAAGCTCGGATAAACCACATAAAAGCTTTCCCTGTTCGTTCTTTTTACGGGGAATTTAATTAGGGTGAAAGAGAGGGCAAAATAGACCCTTGATACCACTTGAGGTGGAAATCCAACCAAGTATAGGCCCTTGAGTTTATTTATTGAGTTTATTTAGGATTACCGCTATTAAATTGCACCATTAATACTAATTAAGTTGTCGTTAACGTTTAATTTAATAGGGTGACACGAAAATGAAATATTTTCATTAATTAATATTACAAATTAAGACAGGTTGACTGTAACAAAATTGGAATCAGATAAAATTGGAATCCGCCGAAAAAATTGTTAATTAAAATAACATAAGGTTTCTCAATACTTTAAACCTTTTGCACTGAAATTTTATCCTGGAACCATAAATACTTACCTGAATAAACAATTATATTATTATTATCTCAATTCAATTCAAATACACTTTATTGTACATAAAAGACACAAACAATTACAATACAGAAATACAAAACAATATGTACAATTTTGGTGGCCTTATCGCTAAAAGCGATTTCTTCCAGGCAACCAACTGTTGATGTAATTTAAAAATAGTAAAGTGAAAGAGGTAGAGGTAGAAATACAAGAAGAATAAAATGAAAAATAATTGAAAATCAAATGGTATTTATAAAGTTTATCTCTTTATTCTTATTATTATTATTATAAATCAGTCCCGACAATACGTCTCATATCTATACCAAGGCCTGTTTTGACCATGGTCCCTGTGATGGTCCCTGGAAATTACCATGGGTTACTTAAACTACGCTTGTTTAATACTCAATACAGGTATACGATTGCTTTATAACATTCAAGTAAGATTTCCAAATTAAAGTTCCCGACTATAACGCAAAACCGTCCCATTTTTAAATGTAACTGCTCCCTGTCTCCGTAATTTAGACGTGATGAAGTTTCGCAAAACTTTAAAGAGACACTTTGCCATAACGAGTTCTGTGACAACTTTGCCCGAGTCGACAACTTTGCCCGAGTCGACAACTTCGCCCAAATCCACCCATGCGTAAGTTCACGCGGTGAAATTTTTGGCAAAACAGGGGCCTTGACATAAAATATTCGCGACATCTTACGTGGAACTTTATACTTCGACTCGATGTCTGGAATAAATCACTTCTGTTTCTCACGCCAGAACAGACTGCGGCGAATATCACTGCCTTTTGGGGTTTGCTTTTATTGGAAGGAACTGGGGTTGTCTGCGTGTCACGATAAACTTAGATCAATCTAACTAATGGTTGTCTGGAAGATATCGCTTTAAGCGTTATGACCGCTAATTGTGATACTAATTGCCTATTCCTTTCGGGGATATTTTTTCAATAAATAATATGGAACATGGAACCCTGCCGTATGGGGGCGACGTAGGCGATATGCTTATTTAATGTTTGTATATTTTAGTTATTTCATTTTATAATTATATATAATATAGTCATCTTGTAACTTCAATAAGTTGTAACTTTCAATTTATAACCTATAACTTTATAGGTAACTTTCTTGTGAAAGCATATCTTGCTCATATAACTAATAAATAAAAATATAATGTATTCACAAATAATATTTATCTCATCTTATATCAACATATACCTACCTAAAAGGTATAATATCTCATCTTATATCAATATATAAAAGGTGTGATTCCGTCGTGGCGAAATCTAATTCTCAATCGAAACGCAATTATAACGGTCACACATATGCCACATCGCATAATGATTGAGTGGCACGCCTAAGCGACTATTCAATTTAACTTGCCACACTCCGTAATCGTCAGAATACACTTGTACTGACTTGTAGTTACCGAATTATTTAAATGGGTCCCTGATATTACCCAGTAGAAACAATCTAGCATCGGTATTTTAACTTCTATAACAAAAAGTAATAACAATTTACAAAACTAAGTTTTAAACCTGTGGGAACCATTTTGACACTCATTGCTTGCTATCATTGCTTTGCAGTTATAATGAGGATTAAAATGTCAGAACAGTGGACGTCCGAATGCGGCGGGGTCTCGCCTGGGGACTGCAACTGGGAAAACACGGCTAAATAGAGGTTACTTCAATGACCCCGTGACGAGACCGGACGCGGATAACCGAACATCTGGGTCAATTTTGTACTGAAAGAAAGATACGTGCAATTTTGGTACAATTAGACAAGGGAACACTTCTACAAATAATAATATGGGGGCTGCAACTGGGAAAGTATGGCTACTGCAATGCCTGGATGCGGATCTGAACATCTGGGTCAAATTTAGCATATTAGATTCCTATTGTAAATTAACTGTATTGGAAGAATTTATAGCAAAAAATATATGAATCTTTAATTTCAGTGAATTAATTACCTACCATATATCATATCATGGTAACTTATGACTTAGGTCATTTAAAAATCATACAATACCTTAATTTGGGCACTTGGAATGGAATGAATGAATCATGGAATAGTGTCAAGAAAGGGCCAATTGTTACCGAAAGAAATTGACGAATATGGACGAAGCAAAGGTCTGAATGATCACAGCAGATAAAAGTCAGTCAGTCTACAGGATAAATGCGTGGGTGATGTTTCCTACATTTAGCACAAGTTCATAAAACTACCAGTAACTTTCCAATTCCGCCAACAGCAACTTCGTTTGAGCGCCGAAAATATTCCAATAACACAGATAGAACTTAAACTTTGCGCCTTAATCCTTCCAATCGGACGGGCGGGCGAAGTTGGGCGCGGCCAGTTTTGGAAATTTACGATTAGGCGGGCCGTGGAGCCGATAACTTGAGAAATTCGGATACAAAGGTAGGTTCCCCTACAGAGGTGAGTACATAGATTAGGGAATTAGGACGTGTTTACATTACAAACAGCTCAGGTGAAGTTCACGTAGTATTCTGCGCTTTAAATGAGTTGACAGGTATTAGGACAGCGGGGCTAACACGAGTCGCGTCAGCGATCGACGCAACGCCGCGGAGCTGTCAAACTAATGTCAAACGCCTTGTAATAATGTCACTTTGTCAGCTCCGCGGCTTTGCTTCCATCGCTAACGCTGACTCGTGCTACAGGGGCACCGGTGTTCTATTTTTGACATCAACTTCAATGAAACTTTAATTATTGCAGGGTCAATATCGAAACTATAACAAGCTTTTATAACAAGTTGCCAGAAAGTGCCACGACGTTGATAGAGAGGAAATTTAATTTTTTTATTAAAGGAACACCGCTGAGAGTTTTTATGCCACTTTTTGGGTTATTGCCGTGGCCCTCGGCTGTTCACCTCGGTTTCTCCTCAGCGTTGGCACATTTTCCTTGCAAAGTGGTGTAAATATAAATTCAAAAAATATGATGACGTGCAAGAATGTACACAACGTGCTTACTTGCAATACAGAAATTTGACTTTGACTAATAATAGTGTCCTATAACAATAGGTGCAAGTTGTTAGTTGAATTTTGGTGCTTCTCTAGAGGTCAGTAGCGGTGGGCGGTCAGAGTGGGGGGAATCTGGCCATCTCCTTGTCGGATCAATTCGGCGCCCCCAGCAATACAGAAGGTACGGAGTGGTTCTGTCCAGCCAGCCAGGCGCTTCGTGAAGCCTGAGGGAATGAAGTGCGTTTACCGGTACTACTTGATAACTTCACAATGCGCGGGAGATAGGTTTGGGTACAAGTCCGTCATACGCCGTCAGACCTCTTTATTGCAAGTAAGGACGTTGTGTACATTTTTGGCACGTCAACATTTTTCTTTGAATTTACATTTACACCACATGAGGACATAATCCGTGCTACCTCCGAGGCCGCGCCTATGCATAACGCATTTCATAATGCAAATAACACTATGCATAATGGATAACAATTACTTCCTTAATTTTTATATTTATATTTTGTATTATTTAATATGACTGACTGACAAAATTGGATTTTAATTGCTTAAGTATCTAATGTTGCGGTTTATGTAAGCATTTCCTGTACTATCTAACAACTATGTTACCACATAAAGCAATGAATAAATGAATTTCTCTCGATAGAAGACATAAAAGCGACATAAGCCATCAAATCAGCCACAAATATTTAAACCATCATGTGAACTCACCTTACAAACCCCATGAAGCAATGCGTCCAAAAGTTTTTCAATAAGAGCCGACCAAAAGGTAAATAGTCTGGGAATTGTAACGAGTTCAATTCCTCGCCCTCTGGGGAAGATGTAATTATTTGTGTAAATGTGAAAACTTGGAACCGAAGAGTTAACCCTTGACGATTAGCGTTTGGGAAGTTCCCGGCGGTAATTGCTGCCGCTTTAAAATTCTTGATTGCGTTCTGCAACGAGAATGTTTAGCTTTGAAACATACACGAGACGTGACAATTGGAAAAGTTTCGTCATGTCAAACATTGTAGAGGTGTCTGCTAATTTCTGTGGTTATTGGTTTTCTTACGCGTTGAAAGTAGTAAGCTTGAGTAATATCATATGTGCGTAGGGGGCTCGTACCGTACACCCAGTTGCGAGTACACATTGACGATCGTACAAGTTAAGCAACGTTGGGCGAGGTCAGGACCTGGATGGGTGACCGCTAGTCACCGTGGACACTTTCATCTGAGCCCCTTCGTGCCTCGGAAAGCACGTTAAGCAGTTGGTCCCGATTGTTGTCGCTTTATAGCAGTCGATAGGCCACGACAAAGGCCTACGGGCGGCCTGAATTCCTTTGACAAATACCTACTACCAACTTGATAGCTCCAATCGGCTAGATTTCATTTTTGTTATCAGGCCCCTATTCTGCTAAGATATTTGAACCGAGCAAAGTCCAACATTTACGTAACCAGTATTTATAAGCTACAATGATGAAGTTTACTGAGGCCGGACCAACTTATACTGGTTACTTATAATCGTTCGATCCAAATATTTTAGGGGAATTGGGAAGCAGAATATCGATCTGCCCCTGTAGCACGAGTCAGCGTTAGCGATCGACGCAACGCCGCGGTGCTGTCAAAGTGACATATTACAAGGCGTTTGACATTGGTTTGACAGCTCCGCGGCGTTGCGTCGATCGCTAACGAGACTCATGCTAGCCCCGCAGCCCTTTTTTGTTGTTGTTGTTTGTTGAACAAAGAGGGCGCTATACCAACGTGATAGTATTTTTGCTATCACGCACGTCATTTAATAATATTATCATTTAATCGTTTGAGAACGGGAATAGCCCCACAGATATAGACGTATTGCCGTTACCGTAGTGCATTATTATATTATTCTAGTACTTAACGCAGATGGGAACTTTCATGATAGTTATATCATATAATTAACAATTAATAGCATTAAGTTTTTCGGTTTTAGTTACTCTTTTTTGTGGTCTTCGCGATTAGCGAGACTGTACGAGAGTAGGAAAGACCTGAAAAGCAGCGTGTCGCTGAGGCCTTTCCTATTCATCTGTAACAATAGGTACTACTATAACTAAGTTACTTTTAAGTTCTAAAATATGTACAACCAATGTTTCAGATGAATAAATGTCTCTTTTTTATTTTATTTTATTTATAAGATAAGATAAAGATAAATACACTTTATTGCACCATAATACAGTATTAATTACATAATTGAGAAGCATGTACAATTTTGGCGGTCTTATCGCTAAAAGCAAATAATAAATGTCTCTTTGTGATATTTGCGTATTTATCACTATGTACCTAGGGAAGAAACTAGTCTCCCATGACACATGGTATCCTAGTGTGGGGACTAGTGAATTTGTATCCAACGTACAATTAATAAATTTCATTTCAATTTCATTTCATTCATATTTTTACACTTCCATTCTTTTCTCTTTAATATTTATTACGTTTGACAGTTGTAGGTCTATGAATCTCGGCCTTAGTCACAAAATATCGTGACAAAGCAATTTCTAACATTACTTCCGCAAGGCATTTGATAGTTATTTTCACATCCCCAACTTATAAGAACACCGACATAATGTGAACACATAAACAGTTTAACGGAGCACACAGCTCAGTCTATAATGTGTCTCTCACGTGATACGGGACTATTTCGTTAAGGGCACACGTAAATGATTATGAGAATGGGGTCTACTAACGAGTTTTTCCCTTACCTTAACAAAATAATTGAATCTCGCACGAAAAAACAGCTAATATACGAAATGAGCGAAAATTTTGATGTGGATGCTCTTTGGCCGATGATTATAAACAGATTTGAGCACTTAAGATTGTCAAAATTCATAATTTGAATTACGCATTATCCATGCTCGGTGAATAAATTAGAACATGTGAAGGTCGCAGGTTCAAGTCTTGCACACGGCAAGAATTTTTTCATCACTTTCTAATTGTCAAAATTGTATGAAAACTGAGAGTAAGACCGAACTCAAAGTCCACCCTTACCCAAAATTATTTATAACTATCGGCATTTGAGTAAACAAGTAACAGAGAGACAATCTCAAAAAAAAACCTGTTTGAACGATGTGAGCGAACTCACTCACTTGACGAGACTTGGAGCAAAATTTACGTGTCATCTCTTTGCATTAATAGAGGTAACTCTATTGTTTAGAAACGATAACAGTGTGAGATATAGGTAGTCAATATTATTTCGGAATTTGGGTAAAAAGTAGAGAAACGAATCGTATAGATTTCCATACGAAGCAAAAGGCGTAAAAAAATAATATGTATGAAAATATTACCGTGAAAGTTGTGTTAAAGGTTAAAAATCGAGCACAGTCGATACCACTACTAATGTTGTTAGCCATATATATAGTTTAATCTCATTTCCCTTAAACCGTCTTTTTGACCCATTCTCACTTTTTTTTTTAAAGTTAACGGAAAGGGACCTCAAGCCTTCGCATTAAACCATGGTTAAGTTTAAATAACGTTTGTGGCTAACGGTGTTGTTGTAGTAAATTATCTCGCTACCGACTAGGTAATAACGTATACTAAAGGGTTCGTAATTGGTGCGATTTTTCCGCTACTGGCCGCTAAATACTATGTAGCTAAAGTTAAATTACGTACTCGTTAGCGATTAAACCTCGATCAACTCTTGGTAGTGGTAACATGAGTTCAGTAAAAGCTCTTGAGGTAACTAGGTCAATGGGGATGCTGGATCTGTATTTGTAGGTATTTTTCACTCCCTCTGATAAATTAAATTATGCTGAGGCACGCGTTGTAGATGATTTTTTTAAATAACTGCTAATATTTACAGGGGATGGTCATAGTAGGTCACGAAGCGTTTCATTTAGCTATTGATATTTTAATCAAGCCCCTCGGTGCCTAGGAAAGCCGGTTTCTTTCGCTCGGCACCAGTCGATAGGCTGTCAGACCTTGACCAATGACCACGACTATTGTCAGAGTTGTTCAAGCCGCCTGTAGACCGGCGGCTTGAACAACTCTGATAATAGTCGTGGTCATTATATACTATATTAGAGAAGAAGAACGTATGTACCCTGTCCGTTACATAAAGGAGCGTTCGAAACACCGATATTCATTATAGATTAAAGTTGCGTTCCATGAATCAACTTGTTTTCCAACTACACAGTGTAACCAGTATAACAGTGGCACAATGGACTGTTCAAAATGTAAATTAGCTAACCGAAAACAAAAGTTAGTATTTGCGGACCGTGCTGTGGCCACAGATAAATAGAGGCGCTAAGGTAGTTTGAATTGAAACCGAAGCCGAAGGTTCAGGTATGAAGGTAATAAAAATCAGTCGCCATGGGTTGATTATAAAAAAATATTTAAGATTTTTAGAAAAAGTATTCTTTGGATTATAAATAGGAAGACATTAATGGAAAACGTGAGTATTGTCTCAGAATGTATTGTCTAAAAAAGTACTAGTTCATTTTATAATAGCCAAAGAGCATTCGAGCCGGTTAGCTGAGACATAGTTATTACGGCAAGTATTTCTTTATACGTTTAGATAAAGTTGTATTCCAATTATCCGAAAAATATACTGATTATTATGATGATAAGGTAAAAAATATTAAATTGTACTTGCTTCTCAATAATGTAATTAATACTGTATTATGGTGCAATAAAGTGTATTTATCTTATCTTAAATATGGGCAAGTCTCTTGAATGTGTGATGTGATCAAGATCTTAGTTAAAATTGTACTAAATCGTCTTGTTGAGATGGTCTGAGAAAAATGTAATTAAAATATAGTCGTGCGTACCTACGTATAAAAAGACCTCGGGAAACCGTTTAAAAGTAACAGAAAATATCATGAGAAACGTTTCATTAATAAAATTGGTTCCAAAAATCGAATATTTCACTATTTTGGCCGAAACCGAATGTCGTTTCCAGACTCTACCCATAACACGCGGGTTTCCAATTAATAACCGCGACGCGATTGTAATTTCAGGCGCGATTTACACACAGTATTGCACCTTTCATAGCGTATTATCGTCGATTTAATTACACATTAATAAAACGGGTCGTATGTTGTGAAAGGATTTGAGAAAAGCTGGCAAATTCAATTTCATTAAGTCTGTAAGTAATTTCGCATCATATCAAAAAAGACATTGCCACATTTCAATGGATCTTTGCCCCACCTACAAAACTACGTGACCATTTAAGCTAATGATAGGTACTCATTTTGTTGGGGACTTATTACAGGTTTCATATTGCATAATCGTAATCAGTATCATTTTCTACTACTCTCGCAACTCCTATACAATAATAACAAAAACAATGAATAAATCGCTTCGATTTCTTACTATTTTCTGAATTCTTAATTAAGCCGTTTTTTTCGAATCGCAACTTGTACAAAACTTTATTTTAAACCACAAATTTTAATAAAAAATGGAGATATTTTTACATTTATTCGTTATCTTGTACAACGTACGGTTGATGGTGGGGCAGAATCTGGCATTGTTATTTAACACTTGGGGACTCGCGTCTCAATTTGTAACACAAATACTCGCTACCGGGTGCGCTGGACCCAGTATAATATCATTATTTATTCCAAAACTGATCCATGAAAGTGAATGTTTACTTTTTTATAGGGATAATATATAAATAAAGAAAGACAATATTCAATCAAATACTATTATTAATTGTTTGTACTTAATCAAAAATCACAACAAAAATAAAAAAGAATTTTACCATATTTTTATGACATGATTAAGACTAGTTGTTAAAACTTCTGTAATTAGTTATTTTAAACAAAATTCTTTATATTTTCTTACACTATTATAATATACCTATTAAGACGAAATTACAAGGAGAGATGAATCATTGCAGAAAAAAACAAGAACCACTTTGAAATTTACCAAAATTAAATATCTTCTTTGGAACAAAATCACATGTCAACATAATTCATTAGTCTATTTTTACAATTAATTTGAACAATCGTGCTTCATGTGTTCTCCACAAATTGGTATATTGCATTTTATGCAAAAATAACTTTAGTTTTCCTATCTTTTTTCCAATTGCATAGGCCGCAACGCACTTTTCGTTCACTCATTGGTGGGGCCCACCCCCACCACTGAACAACTGTTTCGGCTTCTGGTATTATATTTCGGACACGATTTTTGATATGCTGTGGAATGTTTTTGATAGAAATTCTTTAGTGAAGGTGTGGTTGAATCAAAGAAATATCCAAGGTTTCTTCAATACTCCGTATGGTAGTTTTATCTTTACCGATGTAATAGCCATTTCGTAAAATCGACAATGGAACACAATCTAAATCCGAACGACGAAGATCAGGTGCTGGTCGGCGGATGCCCTGCCTTGGCTGTGAGGTTATTTCACGCTCAGATTGTATATTTACTTCGCCATCGTCGCCTTCTTGCTCAGAATCTGACTCATGCCCATTTATTTACCATTTATTTATTTATACTTATCTATTTCTTCATTGTGATATTTTTCTATTTCATCAGGTCTCAAGGGCCTATTGGTAGTCATTTTCTATGAAATACAGTAAAAAAAAGGATAATAAATAGTAATAACATGATGGAAAAAAACACATACAGATTTAGTCGCTACAGGGTCCAGCGGACCCATACACACCTTATACGTCCATAGTACTCACACGCAGCACGCTAACCGGCGACTAAGATGGCCATCTGCCGTGCTACACTATCGTTAAAAGGTACTAAGAGCGGCAATGTCGCAAACGTCAAAATTTAAAAGTTATTAAACAAAAAACGAAGGACTGGGTCCGTTAGACCCAGTAGCGAGTCCTCAAGTGTTAACTGTGAAATATTCATATTGAAATATTACCGAACACTTTTTACTTCGGGAAAATTTGGGTTACCGATGCTCTTAGCCTCACTTCAGATTAAAGTTTAAAAAAAATCAAATCAATCAAACTAGCTAGGGAGACAAATAGCAAAAACAGCAAAACACTAGTGCTGTTATTCATAAACCTAGTTAAACCTCACTTTCCTTAAATAGTGTTGCTATCCCTTTCACACTTTGTTAAAAAAGGTTAAGATAGAAAGGGACAAGAGGCCTAAACGGTGGCGTAACTTTAAGTCACGTTTATGAATATATAATATATATAGCTATATATTTTAACGGTTTTAGCTGCAGTTACACTTAACAACAGCTACCTAATCTTTTCTGTCCGTGTAATGTTATATAACAAAATGTACCAGTAAGCCCAATTAAACACAATAAAAAGTAAGTATTCTACTTATTATAATTAATAGGTTGGCGTAAGTATCTTAACATCACAAACAAATAAAAATAATTCGGTTAAGTTTACAAAGTAAAGTAAGTACAAGACTGATGCACATCACTAAACATAAAACTCAGTTACGAACTCAATTCCATTATTTTTCCATTTCATACGTATTAAGATACATTCTTATACAGAAGCCGATAACAAAAGCCGTAATTCCATGTGAGTGCGTGCGCTTACATTATTCTTAGTTGATACAAAGGTATATGATGTGGCTTGATATTGACAACTATTGTTAATTCTAGAATGCGCTCGCTAATATTAGTCGCCTCTAAGCGAGGCGTCACACTCGCTGTTACGCGACGTAACATATGAATAACAGTGACAGCGTTTAGGATTTAGATTCGACTTAGTGGCCGCTACAAAATTAGCTACATTATGTAGATTAATAAGTTATTATGAAATTGTAGCTGAAAATCTCCCAAATATATAAAAATAATACAACTGTAAGTGCCGATCACAAGCGAAACATCATCATACATAACGTCGTCATAGATCATTTGTAACTTTTATTCACGAACCTAAATGAGGGGTTTTCAAGTGACAGTTCTAGGATAAAAAGCTTTTTAAGTTTATAATAGATGGATGGAATTGCACCGAAATGCGATATCATCGTAAAAAAACACAGCACTATGAAAATATTCAGTGTCAGCTAAATAATTTATTATTGTTGGTTTGTTTGTGTAATTTGAACAATACAGTACAAATTAAT
Source organism: Tachystola acroxantha (assembly GCA_963506565.1). Taxonomy (NCBI): domain Eukaryota; kingdom Metazoa; phylum Arthropoda; class Insecta; order Lepidoptera; family Oecophoridae; genus Tachystola; species Tachystola acroxantha. Next base: position 5,142,506 of record OY735894.1, on the reverse strand, counting down.
ACTAGGTATGAAATACGAAACTCCCTCGATGTAAGGGAAGGTCTGTGCCCGAGCAGTGGGGCAATATAAATAGACTGATGATGATGATGATGATGAAATACGAAAAGCCTAAGTTTAATATTGACATCAGACCAGTCAGTGCCGGAGCTATCGGTACTTTCTTTCTTTTTTAAATGTAACGTTGTAAACCCCTCATTACTATAATTTTTTACAGTATTTATTTTCCATATCCAAAGGTTTGCGACTGCGTCATTGCTTTATTTATTTACTCAAAGTTTTACCGTTACATTTTACTTACAATATCATACAATATTACTGTACTCATATAAGGAAAGATTTCCATAAAATATGAATAAATTCTGTTTATGTGGGTCCTTCTGTCTGTACGTAACAAAATAACAGTTTATGTGGATTGGCATCGCTCCAGGATCTGTGCCTTGTATCAGAACATCGCACTGTCTAACCGGGTGGTGCAGGGCATAAGAAATTGCGTTTTATCTGTGATCGGCCCTGATCTATACGATTTTTCGGGGCTGGACTTGATAGTGGAGCAATCTCTCTCCAGCGTTTCAAATAAATTGAAAAAAAAAAAATATTATACCTAATGAACGGCAATTTTTTTGTAAGGATGGTAGTCACGGATGACGTGACTATCATCAATATTTCGGCATTCAGCGGCACTAATTTGTGACGCAAGGTCCGGGGCTCCAAGTTCAATATTTGCTGAGAAAACCAATTGTTTTCGGAATTGATGTTCATAATTTCAGCGGCACATCCTGTTTTCATTAATTTGATTTTGATCAGTCCGATTTTTCAGGCGTCAGGTTGGACGAGGACAGGCCTCGACACTGTAAGGTATAATAAAATAGCAGTTACAGTTGCTTAGGTGGTACAGAAACACTTGCAGTGTACACAGATCGGGCATTCAATAAATTGTATAAACAATAAAAACATGCAGTCATTTGTGAATAGGTACTACATACAATATACGTTCCACAATCAAGTTCCACAATTACACATATTCAAATATACGTTAACAGTCATGTCAGGGACTCACACTTTGCAAAATACTCATTTAAATCGTAGAATACATTATCTATTAAACATTCTTTGACGCAGTATTTAAATTTTGTATTGTTTAGCATCGCAATTTCATGATGCTAATTAAATACGGCCTACGACACTTTAGGTTTCCGCTTTCCTCTTCCCACTTATCCCATACTGCGAAACTAACGGAGCCCTAATTTGAGAGCTCGTGGCAATGTAAGAAATATATTTTTGTACTCTCGGTACAGTCGTCAGCATTTCTACATACATAAAACCATTGCAATCTAGTCCTTTTTATCGTGGCTTAGAGTTTTCGTATGTAAGACTTGGTGCGCTGTCTGTACAGAGAGAATACGACATTATTGAATGGAACTGCTTGCTTTGCTGACTCTTTGGTATGCTAATGAGGATTAAGAAGCCTTGGGAATGAATGTTGGGAACAGCATTTTTAGACAAACTTTTCTGGAATCGCAAAATAGTTTTTTGGTACAGACTTTATTGCACACTAGGAGTCGTAGCGTAAAACGTGAGCTAAAAGTTGGTGGTTTACGCAATGGTTATATGGATTGTCGCTGGACTTTACCACTCGAAATCCGTGGTTCAGTAACTATCTAATGAAACCACCGTTTAGGCAGTTTTATTGCTAAGAATTTTGTATAGTAACGTATTCAAAGTTACTAATCTAATCTCTAATATCTTTTATAGGCAAAAATTATATTCTTATTTTTTTCTTATTTTTCTGTAATTTAAAAATACACGTGTCTAACTCACGTGTTAAAAAAAAAAATTTTTTATCACTATTACAATGTGCTACGCCGCTGTAGCACAATAGCTACGACGTTCGTAGCACACTGCTACGTGTCACGTATTTTCGTCATTACAAAATCCAGATCACTTGATATAATGATCTGTTTTGGCATACATAATTATTAATCTAAATTGTTAAACTATATTTAAGACTGTTTGATTTCTGATAAATAAATAAAAAAAAAAAAAAAAAAAAAAATAAGATTTACAATTTTAAGCCTAAACAGAAAATTACTAGTCCTTCATAAGACCATGATATTATACTCGTAAAATTGTTTTAGGGCAAACAAATTACTCTATGGTCGCATGTGCCATAGAGTAACAAACAAATAAATTGACTTTTTTTTAAACGTATGAAGGTGATTAAAGCTGCCTAGGCTATTCTAGGCTTTGTCAAATTTTCCCGCACCAGTATATAGCCCGGGAAGTAGCCCTCCTCAGGTCATCTTGAGTGCACAAGCTTGTACACCGAGGACATTGCTACTAACATAGGATAAGGCACCTGTTACTAACACAAAATGGACCTAAGTTGTTCGGCAATAAACGTTTTATTATTATTATTGCGATAGATGAGTGGTAGTTTGGGTTTGGTCACAACTACACCTGACGTCAGCACTCGAATCCAGGAATCCCCATTTTTTCAGGTTGTCTCTGGATCGTGCAACCCCCGCCCTGAGACGGTTCAACGTTCTCCAGACCGCCCAATCCTGTTTTGCTCCGGCAGGCAATTGTTATAAATAAATTGACTGTATAAAACAGACGTCTCTTTCTGACGCAAGAGGAACGGTGTTCTACGATATAAATATGGCTTACTCCACAGGGCATTCCCTGCTTTATAGCGATAAGTTATTGAGCTTGTAAACCGCCATCGTATATTTAGTATTCCATGCCCCTGCATCGAAGTTTTAAATTGAAAGCGTCTCTGTATCAAATTACCCGCAGGCTCAGTGTCAAGTGTCCGCCTGGCATTCTCACAGTTTCCGTTCGTCGCCCCGCCTAGCCTGTCCTGCGATTTATCAATCTAAACGCCAGCGCTATTCGGGAGTCTTGGCCAAATTCCAGAACTCTGCAACTAGTATCAGCATTAGGATTTTTTTATAAAAGTAAATCGATTTCGGTGCAACATTGAAACTGTTGTGAGAGAGACAATTTATTTTCATTATTTTACAAATAATACATAAATTGAAGGTCAGCTTGGAAACACCGTAGCGTCGTCACCCTGGCTATCCGCGTCTTCATATCTTCACCCAGACGAGCCGCCGTAGCGTCATCACTATGGACGAAGCAGCTCGACAGTCACGTTCATTCCCGAGCTCGGGACTGGGAGTGGGACTCTTGGCTATAGCGCCAAACTTCAGATCCTGCATGAATCCTCCAATAATTTCACCATACTATCATTCGCGATATTAAACACAAAACAACCACTGTAGATATTAATCTGAAAATTATCAAAGACGCGGCTACCCAGGGTGAAGACGCTACTGCGACTCCCCTGGAGGAAGAACTATTGAATATATTGAATTTTCTGTAACATGACATTGGTAAATGACGAACTGTCGAGTCCATTAATAAAATAAATAAATAAATCATTTTCAAAAGCCCTGGGTAACCGCGTCTTCATGTCTTCATCTAGAGGAGACGCCGTAGCGTCTCACTCTGGACGAAGCAGCTCGACAGTCACGATCACTCCCAAGCTTGTAGCGGGACTCTTGATAAAAGCTTGAAACTTCAGATCTTGCTCAAACTATCAAATAAATTGACCATACTGTCATTCGCGAACATTTTCTGATTAATTTAACGTGATATTAAACACAAAATAACTACTGTCGTGTCGGCATTAAAATAAAAATTATCAAATAATTTTGCAACCGTCGTTTCCCGCCATTTTCAAGAGACCAGTCAACATTCCCATTTGCTATACACTTCTACGACAAAGTAAAGCTAGTGTCAGACAACGCACTTACCTAAGCGCTTTCGAATCAGAATGGACGTGGCTTTTTCGCTAGCACCGCCCGCAGACTCCATTACTATTATTGCAAACTTTTAGCCTAAGTGTACATCGTCGCACACGGCAAATGGAATCCAGTTTGTGTAAATGGGAAGATGTTTCGTCCATTTGAAAGTTTACCTTTGTAAATACGAACGCTTTGGTTTTAATTTGAGCGAGTGTGCTTGTGAAGATTGTTTTGTGAATTGAATGAAGCTGTGAGGTGCCGGTCTATTAGCGTTACACATTATTTGAATTATTTGAAATACTTTAAATTATATTTTAATTCAATTCATTTATTTCATCTCTAATTTTATATATCATTTTATTTGTACAGTACCTACAGTTGTAAGAGGGAGATCTACCTACACTAAACTGTTATTTGTGGAGATTCCAGAGTTTGCATACTAAATTTAATCGTCGCTAAGCGTCACACTTACACGTTGTAGCATTGAGTGACATGAACATTTGCGTTTAGATTTATATTACATTTTTCGTCCAGAATCACGCCTTATGTTACTCGTATAGGCTTTTGAAAAAGAATTATTTGATAATATTTTAATGTCTACAGTGGTTTAATAACACGTTAAAATAATCGGAAAATGTTCGCGAACGACAATATAGTGATTATTTTATGATTCATACAAGATCTGAAGTTTCGAGCTATTTTATCATGAGTCCCACTCGGGAGTGAACGTGACTGTCGAGCTGCTTCGTCCAGAGTGACGACGCTACGGCGACTCCTCTGGAGATAGTGCGGTATATTCTACATCTACATTTTTAAATCTACCGCACTATCGCCAATACCAAAATCATTCATCACGTCTTAAGTAACAGAGTTGTCCACGCATGGAACAAATTGTCTGATGATGTAGTATCTGCACCATCAGTGAACTCTTTTAAAAATAGCCTCAACATGTGGTTAAAATCAAACATTATATAAATATACATATTGCTTATGTGTAGTGAATCATATGAACATTAGACAACATAGACTGAACTTACCAACACGGTGATATAGACACCAGCATTGTGCTGCCTGTCTATCAAATGAATAATTATAATTATATTTTGAATAATCTGTAACAAGACGTTGGCAAATGACGAACTGTCGAGACCCTTAATAAAATAAATAATAATACATCACCATAAAATTGACCTAGTTTAGCTACGTTTAAATTTAGTCTGAGACACCCTGGAATCGTCACAATTATGGAACTTATTGCGTAGTGTCGTGTGCATTAAGCCTTATCCGGAAATGGGGGGAATGCGTCACAATCTGGTTTACTGTTTCAATTTGGCGAAGTGAAAGAGTTTGGATAAGAGCGGTCGGTATTTGTGGTATTACAAGATCGGGCTGGGTACTACAGCAGTTATGGTTTTATCGTTTTTATATTTAGATGATAAAGTAGGTAACTTATAAAGGAAAGTAATGGGAAGCCGAAGGGAGACAATAATACATTTGCGTTTTCGTGAGCACAATGTCAGTGCCATATTTTTTATATATTCTAGAGTTAAGGGCCTTCCATGAGCCAACTAGCGCCGCCAATTTAAAAAAAATAATATCTTACAAATTATTAACTTTTATTAAAAAAGCTATGTACGCAATCTTTATTAGGATAAACACTATTTTTTAATATACAATACATGGCATAATTGCGACAAGCAAAGTTGTAGTTCTCAAATGTGCCACAAACGGCCGTTTTTCGCAATTATGCGAATTACAACTTACCGACATTGAATCACGTTATAAATAAGCATTTAAAAAATAGTATTTATCGTAATAAACATTATGGTACATAGCTTTTTTAATAAAAATGATTAAATTGTAAGATATTATTTTTTAAAGATTGGCGGCGCTAGTTGGCTCATGGAAGGCCCTTAACGAAAGCCTACATGACAAACTTTTCAAGTTTTATTTTCTCTTTTCGCGTGGAAATAATTGAGACGGATTTATTAATTAAATATTATTAAAAAAAATAAGGAAAAAATAACACCTTATTCCTATGGATAAAACTATATTAGAAAACTAGTTTTCTAATGGCGACCTGTATTTTCTGCACAACAACTTTTTTCTATTCAAAACCATTCAATTGTAGTCGCCATATACATTTTCTTCTGACCAATTCTCGCATATCGATTGTACCTATGGTATGTAATAGCACATACCATAGGTACAATCGACAACAGATCAATGGTAACACTTGCAGTACGATTTCAAGTCTTACGACGCCAATAATAAGAACTGTCAAAAGTAAAAAGTGTTACCATTGATCTGCTGTCGACTGTACAGTCGAAGACAGAGATAAGTATACAGGGGGCCTCAATAAGGTTGAGATTTTCTTAAAAACTACTAAATCGAATTCAATAATTCTTTTACAGTTACATAGTTTTAACTTTTATCTATAAATCAGTGAAAGAATTTTTGCAATAGGTCAAGTAGTTTTTGAGATAATCTCAACCTTAAAAACTCTCCTGTACACCTTTCTCTGTGTTCCACCGTACCTCACAGAAAAGAAATCTGTTTATGCCTTCAATACACGTTTGTCCCTTAGGTTCCAATACAGATAATAATCTCGTAATAATATCAGCGATTCCCGAAAACAGAAGCAGAATCCATTTAGTGTGGACCTTTGGGAATATTCAATATCGTCTGACCCGGGGCTTGGGCAAACAACTGGTTAGCATTCGAAGCGTTAAAAGAATTGACTTTGTTCCCAAAAAATATTGAAGCAGCTGTTGATATTTAGGTGTGGGTGTTAAATATTTGGAAGCCGTTGTTTATATTTGAATAAGGGTGTCGATTTAAAATAACGTTAAATAAAACTAAATAGAAAATATAAATCGGTTGATCTACAAAATAAGCCATGATAATGATACACACATGTCACACAGTATATTAGATGTAAACTGAAGCCCAAATCTAGTGTCTTATTTTGTAAACAAAAACTTCTACTGTGTAATCACTACTGTGATTATTACATAGTTATTTTCACATTATTAGATCGGATCACTTTATTATCACAATGATGAACAGGTTCCATCATTCAGTTCCTTTAGTGTTACATCACAACAGGCAATTAGACGATCATATTTGTTTACAAATACTTGATTTTGGCTGCGGTATAGATAGATATTAGACTTCGAATGGCAATAATAAAGAATTTAAACTTCTATAGTGAACCATTACTACAAATTATTATATATAAACGGATATCACTCACTTATATACGCAGTGCGCGAAGAAACGTCACCGGCGACGCGGGCGTGGCACTCTCACCTTGAAAAAGACCGTCGAAATCGGTCGAAATTGTCGGTATAATTGCCGACTTCAACAATATAAGTGAGTGATATCCGTTTATCAATCAATCAAAATTTGAGTTTATCATTCCATCATTATTTTGGAATAGCGGTTGGAGTTTGGATAGTAGGATATTAATGTTGGTTAATTTTTCTAATTGTTAGTTCACCCATATTTCAATGACATTTCTCAAAGGTACTCATTTATATACACGCGATTGATCTGTGCTGTATGCTCGTATGTCCAAAATCTTCCTCTCTTTATCCTTGTTTCCACATCACATACCACCATGGCTTACAGCCTATGAGCTGTCCGGATATTTCATCTATCTCCTAGTGAAACTCCCATCAAAATCCCTTCAGTAGTTATGGCGTGATACTTGCAAAAAGTCACAGACAAACAGACAAAAATTCTAAAAATTATTGTTTTGGCATCAGTATCGATCCTAAAACACATTACAATTATTCTTTTCAAAAAATATCCAAATGTCTGTACTACACAACTTTTTTACAGTCTTATTATATGTATAGATAAGTAGAAATTTATCTTTATTTAAGCAGATGCCCTATAAAAAATATCACCGATTTTCTAAAACAACCCCGGAATCCCATTTAGCGAGTGCCCCCACGAATATTCAATATCGTCAGATTCGCGTCCGAGGCTTGTACAAACACCCGCCTTCTGTTAACATTCGAAAGTACAAAAATTGGTGTTCCAAAAATATTTTGGGATGTGAATTGTAAAAAAAACTGAAACAAACTCTTCATTTTAAATCAGGTCGGTACTTTGTGGAGAAAAGGAACGACTACTAGCATTGATCTCCTATAAACAACTAGATACACAGTCCAAAGAAGAAGGTCCAAACGGATGAATGATCATTTGATTTATTGGCCATTATTTGGACGTTAACTATGGACCCTTATTTGGACGTTTTTTAAATTGTTTTAGTAAGACCTTTGTGTATCTAGTTGTTTATAGGAGATCAATGATTACTAGTAACAAAAATGTAACTACTTGGGAATTACCTGTAAATATAAGATAATAGTATTACAGATAGTATTACACAAAGAAGTAGGTAGGCATAAACAATTAGAAGTACAATTTAGCGGTATTAGCGCCGGAAGCGATCTCTTTCAGATAACCTTTGGTTAGAGAAATCAGCGGATGAATAGGTAATTTGAGGTGCAATATTAAATATTATCATCGTTAGTACATAAGATGTCGTAGGCATTTAGAAATGAAATAAATAAACAATTAGGCAAAGTTATTTTAAAATAATACAATAATCAAGAAGATGATGATCTAGGAGTAGTGAACTTTTTCTATAATGATGGCTCGTAGTCCAGTTGCGAGTACACGTTGAAAACGATCGTACAAGTTAAGAAACGCTGGGCGAGGTCAGTACCTGGATGGGTGACCGCTAGTGACATTTTCATCTGAGTCCCTCCGTGCCTCGGAAAGCGCGCCGGTTGCTGTCGCTCGGCAGTAGTCGTTTAGGTCAAGTCACAGGCCTATGGGCGGCCTGAATAACTTTGACAAATAGGTTTGGTCACTAAACAACACGAAAAAAGAAAGAAATAATGATGGCCAGGATTGAGGGGATGTAGCAATGGGATTGAGCAGATTGGGAGAAGAGAAGATAGTGGCTCCGCAATATAAGAGAGTGGATAGAGATATGCAACGTCTAAGAGCTGTTCCATCTGGTTCCAGACAGAGGGAGATATGCGGAGCTGACAGCTTTCAGTATAATAATATAAATATTTATTTAGTATATAGAGGAGAGGCATAGAAAGAAAAAGAAGATATTTGTCTCCAAAGTATTATCAAATTTAAACGATTTATTGCAGTCACAAATACCATATAAGTGTTAGTAAGTACTTAAAACTATGTTAGTGTTTACATGAGGTGTATTACGCGCTATGACATGCGACTTAGGTCCAACTCCGAGACCCCGGGACATGTAAGTGTACTCAGTGTCTCAGAATCGGACTGTCCATGGTATCCGCAATGCCCTTCAGGATGCTGTGAGGGCTGCCGCGAACCCGTCGCATCAGGGACGCGACTATTTTGCGTATGATGGCATGGAATCTATCCACGCCGGCTTCGGCAAACATCTGTCGCGCTGCAGCATCGCGACAGCCACATCAGCACCCTGAACGCATTGTTCTATAGAACAATATTATTATCAATTTTATCAATTATTATCAGTGTTGTTTGCCTTTTGTCTCCCTTTACTAATAATAATGTATTTATTTAGCAAAAACAAAAGGATTTATAACCTAATACTAAAGATTATCTATACTAGAAAGTTGGCTACACATTCTCCTACTTGCGAATACAAAAGAAATAGTGTATATCCATATATATTCCACAATTCAACTCAAGTAATCAACCATTTGTCTAAACCAACGTGAAGATGTTTACACAGCGTTTTATTTCAAATTAGTATAAAAGGGTCCAATGACCGACTGGTAAGTAAATAAGACTGTCTCGAACGAGTCTTGAAAATAGATGTGAGAATGTACAGTCCATTTCAGGGATTAGAAAAAAATCCGAATAAAGTTTGCGCAGGTGGCGCTTAAATCCCATTTTCTAAATGGGGGTTTCTTCAAGAATTTCTTCACAATTGAATCTTTAAGTAAAATTACCTACAAATAGAGATATCTAGTTTAAAGCGAAACATTTTCCATGAAAAATTATTTAAAAGCCTGACATGAGCTAACTAGCGCCGCCAAAATATTCCAATTTAGTCAATTTTATTAAAAAAAAATCGTTCTTTAGTATTTATTTTATTTTATAAGTAATGTGTGTATTTTGAGATAGTAGTTAGTTTTATTTTATTGAATAAAAAGTATAATATTTGATTAAAAAGCCACTTAGGTATTAGAATGAATACTATTTTTCAAAATACAATACGTAATTTATCATAATTGCGACCAGCTAAGTTGTAGTACTATAATATGCCAAAAACTGCCGTTTTTCGCAATTATGCGAACTACAACTTGGCGAACTTGAATCACGTTGATAATAATAAGCATTTAATTTACCAATTGGTTCATAAAAATAAATATGTTCACTTGCAAAAATATAGCCTACGTAAATTGCAATAGCTAAGCTATGTGAATCTGAACATTTCTAAATTTTATAGGTATGTTTTATGGTAATTTAAATTCAAAGTTTAACCATTTAAAGTAATGGTCTAAGTAGCTAATAATTATTTGGATTTTTTGTTGTTCTGTGTCATCTATAAATACGGTGGTTTAATTATTTGCAGTGGTGTATTAAAAAAAGAACCTATTAAATAAATTATGTTAGTCATTGTGAAAATAAAGTGATACCATTTAATAATGTGAAAATACAATCATCTCAACAAAAATAAAAGTTTTGTTAAACAATAAGACAATTGCTCTGGAATGTATCGTTCTCACAAAAGATAATTCTTTTCTAAATATATCTACATAGAACATCGCAGACGTTCAACAAATTAAATCTAATTGAAATCAACATAAAGTTCTTTTAAAGAAATAGTTTCGTTCGCGCCAGACAGACTGACAAAGACCAAAACGTTCGCAGTAGTTAAACAAAGGGTCTGGAAGCCCCGAGCTATTTCTCACGTATTTTAAACGGTTCTTTTTTCTGCATCGCGCTTAATTGTTGCGGGCGGGGTCGTACGGACCATGACCACAGTATACAAGTATTTAAACAGTAATACAGCATGCGTTAATCTTTAGCGGACGCTACACACCACACATCAAAATGTATCGTGATACAGTGCTCGAGAGAGCTGAGGTTTGCATTTGTGTGAGTGTTACCGGTAGTACAGGTGAAATGCGGAATACGGGGGCAGGACGTATAAATCACGCACTCACACAAAAGCAAACCTCAGTTTATGTCTCGCGCACTGTACGGATCGTGATACAGATCGTGATCAGGATCACGGATCTTGAGTTTGATCAAGATGCATCCTTCACGTGCGATATGGATCACGTCAATGTGCCGTAAAAACTAACAAAATATTTTTTTCGAGAGTATGTATTAATCCTTGACGGATTTTTTTGGTATGAGGTGTTTCGTATAATTTTAATATTGAAATTTATGCCTCCGTGGCATTAGTGTCGTCCTACTACAGTACCTACAATTATAAATGTGATAAATATTGACGACAAGGCTACAACGTCAATATTTATCGCGATCCATAATGTCAAGGTCACGGACCTCGAAAATTATATACAAATTAGTGAGGTTTCGGCTTTTCCTTGATAGTTCTGCTAATTTATTTGTAAATTAGCTGGCCACCTTTTATTCGGGAGAAAGCGATTAGATCGAAGTTGGATCACTGTTTATAAATAACTCTACTGTACCCTAACTAATGGCGAGTGGTCGGGTGGCAACCCTGAACGTTTCCAAGGGTCTTTTTAAGGCATTTTCTTAACAAGCGTTTGAAGAATTTGCGGTTTTGCGAAAGGGTTAGCGGAAAATGCGAAATTGTCCGACAGGCGACCTAAGCTTTTGTATAGGCTTTATAAAAATAGAATATTGAGAAATTTAGTTATTTTGAAAATGACAAATTAATATATTTTACCAGACGCTATTTAAATTTTTGCTTAAAACACGACTTAGCGTCATTTTACTTAATTTTGTACAGTCTAACATAGAGAAATGTGTACAGAAGAATTTTTAAGGTTTTGTCAAAATGTAGGTACTTACTTGACTTATGAAAAATAAACATGTAGGTTAATAATAGTAGTGATAATTGTAATTACTCTAAATTATCTACTTATCTACTAGTAAAATATTTTTTACAATCAGCCAAGCAGTTCTTGAGATAATACAAGATTTAAATACTGTCTCACAAAATGGTTAATAGATAATGTATTTTACGATTTAATGCCTTCCACACACAGCCGCGACCTAGCCGCGGCTTGCGTCCTGCGAGCAGTTGAAATGTTACCTACTGGACGTCGTACGCATGCGTCAGATCGCTACCTACTGGACATTAAAATCCCCAGAAAATGAGGCGGGGCATGCGTTTCAACTGATGGCAGAACGCAGGCCGCGGGTAGGCCGTGGTTGTGTGTGTCAAGAATTTTGCAAAGTGTGAGTGCCTGATGTGACTGTTGACGTATATTTGAATATGTGTTATTGTGGAACTTGGTTGTGGAACGTATATTGTATGTAGTACCTATTCACAAATGACTGCATGTTTTTATTGTTTAACTTAACTATAATTCATTGAATGCCCGATCTGTGTACACTGCAAGTGTTACAGTACCACCTAAGCAACTGTGACTGTTACTTTATTATACCTTACAGTGGCAATAAACGATGCTGATTCTAAGAAAATCTCAACCTTATTGAGGTACGGTGGAACACAGAGAAAGGTGTACAGGAGAGTTTTAAGGTTGACATTATCTCAATAACTACTTGACCTAATACAAAAATTATTCACTGTTCGATAGATAAAAGTTTAAACTATGTAACTGTAAAAGAATTATTACATTCGGTCCAGTAGTTTTTGAGAAAATCTCAACCTTATTGAGGTCCCCTGTATACTTATCTCTGTCTTCGACTGTACCATGTATAATCTCTGTCTTCGTGTGTACAACCTTTCAGGACCTAATTATGTATAAATATATTCTTTGGATCAAGAAGATATATATAATGTACATCTTTTCTTATAGTTTCTGTAGCCTGAGTCACAAAGTTTGTTCCCGATACCACGCTCGACTTGGCAAAGCATGAAGTTTGTTTATATTCTGTTTCCATTTCCTGCGTGTGTACATAGAGTGCACCGCGGAACTAACGCTTTGATACTGGGGAACCAATTGTCTTCATTTAATTTTAAAATAATACTATCTTGGTTGGAAGAGTATTCGTTAGGTAATTTAAAACACCATGCGCCCATGATTTAAAATTCGTTTAGGCTTACTGTTCCTTCCTACCATTATTATGTATCTCTCTAGGTTTCACGGGTTTAAGAAAACCCGGTCCTTTGAAAGCCTTGCACGGAGACATAGGTGCAACGCGTAGAGGCCCCTTAGATAACATTAAGAGCTCGGTGGCGCAGTGGTTTGTATAAATATTAACATTATTATTATTATTATTTGTCTACTCGTGACCATGATGGCTGCAATGCTGTCGAAATATCGAGACATCAATAATAACTGTTTAACACGGTAATTCCCGTTTTATCTAATTAATATATATATAAATTGACAGGATAACACCTTATAGATCTAAGCACTCGACCAGAATACCGACTGAGGGTGGCGTATAATTATAGCAGCCCAAATAGGCCGGAGCCTGTGCCTGGGCTAACTACGTAATTGAAGACCTTGAAATGATGTCAAGCGGTCATTGATCGCGCAAGAACGTGCCCTGTTTTGTTAGATTATACTCAATAAATATACCTATTGAAATACTGAATTATATATGGCGTGCAAGAATATACATAAATATATTTACGAGAAGCCGGAACTCATGGCAGCAACTAAAACCTAATATGTCAAATACTCAGAGAAAAGTATTCGTAAACAAAGCCTTTGTTTTGTAATCTCCCAAAAAAGTCAGTTACGCAAACTATTTGACTGATTGTAACAAAGGGAATTGGAAATCCATCGTCAGCCCGTCACACAGGCGGTATCGACTGCCGAAGTACCGACAGTCGATTGTCCATATATCCGGGGTTACAATATTCAACCGTAATGGGATTGCCTTAGGGTCGAAGTTTAAAGGATTTTAGTTCAGACACAGTTACACGAATTCGATAAAGTTTGGAACACACTAAGCATAATTTTTGGTTTTCATGTTTTGTAATCTCCCAAAAAAGTCAGTTACGCAAACTATTTGACTGATGACTGACAAAGGGAATTTGGAAATCCATCGTCAGCCCGTCACACAGGCGGTATCGACTGCCGAAGTATCGACTGGCGATTGTCGATATATCCGCGGTTACAATATTCAATCGTAATAGGATCGCCTTACGGTCGAAGTTTAAAGGATTTTAGTTCAGACACAGTTACACGAATTCGATAGAGTTTGGAATACACTAAACGTAGTTTTTCGTTTTCATTTAGTAATGATTCCAGAGTGTGGTTAGATAGAAATCGCAAGGTGGTTTAGGATTACATTTGGTGGCCACAATAGTTTCCCTTTTGTCTCTACACAACCGGCGGATTGAGTATTGGGTATGTTATTTATTTGTTATTTATTTATTTATCTATAATTTGCACCTTAACAGCTAGTAGCCAAATAGTACAAACATAACATTAAATTTATTATTAATACTAAACACTCATTCAGTCAATCGCACTATATATTAATGGACTTACCCCGCAACTTCGTTTGCGTAGAGGAGGAGGATGGAGAGGATGGAGGAGATCAGGAGGCAGATCTTCCTCTCTTGATCATTGTTTCCACATCACATAACGCCATGGCTTATAGTCTGAGCTGTCCGGATATTTCAGCTATCTCCTAGTGAAACTCCCATCAAAATCCCTTCAGTAGTTATGGCGTGATACTTGCACAAAGTCACAGACAAACAGACAAAAATTCTAAAAATTTGTGTTTTGGCATCAGTATCCTAAAACACATTACAATTATTCTTTTCAAAAAATATCCAAGGTACAGACACAACTTTTTTACAGCCTTATTATATGTATAGATATTAAATGAGTCGCAATTGTCGCTTATTAGAAAACTTAAAAATATCTACAATTGTACGGTGGAACACAGAGAAAGGTGTACAGTAGAGTTGTTAGGGTTGAGATTTTCTCAAAAACAACTTGACCTATTATAAAAATTCTTTCACTGTTTGATAGATATAAGTGAAAACTATGTAACTGTAAAAGAATTATAAAATTCGGTCCAGTAGTTTTTGAGTAAATCCCAACCTTATTGAGACCCCCTGTATACTTATCTCTGTCGTCAACTGTACTACTACTACTATATTCAAATCCGTTAGATTTCTTTCTAAATAAAATAAATAAATATTTGGGTTCAGTGTATCCCTACCGTGCGTTGATCCGACTGTGCTAGCGACATGTGTAACGTCGATCCTTGTTAGCGATGTTGTCACTCGGCGACTACTGACGGAAACATGGCTACTCGGACTAGCTTTCAATAATTGTGCTATAGACGACAATGTTCAATGTGGTTCAGAGGGGGACCGATCGAGAATTGTCCCATACAAGCTGGTATCGGAATGCTCTTTGAAATATTGGCAGCCATCCTTTATTTATAATTTATTTTATTAATGGACTCGACTGTTCGTCATTTGCCAATGTCATGTTTCAGAAAATTCAATATATTCAATAGTCTTCTATCTTCCTCCAGGTAAGTCGCAGTAGCGTCTTCACCCTGGGTAGCAGCGTCCTCATGTCTTCATCCAGAGGAGACGCCGTAGCGTCATCACTCTGGACGAAGCAGGTCGACAGTCACGTTCACTCCCGAGCTTGTAGCGGGAACTCTTGATAAAAGCCCGAAACCTCAGATCTTGCATAAATAATCCAATAACTTCACCGCACTGTCATTCGCGAACATTTTCTGATTAATTTAACGTGATATTAAACACAAAATAGTCCCTGTAGACATTAAAAGGAAAATTATCAAATAATTTCGTTTCCCGCCATTTTCAAGAGAACCCCAGCCATCCTTTTTAAAAAGAATTCCATGGAAAACCATTTTTTTCTTTCCTCGTGTGGTTTAGTGACCAAACCTATTTGTCAGAGTTATAGGCCGCCCGTAGGCCTCTGACGTGGCCTAACGACTGCTGTCAAGCGACAGCAACCGGGACCAACCGCTTAACGTGCTTTCCGAGGCACGGAGGGGCTCAGATGAAAGTGTCACTAGCGGTCACCCATCCAGGTACTGACCTCGCCCAACGTTGCCTAACTTGTACGATCGTTTTCAACGTGTACTCGCAACTGGACTACGAGCCCCTCAAAAAACCATGAAAATCCTAGTAGAGCTTTGGGCTGACGGTGACTGTTGAGTTTTACCATCAATGTATTCCCAAATCTTGAAGATATTTTTTTATTCATGTTAGAAAACCAATCAAGTTAGAAACCAGATTATGCTTATTTGGTAGAACTTAAAATAAACTACAGCCAATTATGGGATTCAAGGTTAATTTTACAATGTTTATGATTGTATGGTGGCAAAAGTGTGTGTGGTTTGTGTTGTGAAAATGAGCTGTGTGTGTGTTGTGTTGATGTGTGAGAGGGTGTGTTTCTGTATGTGCTTGTGTCAGTTACAGTAGAAGTATAAAATACATGTGATAGTATATATGGGATCATTCCTGTCTGTCCCCCTATTCTGTCCCCTCGGGGGACAGACAGGAATAAAAAGTTCCGTCTGTCCCCCCGTCGGCAATAGGGGGACAGATCGAACTTTTTATTCCTGTCTGTCCCCCCGTATTACCGACGGAACAGATATTTCAAACCTTCTTCCGATGAAGAGGGGTCAGATACTGAGAGGCATAACACATTAGCTCTCCATGCTACAGTGTCGGAAAGGCAGGCATCAATTTTAAACCTATATTTCCCTACTCACAAGAGCTCTTAATAATATCAATGAAACTGTCTATCGATGGCTTAACTTGACAGTCGTTAAACGTGATAGAATCTATAATCTGTGACTAGAAGTTATTTGTTGTGATGGGTAACCTAACCTAAACCTTCGAAATGAAAATGCAACGGAATGACGAGGTCGCAGGTTCAAGTCCTGTCCACGGCAAGAATTTTTTCATCATGTTCTAATTTATTCACCGAGCATGGATAATGCGTAATTCAAATTCGGATGAAAATGCAAGTTTACAAGAATATGGATAAAAAGTTTATTTGTACCTACAGCCTTTGTAAGTACGATATCTCTCCTATTTAGTGTCTAATTTGATCTATCTGAAAATTTTAGCCTGCGGTCTATGGCGCTTTGAACAATTTCCTTTATAAGGAAAACACAGATTTTGAAGAAATAATAACAGAAGATTGGATTACCACTATATCATGCGCTGCAACTATTATTCAGCACACACACAGCTACATAGTTTAACCCGTAATGAATCATAAAAATGTAACACATACACATTGTCTTCGTAGTCGTAGAGAGCTTACATCCAGTCCAGTGGTTCTCAAGTAAGAATGGCACGAAGCGGTGACTTTTGTCGTGCCACCAGCGGTTCTAAATCTCTCACAGAGCTGCATTCTGCTCCAATTGCATTAGAGCACTGGCCGTCACATAAATTGCATCACACTCTAGCCCGAGGTCGCGATATAACGTTTTCTCTATCTACTATACAATCGCACGATAACGACGTTTGACTTGAATTGCAAGTATGTGGATAAGATTTTATTTTATTGGTCATCTCTGCTGAGAATTGCGCTTCTGCTGCATTGAAATTGACTTAGTTATTATATAACATACTTATAGGAGTCGAGATGGGATTGTCAGGGTAACTTTAAAATTGGAAAGGATATAGTCTCTGTAAAGGATTCAGGTTCTCTATTTTAGAGCTGAAAAAATTACATCCAAAGTGATTATAATTACAAACGCATGATGTTCGAATTATTTACTTAATATCTTGATCCTGTGACATTGTGGTTGCTTCGACAAATTGATTCATTTTCTTGCGCTTTAAGGTAAATAAAGGTATATGAGGGAATATAATAATTTAGCACTCTTTGCCATTTGCTAGTATATGTACAAACTGTATCACCCTATACCATCGCAAAATATAGATTATGACATGATCTTACTTCGTACCTCATTTCATGATTCTAGGTCTATGCCCAATATGTTTGGATTAGAGCTTATGACTATGGTAATAAAAGGCTTAAATGGACATATCTTATCATTGCAAAAAGTTAGAAATTATCATATTTCTCGTCATGGTACTTACTACTTAGTAATTACTAACGCACTTAATAATTATTATGACCTTCAACTTGATAACCTTTCTTGAGAAATAAAGGTTTTAACAAACAGACAGACGGACTACAAAGTGGTCCAATAATGGTCCTTTTTTGACTTGACGTTTCGGAACCTTAAAATGTACCTATTCTGGTTCACCTGTATTATACACTGAGTCAAGCACAACATTGACTGAATAATTTAGACCAAGGCTCTCGTCCCACTCCTATGCTACACTACGTTATGCTTCGTGAGTTTACGACTTGTCTGCTTAATTTATGACTGTTCAAGTTTAATGTGACGAGATGTACAGTCGAAGATAGATATAGGGGGCCTCAATAAGGATGAGATTTTCTCACTGGACCGAATATAATAATTCTTTTACAGTTACATAGTTTTAACTTTTATCTATGAAAATTTTTGCAATAGGTCAAGTATTTTTGAGGAAATCTTAACCTTAAAAACTCGCCTGTACACCTTTCTCTGTGTTCCACCGTACCTACACGTAACACTTAGAGAGAAGAGTCTAGAATCTCTACTTCATCTGTATCATTCGTACGGACGACAGCAGATCAATGGTAACACTTGTAGTACGATTTCAACTCTTACGACGCAGATAATAAGAACGGTCCAAAGTCCAAAGTGTTACACTTGATCTGCTGTTAGCTGCACTATTACTTATTATTCTGTGACAGTAGTAGATTCGAAGGACGAATATTTTGTCATGGTGGCACTTCACTTGGCTATTCGTATTTGCGTATTTGTCATAATTACCATGTCTGGTTGGTATTCTTGACAAAATATTCGTCTTATTTGTATGTACGTCAAGTATTTGACAAATACGACAAACATCCAATAGCGAATACGAATAGGCAAGAGAAGTACCGCCATAAGAGTGCTCTGAATTCGGACAATAGATATGTTCACCACCACACAAAAAAATGGAATGAATATTTGAATAAAGGAAGATTTCGTCTCCATATTTTTCTCATAATTTTGAGAACCTACCTATTATAGTGCATATCAAAGCAGATCAAGAGTACCTAACACTTTGGACTTTGGGCCGTTCCTATTATCTGCGTCGTCGTAAGAATTGAAATCGTACTGCAAGTGTTACCATTGATCAGCTGTTGTCTGTACCTATTAAAAATAAAGTTATTACATTCTTCTAGGTTAAAAAGACGTGTAATATTTTTGGCATGTGGCTTGTGAATCCAATCTATTCTATCGAAAGTTCAGTATTCATCTACCTATGAAGATTTTATATATTTATTTATTTCAAAACTAAAATGCAATCAGATTTATAATATAACATACATTTTTCAAGAATCGCAGTCATATTCATATCATAACATAAAGTTTGCAGTCGACTGCTAAATTGCTTGAAAGATTTATGTGTTGGAACAGATTTAACAGTTAGTTTCTCATAACATAAAATATGAGCGGAAACTGGAAAGACTCTTTGGGACTGTGAAAGGCGGAGAGGCATGATTTGCAAAAAGCCCGAGTTCATCAGAAAATCCGGGAGATGTCGTGTGTAAAATAAAAATAAAATAAAACTTACTTCAATCACACTTACTTCTATCTAAATCTCGTAAAAAAAGAAAATGATACTTATAATAATATCTTCTTCTATACATGTAAAAAAGTTGTGTCTGAACATTGGATATTTTTTGAAAAGAATAATTGTAATGTGTTTGGATCGATACTGATGCCAAAATACAATTTTTTGAATTTTTGTCTGTTTGTCTGTGACTTTGTGCAAGTATCACGCCATAACTACTGAAGGGATTTTGATGGGAGTTTCACTAGGAGATAGCTGAAATATCCGGACAGCTCATAGGCTATATGCCTCCTGATTTCCTCCATCCTCTCCATCCTCCTCCTACGCAAACGAAGTTGCGGGGTACAGCTAGTACATAATAAGTAAGTTGTACACACGAAGACAGAGATAAATATCCAGGGAGCCCTCAATAAGGTTGAGATTTTCACAAGAAGTACTTGATCGATTGTAAAAAATATTTCACTAGTAGATAGTTTAGAGTACACACTATGTAATTGTAAAGAATTTTCTAAAATTAGTCAAGTTATTTTTGAGAAAATCTCATCCTTAAAAGTTCTAACATAGAGAAAGGTGTACAAGAGAGCACGTGCACCTTTCTGTATGTTAGAGCGTACCTATACAGTTGGAAACCATGTATGTGTGTATGTAATGTAATGGGAAAAATTACAAACTCTATATAACTATTTCATTTCACAACAATGAATACGTTATACAAGTAGCCAATAATCATGCAAGCTTAACTTTTTTTGGAATAAAATTAGGTACCTTTTTCTTAAATTCAATGAGTTTAAACCTCCTTATTTTTGGAAATCAGTTATAACAGAAAAAAATAAGTATTCCGTTTCATAATTTCATTATCTCACCATATTATGTCTTTAAATAACATTGAACCAATTTCTCTTTAATAACGCACAGTATTAATTTGTTCTGTTAATTAAGGATTAATCGAACATTAATTGGATACGAATATGAATTTTATTACGTACAAAATTGCCCGGAGATATAATTATAAAAGAACAATCTCCTATCAGCCATAACGATTACAATTGGTAGATAGTGAAATGGAAGTAAATGAAGTAAGTAGAATTCCTCAAATACCTAAATTTTTCTATGATTCTCAGCGGCTTAGGTGGCAACTCACCCTCCATAAATCTCACCTATGGGTGAGATGCCACCTTTCAAAAACGTTAGTGGTCGTTTCACCCAACACTTGGGTGAGTTGACTATTTCCAAAAAGTGAAGTGTGTCAACTCACCCTGCTCCAAACGTTTTTGGAGTTTATGGAGATATCAAATTGATTTATAATAATTTGTAACTTTTTCTTATTTAATTTCTAATTTAATTCTTATTTAATTTAAAAATAATGAACTGTCAAAACGACAAGAACTGTCAAAAATTACAAGAACTCCGAGGATTTCCTCACTCATTTTTCTGTATAAGATTTATGTATAAGGAAATATGTTTTTAAAGGCATTGAACTGCATGGCAGTTGGATACGTCCTTATAATACACAAGTCTATGATTGGATGTAATTCTCAAAAGCCAACATTCGAAGTAAAAAAATCCCTTCAGAACTTTTGAAGCCAGCCAAGGTCATTACCGAATCCTCTGGACCGTAAAATGAAGCAATAAAGCTAAGCCAGTACAGAAAGTCTCGAGGTCTGAATACTTTCACTATGAGAACTGTTGGACTCCATGATTAGGAAATTTGGAATGAGGGATTACTCTGAGATCGTGTGTTTACTTTTAAACTCTTGAGTCATAATAGCTGTCTTTTTTAGAGTCAGATACTTTCTTTCGATCTTTGTTTGGATTAATATAATATTTGCCATTGTTAAAGTTTTTATAACACCGTACTCATAAGTAACAGAATTAAGAATAAAGTTTAAGTTATTGATTTGTTAATACTCTTTAAGATATGGGTCTTAACTGGTTGGCTTGTGGACTGACTCAAATATGCCATAAACACAAACTTTGAACAAAAGAAGTTATAATTATACACATGCTAAGAGATATGAGAATGCAATGAGATATATGGAAATGTTAAACATTATTTTCTACCTATCGCACAATCGGTAAGGAAAATATTAATAGGAGCTTGACGAAATAAAATATATTTATTTGGTCAAGCTCCTATTAATCTTGAAAACGATAGGTGTCATCGGCAATCAACACAATATCAGTTAGAGACTCTACAAGATAAGGTAAGTCATTTATAATGAACTAGAACAGAAAGGGACCCAAGTATTGATCCTTGAGGAACTCCCGTCTTTGCCTGTGATCCTGAGTAGGTACTTTTCTCCATTTATCTGCACTTTTAGGTTATTGCTAATATTACGAAATCAAACAAGATGTAGGTACCTTCGTCTTATGTAAGAAAACAAAGACTGGATCCCATCAAAAATTACCAAAGAATTTTACGACAATACATAAAATACATGTATAGATTCAAGAAAGGCGTTCTACCAAGTTCGGGTTGAAGCTGGCAGTAGTAATAAAGTTAACGTACATCGCAGTTTCATATCTCCGGGCGTTATTATCTTTTCAAAATATGGATTGGGTTTATAGTCATAAAGCAGATGTGAGTTTAACGACTTCTAACGTTTTGTGAGCCGCCATCGTCGTCGAGTATCGCCTGTACGTATATGGATGATATTTTAATATCGGTACGCGTCATAAAATTTTGAACGGTTTTAGATCGTCACGATAGGATAGGTCAGTGTATATCTACCTATCTATACACACCCCTTATTTCCTTTCAAAATATGTTTCTTGTCCCTAAGAATATTCATAAAGTGCATTAATAGAAGATTCTAGATCTCGAATTGACGTTATGCCTAAACTACGCTGAAAACTATACCAAGCTGAAAAACGGGTGAGGGCAGCAGTTCTTATTATTCCAATTGTTATTTTTATATATAACCATCGACGTCCCCCTGCTGGACAAAGGTCTTCCCCCTCTTCCACCACCGATTTATGTCAGTCAGTTAGTCACCTCCAACCATCCATCCTTCGCCGGGGTTTGTACAGTCAACAGCACATCAAGTGTAACACTTTGGACCGTTCTTATTGTCTGGGTCGATCGTTACTCGCGTCCGCAGGGAATTTCCGATCGCACCCTGCACGTATCCCCTGGGAGGTGCTAAACGAGTAACGAAATTGAGGCGATACGCGTAGGAAATAAAAAACTCATGATTTTTGTTTTCCTACTGCATCCTTACGCCATACGCTTAAATAAATTGTCTGGGTCATAATATTTGAAATCGTACTGCTAGTGTTACCATTGATCTGCTGTCGACTGTACCAACGTCGGCGACCGTCAAATAGCACCCATTCTGTGACAGACCGGGCCCATCGTGGATCGGCCCGGCTGCATGCGGCAAACGTGGCCCTTCCAGTTCCAAATCAATGTACCCGATGACTATTTCAAATATAAATTAAGAATACAATATGAATGAATATCGTTAAAGATAAAACCACAACAGTGATATAGAAGTAAGATTGAATATTTCAAAGCAAAGGTATCCGATACTGAAACTGAAGTCGCATAGGTATTTTTGACGTAAAAACAATTTTTCAATCTGCTGCAGTTTTTCCCGAATGCAATATATTTCCCGACTTTAAGTCCGCCCTGATAAGTCCGATGCCATTTACCTCGCTCGGTGGGAGCGCCATCGGTAATGTAACGACAAGAAATGTCAATTTGTCTACCTATTGAACTGGGGATAGTTCGACTTTGTTCTTCCGTTCCTAGTGTTTACCTTGTTAAGAACAATGTGTCCATTAGCGGTTCTACAAACTAGGTTTTTTGGTATATTTTGGCCAACGTTGAGAATAATTAAAAAAGGAAGTTGTTTTTGTTGGTTGACTTTCGGTCACTTTCGCAAATTGGTTTTATACAAAGCATGATGGAATTTTTTTCGAAGGGCTCTATGGAAAGTATATGTTGCATGGTGAAGTATCCACTTTTGTTCTCATAATATATCAGAAAGAGATATGTGTTTTAGAACCTCCTTCTTGCGCAGTCAGGTAAAAATGGTGGTTATTATAATTATGTTAGACATCTATTGAAAATTCACACATGGGAAAAAGAAATGTGTGCCTCTCTACACACTAAAATTTGTAATTTTGCCATATGACCTTTCTTGCTTTATGATGCAAATGGGACTAAGAAAAATACAGTTTAGTGCATGATCTATATTACGTAAAATTTTCAGAAGCACAGTAGCTTTTTCTGCAAATTTCCTGAACCCTACCGCAGTTCTGTCACTCCATAACGATGAAACATTGTTTGTGTAAAAAATAAAAAAGCTTGTAAAAAGGACAGGCCATTATCCCGTCATTTGATACAAAATAATAGAACAACGTTAGCAAATGACACCATGATCACCGGTATAAATGATCCCCATTACGCTCGCGACGTGTTTGAGAAATAACCCTTTAGCTGCAGCTGCGAACGTGAAACGGGAAATGTTACATTAGAACATACAAACCTATAGAACGACGAACATCATCATTTAGTTTGGGGCAGTATTGACAACAGCGACAAAGTAACCTATTTAAAATGATGTCATTGTTATACGATTACCAACTAGTATTGTAGTTTCCAAATCTCTCAAAACGATGACGGAAAACATCGCGATGAAACTTGCATGACGTAGAAATAATCTAAGAATGTGTAATTCGGCCAATCAACACTTGGCCCGCGTGGTAGATCATAGCCCGAGCTGCCTCGCCGTAAGAGAAGGTCTGTGCCTGAGCAGTGGGTACATAAAAATAGACTGATGATGTAAGAGGGAAACGAGATCTGGAGCAGATATAAGTTGTAATCAATGTTTTATCCTAATAAGAGGTCCCAATAAGGTTGAAATTTTCTCAAGAACTACATGACCGATTTTAATAATTATTTTACAGTTACATAGTTTTAACTTTTATCTATCTAACAGTGAAAGATTTTTTTACAATAGGTAAAGTAGTTTTGAGCAAATCTCATCCCTAAAAACTCTCATGTACACCTTTCTTTGTCTTCGACCGTACACCGTTGCGCGTAGACATTCCCCGCTGGTGAGCGCTCTTACCGACATCAATTCACTCCTAGAATCAGCACATGAGTGTGACTTGTTTGCTGATAGTTGGTTGAGTGTAGTGAGAGAGTGTGCTAGGTATTGGGAGAAGAACTATAAATTCCATTCATCAATTGTATAATTAATAATCTAAGCCCTTATGTACTTACGATTTTTATATATAATGTGAGTAAGTATGACTGTCCCAAGCCTTGGGGCAATCTCATATTTCCGACAAAACTTGAAATAAATAAACAAATGTGTTTTGTTATGGCTAATGTATTTTATTTACAGTTTTCCTTGTCATCTGCTCTTGTAGCACGAGACATAAGGCCGCGGAGCTGTCAAACTGACATTATGGGCACAGCACAAATCGCGTAGAATTGAATTGAATTACCAGAATGTACGAGGACTCAAGGGTAAACTCGCCCTAACAAAAAACTCTTTGGTGACATTCCCTTGTGACCTCATAGCGCTTACCGAGACTCGCCTAGACGACTCAGTTCACGACTCCGAGCTGCTGCCGGGCGGATTCAGCGCGGTGCGCGCGGACCGCGCGGTGGGCGGCGGCGGCGGCGTGCTGCTCGCAGCGCGCGCGCCCTACACACTGCGCCGGCTGGAGTGCGGCGCCGCGCCCGCGGACGAGATCGTGTGCGCACTGGTGTCGCGCGGCCCGGCGCGCTTCCTGTGCTGCGTCGTCTACCTGCCGCCTCGCATCCCAGAGGAAAGATACTACTCCATGTTTGATTGTATAGAGCGTGTCATGGGGGCGCACCCGCTGCCGACGATTATCTTAGGAGACTTTAACCTATACTCTACCACGACGACGGTACGTACTACCTTTGAATCATTTTTGACTGCTTGTAACCTGACTCAACAAAATAATGTTGTAAATAGTTTGAATCGAGTCTTGGATCTGGTATTGACCAATGAAGCCGTGTTAGGGAGCTCGGTCTCGGAATCCTATGAGGGCTTAGTATCGTGCGAAAAGCATCACGTGCCGCTAGATATTGCCATCACTATAAACACCAGGTTTGCACCTCCTACCCAATCACAGCCTGAAGATCCTAGTGACACGGAGAAATCACAGGTCAGAAATTATCGTAAAGCTAATTTTCCATTGCTCTACACAATGCTACTAGACACTGATTGGTCCCCGGTGTACGAGGCTCGTCAGATAGATGAATCTGTCAATATACTCTACTCATTAATAGACAAGACCGTAGATGTAGCGGTACCGTATAAGACGAACACTAAGGCAAAAGCTGGAAATTATCCTGAATGGTACTCTTATGAATTAATTAAATTGAATAATCTAAAGAACAAATATCACAAATTATTTAAACAAACAAACAAACAACTATATTTCGCATTTTTTACCTACTATAGGAAACTGATTAAGAGAAAATCCGGTGAAGCTCTATTATCATTTTCTAATCGAATCCAATCGAACTTTATCCGCGATCCTACCACGTTCTGGAAACACATTAAGCAAAGCCAGCGGAGTTGCGCGCCGTCGGGTTTTGGCCCTATGTCCAAACAACAGATAGCAGACTCATTCGCTACATTCTTTGAGAGTGTGTTCCTCCCGAGCCCGCCGGCCTTGAGCGTGCCCGCCGCGTGCGCCGCCGCCACCGCGCGTCCGTCCGCCGCGAGCCGCCACGTGGCGCTCGAGCACGTCAGCGTGAGCGACGTGCGGCGCGCGATCAAACGCCTGGCCCCGAAGTACACCCAGGGCCCGGACGGATTGCCACAACTGATTGTAAAAGACTGCAGAGAGGTATTCGTCAAGCCTCTGCAATATCTGTTTAATTTGGCTATCTCGTCGGGTACGTACCCAACTATCTGGAAAACATCCAAAGTTCTACCCATACATAAGAATGGGTCCAAATCAGACGTTCAAAATTACAGGCCTATTGCGGTTCTGTCGATATTTGGAAAAGTGTTTGAATCTGTA
Organism: Tachystola acroxantha; assembly: GCA_963506565.1. Taxonomy (NCBI): domain Eukaryota; kingdom Metazoa; phylum Arthropoda; class Insecta; order Lepidoptera; family Oecophoridae; genus Tachystola; species Tachystola acroxantha. The sequence continues at coordinate 5,115,872 of OY735894.1, read as the reverse complement.
GTCTACACACACATACACAATCAGCTACGTGGCTGGTTTTGTGATGAGCAACATGGATTTCTACCGAAACGTTCCACATATTCCAATCTGCTGAATGTCACTACACTGCTGGCGCAGAATCTTGACATGGGAAAACAAACCGACGTAGCATATTTTGATTTCAAAAAAGCGTTTGATAGAGTCAATAATGATGTTTTACTCGACAAATTGGCCATATCAGGATTCTCCAAAGCTCTACTAAGTCTTTTTTCTTCATATCTCAAAGAAAGGAAACAGTATGTTCAGTATGTGGAAGCTAGATCAGCGCCATATCTGGTTACATCAGGTATAGGTCAGGGCAGCAGCCTAGGTCCACTGCTTTTTTTAATTCTAATAAATGACTTACCCTCCTCAATCAAGAGTTCCACATGTCTCATGTTTGCTGACGATGTCAAGCTAGCCTTAGCCATTAATAACCAGGAAGACTGTGTGAAATTTCAAAGTGACATTGATGTCATTACCTCGTGGAGCGGAGTGAACTGCCTAGAGCTAAATGTGTCAAAAAGTAATGTAATGACCTACACACGCGCAAAGAATCCAATTCTTAATGCCTATAGCATGGGGAGTGACACTCTGCAGCGTGTGTCAGTGGTGCGTGATCTCGGCACGGTGTTTGATGCTCAGTTATCATTCAATCCACATATCATCAAGACTTGTGGCGCGGCCAGGAGAAGTATGGGGTTCATCATGCGTCAGTCCAAGTACTTAGAACAGCGAAATGTAATTGGTGTCCTATACAATGCTTTTGTCCGCAGTAAAATAGAGACGAATTCGATAGTGTGGAGCCCTCATGAGAAACAGTACACACTCATGATTGAGAGAGTCCAGAAAGCCTTTGTTCGTTTTTTGTATATGAAAATTTACGGCTACTATCCATATATGTATCCAACACTCTTCATCCTAGGTATGGTAGAGTATAAATCCCTAGAAATGCGACGTAAGCTTTCCCTCGTCAAATATTTCTTTCGGCTGGTGCGCGGTGATGTCCTGAATCCGACCCTGCTATCGCAAATTTCATTCCTAATACCACCGGTCCTAAGGTACTCACTGCGTCCTCGTCAGCTTCCCTTGTTCGCCTTACCGTCTGCAAACACCGTGGCTCTATCACACACGCCTCTCCGCGAGGCATTGACATTATTAAACGCGCTGGCTGTAACAGCGGATTTATTCGCGGACTCTGAGCCCAGGTTCCTGGCTTCGGCAGGTCGATACCTAGAGTCACTGGCACCCAGAAGCACAATTGTTTAGGAGGTGGTGCGTACCTACGCAGTGTGTTCGCTGTATAAGTTAATTAGTAATAATCAATTGTAATTATATTCTGATATTTTAATAATTTAAATTTTTAATTGTGACTTGCATGTATGGTTTATTAACTGTTAGGTGTAAGTTTGTACATAATAAATAAATAAATAAATAAATAAATAAATAAATTATTACAAGGCGTTTGACATTAGTTTGACAGCTCCGCGGCGTTGCGTCGATCGCTAACGCGACTCGTGCTAGCCCCGCTGAGTGCCAGTTCCGTTGGCACTCGAAACAAAATTGTCCTCTATCCGACAAAATTTCCTTTTACGTTTTTTTATATGCGTATGCCGCATGCAGCCGGATCGATGGGCCCGGACAGCTGTCACAGAATGGGTGCCAGTGGACGGTCGCCGGCGTCGGGGCAGACCTCGGCGTAGAGACGATATCATTAGATACAGGGATGTGTGGTTGGAAGAGGCTCCGGACAAGGATGGATGGAAGAGGAGGGGGGAGATCTTTTCCCAGCAGTGGGACGATTTATAGGTTCACAAAAATATGTATTGTAATGGGTATACATTATAATAATAATGTTCCCGTTTCTTTCGGTTTGTGTGTCGCACTAAGCTATTACGACACGCAGTTGGACCGTGTTTAGTATCGTTGCTAATGTAAAACTGCATCAGCCCATGTTTTGAATTGTAATTTAATTATTTGTTTTAACTTGAATTAAAAGGGGGAAATTTCAAATTTGAAATATACGCGAACCCACCCATATATTTCAAATTCAGGTAGCGAATACATACAGCGAATAGGTAGTAGCGTAGAAGTAGCATGTTCATTGTGTGTTACTAATTTTCCATATCTTGCTTGTCCTATAGAGCTTAGAAACACGTATATAACAGGTGCTTCAATGGAAGAATATTTAATTTAAACAAAGAATGTTGTTTCACAACGGCTTTAACGGATCCAACAATCACTTTTACAAAACGCTTTGAAAATATGCATCTTCTAATGTGACCAATTCCCAAAATAATCGATCCCAAAAATGTACTAAAAATACCAGGACTTTAAAAATAACACCAGCAGTGAAAAATTACATTCGAAGAACATTCCAAAGCATGTCTTATATTGTAAGTAGAGTGATGTTATGCTCCCACTTCACTTGGCTATTCGTATTCGCTATTGAATGTTTGTCGTATTTGTCAAAATATTTGACGTACATACAAATATGCTAATACAGACATACGACCGTCCACACATGAAAGCTAAAAATAAACACACAAACATGTTCGTCGTCGAAACCAACAAGCGCGCGGAAATGCGTATTTGGTATTTCCTGTGATTGTCGAATTGGTTATTAAGACGAATATTTATTTTTAGTTTAAATTGTGTTATCTTACTCGTATCTTATTATTATTACACCTGCCTCTGCTTTCTCCGCATGCCCAAAGGTCAGCTGGTAGATAATGCCGCAAGGCATTAAGCTCGCCTTTTGTACACAATGTGTAGAAGTTTAAATAAATAAATAAATAAATAAAATATTTTGTCACACGTTTATACAGGGTAATTATTTGTCACATATAACAAATACGCAAATACAAATAGTCATGTGAAGTGTCACCATTAGATGTACCTACAATCGACGACAAATCAGAACTTAGATACCTTGCACCTGATCTCTAAAATGTCGATAAATGGACTAGTAATAAAGGAAAGAAACTAAAATTATGAGCGATAGTAGACAATAACCTCAAATATAAGATTGAATTTTCTCTAATAACACAAGTTAAAATTGACCCAAGAATAGTGTAGGCACCAAAATAGTTTACTTAACCTAATAACGTAGTTGTTACAACAGACATGAGGAAGCACGTATCCGGTAACGTTATAACGATATCACCCGGGAGGCAATATTCCGCCGCTCCAGATATCACATAACTAACAGATCATTATCTGTGACGTATTATACCAGGTTCCACATGGCAGAACACATTTGCTTATTCGAGCATAGAAATGCAGTTAGCTACCTATAACAGAAATTTTCACACGCTCGTGGTTCCAATCGAACGTTGCTATATTCAGGACCGTGTTTATACGGGAGATGAGAGCGTATTACTTTAACATAGACTGTGTGCTTATCGAGGATGAAAATTAATAGTCATTTTGGTTAACATCAACCTTAGGTACTTACTTGTTTGAAAAGCTGATTAAAAGAGATCAGCGGGGTTGCTCTCACCTCTTATAGCGATCCAGTTTAGGTAAACTGACAATTTGCTACAATAACGTCAAACGTCATTGTAGCAAATTGTCAGTTTAGAACCTAAACTGGATTGCTATAAGAGGTGAGAGTAAACCCCCAGGGAACCATTGGACTAACCAAATTAAACGTTGACAGACCTATCGGAGACCACTCTGTCCTGAGACAGTATAATAACAGAAATCTTCGGAGGATTTTTTATAACCGCTCTTTTATATTTGATTTGATACAAAAATTTTATCTTTTTCTATAATCTGTTTTGGCGTATATTCATTTTTATCTCTACTAAACAATAAATATAATAATTAAGTAAAAAAAAATGAACCTCAGAATTTGCTTTATGCCATGCGAACAAATTTAAATGATGAAAAATTTCTAGCTGTGGGTAGGACTTGAACCTGCGACCTTGTCATTCCGTGACACGCTCTTACCAACTGAACCACCAAAGGCCCACGTCCGACTTGCCGAAATTAAATGAACCTGTATTTTATAATAATAATATAATTATAATTTGAACATGAAATTTCATGCTGACAATACATTTACATAATAGGGTCCAAAATGTCAAATGTGAAGCCGACACTCAACCCATATTACTGAACTTGGGACCGAGCGACCCGAATTCTCGACTTAAAAGGAACGAACTACTAGAGTATTCTATTTGTGTGGACCTTCGATCATAAACATTAATAGATGTGACATTAAAATAGGTGAATGGGAGGTATGAATACTATCAGGTAAGGTAAGTAAGTAAGTCTTGTTATCTTGCTTTCTGTGCACGTGTTACGGGTTCGATCTGAATCTGTATTATGATACATTAATTATAATTTACATGTAGTACGATTTCAACTCATATGATGAAGACAATAAGAGAGGCACCAACACAGTCCATAGTACTTATTACATTTTGACATGATGACTTTTTCAAAGACTGGATGTCGCAGAAAATTCTAGTATAATTACTGGTCACTATATAATATTTTAACTTTCAGTCGGTTCATTTATGCAGTTAAAACTTTTACAATGGTGGACCTAAATTAACCTTTTTAGTCGATTCAATTCTGCTGGCAAAATCAATAGAACAATTTTTTTCTCTCTATTTTTAGTGATGGTAACGATAATCCTCTTTAATCTAGAATGACAATCCCTTGTAGCACGAGTCAGCGTTCCAATTCCAATTTGATGTTTATGGCTCCATCGTCTTGTCGATGATTCTGCCAATGTCAGGGTTGAGAATGACACGGTATGTACGGGTGTAATTGCTTGGTACGATTACTCTTCGAATATGGTTCAGTTTTCTAAAATAGAAATGGGACAACACCGAGTCAACGTTAGCGATCGACGCAACGCCGCGGCGCTGTCAAACTGACATTATTACAAGGCGTTTGACATTAGTTTGACAGCTCCGCGGCGTTGCGACAACCGCTAATGCGACTCGTGCTAGCTCCGTAGATCGCAGGTTCAAGTCTTATCCACGGCTAAAAACAATTTCATCATTTAATTTGTTAGCCGAGCAAGGTTTATTAAAAATTAAATATGAATAACCTTTTTCACTAAAAAAACTGGTTTTTGCGACAACCCCGAATATCAATGGCGTATCTCGTTGTATGTGCGACCTCTTAGTCAGGGTCACTGTTGTGCGACCACGATGGCTGAATTATTTCGTATAGTCTCCCTCGAGGGAGTACTACATGCAGAGAATAGAATTTATTCTATCTTACTTAACTTTGTTATTTGTGGCCTCTGCAAATTTTCTATGGGGACGTATTTGGATTAAAGACATTCATATATTCTTTTCTTATGACAACTTTTAAGAGGCGGAACCTCACAGTACCAAATTTAGCGGTTCCATCAAACGTACGTCGAAGACAGAGATAAGTATACAGGTGGCCTCATTAAGGTTGAGATTTTCTCAAAAACTACTGGACCGAATTCAATAATTATTTTACAGTACATAGTTTTAACTGTTATCTATCTAACAGTGAAATATTTTTTGCAATAGGTCAAGTAGTTTTTGAGATAATCTCAACCTTAAAAACTCTCCTGTACACCTTTATGTGTGTTCTACCGTACCGTCAACCAAATGTAGCCTCTATAAAAAGTAGTTTTGATGAAAAGTTTTCTATCAAAAGTGTTTCGACTAAAACTCATTCGCAATAGTGTAGGTAACTCCTGAATATTGTAGTAACACAATGTTTAATCTGACCGCCATTGACAGTCAAAAGAGAACAAATCTTGTGCGCGACGGAACGCCAGCGGTGACGCGAGCGTGGCGCACTCATTTTCAAAAATACCGTGGAAACTGACGGTCTAAACACCGAATCCATTTGAACACCACGTCATGTTAGAAAGTGATGCGCCCTCAACGCCACCAGACATTTTAGAACAATTTGACGTGAAAACTTATCGTGATATTCCGACTTGGCGTTCATGTCACGATTTCCCGTTGTCGGCTATGGCCGTCTTTGGCGTTCAAAAAGCCAAAAAGTTAATGTCATCCGTATACATAATAAAAATAATTTGAAAAAAAAAAAAAAAATCTTCACAAAAATAATATTCTAGTCCGCTCTCACTCTGGTTTGCTGATAAATATTTCTAACTTAGTGCACATACAAGTATTTTGGGGTACTTACATAGAAATACTTCAGTAAGAAAACCAACCGTAATGCACATGACATGACAAAAGCGCATACCATACACACATAATATCACACCCCCATAATATCATAGACGCGGATACCACGCGTAAATACAATCACATATTCGCCGTTAAAACAATTACATTCCAAACTCAATACCCAGTAGCTTCCATTGTAAATTAAGTTCTATGAACCGAGAAATAAACTGAAAGAAAAATAAAGTTCAAAAACAGGACCTGAACTCTTGGACCAAACATGGGTTTCCGCGCCCATTTAGCTAAACGTACTGCCAAAGTTCTAATAGTTTCTTTCAACCGATCCCGTTTCAGTAAACTAGTTTAGTACCTACCATTGCAACATATTTCGGTGTCGTAACTGTAACTATTGTTGTCAAGGTAAAGCTTCGTATGCGCGTATTTTCAGTTTTTCTGCGAAGGCTATGGCTTTAAATAAATAAATAAAATTGTTTATTTCGGACAGGGTCCATAGATGTTAGTAAAATACAATAAAATGACTTACAAACTATTGTTAGTGGGTACAACACAAGTAAAATACAAGATATTAAAAATAGGACTACTAAAATTAAATATACTATAGCAATCTTGGGGTGTATATTTAGATTTTAGAGACTGATGAATACCGATACACGAAACGATATACAAACTTCGCTCGATAGAAAAAAATCGAACATACCCCTTACATGTCTTTTAAAATGAAAATTATATCTAAATTCTAAACCGAAATAGTTATTGATACAAAATATATATTAAAATGTAGGGTACTATAAATACTAGAGCTTGTTTTAAAATATCTGATTTTTGTTGGCCTATTTTTATTTTCCTGCCAAAATTAATCCAAAATTCATAAAAATACGAATTATCGAGGCACTGCGCCGTGCTCTTCACTCCACCGCTGCGGGGCATTGTGTCTCACTCTTGCTTTTGACAACCATATAGCGCCAACGTTGAAGCAGTGATTGAGAGGTTAGTTGGTAATTCGTGTTTTTAGGGTTCCGTGCCTCAAAAAGAAAAACAGTAACCCATACAGGATCACTTTGTTGTCCGTCTGTCTGTCTGTCTGTCAAGACCTAAGTATATCTCAGAAACGTGTGGACGGATCAAGGTGAAATTAATACCCAATACTCAGGTCTGCAATCTGAAAAAAATCAACCTTCTACGTTATCGCAATCAAAATATATGGCCGCTTATGTCGAATTTTGTCCAACAGCCGACTCGCACTTGGCTGTTTTTTATTAACCAAATCATCATTTATTTCTTTTATACATCGTATTTTTTTAAATCAATAAACACATTTTATTAATAAATGCAGTATAACTGTATCACAATAAGACATAATTCGTAGAGCAAGATTATAACTATGTTTTATATTAGGAAAATAATACGTTGTTGATCTAAAAAATCATTTTATTCCCGCAATTGATGTTCTATTAATCTAGGATAGCTAAAAATTGTATATTTTCGTAATTGATAAAACATTTACCCCTACAATGCAGTTATTTTTACAATAGTTGTTAGTGTATTCCAACGAGCCTCAATCTATAGTAGAAGCACTATTCATAAGACTCTATCAGTCTAGGTTTTATTTTTGTGACCTAGATGTTACTTCTCGGAAATATTATTAGAAAAATAAATGATGCAGCATCTTCACGGAATAGTGAAAGAAAATTTCAAAGAATGTTTTTTTATGGAAAATAACGACGTTATGTTTACAAAAAACCGTGCATTATCATTATCATAACTGTTCATATCATTATTATGACCTATTACCTTGACGTAAGTACCTACTTAAAGTAGTTGCAATCTCTTACCTAACTTTAGTCGCAAAAGAAAAGAATGCTAGTATTTTTCAACCCAGCAAAGTCAAATAAGAATCGCGACCATTGCATCTAAGTAATGTACCGTACGAAGTATCGTTCAATATGGAAAATTGTGACAAATAAATTCGGCTTGCAACAGAAAATTGATGTCCGTATCATTCTAGAATACCTACGGGAAACGAATGTATCTGTTACAGTTAAAACCAGTTTTTAGATAGAACGCGTTTTGCCTAGTAAGAACTATGTTTTGATATTTTCTTGCATATGCGCTATGCGAAACGAAAATCTAGGTAAATGATAAATGGAGAAAAATTTACATCATGACCGGGATTCGAATTCTGTTGGAATAGAGCGTGCCACGGAATGGCGAGGTCCCGGGTTCGAATCCCGATCGTGATGACATTTTTTCTCCATTTATCATTTATTACGAACTAGTTTTTACTAAATACCTTTGTTAAAACTAGAAATACCTAGTCAAAACTAGAATTTGCCACTGATATATTTGATTTTTAGATAAAACTAGTTGTCACTTTGAAAACTGGACGTTAACGACTGGAGAAAAGGGGGCGGGGCATGCGTTTTAGCTGGTCGCAGGCCGCAGGCAGGACGTCTGTGTATGTCAGGCTTTATTGCAAGACCATCGTGGTATTTTGAGTTACAAAGGTAACTATATTTCTTGCAGAGACACCTTTTTGACATACTCTAGCATACACATATCCACTTAAACTACTTATAATGTACACTTTCGCTATTTATAAGTTTGTGCATAGCTTATCATTAAATTGAGGCGGATATCCCCCAACAGCGCAACTAGTTGGGTAATTAAAATAAACTCGAGTCAGTGATGAATTGGTAAAGTTTGTGCGAGTAACCCCCGATCCTCTAGAGAGATTAAGGTAGGTGTTGAGAGGACCTACTTTCTACTGTGATACTTATCAGATATACTTACTCCGCTGGCTTAGTGGCTCCGACACCGCAGAGCGCCACTGCAGTCTGTCTTGCGCTGTCTGTCACCAATTGGACTGAAGCTCTCTCAGGTTCTTCTGTACCTCGTGGTCCCAACAAAATCTAAGATGCCAAACCTGTCGACGTCTATTAGGCTTTCCGAGAGTGTTTCAGAGTAGTGATTTACCAGTTCTACGTCATCGTCAGCCAACAGTCCGCTCATCCTTTTGGTAATTTGCAGTCCTTCCATATTTCTTCCTTGATTTTTTACTGCTATATTTTTTCTTAGCGCTATAGGTAATCTTCCTGAACCACTCTAGCATACGTCAGATAATAGTCTAATCGTATACTGTCAGAGACCTTTCGAATTTCTTTCATTGAAGATACCTTACATTAAGATCAATGTATTAATATCTAGTCTAGCACATGGATGCGTTTTTTTCATATTTTCACTTTGACAATAAGATTAATGTGTTAAGAACCTTTAGCAATATCCAAAGCTCAATGAATCAGTTTATTTGCCGCAATAACCAGAGATCAAGAAGATAAATATATAATAGGAATATTCTAATTGGTTCAGCTATTCTGTACAGAGGATTTTGTTAATTCTGCCCGGCTATCCGTTTTACAAATTAACTACAGTAAAAGCATTTCATTGGAAAGTCACTATGTTGGATGTTACATGATAGTTCTCTGACATCAAAGTTAATCAGTAAATGCTGACAACTCCGCTCATGTACCCACATAGGTGGTTGTTTTGAAAAATTGATGTTGCGAATTGAGGTATTTCCTACTTGTTTTCGTGTGTTTCGTCAACCATTATCGTCAGTTCGGCAGCACATCAAGAAACATACGATATTTTGTGTTACATAGCATAGTTTTCAATGGCACGATGATAGTAAATTATACGGTTATTGACCACTTGTAGGTATTCATCATCATCAGCAGTCTACTGCTAGACGTAGGCTTCTTCTAAGATGCCCTTCTTAATCCAATTATCGGATTTTTCCGTCCAGTCCCTGCCAGCCATCTTGCGTTGGTCACAAACTCACAGCTCCATCTGGTCGGGGTGTGCCTTACACTTTGTTTACTCGTAGTCTCCATTCGAGAACCCGACTCCATCGGATAACTGTTCTAAGACAGATGTTACCTTGCTGATCCCAAAAGCTATGTCTGCTACTTTGTTCTCTATCGGATAAACACATTTCTTATTCTATCTACCAGTGACACGCTAAGCATAGCTCGTTCCATAGTTCGCTGATCGAATTTGAACTTGTGGGCCAGTCTTACCTTCAGTGGCCAAGTTTCGGATCCTTAGGTCATCACAGGTAACTATAGTAGGATGCACTGAAGACCTTTGTTTTCAGATACTGTAGTATTGAATTTTATGACATGAGTTTGACTTTTTTGGTATGAATTTAAAATCCAAGGGTCCCGAAATCGTATATAAATCTAGGATAATGTAAGTCAAAGATGAGGCAGACAATGACGAAGACCACAGAAATTGATCCGATCACGTGAATGCAAATCCAATACAAACTAGCGGAAACCAGTTTCGCTAACTGTTCTGTATGCATCGCGCCGGCTCGCTCGTCTCCGGCCGGATACAGACCGTATCATCGAATTAAACTTCAGTCAACTTTGAACCGCGTCCGTTAACTAATTTACTGTGATCAGATAGTAAAAGTTTAGTGAAACATTGAGGGGAGTGGTGTCTGTGTTTTTGTTTCATCATCAGTCTATTTTTATATGACTGACGGAAAGAGGTGACGTTTTTCGAATGTATGTATGTCTGTTCCTTTATGATCTCTTGTAGCTTAAACGGCTTGATTTTTGTGTGTCTTAACACGTCTCGATCAGGGGACTAAGAGTATATTTTTATGCCCAAAAAAATCGGTGTTTTTTTTAATATTAATTAACTTATAATTATGTCTCACTTTTGGGGCATAAGTCTTCTCCTTACGTCAAGAGAGCTGAGGTTATCCATCATGCTGTCTCATTGCGGATTGCTGGAATACACGTGCCTTAGAATTTGTTTATTATAAGGCAAATGGAATCTTTGTGCTTGTCAAGTTTATTAATAGAACTAAGTTTAAAAAGTACTAAGGCTGCAGAAATCAAGAGGAGCCCCGATTTTATTAGACATCAAAATTGTTAAATGTAACCCCTGCTTCCACTTGACGGGTTGTGGCGAGCGGCGAGCAAACAGCTACCGATATATAAATTACTTATCTGAAGAAATGTCGTGTTTTAATCAAACCAATTTTAAAAAGTACCAAGGCTGCAGAAATCAAGAGGAGTCCCAATTTTATCACACATCAAAATTGTTAAATGTAACCCCTGCTTCCACTTGACGGGTAGTGGCGAGCGGCGAGCAAACAACTATAAATTGTGTGCGCGCGACGCCGGAAACACTATCTCCGAATAAACGTCCCAGTGCACTATGTCGGAACGAATGGCGGCAACAAACAAAGCCACGCATTCTGGAAAACTACGAGACACAGTTTTTGTTGGTGTTACTCGTTGTAGGCCCTGGAACTGCAACGTGCGGACCGAAAACGTGTCTATAAAAGTTGCTCACATCCGTTCGTAGACTAGAAAAGACCTGATGATCTTCAAACGACTGAACAGATCTTAGGTTCGTATTAATAAATCACTCTCAGCTCAAACTGGCGACCTCAAGATGGCGTGCCTATTAATAAACGTAACTTAGGCACGCGTTTAGGAATCGGGTATCACGTGAGTAACGCCGTATTAATAAACAAAACTCGGTTCTCAAGAGAACTGTCAAACTCACACTTGAGAACGTAGTTGCTGATTGCAGGCGAACCGCGACTTGTGAAAGACATCACGTGATATGCCCTCAAGATTGGTTTATTAATAAATGACATACGTGAGATGGTGATCACGTCTTGGGAGTGTATCAGCTGAATTCGCTCTTGAGGGTTTGAGCTCACACTATTAATACGGGCCTTAGAATCATAGCACTCTCGATTTAAATTTAAAAACTTTAATTTGGCGAAACGAGTACATTGCCTTGTAATCCCACATCATCATTTTATGTACTGTGTTTCTAGCAAATAAACTTCATTTAATTTCAATAAACAAAAATCAAAATGTGCTCACCCCCTTGGTACCTACGATGTAAACTTATTACCACCGGGTTAAAAATAGACAATAATTATTTATTTATTTTATTAATGGACTCAACAGTTCGTCATTTGCCAATGTCATGTTACAGAAAATTCAATATATAATAGTCTTCTATCGTCCTCCAGGGGAGTCGCAGTAGCGTCTTCACCCTGGGTAGCCGCGTCTTCTTGTCTTCATCCAGAGGAGACGCCGTAGCGTCATCACTCTGGAAAAGCAGCTCGACAGTCACGTTCACACCTGAGCTTGTAGCGGGAACTCTTGATAAAAGCTTGAAACCCCAGATCTTGCTCAAATTATCCAACATATTCACCATACTGTCACTCGCGAACATTTTCTGATTAATTTAACGTGATATTAATCTCAAAATAACCACTGTAGACAATAAAACAAAAATTATCAAATAATTTTGCAACCGTCGTTTCCCGCCATTTTCAAGAGAACCTAGACAAGAATTGGTAGTCAACGGTGGAAACAGAATTGATATCAGTTGAAAAATATCGAAAACTGTTTTCAGAGATTCCTTGATAAGCGCGCCAAACGCCATTAGCTACTTTTTTGTGAAAATTCTAATTAAATAGTTACCGTGTTTTTTTGTGATTAATGATCACGTTAAGTTAATCAGAACATGTACGGGAACGTTTCTATTAATTGGAGTGCTCGAAAGAAGCCGTGTTTGTGAAGTTTTGTGCTCTTAGCAAGGATTCCTTGCATAACTGGATGATTGCGGGGATCGTTGAGTTATTTCGTTTAGGGATTTGGGAGGGTTTTGCGTTATCTTCGTATATGTCTCGGTATTTATAAGAATTCAGACATTCCATCAGACCAGGCTGTAGTTGGTTTTGCCTTTCCCCCTGGGAAAATATTTACAAACAAAAAAAATGTTTTCAGATTTCTCTGTATGATGTCTGTATGTATGATCACGGAAGTTAATTTAGGCATTAATCAAAATGTAGTCAACCTTATTTCAATGCGTATTTCATTCTCTAGTCGCATGATTACCAGTGTCGCAAAAAACCGGTCATTTATCATTCCAACTTTGACACCCGGAAGCTTACCGGAAGTTAAAACAAAAGGACAGGAAATTCAGAAAAAATAGCTGATTATCTCGATAAGCGTAATGAAAACTTACGCTGGGGACAGATAATTACGAACAAGCTGGGCCATAAAATCCTCCCTTTGAATCTTGAATACTGGGCTCGTTCACACTTTGGTCGCAAGACCCATTGTGCGCGAGGCGGCTGGCGCTACTCTAGCCAGCCGATCTCAGCCAGGAAGGCCTACAGATTCTTAATGACCCTGCAGGCCTTCGTGAGCGTCGTCGGTGACACGAGGATTGTAGCCCGCTGCTCGGCCACACCACTGAACTCTAGAAGTACATGTGCGACTGTTTCTTCCTCCTCCATGCAGCCCCTGCACAGAGGACTATCTGTAATCCCAATTGTAAAGAGATGTTTGTTTAAAGAGCAGTGACCTGCCATGATGTCAGTCACTCTCATACGTCAGAAAGAGACATAGTTCTATTGAAAATTCAAACAATGAATTAATAAACCAAGATGGATGGCATGGACTGGATTCAGATAGCCGAGTATCGTGTTGAGTGGCGTGCCTTGGGAGAGGCCTACGTCCAACAGTGGGCTGAAATATTTAATAATGATTGATTTATTGCTCGATAGGCATCTACGTGTAGAGGTACGAAAACAAGTTATTAATGAAAACACCTTTAGAGACTCTACAAAGGTTTCCGTCGATATTTTCCTCAAAAATAACACGCCCTTCCTGTTCATTACGCCCAAGTTTCCCCTCAATACGGCCTCGCACAAAAAGCACAAAACACCCTCCAAACACACAGGGCCCAATTCAGTGTGAAAATGACAGGGGGTAATACTTCTACGAAATCTGCAAATTCTTTTTTAATTATTCCTACCTACATTTTTTAATTATTCTAGCTCAGTCCATAAAAAAACCGTGGTGGTAGAAAGGACTCCGTGCAGAATCCATTTGGGTACGTGAGTCAATGTAATATCTATGCCGATAATAATAATTGTTGTATTCATGTGTGAAGAGTAGTCGGTTCTCAGGTCGGTAAAAATCTCCAGCAATTCTGTTGGTTTTATGTGTATAGGTGACGGTGAACTACTTCCCATTAGAACTCTAATTGCTGTCTATCGCATAGCAATTCTTCGATAAATCGTTATGTCGATCAAACGTTCATCTAACAATATGACGTTCGAACTTGCGTTACGCCCTCACTGCTTATTTCCGATTCCTTAATAATAATAAAATACTTGCGTTACTCCATCGCTGCTTATTTCCGATTCCTTAATAATAATAAAATCTCACCGTCCGCAGTATTTATGTCACTTATGTTGACCCCCCATACCAACGCCCCCTGTCTACGCCCCTGTAAACCCACACAAAAACTACAAAACACTCCATACATGGATATTTATTCATTCGCCCGCCGCGGGGTAAACAATCGATGACTTATTATCACTCGGTCGCAGGCCTTCTATTCAACGCACCTGAATATCCTGAACTGAAAAAAATAATATTCACCTCTATTCATTGGCAAAAGAGTACAGACAGCATCCAGTTTCGGTTTCGGTCACAATAATCGGTTTTGATAAACCGGTTTATGTTTCTATGACAAATCTTTCTATTAATGCGTTTATAGATATTTGAGCATAACAGAAAAACTGTCAAGTAGTTCAGACTACTTGTAATCTCAAACACCTCAAGGTGCATGGCATGTACCTGATTAATATTTGTAATCTAAAGTTGCTGTGAATTAAGAATTGAAAATTGCCTGATCAGCAAACGGGCCATCTGATGGTAAACGATCATCGTCGCCTAGAGACGCCTGCAACACCGGAGGGGTTGCTGGATCGCTGCCGACCTTGAAGGTATGACCTATTCTCTTAAATCATCCCATATCACAGTGGGAAGACGTCAGGGGCCAGATCATTCCACATTCTGCATGTTACTTACTATCCTGGCTCAGTGACCCAAAGTGTATCTTGTCTTCTGTTACCGCAGAGCACCACTGCAGCCTGTCTCGCGCTGTTTGTCCGCAGTCGGGCGACTTTTGCATGTCCTTCTGCATCTCGTAGCCTCAGCGGTACCTGCTTAAAATTATATCCCGGAATTTGAGACTACAACATCAACGTTTCGAATTCTGAGATAGAGTCAGGACGCATGACTGGTCGGTCGTCCGTTCGTAAGCTTTCCGACAGTGTTCCACATACTGCGCGCTTCTCTCCCATCCTCTCTACGTGACGTCTGAGCTCAAACCCGCCCTCAAGAGCGAATTCAGCTGATACACACCCAAGACGTGATCACCATCTCAAGTATGTCATTTATTAATAAACCAATCTTGAGGGCGTATCATGTGATGTCTTTCTCAAGTCGCGGTTCGCCTGCAATCAGCAAATACGTCTTCAAGTGTCAGTTTGACAGTTCTCTTGAAAATGGCGTTACTCGCGTGATACCCGATTCTTAAACGCGCACCTAAGTTACGTTTCTTAATAGGAACGCATTCTTTAGCTCGTTCTCGAGATTGAATTTTGAGCTAAGAGTGATTTATTAATACAGAGCCATGATGATGAACTCAGCTAACATATTATCCATCTCATTTCGTTTCGAATCCTCCATATTCCGTCCTCTTGACAGAGAACAAAACAATTCATATCTAAATCATTTATTTCACGAACGTAAATATTATCCATTTATCATAATTATTATCATAAATGAGGCAGAACAATAATGGTATCTATATTATTTAAACCCAGGCAATTCAATATTCCAAATAAAGAAAACATCGCTTTTGTTATTCCCAGCTCTTTTATATATTTTACCAGAGGCTAAAATATAACCTTTGTATTCCATCATAGGGTTATTACTTCTAACCTTTATGTTATTTTTATAATAATTTTCAAGGTACGTTGTCTAACTGGTAAGTCTTGGGTTGGTAATGATGATACAAATTATTTCGCAGGCGTTGCCTTTTTTTTGGTTGGATACAGGGGGTCCAAAAAGTACTTACTATGCCAATAGAAACCTACCGAAACCTATGGAAACATGTACTTACCGCGTGGCTGTGGCATTATGCTGAGGTAGTCGACCCCTTCCGACGCTGCACATCAATGTTAGATTAGCTAAGGAGTTTTAATTTTTGTATTTGTGTATGTGCCTGAATAAACGTATTTTCTTTCTTTTCTTTCAATACGATTCCCCCAAAGGATTCCTTGATACTCGAATCTTTATTCGTTTTTTTAGTCGGACTTATTCGGTTTTTGTACGTAGTATACAAAAGCTTCAGCAAGTCTACTGTCTTCTTCTCCATGTCCTATCCCATGTTTACTACAGCTATTTTAACTTTGGATGCTGCAGCTACAAAAACGTCTACAGCAGTCTAGTACAGTTACACCAGTAACATTATTTTTGCTTTTGTTACCAAAACTACTGTTTTTATGGCATAAAATCCTATGTACAGCCCACGATCAAGTAGAATCATACGATACCATACCTCTAAATACATCAAGCCTAGCTACTAGAATAACCTCAATATATTCTTTAAAAAAACTTTCCCTTTCGATAGTCTCGTAAAAATGAACTTCGTTCCCATTGATATCTGCCATATTTATCAGTTATGATATCTGTCATATCTATCAGTTACGTTAACTGGTCGGCCTAAAATTATATACTTAAGTGTTTTGCTTGGTCTCGTTTTCTCGTCTCTAACCATTGCAATAGAAATATATTAACCTGTAATAGCCACGTGAGCTATGAATAATTCAGAAGCGGCCACGGGTTATGATTTGTTCCGTTCCACGTCGTGTTTTGTTTCTTGGGGAATCCGGTCGATTTTTTTGAATTTAGAACGCTTCTCCATTGTTTCCTCTTTGCATTTTTAACGGTCGGCACTGAAAGTGATTTTAATTTCAGGCTAAAATGAAGTTTTCAATATGAGGGTTCAGTATTTGAACCTTTTCTATAGAAAACATTTTTCATGACACTGGTTTGTTTTTACTAGACGGCAGTAGGTACTTTGACACTTTTATATTAATTATTTATTGGAGAAAAAAACCAAATAGAGCTACTGTGACTTTAAACGGATCTGCGAAATCTTTCTCCACATTCGTTTTCGGGTAGCGACATTTCGGGCACTTACCTATACATTAATATTTCAGACGGCTGCCATCTTGAGCTATCGTTCGAATATTACTTATTTACGTGAGAACGTTATGCCCAACTTTCTTTCTATGTTAACAAGTAAAAGTTGCAATTAAGTTTAAGCCTA
Organism: Tachystola acroxantha; assembly: GCA_963506565.1. Taxonomy (NCBI): domain Eukaryota; kingdom Metazoa; phylum Arthropoda; class Insecta; order Lepidoptera; family Oecophoridae; genus Tachystola; species Tachystola acroxantha. Next base: position 5,098,458 of record OY735894.1, on the reverse strand, counting down.
GCAAGGACCCCTGAGCGCTAAAATAATTTCACCATTCTGTCATGAAAAGGTCCTTTCGAATTCATAAAAAATACGATTGTTCTTTTGTAAGCTCCTTTGAGCTAGGATTATTCATTTATTGAATTTTTCCTAGCGTCCGGGAGCTTAAGGCTTCCAGGAATCATATAGGTTAAAGCCTTTACGAAAACTTTTTTCATTAAATCTCTCATTTGCTTCGTAACTCTCAAAGGCTCTCTATTTCATTTGTTTATTTTGTTAGTCTGCTTTTTGTTATAATTATTTCTTCAGAAAATATGTAAATATTCTAAATAAGGATTTTACATAATATTTTCTAAAGGTTTGTTGTTTCATAATACAGTCGAACCGTGTATACATTTTTGCACGTCAACATTTTGTTAAATGACAATGCCAGATTCTGCTCCACCATCAACTGCATGATGTACAAGATAACGAATAAATGTAAAAATATCTCCATTTTTTATTAAAATTATTTGTTAAAAATAAAGTGAATTATTCATTGTTTTTGTTATTCTTCTATAGGAGTTGCGAGAGTAGTAGAAAATGATACTGATTATGATTATGCAATATGAAACCTGTAATAAGTCCCTAACAAAACGATAGGTACAGCTTAAATTGTCACGTAGTTTTGTAGGTGGGGCAAAGCTCCATTGAAATGTGGCAATGTCTTTTACATTTACACCACTTTGCAAGGATAGGGAGAGTAAGTAAAACAAAATGTACAATCATTACCTCTTTATTTTTTTATGTTTCCGTATTCAGTACATTATTTCCTAAAATCACTTTCGATTAATGCACAATCAATTAGGCGTACTTATTTTAACCATACGAAGTTACAATGGAGTATTGTGGGAAAGTTAGGGACATCATTTACAAGATTATCTTCCCAATTATTATAAGTTGAATTGAATATGTCACATTATTTTCACACAGTTGTGACATCTTAATATTACTTCAATTAATTTGATTGCAAACGAATCTATTTTCACTGGAAATGTTTAATTAAACTATAACAAATGTAATCATGTCTAAACGATCTATGTATAACGTTATATTTTATTACAATAATATTATACATTTTATTTTAACGCACCATCACATTGTTCACTTAATTATACAAATTATTGACAAAATTGGACTGAATTAAATTATAATTATAACAATAATACTTTTTCATATTTTATTCATATAAAACACAGCCATGTGTATATTTTTATTAAATAATTAAAATTAGAGACAGTAAAAATAAAATGGTTATTCAATTCAAATTCAAATTCAATAATATTAATATATTTATGAATAATACAAAGGATATCGACTACATAATAATAAGATTAAATGGTTTTATTGATTTATTTTAAGGTTCATATTGATATAGGTATTATGTCATGAGAAAGGGAGAGTTTCCGTAGTGATAATTAATTTATAAAAGAAAAATCGAATAAACAAAAAACGTCAAAAATAAAGGGTTTGGTAAAGTGTTCAATACTAGGTATTTTTTGAAATTTATTCAATATCTTGATCTCATCCTTTAAATAGAATTTTACATGAAATTTAAATTAGAATACACTTTCAACATAAATTCTAACATTTATTTTATAGGAAATATTTAACATCAGTTTATTATTAACATGGTATTAGTAATTATTTACAAACAAATCAATTTATTTTTCAAATTCAATATATACAGTTTGAACAGTATTTCTAATAATCAGTCTATGTTAACAATATGCGTCTTAATTTTAATAGAATTATGAATATTTAAAGATTTTTTACACTAAGTATGAAAATTGTGAATTATTTTGCATTAGATGTTTTCCTTGATAATGAATGTATTAAATCCAAAACAAGCAAATTGATTATGATATTTCGGTCTCATATTGATATTTTTAGTGTGGTAAGATTGTTTTAAAGCTTCGTAACAAATATTATCTTAACATAACATTTGTAAATTTAAATACTAAGCCTTTATACAGATATTCCAAATAAACATAAAAAAATTAAGCAAAAAAAACTATTAATACGAATGAATTTTATATTGCGAGTAAATAAACTTTTGAATAAAGCCTTTAAGTATTAATTTTACAATTTTCCTATAAAATGCTATAACCCTGAGACAAATAAACTACGTTCATATAACATTACAATACTTCTAACTAGGTATAAGTACAAAAATTATTAACTACTAAGTCAGCTACCTTATTGAAGTCTCGGTGTGACTTCCTAATAGAAATTGTAAGAAGATCTGCAGAAGTAATACCAATATTGTTGGGAGACAAGTCTCAGTTGCTGCCCCTGTGAAAAAAAATAACAATTTAAATACCTAAGTATGTACTAAAACCTTTGAATAATCATTTGAACCACCCATCGATCTCCTATAAACAATTAGATACACAAAGGTCTTACTAAAACAATTTAAAAAACGTCCAAATAAGGGTCCATTGTTAACGTCCAAATAATGCCTAATAAATCAAATGATTCCATTCATCCATTCATCTGTTTGGACCTTCTTTGCGCTAGGACATTTTTAGATGGCAGACTGTGTATCTAGTTGTTTATAGGAGATCAATGGAACCACCCAATGAGATCGTTCGTCCCCAAAAACAAATGAAGACCATTTATCATATGATGGTGGCACTTCACTTGGCTATAATAAGTATTTGACAAATACGACAACCATCCAATAGCGAATAGGAATTCGCTATTGGATGGTTGTCGTATTTGTCAAATACTTGACGTACTTACATACAGATAAGACGAATATTTTGTCAAGCATACCAACCACACATGGCAATTATGACAAATACGCAAATACGATCCATCCAAAATCCATGGTCCATGCAAAATCCCCCATTATTCTATTTTCTAAACAAAAAGAGAAAAGCTTTCTAATTAGCTTTGGTTGCATGTGAAGTATTGTTGTCAGACCATTAGTACATGCCTCAAAACATTTACCGAATCAATGAATAATAAGAGAATAATATACCTGTAAAACTTCTTCCCAATGCAGAAGCAGGGTTAGCACTTCGTTCTCTCAATACTATAGTGTGACTTGTGCCTTTCCACACGTCGAATACTGATGCTTCGCACCTGAGATAAAAAGATAGATAAACAAGAAGTACAAACGTACGTTTATTACAAAATACCAACTGAAAAAAAAATTACATATTTTTTTTTTCGATAATTTTTTTAATACATGATAATTACACTTAAAACTAAGTAACCGTGAAAATTTCAAAACTATAATCAATTAGAATTAGATATAGGATGGACCTCGCACCGGGTCCTACCTGGTGCAAAGACTAGCCAGCTACACAGCGGGGTAACGCCGTTAGATACCTTTGCCCCAGGTATGACATGGGGCGGGTTATTAGAGTCGAAGATTTAAATCGTCAGTTGTGCCCGTGCCATACATCGGCTGCGCGCAGTCGTAGTATGTTAATTCACTTGGTTGACGGGCGACTAAGTACTGCTGTTTGAAATTGGCAAAGGTATAACGTTCGCGGCGTTACCCCGCTGTATAGTTATGACCAGCCTTTGCAACAGGTAGGACCCGGTGCGAGGTCCATCCTATATCTAATGCGACTTAGACGTTTTAATTATTTGTTAAATAATATTACCGTATCATAAGAGTAGGCACTGGGGACAAGGCTGCTGCTTCCAGCTCCAGCGTAGCTAGACTGGAAGCGTAGCCGTTGCTGAAGTTGAGCACGTGGTTAGCCGTAAATCCTGGCACCTGGCAACAAGACGTCAAAATTACCTCCCGAACGATACATAGGTACATTACTCCTTCAATCTGCTGCGATCCTGGTATGGTCTTATTAAGTATACAGGAGGATCATTAAGGTTGAGATTTTAACGAAAAATAATCGAGCGGTTTTTAAAATTATTTTACATTACATAAGCGCTATAAACTGTCTACAATTGAAATAATTTTTACAGTCATTGTAGTAGTTATTCGGAAAACCTTAGCTTGAACCCTCTGAACAAATTTTGTCCGTTTTTTCATCGTTCGTAACTGGTCGAAGCGTAACTGTCAATAACAAGAAACTAATTTCCATTTCCCAACTCTGTTGGTGGCTGGTGGTTGCTGTGCCACTAATGTAACAATACCCAGCAATTGTACTGAAGGGAGTCTGACAGGTGCACAATAGATCCACTGGTCTTCATTCAAGACATATGGTAGACATGCATTGCAACATAACATAAACCAAGTGGTTGTATACCGTAATCTCTATTCACGCGTCCTCACAAATCTCCCTATTGTAAGATATTCCGCAGCACATTGCCTTGTCAGTAAATCCGTGTCCAGACATGCATTATGTAGAGCCGGCAGGGTTACCAGATTGGTTGTCACAAAATTCCCCGCAGATATAAAAAAATCCCCAAAATGATACATTTTACCAAAAAATCCCCAATCAATTCATTTGCACGCTGCCAATTGTGGGGGACCTGGGGGGAGTTCTTATCTTTAAATTTTTATTTGTACATATAGTTTTAGTTTATTTCATTTAGTTTTTAATGTTACATGTAATTTTTAGATTTATCCATAAATTAAATTATTCATTTACCGAGACGGAAGTATTAAGTAGGTATACATGGTCTTGAAGTTAATACACGTGTCGCTCGCTACTTTCTACCACTTAAAACAGCTTTTCTACTGCTTTTTTTCTTTCAGACCCGCTGTCAAAAGGACACACATAGTTTCAGAAATTATATTTAACAAAAACTTTCGGCATCTTCTTCTTGGAAGTGTAGTCTACCCGTTTTATGAGTTGAATTTTAGCAGCCGGTTGAAACTTTGAGCATCCGCCATGGGCTTTTAAGCCATATCTCACCCTTATTTTGTGGTCACAAAGTCCTCCAACTTGATTTAAATGCACCACTTGCCCAATATCTAATTTTCCCCAAAAATGCGACGTAAACCGCCTAATCTGGCAACACTGATAGTCGGCGTTGTAACATGCAAATGAAACAATAACTCACCATCTGCTAGTTGACGTACCACGTGATTTTGGCTAGTACACGTTTTTTGAGTTGAATTTTAGCAGACGGCTGAAACTTTGAGCATCCGTCATGGTCTAAGCCATGATATCTCACAAAATCCTCCAACCTAATTTTTTCCCCAAAGATAACACTTCCCCAAACAGTGTATTTTTTCTCCAAAATTGCGGCAAACCCCCAACTGGTAACCCTGAGAGCATGTAGCATGCAAATGAAACAATAACTCACCATCTGCTCGTTGACGTACCACGTGATGTTGGCCGCGGGGAGGGAGGGGGGCGAGGTGCAGTTGGCGCGGATGTGGTCGCCGCCCACGTACGAGGTGCGGTCAGATGTGACGTTTGGATTGGTCAGCGGCGGCTCTGAAACAAATGGCGGGAGTTTTGAATATGGCGGGAATGTGACGGTTCCAAATTACATGATAATTTTATTGTATAAACTGGTTGTTTTGTGTTCAATGTAGCTAATTCTGTAGTACTAAACGGCCCACAGCTGGGATTGCACGGTCCGCTTTCTCACAGGCCATACCGCGCCAGGCCAGGCCGTGGGAACAATGCATCCGATGTGGCCTGTTAGCGCCCGTCCTATCTGTCGGAAGTCGGTAAGTTCAAAGTCATGGCGCGGCGCGGCTCGACGGCGCCTATCGCGGCCTGTCGCCCAACCTGGACGCAAATGTCACTGTCGTTCATATGATGCAACGCGTTTCTATTCCAATGTAATGTGCCGTTGGTTTTCAATTGTGAATAGAATAAAATATGTTGGAATTATCGAAGAATTGTGTCCAAGATCTGCAGTTTAGAGCTAGATCCTAGAGTCCCACATAATAGACATAATTTTGATTTTGTTGATTATAATAAGTAGTTGGTTATTGGGCTTTTGAAACCGACGGGAACGAGACGGTTGCTTAGTTAGGCTGAGTTTAATTTATAGGTAACTATTTATTTTTGTGCGATAAAGTAAGCTTTTTTCTTATTAAACTTTATTGTGATAATAAACTGATCCAAAAGTGAGCACAATTATTTCTCCAAATTTTTTTAGTATTTAGCTAAATAAAAGACATTGCCACATTTCAATGGAGCTTTGCCCCACCTACAAAACTACGTGACCATTTACGCTGTACCCATCATTTTGTTGGGGACTTATTATAGGTTTCTTATTGTATAATCATACACAGTATCATTTTCTAATACTCTCGCAACTCCTATAGAAGAATCACAAAAACAATGAATAAATCGCTTCGATTTCTTATTATTTTCTGAATTAATAAATTAGGCTGTTTTTTTCGAATCGCAACTTGTACAAAACTGTATTTTGAACCAATGATTTTAATAAAATACGGAAATATTTTCACATTTATTCGGTATCTTGTACAACTTGCGGTTGATGGTGGGGTAGAATCTGGCATGGTCATTTTCTTTATTGTTATAATAAACTCATCCAAAAGTGAGCACAATTATTTCTCCAAATTATGTATTTAGCTAAATAAATTTTAAGCCGTCCGAAAACCATTCGCGTGCAACTCAGAAGATAGCCGAATACTTTTCGACAGCCGTCAAAAGTGATTCCGAACCTTTTCTGAACGGTTTATTTTTATTTGACAAGTGAAATAGGCCATTCGCTCTCCGTTTCCCAGACATTACTCGATTCGTGAAAAGAACCTGCAATGCAGTTCAATTATCCATGCCATGTAGTGTAACTAACAGAATTCTAAATAAAATACTCGATCTTTTTAGAATTAAAACTATAGTGAGCTATTTCTTACAAAAAAACATTGAAACCGGTAGAAACTAACGGTCTAACGGTTGTTACTTTATTTTTCTTTATTTAGGTATGTAGGTACTTAACTTAACTACCAGTTAATGATAGGTATTTAATATTGCTCAACAAGCTACCTATTCATACGCCGAATTCTCTACCCAAAGGTGGTCTGGCAGAGATCGCGTTGAGCGATAAAACCGCCAATTGTAATACTAACTGTATTAGCCTATTTCTTTTGTGTAATTTTTTTTTTTTTACAATAAAGAAGATTTATCTTATCTTATCTAAACACCGACTTTAACCCCAAAAAGCAAATGTTATCTACTACATAATAATTTCAATCTACAAATCATTTTTTAACCCACATGCAGGGGTGGATATTGGAATAAAAAATAAACTTATAACTTTGACAATACTTATCACAAAAATATGAATGATGAGATCATATTTGATTTTATGTTGAAAATTTATTTGTGTTGATTTTGAGAACTTAATATTGATTAGTTTAAGGGATTTGTAAGTAATAAATAACAGTTGAAACTGTATCTGGTTTCATTTTACATCAATTCTCCCTTAAGTGTTCGCAATTACCCAACTCTCCCCTATAAACTAAGAACTGACCAAAAAAAAACACGGTCGAAAAAAAATCGGAAAATTCCGTTTATTTATATGCATTACTTACTCAATGTTTTATTGTTTTGTAATTGTTACCAGCAGAGGTGATTTATTACATGAATACGATGATAGCCCAAAAAAAAAAAAGTAGATTATATGTAAGTACTTACTTCAAATGTAACACAAGTACTTAATTACAATTTGCTCAAGTAGGGGAGCGAGGGGCTTGTTGTAACATTTTTTTAAAACAATCATATATCTTGAGATATATTGGCTAAATTACCACTAACTAAACTTTGATCGGTACTCTAACCATTCTTTAATTAATTCTAATTGAAAAAATATCAAATCTATGTCTAATTTCTTCAGAATTATTTTTTTTATAAAAAGAGGGAAGTGTTACATCTTACCCCGTGCTTGGGGCTTGTTGTAACATCTATTGGGGCATGTAGTAACAACAATAAAAAACGAGAATGTGACACCTTCAATCATTTATTCTCTTCACATTTAGCTTTGTTTTCAACATATCATTAGGTATTTAACAAAAATACTAATAATAATAATATTATAATAATAATATTACGTAATGAATACTGTATTATGGTGCAATAAAGTGTATTTATCTTATCTTAAAAATATTGAGGTAGGTACTTCTATAAACTGAATCATCTATCAAATAATCAACTGAAACATACTTTTTCTATGAGTAATCAACACTTGTTTTCTAAAACTTCAGCTGCAGCTAACTCGTATACCTCCTGGCTTCTTCTGTTCCCCGCTCTGTCTTTCTCTTATACAGCCTCATTAAAAAAAAAAAAAAGTATATTGCATTTTCAATCACATACATACAGCAATATGGGGGCAAGTTGTAACATGTTACAACATACCCCAAGATTTTGTTACAACTAGCCCCAGGCATAATTTTTAATATTTATAACGATAACTATTAAATCAACTTAGTAATCTCGAAAACTGTTACACCACATCGTACATAGATAAATTTAACATCAAATAAAACACAGAAAGCTCCAATTAGTCGATTATAATAAAGCCAATCGAAAGTTTACGAAAGCAAAATAATACATTACCTGGCGACAACGGAGGGCTTGCACCCACCCACTCAATACGCCACCTGGCGGAACTCTTACTGTGATGACGTGGCGTGGCGCGTTATAACGATAAGATTGAGTCAAAGAAATACGTTAATAAAGTTTAAATTCCTAGTGAAAAAGCCCTGTTACTACTTACCCCTGTTACATCTAGCCCCTTGCTCCCCTACCTAACATGTTAATTGTTCTTGCATGAGCAAATATTGTTCTTAATTAAACACATTGAAACCACCTCAACCGAAATTACGTAGCAATATTGCCACAATCGAAAACTAGAACAATAACGGCCGCGCACCGCACGGTTACAATTTGACATGAAACGAAAACGGTCCCGAAACACCAGAACGTATGCTTCAAACTGTTGAATATTGAAATTTCAAAATTAGAACAAAAGCATTGGGAAAACAAAACGGTGTTCCGTGCGGATTGAAATCGAACGGACCGTGTGTTCAGAACGCCTCGACAAAATGACAGCTGCGTTCTGAATATGCAATATTTCAACCATTTTCACCCACCCATCATAAGGTTTAGCCTACACTCTAGTATAAATATGTGACATACTTACATACCTATAAATAATTAGTATGCTACAATAATTCGTCGGGTCTAATGCCACTCTGATGCGAATAATAAGTATTTGTTAAGTCGATAGAGATAAGCTTAATATCCGAATTTTGTTGAGGTCTAACTCCCATAGGCTTCTCAATTAAACCGATTTAAATATAAGATCTAATGAGAACGTTCTTTATCTGTAAACCCAATATTAGATCCACTGGATCTAATAGGAATTATCGACGACTGACTAACCTTAACACTATAAATGTCATACTCACACCAGTATGACATTTAGGTAACCCTAACGGAAAAAATATTTAGGGTTAGGAAAAAACATTCTTTCACACCATTGCACCAGTGTGACAGGGCAGTGTTAACATAATGGTGGCACTGTACTTGGCAATATTTGTCATAATTGCCATGTGTGGTTGGTATTCTTGACAAAATATTCATCTTATTTGTACGTCAAGTATTTGACAAATACGTCAAACATCAATAGCCAATACGTATAGCCAAGTGAAGTGCCACCATAATATTCAGTCATGGACTTATCATACTTGATATCAAAATAGGATACTATCTGTCGCTCGTGTACCCTAGCGCTAATGATGGACTCCTGTGGAAATAGGGGAAAATATTGTGAAGTCGACGGCGGCAGATGGTGACCGCACGCCTCCAAAATGCCATTGATGAATTCGTATAGACTGCGTGATTTCGTACTTTTCTCCGGCAAAATAGGACCTCGTATTTTTATATTGACACAGGAGTCCACGACCATAATTAGATAGTATACAAGTAATGGAAAATTACTTATATTTTTCGTTGCCATTACAAAATAGAATTAAATTGATGGTCAAATTGACAAGGTCCCAAAAATTTAACATCCTAAAAGAAAAATACTATATCTAGATTTTGTCTTTCTGAATACTAACATTGAATTTTTTTCAGAATTATTTCGTAAAAAATTCAGAAAAAATATTTTGTGTAAAATTAGACATTCCGGTATGAAAGCAAAGGGAATCTAACCTATACAGCCGTAATGGAACGAAACTAATTCAATAATGTGACGTCATCGTCACTTACACCATTTATAATTTTGACGATCTTAATTTAATTTTTAATTTTACCTATTTATTTTCATATAAAAAATAATATAGGGGGATAAAAAAAATAGATTTTGCCAATTGTGAACGTTATTGAAAAATCATACAGTTACAGGTCTTTAGAAAAAAGAATTAGAGTAAGACGATATTAGGATAATTGACTAATTTTTTATCGCTTAAATCAACTTATATGTATACAGATTACAGACATCTGAACATATTTTTTTTCCATATTCCACATACACATTGTAACAGCATTTCTTCACTCTATATAATCACTACGATTTTGTGACTTAATTCATAAATGTCAAAAAACTTCTCTATTATAGATCGTTTACATATTCTTTTGTTGTAAATAACATAAGTATACTCATAAAGGTGGCAATTAATAATTCAATAACCTCTTGAATATTCACAAAGAAAACATACCAATTTACTTATTCAAATAGTTTATTTCCAGAGGCAATGTTATACACGATCTATTTCATCAAGTATACGTAACATTTGTAACTAGTTCTCCGCGTACAAAATCGCAGGCATAGCTAGTCATAACATAAATTCTTATGCTATTACTAAAATGAGAGCGAATTTGCCCCAATCCTTTTTCCCTCCATAGCCTATAAAAGCAGCTGGCAAATTTCGCGGAAAACTCGACAAATTAAAAGAAAATACAAAAAAATTCTTCGCACAAGTCATTAACCCCATATCTTTCAGTCTGCGAGCCGAAACGAGTAATTATTTATGTAGATGGGCGAGGCTACGGAATGTTCTACATTTTTCAGACCGGGACCCGATTAAAAATGGAGTTTGCACTCTGAGAACGGCTGGAAAAGGCCGGGCTTAGGATCTGAGTTCGGAACTGCAAATATACTTGGCTAAGTTATGACTGAGTGTAGTTGTTTGAGTTACGTTCAGTTATTTCAAGTTATGAATACTGAGCGGATTTGAATATTAGAAATGCATTTTTAACATGGTCACCAGAGAGTATGTATACCCATGTAGTAGATATTTAATTCACCATAGTTACAAAAGACTCAAAATAATTACGATGTCATTTAATATCGGAAACTTTCTGTACGTGTTTCCAAGATTTGACAAAAAATATGCATGACTAACCTTCACAATGACCTGTCACAATGGTGTGAAGGTCAAGATGTTTTTTCTAGCCTTATTGTCTAGCCTTCGTTGACTTTCATAGAATTTAAATAGATCAGGAGACTTTTTTACAGGAGTAATATCTACTTCAATTGAGATGTGTAAAGACAATGTTTGTATGTTTTGCTAAGGTGCTGACTTACGCAGAATTTGAATTACGCATTATCCATGCTCGGTGTCACGGAATGAAAAGGTCGCAGGTTCAAGTCCTGCCCACGGCAAGAATTTTTTCATCATGTTCTAAACTATATACGCCTTTTTTAGAAACAGCACAGCGACATTTTTCTTTTATAGACGATCATATTCTCTCTCTCTCTCTCTATTCGTGTGTGTATGAGATAGAGGATGTGTGAGAGAGTGTGAAAGAGGGTGTGAGGGTGTGTTTTACGAGAGGACTAACGAAAAATAGATCTCCGATTGAATAACGATAACTGACGAATTACTAATAAACTCACCAACGACCACCATCTCCGCCGCCTTGATGTCAGTGTGGAAGAGAGGGGCGTCAGCAGACACCTCGCACTGGTACTCCCCCGTCAGGGTCCGGTCCACCTCGGTGAGGACCACGCGGTTCTGGTCTGATGCCGCTACCTGTGAGAGAAAACACAGTATAAAATACATAAATTCATTGTTTGTTGCTGTAACTCATGTTTAAAGTGTTTTCTTTATGTAATAGAATTTATTTATTATTACTCGGGAATCAGGATTCAAAGTCAAATCTCTTTATTGCAAGTAAGCACGTTGTGTACATTTTTGCACGTCAAAATATTTTGAATTTACATTTACACCACTTTTCTCTATTTCATATTCTACACTCATGCTTGCACTTTCTCCCGATTATGGATTTTACTGACTCACGCACTCACTCTCTCACATTCACGCGCCACAAGCATATTTATGCACTATTATTGTACTCACGCTCATTCACATTCACGAAAAGGTGCCAACGTTGAGGAGAAAAAGTGGCAAAAAAACTCTCAGCAGCACATTTATTTTGGATTACTTCTGACGGGGTTCAGAAAGATTTGAGAGTGCTGCAGTCTCCCGACTGGCGCCAGACAGCACAAGACAGGCTGCAGTGAAGCTCTTTGGTGTAGGAGGCCAAGATTCACGTTGGGTCACTGAGCCAGCGGAGTAAGTAATATAGCTAGTTCAGTAGCGGCCACTTAGTCAAATCCTAATCCTAAACGCAACTGTCACTTGTCGTACATCGTGTAAGAGCGAGCGGTACGCCTAGCTTAGCGGCGACCAATATAATGTTCGCAATCTACAAATGCTACAGTAGAAGACAGAGATAAGTATACATGGAGTCTCAATATGGTTGATATTTTCTCAAGAACTACCGGACCGATTTTAATAATTCTTTTACGGTACTTACATAGTTTTAACTTTTATCTATCTAAAGAATTTTTACAATCGGTCAAGTAGTTTTTGAGAAAATCTTAACCTTAAAAACTCTCCTGTGCACCTTTCTTTGTATTCGACCGTACTTGAGCGATTTTTTAAATTCTAGCTTACACTCTAAATTAGGTATAAACTCTCAATAAATAGTTGATATTAGGTTTTCGGTGTATAATCGCCAAAGGCTGCCATTTCTGTCACACTAGATTACCTCAAGTGGATTTTAGACAATCGCTCAAGTAAAATTTTTGAAAAAATATGAATCTTATTAACCTCCTTTATATCTGTACTTACATTGAATATTTTTCCAAAATGATAGTTCACACTCTAGTCTGAACGATAAATTACAGATTTAGGAATTATTGTAAGGTTAATTTGAAACAGAATTTATAGCTGGATATACGTTCCAAAAGGATCTTTAAGTCAACCGCGCAATAAATAGGTGCACGAGCTGCACGTAACAGGGTAATGGCAATCTAAACCGGATTGCAAGTTAAACGAGCCGTGTTATAGCTTGAAAATCACAATGTGAATGTGGGAGAGCTGGCTGCAGCTTTATTTTCAAGCACACTGCGCCTGATCCCCTAATCAGCTTACCGCAACAGAATACGCGCGTCGAATGAAAAATCTGTCCGGTACACTTTTCAGGCTTCAAGCTTTGGGTCGAGGCTATTGAGCGAGAAACGAATGGAGAGGTCTTATTAGTTTTTGCCTTTCAACTTTGCCCGCGATATATAATATTACCGTGGGAATACGATAGTTTACAGTTATATGTAATAAGATAATGTTATGATACGGGTGCCGGATTCTAACAATCTTAATTAATAATTTCAGTGTTTATAAACACTGAAATGATAATGCCAGATTCTGCCCCACCATCAACCGCATGATGAACAAGATAACGAATAAATGTAAAAATATCTCCGTTTTTTATTAAAATTATTGGTTTAAAATAAAGTTTTGTACAAGTTGCGAGTCGAAATAACAGCTTAATTAAGAATTCAGAAAATAGTATGAAATCGAAGCGAATTATTCATTGTTTTTGTTATAATTTTTTACTACTCTCGCAACTCCTACTGATTGTGATTAAGCTATATAAAACCTGTAATAAGTCCCCAACAAGCTTTAATGGTCTCGTAGTTTTGTAGGTGGGGCAAAGCTCCATTTAAATGTGGCAATGTCATTTTAATGAATTTGGCATTTCGGGATAGTATCTATAAGAAACAATAATAGGAGGGAGAACTTTAACTTAGAGATGAACTAAGTGATAGGAGTGAGTGTGGGTGAGCGTGAGCGAGTATGAGCGACTGGGTCAGGGCGGGAGAATGTATATTATATGAGAATGAGAGAGAATGTGTGTGTGTTATCCAGAAAAATTAAAATAATATAGAGTAAGAGTGAGTGGGAGAATGCCTGTGAGTGAAATTTAGAAACAATGTGAGAAAGTGAATGTTTTGTGGAAGTGAATAAGTAAAATAATAGTACATAAATATGCTTGTGGCGCGTGAATGTGAGAGAGTGAGTGCGTGAGTCAGTAAAATCTATAATCGGGAGAAAGTGCAAGCATGAGTGAAGAATATGAAATAGAGAAACGTGGTGTAACTGTAAATTCAAAAATATGTTGACGTGCAAAAATGTACACAACGTGCTTACTTGCAATAAATAAATTTTACTTTGACTTTGAGAGACAACGTGAGGGTGTGTTTATAGAGTGTATAAGAGTATGTGAGTGCTTGAAAGTGTCCCAATAGCAGCACTTACATCGACTTTAATCTCAGCGACCGGAAACACTTTCGTCGCCGGTGATTCCTTCGGCACAAATCTGTAGAACTCGATCATGTTTCTGTACCATCGTATGGAGTACAGTTGTGCCCCTTCCAGTTCGTAGGTACACATTAGCTCTGCGTCGCGGCCCGTCAGGACGGCCTTCGGGACGTGAATCTGAAGGAACTTTAGCGTGTTGACTGTACCTGCGAACAAAGATAAGAAGATTTTGAGTGATTTATTGTTCGAGGGTGTCAAGAAATATTTCTGCTCGTATTAGGTAGTTATGCTCCGTGCCTACGAAAGTACGTTAAGCAGCTGGTCCTGGTTATTGTCGCTCGGCGGTAGTCGTTAGGCCACGTCAGAGGCCTGCGGGCGGCCTGAATAACTCTGACAATAGGTTTGGTCACGATAAAAGAAAGAAAGAAAGGTTCCTATGCTTAGCCATATACAGGGTGTAACGTAAAGGGTATATGAAGCCGAAGGGAGAGTGTTCAGTATCGATAACTGAACAACTTTTGTTCTACGACTTTTCGAATAAAAAATAAAATAATGTCTCATACAAATCGATCAGCTAACCGGGACGAAATGTATGAAAAGTCTGTCCCTTCGGCTTCATATACCCTTTACGTTACACCCTGTATATAGTATAAGCTCACTTCTTTAATCGTGTTTTTACTCTTTCGCACTTCGTTAAAAACGTTAAGTTAGAAAGGGACCGAAGACTTAAACCGTGGACTATCTTTAAATCACATTTATGGCTAATTACGTATACAAATGCATCTCTCATATTTTGTTTTACATTCTATGCTTATTTATTTATAATAACAACAATATATAGGTAAACACCACATACACATCCATAGGTATATGTTATGCTAGATAGGAAGATAACTGACGCCTGAAGATAAATGCCTCGTCGATGAAAAGTATATTTCTCCCTACTTTACTCTCATTTTAGTTTTACACCTCAGTGACTCTAGCACAGGCTGATCGGCGTTAACTTTTACACGAATATTCGCAAAAAGAATGAAAATAAAATGGCTCATTTATACGTGAGCTTGTTCAAAGAGAAGATTGTCCCTGTAATTTCAGTCAATTTTAACTTGCAAGATTTTTTTTATATATAATTTCAGTGCTATTATTAAAATGTTTTAGAGGTTTGTAAAATACTAAGGTTTGTTTTAGAAGTGTGGGATTGCCTACGACCTTAATGTATGTGTATTTCAGTCTCGCCTTTTTTGGAACATGTGATCTCAGTGCTTGTACAGATTTCAGTCGTTTTTACATTTTTGGTAATGCCCATACCAAGTGCTTATAACGGGGTAACGCAGCCGCTCTCTTGGGCACACCCTGCCGCATGGGAGCGACTTGGACGCGGTGTTCTACCTGTGGCTGGTAGAGGCCACTCACAGCTAGAATACGGTGTCCAAGTAGGTTCTTTTTAAATAAGTATATAATTATTTTTATATTATTTTTTTCCTTTTTATACCCATTTTTAAATTCTTTAATGTAAATATATAGGTAATAGTTTGTTTTTGTAAATAAATAAATAAATACCTAGTACTTATAAATAAATTAGATACTTAGAAAACGTTGACAATTTTTTTTTGCATAAATCACACGATCTTGCTGAAGATGCAAATATACAATTATTATCAATTCCAATTTCCAACTAACGCCAGTCGAATTTAGTATGGAGTTTGTATGGAATTAGACGTCTTGTCTTTTCCTCAAAGACTGCGAAACGTAACCGTAAAAAATTCCGTGTTCTAAACGGCAATGTCATTAGTATTCGCGAACTAATCTTGATCGTCCGTGACTTCAAAGTACCAGGGCGACAGAGATCAAGAGGAGTTCCGACATAAGATTTAACGATAGCACCCGTGCAGTACATTTTTACCTTGAAACCCCTCCCTCAAAGGTGAAGAAAGTAAATATCAGCTTTATGGCACCTCGTTAGAAGTTGGGTCATAACGTTAAACGACGTCCCCGCTGTTATCGCTGCTTTTTGCTCTTCAAATCTGGGACTTAATACTTTTGCAAGTTATTATTGCCTGGTAGCTACTCTGGTTTGGGCACGTGGAAAAGCTGTCGGTTTATTTTTGGAAGAGATTAAAAGTTTTGATGGAGGACGATGAAGGTTAATGTTGTTGATGCCGATATTATTCGATGAAAATGTAAACAGTTTTGAATACATAGGCATTATATAGGAGTAAAATATGAGTACCTACCTATATAAAACTGTATAACAGTCTCTGAACAATAAGTTTTTCTGAAGTAACAACATAAGCACCAGTCGATTAAGGCTGCTTTTCCACCAGAGCTGTGCGAGGTAGCTAAACGGTGTGCGAGGAAAAAATCCACCAATAGAATCACTGATCTGAGCGAGGCTAGGAAAATGAAGTGATTCTATTGGTGGATTTTTTTTATTAAAATACTTAGTAAACGCTAGACAAAGTCTGTATCTGCTAAAAGCATAGTGGAGCATATAATACCAATTGAATCTCTGGTTAGCAAGAAATATGTCATGTTCTCCAAAGGCACAGAATAACTAATAGTATACCGCAGCCCAAATCAAGTATCTTATTTTGTAAACAAATATGATCGTCTAATTACCTGTTGTGATGTCACACTGAAGGAACTGATTGATTGCACATGTTCACCATTGTGAACATAAAGTGATACGATCTAATAATGACAAAATAGCTATGCAATAATCACAGAACAGCTTAAATGTTAGTAGGGTAGTTTTTATTTACAAAATAAGACACTTGATTTGGGCTTCGGTATAGGTATAATATACTAAAAGGAAAAATATATAATAAGTAACAATGAGAAATAGAATGATACTTTACGCAAATGCTAAGGAAACTGTACGTTTAGACTCTCTTATCAGTAGCATCCGCAATGTGCTATTAGACGAGGAAAGGAGACAGAATACGGAAATACCAAATCCGTAGCAAACAAAATCAGCGGTATTGAACTATGATATTTTAGCACCATCCGAGTTTTATATATTCGAAACGGTATTGCGCCAAACAACCGAGCAAACAAAGAGATAAAAGCTTTTTAAATCTCCGAATTTATGGTTTGTTTTCCCAAGCTGAATACTATTCGGGAAATCCTAGCGTTCGCAGGCCGATATTATTTTAATGCCAGGCGGAATCGGGCATGTTTTATGCGGACTCACGCGTTTAGGGGGTGCCTGGTAACGGAAAAAAATCTGAACATCACAAAAGTACGTACAGGTGCTAAAAATGGGATTTTGGAACGAACAGTGTCTGTAAAAATAATATTGGATGAGAATGGGACGCGATAAGCACCCGCTTTTTTGATGAATATATCCCAAACATGGACGAATTAACATATTTTGTACTCTTCCATACACCGTGATAACTCGGCGGTTCTAACAAATAGTACAGTGTGCGAGGCGTAAGCTCAGGTTTACATTTGTGTGAGTGATAGCGGTACAAGAGGTGAAGTGCGGTGCGTGCGCGGCAGGGTGTATTTTGTTGCTATTGTATTGGACGCGTCGCGCCTCAGGCCGAATATCACTCTACACTATCTGTGTGCACTCACACAAATGCAAACCTGAGCGTACGCCTCGCGCACTGTACTACGTTTGACACGAATTCTCGAAAATGTAAAGGAAACAATTAAGATGGAGATCTCAATTGTTTCGTCTTCCAATGAGTATCCTATTGAACTGGGGCTCCCCCCAATATTGGTTGACTCGATTTGGTTAATTCGCCCAAGATCCAAAACGATAATTCTGAGATTTAGGACAAAGTACAGACATAGACAGTGGAGGAATGAGTTCAATGGCATACTCTTTGGAAGCTCATAGCAGAGATAATTGGGGAACAAAGAGTCACCTTTTCCCAGAAGTTAGTGGACTATTATAAAACAAGAATAGGACAACCCAATTTGTCACCGAATTTACAACCCGTGGACTGGATAAAGTCTGTGAGATATTTCTTGGCTGAATAGAGCGACATTCCATGAAAGATTTGAGATTTAGGATCTATTGTAGTAATACAGTGGAACACAGAGAAAGGTGTACAGGAGAGTTTTTATGGTTGAGATTAACTCAAAAACTACTTGACCTATTACAAAAATTCTTTCACCGTTAGATAGATAAAAGTTAAAACTATGTAACTGTAAAATAATCATTTATTTATTAACGACAAAATATTTAACAAAAGACAATAATATGTAATAATAATAAAAAAACTAAACTATAAACAAAATTTGCCCCAGGTCAGCGACCGCGGGGAGTGTCCCTAGAAGGCTCGCTGGTTTGCGAGGCTAATGCGTTGCGCTAGGTACGCCCCAGCCCTCAGGTCATTAGACACATCCACCAGGCGCTGTATGTACTGTAAAAGAATTATCTAATTCGGTCCAGAAGTTTTTGAGAAAATCTCAACCTTATTGAGGGTCCCTGTATACTTATCTCTGTCTTCGACACCAATGATGAATTAGCACGATTGTTAAATCCACTCTAACGTTAAATCAGACGTTAAAAGTATAAAGAAGCTATATATAGGTTCACGGTAAGACCCCAAGTTAAAAGTTAAGACTCATTTAGTGTTACATTTTTGCTGCTGATATTTTGTCGGCGCTGAAATCCCGGCGGTTGATAGCTCACATAAGTAGTACTTAAAAGAAAATTAAGTTTCGCTGCACTCGAGGCATAAACTCGTACGTTGCAAAATCTCTGCAACTCCAAATTAGTTCTGCTTCCGATATTATAAAACTTGATAGTGATACTTTGGTTGTTAGTTTCTTGTCGGATATAGCTGCTAATGACTTTCAAGTCAAAGGCACGTTGCCGGACAACGGGGATCGGTTGAACTATCTGTAATGCTAAGCCATTCAGATAGTTCAACAGACCTATTGTATATATAGTTTTTAGTTTAGTTTATATTTTCTAGGTTAATATTATAATAGTTATTTTTATTTTTTATTGTTTTCGAAATAAATATTTATGAATAAAGTCAAAGAGATATCAATCGATTGTAGGCATCATTGGGAGAAGAGGTACTTATATCATGGAAACTTAGGAAACTGCTGGTGTGTTCTGTAGGGATACCGGAGCCTTCCAAAATGTATGAAAGAAGGAATATCAGGTTTAACGCTTTGAACTTTGTCCCATTCTTATTGTCTATCTCATAGAAATAGAAATCGTGCTACGAATGTTGCCATTGATGTGCTGTCGAGTGTACGAGGTCGGCCATCGAGTGCGTTAGTACTATAACCTATTTAATTTTATTTTTATTTTATGGTTTTAACCATACTATAACTAACCATACTATAATATAACCTAACTTTAACTATCTGTCTTGACAATCCAATTTAGTTCTTTGGTTAATTTGTTAGGCAAAGATGAACCAACTAACTGCATTCGTAATCGGCTACAATAAAATCTACCTTTATTACATTTTGTATTTTATGAGTCACATAGAGTGACTTGATAATTATTTTATGTAGATCAACCTACATAAAGTGCCGTTGACTGTTCCTATTAGGAACAACAATTAGGTCCAATTGATGGGTTACACGTTAGATTTTTTAGTACTCAGGCAAGTATAAATCTTTACGATGTTTTCCTTCACCATAACCTTATTTAACCAGAACCCCTATTACCGTTCTCAAAACGATGAAATCATACCATGTCATAGCGCGCCGAACAGAGACGCCGCTATAGCAACGCAATAGCACTGTCCCTGTCACGCACGATATGACATGACATGATTTAACCGTTTTGAGAACCGCAATAGACACACAGAATCCTACGTACATTAAAATCATATTTCATATTCATTTATAGTATTAAACATACATGGTCAATAATAATAAAATTACATCAAGTAGGTATTTATCAATATTATGTCATCAATTTTTTAAAATTAAATAATAATAAAAATTGTTAATCATAAAACTAAAATATCATGTGCGAATAAGATAATTATTTCAATTGAAAAATGTCAAGTAAGTAGGTATTCATTAAAATTATGTCAAATTGTATAAATAAATTATTACAACAATTAAAAATATTAAGAATATGTACCCAAGGTATCGTCATAGAATTAATCACTATCCAGAAACTCATTCACCGAGTAATAAGCCTTCCGGATTAACCACTGTTTTAATTTGTAAACAAAACTATTGAATATCACTTTTTAAACTTTCACGGTTTGTTTGAGGCACAAAGGCGAGTGCGTGCAAACGAGCGGACACAATTAGTTCTTTTTGCAAAATGGGGGTACGTGCAAATATCAACAACTTTTCTCAACGCAGTCAGCGACCACGAAAGAGGGTAGATCGTTTTGTGTCACCCTTCTGACGTTTAACACTCACCGACTTCAGTCTACTCGTGACCATGATGGCTGCAATGCTGTCGAAATATCGAGACATCAATAATAAATGTTTAACACGGTAATTCCCGTTTTATCTAATTAATATATAAAACTATTGAAGCTGCTATAGTATAACAACGAATCCACCTACATTGATTCCGATATGAGTAACAATAAAATAAATCAGACATTGTACGCTCGTGTAATCAATGGCCCGGAAACGGCTGATAAAATGCATGGCACGTTCGCATGATATCGCAAGGCAATGACAAGAATTGATCGGGGATCATAAACTTACATGGATATTCATTTGTGAATGTTCTCGGTTTTTACACGTGGAGAATGGAACTTTCACGGCTTATGAGGGGCTCGTAGTCCAGTTGCAAACGATCGTACAAGTTAAGCAACGCTGGGCGAGGATGGGTGACCGCTAGTGGCACTTTCATCTGAGCCCCTCCGTGCCTCGGAAAGCACGTTAAGCAATTGGTCCCGGTTGTTGTCGCTTGACAGCAGTCGTTAGGCTACGGGCGGCCTGAATAACTCTGACAAATAGGTTTGGTCACTAAACCACACGAGAATAGAAAGACGAATTATGAAAGATATAGTGCTTCATCATCAGTTCCGCCATCATTTTTTTATATATATTTATTTACAAAATCTAACACAGCATTACAGTCAGAAACCAATGCGCTGTGTAATTCATAATTATTATAGTAGCTTAGTCAACTTATACAAATAAAAATAATAATAATTAAATGTCAGTCTATGTCATAAGAAAGGATATTTATACACATTAAATTAATTTAAGATTATACACTTGTCAAGGAAACAATATTCAGTATCAGTGCTGGATGAATTCAAGACCACCCTGTTTATTAAGAATGCTAGTCAATATCACGCGGAGATATTATGTTCATTAGTTACATTTAAAATGCCTTTATTATTTTATGTTTGCTTCTGATCCATCGCAAGTATACTATACTTACCAATACCGGTTTTTTCATTACACACATTTTGATTGCAATTCGTATCCAGCCCTTTTCGATTTATTGGTTTTAGGCGCGTCTATTTGAATATGAAATTACTTTCTGGCAATAAAATTTTATATTTTTCGCAAACACCAGGTGTGATTGAAAACGTTTCGGAACAAGTTGTTAGTTTCCATTTAAAACTAGCGTCACAATTCACAGAACGAGCCGTACGTGGAATGGAACGTAAAATTGGTTTTCCACTTTGAATCAACGGGCGTTGACCCAGAGTCTGACTAGTAAATTATGTTGTAAGAAAAAACAATGAACGTGATCGTTAAATCATGTATTTTACTTTCTACCTTAAAAGTAATAGATATAGGATTAATTTACAGATATCAAGACCTGTCTCTAGCGTTAACTCAGATGAGTAACACTCAAGACGTGATTAGCATCTCAAGTACGTCACAAGTCGTTAATCAATAGACCAATTTTGAACAAACACGTACTAATGTCGCGGTCCGACTGCAATCAGCAAATGCGATCTCAAGTGTGATATTGACAGTGCTGAGTTTTGTTTATTAATACGGCATTACTCACGGTCACGTGATACCCGCTGCCTAAACGCGCACTTAAGTACCGTTTATTAGAAGGAACGCCATCTTAAGATCCCTCTCAATATCGATTTCAGAGTGGAGAGCGGTTTATTAATGGTGTTATTTAAACGGTCAACATAGAATTCTTATTTTTGTGAGCAGAGAAATGTAATCTGCCAGCAGAAATAGCTAATTTGCCAGCAACTCATGTCTAGCAAACATTTCTAAATCAATCAGCAATTTATGTCATTCTGGACGACATGAATACGGGCATCAGACGAATATATGGAAAGATGTTTTACCTATAGAATATGAAGCCGAGATTCAGGAACAATTTGGATCACTAGCTCTCGGTCTACTATTTAATTTCTAATAGATTTTACCTTTCATTCAATAGATTCTCAATCCAAATGGTTTGGAAATAAATAGACTAGTAGGTGAATGCCTATGATACAAATATAATGTAATATACCTATAATATATATAATATAGCTAATTAGATACTTACACGAAATACATACCTACAATAAACTAGGTAGATACCAAATAAATAATACTAATGGATAAAATACTGAATAATCAAGGGTTAGATAGATAGTGTTCTTTGACGAGTTTTTTAAAGAGAGAAGTGGTTTGTGACAATCACATATTTAGGAATGTTTTTTTCTTTTTAATCTTTTCTTTCCGTGTTTTTAAAAAAACTCACGTAAAAACAGTACCGAATTACCTGCTGCCTGAACCCGCGAAACGAATGAGGATAAAAAGTAAAAAGTACGGACGAGTGTCCAAAACAGCTTTTTGTGTGCAAAATAATAAAGATAAAAACACTGTATTATGATGGTTTTAATATTAAACGAGTAGGCTGCTTTTTATAAGTGTTTATTTTCATGTGAGTTAATTTTGACTTTGTTAAATCATGATTCTATGAAGTTTAATTTAGAAATAAACAATTTGTCATTAGGATATTACATGCTAGGATTATTATAATTTACACTAGATATATAATCAAATTTATTAAGACAAATAACAAACTAATAATAAAAAATTAAAGATAGAAAACCTGCCCCAGGTCCCCCACTATAGGCAGCGTGCCCAAAAGGCTGGCAGCGTTGCCCCGCTGTATCGCGAGGCTGATACGTTGTTATGCATGCTGAAAATGCAATTAGTTTCACCTAGTAACCGAGATATTACTGGTCAAAGACATGCTTTATCCGCTTTTAGCAAAATGAAGTGACGTGACGTCACTCTATCAGATGGTTTTAAATGCCCATAATAATTTAGTTTTTCCACTAATTTCAATTATATATGCACAGTTGACCTTCAATTTATGTCAATAACCTACGTTTTAATCACATTGTTATCCTATAAACAAATAGATACACAAAGGTCTTACTAAAACAATTTAAAAAACGTCTCAATAAGGGTGGGTCCATTGTTAACGTCCAAATAATGTCCAATAAAGCAAATAAGGGTCCATACGTTTGGCCCTTCTTTGCGCTCGGACATTTTTAGAAGGCAGACTGTGTATCTAGTTGTTTATAGGATATCAATGTTTAATCATCATCGGTATATTTAAAAAGTTTCCTGGCTGTCGGTAGCATAAAAGGAGGTCGGGGCCATGATCCAACAGTGCGGATTAGAAAAAAAACACATTGGTTCATGGCTAATCTTATGAAATGTACATTTAATTAAATATACAATAATTAAAAATTAACATCATATGAAAGGCATATCCTCTATAGTCGCAGTACGTCTTGGCTTGGCAACGTATTTTCACGTCACGTTAATTATGAAGCCCCCAGGAAGTAGGGTCCGTTTTTGTAACATTTATTTCTACGTACGAACTGTCTATGTGGAGGGTGACCATAAAGCACCATGCACAAAAACATTCCATCTCATGCCGCATTTACACATTCACACAACGCGAGGCGAACCCTAGCACGTATTTCTGCAGCCCGCTCGCTATACGCCCATCTGGTGCGTGAAAGAGGTAATGCTATATGGAATGGCATAAGTCGCGCCACTCTGATACACGATTGTCTCGCCGAACGTTTCGCCGAATGTGTAGACGGTGTAAAAAATTCATAGCCATCTTGATTATTTAATTAGATAATTCTTACACAAACCATTATATCGTATGTTAAAAATAGTCGCTAAGTGATGCGTCCCGATACTGTAATGTGATGTAGTACTACATAAGTGATATTGACAGTTGCGTTTACGATTAGATTTGCCATTACAGAATCACACCTAATATCAATTTCATAACACATAATTGTGTTCTGGGACCAGTGAAGAGAGAGGACGGAAGCTGGATGATTCGGAGAAACTGCGTGATCGAGAATCCTTCGAACTCGGGCCTCCGTAACGAAATTCTAGTCTCCTAAAAACAGCGCCACCGACCTCTCTAAAAGAAATTAGTCCTCATTACGGCCCGCCTGGTCACCCTACCAGACAGTGTCACAAAAGAGAAATTCTGCGGGAAGTTGTGATAAACTGCCCGACGCAGGAAGTTCCGCTACTGATTAGCGCAGAAAAGAATTTTCTGGAACATTGTTGGTATGACGTCATTTGTTACCAAGTTTTTCGCCCCCTTTTGCCCTGGGTTTGTGTATTTTATGTGCTTAATACGAGTTGCTATTCAGTTTGTAAGAACTCGTGTGAATGTTTTCAGGAAAATTATCTCAATATTTTATGCGCACTTTATGAGTTGTGCTGAATCTTTTTAGGACTTTTCTTACCCAAATTATGGTTACTTCAGTAACTAAGGTCACGGTTTGAATATAGGTACATACGAAAGCAGATCAAGGATTTTATAAAATAAGTGACGGTTGTCTAATTGTCCGATAATTTAATTTTCTTCGTGTCCTGCGACGGTTTTGATTTAATGTCCAATTAATGCACGTTAAAATAAATTAATCAGAAAAGTGTCATATGCTGTCGAGAATATAAGTAGGAATATTTTTCAACTAGTATTAATGGTTTTGAAGGATTATAGGTACCTCTTCTCCCATCTTACTTTCGTTTGTAGTCAATCCTATTGTATTTTACTTTTATGTAACGTGAAACTTTGAATTCAGGGTAGAAGTAACGTGGACTGCAGTCATTGATCTCCTATAAACAACTATATATTATACAGTCTGCCTTCTAAAAATGTCCGAGCGCAAAGAAGGTCCAAACGGATGAATGGACCCTCATTTGCTTTATTAGACATTATTTGGACGTTTTTAAATTGTTTAGCTTTTTTTTGTTTACCTTTGTGTATCTAGTTGTTTATAGGAGATCAATGACTGCAGGCAATAAAATTTTTGGCATCCACGGTAGTATGAATATCAAGGAACACTGATATTCACACTACAGTTTAAATGTAGGTCCAATGGTGTAAATGCTAGGAAATCAGGAATGGTGTGAAGTCCAGGAAAAAATCCTATCCTTCACACTAGTATGACAAAATAGTGTGAAGGTTAGTCAGTGCTTAATTCCAATTCGATGACAATAATACTAAGCCTGAATTTCAAAGTTACGCAAATGACTTGAACAAAATGGCAATTTAAAATTACACAGGTACATTCCAGACTCAAACAGAGTTGTAAAACCGAGAAGCCACTTTGATCCCAAGATTGTTCGCGAGATCCCCACTGCGACTCTCCTTGAATCATAATAGATCATAGAAAAGTCACCAGACATTGACATGTCCATCTTTTTCTTGTATACGTGCTCTATAGGGCTGAGTCGTTTGAAAAACGAGTATATGTCAGTATTTTGTGATAGGTAGACATCAAGATTAATTATTGCATAATGAAACAATAAACAGAAGAAGTATAATCATCAGACATTACCTCAAACCTTTCCATATTATATCAGACATTACTTTTAGACTGAACATAACTTTTCTAAAAGTGAAGTTAGTAAAATTACTTTCTAAGAAAGTATGTGTTTTCAAACAGTACGTGATAATTAATCTGTTTCGTAATTAATTACATGACAGAGTATGATCTACAATGTCTTAAAACGTGTGTACTCCTTGATTCCAGAGGTAGGTAGGTATATTTCCCATCAATACTTCATTACTTCATTTATTCCACCTTAGGAGCTCTAGGGAATACTTGGTTATGCCATACACAATGTAATAATTTATAATATAAGGTACAGAATACAAACTAGGTTATGGCTGGATGCACGAACAGAGATAGTCATCCAGCAGAACAGATACATCGATAAAAGGTGCATCGAACCTAATACGAAACAATTCATCCCCGTGACTTGAAACGCTATATCCTGGCGTAGTATTCATATCCACGTCTGAGACCTGTGTAATGAGTGTCGGATCTCGGATTTTGGTAATTCATTTCCTATTCTGGATTTTAAGACATGCCGACAACCGCCTTCGAAATTATCACACCAAGTCCCGCTCATCGTCCACGTCATCTGCCGAATATCTATGACCGCAACTGGATCCTCAACGGGGGTCCTAATTTATCTGTCTTCCACTCCGATTGCTGAGACGTTACGAAATGATTCGCCCCATTAACTTCTTGTCTTACATTTGAACGCTATCGAGAATCCCTGATATTTTGAATTACGTATCTCAAAGTTTTTGTGGTTAGCGAACAATTGCTGTCGGTTTAAACATTTTGAAAGAAATTTTGAAAATAATTTCTATATATTTTTATTTGAATGGCTTCTACTCTTGTTCTTGAACATCTCTCTCTCTCTTTATCTCTTGAGATAATTTCGCCAATGTCAAGTTATTTAGAGTATTCATGTAAATAGAAAATTAAAACGAATAAAAAATCAATCCGCCATTCCAAAATGATGGCGGATCATTCATAAATAATTTCTGATATTCTGTTTTAAACTAGGCGTCATTGTCGTTGTATCGTAAAAGTGTTCCTAAGAAACCTCCACGGCAAATAATACTCTGGAAATAAAAATAACGGCTTTCATTGGAGAAAAGTAGTTCAATTGTAAAAATATGTATGAAAGTTTTATACCTATACCTCATCATCATCAGCACATATGAGGCCAGTGCTGGATATATTATATATTATAATGTACCTAATTTCATAAATTTTATGTAGAATAATAATATAATATGAGAGACCTTTGCCTATCAGTGGACTATTTATAGGTGTAATTTTATTTAATAATATAATAATTAGTTTAGCAAATATGACATTTACTGTAGAGTTAAATAAGGCCTCAATCCATTCATACAAAGGATTTCTAGTTTCCTAGAGTTATTAAAACAAACAAACCACTAAAACATTTCAGTCTTTTTTAAATGACTCTAAGATGGGCTTTAGCCTTATTATTGAAAGGCTTATCGGATTCCAGAGAAATCTGTTAAATACCTTCTAATCTAAGCCAAGCTTAGTGTTGAAAGCTAAAATAGCTAATACGTTCAGAAGTATGCGGGTCGCGAAACTTTTACGCCTTTGTGCCTGGAACTCTCAACTCGTAACAACAGGCAGTTAATCACTTAAGTTTTCGATAATGTCTTCCATACATACGACGATGTATATGTTATGAGCGAACTCTGCATGAGCAGAGAAGTTAGAGACATAATCGTAATTTTTTATTCTTCTGAAGCAGTTGAATGGTTTCGGTAAGAGTCTTGATGCATGACGTATTTGAATTGAGAACTTTAAAATTGAATTAAATTCAGATTATATTATGGTAGGATCACTAATTGTAAGAAAATATAGAAATCAATGGAAAGGAATACGAAGTATAAATCAGTAGAAATTAATTGAAAGATATTTTATTCAGAAAGCACATTACAATACAACAAAAAAACAAGTTAAAAATAAACAGCTATCAGCAGATCAAGTGTAACACTTTGGACCGTTCTTATTATCTGCATCGTAAGATTTAAAATCGTACTGCAAGTGTTACCATTGATCTGTTGTTGTCCGTAGGTACCTATATATGGAAGAGGGCTAACCTGTTTCCAGCAGTTGATTGATGATGATGTAAGGTCCTTATGACTCAAGTACCGCTAGACAAGAAGTGTTGCGGTAATGGTTAATAAGTATAAGTACCAGGTATACACTAGAAAGTTTTATAAATCGTGAAGATTTTTTTCATGTTATTGGGCCTAGTAATTACGGTACCTATAGGTACTGCAACTCGAGAAGCGAGCATGCTGATGAAGATATTGATGAATGTGGGCGAAGCGAAAATGTTGTACCAGGATCGCAGAACATGGAAGTATGAGAGGTATCTGAGGGAAACTACATACCCAATATAAACTCTAAAGGTGTCTACGTCAAAATGTTTTAACAAGATCTAGAATAATATGCCGTAATAACACGAATATACGTCGTGACTTAAGAAAACATTTTGACAGTCAACTACCTACATTTCTGACTACTTAGCAGACTGCCGGTAGCCTGGTCAGACAATGTAAACACAGCCCTTGTCGAGTTTAACCGTAAAGGACGGTACTCACCGGGAGCATTCGTTTCACGACCGAGCATTTGTTGTGCAAACATTTGCTCCTTTACGAATTTGATTCACAATGTTCGCGAAACAAACATTCGTTTCGCGAGCAAAAATTCTAAAATACGTGTTGCGTACTTTTCACTGAGCCGAAAGCTCTAATCGAAATTTAATCTAAGCGAATGCTCCCGGTGAGTACGGATAACAGCAGATCAATGATAGCACTTGCAGTACAATTTCAACTCTTAGGACAAAGCATTACACTTTGTAGTGCTTTGATGTGTACCGTCTTTTCGGAAAACGAACATGAATTTGCAAAGCGAGTTTCTAATATTCGTTTCAACATACTCATCAAATGTTTGTTTCGCGAAACGCAATGCGTGCAAATGTTTGCGCAACTTTAATGCTCGTTCGTGAAACGAATGCTCCTGATGAATACCGTCCTTTACATAAACAAAGTTGTCTATTTTACACGAGGTGTGCTTAACCAAGTTGAGGCACTTTTATGAAGGCTCTAAAGTAATAATGGTAAAAGTTTCAGCACATTAACATTCAGCTGGATACGGTTCTCGTTAAGCAAATATTGAGCTAAGTCTAAGATTAAAATATAAGTCAAATAGGCAGTGTTTACGTAAGCTAATCACGTTTCACCTAGAAATGAATAAGAGTATAATCTAGATTTACTTTTCATTATTTATTGTGTTCCTTTCAAATGTATATGAGATAAAGAAGAAGATAGAAAGAAACGAATAATGCAGAAAGAGGAAGATAGAAAAATATAAAGAAATAGACCAAAAGTTTGAAACAATTTCGATCAATGCAGGATACTCTGTGTAACGAAAATTACCGTTAGCCATTTAAATGTGAGTTCAAGTTAGTCTACGGTGTAGAATTAGACCTCCGGTTTCTTTCTAACTTCGGAAGTGTGAAAGTGACAAAAACACTGTTTAAGGGTAGTGAGCTTAAACTATGTATAACAGCAAATGAGTACAATTATTTCCTAACCTTTTACTTGTCTGAGTGATAAGAACATTGATCAAACTACCTAGGTATTTCATGTAACCTAATTCACCAATTCGCATTTTGCCTAAACTTTATAGAATTCAAAACGAACTTCGTTCATTGATTCATTCAACAGTTATATTATGATCTAAAAGCTTATAGATTAAAATAAAGATATCTAGTTTTATGATACTTAGAATAATGCATAGATCCTTTTACAGTAAAACTGAAGAAAAGGAGCACGTCGGTCGTCGTGAGAAAGTTCCCTCGCCAGAAGCGAAGATTTTTATTATTCAAAAGCTTTGCTTCTGACGTCTTGATGAATGTTGTAAAGAAGTTCAAATTTTATTTCTCGCTAAGCGAATGGAAGTTATAAAATTTACGATTCATCCGTAGGACCGGTGTAGAGCATAAATTCGGTTTGCTTCGTGTTCTTGGCGGTGTTTAACGGATATTGTTTTTGAGCTTTTTGACGGGGCTTTTGTTTATTTTTGTGACTGTTCTGTTTTCGTTGGAGTTCGCTACATTGTTTGCTTCAAGTTGATGTTTTTCCAGCCTTACATACTAATATGTTATTTAATTACTTGTAGATTATGTATGTTTAGGTAGTTTTTAGGGTTCCGTATCTCAAAAGGAAGACACGAATTAAATCACACTG
Organism: Tachystola acroxantha; assembly: GCA_963506565.1. Lineage (NCBI taxonomy): Eukaryota > Metazoa > Arthropoda > Insecta > Lepidoptera > Oecophoridae > Tachystola > Tachystola acroxantha. The sequence continues at coordinate 5,067,946 of OY735894.1, read as the reverse complement.
AAACTCCAGTATCTAGGTCACAAAAAGTAGATTTTCTAAAACTGATTATTTAAGGAAAGATCCAGCACAGAAGAAGGCCAGGTAGAAGAAGAATATCATGGCTCAAGAACTTACGAGTACCAGGTCTCTATTCCGTGCGGCGTTGTCGAGAGTGCAAATTGCTATAATGATCGCCAACCTTCTTATGAAGGCACCATAAGAAGAAGAATACTTCAAAAGGAAAAAAGGAACCCTTATAGGATCATTTTATTTCTGTTATTGATAATCTAATCAAAACTTTTTATTGCTAGTAAGCATGTTGTGTACATTTCTGCACGTCAGGTTTTTGAATTTACATTACACCACATTGCAAGGAAAAGGTGTCAACGCTGAGGAGAAAAAGTGGCAAAAAACTTTCAGCAGAACATCGTTTATAATAACACTTATATCACTTAAGAACTAGGTAACATTATTCTTATTATTAACAGTCTAAACTTGAGCCTTTATGCGGAACCGTCGACACACACCATGCATGTCCATCGTTTAAAATTAAATAGTCATATAGGTATTCTGTAACACGCTTTCCTTATACAAGCTTTAATCTAAATTGAAATCACTAAAACATACAACCAACTTATTTTCTTGATGAAACACGTAATAAAACCGTCAAAACAGTACGAAATATAATTCCCAGCTGGATACTTAAGGGGCATACCGCCAAGTACGCGTCACTCCTCGGCGATTAACGAACACATTGTCTGAGACAGCAAGTAAGAGGTTTTGCCGTCCCTCTTTGTTTTCTTAATTGCGACTGTAAGAACTCCATTGTGAATGTATTAACGCTGAATAGAAAATAGGCTTTTGTTTTTGACTGTCTCAGTTTATGTTGATGATATTGTCATTGTCGCGAGATTGCTTAATCAATATTTCGAGATTTGTGATTCGATTGTTATAATTATATTTAGTAACGTTATGTTTATTAAGGAATTATGGGTCGAGCTTCTGATAGACGGGGTGTTACTATAATATAAAATCTCTCTTTGATAATAACTGTTAGTGAATTGAGAAAGAAAAATCATCTTTTGCATAATTATGAATTCAGTTGCGAAACCGACGGACTTTTTTTTCACTATTTTCTTAACGCGTACGTACTATAGCTAGTCTAGCTTACAGTCGACAGAGATAAGTATACAGGAGGCCTCAATAAGATTGAGATTTTCTCAAAAACTACTGGACCGAATTTAGTAATTCCTTTACAGTTATATAGTTTTAACTTTTATCTATCAAACAGTGAAAGAATTTTTACTCTGATCCTGATCTGGTACACACGGAGACAGAGACCCTCAATAAGGTAGTGATTTCCTCAAGAACCGCTGAACCGATTGCAAAAATTAGTATACTAGAAGATAGTTTAGAGTACACACTATGTAATTGTAAGGAATTTTCAAAATCAGTCAAGTATTTTTGAGAAAATCTCAACTAGATAAACTCTCCTGTACACTTTTCTCTGTGTTCCACCGTGGTAGTAGTAGACCTCCAAAGCACCAGCAGCACATCATGTGTAATACTTTGCATTGTACACTTGTACAGTCAGATGTGCTGGTACCAATCTACACAAAACCGTTGCAATGTCGCCAGTATTACCATCACATAGAGTATGTGCGTAAGAATGTAATACACTTGATAAGTTTTTGGCTTTATTATCCGTATTACCATTGATGTGTTATGAAGACTGTAGTCTGTACTAAATATAATAACATTTCTATGGCTCTCTATTTTTAGATCGTAAAATACGCGCACATTTTCTTGCCAGCCATGTTAAGTAATTACTATTATATGATTTCTTGTGAACAAAGTGATCGCCCTTAATATACCTACTCTAGTAATGTCGTTGGACTAATTCTTAGATATAATTGTCAATTTATAGAATTTTAGGTCAAAATCAAATTACTTATTAGTCTTATTGTATTTAGGCTAGATCGTAATGTGAATAAAATGTCATAATATGGCATTTTATTAAAAAATATATATATTATATGATTTCTTTCACTGCCGATATATTTTTCCCCAATTAGATAATAAGAAAAGTAATAGTTTACAATGAAAAGCGAGACAGATGTAACTGGAACAGTTGACAAGACTAGTAAGACTAAAGAAATGCGCAATTCTTTCATTGCTGCTACTTAAAATGGAAACTTAAACTGGTTTTAAACATTAATCAAAACGTCGCGGTCTTTGAATAATGAAAACGTTATGAGAAAATAGTTTTCACAAAGTAGGAATGTTTTCGAGATAACCACAAAGTGAAAATGCGTTGTTTTTGCTGAGTCGGGATAATTTTCTTGAAATGTAATTTCAAAAGTGCTGATAGCGAATTTGCATTTAGACTATTTTGCACGTATCTGAATGCAAGCTTCTTGGAAGTGGATTTATGATTAATGTACCTACTTCATGACGTCTTATTTGAAAATACTTTTCTTTCTTTGTTTCTGTTTGATTTAATTTAAAAATATTAAATAGAGGATTCCTTGTTAAGCGCGCGAAACGCCATTAGCGTTTCCGTGGTATTTAGTGAATAATGATCACGTTAAGTTAATCAGTAGATGTCCGCGAACGTTTCTATTAGTTGGAGTGCTCAAAAGAAGTCGTGTTTGTGAAGTTTTGTGCTCTTAGCAAGGTTTCCTTTGTGTAGCTCTATGATTGCGTGGATCGTTGAGTTATTTCGTTTAGGGGTTTGGGAGGGTTGTGCGTAGGTTTAGGTTAAGTTATTTTTGTATATATGTATGTATTTATAAGATCAGACATTCTGCTGACATCAGACCAGGCTGTATGCCCTAGTTGGGTTTGCCTTTCCCTTTGGGAAGAATATTACAAAAAAAAAATATTAAATAGAGTTCACTTTTTTTTAGAGGGGCTCGTAGTCTAGTTGCGTGTACACGTTGAAAATGATCGTACAAGTTAAGCAACGCTGGGCGAGGTCAGTACCTGGATGGGTGACCGCTAGTGACACTTTCATCTGAGCCCCTTCGTGCCTCGGAAAGCACGTTATGCAGTTGGTCCCGGTTGCGGTCGCTCGGCAGCAGTCGTTAGGCCACGTCAGAGGCCTAGGGCGGCCTGAATAACTGTGACAAATAGGTTTGGTCACTAAATCACACGAAACAAAAAACTTTTTCTTAGTTTTTGTTTAGAAAAGCTTAGGGCCAGCGCACAACATCACGGCGCGGCGTCCGCCGGCGCACGGCGGGCGCCGCCGTGTACCGCGTCTGTGGACGGCGCCGCCCGCCGGCACGAGGCCGTCCGCCTGTGACCGGGGCGCCGTCCGACATTGTGCACCGGTAGACGGGGCCGGCAGACGCCGTGACACGCTGCGCCATACGATGGCTCGGCGCCGCGCCGCCGCCGTGGCGTTGTACGCTAGCCCTTATAGATCCAGATTAGATATCCGTGCATTTGAAAGTCCCGGTATAAGTAATCATTCATTAAATAATTTTCATTTCACGATTCCAAGTAGGTATTTTTATTTAGCTATTAAGAGATTTTTCTATCCAGATTTTCTTATATATTTTTTGAAACCACGTAACTAATCTAATAATAACCGTCCTTAGATCTACAATAAATGAGAAAAATCACATTTAAATTACCTACATTTATATTTCTTCTTATCTATACTATCTAGCTAGAACATACTTAATAAGTAAGCAATTATCTAAACATCTTACCTACTCACGATCTAATAATTTCAACAGAAACTCATATCATTGTGTTCTTCGAAGTTCCAGAAAAAATACACATTTTCCGCATCAACTTCACATAAAGTGTATGAAAGAATCATATTACCGTAAAGAAACAGGAAAAACGGTCGCGAACAAATACAAAGAAAAAGTTATTATTCCAAATGGTGGTTTAAAAAAAAGAAACGACGGCAAGAAAGGTCGGAATAAGCTGAGAATTGCTGACGGCACGTCTATAGTGGACGACGAACAGTACGCCGGCAATTATCGGACCCGGGCGGGATAAGGATGGGAACTTTATCGATAGAGATCAGGGAAAATGTTGGAAGTAATTATCAGTGGCCATACTTTGTTAGACGTCGACCATCGACATAAAATTGATAATTCTTCTTGACTTCTTTTACTTGTGGTACTACTCTCTCTACTAATAGATACCCGTTTGTATACCGCAGCCCAAATCAAGTGTCTTATTTTGTAAACTAATATGATCGTCTAATTACCTTTTGTGATGTAACACTGAAGGAACTGATTGATAGAATCTGCTCATCTTTGTGAAAATAAAGTGATCCGATCTAATAATGTGAAAATAACTATGCTATAATCACAGAACAGCTTAAAATGTTAGTAGGGTAGGGTAATTTTGTTTACAAAATAAGACACTTGATTTGGGCTTCTGTATACCTACTTATATATTTTGTCTTGGACGAGTGGGAATTATTGTCGTCGAATCGAATGCGCGAAGTATGAAATGAGAATATCAGTAGTCAGTGCTACATTGTTTGTAACTAAGAACGGTAGCTTTGAAAGTATTAAACAAGTTCTTAGGCTCATAAACGACCGTAGGTAGCGCGTATCAAATTCTCACGCAAACTGTATACGAATTCGATTCGATGACAATGTATGCTAAAGCAGATTTTCAGAGCTCATGATATGCGTCTTTTCTAGGTTTCGGAGCCAAGACCTTTCTCTTGTACTTTCGAAGACAAAGAAAGGTGTACAGTAGAGTTTTTAAGGTTGAGATTTTCTCAAAAAGTACTTGACTGATTTTGAAAATTCCTTACAATTACAGTGTGTACTCTAAACTATCTACTAGTATGAGAATTTTTGCAATCAGTTCAGTAGTTCTTGAGAAAATCACAACCTTATTGAGGGTCTCTGTCTCCGTGTGTACCAGAACAGGATATAAGTATGATTAATTTTAAGAAATTTTATCGATAACACATCTCTTTCCATCCTTATTCTCGTTACCCCTAGCCCCTAGGCAATATACAGCTTGGCAAGTCGTGGGCACAGTTTGGGCACATTAACAATTTTCATACTTCAGGTAGCATACGAATAGTCTAATATTAAAGTTTCTGTCGAATTTCTGTTCGGTAAAGTGTATTGCCGCTATTAAAATGAAGTTTAAGTACACTTGGCGGAATAGCATACACTTGAATAGACGTTCTACTTTAAGTTTAGTACAGTTCCATTGAAATATGTACTGTATGTTTATTGTGATATTGATTTTTGTGGTAAAATCACTATGCGAAGCGAAGTACGGAAGACGTTCAAGAAAAACAATTCTTGTGAATCAGGATAGTGATGAGTCCCTTGGTGAAGTAGATGTGTGTGTGTGTGTGTGTTCACAGCAGCACATTATTCTATCTATTAAAAATAAATGCTTTGCTAATGTAAAACCAAATGTCCCATATAACACTTTTCCACTTGGCTTGGATTCTGCAGCTGTGTTGTCTAGACAAAGAGACACAAATATTGAGGTTTATAAACAAGAAAAAGATCTGTCAGATGTAATCCCTACCAAACAAGTACTACTAATGACATGTATTTGATAATATATTATGTATAGTAAGTTTATCCGAAAAAAAAAATTGAAAAGAAAAACAGAATATCAAGAAAAAGAAAAAAAGCGTCTCTAAACAGCGCTCAGCCTTTAAGACAGGCAATTAGTAAATAACGATGTGCATTAGATAGGTAAACAAATTGTAAAAGATGTATAATATGTGTGTCACTACTAATACCAGTGCATACAGGATGTGTGTACTGGCCCCAACGCCCAGAGCAAGGTATTAATAATAAAAGAGTAGACAAACCTTGTTAAGCCAAATAAAGACTCCGACCACCATGTCAGAGGAAAGCAGGCATATCGTACATAAAAAAGTACTAGTAATAGTAGATAATAATCCAGTCGCAGTACCAAAGAAGCTTCTACTACTAGTACATGATAATCCAATCCTCGAACCAATTCCACACCCAACATTCCGGATCATTTACTAAAGTAGCTTAGCAGGCTACACACGGACAGCTCAACTCGAGGGAACTTGTCGAAATATCGTGGGGGCAATAAATCCGAGTAAACACCAGGCTTAAGCCGGCTCCATTGAAAGAGTTCCTAAGGTGTATTCGGGAACGTTTGTACGCTACCAATAAGTGAGGCGAATTGGTCCAGGGAATTGAATGATTTTCTTTTGACACTGATGTAATAAGGTTTGTGGGAGGCTTTGGTGTTTAGTGTAGTAATAAAGGTTCCCAATACGATGGCTGAAATAGTTTAGGTAGAGGATAATTAGAAATACTAGGTACAATCGACAGTTGCACAAAATCATTGTAATACCCTTTTACCGTCATGTAGAGTGTGCAAATGTGTTACCATGTCTATTTCAGAAATAACTGTCTCAATAATGCTTTAACATTCTGGCGTCATACATGAATAATTTGGAATGATCTGCCTCCGAAGCTATTCCATGCATCAAGAGAAATATGAATAAACCTCCTCAAGCAGGAACATATTCGACGTTGAAGATATCTCTAGGTGATGATGATAACTTACTCCGGTGGCTAGTTTCTTTTCTGGCAATCAACTCTTTTTCATTGAAAAATAGATAGTTTTACATCACAAATTCGAAATCCCTACATCATCATCATAAGCCAGTATCAGTCCACGGCTGGACATAGGCCTCTCCCAAAGCACGGCACTCAATCCGACCTATATAGACTCTTATAATTATTCTTCATTTGCCCTGTGATCCAGTCTTAGGAACTATCAGTAAATCCTAACTATCCTATATCGTATTTCACTTTGTCGATCCAATGCTGCATGGGTCGACTGGGCCCTTTGACAACTAAGTCACGCTAACATTTCCGACATAGTCTTGTGGCTTCGTTTCGAGACGCTTTACTCAAGCTTATCCGTTCAGTCACTTATATACTTACATTATGTGCTCTTTTATATGCGAATAAGTCGCATTGCAATGGGGTTTCATTTCCTATACCGATAAACAAATCTTAAATGAAGACAACTTTCAAACAAACAAGCAAATAAATTGGTAAACTATATTATAAACTCAGTTGACGAATACGATTTTATAAATAAAGATAAATTTTTCGATAGTATTTTATTGATTAAATGAATATTTCATCATCTCTCACTTCTTTATTCCGTACTGTTCCATCCCTCGACACCTAATTATCTGAAGGAACGTTTTCAATTCCTCTATACAACACACAATCGTAACCTTCGTTCCACTGAAAACCTTCTTCTGTATCTCCCTGTCGATTCTTCAAAGTTTTACACTAAGTCCTTCACTTCCCAAGCTATCCGCCTCTGGAATTCCTTGCCTGAACCAATCAGGAAGGCCAAGTCCTTGGACATTTTCAAAGGGCAGGTCAAGGCTTACCTTTTAACTCTCTAATCACATATCTTGCTTCCTTCTCTTCAGATCTTGCTTCTTTTCTTCATTGTATATGTATCCTTTCAATCATCGTCAGTTTGTATTTATTTTTATTATGTTTATGTAGTTATATTATTTTTGTGTATGTGTATAATTATTCGTTTATGAGTAGGTATATATATTTCAATATGTATTATAGTATACGTATACGTTGGTGATGTTGTATATTATGTAGGTATTTATGTATCTATTTATGGGTATTATATTATACAATATTATATACAAGTACATTTTATGTATAAAATATAATAGTCTCTCAAAATATTTAATTTTTGATAAGCAGGTATGTGAAATTGCACTATTATGCTACCACTTCCTAACACACTGCTTCTCTACCCAAAGGTTGTCTGGAAGAGATCGCTCTCAGCGATAAGACCGCCTATTGTATAATAGTTATTTAAGCTTAATATGTGTATCTGTTTTTGTGCAATAAAGAATATTTATCTTATCTTATTTCTTTTCGTATGTATTGTGAAGTAGGAGGTATTGGAGGTCTTCTAACTACGAAGTTTTCATACTGAAGGAACATGTGTCATCAAGTGTCTGCAAAAAGTTCATAAAATCCTAAATGATTCCCTTAGCAAAGTCCTCTCTACAGTATCTAATATACATTATGTACGAGTACCTACTCAGTTGTAATAGTAATTTTAGGTATACAATTTCGATTGGAAGCAACTTGTGGAGCTAAATTGCCCAACCAATTAGAGTTGAAGAGACCTCATCTACTGACTGACACATGGCAATTAATTAGGGATCCACTCGGAGTAATTATACAGAAACATTACTTGATAATGAAAAGGGAAATCTATTTTTAATGTATCTATGTACATTTTGTAGTTGTTTTGTATTGTATGCTCTTGTGAATAAAGATGATTTGTTAACGTAATGGTAATATTTCTCTTTACTGTCATTAACTGTTTTTCTAATTCCCATCACTTAGGGTGATATGGAGATAACTTTAGCTGCCTTGGTACAATTTAGTTTCTCGATGCAACATAAAGAGTCTTATTTATGTTATGTACAATAATGGACCTAGGATACTTCCTTGTGGTAATCCAGTGCTTAATTCTTTAAGTTCAGAATACACATGTCATTGTCTAACTCTTAAAGCCAGATTTTTGAAATATATGACTGTAATAATACATCTACATAATGTTTCGATAGTATTTTCCTATATTTATATATCAGACCTCAATGACATATGGTATCAAATGCTTCAGCTATGTCTCAGAAGACCTTATAATACACATGCAAAAGCTAAGCTAATACCAACGCAAAATAACTTCACGAACATATACACAAATAATCCTTACTTAAGACGTAGCAGAATTTAATCTAAAAAGACGCAATCTTCTCGAAACCCTGTTCGAAGGTAACTCTTTAGACACAGTCATCCACAAAAGTGAATTCCAGCACATAGAGGCACGCTCAAACCGACGACTTAATGAATATGTAAAGTAACCCCAAGCGCATGACGTACTGTACCTACAAACCGCATTACACGTTTTAAGCTCACCTGAGTAAACCACAGCGTAAGGTACAGTCAGGTAAAGAGAGATTTGGGTCTACATTTCGCAGTTTCGGGTCAGAATAATGTGAATTTATTCTGAAAGAAGATGTAAAGGTTAAAACAGGAAATGCTGGGAGCATAAGGGAGGTTTTCGATATATCAGTAAAAATCAAGTTACCTCTTATAAAAATGAAATTTTGGCTAAATGTAGCCATTTATTTCGTGATAAGGGATGGTAGTGTTTTAGACTTGACAGTGTTAATATTAAAAACAAAAACAGGATTGCTGCCAGAGGGCAGACGACCCAAATACAAAAAAGCTTTAAATACCACAAAGAAACAAAATGGTATATTTATTTGGAATAAAAGAAATGGACTAACGCTAGGATCCTCTAGCCTGATACCCACGGAATAAATCTTATACCCGCATTGATCTCCTATAAACAACTAGATACACAAAGGTCTTACTAAAACAATTTAAAAAACGTCCAAATAAGGGTCCATTGTTAATAATAATGTTCAATAAAGCAAACGAGGGTCCATTCATCCGAACCTTCTTTGCGCTCGGACATTTTTAGAAGGTAGACTGTGTATCTAGTTGTTTATAGGAGATCAATGGATAAATTCTCAGTTCATCAAGATCAATCAGTTCTAAGCTGCATCAAATGTGTAAACCCAAAAAAAAATCCATATTTTTTGCATGAAACTACGATTTGTGTAATAATAATTACCCTTATTCAATATCGGATAGCTACTGTCATGTCCTCAGCTGTTTCCGAAACGATTCTGATTATGACCTCAAAAAAACCTAACCCCAATACACCACCGTGTAATAGATCGTCGAGGTTACACACTTTGAGCTCAGTATTACCGCGCACGCTTTCAGCAGAAGTAGGTTAAAAGCGAGTTGCATTAAGGTGGCTTGATACAGCGATACCGTCTGTAATGTGCCCGCAAATACCCCGTCCCGGTGCCACAGGTTATCATAAATACTTGGGATGCTTTGTTACATGGTGAAAGGGGTGGATAATACGCAAACACGACATAAGTACCAAAACATGTTTTATAATGGGCAAAAATTTGAGGTATGGACATAATAGTCAACGATGAGAGGTAGGTGGCGTTATAAATAAAACTATTTGTTAAATATTCCTACTCCTACTAATTTATAAAGAAAGTTTTAATCGATGGATGGATGTTTGTGGGTCTTTCACGCAAAAACTACTGAATAAATTTTAATGAAACTTTACAATAATATAGCTAACACATAGGCTATAATTTATAATCCTGCGCAGACGAAGCTAGTACCTACCTAGTAGATAAATAGGTAAATTTTATTCCATTAACGTCGTGCTTGCCGCTCCTACGGCGTGACATTGGTTGGCAGGGACGAGGTAATGCGTGCACTCCCGCCACACCGTCCGCAGCCCCTCCGAGACCGTATTCCCTCGCACCCGTTATGCCTGTACCCCTAATGCGCGGCAAGCACGAAGTTGGCGGACTATAGTTGCGTTGGAATTATGCATTGGAGAACAGTGTAGATTGATGAGGACAAAAAACATAATTTTGGATTAAAATCATACTTCTTCTATCTTAGATAACACAAGGAAAAACTAAGAAGTACTCTAATTAAGTATATTTCGTCTTATTTAACGCAAATTTTCTAAGAATTCCCACCGACTAAGCTGTTTGTAAGAACTCTGTTCTCAGAACATTTGTGAAAACTTTTCTTGACAACCAAACATGTTATACTACACGAATATTAAATCGTTTCGAGTTTTAACAACGTTTCCTCTTAACTTTATTAATACTTTTACTCGTACGAGAATCCTAGACAATGTGGTAGCTAACCGAATTACCAAGTATGCGTGATATACAATTAGCTGCAATGGACAAGCTACAAGAGACAAAGAAAGAAAAAAATGACGCTGTAAATGTAGTTAACTTGGAGAGCCTACAATTTAACGACTTATATTCGACAAACCTATATATTTGGATTAATTTAAAGAAAAACTAGGTAGTCTAAACCAAAATTGACATCATCGATAAATATGACAAACAAATGACACTTGTTAGAATTATTATTGCTTAGAAACCCAAAATACTCAAAAAACAACATACACTTGCAGAAGAGAGCAAAGCCTGCAATCTAATAACATTAGGATCTGAGAAATAAATAAACATACAGTAATTAATGGTTATTAAAATGGAGAAAAATAGTCACGAGATTGGACAGAAACAGATACAGTCCCAAATGGAGTTGATCTTCATCACGTAGCTTGTTGGTAAAGATGATTAAAGCTGCGTTTCCAATCTCAATCGCGACGAAGAACTTAGAAGTATTAATGAAGTAAAAAGAAAATGTTAGAATGGGAACCGAAGAAGCAGAGACGACTAGCAATGATATGGATGTCAATATGCAAGAGACCAGAGAAAATTGTGTGTTAATAAAAATCCAACCCAGCAATGGGTTTGAAGTGGTTGATAATACTAAGAAGACGTGAGTACAGAGTTTCCAATGACTTGCACCAAACCCTATTTGGAGGGCGTGCCAAGTTGGTAGAAATTTGTTTAACTTACGAACTCGGCTGTATCATAACGAGCCACAGTTTGATACTCGATCATTTGTGGGTATCGTTTCAGCGATATTAGGTTATGGAAGTTATGCTCTGGGGTTAGCTCGTAACTTGATAGGGGTTATTTGATAATGCTCATAGAATGGTGAATTCTTTAGGATGTCTCTTCTGATCAAACCTACTGTCATAGTTATTCAGGTAGCTCTGTAGGCTCTGCTCTGACGTAGCCTAACGACTGATGCCGAGAAACAACAACCGGGAACAACTGCTTAACGTTCTTTCCAAGGCAAGGAGGGACTCTGATAAAATTGTCATTCATCAAGGTAGGTACTGACCTGACTCATGCTCTTTAGGATAATCTAGCATGATAGTGAAAGAGATCGCGTAGAAGGTCACCGAATCGTATGACAGATCAAGTTAAGAGTTTAAAGACAGGGAGGATTGAAACTGATGTAGGAATTTGGTTGACACCTCAATGATTTACAATCCAGACACAATATTCAGGATTGCATAATACGACTAACAAGAAACGTAACAGTTAGGTAGGTATATTGAAGAAACTGAGGAAAAATACATAACTAGTTGTAGTTTTGTAATACTCGTAGATGATGAAGTAAGGCTTTAAAATATTAAAATCCTATATAAACACCAAACTTCGCTATAGATAGGGGAATTGATACTCAACCAACCAGGATTCAAATATATCAGATGATGATGGTACTGATAAGCTTATCTCATTGATGGAATAAAGGATGAATGGAACAAGCATGAAAAGACGAATGGCTCCAGAAGCGAAGAATAATTAGTAAGATGATATAAAAACTTCATCAAACAAGCTTTTGAATGTACAAATTGAAGACAGACCTAAAATCACAACGAGAAGGAAAAGGGGAGAAAATACAACTTCCTTATACAATCAAATAAGGATAATTCCATTCTGTATCTATTCGTATGTATATTTATAGATCTGGATTTCCGCAACCCTTACAATACATTTCCACATCAATAGAATATCAACCGCAAGGTTTTTCTTACAATTATTATATGACGTCTCGTGATATTTCTTTGGTGTTTACAAAAAGGTTAACAAAAATAGAATTGATACAGTAGATAGTACATTGACCCAAACACATTGCAATCTAGTTCATATTCCTAACGCGTAAAGTGCATCTTTGTTACACTTGATGTGCTGTCTAACTGCTACTGAGTAAGTACTGAAAACGACTTCCAGTTTCTTACCAGCTATTAAAATGCAATACTGTGCGACAGCCAAGTCTCAAGTTATGTCTCACGCACAATAGACATTATGTACTCGAATTATTTGTCTGTTCTTCACGTTTATAACTCCTGTATTTGGTATCTCGCGCCAAACAAAAAATCAGCCTTCTCTTCTATAAAATGTTTAGCTAGATTCACGGGAAGATATTTATATTGACAACTTTAAGAAGTCTATATTTACGCAGTCACTATCGAGCGAATTGACTACATAAACTCATGGGAACGGTACAGCTCAAAGCTTGGCAAACGTTTTGAACATTAACAACTCTGTTAGCAATTCACACCCTGCAAATGACGGTGACGAACTTCATAATTTAATAACCGTCGTAATTTCCCTTGATAATTATTATTCCTCGAGCGCGCATATTATCATCCAAGTAGATATATCCTCCTAAATTGCCATACTTGGCCCGGTTGGGCCAATTCTACGAGCCGCAAACGCTGCGTGCTTAGAGCTTTCGTAACTGGAGAATCTATGAGACAATCAATGTTTGTTGCCACATTTTCTCCTTAGCATTCCTTGCGAAATGTTACTTGCATTAAATGATTCTGGTCCTATATTCTAACAAAAGGCAGATAAGACAAGCAGACTAGGCATGTGATGATTATGTCAATTTATCATCGCCTAGAGACACCAGAGGCGTTGTTGGATAGTATATTCATTTCCCTTGAAACACAAAGCTTTGTGGAAAAATGTTGGGATAAATTCCTTTCCAAATTTTAGGAAATTACGCGCATAGCATGTTGTGGTCTAGTTGGTCCATTCAAGACATGCTCAGATAAAGTTTCCGCTTTTTTAGTAGGGAAGACACCCACCTCGGGTTTACTTTCGTTGGTTTGTATAATACTTTCTCCCTCCCTACAAGATCATACGCAGGAACAAATAGGATAGAAGAAATCAACACAAAAGCGCCTTCCTTCTATAATGCTCCTAGACTGCGGAGCAAAACTTTACTCATATTTAATTTGGCAGCGCAGTCGCTCGAGACAGCCTAGATTATTGCTACATGGGAGGTGATTATGCTGAGGGGTTAATATTTATATCCAGGGGTACAACTGAGAGTCTAGGTTCGTTAAGTAACTTGGAAATATTAAACACTGCCTTCTACCAGTCAGTAGCGTATTTCGCCGAAAAGATGTTTCGGGATATTTCAGTATCATTGCCTTTTCTTATATTAGGTAGTGGGATGGTCACATCTATCGTAGAACCGATAACCGATGGGGTTGACGAGTTCTCTAATGGAGTCCACGAACGGGTAAACGTACCCAGCGTAGGTAGCTGGCAGAGAATGGATGCAAAAGGCCAAATATCGGGTCGAATGGCGTACTTTGGGAGAGGCTTACGTCCAATAGTGGCTGACTATGACGATGATGATGTTACGAGACAAGTAGACGAACCGCTTGAAGGTAAGTGGTTGTCATTATAGAAACCCTTATTAGGCTCCGATTGGCTACTGATTCTATTCATGTTTCTTTTGGAGCATCATTTGATTGAACGAGCCTCTAACATAATACCTACTACTTCTTATTTACTACAAATTACATTATATTTGAACAAAAAATGTCGTCTCTCTCTTATATTGCTGTGCCTAAGCAAGGTCCATAAAGAACATTGTAACATTTTAATGTTAAGTATGTGAACATCTGTATTATAACTTATGGAATGCAATAAATATATTGAGTATTGAGTATAATGTTGGTATTCGTCTTCTCGTGTGGTTTAGTGATCAAACCTAGTGTCAGAGTTATTTAGACAGTTCGTCGCGTCGTAGGCCTAAATATTGGTATTAAAGGTTCAATGCACTTTTATTAGAGACATTATTCAACGCCTGTTTTTATCTTTTTTGTCGTAAGGTTTATTACAATTTTTTTAAATCATATGCTGTTTGTATTTCGTATCATTTTAATTTTTGTACAGATTCAATTACATAAGTAATTTTGAACTTGTTGCTTCAAATTTAAAAGAGAAAATCCAAAACAATTTACTCTGCCTATAGTCCCATTTCCTAGACAGGTGTGAAAATAACTTAAACTAAACAGACTTACGTTAAGTTTCAAGCTATCTCAAATTAATTCGGCTATTATCTTGCGAACAATCTCAGATACTTAGTTAAGTACGGCACATTGTTAAGTTGGAACGACTCTTTTAAGCTTCCTACATACTGATGCGACATTGTATTAGCGATTTAATAACTGCAAATTGGTTGACTGCTAAGCTGTCTACTATTTACTTTCTAGGTTCATAGGTATTTTGTTATTGATGACAAGGCTTTGATATATGGCATTTTCATTGATAATTGGATTTGTGTCGTAGATAATTATAATGGACTCGATAATGATGTCTGTTCACGCCTTTATTGACATTGAATTTATGATTTTAACAGTGTTTAACTTCATTAAAATCTCTTGCTTATTTCAGATCTGTCTCGCTTATGATTTACCTTACTTACATTTTATTTTGGTAGACACTCAATGTAATATTATGTATTTCCGTCGGTTAAATATACTATATCTTTACCTCTCATGGATGACATGTCATAGCTTAAATTTTATAAAGAACGTAAAACACACCTATCACACCTTTTTTTTTTAAACAACATCATAAAAGAAGTGTACACGCGTTACCGCCAACAATCCGCATTGCTATTATCGCGTTGGTGTGGTGAAATATTTAAGTTGGAACGACACTTTAAAGGCGGCTTATCGAGAAATCGCTTTGGTTAACCGCGTGTTAGAAGCTCCACAGATTATAGTTTGAAAACAATTTAGAAATGTTATTTTTTGGTCGGTTTTCCAAAACCAATTACCAAATCAATAATAATTTGTATTAGCAATTTTGTTTTACGCTTTTGACTGCAACCTCTTTCGTAAGTTTAGTAAAATGAAAGGTAATAGTCCGACTAATTTTATATTGCAAAGAAAAATTGTTTGTCTATCTGCACGTCTTTGTAAAGTAGGTACGTTTAAGTGGCTCGTATGCCAGTTGCGAGTACGCATTGAAAACGATCGTACAAGTTAAGCAACGTTGGGCGAGGTCAGGACCTGGATGGGGCCGAGCGATTGCGAGAGCGTCGCAGGGAGTGGGCTACCCGGCGCAATACAGTTCCCACATTTATGCGGGGCCATAGCCAGCCACTTCACGACCGTAGTGCGTGGTGAAGAACCACATCCTACCCGAGGTGGCCCTGTTTTCTACTAAACACTACGGATCTAGGCTGGAGAGCCGATAAACACTCCTGAGTGTGGTATGTGCGCAGCGCACTCAGTACCGGGCCGGCCCGACGAGGTCGATGTAGTCCAGGTAGACCCAAAGGCTGGCACTGGAGAGCGGCCGGCGGAGTAGATAGGTACTTACTACCCCTACTATTTCGGCGGGCGTACTGCAAACTCGGAAGTTCGTTTTAGTGATGATGGCACAATTACAAAAGAAACTACCCCAGGAGGGTACCGGCTACGCTCCGTCATAGGGCGGCGAGACGGAACACCGTGGGGTTTTTAGTCGGTAAGAGTCCGACATAACCATCCTCGCCTCCCCGTGGCAAGGAGGTATCATGATATCTAGATGATGTGCCCCCCGAAAACAAAAACAAAAAAAGGTCAGGACCTGGATGGGTGACCGCTAGTGACACTTTCATCTGAGCCCCTTCGTGCCGCGGAGAGCACGTTAAGCAGTTGGTCCTGGTTGTTGTCGCTTGACAGCAGTCGTTAGGCCACGTCAAAGGCCTACGGGCCTGAATAACTTTGACAAATAGGTTTGGTCACTAAACCATACGAGAAAAGAAGAAGAAAGTAACCTTTTCCTATGTTCGATGTTATAATTGTTTGTTTGTTTTATCTAGACCGAAAAAATATGTTTTGTTACAGTTTGTCATAATTAAATACATTTAATCCCAGTCAATACTTAATTATAGCAATGTTTTAAGTACATAACAGTTAAACTGGTTTGGTTTTGGCTAACAATGTGAGAAACAAGAGCGAGTGACTGTGTTTCAGCTCAGCACGTTTTTGTATATCACACGTAATAAATTGTGCCTAATCCGGCGTCGAGTGTAGGTTTATTTTGGCACGGGTCGCGGCATAGATTAGGTAATCCTTGCAGAAAGGACCATTTACGTTACGTGCCTATGCCTATGCACCAGCAGGACTGGTGTACGTTTACATTATGCTCTGTCCCAATCCAATTTTCCACGGATGTAAAAAAAGGCTGCTTCTCTGTCTCCTTTCTCATAAAAAGACATTGCCACATTTCAATGGAGCTTTGCCCCACCTACAAAACTACGAGACCATTTATGCTGTACCTATCATTTTGTTGGGGATTTATTACAGGTTTCATATTTCATAATCATAATCAGTATCATTATAGAAGAATAACAAAAACAATGAATAAATCGCTTAGATTTCTTACTATTTTCTGAATTCTTAATTAAGCTGTTTTTTTCGAATCGCAACTTGACCAAAACTTTATTTTAAACCTATAATTTTAATAAAAAACGGAGATATTTTTACATTTATTCGTTATCTTGTACAACTTGCGGTTGATGTTTGGGCAGAATCTGGCATTGTCATTTATATTAGGTACGGACAACAGCAGATTTTAAATCTTACGACGCAGATAATAACCCGTCCAAAGTCCAAAGTGTTACACTTGATCTGCTGTTAGCTGTACCTACCTAAGTAAAACAACACCTACATGCTAAATGCTATTACAGAGTAGATGAATTTCTAAATGAGAAAAAATAATAAACAACCGCTACCTACAACTTCTTAGTTACTACAAATTACATTATATTTGAACAAAAAATATCGTCTCTCTCTTATATTGCTGTGCCTAAACATTAAACAAGGTCCATAAAGAACATTGTAACATTTTAATGTTAAGTATGTGAACATCTGTATTCTAACTTATGTAATGCAATAAATATATTGAGTATTAAGTACTTCTGATTGAAATTGTAGGAACATAGGAATATCTGACATCATCCGGGTATTTTCATATTCTATGCTGTATGGGGTGGGTAGTTTGTCATAATTAACCCGTGATAACGAGAGTTTGTGACGGATTTATTTTGTCATTGTTTACGCGTTTAATGTTCGAGACTTAAGTACTCAGAGAGACGGGTAAATTAACACACATAATAATAGGCAGTTATTATTGTCGCATCTTCAATTATAACTTTATGGAAATTAACTTCTTTGGCCTTTGCCATTACAATATACATTATGAAGTCTGGGGGTCTTTGGGGTTAATTAAAATATTTAAGTCTTTCACACACAGGCGCGACCTGAACGCGGCCAGTTGAAACGCATGCCCCGGCCCATTTTCTCCCGTCGTAAACGTCCAGTAGGTAGCGATCTGAGGTCTAGGCCGCGATCCGCGATGTTTTCATGTAGAGTATTTTAACTATTATAATTATTAGTAAGTTACTTAAGTTCCAAAAATGTTTTCTTCCGAAGAAAAAACCGAACACATCAGATACACGGGGCTGGGATTGAACCTGGAACCTTCGTATCGTGAGTCCAGTGATCCAACCACTGCGCCAGGTCAGCCTTGTACCAATGATGTCCTCAGTTTTTTCGACGGAAAAACTTACGTACATTTACCGAGTGCTCTCAAAACGGTGAAGGAAAACATCGTGATGAAACCTGCATGCACTAGAAATAAATTCTATGGCATATGTAATCTGCCAATCCGTACTGGGCCCGTGTGATGGTGGTGGCCCCAGCTCCTCCTATGTAAGGGGAGGTCTGTGCCCGAGCAGTGGGGCAATATAAATAGACTGATCATGGTGATGATATAAATATAGAGATTGATAAAAGTGTGAGTATCACTTGGGGTTTTGATAAGAGAACATAACCCATGAATCTTCAAGATACGTGGGTTGTAGAGAATACCATTTCACCATTAGCCCATCCGTGGACAGCAGTAATACAGGCACGCAAATGATTTAGCGTCGCTTGACCTAAATATCCCGTTGAGTTATGAGTTCATTTATATGCGGAAAATATGGTGATGTCATGGGACAAGCGGCAGCGGGGCGGGTGGCAGGTATATCGAGGTACGGTGGAACCAGAAAGGTGTACAAGAGAGTTTTTAGGTTTAGATTTTATCTAAAACTACTGGACACAGTATATGTAATCTAAAAGAATTAAAAATATACATTGATTACTTCTTGAGAAAATCTCAACCTTAATGACTCTACTGAATTAATCTTTGTCTCCGACCGTACCTATAAGTGGGTCTACCTATGTTCTATGTTATCCGTACAATACCTAATTTATCTATAAAGACAAATCCTGTTTTCTAAACAGTGTGAAATTAAAATCAATTTGAATATTTCAAAGTTGTCCCATGGACAATCGCTCGGCGACATCGTATTTATACTTCATCGCTAAGCGAGTGTCGCCAAGCGAGTATAGCTGCGTCTCTTTGTTTTATTTTATTTTATTTCATTTCATTTTTATTATGATATGGAAAACCAACAGCTTATAAACTACTACATTTTCATTTTAATAAAAGCAAGAAGCCAATTATAGGTATTCACTTAAAGATACTAATTAATTAAATAAGACGCAAATAATGAGATAAAAGATAGAAACTAAAAAACTAAGATCCAGTGCAGTGCTTATCAAACAAAGCCATATATTGTTTATATATTGTACTTTTCTTGCGCGAAAAATAGTCCATAGCTTTACTCGCCGGCGGTGAGACAACTGCTATATATAACTATACAGTAATGTCGTTACGGTTGAGATTATCTCAAAAAGTGCTTGAAAATTCAGAGTTCTGAAAATTCTAAATAGCATATAGTGTGGTGTGTACACTAAACTATGTACTAATGACAGATTTTTTTACAATCGGTCGAGAAAATTCTTGAGAAAATCAACCTTCCTGTATACTTTTTTTTTTGTCTCACAGCGCCACCGATCACTATGAACCCACTTTTTCTTAAAACAAAAACCGCTCAGCTCATATGGTCCCTCCCCACCATGCTCCCACCAGACCTGCCTACACCGAACAGACCCTGATTTGCATTTAATCGCAGTTTGTTCCACCTAAATATTGTTCCATAATAATTGATACCAAGCGAACATGCCTCTATAGGGTTTGATTATGCTAAGTGTCATTTTGGTATTGAATGTAACCTACCTACCTCTTATTAACTTTCGAGATATTTAACGTAAGTAAGTACGGTGGAAGACAGAGAAAGGTGTACAGGAGAGTTTTTAAGGTTGAGAATTTCTCAAAAACTACTCGACCTATTGCAATAATTCTTTCACTGTTTGATTGATAAAAGTTAAAACTATGTAACTGTAAAATAATTATTAAATTCGGTCCAGTAGTTTTTTGAGAAAATCTCAACCCTATTGAGGCTCCCTGTACACTTATCTCTGTCTTTGACTGTACTACCTAATATTAACTTTCGAGATATTTAGAGTAAAGTTGAAAGTTGTAAGTAAGTACTACAGCTTTCTAATTTATGAATACATCTTCCTGTGACGCCTGTTCCGTATGAATGATTATGTTTAGATTACTAAAAATAAATAGTAATAGTTGTGTAATACCTAGTTATTAAGAAAAAAACGTGGAGTCCACGCGTGACCAAAATGCTGGCCTGTATTTCGCCCAAAGGATCATCCTAGCGATCCAGAGGGGAAATGCCGCCAGCATTTTGGGCACGTTGCCGGACAACGGGGATCGGTTGAACTATCTGTAATGCTAAGCCATTCAGATAGTTCAACCGACCTTTTGTATATATAGTTTTTAGTTTAGTTTATATTTTCTAGGTTAATATTATAATAGTTATATTTAATTTTTATTGTGTTATTACTTAAGTAATTGTGTTATCATTATTTTAAAAGATGTGCTGCTGAGAGTTTTATGCCACTTTTTCTCCTCATCGTTGGCACCTTTTCCTTACAAAGTGGTGTAAATGTAAATTCCAAAAAATATGTTGACGTGCAAAAATGTACACAACGTGCTTACTTGCAATGAAGAAATTTGACTTTTGACTCCTTAACATACTTATATGTTAAGATTATTTACCTATATTTAATTATCAAAGCAATTTCAGGTCCCTACATCACTTCAATTACCGCGACCGCGGCTTTGCCAATAAAAATAGATATTTTTTTTAAATCTCTACTTCAGACGTAAGCCATTACGTTAATATGTTCATTGGAAAAGGCTTCACTTTATTGGTTGCCGGTGGCAAATTAAATGCACTTTTGCAGCTTTGAACCATTCACGAGATGAAAAGGTAATGCTGAAAGGAAAAAAATAATAACTCCGTGGTATGGTACGGTCGACCACGCATCAACATTAACAAACCCTTTGCAATCTAAGCGGCTTTATTTGCTTACACGGGAAAAAAGAATGATTGGGTCTGATTATATTATAATCAGAAAAGTTGTTATGTTATAATCATTATAACATAAGAACATTTATTTTATTGTTACGTTATAATCATTATAGCATAACAACTTTTCTTGTTCCTTAATTACTACTCCTTAAATATAATTATGTATTTGAGAGTCCGCCTCGATAAAAAAGGTAAAAGTTGTTATGTTATAATCATTATAACATAAGAACTTTTCTTGTTCCTTAAATACTACTCCTTAAATACTGATATAATTATGTTTTTGAGAGTCCGCCTTGATAATAAGGGGAAAGTTGTTATGTTATAATCATTATAACATAACAACTTTACTTGGAAACAGTGTACTAGATGTGAGAATAATATCGTATAAATAATTAATTATATTTAATAGATTTCTGAATAATAATCATAAGTTAACTCTACATAGATTTTTTTTAATCAAGAATTAGTTGTAACTTTTTTAGGAAACAGGGATTTTAGATTTAATTCTTGATTTAAGGAATCATGATACTTATATCACAATCTTTTAAATACTCAAGAATACGTTCTTAACCATGGCTTAAACCGTCTAACTTTAAGTCGCATTTATCGCTACAAGCCAAAGAGCAAAACTTTGAACTCGGTACCGTTCTTATATTCCTCACCATAAGAGTTGAAATCGTACTTGAAACCATTGATGTGCCGCCGAGAATCTAATTCCACCAGAATTTCTCTAAAAACGTCAAACACACGTCCACATTTCACTCTCAACCCGAGAATCGTCCATTTTCTCAAGTACGGTCTAGCACTCGCTCCGTACTTATAGAACGAGAGCTCTACCAATTATTTTCGACTTCAGGAAAAGAGAGCCAACCAACACAGGTTGCTATAACAACGTATGTTGTATTACGAAAAGCGACGCCAAATGGCTAGGGTTGCGACTTCGGCGCAAATGTCGCAGATTCGATCGAAATGGTTTCTAAATCTCGTCTATTTCTGAATCGCACTGACTTACATTGGATTCCAGTTACGGAGCCCCCCATGTACCCCCATGTACGGTGAAACACAGAGAAAGGTGTACAAGAGAGTTTTAAGGGTTAAGATTTTCTCAAAAACTACTTGACCTATAGCAAAAATTCTTTCACTGTTTGATAGATAAAAGTTAAAACTATGTAACTGTAAAAAATATTAAATTCAGTCCAGTAGTTTTTGAGAAAATCTCAACCTTAATGAAGCCCCCTGTGTTATCTCTGTCTTCGACTGTACCCAATGGTTATTTTTCAAAGGAAAATTTATGATGCTTTCAAAACGGTGAAGGATATCGCAAAAACCAGCATGCTATAAATACAATATAATGTATGTATTATGTTCAGTGACGCGCCTTCGGAGCCTTACATCCAGCAGTGGACTGATACGGGCTGATGATGATGAAGGAGTTGGGTATTCTAAATCCGTATTTGATGCTACGACCAAAAAAAATATTCTAAATCCGTTCAACCATTTGGGAGCTACGATACCGACAGACACTTAAAATACATTGCCACATTTCAATAGAGCTTTGCCCCTCCTACAAAACTACGTGACCATTTAAGCTGTACCTATTTTGTTGGGGACTTATTACAGGTTTCATATTGCATAATCATAATCAGTACCATTTTCTACTACTCTCGCAACTCCTATAGAAGAATAACAAAAACAATGAATAATTCGCTTAGATTTCTTACTATTTTCTGAATTCTTAATTAAGCTATTTTTTCAAATCGCAACTTGTAAGTACAAAACTTTATTTTAAACCAATAATTTTAATAAAAAAACGGAGATATTTTTACATTTATTCGTTATCTTGTACAACTTGTGGTTGATGGTGAGGCAGAATCTGGCATTCTCATTTATAACATCCTTTTGCATCGGGGGTTAGAGCAAGCTAGGCTCCTGTATTATTTTTTTGAGGAGGCGCGGTTGCTACACAGCCACTCCTATTGTTTCATAAGTGGAGGCTTTAGAAAGGCCTCTTTTTAGCGCGGCGCAAATAAGGGTCGAAATATAATGAGGACTGACCATTTCTTTTGAGAATGTGGGATCATTATGTTTTTGAGTTAATGGGTGCTTATGTTTTGTGTGCGAAGATTTTTTAATAAGATTTATAGACGGGTTTTTTATTAGGTCACTCGGTCTTAAATGTGTATAATTAACAAACAAAAATAAGATTTACGTTATTATATATAAACGGATAGCACTCACTTATATTGTTGAAGTCGGCAATTAGACCGACATTCGACCGATTTCGTCTTTTTCATGGTGAGCGCGCCACGCCCGCGTCGCCGGTGACTATGTAAGTGATATCCGTTTATAGCTCACTATAGTTTGAATTCTAAGATTTACGTTGCGATTTTTAAAACAAAAGAAGATAAATATGTTTTTGATAGTCGCCGTCTTGATAATAAAGGGAAATAAAATTCGCCGCGCCACGCCAGAAGCTCTTTTTATGTTTTAACTGTAACTTTTTTAACGTTTTTAACTTTTAACAGTAACTTCTAACCTTAAAACATGATGACATATAAAGTAATATGAACTTTTAACTGGACAAGTTTTCGTAATATTCAAATGTAGGTATTGATTTACCTTAATTACGAAAACCTGGCAAATTAAAAGTTAATATTGCTATCGTTTTACATGTCATCATATTTTAAATTAGAAGTTACTGCTTGAAAGATTTAGTCCTTAGCATTGATTTAGATTTCAGCATAGAAATAAAGAGACTTACAAAAGTTTTCAACATTTATTTATTTATTCATTCATTCATTACAATTTATTTACAGAATATGTTGGTAGATTATTTTAACTTTACGTTATTTTACCAATCCAGATCAGGTTTGAGAAAAAATTGTATTGGTGTCTCTCCTTTCTATCTAAGCATCTAGTTATTTCAATATCTTCGCTACAATTGACTTAATTGAACAAGTCTCAATCCCGTTTCAAACTATCGTAGAAAGAAGAAACAGCGTAAAATATTCTGCCCACAGTATTGCTTTAATTTCGTCTGCAATTTGCTCGTATACTGTCCAATAAAGACCTGCCTTATTGTTAGCACAACGGGGGCACAGTAAACTAAGAAGAGTAAACTATCTCCAAGGAAAGGTACATCCCGCGGGTTGAAGGTGCTAGTGTCGTCGCAGACGCACACAGCGACACGATCTCAGACGAGCCAGACGATGTCAGTCGGGGCTACGCTGGAAACAGTCGACAGCAGATCAATGGTAACCTTTTTACTTTTGACAGTTCTTATTATTTGCGTCGTAAGACTTGAAATCGTACTGCAAGTGTTACCATTGATCTGCTGTCGACTGTACAAACAAATCAGTCCCCCAATGTCAAAATCCCGGAATGACCCAAGTCCCAGAATGTATGCACGTATATATTCGCACCAGGCGCTTATGTCCAATTTGTACAGCTAACAGCAGATCAAGTGTAACACTTTGGACCGTTCTTATTACCTGCGTCATACGAATTGAATTTTTACTGCAAGTGTTACCATTGATCTACTGTTGTCCGTACCTACCTGTTTTGGTTCCTTACGTTACGCGACCGCGTTGCAATTTTAATTTTAAATTATAATGGAATAATGATGTAAGGCCCTAGTTGAACTATTTGTGATACGTGATCGACAACCCTACGAAGTTGGTAGTTAAGTTTCATAAGAGATGGCCTACTATTCTTATTATACTATGACGGAGGTTTTCAATCGGGCTACTATCTTTTGT
The DNA here is from genome assembly GCA_963506565.1 of Tachystola acroxantha. Lineage (NCBI taxonomy): Eukaryota > Metazoa > Arthropoda > Insecta > Lepidoptera > Oecophoridae > Tachystola > Tachystola acroxantha. The sequence continues at coordinate 5,043,024 of OY735894.1, read as the reverse complement.
GCAGGAGAAAAGAAAGAATAGAGTTGCCGAGAAAAATGAAATCGTTATTAATGTACGGATGCAACTCTATTTAAAAGATACGCCTCGGGGTCGAAGTGTCTGAGGCACAATGCCCCGGAAAAACGAGGAGAAAATGATTGGAATAACAAGACGAATCCAAGGCTGGGGGTTATAATTCTTTGATGTTCGCAAAATGTTTTCTATGATGTTGGGGAAAAAATATAACTTACGATTATCAATACTTTTTTGTGAGGAAGGGGGGGGGCAAAGAAACTGATGATCTACCTAGTCGTAGATCTAGACGAATCTAACGAAACGTGATATACGAGTATCATGCCGTGCTGCAGGGCGTGCCAAAGAATTAGACATACATACTCACACATACATACACTCGAAAAACATAACCCTCATTTTTGCGCAGCCGGGTAAAAAAGCTAAGTATGTCTACCTCTAAACCGAGGCCCAAATCAAGTGTCTTATTATGTAAACAGAAACTACCCTCCCCCACTAACATTTTAAGCTATTATGTGGTTATTGCACAGTTATTTATACATTATTAGATCGGATTACTTTATTTTTACAATGATGAACATATTCAATCAATCAGTTCCTTCAGTTTTACATCACAACAGGTAATTAGGCGATTATATTTGTTTACAAAATAAGACACTTGATTTGGGCTCCGGTTTTAGAGATATTATTATTTAAAAACTCACGCCTGATTCCCGTAGGTATAAGAGATAACATTCCCTATAAGAAAGGGTCGCTACATCAGAATCAGAATCGTTTATTGCCACTGTAAGGTATAATAAAGTAGCAGTTACAGTTGCTTAGGTGGTAGTGAAACACTTGCAGTGTACCCAGATCGGGCATTCAATAAATTATATAAACAATAAAAACATGCAGTCATTTGTGAATAGGTACTACATACAATATACGTTCCACAATCAAGTTCCACAGTTACACATATTCAAATATACGTCAACAGTCATGTCAGGGACTCACACCATAATTATACTAATACTAATATTAATATAATTAATAATTATGGAAATAAAAAATATTGTGCTCGTTTTGTTTTAAAAAAAATTTTTTTAATAAATATATATATATATATTATACTAATATTAGTTTAGTTATCGTTTTTGATTCTTCGTGTCCATTAAAAATAATAGTTGAACTAAATGTTTTTTTTAATAGTAGAACAGTTGAACTAAATGGATTTTTTTTGTCCAGTTTGTTCTATCGCAATGAGAAGTAAAACAGTCTGGATTTTTTTAGTACATTTTGTTCTATCGTAGAACTAATAGTAGAACTAGATGGACTAACCCCACTATCATCATCACCGTAGAATACGCTGCATAACATTAAAAAGACAAAAACAAGAAGTAATTTATTTAAACAAACCCGCGCCAAAAATGTTTCTTATTCAAAACAGTAGCCAAAGAACCTTCAGGTGCAAGCTTTCTTGTTTAAGCGGACAAACGTAATCATAAAAACAATTTCTTCTAAAAAAATAAACAGGGACGTATTCAGTGTCAGTGAATGGTGGCCAATATTTTTAACCGTGCTAATTTCCAGTTGGCGTTTAAAAAAACATTGGTTCTTGATACTAATGGTAGCACTTCACTTGGCTATTCGTATTTATGCATTTGTCATAATTGGTATGTGTGGTTGGTATGCGTGACAAAATATTCCTTTTATTTGTATGTACGTCAAGTATTTGACTTTATACGCATTGTGATTTTTTCCCCGAGGTAAAAAGTAGCCAATGTTACCCAGAGATAATGTGGCATTCTAATCGTGAAAGATTTTTTGAAATTTCTCAAGTAATTCTTCAGTTGCTAAGAATTTGGCGCACAGACTATTAGATTATTATTTATTAGATTTGTATTTTAAATATAGGTTAGAATAAATAATATTTTAATTATATTAATGGAATCCTAAATAATTGGCGACATCGTGCGTCAGAATATTTTAATAACTTATAGATCGCATGAAAATATTACAGGGGCGCCATTTAACCTAAGTCCGTGCCAGCCGGGAAATAGAAGCAATATATTTACGAGGCCGCTGCCATTTTTTCCTGGGGTCTTTAGAGCAAGGACAGACCGCGGGGCATGCCAAGGAATTAATGAGGTGATTTGTCTGTAGGCGGAGGAGTCATAGCCTGCAAATTGAACGGAATTCAATTTATTGGAATGTTCGGCCCGGTAATGGGGCGACGGAATGTTTATTTGAGTTTTATGAGTAAATTGTTTAGGTTCATTATTGATTGATGAAAAAATGCCGTGTAATTTATACAAAAATTTTTTAAAATATTTTTTGAGTAAAATGAAAAGCGTTTCAAGGTCGACAGCTAACCAGCCATTCCCCCGGGTGTTGCCTGTGTTTTAGGCGGCGATGACCGCTTACCTTTAAGTGCTTTGGCATGTGCTTGTTTGCTTCCCAATTCTCTTAAAAATATTGTATAAATTGTAAATAAATGATAAAATATTATTTCTGTGTTTGAGTTAAACATCAAGTAAGACTTATAAAAAAAAAATAGGCATTTTGTTTAAAAAAATTATAAAGTATTGTAAATAAATATCCAGATTTCTCAGAACTTCGTCGGTTCCTTTAGCGACACACGATAATACGCTTTCCATTAAGCTATATAACGTACATAAGGGGACAAAGGAACCCAAGAAATATTACCTCTACTCCTTGCGGCAGTCGAGCAAAAAGATATTATTATAGTCGTGCGTTCACAGTCAATTCATATTTAATCGAGTACCACTGTATAATAATGGATAGCTTGTAACATAAAACTATGTACGTGCGGACACTCTAAGTGTTAGCGTTGTGGTACTAACACTTAGAACTAATCGAACGACTAAACAGAAACATAAAAAACAACATTTCACTAACTCCACCACCAGTGAGTATTGAAAGCAGTAAATGTCACATAAAATGGCCACGTAATATTAATATCCTTAGCTTTTACGATTACGATTGTGATCGTAAACCTAACAGTTGGCAGCACTATTACCACTCAATTCTATTAGTGAGAATGGCCGGTGGTTTGGTCACAATATATAACAGCAACAGTACTCTAACTTCATACTGGACCAAGTCGAATTTTTTATTATTTTTCATAACAAAATCCACAGCAGTGGATTTAAGTATACATTAAAACATTTTTGATGTTCAATTTTAATCGACTTGTATTATTTATTAATAAATTATTGAATTAAGTTTATTTAATAATTTGTTTACAAGGTACACAACAATGCAATCATCAACATCATCATCTGTCCTTATCAGTCCACCGCTGAACGCCTCTCTCAAGGCCGCCATTCAACACGACTCTCATGTCATTAAATAATCGGTTCAAATTGTTTATCGACTTCAATCAAATAGTGAGTGTTATCCGTGTTTGTTAATTCTCATAGGATCAGAAAGCTGAAGTGGCAGTGGGCTGGTCACATCTGTCTTAGAACCGACAACCGTTGAGTGAAGGCTACCGACGGGTAAACGTAGTGTGGGATCAGACGAAGGATGGCAGGGACTGGATGCAAAAGGACGAGAATATGCGTGGCTTGGGAAAGGCCTACAGTGGCTTGATACTGTCTTAATGATGATTTAATTCTAAAACTGTTGTACTGTAGTTATGTTTATTATGGTACAGAGGTTATCGGTGTATAGGCAGTAATCGATTAATAGCGTGGTTGGTCATAGCGGGACTGTTTCGCGGTTTCCAGATTAACGATTTATTTTTACGATAGTTTTCATTAGAGACTAAATCCAGACTGACTCTTATTTACCTGATGGGAAGCGACTAGTTAGTAAAATAAAATAAAAAGTTCCATATTTGTTCATATAATTGCCGATATAGTTTAAAAAAATAGTATTTCTGGGAAAGGTATCATTTTACGAAGAGATAATTCTGGGAAATGGTGGCTCTGAGAATCTGGTCATTCATTTTAGTGGAATGGAGCTTTCCTATTCTACGAAAATGCTACGGCGGCGCGTAGCACTTTGCTACGCGTCGTAGCGTCTCTACAACATTTTCTACACTTCAATATTTTGGGGAAAACCAATTTTATAGTAATAATCTTTGTGGTATTACGGTGGTATAATAAACACTTTATGTAGTTACTAGTTTATTTGAATAAGTAAAAATTTATTGTCATATAAAATACAATTACAATGTCAAACTTAATACTAAAATATCCGTTAAACCTTCGTCAGTCCTAGTTTATTTGTATTTGCAGTTTTTGTTGTTTTTTTGTGAAATGAAATGGTTAATAATTATTATGATTCCATGTAGTTACCTACTTGATGGAACCTAACATTATATGGATACTTTACGAAATCGGTCGGGAATCATTGGCAAAGAATTCGAGTTACCAACTTTCATACAAGAATTGCTATTTTAGAATGAACGCTGCTAATTTTACTGGTACAGAGTTTAGTTTAACACAATTATATCTTTTAATTTTTAATCAAATATCAAAATTATTTTTACGGCTTTCCTTTGGATTATTTACGACGTAATTTTACAGCCTGGTCATAGATGGGTGAGCATATAAAAGTTTTCTATTACCCGCACTTTTTATAGTCCCGAAAGCCAAGCCCTGCAACTTCTCAACACGATCCAATAACAATAAAAGGAGCAATAAAGCCTGTATTATTTATTGTCCCTCTAAGCCGGGAAGTAGATTGGCCAGGTCAGATTTGCGGGGAGAAACTGCACGGACAGAAAAACAAAAAAAACCGGTGCCATAAAATATGAAGGAAAAATTTTCACCAATCAGTTGGTCGATTTATGACACTTTTTTTAATTTGAACAGTCGTAGAACGAAAGTTGTTCAGGCATCGATACTAAAAATCTTCCTTTCTGTTTTATATACCATTGCCGTTAAACCCTGTACGATGACAAGTGTAAAAATATACTATTGCTCGTTAGCCATACCTTTCCTTGACCTTTCGTCCGTGGGAACGAGTGATAATGTTGGACTCTCACCAACTAAAACTCCTGGGGTGTTCCGCCTCCTCCACCATGGACAGACCACGGGTACTCTTTCGAAAACTACCGTGGCCCTGTGTTTAACCTCCAACACAACTGACACAGTATTTTGTATTTTTGTCACGTTCATTTTAAAAACTTGAACAGTGGAATAACTTTAAACCACGGTAATGGCTGATTGCGTATCAGTCTAGTCAACTTATATACATGGTGTTCTTGAATACATTCGACAAATTGAAACTGTGGGTTGTACTAGTGATGAATATTAAATTGGTAAGGTTTTTTTTGGAAATCATAATTACGTCACAAGTCACACAACAACCTTAGAAATGACCATTAGGTCAAATTCCAGTGAAAGAAATCGTTGCCAAAAATTAAAAATACTTCAAAATTGTGAAAACTCCAAAGCAAGCAAAGATGCACATCCAATTAATATTTTTTTTATAGTTGAATTTATTTTAAATCTTTTTATTAAATCCTGTACCGTAATTCGAAGCCTAATAAAACAATATGAGAATAACATTCTTGATTTCCGCTTTCCGAAGTCATAATACGTCACGTCCGCAAGCCCTTTCCTCCCACGCGCACCCCGCACCCCACCACTACCGACGGCAGCTAGGCGGGGAATCGCCATTTCACTTCATTGGCATTAAATTTCCCGACCCGTACGGTCGCCTAACCTAACCTAGCGTGAGGTTGACCGAATTTAATTTATTTTAGTCATATTATACGTAGCAAAGTATTTGCAAATCTTTACTTATAAAAGTGAAAGATAAAATAATTTCACCACGTTTCTGTGGTGCATATTTTTAACGGTGTTACCGTTCGGTTTGATTTTATAATTAATAAAAGTATTAGAAACGTCCGGCCCGCCAGCAGGAGGAGACGAATACGGAAGATGGAAGGATAGCAGCAACAGGTGTGTTTAACATGGCGCGATATTATGCCTAACGGCGGCGCTCGCAAGCAACGTTGCGTTAAGGAATGTTCACTAAACTGTAAGTTACATCGCTCATTACTTTAAGCATGCAAATTGAAGTTGTTTTCTTCAGTATTGGGGCCATTAGTGCTACGCAACTCGCAGGGTACACCCGAGTCCAAACATAAGGGTAATTAACGGGGACCTGAACACGTGGGTACTCGCACCCCCAGAAGAGGGTAACTGGCCCAGGAGTACTGAATTCAATCGCTCTGTGCGCACATAGTGAATTTCAACTATTTAACCTTAAAATACCCTCGTTATTATCAATATTCATATTAATTTGATACACGTGGTGTTAATTTGCTTATAACTATACAAGAACTATAAGACGACCACTCATTAGGGCAGCGAAGTGGACAGAACACGATATTTTATTTCATTTATATACTTAACGTGATTTTGTCTTAGAAATATGCATACCATGCAATACCTAAATACAATACTCGCAATGCACGTACATTGTGGCAACATGTTGGCGTCGCCAGCTGGCATTCTACGGCAGTCTGACGCCACTATCAAGGATTAACTAACATTAGGATAAGCTTTTTTCCAGGATTAACTAATTTTTTCAGCGGAGTAAGTCTAGTGTACGAAACATTAAACCCTGTATTCTGTTGACATCGAGGGAGTAATACTGTTTTACAGTAATGTTCAGTGTAAAGATGGATTCGGAATCTCGAATACCTACGCTGAAATTTCAAAATGGAAATCGTGGCAATGCTGATTACCATACACTGTAGTTTCCAGCTGATTGGCTGGCGCGCAAATTGTGGCACGAGTTGTTGGTGTGAGAACGCAATCTAATAGTCATTGTGCCGTGCAAACCGTGCCGCGCACGTGCGTTCTGGTTTGACAACACATGCAGCGTCGCCACAGGAAGCTGATAGTAGGAATAAATACTAATGACAAGGATTGCATTTCCTGTGCACCACAGAAATATCCTTTTCCCAACTTGTGGGTCAACATCAGTAATGGTGTAATGAGACAATTGGAGAGGGGTAAGTAAGTACCGAGTGACTAGAGACGTTTTCCAATTAACAGATCAGAGCGGACTCTTCCTCGTCCCACCGGGTCAGGAGAGTCGCGTCTAGCATGAGTCCTATGCTTTTCATGTCGATCAGTTGAGCTACCACCATTGGGAACAGAACGGGCTCCGCCCTACATTCCTATACCGGCTTATACCTTATTCCGGTCAGGACATCATGTTACGAGACTACAACACCAAGGATACACCGCGCCTCACAGAAAGAAAGCACAACGAGCTATTATCCCAAGGGGTCCTACAGTACTTCCCCAAAGGGTTTCCTAACTGATGAGTTCAATTAAGTCTCTTAAACTCAACGAGTGTCGGACTTTCGCGTGACTCAGAACTACTACGACAACAAAAGTATTTGGATTGCCATCGTGTACCATTGGCTTCACCTACAGACACTGTCTCCGATACGTCGACAGAGGCGGCCTCCATACCATATTTGCCACCGGGAACCCGAGTTAAGCTCTGAGATCGCCTGGCGAATGGGTCTTTCATATGGCTAACAAGTCGAAATATAATTTGAATAAGAATGAAGATGTATTGTCATTCCGCAGACATCGTAGAAGTTAATTTGATATTAATAAATTGGCAAAATGGGAACCAGTTTACCAAGGACTACCCACAAGCAAACCTCATAATCCCCACGGGACTCGAGTTATGTACTATCATGCCAATCGAACTGCTGAAAGGCGGCGAGGACCACTGCCTAGGTATGCTGAGCTGGTATGGTATAGAGGTCAAGGGGCTACAGACTCCCTCTCGGACCCACAGACATCTGTTGCATTGCATTGATATCATAATAGAAACTACCAATCTTGATCGGAATGCGGAAATTAGACCTAGATCTACTCCTAGATCATGATTACCAAAGCTAGAAGAGTACTGTTCACATTGTATTACATTCTAATACAGAAGATACTATTACGTCATCCACACTTCAAGCACCAACACCCGCGCTTTGCGGTTTCGTATTGCGCCGTACTATACTAGTACGCGTATTGTGCATAATATGACATCTCCGTTCACCGGGTTATTAATTTCCGAACACTTCGACAGACCCTAAACGATAACAACATTGTCGTCGCCTACCCTCACAACGAAGGCGCGACAATACGTAACGCAGAAAATGTAAACAATGCAATCTACTTGCAATAAGTGATATGAACCTGACTACATGATTAAAATCTTTCAACTTACAACTACCTACATAAAGACATTAAGATAGAAAATAATGTATTCATATTATTATGGATATACGGCGATCGATTGCTAGAATCGGATTTTAGCGAACAGAACTCCATCGTCACTGGTCACTCCCCCGGCGGAGCCAGTACATGGTAGTTGGCGCAGCACAGGCAGGTCGGCCCATACATGTGCCGTGTTACGATACTGGAAATAGAATAAAATGTAACTCAGTTCTAATTATGATTCTCGCCCCAATGGTTTTCGACCTTTGTCAGCGTGTAACAAAGTATCAGAGTTATATACGATAAGCCGGTTTTCGTAGCAATTATATCCGTCGTGTCGTGTAGGTATATGTTGCCTACCAACGGTGAGAGACAATAACATACAAACTGATTTGTTCTACCCACAACATCAATAATGTTGTTTTGTTTGAATCCCTACACTATTACAATTACTATAATTGTAGGTAGTGAATTTATTAGGGAACGATATCATCGAAAAATTCTCGTTACATTTCTACCTGTGATTTCTACCTGAAAAGGCTTCAAAGCGAACGTTTTTTAGGCATGATGATTGTGGTTTTGTGACCAACCCTATTCCATCTAAACCTGTCACAATTGTCTAACGACCGACTACTGTTAAAAGACAACAATCCGAACCGATTGTTTTACGGCTCATACGAAAAATCTAGCGGTCACCCATCCAAGTACAAACTGCACCCAACATTGGTGAACGTGTACCTACGATCCTTTTCAGCGCGTTCTCACAATCTGACCACGAACCTTGTGACTTGAAGCGTGGCACTGTTTGGTATATAGTGTACAGAAATTATATGTAGTGCCAGCCTTCTAATAGCTATGTGACTACGGAGCGTCGGCTTCACTTAGCTGCGCTTCTCGACCATATATTAGAATTCAAAGTTATTTTCTTGCCGGCTACGCTGCGCATATTATACCTCCCGCCTGGTCGGGGGCTTCAACGTACAGTCAAGTTTTTTATTCCCATAAATCGAGTATACTTTAAATTATGCACTAGTTCATAGAAAATAATGAAGAATAGACATGGAACTGACTTAAACACACAATAATATATAGAATGTTCTAATTTGTTCACCGAGCATGGATAATGCGTAATACAAATTCGTTTCTAACCGAATGTTAGACGTGGTTGTCGGAATACTACTACTATTGTCCGATAGATGGATTTGCATAACATACCCTTTAAGTATGTATAATACGATGAAGATTGTCGGTGGACGTGGCCTGTGGTCGCTCAGTTGGTAAGAGCGCGACACGGAATGGCAAGGTCGCAACTTCAAGTCCTGCCCACGGCAAGAATTTTTTCATCAGGTTCTAATATATAGATTATATATATTTTCAAAGATTTTACTTATCACGGCCGGTTCCTTGTGCCGTTTGTTGCAAACAGCGCCGCAGTGCGGTGGCAATGTGCAACTTATTCCGGTGAAGTTTTACAATACAGTTTATGGATAAGGTTTAATAGGAATAGTTCAAACAAAACTCGCCACCCAGGTCAGTTTTCGAAACCAATTCTTAAAATCTGTCGATTTAATTAATTAAACCGAATCAAATAAGGCCTCTAATATACATGTATATAAATGTATAGCTCGTGAACGCCATTGTTCCCCATGTTATGCGAGCGAGACTCTAAAACTTTCCTCTCAGATACTAAGAAGTTGATGGGAGATCCACCGAGTTGGATGAGGATTTTCATATTGATACAAACTCTCTGATACATCTATACATTTTGTATATTATAGAGTTTACACCCAAACAATTTGGCGAATTTGAAGCAGGGGTTTATTGTGTAACCTAACATCAAGTGTATAAAACCTACTTACGGTTTACCTACCTAGAGGTATACATTGTGAAAATTGAATTTTAACTCAAGGCGATGATTTATAACTAGATTAAACTGCACAGCTGTAAGTACAGCAGGTGACGAGAAATTTGTTGGGTAAATTAACTAAGGTACCTAACATGCCCGCAAGCGGCACCTTTCTGTCAATGCCTTCAAAAAGGTCAAGATATTCGATTTCATCACCTTTCTGTCAATACCTTCAAAAAGGTCAAGATATCCGATTTCATATGAAATTCAGGATATTTTCTTTTTTAATCGATTAGATCAGCGCAAAGGCATACCATAGGTACAAATGTAGATAAACTGACAATCAGTTAAGTATTTGTTACACAAGTTACAAATGATATGGGTACCTACTAAAGGATAATGATTGTTCATAATCGTACTATTTCGAGGCATAGAGTATGGCTCTTTTTGCTTATGTATTAAGATAATCTAGTGTGCTCGCTCATACTACAAGGCTTTACATATTTTGCTTAAATCAATTAAGCAGATCACATTGGCATATTTAATTGGTACCACCACCACTACCACCAGGCGATAACAAACACGTCTCTCATATTGTTTTATTAGGCTTCGAATTACGGTACAGGATTTAATAGAGACGTTTTACCTGAAAATAAAACGTTTATTAAATACTTACCTAATTCGAAGCCTAACACTTTCTAATTCTGCCTGGTGGCTTTTATATGAGAGATGCAATGAAGTGAAATGGCGATTCCCCGCCTAGCTGCCGTCGGTAGTGGTGGGGTGCGGGGTGCGCGTGGGAGGAAAGGGCTTGCGGACGTGACGTATTATGACTTCGGAAAGCGGAAATCAAGAATGTTATTCTCATATTGTTTTATTAGGCTTCGAATTAGGTAAGTATTTAATAAACGTTTTATTTTCAGGTAAAACGTCTCTATTTTATATTTTTCCCCAAATTGTTTAATTTACTTAAACGCTGTGCAGAATTAATGTATGTCACAAGCCTATCCGTCAACTTAATTTTGTCGAATGAATTCAAGGTTACCCTGTAGTATCAGCAGATATCTGTTTGCCATGCCCATTATCCAGTAAGTAATAATAATATATTTTAGGTGGTAAAAAAGCACGTCATCCTTTCCATCCAATCCAATATATCCAAATCCAATCCAATAACTTATCTAATACAGATAACACTGGCTGTATAACGCTGACCGAGCCAGGCCATAAATTTCCTTTTTTTTTCATAAATCAGAAAGGGTCACAAGTTATAGTGGTAACATTTGTGGCGCCATTATTCTTTTCTTGTTAAGTATAAGTTTGACCAAGTTTTTTGCGAATCTTTTATTGCTTACCTGGCTGTTTGATTAATTTTATTAATAAAATCGGAGCTCTTTTGTGTTTTATCGTTTATTTTGTTACGTACTGTCGTTTTTGTTATGGACTATCAATCTAGGATATGCAATGGGTTGTAGAAATGTAGGTATAACTTGCATTCTGAAGTGGCCGCATCTGGACGAATTTGGCCATTATTCAGGTACTTAAATGAAATTTCATGGAAATCCCATTAACACATGTGGTTAAAGAATTTATTCTCACTAAGAAATTACATTTCACTTAGCATGAGAACTTAAAATTAATTAATATAAATAGTTTTCCTGTGCCGGTGTTCGCAACAGGTACATACATGCTTTATACTCGTGCGAGATCTTTCGCTATGTGGAGTTTGAGTTCTTTTTTGAAAGTATTGAATGAAGTTAAGTCTTTAATATTATTAGGCAAATCATTATACAGCGTAGCTCCTTCAACTCTTATATTCTTTTTACCTAGTTTTGTTCTTGTATGCGGTAGATGTAGTTTGTTAACGCTGCGAGTGTGGCGTTTACCCATTTCACACATTATTATTGAATCAAAATTACAGAACCGAATGAAATTGAGGAATCGGCCAGATTCGGACATCGCTTCTAAAATATTCGTACCAAATTTAACCCTTATTTCCTTAAATGAATTATACTAATTATTTAAAATAGAGCCCATATTCTTGTATTTCTTCCAGAAGCCTTTTGTTTTCGTATGTTCAATAATACCACATATTTTTCATAACAATAATTTTAAAAAAAATACTTTGTACTTCGAAGACGGAGATAAGTATACAGAGGGCGTCAATAAGGTTAAAATTTTCCCAAAAACTACTGGACCGAATTTAATAATTCTTTAAAAGTTACATAGTTTAACTTTTATATACCAAACAGTGAAAGAATTTTTGCAATAGGTCAAGTAGTTTTTGAGAAAATCTCATCAGTAAAAACTCTCCTGTACACCTTTCTCTGTATTCCACCGTACCACAAATAAAATTTCGACGGCGTCAACAGACCAGTTAGCACAAACATTAGACGAACAAAAGTCGAAAGAAACCGGTAAAGCAACTTAACCTAAACTAACTTAGCTTAGTTACGCTGACTTTGCCTAAATAACTGCTAAGTTGGCGAATGGAGTAGATTTATTGTAACGGAATGAGCTCAAGACTGCGTGACCGGAATAATTAGGTAGGTACCGCAGTTCAATATCAGAAATACTAGATTTTTGCTTCTGTCTAGATTATTATTAGACTAGCTTACACCAAAAAAATCATCACAAGTTCTCTTATCCAAATCAAGGGTTGATTGGAAGAGATCCCCTGATCCGCTATGTATTTTTGTTGAGTTTTACTTATATAACAAACAAAGCGTATTCATACAAATACAAGTATACCTACTTGTTCTCACTATGTTGTCTCTTCTTACAATACAAAACCAATGCAATCTGTCACATAATTATTACATTACACTTCATGTACTATCGATCGACCATTAGGTACTAAAATCTTACATTAAAAAAAGCATTACACATAGCATATGAGACAAGTTAAATAAAATTGAAGAAGCGGTAAAAATTGCGATATTTGCCGGTCGCATCATTTTAGGTCAAAAACCAGAAAAACAATTACCACTGGTTTTTACACATTTTTTTATGTCTCTAATAAATCCACTGCTCTATCGACCATACCAAGGCCTAAGGTAATCATAACAAAACATACCCCATGTTCTTTCAACCTTTCTCTATAAAGCGATGCTATTCATATTCACCGGATAGCCTCACAGAAAGGCTTTTAACAGTAATTGAGATTGACAAATGACAGCGAACCGCACAAAGATTTATCGAAGAAAATGTTGCAACGAAACGATCGTGCGTAAAGAAAACACCGTCGAGAAAGGAGAACACACGTCACATAACGGGACACACGGTCTCCTAGTATAGACAACAAAATGTTGAACTAAATGTATAAGATATTTACAAAATATACATGTAAAACTCTCCATAGAGGCAAGCACAGACGACGGAATTCTGATGCGATCCTGACACACCTCCAAACTCATCATCTCTTGAATCTTCCAGTGTTCCGAGGCGCCTTAAGCGGAGGTATAGGGGTAGACCCCCGAGAAGGGCCCACGCGGGCGGCCGCGGACGAGGTTGTGGTATTAGGCGCTGCGTTCCCACAACGTCGTTCCAAACGCGATGCGTTGAACACCTTGGGATTTTAGTGGGTATAGGACCGTATTCTGGCGGGAGTCCCACATACTCACCGCGCGCCCCTCCTCATTGGCGCGGTGAGATGCGAAAAGCATTTCCCCAAGTAAAAAAAAAAAAAAGGATGCGGGATTCGGGAGTTGGGGAGTTAGGCATTACTAACAGAAAATTGTACCATATTATAGCGTACCATATAAAACATCAGGACTGTGGTTTCTAATACCTGGTTAAAAGATTGTTTGTTAAACCCAAGTTTACGTTCGTGTTCTTGAAGTTGGTTTCTTATAAATTCTCTGTCTTGCTCTGTCACAGTTTTGCCAATAAATAATTTGTGTAATTTATTTAATACAAACTTTACAAAAGTAAACGTCATATACATATGAAAGCTAATTAGTGGTATGGCAGCACTTACGCTATTTATAGTGCCTAACAAAGTAGATAAAGGTTTAGCGTGCCACGTTTGCCATGTACCTGTTAATTTTATTCCAAAATGTTCGTCAATGGCTAAGCCCGTGTGTCCACCCTCAAACATTTGATTGATGGATGCTGTTCGCCTCGCCTTGCTGTGAATAGAATAGGCAACAACGAATCAATAAGTCTTACAGACCTACACAAAGGATGTTAGGCCGTGCCAAAGTATTCACAAAGGTTATTTTCTATTCACTTTCTAATAAGGGAGTCGTTTGTCATTTGTATGTTGAAGTAGGTACCTAGTATTTTGTCATTGTAAGAGAGTGGATGTAGTTTAAAGTTACATAGTTCGCGGACGCGGACATTGGGAAAATGGTGGCGAAGCTTAAATGGTAATGGGCAGGACATATAGCTCGAAAAACTGATTATTGGTGTAGAGCCGTTCTTGATTGGAGACCATGGGAATAGAAAAGACCAGTCAGCAGACCACAGATGAGATGGAAATATAATATAAAGAAGGCGGGCAGCAACTGGACTCTCACTGCCCAAAACAGATTGGAATCGAAGCGATTGAAGGAGGCCTACACCAAGAATTTGGTGGAGAATGGCTAAGAAGAAGAAGAGGTTTAAGTCACAACTTACGTAGTATGTAGGTTGTAAATAGTTTTTATTGAAATTGAGTTCAGGTACTTATAACAAAATAGAAAAATAGAGGAAATAGAAGAGAAGAAGGAAGTAAAAGCAAGGCCGCGTATTATGCCCATTGGTTAATTCGTCCAAGCCAAGTTTCTACAATTAAATTGAGTACTTAATGATTAAATTATACCATTAAAGAAAAAGAAATATGTATGCAGCGTTCAGTTATTCATAACATGATGTAAAGGCTCTACCACTCTACAAATCCTTGGACATTTTTCTTCTAAGCCTCTTGTCACGACACTGTATGCGGCAATCTCGGGGGACATTCCCTGAAAAATAGATTCAAGACCCTAACAAAATACTCTGCGCAATATTTCATAGGCATTCTGTGTGGGAGGCGACTTGTAGCCGGAATATTGAGATGTGACAGATTTTGGTCGTTGTGTCTAAGAATAGCGACGGAGAATATTTAAATCGATAGATGTCTTTGTGTATAAATAACATATGCTTTAAATATAAACGCATATTCCTCTATTGTTACGAAATGAAGGGATTAGGTACTTGTCCAATAGGTGTGATTCTGTCGTGACTGACAAATCTAATACTAAACCTGTCACTCATGTGCTACGTCACGTAAGAGTCATGCGAAAGAGTGAGCAAGACGCCACGCTTAGTTTCGATAAGATTATAGCGTAGACAACTAGGAATCACTCCAAATTACCTGCTATTGATTATGTACAGCCCAAAGCATATCAAGTGTAACACTTTTGGATTTTGAATCGTTCTTATTATTTGCATCGTAAGAGTTGAATTGTAAAAAATATTTCACTTGCTTAGAACGTCGACTATAAAGTAATTGTAATGGAGTCTACACACCAAAGCCGCCGACACGAGTTATTGGCGACTTTGGTGTGTAGACTGCATAAAATAATTTTAAAAATAGGTCGACTGCTTGATGAAAAATCAACCATAATGATCCTTATCTACGCTTTTCTTTGAGACCGTACCTAATAAAATTAAAACTCTTTATTGCAAGTAAGCACGGTGTGTAGATTTTTGCAAGTCATCATCACAGCCCGTATCAGTCCACTGCTGGACGTAGGCGTCTCCCAAAGCCGCCAATCAACCCTACTCTCGGCATTCTCCATCCAGTCTCTGCCAGCCATGTTGCGAAGGTCATCACTCCATCTGGTCGGGGGCGTCTCACACTACGTTTACCCGTTCGTGGCCTCCATTCGAGAACTCGTCTACCCCATCGGTTATCGGTTCTACGACAGATGTGACCAGCCCACTGCCGCTTCAGTTTTGCAAGTCAACATTATTGAATTTTTTGAATTTATATTTGTTACACTACTTCGCAAGGGTGCAACGCTGAGGAGAAATAGTGACAAAAACAATCAGCAGCACATCTTTTAACCCTAGACACCTAACGTTCGTGTATACCCTAGTAAACCTAACCATTCGTCGATTCGACGAATTGTTTTTTCGTGAGTATTTTTTCTATTAAAACATATATTTTTTTGTTTTTTTATTTTCAAAAAATATGAAGCAATGGTTATATTGATAAATAAAACTATTTATTTCAATATAATTAGAAAATATATTTGTTTGTAACAATATTTTGGAAGACACAAGACTAGAAGTGACATCATACTTAGAAAAATAATAATAAAAATAGGAAACTAAAACAGCCTCTTTTCTTTGGCAAACTAAAACAAAGAGATCATGAACACCTATGTAAAAACATATAAATTAGTTTTTTGAAGCGCAACTGGTGCAAAAATCAACTTTATGTTCACCACAAATTTCAGTGCTGCACTTTGAGCAATAAGTCTTCGCCATACGCCTTTTTTATAGGAACATAAACCACATTTTTGTCTTATTCGCATGTCACAGGCAGTCTCTGTCAATCCAGGGTAATTTCTGTAGGTTGACTGACCACTATGACCTTGAACTTCAGTGCTTCATTTTGAACATCACTTTCTACATCATCAACCTCAACATTGTCTTCTTGCTCGCTGACAGATGACTCTTCCGATGAATTTGTGTCCTCTTCCAACATAAACGCATAATATATGCATCAGACAGTGATTTTTGTGAAGCCTTAGCGAAAAAACTGCAAAAGAAATAACCACAACAATATACCAAAAAGTCACACAAACCCTAACCATTCGTCAAAACGACGATTATGCGCGTAATATATCGAAAGATTATGCACCTACCTGCCGGCCACGGCCAGTCCCGGTAAGAGTTTGACGAGCATTGAGTTGACAAAGAACGACACGATCATCAGCACACCCGTTAAAAAAATACAGCCTATTATGTCTTGCGTATTCGTCGAATCGACGAAGGTTAGGTGTCTAGGGTTAAAACAATTTAAATTACTTAGGTCCTAAATATAAAAACGGTGATAAACAGGAATACGTGTGATCTGCCCATATCATGATAATCGTCGACTTAGATCCACACTTTATTATCAGTTGTCTACTCTAAGGATTGATATCTCCAGTTCTATACTCGACACTCAATTATCAAAAACGTGACTCTCCCGTACCCTGTTAGCACCGTTGTCATGTTTGGCTAAAACTGGGGCCGACAAGCGTAATCTGACTAACTGAAGCATTATGAGTCCATTAGGGAGCCCTGCGACAAATTCAGAGCTGTTGGCGATACAATCTCTAACATAATTGTATTGCATGTACACGACATTTTTGGTTTGAATATAACAAATATAATTGGCTAGGATATATTGCGTATATATATATTGCGTAGTGTGGGACGCCCCCCGACCAGATGGAGGGATGATCTTCGTAAGATAGCTGGCAGGGACTGAATGAAGAGGGCCGAGAGTAGGGTTGATTGGCGCGCTTTGGGAGAGGTCTACGTCCAGCAGTGGACTGATACGGGCTGATGATGATGATGATGAATTGGCTAGGGATATTTGGCTCGGCGTCTAGTCAAATGATTGATTTAAACTACCGCTTAGGCCGCCTACGTAACCAGTTGCGAATGAAGAAAAATATATCCGGTTCGTGACGTAACAGGTTTTGAAAAAAAAACATTTTTCTTTATTCAAAACTATCCGTCATAAATTAACTTTGGTAACCATGATTCCTATATTACTAGACACTTTATAAATGTTAGTATTTATGAAGAAAAAATATTCGCCGCGCTATGGAGAGAGCATAAAGTATATTTTATATGGGGACAGACTTCCACCCTTGTTGACACTTTCACTCTCATTGTCATTTTTTGATATTGATTTATTCGATATACCAGTATTACAGATAGATTCCTATTCACTAAGTAAACAATTAATTAAGTAAGTATACGTCAACAATTAATTATGTATACAATATTTTGGACAAAAAAACACAAAGAGACTTCTAGTGAAAATTCAAAGATTGGAGAAACAAATGAGTACCCTCGAAAAATTGTCATGCGAGAGCGGAGTTTGCGATATACATACGGCTTACTCCATCGGCGGTTCCTTGCTTCAAGGTAATACTTACGCAATGCTAGTGGACACCATCGTTATTTTGTGTTTTTTTTCCATGTAGGAAACTACATACCTACCTAGTTCGACTCTCACATTAATGTCATCTACCTAAGTATAATATTTTATCCTAGCCATATACAAATGTTATTATTTATTGTGAGATGAAATAAAGACTTTATTTATTATTATTATAAAATATTTAAATCCTCGTTAATATTGTACTTTTCTATCGCGTGCTTCAATAGCATATGCATGTTAAAATCTCGAGTACAGTAACCTTTTGAGTTGATATAAAGCTTACCATCACGTGAAGTAAGCAAAGCCGCGGGCCAAAACTAGGGTATAACACGAAACATACCTTCAGATGTTAGGGTTGGCACAATAACCCAAGTACAGTTAAACCCATTAGGGGATTACAAGGGGCAAATTAAGGGCTAATTCCTCTATCTGTAGGTATAATCTTACTAGCTGAACATGGCTTCATCCAAGGCCCTTGTTCGTTAGTACTTAATGTACTATCCATTCATAGTAATTGGTAAAAATAAATGTTAGTACGGGTGAGAGTAAATTCCTAGTACGGGTGAGCTCTTGTAACTCAGTGGTTGGTATACTGGTGTATGGTACTGGTTTTACAGGTTCGATTTCCGGTTAGCCATGTACCAATAATCTTATTTACAATAATTACCATAAACTCTCAAAACCTGGAAGTAATCGCGTGGAGATATGACTCTCCTATTATAAAACACTTCGTTGAGCTGTTGATCGGAAAGAACTAACTCTTTCTGATCGGCACCTCAACGAAGCATAGATAATAACTTACTAACAATAATTTTAAGGTGTTTTACTAACAAAAGTCGATCAATGTTATCTTGAATAAAAAAGTTATTATTATATTATTATTAAAACGGTGAAAGGAAACGTGTATAGCTGAAAATAATGGTTCGCTAAAACGTTTGACAAAACAATTTTTTTAATAATAGATCATTTGAGAAACTTCTTCTTGCAAACATTTCTTTTAATAAATAATCATTTGACAAATTATAATATCATAATATTTTGACAATTTATTTTGCCAAATGTATTGAATGTTAAAATATCATTTGTCAATTTTTTAATTCACAAAATAATCATATGTAAAATAGATATTTTACAAAACACTTTTTTCTTCTTCAATTGAAACACCTAAAATAATATTTAAAAAAATCTAAGGCATAATTTGATACGTAACCTATTTACCTATCCATACTATCCGCATGTTGGAAGATGGCCCCAGCTCACAAGATGTAAGGGAAGGTACCTATGTATTCCAATTCTAAGGACATAAATAGGATGTTGACGATGATCCCTGCTATTTACCACAACAATACCAGGTTTACGTAACCAAAATTTTACCCAAACCAAAAGCTGCCTAATATAAAAGCGGACAAACACATAATCACATTAAGCAGGTAGATTAAGGCAATACCTTATGGAGAGCCGTCGCGAATTTATTGCGAGACCAGGATGGAAGTGCGGCCCCTTGGATTAAGTGCTTTATCTAAGTAACAATAAAAAGAAAAAGACTGCATCAGCTGCTTTTTAGAAAATGTAACTAAACAAAGACTTATCAGGGAACGGACTTAGTATTTTTTTCTAAAAATAACGGCCCCACATATTTTTAAATGTGTTGTAAAATAAACATTCGGAGGAATGAAGGTAAACTCCTATGGAAAGAAATGGTCATATAGTGTCATTAAAATAACGATACCTACTTAATATAAGTAAAGTAAAAATAAAGTTAAAAAATATCATAAATTACAATAACAACAAAAATTGAGGAGTTTCGTTGACATCATTTTATGAAGGGACCTTCTTATTTTTCCTTTTAATTTTACTTTAATATAGATTATGTATATTTTACTGTAAATTTTACTCAATATACATATTTTACTTAATAACAATTAGAAAGAAACTCACTAAGTACTTACTACAAATCAATCTGTACTTGGTAGCATTTTATAGAACTCCAAACTGCTCTGCAAATAAATACTCTCCGTCTTTCTGTAGACGGCGAGATTGATACCCATTATCCTTGGTCGCAATCTCAGATTTCTAGACCCCATAACAGCAGACGTCATCTTGGGATGTTAGAGTTTTTAAATGGAATCTTCGAAAGTTATCAATGTACCATGCACTTTCTCCGTTTTTCCGATCAGCTCTCTAAAATCGATCCGCCACATCGTCGTATCGAGCTAAGTATATTTTTTTTGGATAGCGCCCTTTGGGCCTCACTAAACCTAAATGCGACTCTGGCCTTTACGATGCCGTATAAAACCCCTTGTCAGTCTTATTAAGTAGAAAGCATTGTGACATACTCGTATACATAACGGAATAACATCCTCGCATATTATAATAAATTTGGTTTTCTAAACAAAGGCTTTCTTGGGGATTACAATATGATTTTCTATAAATACATTGACCTACATACCTATTTAGAATTTTCTTTAGTTTTAGGCAAGATTTTTGAGTTTCCTTATGGGTTTGTTTAATGTATGCCTAGATTGTATGAGATCTACGTCTTGCTACTCGAAAGCATGCTTGACAGGTCTAGTCTGTCGCTACTAATTTAAAACTAGTTTCATTGTTGCTTTTTTAAGGGCCTTCAATGAGCCAACTAGCGCCGCCAATCTTAATAAAATAATATCTTACAAATTATTATTTTTTATTAAAGAGCTCTGTAATGTACACAATCTTTATTAGGATAAACACTATTTTTTAATATACAATACATGGCATAATTGCGACAAGCAAAGTTGTAGTTTTCAAATGTGCCAAAAACGGCTGTTTTTCGCAAATTCGAACTACAACTTACCGACATTGAATCACGTTATAAATAATCATTTAAAAAATAGTATTTATCGTAATAAACACGTACATAGCTTTTTTAATAAAATTGATTATATTGGAAGATATTATTTTTTTAAGATTGGCGGCGCTAGTTGGCTCATGGAAGGCTCTACATTGTATGAGATCTACGTATTGCTACGTTATTCTTGACAGGTTATAGTATGTCGCTACTAATTAAAAACTAGATTTCATTGCTGCTTTTTTAAGGCCTATATTTCTCAAACAATTAAATAATAGTAAAGATTTTAATGCTATCGTAAAGAAAGTAACTTAAAAATATTATAATTTGATGTACAAAATTATTTTATCGGCAACAAAATGAATTGATCACAATATTCGGCCCGGTTTTGTTTTACAACATACTCATGGTTCGCTGGCCGATCATTAATTAAATTCACAGACAGATTGTATTTAAATATTAAAATCGAATATGTAATTATGACTGTTTAAATGCGTATAACATTTATTTGCGAGCGAGAACAATGAAGATTAATATTCAGTTTTCAGGTCAGCAGCAAGTTAAATATTGACTTCAAAGATTGCTGTCATTTGTTATACCTATTTTTATTAAGGCTGAAGAATATCATAAATTCTTTTTGACAAAAGTCTTACAAAAATACTATTGGAATACACAGATCACTTACCCAATAGACATGAAATCGGTACAAATAACAATGCCAGATTCTGCCCCACCATCAACCGCAAGTTGTACAAGATAACGAATAAATGTAAAAATATCTCCGTTTTTTATTAAAATTATTGGTTTAAAATAAAGTTTTGTACAAGTTGCGATTAGAAAAAAACAGCTTAATTAAGAATTTAGAAAATAGTAAGAAATCGAAGCGATTTATTCATTGTTTTTGTTATTCTTCTATAGGAGTTGCGAGAGTAGTAGAAAATGATACTGATTATGATTATGCAATATGAAACCTGTAATAAGTCCCCAACAAAATGATAGGTACAGCTTAAATGGTCACGTAGTTTTGTAGGTGGGGCAAAGCTCCATTGAAATGTGGCAATGTCTTAAGCAAGCGAAAAATTATGTCAACGATGAGCTCATAGAGACGAAGCGGGGGACAGGGGTGCCTTATTAAAGAGGTACGTCCATGTCGATAATATCTCTAGATTACTCGTGTCGCGAAGCAATTTTGCGCTCATGTGCGGACAGACACAGGCGCCTTCCTGTTACAGGTCTATGGGGTAAGTTATCCGTGTAATATAAGTTAAAACTCATCGATATTGATTGTTAATAGTTATTTAATTTTATTTATTCGCTGCTTACAGCTATATACTAATTTTTATTTTTATTTAACAACTTTACTGATATTCTAATCCTGATTACTCAAATAATAATAAAAGACTGATAATTAATAAAAATACAAAGCTTATAAATATTTATAGTGTATTTTTCCAACATCTTGGTATTAATTAATCTGGTATTTTTATATTAATCTCCAATTATCTGGATCCTCTTAAGCATAGAATTAAAACACGATATTGACGAGGAATTTCACAACAAAATGTTTCTATTTACGAAACATGAACATTCCGTAAATTTCTTAGAAAATTATACGAAAGTAATTAGGAGCCTAATCGTATTATTCTAATTGAACATCCAAATTCTAACAAAGGAATCATGGAAATTCTTGTTAATAGAAAATAATTCTTTGCAAAAGATACCTATTATCCATTGATCTCCTATAAACAACTAGATACACAAAGGTCTTACTAAAACAATTTAAAAAACGTCCAAATAAGGGTACATTGTTAACGTCCAAATAATGTCCAATAAAGCAAATGAGGGTCCATTCATCCGTTTGGATCTTCTTTGCGCTCGGACATTTTTAGAAAGCAAACTGTGTATCTAGTTGTTTATAGGAGATCAATGCTATTATCTTAATTTAAAACAATCCCGCAGGTTACTTAAAATATACAGTTAGTAAACGTACAGAAAATTAATTAGCTGTATTTATATTAAAATGAGATAAGATTTTTAACCCGGGGAATTTCTATTGTGGGTGTCTGTACAGTCGCGGTTAGAAAGTGTTTACCACCTTAAGGTTTAAAATTGTATGCACACCTTCGTCTGTTTCGGTCTATTACCATTCTTGCGAAATTAGGTATCTATGAAACTCAGAGGAAACTATTACTAAAATACTACACTACAAAATTGAAAATAATCATGTCAAAAATTGTAATGGCAGATATGAAAAAGAAATTAAACGTAAATTAAATTAGACCTAATTACGAAAGCAGAAAACTTGAAGACTCACAACTTCTGGGACTGACTCGACATCTACTGGGACCGACTCGACGGCTACTGGGACTGACTCGATATCTACTAGGACCGACTAGATAACTACTGGGACTAGCTCGGTAGCTACTGGGACTGACTCGACATCTACTGGGACCGACTCGATAGCTACTGGGACTGACTCGATATCTACTAGGACCAACTCGATAACTACTGGGACTGACTAGGTAGATACTGGGACTGACACGACATCTACTGGGACCGACTCAATAGCTACTGGGACTGACTCGATATCTACTAGGACCAACTCGATAACTACTGGGACTGACTAGGTAGATACTGGGACTGACTCGACATCTACTGGGACCGACTCGATAGCTACTGGGACTGACTCGATATCTACTAGGACCAACTCGATAACTACTGGGACTGACTAGGTAGATACTGGGACTGACTCGACATCTACTGGGACCGACTCGACATCTACTGGAACCGACTCGACAGCTACTGGGACTGACTCGACATCTATTGGGACCGACACGACATCTACTAGGACCGACTAGATAACTACTGGGACTGACTCGGTAGCTACTGGGACTGACACGACATCTACTGGGACCGACTCGATATCTACTGGGACTGACTCGATATCTACTAGGACCAACTCGATAACTATTGGGACTGACTCGGTAGCTACTGGGACTGACTCGACATCTACTGGGACCGACTCGACATCTACTGGGACCGACTCGACATCTAATGGGACCGACTCTACATCTAATGGGACCGACTCGACAACCGACTAGATAACTATTGGGACTGACTCGGTAGCTACTGGGACTGACTCGATATCTACTGGGACCGACTCGACATCTACTGGGAGCGACTCGACATCTAATGGGAGCGACTCGACAACCGACTAGATAACTATTGGGACTGACTCGGTAGCTACTGGGACTGACTCGACATCTACTGGGACCGACTCGATAGCTACTGGGACTAAAACTGACTCGACATCTACTGGGACCGGACATTATAATAAAATATAAAACATTTGCTATCGAGTGTACTCTGTCTGTGAATTCCCACAAAAATCCTTCAACATCTTTTCTCAATTCTTTGTTCGCCTTCATAATAATGTGTTATTCAAGATTGAAAAAAGGGTAAACAACACGAACCAATCCTTTCAAATGGTAATCATTACAAGGCGGATACAGCCTCCAAAATATGCATTACAATTCCCTCTTTTATTCCTCCACGAATAACTTGGGAAGAGGGGAAGTCTGAGAACGAACAAACGAGACACAAAACGAATGCCCTCTAACGGTAATGAGACATCACGTCTTGTGGTGAACGAACGCTAACAACGTTTTGTGGGCTCTTGGCTCTTTGACTATTTTCCGTTCGAAAATGTCGGTTGTTATTTTTATTTTTATCGTAATCTTTTGATATTTTGGTTTTTGTATTTAAAGGTTTTGAGATGCAATTTTGTTGTGTTGTTGGAACAAAGATATTTCTGTTTTCTCTTTTGAAAATTTTAATTTATAAGGACGACCATTCTGTTAATCATAAAATACCTTTCTGAGTTAATGTAGAACAAACACTAAAAAACGTAGGTTAAAGTTAGACTATTATTCTCACATGCAGATTTCCTGTTTGGATTTTATATTCCCTTAAGAGGCTGCCAGCTGTCAAACTCAAGCGCGAGACAGAGGATATAAGCAGCGGCGGAGTGAAGAGCATACAGTGATTCCATATTTGTGTTTTTATTAATTTTGGCAGGGAAATAAAAACAGATTTTTTTAAAACAAGCTCTCGTATTTATATTACCCTACATTTTGATATATATTTTGTATGAATAACTACTTCGGTTTAGACATAATTTTCAAATTCAAAGATTGATATATTTTTTTCAGACGTTCAATTTTAGTAGTTAGTATCGTAGCTTTCGTAGAAAACCTGAAAATACTCGCATACAAAGCCTTAAAAACGAAAACTGTCCAGACATCGAACCCTGATGGACATCCGTATAGAGAGTCCAGTGTCACAACCACAGTGCCATAGAGCTTTCCTTTTTTTAGAATTACACATGAAATCATTATGTTATTCTACTTACGTTCACATATAATTACAATTCCATTAAAAAAAATCCGGGTCACTGTACTTTATTCCGAGAATAGTGGCAACTTAAAAAGTGGTCGAAATTACTATGTTAATTACTTTCATCGCAAAACGTGACATTAAAAACTATTTTTCATGTCATGAAAAGTAAATTAGTTTTTGATTGTAGGCTTTTAATGATAATTAGGTATGTAAGCCAATTGTACAGTCGACAGCAGATCAATGGTAACACTTTTTACTTTTGACAGTTCATATTATTTATGTCGTAAGACTTGAAATCGTACTGCAAGTTTTACCATTGATCTGCTGTCGACTGTACCATGTGATAAGTCAAATGTAAGCGACTAACTCCATGTCAATTTTGTTCATACATCATATGGGTAACAAAATAGTCACACAAAAATTGTGTTTCTGAATAACACATATTTATTTGCTGAAACATGGCATATCTCTAGAAGCTAAAGGGGCTAAAAGCATTATAATTGAAAGAAAATGTAATTGCATTATTGTGACTTTCAATTAATTATTATTTGAAAGCAACTATTAGCCCGATAATTGTAGACAAAATAATCTGATCCCACGCTGGGACTGACCCCTTTGGTTACTTGAGAATTCTCATTTTACCTTTTCCCAAAAATAGAAAATATTTTAAGTTTGAGTTAATTAAGATATATCTACTATAGACACATGATCAACGCATATTTAAATCTTTTTGTGCCAAGACTTTGTGACAATAATGATTATTTTCACGTAGAATTTAATTACAACTCTGGACGCAACTGAACCTTATTATTGGATTGTTTGGGCCTTAAATGCAAAAGCAAACTTAGTAATTATAATTATAAGTATTATCGCGGAGAGGATGGGAGCCCAGTGGACGACGACGGCCGGTCGGACGTCTTAGATACCGCTGGGGCGACGAGGTGCAGAAGGACCTGCGAGAGCTGCAGGCGCCCGACTGGCACCAGACAGCGCAGGACAGGCTGCAGGCGCTCTGCGGTGTCGGAGGCCAAGATCCCCTTTGGGTTACTGAGCCAGCGGAGTGAGTAAGTAAGTAATAGCACTTACCAATAAACTGAAAAACGATGCAAGTGACCACGGCCTGAAGTAACGTCATTTTGGTCATGGATCTCGATTCTTCGACACGAAGCACTTTAATACAATTAACGCATTACACATTTTATTTAACCACTTACACTAATTGTATCTTCTTGCATTTTGTCTAATTATCTTTCATCACTATTTGTTTATTTAAACTACTTAAAATAAATTCAAGTCTAATTTAAATTTTCAATTAATCACTGTTCAAAAGTCATGGCTACATTAACTATCATTTTGTTCAATTAAAAGTTGTATTTTAGAATGTTGTTCAATTGTAGATTGTTTTTGATTTTGTATTAATTTGTTCTTCAACAAACAATACATGTTTTCTTTAAATAGTGTTCAGTTCTTCCTCGTCTACTGAAAATCTGAAACAAGTAAAGAAAGTTTTATTAATTTTACAAATTTTAAAGGTTAAGCACAGTTGAGCGCGATCTGTGCCGGGATGGGTGATCGAGTCTGTGAGATCTGGTGTCATTTTCCTCGCGTGTGTGTTTAGTGGCCAAATGAGTTGCAGTAGTGTGTAAAAACGTTAGCTACATGTTCGGGATTAGTATGATTTAAGTTATTGGACGCTAAAGTTACAAAAAAATACCGAGCACTCCCAAATATCTTAACTTGACTTTCATAAACGATATAGAATAGAAATATTGGCATTTGCTTTTTCATTAGCTTAGATACTTATCTACATCGGCGTACCCAGGTAGGGGGGGGGGGGGGGGGGGGGGCAGCTGCCGAAGAAAAGAAGAAGAAATTTTTTGCAATACAATATTTGTATAACTAAAAATTACACGGCGCGTTCGTTCTTTCTATAAACACCTAGCTTATAAAAAATCTGATCCCCCCCTGGCCCAGAACCTGGGTACGCCCATGCTTATCTATACATTTTTCAGCGTGACCATCCCAACGTTGCTTAACTTTTACGATCGTTAATCGTACTCCGTTATGAACTCCCACATTCCAAGAGCACTTGAGTTGAAATAGTTTGGCAAAGGCAAATAGTTTGCTCTAAACTCTAAACACTATTTGTCCGTCCAAACTTATGACGTGACAACTCAAACACTTAACATATCCGCACTCAAGTTTTGAACCGTAGCCAAAACCTCGTAGACTTATGTAGATTTTATCAAAATTCCTTGCATCAGTACCAAAAGTTGTAGTAAGTAAAAGACTATGTCGCGTGTTCGTGATTTAAAGTTGTAGTAAGTAAAAGACTATGTCGCGTATTCGTGATTTAAAGTTGTAGTAAGTAAAAGACTATGTCGCGTGTTCGTGGTTTAAAGTTATAGTAAGTAAAAGACTATGTCGCGTGTTCGTGGTTTAAAGTTATAGTAAGTAAAAGACTATGTCGCGTATTCGTGATTTAAAGTTGTAGTAAGTAAAAGACTATGTCGCGTGTTCGTGGTTTAAAGTTATAGTAAGTAAAAGACTATGTCGCGTGTTCGTGATTTAAAGTTGTAGTAAGTAAAAGACTATGTCGCGTATTCGTGATTTAAAGTTGTAGTAAGTAAAAGACTATGTCGCGTATTCGTGATTTAAAGTTGTAGTAAGTAAAAGACTATGTCGCGTATTCGTGATTTAGAGTTAGGCCACCGTTTAGGCCCTTCTATGTCCCTTACTTATTTAACAAGTAAAAGGGATAGCAACACGATTTAAGAGAAGTGAGGTTTAACTAAGTTTTTAATTGTGATATATGGTGTATTATTATGTATCTATACATAATAAGACTGTAAAAAAGTTGTGTCTGTACAAGTACATTGGATATTTTTTGAAAATAATAATTGTAACATATTTTAGGATCGATACTGATGCCAAAACAACAATTTTTAGACATTTTTGTCTGTTTGTCGGTTTGTCTGTGATTATGTTCAAGTATCACGCCATAACTACTGAAGGGATTTTGACGGGAGTTTCACTAGGAGATAGCTGAAATATCCGGACAGCTCATAGGCTATAAGCCATGGTGGTATGTGATCTGAGCATAGAACTTTTTCTACGCGAACGAAGTTGCGGGGTACAGCTAGTTGTAAATAAAAACAGTAGTTCTTGTAAAAACAACCTTAATGCCCGCGTATACTTTTCTCTGATTGCGACTTTACGTAAGTACCCTATTGTAAGAAGGAATTATATATAAAATCCAGCTAAATTAGAAACGACATTTAGAAAATATATCCCCAGAAGACCAACATTAGCCAGATTTCAGCAAATAAATAACATGAATATCTGCGTTACAGAAATATCTCGCAAGCCATCCAATTTATGTTGTAATTACTTAACTGACATTACGGCTCCCAAACGACCTAACTTAGCGCAAAAGTCGGTTTATGAATATTTTAATGTGCTGGCTGCATAATTCCAGCGAAACATAAAGTTTGATGCAATGTTACGCGAGGTGTAAAGTGTAACTTGGTGTTTTAATACAATGGTTCCGTACTTCGGGCTGAGTTACTTCAGTGTCAGAAACAATGTTGTGCCACCGTGAAGTCGAGAGAAATCTCGGCTCAGGGTTCAGACCAAACGGAAAAATGATATAGGTAGTGATATCACTGAATAAGATACAGTATTTGAATTTCGTTTAAGTACAAAGTTCAACTGGATGCAAAAGGCCGAGAAACAGTTGAGTGAGGAGAAGCCTATATTCAGCAGCTGTGAACTGATATGGGCTGGTGATGATGACAAAGTCCAAAAGTATTTTAATGTCGGAGTCAAGTTTAATCAATGCAAATACAATTTCTAATTCAGTAACATAGAAACCAAGTTGAATGATCGATTTACCTCCAATTGCTTAAAAAGAAATGTATTTACATTTCTTCTAAAATGTCTATTGAAAAAAAAATTGTTTGCTGCCATTAATGTTCTTGCATTTATTGTAGCATTAAATATGTTTTATTATTTGACGAACGACCTAATACAAGCGGCTATCGTCGCCTAGACATTGACATTGAAAGTCTATATAAATATATAGACTTTCAATGTCAGCAGTAAACCAGCATACCCTCCGGTTTTGCAGGTGCCTCTAGGCGACGATAGCCGCTTGTATTAGGTCGTTCGTCAAATAATAAAACATATTTAATGCTACAATAAATGCAAGAACATTAATGGCAGCAAACAATTTTTTTTTCAATAGACATTTTAGAATTAAAACTATAGTGAGCCATTACTACAAATTATTATATATAAACGGATATCACTCACTTATATAGACCGACAGTTTCGACCGATTTCGACGGTCTTTTAAAAATACTATTGACGTTTCTTCGCGCACTCAATTAGACCGTCGAAATCGGTCGAAACTGTCGGTCTAATTGCAGACTTTAACAATATAAGTGAGTGATATCCGTTTATATATAATAATCAATAGACATTGTCAGAACATATTTTCAGTTAGACCAGTTTGCTGCGTCTACTGTGTGCTCTGAATTCAGAATAAAAGTCTACAATAAATACAAACTTACATTAGTCTGTACTACTATTTGAGACCTTTTGAATTTTAGAGAGTATTAGATATTTTGCTCTTTAGGCTTACTAAAAGTTAGTCATTTTGAGCTTTAATGATCCTACTTTTTCAGAAAATTATTAAATGAGTTTTGAGAAAATCTCAACCTATAAATGACCCTGTACTTTTCTCTGAGTTAGGAACTTTGCGAGTTACGGAACCCTAAAATGTTTCACATTTAAATAGGCAGGTGTCTCCTTCACAACTCCGTGACTTGAGCAAGTGAGTCTGGAACTCGTTATAAAGTTTAGGCCTCTCGGAATTGACCCGCTTGTAGCTGATAGAAGATTTTTATTAAAAGTTATATTTATATGACTCCGAGGAAGATCAATTTCTTTGATGTTAATATTGATTTCGAGAAATCTGAAGATTTGCGAAATTAATCAAAATTGAGTTGTTATTTAGTAACACCTACACGAATAATCCTTATTTCCGATATAATATATTGGATAGTATTAAAATAGAGATTTTATCAACTTCTTGACCGATTGCAAACATAATTTTACTATTAAATAGTTTAGAGTAATTATTGCGTAATTGTAAGATAAAGTAGTTTTTGAGAAAATCTCAACCATTATTAACCCTATTGTATACTTATCACTACAATCAGAATCAGCGGGGCTAGCACGAGTCGCGTTAGCGATCGACGCAACGCCGCGAATCTGTCAAACTAATGTCAAACGCCTTGTAATAATGTCACTTTGACAGCTTCGCGGCGTTCGATCGCTAACGCTGACTCGTGCTACAAGGGCAGCTATCTTTATTGCAAGTTGTGTACATTTTTGCACGTAAATAAATAAATAAAAATAACTTTATTCATCATTAAACATAATTATACAAAAATATATGGTAATACTAAAAATAAATATAATAGAGGTGAATGGGTCGAGGTCTCAGCACGGGTGCTGTTTTTCAGGCTCCGACAGAGTCTTGCTGGCACTTACATGCTAACAACCTATGTATGTTACCTATAATATTAATTAACATAATAATCAACATTTTTGAATTTACATTCACTCCAGTTTGCAAGGAAAAGGTGCATGAGGAGAAAAAGTGGCAAAAAAATTGTTAGGCCATACCATTAAATATTTTTTTACCTTTCCGTTTTGATTGTTCTCAATATATTTGTATATTTCCATAATTTCTTCCCAATTATCTCAGAAAATTGTTCCCACGTATAGGCACATACCTTCTTCAACGTATTGTGTAACATTTCTAAGTGACTCTAAGTACCTAACGACTCCTAATAAGGAGGCTTTTGCCCTCCTCTCCTATAATAAATTGCTTGTTTGTACTCACAGACCACTTACCCCATATACCTGTAACAGGAGGGCGCCCGTGTCTGCCCGCACATGAGCGCAAAATTGCTTCGCGACACGTGTAACCTAGAGATATTATCGATATGGACGCATCTCTTAATACGGCACCCCTGTCTCCCGCTTCGTCTCTATGCGCTCATCGTTGACAGAATTTTTCGCTTGCATGTACCGATTTCATGTCTATTGGGTAAGTGGTCTGTGGCGTGTGTAAATCCAAATCCAAATATGGGAACCAATTTTTTTTTTTGATTCGTTGTCGTTTGTTAAAACTCGCAAAATTATTGCAGTAATGTAAAACGTCTTTGTGTCAAATCGAAATCGATTACGAAATCGATAAAAATCGTGGTCAGTTAATTGCATTGCGACCCATATCATCCCAGTTCAGATTTTGGGAATATTTTAAAAAGTTTAAATTTCAAAGAGCATAAATCATAGTCCGTTCTCAAAAAACGAAACCACGAAATGCTCTGTTCCGATTTTCAAGTGAAAACCTGCAATCTGGTTCCGGACGAGTTTTCCGCATAAGCCCCAAAGATTTCAATTTAGCGGGTAAACAGTGCGCGCGGGTTGGGTAACGAGTATCGAATGATAATGGAATGAATTGGAGCTAATGTTCGCAGCCGGCGAATACTCAGTTTTATAGAATATGCAGACGAGCGACTTAAACGCAGCGGCTTGTAAAACGCTTATGAGAAAGTTCACTTTGTCATCATCATCATCAGTCTATTTATATTGCCCCACTGCTCGAGCACAGACCTTCCCTTACATCGAGGGACCTGGGGCCATGATCCACCACGCGGGCCTAGTGCGGGTTGGCGGATTTCACATGCCATAGATTTTTTTTCTCCCTTTACGACATGCAGGTTTCATCACGATGTTTTCCTTCACCGTTTTTGAGAGCACTCGGTAAATGTACGTAAGTTTTTCCGTCGAAAAAACCTTTCACTTTGTCATTGGTGTTTAAATTCTTGCACTTACTATTTGTAATAGTCATTAATATGGATTTAATTGATTGTAATTTAGGGAGAAAGGGATTAATTTTTAGATTAGATTTTTGATTAAAAAGGGGGGCGTTATGGTGTTGTGGTGATACACTTGGCTGTCAAACATTGTAGCATGTGCCAAAAGAAATTCTTACCACTATAAAATTTACTACACGATTAGTTCCGATCAAGTATGTATACTGTCCCAAACAAAGATTTTTTTTTGCAGAAATAAAAAAGTATACTTGATTTTCATTTAAATATTAGATTAACCAGCGTGTAATGAAAGTTTTTTTTGTACAAAATATTGGTCCAAATCATGCGGTGTTTATTCCCGCAGTATATATAATTTTAGTATATCAGAATGGGCAATCAAAGCAAAGAGTTCACACTTGATGGTCATAAAATACGATCAACTTTTTTGAACCGTTTAGATCGCTCGTGTGTGTTTTCAATTAATGGCAATATGAAATCTTATCACGTTACAACGATCAGTGAAATGATTCATATTTTATGATATTTATCTAAAAACGGTCAATAAATAATATCATATCAGGTATCAGGTTAAAAAGCAAAATATTTCACTTTCATACAGCTTAAACGATATAGCTAAAATTGATGTATCCCTTTGAACCGCTCGTTTGTACAGACAGTTAATCGTTATACGATTTCGGACCACGTTCATGCGATCATAGCATATGAATTCACTTTTAAGCTGTTTAGAGGATACAGTCAAAATTCATGGAGCGTTTTCAACGGCCCGTGTGTACGGACAGTTAACAGTGATACGATTTCGTATCACGTTCCTACGATCGGAGCAAAGGATTTCACGTTTGATGGTGTTTATCTAAAAGCGGTCAAAATTCGTGCAGCATTTCGAACCGCTCGTGTGTACGGGGAGTTAATCGCGATATGATTTCATATCACGTTCGTGCACTCGGAGCGAAAAGGAATTCTCGTCTGATGGCGTTTTGATACACATTTAGATTTGTGTAATGCCCGAGTTTATCTTAGTGAGTTTTGTGTACAGGTGGGGGAGAAGTGTTAGTGACATTTTGTAAGTAAATATTTAGGACAATATTAAGAGCACAGGTAGAATTTATTTAGTTTTTTTCGGTTCCGCATGAAAGAGCTCGGTGGCTCAGTGGTTGGGTCAATGGACTTGCGATACTGAGGTCTCAGGTTCGATTCCCAGCCAGAGCAGCCATGTACCAGTGAGTTATCCTCGGTTTTTTCGACGGAAAAACATACATTTACCGAGTGCTCTCAAAACGGTGAAGGAAAACATCATGATAAAACCTGCACGCTGTAGAAGAAAAATAAAATTCTAAAGCATGTGAAATCCGTCAATCCGCAGTGGGCCCGCGTGGTGGATCATGGCCTCAGCTCCCTCCATGTAAGGGAAGTTCTGTGCCCGAGCAGTAGGGCAATATATTTGTCAGTACCGTGAATAATCGAATCTAACGATATCTTATACATCAAAATTTATCAAGCTGTTTAGGCTGCAGGATAAACGAACCTAAACCGTAGCCCAAATCAAGTGTCTTATTTTGTAAACAAAAACTACCCTACCTTACTAACATTTTAGGCTGTTCTGTGATTATTGCATAGTAATTTTCACATTATTAGATCGAATAACTTTATTTTCACAATGATGAACAAGTTCGATCCATCAGTTCCTTCAGTGTTACATCACAACTGGTAATTAGACTATCATATTTGTTTACAAAATAAGACACTTGATTTGGGCCGCGGTATACATACCTACATGCGTACAAGCGAAAAACATTCCCTTTATTTCCGCAATCGAGTAATAAAAACTATGTGACCTCACCGTCATTATAACCGGTATAATAAGACACGGTCTATTGAAGGGACTAAAAATAATCCAAAAAGTCCATATTTAATTAAGAAATAGGACAAGTATGAAAAAACTGTTGCGTGGCAACTGAAAACTCTGAAAAGTCACTTGAAATATGAATAGTAATAAGCGCGCTGTAAGAAACCTTTAGTGAATGAATTTTGCCTCATTTCCTCTGCGAATGGAAAGCCTGGCTCTTTATAAAAACACGCCAAACTTAGTATGGGAGTATGCATTTCTTAAACGGCCTTATAAAAGGAAGAGTTATTTCAAGTTTTTCTGACGACTTCCTAACGACCTAATGCTAATTATAGCTAAGTCTAGATGTAGGTAATTGTTTTTAATATTAAATCTATATCTCGTTTACATTCGGTTGTCTTACGTAGGCATAACTTACATCGCTATGCCATGAAAACATGTTCCAAAAATGTCTACACCTCTGTGACAAATAGGTAATTATATGTGGTATTACTATTGTCCGATAGATGGAGTTGCGTAACCCTTTAAGTATGTATAATGCGATGAAGATTTTCGGTGGGCGTGGCCTGTGGTGGCTCAGTTGGTAAGAGCGTGTCACGGAATGACAAGGTGAAGTCCTGCCCACGACTAGAATTTTTTCATCATGTTCTAATAAAATATGTAATGATATAGAAACGAAAGAAACTGATAAATAGAGATGTCTGGCGCAATTACAAATAATATTATGTAATGTAAGGTTAAATTAATATATCTAATCCACTAAGATTGAAGTTAAAAAATACGAGGAATATCGAAGATTTAATTTACATATATCTACATTTTTTTTAAATATCTCAAGGTCGTATTTAGGTACATGTGACGACCTGTGAGGATTTATTTAAAACTTTATTAGTCTGCTAGGTTTATTAGTCACTTCCATTTTTTTCCACTTAGTCTGATCCTATGAGTCAGGACATCAGATTCATTGTTATTGTTTATTTCAATGTTAATACATTTGTGTTACGTTAAAAGTTTTACACGAAAAAGATGGCAAAATAATTCAGCATCCTCTGTTTCGTTAAAATATGTAAATAAATTTTCAACATTGACCTATTACCATCTACAACTTTTGCAAGATAGTTTTCGCTAGTCAAGCTGCTAGTCTAAGTAGTTAGCGACTGTTCAAGTTGTTATAAATTCAAATTTGAATAATTTACGTAAAAACTAATTGCATAGTCGCCGGGTAAGCTTGCATGGGGCATTAAGCACTTAGTAAGAAGGGACACCTATAAGAATTTAATATTTTGCATAAGTTACCTACTTACTTAGTTATACCAAGTACTTATACGTAATGTGAAGCTAATGTAACGTTAGTGCACATCAAAGACATTGATGCACTAAGTTATTCGAGTTGGAAATAGAATACCTGGGTAATATGTAGATATGATATAAAATAGGGAACAGTATTTAGTGGGCCTTAGAAAAGTTAAGATTTTGTCTAAAATTACTGGACCATTTTTAAAAGGGTTAGTTGTTTTATTACGTGTTAACAAAGGGGCCTTCCATGAGGCAACTAGCGCCGCCAATCTTGAAAAAATAATATTTTTCAATGTAATCAATTTTATTAAAAAAGCTATTTACAAAATGTTTATTAGGATGAATACTATTTTTCAATATACAATACATGGCATAATTGCGACAAGCTAAGTTGTAGTTCACAAATGTGCCAAAAACGGCCGTTTTTCGCAATTATGTGAACTACAACTTACCGAAATTGAATCACGTTATAAGTAAGCATTTAAAAAATAGTATTTATCGTAATAAACATTTTCTAAATAGCTTTTTTTAATAAAATTGATTATATTAGAAGATATTATTTTTTTAAGATTGGCGGCGCTAGTTGGCTCATGGAAGGCCCTTACTTGACTATTGGGTAAGTTCGTGGGTGTTAGGTTATTATGAAACAGGCATAGGCCTATGCCTATTTCATAATCATAAGTCTTGGCCAAAAAAAGTCATTCACTGTTAAAATTCCCAACATTGCTAACGGTCACTGCACTGCAAATTTTTACAAAGTATGTCGTCTAGGTCAGTACGTGTTCTGTAGAAAAGTTCCCTCATATTGGTGTGGTACGTTGCAATAGAATAACTGCGTTAGACGATACAATTAAGTTTTTATCCTTATTGACTATCTATGTAAATGTATTTCAGGACATTATAAAATTAAACATTATAAGATATTAGACATTATAAGATTTATAAAAATAAATCATCGCAAGCGGTAAAAATCTATAAATAAAACTATTCATATGAGAAAAGTCCACGAAATTGCTTGTTATTTTCATACTATCATCATCATCATCAGCCCGTATCAGTCCACTGCTGGACGTAGGCCTCTCCCAAAGCACGCCAATCAACCCTACTCTCGGCCCTCTGCATCCAGTCCATGCCAGCCATCTTGCGAAGGTCATCCCTCCATCTGGTCGGGGGGTGTCCCACACTACGTTTACCCGTTCGTGACCTCCATTCGAGAACTCGTCTACCCAATCGGTTATCGGTTCTACGACAGATGTGACCAGCCCACTGCCACTTCAGTTTACTGATTCTATGAGCAATGTCAACCATTTTTGTCAACACTTTCATACTAGTGTGCGTGATAATCCTGGCCAACTGGCATTGACTTTCATCATCATCAGTCTATTTATATTGCCCCACTGCTCGGGCACAGACCTTCCCTTACATCGAGGGAGCTCGGGCCATAATCCACCACGCGGGCCCAGTGCGGGTTGGCGGATTTCACATGCCTTTGATTTTTTTTTCTACGACATGCAGGTTTCATCACGATGTTTTCCTTCACCGTTTTTGAGAGCACTCGGTAAATGTACGTAAGTTTTTCCATCGAAAAAACCGATGATGACTCATTGGTACATGGCTGCCCTAGCTGGGAATCGAACCTGGGACCTCCATATTGCAAGTCCATTGACCCAACCACTGAGCCACCGAGCTCTTTGACTAGCATCAATGCATTGCAGCCGGCATTGACTTTGACTAGCATCAATGCTGTTGTATTTCAGCCTCGCTAACCGCGCTGTTGTGCCGACATCAACCAGCCTTCCAGCATTAACATTCAAAGCGTGACTGTGATAAAAAAGTCGTTTTAATAAAAGAACGTTCGCCGTAAATTAAGTTCGACTTGAGTCGTTATTTTGTTGCTCGAAACTTCCCTTCACAAATTAAAGTTCGAGGAGCGATCGTGCTTTCAATTAATTTTTTACGCTACGTTGAAAGAGACGCGTTTTTGTCCTTCATCTGCATCAAAGAACACCATATTACATCGCAGATACCGTTCGTGCATGACAAAATTTTATTAGATTCATATATGCAGCCTTGCATCTTATCTGAGGCATAAAAAAAGTGTTTTTTGTTTGTTTTGTTTTTTTGTTTCTTGTGATTTTTAGAATTTGTTAGAGTTTTATACTTACATATAATAAGTAATTTTAGAATTAATACTATAGTGAGCCATTACTACAAATTATTATATATAAACGGATATCATTCACTTATATTGTTGAAGTCGGCAGACAGTTTCGACCGATTTCGACGGTCTTTTTCAAGGTGAGCGCGCCACGCCCGCGTCGTGACGTTTCTGCGCGCACTCATTAATGTCGTTCTAATTGCCGACTTCAACAATATAAGTGAGTGATATCCGTTTATATATAATAATTTACACTAAATAACTTCACGTGGCGGCCTTCTTTCGCTATAGATATTTAATTTTACATTGTCAGATGGGTTTCTAATAAATGGTTGATGTGAGCACACGACAATGTGTTATTATTTCGCCTTCTACCTGCTCTTTCCATTACAATTGGCGAAATTATCTCTTTAATAAGAGTAGAAACCATTCAAATAAAAATAGAATAGACTAGCTGTATCCCTCAACTTCGTTTGCGTAGAGGAGGAGATCAGGAGGCAGATCTTCCTCTCTGGATCCTTGTTTCCACATAACATACCGCCATGGCTTGTAGCCTATGAACTGTCCGGATATTTCAGCTATCTCCTATTGAAACTCCCATCAAAATCTTTTCAGTAATTATGGCGTGATACTTACACAAAGTCACAGACAAACAGACAAAAATTCTAAAAATTAGTGTTTTGGCATCAGTATCAAATCCTAAAACACATTACAGTTATTATTTTCAAAAAATATCCAATGTACAGACACAACTTTTTTACAGTCTTATTATATGTATAAATATTTGTAACTTTCTTTCTTTTCTACTAGCGTTAACGAAAATACAAGCCATTTGGCTAAGAGCTTGGATGCCAGGTCGTAAAATAGTTTAATTTCGAAATAAAATTGCAACTTTGTACTCCAACATTTTCATAACTAAACCATTGCAAATTCGTTATACAAAGTTGAATGGATACTTTGTATCTAAGTATGTCAGGTACTAACTGGATTATCTCCGTCTTGGCAGTAACAATAAGAATCCGAAAATAGTCATTTCACGGTAGAACTGCTCAAACTGGCTTTCCACGCTATCTTCTTGTAGAGCGTTTAGATGTATCAATAAATTGGGCGAGTAACTTGCCTCAAAAATTTAATACAAAAATGTGTAATGTCGCTGATTATTCGTTACTAATATGAAATTCAAGTTAGTTATTCAAGTTCGTTAGTAAGATGATGATAATGTAATCAATTGCATCTACAAATAAACTGTATAGCTGAAATAGTATCCTGCTGACCTATACCGATAACAGATATTATATTTATCGAAATGAGCGTTGAAAAGACTGTGAAAGTGACAACCAAAAAAGGATGGTTCTGTCTCTCGATCACTCATAGCTTTTCGACATATATGCTGTTAGTAATAATGTTGCACAGTTGATTTTAGTTCTTTTCCTAAGCTCGGTATATATTATTTCATAATTTCTTCATAATTTTACATAAATTTGAGCTTTGTACTCGTACAATAATTAGTATGCGGAACGCCACTCCAGCATAACCTTGCGGAATTCGTTTCTCAAGGTTTACATGTTTTCCTGTGTCATTCGCATGCGACCGCCTATTTGTACTTGCAATGTGACAAGAAAAGTGCAGGAGATTAAAAGGAAGGACAGTTACTTGAATGCGTCACTAGCTAATAATCTAAACGCAGCACACCTGATCTCTAACCCCGGTCACGACTACTATCAGAGACTTCTCGCGCCGCCGCCGAAGCCGCTCAAAAGATTTTAAACCTCCAAGAAATTTCGAACCCGATCTGAAGGTTTTCTAAATGAGCAACCAGCTGAAATAGATACTAAACTGTAAGATTCCATTTATTTTGAGAGGTATTCAAGATAATTATACCTAATAGTATTACCATAATGAAATCGTTTGAGATTTTGAGATTTGAAACTCGACTATATAGGCATTTTACCAATGTACCATTTATATTTTATATTACAATTTGCTGGCTGTTTCATGGTACTTACTTGATTAAGCGAGAGATTGTTACAAAGAAAACCTGAGCCTTTTTTTGGACACTAGATGGCAACACAAGGATGAAACAAAAGCGTGAAAGTTGACTATAGTGGCCCTTCTCAATTTCACAATATTCAGCAGTCATATTTGACCACAGTCGTACACAATGAGTACTAAATATACATGAATATATACTAAACGTATTCATAATGTTGAATTCAAAGACATTTTGGCCGATGGCATTGTTCCATGCCATAAAAAAATAAAAAATCGATGAAAATTTTTTTCGGCCTCTTCGAAGGAATTTGACGTAAGCTAAGCTAACGCCATCTATTTGTACTAAAATATTTTGAGTTTAATTTTTTTGATAACGCCTCATTGGCTATCAATTTGTACTATTCTAAGAATTTTTTAATTTTGTTTAATTATAATTTAAAGATCGACTTGTACTTGGACAGTGAAACTGCATGTAAGAAACAATGCACGCTACGTTCGTAGCAATCTGCTACGAGAGTGCTACGTAGAGTAGCGAGCGTAACAGTTACTAAATTGGTACAGTTATCAACTATATAACTTAGTTAGGACATGCATTGGACTATGCCCTATCAGCTGAGGATGGGGATAGGTTGAGACTTTTAAAATACCTATATAGTATTTGTTTTTAGCCAATATCTATAAGCATAATCATAGTAATTAAAGGCATTTTTTTTTAATCAAATTG
Source organism: Tachystola acroxantha (assembly GCA_963506565.1). NCBI lineage: Eukaryota > Metazoa > Arthropoda > Insecta > Lepidoptera > Oecophoridae > Tachystola > Tachystola acroxantha. Next base: position 5,002,682 of record OY735894.1, on the reverse strand, counting down.
GACCTAAATGAAAATACTAAAAGCTTTATTTTATTTTGGGTAAGATCACAATGAGAGTAAAGTCACGAGTATAATTTAAAACATTATCAGGTACTGTAGATAACTAAGCTTTAACTTCACATGCCAAAAAAATCACATTTTTGCCTCTACTAAATGTCTAATAATGCTTGCCGGTTTGTAGTAGACCGTACTCGGCTATTTTCTTAAAACATCGACAATATGAATGTTCTCGGTCTACTACCGATCCTTCCACCAATACTTGCTCTCTGTGGCTGATATACCACCATTACACAACTATTGTATTCAATGCTCTCGGCTGCCATTTTGGAAGCCATCTTGAATAACGGTCGGAGCATAACTCTCATAGATCTAAAAATTTTATCGCAGCAACGAACGTGCACCGCTGCGGTTTAAAAATGCATGTAATATCCTTTGTTCAGGAACTACATAGGGTAAAACAAACTGTTGTGGCCCAGTGATATTGATTTTGTGCCTCTCTGCAAAAAGGCTCTAGTTACGGACCTGAAAATAAAAGTAGGGTAGATGTTTTGGGTAGATATTATCGATAATAATCGCTACTCAGTCCATATTCAGTATGTTAACATTGATATTCACCACCATTCATTATCCTCTAAAGTCACTGTCTCTTTAACATAGATCCTAATTAAATAAATTATCAGAATATCTAAGTCGTCAATCGTTCTTATTTCTCAACGGATTGGTTTTTTATTTGTTTAATTTTCTATTTACATGAATACTCTAAATTACTTGACATTGGCGAAATTATTTCTTAAATAAGAGTTCTAATAAAAATAGAATAGAATTTAAAATCGCTTAACCGGGCAATAGGTGTTTAGCTTCCCCTATGTACCAAGAAAATGCAGGTCACCGTCTACCCTGTGACAGTAACACATTGTGACGCAATGTGAGATGTGATAAAATTACGAAAATAAATAAACTTTGTCTTTATATAAGGAAAAAGTAAAATATAAGAATTCAGGTAGGTTCGTTTTTCGTTCATTTTGTGATATTTCCTTTTTGTACCATGACACTAGTAAAATTGCAGGTAATGAATGCGATGAATATAAGAAGATAATCAAAGGTACTATAACTGTGATATTGACGATGAACGATCTCTTGAAGTCTATCAGGGTTCACTATATTTTAAGTTTAGATACGGAACCCGAAATAGTACTTCTGTCGATAACCAACCCAATGCTTTATTAATTAAAATAAAGACAACAACACTATGAAATCTTTATTCTTGAACAAGTCTGAAATTTCACTTCCGATGAATTAATTATCGTTTAAACTACACCATAAAGTCTTCCAATCAGAAACACCAAATTAAACGGTCGAAGATCTCAAACGTAAACGAAACGATACTATTTCCGGATTTTCCGGAGCAATAACAAATTGCCGGAAAACGTTCGCAAATCGGGCTCTTTTGTTACCTAATTCTGAGCTTATGTCCGTAACGCAGCTGCGTCCAATTTATAACTTAACCTTTCCTCTGCGGATGGAATTGAAGACAATAAATTATACTTCAAACCCAAATAACGTCCGTAAGTTACGATCCTCGCAAATACCGGCCTAATGGTCGATCAGTCCAGATAGATTAGATGGGCGCCGGAAAAACAAACTCAGCTTCCGCTCAGATGGGATTTCTATCAGCAAATTTAATCAGGGATTAGTCGAAATTTAGTCGGCGATATTTAAGTTGTCAGGTGCTAAGTGTTCCGTTCTCACAAACAAATGATTTATTAGTCGAGTCGATGTAATGGAACACATAAAAAACCACATATTTCGTTAATAATAAACATCACATATCCCATTAAATTAAAGCTCTCTAACTGGGATAACGCAAAGAGGGCCCCTCTATATACGCGTTATCCCAATTCCCCTTGAAAGCCTTTCATTGGACCGGCTTTTTAAATCCGTGAAACCTTTGGAAGTCATAATAATATCTAATAATCTAATAAGAAAAGATTACAATAGATTATCATATTAGTCACAAGCACTATTTTGGGTGTCTTCTTTTTATCGTGTGGTTTAGTGATGAAACCAATTGTCAAAGTTGTTCAGGCCACCCGTAGGCATCTGGCATGGCCTAACCACATGATAGCAACCGGGATCTGCCACTGGGACCTGCCAGCTGCCAAACGACAGTCACCGGGACCTGCTTAACATGCTTTCTGAGGCACTTAGGGTCTCATTTAAAAATGCAACTAGGGATCATCCATCCAGGTACAGATCTCGCCCAACATTTATTAACATTTGAAAAGGTGTACTCGCAACTGGACTATGCACCCCTCTATTTTTAGTGTCGCACTTAGTACACTGTTTAGCGTCCTGATTGCATCTCCCTTGCACTCGGCGGAGACAGCGATCTCTTTCTGACAAGTGAGATCTATCACCCACCTTTTACGCTTGAGAGAGGCCTACGCTCAGCAGTGAACTGATACGAGCTGATGATGATGATAATTTGCATGTATGATATGATACTGATACATGAATTAAACTAGAAACAGTAACTGTCCAAGAACATCAAAGGTTTACGTGACTTTTACACTCACAATCAATAACGGCGACTTTCAATATTGTCCGGCCGTTTGCTCCGCATTACTTCGAATCAATGTCTACCCTCGTCTTCACATTGACACGTGCTGAAGGTGGAACCTTAGTAGGGAACTAAATATACAACTGTCACTAAGTATCGCTATCTAGACTCTGATATCTAGATCTTAGACGAACTAGTTTTCAGTCGCGAATTCGATTTACTCGTATTTAGAAATAGACCATTCGTTAGCTGAATTTTCTCTAGTAAATCGTTGAGAAATCTCTACCTACTAGAGAAAAAGGTATGTTATTCTCTTCATGGATTTCTGAATATGTGGTGGTAGAACAGAGATGGAATGGTGAAACACATAAATGGAATTAGTACATTTGGATGTAAATGATTAAATTACTAGACTATCATTCAAATAGTTATTAAAAGATGATTATCGAAAACCAATCAATAAACTCAGCTTTGCATTGGATGATATTAAGGAAAACACGGAAAATACTAGGATACACGGTATTGATGATATGCATGAGAATGTCGAGGAAAACATTGAAATAGAGAGAATTTTAAATGTAAAAATTCGAATAGACGTAGGTGATGGCCATCTTATAATAACGATAGCAGAAGGTAACTATGGAGACGTAAATGAGAGAAGTCAATATGATAATGAAAGCCCTTTCATAATTGTATGGACTAGAAATATATTCTAGAATTCTCGTTCAATATTCACAAGAAAATAACAAATCTAGTAATAGAATATAAGCAAAGAAATCATATAAATACGAATGGATATTGTAATGTATTCATGGCTCATGTCTTCTAAGACTAACGTTGTATGTTCGAAATGGCGGTACGGGATCTGTGAGCGAATTCCCGCAATTTATTGTTTGACCTTTTCGCTGAGTAAATCTGTCGGGCGAGGCGAATAGAGGTAGGTTAAGAAATCAAAATAATATGTAATGCTTCCATAAAAATGGATTTTATTACAGGACCTTGGATACAGAAAAAGGTAAGCCTTTTTTCTGTAATACCTTATAATGAGGTTTTTTTAGTACATTTAACATTAGGTAAGATACATTTTGTGGGTAGATGCAAGTGGTAACTTAGCTCATGGCTCAGGTCTGTACTTACCGCCGAAACAGTGAACATCTGACTCCTAACTAGGTAAACACCTGTACGGAGGAAACCGAGAGTTCATGTTGAGTGGTAGTGTTCTCGTTCTTGTGAGCACTTTTCACTTCACACACACACAATATTATATATTATATTTCCATGATCCAACTGAAATATCGAAAGGTTGTGTGAACGGGATTTTTTCCCGTTAACCAACTGCTTGATTGTACAAAATATAATATAATGTTTTAGTTAGGTAGATTTTTAGGTAGTTTCTAATTTATTTTTAAGTAATTTTTAATATTTTAGGTAGTTTTAATTTATTTTGTAGTTTAATTTACTTTATTTTTAATTGGGAGTCGTACTCATGATAAATATTAAATATAATATGAAAACTTGCGTACAGTCTTTAACATTGATTGATGAGTCACTATAGTAAATTTCCGTAATTTTGCTGTATTTGCAATGTTAATAACAACTTATACAATAGGTACTAACTAGTCTAGGCTCTATTAGATATTCGTACAATCTCCAGGGTATCATCTTACAAAATTAATGCAAACTAGGCCAAATTTACTTTCAAATAGAGTCCTCATGTATCTGTGTGTCACATTGTTCTTTTTTGTCCTAGTTAAAACACGTTGACGTGTACCACCACGCCCAGAGGAGCTTGTTGATTATGTCGGGCTCGCCGCCCTGAAGAGGCGGAATACCGACTAAACTTCCTGGGGTGTTCCATCTCGTGCCATTGTTGCTGAGCCACGGGATTGCGATACATGCCTATAATAAAGTTAAGTCCGCCATTTAATATGAATATTAAATATAATAAATACGTGTTTTTTGGTCAGCATTAAGTGAATTCCACCAAGGAGGTTTTATGAGCGGGAACTTGGGTAGTAAGACAAGAAAACAGCTTGGTAAATACTCAATCACCCTTGAAAAAGAAACATTGAGACGTGTCCTTATCCAACAGACAATAATATGATAATGTAGTCGTCTAAAACAAATGGTGACCTCGCCTGGGCTCGGATGATCCCTCACGATTCTAGAGCAAATGGCCTAGAGACGGTCGGTCCCTATGTTTCCCTTCACTTATGATGCTCTATTTCATTCCCGCAAAGCCTTATTGCGACACGTTAGAGTGAAATGGGAGACCGATCAAATGCGTGAATGATGGGTTTGTTTACAACCGCTTTATTGGTAGTCGTTTGGGCTTTTATTGTGTCATTTTTAGAGAAATATAAGGATTTATGAATTTTCAAAAATATTTTTATGATTTGTAACATACTTATATCTGGTCTCGCCTATTGGATTACAGCTCAAAAAATTGGCAAGATTATCATCATCATCAGTCTATTTATCAAACCTTACCTTCACGCGGGCCCAGTGCAGATTGGCGAATTTTTTTCTTCTTCTTCGGCACGCAGGTTTCATCACGATGTCTTTCTTCACCGTTTTGAGAGATAAACGTAAGTTTTTCCGTCGAAAAAACCAAGGATATGGTACATGGCTGCCCTGGCTGGGAATCGAAACTGGGACCTCCGTATCGCAAGTCCACTGACCCAACCACTGAGCAACCGAACTCTCTGGCAAGAAGATAATTTAGCTAATTCTGTAGCGGCCACTTAGTTGAAACCTAAACCTAAACGCAACTGTCACTATTGTTCATATGCTACATCATGTAAGAGCGAGCGCGACGCCTCGCTTAGCGGCGACTAAATATTAGCGTACCCAATCTGGAATCGCTTAATATATTTTCGAGGGCATATAATTTCAAATTTACAGTTTTCGGATTATTTTCCTTTGCTTGTGCTGTAAGACCTAGCTTCTTGACAATTTTCATGATTCTAGGTCAACGGGAAGTACCCTATAGGTTTTTTTTTGAGTTTTTGCATTTTCATACAAATATGCGGGAAAAGGCGTCATAAACGACCATATCTTTTGATTGCGTTGACGAAGAAGTTTCATTTTTTAACGGCTGCATGTGATAACATACCTAAATACTTTGTTTTAATTTCAACTTGATCCGTCCACGCGTTTCTGAGACAGACAGACGGACAACAAAGTGATCCTATAAGGGTTCCTTTTTTCCTCTTGAGGTACGGAACTCTAAAAACATGTAATATAATAACAGAATCTTTCCACAGCATTATAATGTCAATATACTTAGTACGCCCATAAATTCTCAGCATTTACTAGGACAGAGTAATAAAACCTACTTTCTAATTTGGGTCAGATAGGGAGCAACTATTTTCACTTAACCTAGTCCAAATAAATCTAGCGAAGTGAAACTGTGGCAGTAACACCTCCCTTCCCTTTCTCCCAAAAGGGAACGGTCCAATCGCTAGATAAAGCGCTATTACGAATCAAAGGGGCCTGATGTAGCCCAACAGTACTACTATTTGTACTCATTTGTAACACGCATACAACATTAGTCCATTATTGCAGCGGTCAGCAAATTTAGTATCGGTAGAGGAACGTGAAGGCATAGCGGATCTTCGTTCTTATTAAAATTGTACCTATACTTTAAGGCTGCCAGTCATAAACCTAGTTTAACCGCACTTCCCTTAAATTAAACCTTGTTTTGTTACTTTCACACTTCGTTAAAAATTGTCTAACCGCGTATTGTTTCTATCGAAGTAGGTATTACTCATAGAATTATCAGTTACAACACACACACACGTTATCTACACACATACATACAATCACACAATAAGTAATCATTGGTTTGCCATTGGAAGCTGTGAGCTTACCTTACGTACGTACGGTACGATGCTCTTTTATAACCAATTTGGAGCCAAGGTGTGGGCTGAAAACCAGCGCTGACACACTCTGAGTCAGCATCAGCTGAAGCCTAAACCTTTTGCCTAAGTTATATGTTTGTTAATTGTCACTGTAATTTATTAAGACTGTTTTTATTTCTATGTACATACTTAATAGGCAATAAATGTTATTATATTCTATTCTATTTATTCAGTTAACTTTCTCGTGAACGAGTGTCAAATGCCATTTAATGGAACTTGCACTATCGAACGTCCAAAGCATGTGTAGTATCAGACCATATAGCCAGTAAGTTCCTGTGACTTTTATCGCTGGTATTTGTCGTCGAGTTTTTACCGAGAAACGGACTAGTGATAACTCCGCAACAGATGCGAATAACTCATTCAATCAGCGCAAACTCGGGACGCATTCATCTGATCTCCCGCCAATTTGAGCCGATCAATCCTGGGCAGGACCCTCTAATAAATACGAGTTGAAAAAATACGAATCCTTTTTTTGATTGAAACAAAAATATATTGTTTAGTCACTTAAGTTACTTAAGTTTTATGTAAAAAAATTGTTTCCACAAATTTTTACAATAACAAAAAATTAGGAACAGCAGCTGATGGGTTTATGAAGATGCAATTTTAACAGTGTTCTGTTAAAATCAAACAAAAAAACATCCGCATTTTTTTTGAAATTTTCTAACCTATTATTCTATTCTATTTTTAATTATAATGGCTTCTACTCTTGTTCAAGAGGTATTTTCACCAATGTCAAGTTATTTAGAGTATTCATGTAAATAGAAAATTAAACGAATAAAAAATCAATCTTATTTTCTAACCATTTAGTGGTCTCAAACAATTCTGCTATAAACCACGTGATTAAACAGAAGTGACTTCTAATAATTCAATTTAGATACTATCCAAAGGTTTTATTATAAGATATTAACTATTAAAATATAAGCAGGGCAGAAAAAATCCGTAATCTCTTTTTCAATCTAAAATTCAAAATATACACTGCACAAAATACACTTAGGTCAATAATTGAATTGAAAATTGGAATCGAAGTCAATTGAAAAATAACATAAAATTTGTATTTTCGCATCTTGGGTATTTTTATAGAGATTGAAAATGGCTGGAAGCGGAAGGCTACAATGGCTCATTTGCCTGCAATATCGTTTGAGGGGACGACGGGGTGAAATGGGAATTAATGTTTTGTGAAACAAGCCAATCTATTTCGTTTTATGTCTACATTTTTCACGTAAAAATCTGTGAGTGTAGTAGCATTAATATTTAACCAAGTCATTATCATTAACAGTCACGGTAATAATATTTAGGTATTTAATTAAAATATTATTTATAAAAATAAGGGTTATTTCCGTACAGCGGTGCAACCTAATGTGGTGGAAACTAGTAGAGGTTAAAATATGCTACGTGAATGGGTTTCCTTCATGAGATTTTTCTTCTTCTTATAGTGCCGTCTTCTTACGAAGGTTGTCGATCATTATAGCAATCTGCACTCTCGACAACGCCGCACGGAACAGAGACCTGGTACTCTTGCCGCACCATTGACGTAAGTTCCTGAGCCATGCTATTCTCCTTCTACCTGGCCTTCTTCTGCCCTGGATCTTTCCCTGAAGAATCAGTTGTAGAAGTTCGTACTTTTTATTCCTCATTATGTGACCTAGATACTGGAGTTACTGATACTGGAGTATGAGATTTTTAATCTTTATTAATTGTTCTGAATAAAATACTACACTTACTAAACTTGTAATTGTAATATAATTTATTTTTCTCTCCCATTCTAATCTAATCTCTTCTTATATTAAATAGAATTTAAATATAATTTAGTACATAGGTACATAAACTTAATTAAAAAAACAAATTCAAATTCAAACGACTTATTGCGGTCACAAAGACCATATAAGTGTTAAGATGTACTATAAAACTATGTTAGTGTTTACATGAGGTATATTACGCGCTATAACATGCGACTTAGGTCTGCTTCTGAGACCCCGAGACATGTAAAACTAAATTGAACAAATAAGGCTAATAATAATAAATTACCTATCTATAAGTTATATAGGTATCTGTAGGTTATTGTCGGAAAGCAGCCCGATCATACGGCTGAGTTAACGGGGTCAAACTGTTGACGAAATCCTTTTGCAGATCCCAACCTTTGATAACATATTTTTGCAGATAACTGATTTGGACTAGCCCTCGACAGGGCCTTTGTAAAAAGCAGCTTTTCTACTGTAAATCGAAACATGTTCTCTGGAGCGAAATGGCACGCCCTTACCCACCGAGCATTGAATCAGACAGTTTTATAAAACGTGTTCCGTACTTTAACTTTGTGTTAGCACAAACCAGCTTTTCAAAAGTAACGTTATTTTGATTCAAAGGAAAGTAGCTGTCACTTTTCCGATTGTGCTGCCCCCTGCCGCAGCCAATGAGATCTCTAACCATCGTTAGAATACTGCGCGCACCGTGCGAACCGCTCGCCATTAAGAGCCTTCGTAGAGCCAACTAGCGCCGCCAATTTAAAAAAATAATATCTTCCAATATAATAAATTTTATTAAAAAAGCTATTTACGAAATGTTTATTACGATAAATACTATTTTTTAAATGCTTATTTATAACGTGATTCAATGTCGGTAAGTTGTAGTTCGCATAATTGCGAAAAACGGCCGTTTTTGGCACATTTGTGTACTACAACTTAGCTTGTCGCAATTATGCCATGTATTGTATATTGAAAAATAGTATTTATCGTAATAAACATTTTGTAAATAGCTTTTTTAATAAAATTTATTATATTGGAAGATATAATTTTTTTAAGATTGGCGGCGCTATGAAGGCTCTTAAATAAATCAAAAACCAACAAACTTCGGTCAAAATTCTTGAAAATTGTCTACACAAAACCTACGCCGGCGACTGCTGAATACTAGGGTACCGTGAGGAAGACCAGAGCCGGGAGTACAGAGGTACGTGGCAGTATACTTTCTATAGTATACTTTCTTCAGCCAGTTGAAACGCCCCCTTTTCTTCCGTCGCTAACGTCCAGTAGATAATGATCTGAGGTCTAGGCCGCAATCCGCTACCTACTGGACGTTAACGATGGGAGAAAAGGGGCCGGGGCATGCGTTTCAACAGGCTGAAGAAAGTATGTGTCGTTACAAATGAAATCCCGTTTTTTGTATTTGAAATATTGTCACTAAACTAGTATTTAATGACTCGAATCCTCTAATAAGTTTAATAAATCTAAGCTTCACTGTAGTAGATGCCACTGGTGACCCAAGAGCTGGCAGTTACCTCGCTCAACGGATTAGCATCGCGATCCAGAGAGGTAACGCTGCCAGTGTCTTGGGTACTCTTCCTATAAGTCAAAATTTAAAAAATAATTTAACTTAGGTTTTTAAATATTGAATGTTTATTTTTTATTATTTTATATTGTACTTTTTTGAAATAAATGATAGTAGCTTACTTTTTACCCCCTAAAGTACTGCATCAAGATCGAACTCTTCTAATAGCCAACAGAATGACGAAGTAAAAACATATCAATCAGTTCGCTCTCTATTTACCTCGAAAAAAAAAGCTCTGGCCAAGGCACGACCCGACAGAGCCAGAACAAAAGTAATTACCCGTTAGTTTCGGAACGGACCGAGCGAGGCGCGTCGATTCATTAATATGCTAATACCGTTGCCGAGCGAACCATCGAATCCCGAAATGCTAACGTAAAAGAACCCAGTGCTTTGGAAAAAAGGATGAAATTAAAAAAAAAAGAGACGTGAAATTCGTTGTAGTCTTAGTTTTTGTGTCGTAATCATTGATCTCCTATAAACAACTAGATACACAAAGGTGAAAACTTACTAAAACAATTTAAAAAACGTCCAAATAAGGGTCCATTGTTAACGTCCAAATAATGTCCAATAAAGCAAATGAGGGTTCATCCGTTTGGACCTTCTTTGCGCTAGATGCAAAATGCAAATTCTTGCTTTTAGAAGGCAGACTGTGTATCTAGTTGTTTATAGGAGATCAATGGTCGTAATGGAGATGTGTAAGGTTAATTATTTCTGTTGCCGTGTAGGATTTCCTTTTCGTATTATTTCATAATACATAAGGTATACTTTCGCAGTTCATATTTTTTGAATTTGCATTTACATAACTTTACAAGGAAAAGGAGCCAACGCTGAAGAGAAAAAGTAGCAAATTTAAATCCTATTTTATCACTTTTACATGTCGTCAAAAACGTTAAACTAGAATCTCACGGAATAACATTAAAGCCCGACACACACACGCGCGATCTGCACGCGGCCTGCGGCCAGTTGAAACGCATGCCCGCCTCATTTTCTCCCGTCGTTAACGTCCAGTAGGTCCGCTACCTACTGAACGTTGAATGCGTTAAAACTAGCCGCAAGCCGCGTGCAGATCGCGCCTGTGTGGGAAAGACTTAAGTCACAGTTTATGGCTAACAGGGCATTATTTCACTCATAAATTGTATTGCAACATTGCATTCAATGCTGTGAGGACGTTTGACCTTACAGAATAGCACTCCGTAGCTCACCATAATTCTTGAATTCAAAGCTCTGAAACATTGATCTCCTATAAACAACTAGATACACAGTCTGCCTTCTAAAAATGTCCGAGCACAAAGAAGGTCCTAACGGATGAATGGACCCTCATTTGTCTTATTGGACATTATTTGAACGTTAACAATGGACCCTTATTTGGACGTTTTTTAAATTGTTTTAGTATAACTTTTGTGTATCTAGTTGTTATAGGAGATCAATGCTCTAAAAGTATTATTTTCCGTTACTTTTTAGATTGATGGATTTGAAGACTTAGGCGCGAGTGGAAGGTAGGATAACGAATTGATTTAATAGATAAATTTCCGTTGGGTCTACGGAACTCTTTAGCTGACGAAGGCGCCAGAAATATTACTGTAAATTAAGAAGAAAACATAATAGGTATATTTTTAGCAATAAATACTGAGCATTTCGTTTTCGATTTCGAGGGTTTCGTGCAACGCAACATAACACCGTAATTAATTGTTCTAACAAAAAGATAGAATGCGACATAAACGGCCATATCTTTGTATTGCGTTGACGTAAAAGTTTGATTTTTTCACAGCTACATGAGATTGCAGACCTGAGCATTTGTTATTGATTTCAACTTGATAAGTCTACGCGTTAAAAGTCGAAAGCGCGAAAAAAGTCTCGACAAACCGACAGACAGGCATACGGACAACAATCTTATAATGGTTCCTTCTTTCCAGAGGCACGGAACCCTAATAATCATAATGCTGCCTATTCCTGAAGCTCTTAGCTCTATAGCATCTGTAACTTTCTTCATTAGCGAAAATACCTTTGGGCTTCGAATCAAAGTTTTAATCTGGGATAATTGTACCGATTACAGCACCTAATACCTAACGATTTATTATAATAGAACTATAGCAATAGGTTCGCGTGTGTAGGTAGGTACCTATAACAAGTCTAATTTAATACACGTCAAGGCTTTTAGGTTGAGATTCATAGACAATGTATGGATAATACTTAATGGGTACATATAACATACATAAAATCATGCCTGATTCCATCTGCTGCAATCCTGGCACCTTTCGCTTCCTTCACATTCATGCATCTCTACTTACACGCTTTAAAACATCGTTAAATTAAAATGATAAATGGAGAAAAAAATTCTTCACATAGCGCCATTGATCTCCTATAAACAACTAGATACACAAAGGTCCTACTAAAACAATTTAAAAACGTCCAAATAAGGGTCCATTGTTAACGTCCAAATAATGTCCAATAAAACAAATGAGGGTCCATTCATCCGTTGGGACCTTCTTTGCGCTCGGACATTTTTAGAAGCAGACTGTGTATCTAGTTGTTTATAGGAGATCAATGCATAGTGCATAAAAAATATCAAAACAAAACAAACAAACAAACAACACTACTTGCCCGATTGTAAAAATTATATTACGAGTTAAATTACTCCAAGCGTAGACTATATGTCATTTAAAACCCTTTTAAAAATCTGCCGATAACTATTTGACAAAAGCTCAAAATTAATACTCTCTCTAACCTTTCTCTATATTCGACCGAACGTCCTCCAAAAAAGAGTCGACTACCCTTTTTCCGTGGCGGACCCGTGACACCACCCAATGGCACCACCGGTGGTATCATGGGGATTATTTTTATAACATGATACCACCAAGTAATAGTCCCTAATGAAGTGCATTTAATTTTTTTTCTCGTTCGCAGTTCAACACTTTGGGCCGTTTTTATTGTCTACGCCATAAGTATTGAAATGTTACTGCAAATGTTGTCGAGTATACATTTCGAAGGCAGGAAGTCATCAAGAACAATGTTGGCCACAGAAAGCCTTACAAAGACCTCAGTGGTTTCCTAGACTAACTAACAAAGGACAAAAAAGCACTACTTTTCACTTTACTAAATAAATACAAAGCACAGTGCGCCGTATCTCTCCTCGCTGGACACAAATAGACAGAATTCTAACAACAGATACGTGATCACAATATCTAGTCCGGCATTAGTTGGCTCTCTGTGCAAGGGACGAATCAAGGGTACTTACTTTACTTATACATTGTGCACGGATTAGCATCGCGATCTAGAGAGCTAACGCTGCCAGTGTCTTGAGTACTCTTCCTATAAGTCAAAATTTTAAAAATAATATAATTTAGGTTTTTAAATATTGAATGTATTGTACTTTTTTGAAATAAATGATAGTAGCTTCACTTAACCAACTTACTTTTTACACCCAAAGTACTCCATCAAGATCGAACTCTTCTAATAGCCAACAGAATGACGAAGTAAAAACATATCAATTAATGCACACAATTCTTTTAGGCACATGCACGTGCCTAAAAGTTAGTAAGTAATCTGATGATCTCCCAGCCGAGTATGCCCGCCTTCTTTGCAAGGGGTTCTGAGTTCGATTCTCATGCAGTCGGGAGCTTGTACCTAACCTAAGGTATAACTATTCTTACCGAGCATGGCGCATATTCATAAGCGTGATTTAAAGTTACGCCGCCGTTTAGGCCCTTCGTCCCTTTGTATCTTAACCTTTTTTAACGAAGTGTGAAAGGGATAGCAACACGATCTAAGGGAAGTGAGGTTTAACTAGGTTTATGAATAACAGCATATGGGTGTAATTTGTGATCGATTTTGTTCATGTATCTGGACCCATGGAAATCCTAGTTTGGGCCATGAGTGTGATGTATTATAATATTACCATAAAATGCTGTAGTAAGTTGTCTCGCTGGCGACTGCGTAAACACCGTTGCTATGACGAGTGTCATTGGTGTTCTTTTGTTGTCAGTAGCGGAACTAAAATCTTATAAAGTTACGCCACCGTTTAACCATAGAAAGGGACAGGCCCTTTCTATCTTAACCATTTTTTAACCAAGTGTGAAAGGGATAACAACACGGTGTGGTTTAACTAGGTTTATGAATAACAGCAATGTTTAGCAAGCTTATGCCTGAAAGTAAGTTATTTAACACGAAAGTAAATTAAAAGATTCAGATATACTAAACAAATACAGGACGCCTCAGCTGCCTTTGCGAAAAGGATCTCATCTCAGCTTAGTGTTGTCGATAGAATGTCGACTCAGTATTAGACCCAGATTAAAGTAGCCTAGTAGTATGGAGCAGCTGACGAGTAATATTCTCTAAAAACCAAACCCAAAATATATAAAATAACGAATGTTGACACAGTGTTGAATGCGGAGTAGACGCAGTGAGTACATACTGCGTGACAGGACCTAATGTGAGTGGCGGTAACTCCCCGACAAGTGAGATCGATCAACGAATCCAGCTACAGCCATCGAACGTACCGTCGTCGGCGGCGGGACAAGTTATGTCGGAGCGCGCCCAGAGGGCGCTGATCAGCAGTGCGCGAAGAAACGTCAACGGCGACGCGGGCGTGGCGCGCTCACCTTGAAAAAGACCGTCGAAATCGGTCGAAACTGTCGGTCTAATTGCCGACATTAACAATATAAGTGAGTGATATCCGTTTATATATAATAATTAATGTTGACACATTTTATAAAGCCAAGAATTTATTTACTTACGACAAAAGTTTGTGAGAATATAACAACTGGTAATTTTTTAAACTGTAATTTTTATGAAAATCGTGAACAATTCAAAATTATAAGGATAAGGCACTTTCGTAAATTTAAAAGCATTAAACCAAGTGATCCGTTAAAATGAAGACAGAATTTTATGACACAAGACATTTTTAAAGCTTTCTCCGACGACTTTTCCGGTCCTTTAATCTGGTCTCAACCTGGAGGCGCCCCTGTCTGCCCCTAAGTATTAATGTTCCGCAGAGATTTATAGCAGAATCTCGCATAGAATGGAAGAAAAATTTCACGAATCATTTTCTTTTAAGCGGCCACATACAGAGTAACAAATATACCTGTAAGAATAGTTTGCAGAGGAATTCTGTATTCAGATAATAAGACTATTCTACAAGTTTGGGTTGTCATTGGATGTTAAATCGATTTCCATTTAAATATTGGAAGTGAATGTCTAATACGTAATCGTGATTTACGTATACCGCAGCCTAAATCAAGTGTCTTGTTTTGTAAACAAATATGATCGTCTAATTACCTGTTCTGATGTAACACTGAAGGAACTCAAAGTCAAATTTCTTTATTGCAAGTAAGCACGTTGAGTACATTTTTGCACGTCAATATATTTTTTGAATTTACATTTACACCACTTTGCAAGGAAAAGGTGCCAACGCTGAGGAGAAAAAGTGGCAAAAAACTCTTTTAAAATAATGATAATACAATTATTACTTAATAACTATACAGGTACGTAACTATTACTATTGTTAGTAAGTTTATCCCTCATGCGGAACCGGCGACACACACCATGCATGTTCATCGTTTAAATAGATCAAACCTGTTCATCATTGTGAAAATAAAGTGATCCGATCTAATAATGTGAAAATAACTACGCAATAGTTACAGAACAGCTTAAAATGTTAGTTGGTTAGTTTTTGTTTACAAAATAAGGCACTTGATTTGGGCTTTGGTTTAAGTTAGAATAAGCTATGACGAATTACTGTACTTTTGCGAAGATGTACGGAACTTCGAAAATATGTTTAATTTTAACTATACATAAAAGGACGATTTACCAATCCGTGTTTAAAAAATTCTGCTAAGTACGATGGAACACAGAGATAGGTGTACAGGAGAGTTTTTAAGGTTGGGATTCTCTCAAAAACTACTTGACCTATTGCAAAAATTATTTCACTATTAGATAGATAAAAGTTAAAACTATGTAACTGTAAACTAATTATTAAATTCGGTCCAGTAGTTTTTGAGAAAATCTCAACCTTATTGAGGCCCCCTGTATACTTATCTCTGACTTCGACTGTACAATGAATTTACTTGCAATGTCGAAAATAACAATGCCAGATTTTGCTCCACCATCAACCGCAAGTTGTACAAGATAACGAATAAATGTAAAAATATCTCCGTTTTTTATTAAAATTATTGGTTTAAAATAAAGTTTTGTACAAGTTGCGATTCGAAAAAAACAGCTTAATTAAGAATTCAGAAAATAGTAAGAAATCGAAGCGAATTATTCATTGTTTTTGTTATTCTTCAATAGGAGTTGCGAGAGTAGTAGAACATGATACTGACTATGATTATGCAATATGAAACCTGTAATAAGTCCCCAACAAAATGATAGGAACAGCTTAAATGGTCACGTAGTTTTGTAGGTGGGGCAAAGCTCCATTGAATTGTGGCAATGTCTTTTCTTGGTAATATGAATAACTCTACCTGTATTACTACTACTACTCATGTCCCTCATACCATTTAATTATTTTATGGGTAGGTATATAAAGGTACATTTATATTGCGTCAAAAAAGTACTTGAGGGCACGAGAATATGACGTATTTGTAGAGCACAGCGGGCGCTGGCCTGGAAGAACAAACACAAAAATTTGACGGTTCGTTACGTAGATACTGACATGTGTAAGAAAATATTTCCGGAACCTCACAGAATATACCCATAGGGACATTTATATTGTAGCTATTCTATTGAGTTTTAGCTGTATTCGAGTTGGCCATTTGAACAAAAGTAAAATAAAGACGAACTTGACATTTATCATAATCTGCGAGACTGAATCAAAATATAAAATATAAGCTTAGTATGTGTATCTGTTTTTATGCAATAAAGAATATTTATCTTATCTTATAAAATAAAACAATTCTGCCCCCATTCGCGAACATTTTATATTTAATTTAACGTAATATTAAACACAAAATAACCACTGTAGATATTAAAATGAAAATTATCAAATAATCGCAAACGTCATTTCCCGCCATTTTCAAAAACCTCACTATTGTGTGCTGTGACGATCCCACCCCGCCCTAACCAACCCTTAAGCATCCCCCCCTCTACTCAACCCCCTAAAAGAACGTGAAGACCCTGAAGGGGTGAAAACCTAGTCTGGAATTCTGGATAGAAGTGAAGAAAATTACTCAGACATCTGAATCTCTGTAAAAAATTACTGTTAGATGTGAGGACATATCCTGTAAGAGGTTATCCTCTTAAAAAATATGATCTCACGGCCCCTGGCTCCACACCACCGCCATCGAGGCGATAGACACCAGCCAGGTTGCGTGTCTCCTCAGAGTGGATGATGGAGAGGAACCTGATATTAAAAGCTGCTATTTCGCAAGACTAATAATCTTTCAGTCCCTCTCATTGAAGTTCTTAATATTACTAGATTCATTCTAGTGGTTCTGGAGTGCCCAGTTACTGATAGAATTGGTTTAATCCAATTAGGTAGTAATTCAGACCTTCTGGTCAAGTATTTGCACATTGTGCGTACAAAGGTAGGTTCGATACCTTGTACAACTGGAAAGGTAGGTTCGATACCTTTCCACAAAATAAAAGGCAGGATCAATACCTTTTATATTTCCTGTAGGAATAATATAAGAATAGAATGAATTGTAGTAACGGTAAGAATAAGACAGACTGAAGAGATTGTTCACAAATAAAACAAGTTACAATTAATGTATAGAAATCAGAGAGGAGTTGGTTAGGATTTAGACAGATAGGAGAAAGATACCTTGGAGGATTTTAGATTGGAATAGAATAAAAGTAAAGCCTAGCATTTAATACTACTGAATTAGCCTTGATTCGTCGTGTTTGGTCATAGTTGAAGGTTGAATAAGCCGTGCTTTACATCATCGGCTAAACGATACTCCACACAGCTAATTCGGCGTACAGAGTGGGGAAAATTTGATAGCTGCGGGTATAGTGTTACTGCTTGCCCCAATACCCTCACGAACCAGCCTCCAATAAGACCACTGGATATTGAAACAGCTTTTCGGGCCCTACCAATCACAGACTGATCATAAAGTAAATAGCTTGCTCACGAAAGTACCAGAGAGTTGATGTATTGTAGATCTATAGACAAACCAGTGCTAACATATGGCGCCGCAAGGACGTTAAAGGTAAATTAAATTGAATGCTAATTCAATTCAACTATGATGCCAGACCTCAGTTCAATCTATGTTAAGGCTAGGTTCGCTTTGCTCACCACCACCATTGAAGACACAGTAATACACAGGTGTAAAATAAATCACAAAGAAATCCACGCGGATCAAATGCTAATATGGGAAAAGAGACATTAATTAAACACACACAAACACACAACAAAGAAATATCTCAGGTAAATACAGTTTATAGGTAGGTCAGGGGAAAATAAAACAACCACACTTGTTCGTAATTTCAATAGTATTGACAGGGGCACACATGCAAACAATATCTCTCTCTGCCCTCGCCTCCCGTAGGACTGCACCTAGGTAGGAGCTAAGTAAGGAATGGATGAGCCTTAATTGACTATAGTTACAGACTCTTAAAACGTCTCACTCCTTCCATTAACCGCAATAATTATATCTTGGTTGTTTGTAGAATTTATTTAAGAATTTCACTATCAACTACTTACTTATTTACACACTATAAAGATTATAAAGTAAGATTAAAACATTTACCTAAACCAAGAAAACGATGAAGGAAAACATCGATATGAACCCTACATGCCGTAGAAATTAAATCTATGGCATGTGCAAACCGCCAATCCACACTAAGACCGCGTGGTGGATCATGGTCCGGGCAATGGGGCATAAATATATAGTCTAAAACCACATTGACGTATTAAAATATCCATCGGATCACAACCTATGGCTTCAATCACTAATAACACTATAATTCTACTAGCTTCAAAGCAAACTTTAACACGTGGCCCACAGAACAATCATATAAAACTGCCGTCGAGAGAGTAGCTGTAATAAAATATGTGATTAGCAACAATTGACGTATACTCAATATAGGTACAAATAAATACCTCGCTATAATTATACTAGGTTCACTGCAGATATTAACACGTGGCCCACAGAACAGTAATATAAAACTACCGTCGTGAGACCACTATAATAAAATTATACTAGGTTCACTGCAGATAATAACACGTGGCGCACAGAACAATTATATAAAAACTACCGTCGAAAGAGAATAAAATTATACTAGGTTCAGTGCAAATCTCAACACGTGGCGCGCACAGAACAATCATATAAAACCACCGTCGAGAGAGTAGCTGTAATAAAACATGTGATTAGCAACAATTAACGTATACTCACGAACTCTCGATAATGGGATTAGATATAATAAATACATATATGCACACATAAGTACCTTTCTTCACTTGAAATCGCTGGGATTCCAAGCAGTTGGATCATGGAATGTGAGGAAAGGTTACCCGGCACTCTCATCCAGACTCAGACGAGATTGTTATAATACTAACACAGGATAAAGGTGTCTTGTCCTGTACCGGGCTGGTTGATTTAGGAGGAATTTGGTTAGGAAACAGGTATAGGTGATGGTAATAGGAAGAATTTGTCCTAAGGGTCCCTACGTGGGAAATATCATAGATAAATAATATATCCAATAAAATAAACTTCAATATAAAGAAGTTTAAAACTAAAAGAGCCTACTATCACTCACTGCGTAATAACTTCCCGCCAACTAAGCTAGGCTAAGCTATGGTTGCTTCCTTGTCCGTGCGTAGTGCTCCATTGGCGCCTCCTCCCAGTCCGGCAGCGTCTCCTCTTGAAGGTTCTTGAAGGCCGTAAGCCAGTCCAGCAGCGTCTCCTCGTCTTGATGTGTCCCTCTTGAAGGCCCGTGAATCATTAATCCCGCAGCGTCTCCTCTTGAAGCCCCGTAAAAAGTCCCTCACCGCGTGTCGAAAAAGTCTATTTAAGCTAGCGTTGCCTAACCCCTTCCCTCGAAAATGTCACGCGATGCTCTGAAGTTAGAACGCTTCCTATTGGCTGTTACTATATCGAAGTTTATACTACTCAACCCATACCAAACACTATTAAAAGGAAAGATAGTTATTCGTTCGTAATAATAACTAATAAATTAAACCCTCATTAAATATTTCTTTGAGTTAATACTGTAGTATAAATCAACCCTCATTTCCCTATGCAAGACTTCCCTCCACATCCAGGGCGGAAACCGTAAGTCTGTAGTACGTTTCCCATTGGTTGTCACTCTATGGGAGTTCATGCCTTTCAAATCATACCAAGTATCAAGTACTATTAAAAGAAAACATTGTGATTTCTTGTTAATAATAACTAATAACTTAAACCTTAATTTAACATGCTCAGACCTAATATTCTAGAATAAATAAACCTTAGTTTTCCTTATGTGTTACTTCTTTCCATGCCAAAGGCGGACATCGTCAGCCCGTTCATACAAACCTAACTACCCACTAACAAAATGCAAAGTAAAAATAAATTCAATTACTTTTACCCGACTGGGCAATAAGGAGGGTCATGTGTTAACAATATGAATATTAATTTAGTATGAATCATTTTTAAAAGGTCTGATTGTGGTAAAAGTACCTACCTACCTATGTGTCAACATATTGAAGAGTATTTTCAATTGATTACCGGAATGACCGGTACAGTGCGTACAAGTTCACTATATTTGTGCGTGATTTTTAGATGATAAAGAAGGACGGCCCTTTAATATGATATTTTATTACACTGTGTATAAATAATACACAATTCCTATGACCTCGTCAGAAAAAAAAACGGGAAAAACATTATTCCAAACGAAAGGGTGGCAACTATTCGCGGAGTAAATGGAAAGTCCCGCACAAGATTACTTTTCTTATAAAAATAAATTATACATGAAATAAGTAAGTTTCTCTCGAGCCCATTTACATAACGTTTTCACATGAACAGTTGGGCTGTTCGAGCCTGAAAACTACTGAAACTATTACGTAACTTTCACTAACTCCGCGCAGTGAGGAAGGGCGCTAAAGATATTACGTAGGACAGGGGTTCCCAAATTGTACGAGTGGAAAGTAAGCAGGAGCGCAGCAAAAGGCTCATTTTTGTACAAACTAAAAAAAATGCTAGCATCTTTTAAGGTAGCTAGAAAATGCAAGAAACCCTACACGAGTCCACATTTAACTATAACTTATTTTTTGACTAAGGCCGATCTGATAAAGTTTGGGAACCCCTGACATACCTAGTAAATTCAGTTTTACTTAGTTCATATTACGTAAGTACTATTCTCGTAGTTAGCTCCTAGATTCAGATTCATAGCCCCCGACGAAAAAGGCGGTATTATACGAGTACGTTTAAAGTCTGTATGTTTTCTGTTTGACTGTCTGTGTCAACGAAACTCCGAAATGGGTGAATGGATTTTGATTTAGTTCTTTGTTTGTTTGTAAGGTGATTTTAACGAGACACAAAATAACCTTACAATCATTAGTATATTTTTATGTAGTTTTAATTCATATATTCAATGAATTTTGTAATATCTGCACCTAAATTATCACATTTTAGCTACATAGTAAAGCAATACAAATATTTATAATCACATTTAAACTACGTTTTAGTCAAATGCCACTATTTTTTTCAGCACAGTGGTTCGATAACTTTTCTAATTTGGTCAAAAACTTTTTTAACGTATCAGGACAATCCTAAACAAGCAAAGTGACATGGGTACATTACCCCTACGACCACTTGAGACGGAGTCGCGTTATTTATTGCCCACTCTAAAAGAAAGGGTGGAGCTCTATGGTACTGCTTTCATACTATTTGAATTACTGTCAGGGGACCATGAGAGAAATCTATAAAATATCAAAGAAATGTAGTCTCTTTTTCCTCTTTGATTGCTTAGTCTCTCGTTCTTTTTATCTTTTTCATATTGAGTCAAAGCTTTCAGCTTATATTTATGGTTTACATAAGTTACATAAATGCTTATTTATTATTTTTAATAACATTTAGAATAGAATAATATTTATTTCCTATTAAGCAAACATGTTTCGTATTTTTTTGTTGCAATCTTTTGTGTATTTTATGTACAATGAAGTGTATTTGTGCCTTTTATTGGATAGTGAATTGTATTCCTTTAAGGAATTTGACTTATAAATGTTAAAACCATAATTTATGCAATGCATAATGTTATTATATATAGTTATTATTATTTTAAATTGACGATCAAATTACTAATGTGTATTTTAAGTATTGACATAACTGTAAAAATGACATTGTAATCTGAAATAAATGGATCTATCTATTGTAATGGACCGCTACCCACCCCAACGCAGGAAATCAAAAAGTACTGAGCTAATTATATTATGACATAGGTACACTGCAATGGCAGTTACGTACTTAATACAAATTATATTGGACAGACGCCTTCAAGGGACAAGAATTAGTTCCAAAAATACTGGAGGTTATTTCCTTTTTTTTTGAAATGGATTTTATGGTCCTAAGTATTTCTGAAAGGCGATAAATTCTCTAAAAGTGTGTTTCTTAAAAGCGATATTTAAAAGTGTCAGTTCGAAGACTCAATTGTTTTATTTATTAGGGTTATTCTTTAGAAACTAACGTTGTTATTTTAAAGTTGTAACCTAAGACGCCAATTGAGAGATCTATTGAAACATTGGGGACAAAGTAAGTGGTTTCAACATTTGGCGCGACAAAAAAATCTACTAAATTACTTAAAAACATTCCTTTTCACAGTTCATGGGAAAACTCCACCCAAAACCTAATCAACCAATAATGAACCCCTAAAGATAATGTCGACGCCTTTAGGTTTTTTGCAGAGCCAATATTGACCAATAGCTAAATCGCAAAGCGGGGACGCCGTGGATGCGCAGACGCTTTTGCGTCACTAGGGGATGAATTTATCTAGTTAGTTTGTCTCGGAGCGTGGTCAAGTTCGCATAACTTTCGATAAGTTGGCTAAAAGTTACGTCGGACTACTGTGAAAGTATAAATTTATAAGTTACAGTTTTAGTTACATTAGTGACAATATATTTTATTAATTAATATAAAGATGAGATCTTTATAACTAACGTATTGTGACAAAGTGAGTGTTGTATATATGGATATGGAGCCCGGAAACCTCATCGCAACGGAGATCTAAAGCTAAGTAGTGCTAGCCGCTTTCTGCTTATGACAAAAGTCAATACTCAATATATTTAGTAAATTCTATCATCTATATAACTAACATTCACACTAAGTACCTAGTGCTTCCCGTTTTCTGCCTAAGACAAAAGTCTATTTATCAAACTAAGTAGTGCTCTACTGACGACAAAACCCATCTATTGTACTCCTATAACTTATTCTTCACACTAAATAGTGTAAATCGGCTTCTACTGACGACAATGAGTCCAGATTGATGTTATGCTAGACTAGCTGCTTTATAACGACCACATGATCTTTCCAAACGATATAATCGAACTCTACTATTTCTATTTATTTTATATCGCAACTGACTACCTGACCAAATTACTTGACGTTATGCTATATACTACATACAACTAATTAATGTGTGACGACGGACTATAATATGATGATAATCGGTCATAATGGTATTATTACAAGTGGATTTAATGATTCCATAATGACAAAGTCAATTCGATACCACAGTGGACACAGTCCTAAGTATTACCAAAACGAACCATTCATAAGGCTACGACAGCTGAGTGCCTTGTATATGTATAATAATAATCCTTCCTTACAGCTACACGGAAGCTTAATGTATTTGCATGACATGCGCATGAAATATTTATGAATGAACATAAGCCATACACATCAACACTGCCGAAGGCACACTCATTTTTAAATATTGATGTAAGAGGTGTGGTAAAAATACAAGATTTCACACTATATACTTTATCTATGTACTCTCGTCATCTTGTCTGCACAGAGCCGATTCATAGTCCTAGGAAAGCGGTTCCAGCCTTCTGTAACCGCTCATGTATGGAGGGTAAACTGATGCACGTTCTGAGATACGACTCTATCTATCATATGTATTAATATAACAAGAGTGAACGACCCAAACGAGGCGCACTCTAAATGCCAATCACACCTCTATGGAAGGAGAATAACAAACACTTTTTATATTGTAACCAGCACCTTGCCTTATCCTTAGGGATACACGTCAGATGTAGTCGAAGCTATACCCCTGCATCTACGACACACACCAAACCGGGCAGAGCCCCAACAAACTGGAATACCTACCAAACTGGAATACCTACCAAACTGGAATACCTACGGAACTGGAATACCTACGGAACTAAATATAACCAAACAGGGACGTACTACCTTTATAGGTACTGTAAGCCAAGACTCTCTGACAATCTATCTATACAGAAACTCACAATATCACACATGACGTACGCCGAATACGTATTGGGGGAAATATTAAAATCGCGAGAATTATATTCAAACGAAATGGCCTATGTAAGTTCGCCCTTACAGCTATCTGAACGAGACGATGTCCAGTTACGAGTCGCCGAGGCTGACACCTGTTAATATAAATTACACAATAGCGTAAGGAATCTACCTGTTTAAGCATGACAACTATTGTACCGAAATTGGCGCCATACAACAACAAATATACTCGCGCGTGCCGTGAGCTTATGAATGGAACGTACCTACCCCAGCTGTTCATTGACTGTTACTTTGGGTATTTACCTGACTATCACCAACTCTAATCTGACAACTTTTAGAGATCCTATATTAACCCAAGCATATTATGAATGTTATATAATACTCATCTTGATTTATAATTATTATGTTTCTATTTCATCTTTACGATGAAATCACCTTTGTTTGAAAGTGGAACTTGGTTAGCAATGTTATTTTAAATCTACAGGACGCTGAGAGAGACACCTGTCGGAGACATGTGCCCTAGCGGAGAATCACCCAGTAGATGCCCCAACAGGTTAGTTGCATGCCTTTACATGCGAATAATACCACCATAAATTTTGTATTAAAACAACTTCGGACGTTTTGCGTTTGTTAATAAACGCGTAATAATAATTGAATTAATCAAACATACAATTGTAATACATTTTATTTTATGAGCAAAAGCATTAAGACGATCACGGACTTTAAATTAAACAATAATATTTATAGACGATCACGCCACTAATCATTTTATTAATTATTTAGATCTTCATTCACGACTTTAGGTATCAATAGGTTTTGGTGTTCTGAGGGGGTTAGGTATCTAGGCTTTACCTTAGGTCTAGATTTAGATCTAGATTTAGGTCTTAGCTCTTAGGTTCTTGCGGACTTGCGTCAGCCAGGGGGGTGGGCATTCTCATCTGTTGCCGGTGTCCCAGGATTTCGTCATTAAATGCACTAATGAGTTGACTGATTACTTTGTCTATCGAAATAGTAGATAAAAATTTGTTAAATTATTTTTGCAACGAGATAAAAGGGTTTGGGTTACTACACAACACAACGTAGAATTTATTGTTTAATTTCAATACATTTTAACAAATAAAAAAATACACAACGTAGGAAATATAAAGAATGGCTCATAAAATAAAACATTTGGACTTTAAATAAAACTTGCAACAAATGCGGGAAATAATAATAGATGATAAAACATTGTTACCGTTGCGCAGTGAACACTGCTTTACAAATTGTCACTCCTTTGTTTTTACAATAGTTTGCGCAGGGTCTGGGCCATCTGCTGAGGAAAGAAAGAATAGTCTGACGCGCGTCTATTACTTAATTATCCCGTCACTAAAGCAATAGTTGCATAGAGAGAGTTTGAAACTCTGTTCAAAATAAAACGTCAATAAAATAAACGATTGTAAAACAGTTTACATCTATGGTTATGACGGCAATAGTTTGAGTAAAATCTTAAAAGAGTCTTGTCGTAAACAATTGTTGCGTAAAATAAAAGTTACAATCATATGGTGTGGTATTATGAGGCATGGGAAGGGTGTGCAACTACCTGACTGGTTGTATTGAGAGACGCCGACGCGTCATATTAAGCTTTGTATAGTTCAGGTTTCTCATATCATTGGCGGAGAAACTAATAACAATTAGTTTTTTTCTGGTTGTAACAGTTGTAGTTTGGGATGGCGATGCACTGACTTACGGCGTTTTACAGGATTTTACAGTCTGGGAGGGGAGAGTACTTACATTCTTTCTCAGTTCATTGATGGAGGAACTAATAGCAATTAGTTTTTTCTGGTTGTAACAGTTATAGTTTGGGATGGCGATGCACTGACTTACGGGGTTTTACAGGATTTTACAGTCTGGGAGGGGAGAGTACTTCCATGCTAAATGATACTGATTCAAATGATTAATGTCATCATCATCATCATCATCATCAGCCCGTATCAGTCCACTGCTGGGCGTAGGCCTCTCCCAAAGCGCGCCAATCAACCCTAAGCTCGGCCCTCTGCATCCAGTCCCTGCCAGCCATTTTGCGAAGGTCATCCCTCCATCTGGTCGGGGGGCGTCCCACACTACGTTTACCCGTTAGTGGCCTCCATTCGAGAACTCGTCTACCCCATCGGTTATCGGTTCTACGACAGATGTGACCAGCCCACTGCCACTTCAGTTTACTGATTCTATGAGCAATGTCAACCACTTTTGTCTTCTGGCGGATATACTCGTTTCTTATTCTATCAAACAGAGAAATTCCAAGGATAGCTCTTTCCATAGCTCGCTGAGCGACTTTGAACTTGTGGTTCAATGGTATGATTAATGTATTGATTGAAAATGGTTATTATAATAATGTGGTCGGTTAAATTGACACATAATAGGCAATGGTTATTTGTTAGTAAGAAATTAGGAGAGCCTATGGCTATTACTAATTAATTAATTTTATAAGCAGCGGCAGCCTATTTGAATGTCCACACTGTTAAGGCACATGCCTACATCGGGGAAGCTGAGCCCGTGATTCACCAGGCAGGCACAATGCGGATTGATAATTACACAATACACGTGCCTTAGGGGTTTGTTTTGTCCTCAGACATGTAGATTTTCTCACGATGTTTTCCTTTATCGTTTAGAGATAACGATAAATGTGCGTAATTTTCCATTCGGTGAAAAAGAAGGAACGAGGAAACATCATTGTTTCATTGTTAATTTGGAGATCGAACTCGGGCCTACGTAACGGAAATCAAGCGTCTTAGCCAAAGCGCTATGAGTTCGAATTTATCGATGTATTTC
Organism: Tachystola acroxantha; assembly: GCA_963506565.1. Classification (NCBI taxonomy): domain Eukaryota; kingdom Metazoa; phylum Arthropoda; class Insecta; order Lepidoptera; family Oecophoridae; genus Tachystola; species Tachystola acroxantha. Next base: position 4,975,680 of record OY735894.1, on the reverse strand, counting down.
TGTCGGATTTACCTTGATGTCTTGGTACGATCGTCTGTAGTGACGAGGCATACGCGTATTAATGGGATCGCCAAGAGAGCAAATAAATATGGAATTATCTAAAGAGATGGTAAAGAAGGTTTGACACATGGTGAAGGGAAAAGTCGTCGGCGGCGACAAACCATTTTACTGAAATGAATGTACGTGGACGAATGCGAGATACGATGCGTTTGGAGAAGCTGTATCAGTAATCGCAGCATATTGATTTCATCGTCTCTGTTTACCATTACGGAGACAGGCGTGAGTTTATTTATGTTATGAATTTAGAACCTATTGAATATTCGTGAGTGAAGAGAAAAGGGTAGTTCAATTTCAGAAAGCAAACCTACCTATTGTGAACATGAGCGTAAATATTAGTCACATTTCCACACATGCTCAGGGAGGGGGATGTAATGGACCGCTACCCACCCCAACGCAGGAAATCAAAAAGTACTGAGCTAATTATATTATGACATAGGTACACTGCAATGGCAGTTACGTACTTAATACAAATTATATTGGACAGACGCCTTCAAGGGACAAGAATTAGTTCCAAAAATACTGGAGGTTATTTCCTTTTTTTTTGAAATGGATTTTATGGTCCTAAGTATTTCTGAAAGGCGATAAATTCTCTAAAAGTGTGTTTCTTAAAAGCGATATTTAAAAGTGTCAGTTCGAAGACTCAATTGTTTTATTTATTAGGGTTATTCTTTAGAAACTAACGTTGTTATTTTAAAGTTGTAACCTAAGACGCCAATTGAGAGATCTATTGAAACATTGGGGACAAAGTAAGTGGTTTCAACATTTGGCGCGACAAAAAATCTACTAAATTACTTAAAAACATTCCTTTTCACAGTTCATGGGAAAACTCCACCCAAAACCTAATCAACCAATAATGAACCCCTAAAGATAATGTCGACGCCTTTAGGTTTTTTGCAGAGCCAATATTGACCAATAGCTAAATCGCAAAGCGGGGACGCCGTGGATGCGCAGACGCTTTTGCGTCACTAGGGGATGAATTTATCTAGTTAGTTTGTCTCGGAGCGTGGTCAAGTTCGCATAACTTTCGATAAGTTGGCTAAAAGTTACGTCGGACTACTGTGAAAGTATAAATTTATAAGTTACAGTTTTAGTTACATTAGTGACAATATATTTTATTAATTAATATAAAGATGAGATCTTTATAACTAACGTATTGTGACAAAGTGAGTGTTGTATATATGGATATGGAGCCCGGAAACCTCATCGCAACGGAGATCTAAAGCTAAGTAGTGCTAGCCGCTTTCTGCTTATGACAAAAGTCAATACTCAATATATTTAGTAAATTCTATCATCTATATAACTAACATTCACACTAAGTACCTAGTGCTTCCCGTTTTCTGCCTAAGACAAAAGTCTATTTATCAAACTAAGTAGTGCTCTACTGACGACAAAACCCATCTATTGTACTCCTATAACTTATTCTTCACACTAAATAGTGTAAATCGGCTTCTACTGACGACAATGAGTCCAGATTGATGTTATGCTAGACTAGCTGCTTTATAACGACCACATGATCTTTCCAAACGATATAATCGAACTCTACTATTTCTATTTATTTTATATCGCAACTGACTACCTGACCAAATTACTTGACGTTATGCTATATACTACATACAACTAATTAATGTGTGACGACGGACTATAATATGATGATAATCGGTCATAATGGTATTATTACAAGTGGATTTAATGATTCCATAATGACAAAGTCAATTCGATACCACAGTGGACACAGTCCTAAGTATTACCAAAACGAACCATTCATAAGGCTACGACAGCTGAGTGCCTTGTATATGTATAATAATAATCCTTCCTTACAGCTACACGGAAGCTTAATGTATTTGCATGACATGCGCATGAAATATTTATGAATGAACATAAGCCATACACATCAACACTGCCGAAGGCACACTCATTTTTAAATATTGATGTAAGAGGTGTGGTAAAAATACAAGATTTCACACTATATACTTTATCTATGTACTCTCGTCATCTTGTCTGCACAGAGCCGATTCATAGTCCTAGGAAAGCGGTTCCAGCCTTCTGTAACCGCTCATGTATGGAGGGTAAACTGATGCACGTTCTGAGATACGACTCTATCTATCATATGTATTAATATAACAAGAGTGAACGACCCAAACGAGGCGCACTCTAAATGCCAATCACACCTCTATGGAAGGAGAATAACAAACACTTTTTATATTGTAACCAGCACCTTGCCTTATCCTTAGGGATACACGTCAGATGTAGTCGAAGCTATACCCCTGCATCTACGACACACACCAAACCGGGCAGAGCCCCAACAAACTGGAATACCTACCAAACTGGAATACCTACCAAACTGGAATACCTACGGAACTGGAATACCTACGGAACTAAATATAACCAAACAGGGACGTACTACCTTTATAGGTACTGTAAGCCAAGACTCTCTGACAATCTATCTATACAGAAACTCACAATATCACACATGACGTACGCCGAATACGTATTGGGGGAAATATTAAAATCGCGAGAATTATATTCAAACGAAATGGCCTATGTAAGTTCGCCCTTACAGCTATCTGAACGAGACGATGTCCAGTTACGAGTCGCCGAGGCTGACACCTGTTAATATAAATTACACAATAGCGTAAGGAATCTACCTGTTTAAGCATGACAACTATTGTACCGAAATTGGCGCCATACAACAACAAATATACTCGCGCGTGCCGTGAGCTTATGAATGGAACGTACCTACCCCAGCTGTTCATTGACTGTTACTTTGGGTATTTACCTGACTATCACCAACTCTAATCTGACAACTTTTAGAGATCCTATATTAACCCAAGCATATTATGAATGTTATATAATACTCATCTTGATTTATAATTATTATGTTTCTATTTCATCTTTACGATGAAATCACCTTTGTTTGAAAGTGGAACTTGGTTAGCAATGTTATTTTAAATCTACAGGACGCTGAGAGAGACACCTGTCGGAGACATGTGCCCTAGCGGAGAATCACCCAGTAGATGCCCCAACAGGTTAGTTGCATGCCTTTACATGCGAATAATACCACCATAAATTTTGTATTAAAACAACTTCGGACGTTTTGCGTTTGTTAATAAACGCGTAATAATAATTGAATTAATCAAACATACAATTGTAATACATTTTATTTTATGAGCAAAAGCATTAAGACGATCACGGACTTTAAATTAAACAATAATATTTATAGACGATCACGCCACTAATCATTTTATTAATTATTTAGATCTTCATTCACGACTTTAGGTATCAATAGGTTTTGGTGTTCTGAGGGGGTTAGGTATCTAGGCTTTACCTTAGGTCTAGATTTAGATCTAGATTTAGGTCTTAGCTTTAGGTTCTTGCGGATTTGCGTCAGCTAGGGAGGGGGGCAATCTCACTATCTATATAACAATGCCCATAAAACAATAACATTCATAATAATATCAACTACACGACGAAAACACAAATATACAACTTATGTCAAAAGGTTTAGACTTCAGCTGATATTAGCATTTAAAAAAACATTTAATGGAACAAAACAACAAGCTTCGTATTTTTTTTTTAATTTAATTAAAATCCTATATTTTCAATTAGGCAATAAAATAGTGCTCATTAAAAGTACAACAAATAAACCTGTTCAATTATCCGTATTCGGAGGCAGGTTGGGTCATTATCGAGCCGTCGCCGACAGAGGGCCGATATCACCAAGACGAGGGCCCTTCTGCCCTGACCCGACGATACCGATCAAATCGTCCTGATTAAATGTGGACATCGGGATCAGGGATGTTAAATAGTTCCTCTGTGCTGTAGGAACGTTTTTGTACAAGGTAGCTTACGAAACAGGTTACGTAGGAAAAAGTGTTATCGTAATATTTTTTAACCTGATCGATAATGGTAATTCAATTTTTTTAGAAGATCGTTAAAAATCTATTGTCCGAATTTTTTTTAAAGTAAGAGGTTACATAGCTTCTGGATTCCAAGCTAGATGATGATGATGGTGAGAGGAGTATCTCTCATGATAAAGATCAATGGAATTGAAGAGTGAATACATTTTCTCAACTAATTTCCGAAAAAAAAAACATGGCAATTATTTTGCACAAAATTGGAACTCCAGTCTCAAAGCAATTTTTTTCCACGTTTTTATTGAAAGAAACTATAGATGTGTCGAACAATTATTACAACGTTTTTGGAATTATCAGTTTACATCTGGTTCCGTGTATTGCGATATTAATTTCTTTGTAAGAGGATATCCAACAGTTATGTACAAATATTAGGTCATCGTCAGTGCAATGAATTATACAAATTACTTCATCGACCAGGTTTTATCCTGTTTGTCTCAAATTCCCAATTATAAGGATAAATATGTTGTAAATATAATTTAAGACTATTTTATTCGTAAAGTAAATCGACACACTAATATTTTGAATTAAAACCAGTAATAGTCAAAGAAAATAAAAACTAAAACTTACCGTAAATCACATTTTAATCCCACACACATCAAAACCACTTAAATATGTGTTTATTCATTCACAACACATCGCTGAAGACAATTTACATTTCGAATTACAGTTCTATTAAAACCGAGCTGAGATAATCTAGGGAAAACGATTTCTATGTAAATTCGAGGCAATTTTAGAACACACCACCATCCCTGATCCCTCAAATCCAATTAATAACAGACTCACGTTTATTCGTCAATTATCGGAACCAATCGCTTGATTTTCGGAAGAAATTTACGCGGAGTACCGACGTGCGTACCCGACGGCGAGCGAGAACAGACTGAATATCTGAAACTGAAGTTTTGCTGACAGGGCGACATTCCCGTTTGTGCGATACGTGCATCCCATTCGTCCCACTGTGCATTTGTGCAGCCGCTAGCAAATTTTGTTTCGTTTTTGAGGTGTGGAAAAATATGACCGTGTTTTCGTGGATTTGTCGCACTGTGCGGTCGGGCTGGAATACAAACGAACTTGATAGAGAAAATGAAAAATGCTGAGTACCGTCGACAGCACGTCAACCTACACAAAACCATTGCAATCTTATTACCACCGAATAGAGGGCCATTGTTTAACACTAATGTGCTCAGCTGTTACCTGTGTTTGTTTCATTTATTACAAAGTTTAATAAATAAATATAAGTATTTCAAATTACCTGTGCATTTTTATTATAAACCTGCTGGTTAGGTAATAAATAAATTAAGGTAGGCATTATTGGGTGACCTTACCTTACTTATATTCCGACGAGATTAACCTTGATTCATAAATTCACAATGATACCATTTGCTGTAAAGAGTCATAGGTATTGATGCTAATTAGTGGTATACTTTTAAGCTCATTTTTTCTACATGTAATAAAGTTAGAAAATAATACAACTGCTTCTAGGGCACATATAGTATAAAGTGTAGTTCGTTTTTAACGAAATATTAAACATAACCGAACACCTTGACATTTATTTTCTGAAAATAGATTTTACGGTTTAATGTTTTTGGGGGGATTTGTAAGATCTTTTAGGAAATTGCGGATTTCCTAAGCCTTGCAAAGGTTAACTTAAAATGAGCTTTATTCCTAGGATGAAAATAGAATAATCATTTATGGTTTACGGATTTGTTTTTCAGATAGGCAGGTAGTTTTTACACGTAGGCTCTCGTAGGCGATGCTACGTAAATCGTAGGCGATGCTACGAATCGTAGGCGTTCCAATATTTTCACAAATCTGATTTTCTCGTCAAAAATAAAGCTATTTCCATGATGTGGATATAACATCTAATGAAATGTGTGAGGTGTAAATAGATGGAACTGGTTACATCCACATTTCTGAACAATAAGGCTATTCAGATGGATCACGGATAGTGACAATATTGTCGCCGGGTAGTGAATTTGTATGAAAACGCTTTTCCATTTTCACTCGACTGCCGAAAAAAAGAGAGAGATGTTTTTCGAATTTATGTTTGATTTCGGTTTCCTGTAGCCTCCAAATAATAATAAAAAAATCGGCCAAGAAGTTCTTTAGAAAATATACTTTTCTCTGTTTTCGACTGTACCCAATATATTATTATTTGAGTCTAATATTGAACATTTTCCAATAGTTTTCTACTCGTCTTTCGCAATTAAGGTCTATTGAAAGTTTATTTTCAAGACGTCTAGAACACGAGTTAATGACAAATTTAAAAGGATTACTCGGCCCTTTTAATTACGTAGACAAGGTACTCCAGAGAGGGCAAATGTAGACTTAGCGATTGGTAGAAGTGGACAAATTAGATAATGAAATTACTAAAATTAATTTAAAACTGACCTTGACGCCTTCATTCATCGTTTTTTTTTGCCCTTATGTAATAACATTGTGTAAAAAGTTTAATAATAACAAAATTAATTTATTTTATGGGTCGTCTAGTGGAGTAATCAAACACTTTTATCTGTTAAGATTTTACGTAGTAAACTAACAGCTTTTTAAATGCCCATTTTAAGGAATTCATTTATTTATTTAATAGCCTGCAATATCCCACTGCTGGGCAAAGACCTCCCCCCAACCCTTCCACTCATCTCTATTCTGCGCAGAGTCAGACCACCCCCTCATAAAAACGTCAAATTCGTCTCGCCATCATTTGCGTGGGCGGTCACGTGACTCAATGAATACATACGGCAAAATTACTATTGCATATAGAAAAGGAAAATACCGCAACGAGATAATAAATAAGGTAAGATCTTGTCGGAGCATTTTGAATAAAGTGTGGTTATGTCACGGCTGCAAATCTATCCTAAATGTCACTCATATGCAATATCACGTACCTATGTATATTTTTAACATATGTATAACATAAATGATTCTATTCTATTCCTAAGTGCTAGTGCAACACCTACTCTAGAATCTACATATCGACCTATAAAATAATTGTGTGTTTTCGTTAAACTATATCCTGATGTCTTCAAAAACCGCTATGACGTTATGACAAGGCCGCCAAGGCAACAGTACCTGAATCTGTTTTATCAACCGCGATGTTGCACGTATATGAGTATAACATGTGTATACTGGTATATAATGCGTTAACCGAGGAAATAAAGATAATACATGACATTAAATTATTTAAATCTAAATTGTACAATTGGCTATTAGATCACCGCTACTATACCGTTACCGAATATTTAAATTCCTCTTACTGACATTTTTACTACATGACAATTACACTAATTATTTTTATTTCTTTTGACATTTTTATTGCTTATTTAATTGAAAAACCTTGCACGCTTGTATACAAGTATAATACTGTACTGGACAGTGCAATTCACCATCCTGAGATTTCATGTATTCTGGCAAATAAATTATTTGATTTGATTTGACACTCCGCCAGTTCTGTGCGATTCCTATCTCCACGAAGCCCAGCCATTAGAAGATTTTGTCTTATTAAATATGTAAATATGGCAGGTGCAAATGGAGCCTCGGGCTGACAATTATATTAATAATGATGACAAAAAGTCGGCGGGTACCATTTTAATTAACTGATTGCCTGAATAAATCATTTGGGATTAGCTGAGTACGTCCCCGGCACACTGACGCGGTCTCTGAAACGAGGACTCGGGATTTAAGAGGCCTGAGTTTAAAAAATATTTACAATTAAGTACATAGTAAACTCGAAACTATCATTTAGTAAAAGATTTTTTTTTTAATTTACCTAATTTTGTGTAACGTGAAGCCGAAGGGAGGGTGTTCAGTATCGGTAACTGAACAACTTTTGTTCTACGACTTTTCGAATAAAAAATGAAAATAAATTAATGTTTCATACAAATCAACCAGCTGACCGGTACGAAATGTATGAGAAGTCAAAAAATAAATTCGCGAAAATCGAAAAGTCGTAGAACAAAAGTTGTTCAGTTACCGATACTGAACACCTTCCCTTCGGCTTCATATACCCTTTCCGTTACACCCTGTATAGAAAACCACTTTTTAGTTATGTTCTTCATGTACATTAGACGTACTATTTATTAAATATACGCTTTTTGCCATACATCGTATATCTACAATTGTTTGACTAAATTTTGCAAACTGATTGTAAAATGGGTGTATATTTTTTATTATGTTTTGTTCTATTATATTCTTTACTTGTTTATAAGGGAATGCATGACAGAAGCTATTCTTAGACTTTAAAGATGTATTTTAATACTATATCCCTCTCTCCAGTCGTCCATTGAACCTTTACGAAAAGCCTGATGCGTTTATCAGCCCCATGTATCGTAAGTTATGTGAAACGGGGTCTAAGTTGCTTCAGTAATCTTTTCTCAATATCAAGCACTATTCCTTTGTCTGGAGAGGGTTTTTACCGTCATTTAACCTTTAAAAATAGTCCTAGAAAATCGTCAAATAAATTAAAGTTTAAAAAAGTTTCATGTGACATTTTATTGGGTGTGGTATTGCCATGCTAATAATTATGGTGGTACGCCAGGTTGCCAGGATATGTGTCATATTGTATGCTACAATCATTAATCTCATATAAACAACTTGATACACAGTCTGCCTTCTAAAAATGTCCGAGCGCAAAGAAGGTCCAAACGGATGAATGGACCCTCATTTGCTTTATTGGACATTATTTGGACGTTTATAATGGACCTTTATATGGACGTTTTTTAAATTGTTTTAGTAAGTTTAGACCTTTGTGTATCTAGTTGTTTATAGGAGATCAAAAAGTTTTTCTGTACAATATGTATGTATATGTGGTGTGTTGTGTCAAATAAATGGTCATTCTTTCATTCTATAATATCAGTAGAACGTAGTATTACATTATCTTTGATCAGTAGGAAGTAGGATAATCAGCATCTGTCTGCAGTGGTCGTTTCGAATAGACTGATGAAAAGAGACTTCTACGACCAACTCACCCAATATCCTTTATTACAAATATGTATCCCACAGTCTTTCCGATTGTTTTATTATTATCAGATCCCTCCACATTCTACGAAAACACGCCGATCAAGGAAAACAAAAAGAACGAAGCCATTGAGGGAATTACTACGCATTACGTATATTTCGTTTCTTTTCAAAGCCCGAACAATCGACGTGAGCCAATGAATCTAAATTGAGATAGACACGTGTATCCCTTTCGGTCGATTGCTCAGACAGGAGAGAGAAACAATTGCTAGGTAATTTACGTTATTTGGAGTGATTGATGCGTGAGGCAAGGGATACTTAAGGGGCTGTCAGATGTCAAACTCAAGCGCGAGGCACAAGATGTCCCGCAGCGGCGGAGTGAAGAGCACGGCACGGTGACTTCATATTTGTATTTTTATTATGATGAATTTGATTTTGGATGAATTTTGGCAGGGAAATAAAAATACGCCAACAAAAATCAGATTTTTTTTTAAAACAAGCTCTTGAACTTGCTTTTTTAAAATAGAATAGAATAGAATAACATTTATTGCCTATTAAGTATATACATATAAGAAATAAAAACAGTCTTAATAAATTACAATGACATTTAACAAACATATAACTTAGGCAAAAGGTTCAGGCTTCAGCTGATGCTGACACAGAGTGCGTCAGCGCTGGTTTTCAGCCCACACCTTGGCTCCAAATTGGTTATAGAGGAGCATCAAAACATTTTTATATATATTTTGTATGAATAACTATTCCAGTTTAGACTTAATTTTCATTTTAAATCGAAGGGGTATGTTTGCGATTTTTTTCTATCGAGCGAAGTTTGCCCAATCGTGTATCGGTATTCATCAGTCTCTAAATATACACCCCAAGATTACTATATATTTTTTTCAGACGTTTAATTTTAGTAGATAGTGCAATAGACTCGATTGAAAATCCACGCTCACGCGGCCTTAAATAGGAATTTTGGTTAAATGTGATTATTACGTAGCTGCAAAGTCTAAACCTAAACGCAACTATCTCTGTCACTCACATACTACATCGCATATAAGTGAGCAAAACGCCTCGCCTAGCGACGTTTAAAATCGGCGTGCACACTGGAATCGCCACAAATGTATACAGAAATCTAATTGAAACGTTAATTTCCTTAGCTGTCCTCAAAATCGCTAATCTATAATCGATAATTCACGATATAATAGTCGACCGATTTGAAACATTGTCGGTGGCTTGAATCGAGAATATGAAAGGCCCTATCCAGTTTTGGGCGGATAACTTCATTAGGGACTTTAAAGCCAACTTTCATAGAACACGGACGTTGATGGATAGCGGGTTACAAGCGGGCGATGACGTAGAGCTGAAATTGCAGTAATAGGATTTCTTATACGGAATTAGTGAACCACAGTTAAGAAGTAATTTATTCATAAAACAACAATAAAAATTAAAAATAACTATATAATATTAACCTAAAAATAAAATAAACTATACTAGGTCGGTTGAACTATCTGAATGACTTAACATTACAGATAGTTCAACCGATCCCCGTTGTCCAGCAACGTGTCCAAAATGCTAGCGGCATTTCCCCTCTGGATCGCTACGCTATTGGAGGTTTGTCGTATTTGCCAAATACTTGACGTATGCACTACATACAAATAAGACGAACATCAAGAATACCAACCACACATGGCAATTATGACAAATACGCAAATACGAATAGCCAAATGAAGTGCCACCATCACATATCACCAAATATCTGGCATAAGGGTTTTTTCTCAACTTAAATGCTATCTCCTCTTGAAGGTTTCATAGCCTACGGTCAAAATGATACCAGAGTATTATGAACAAAGTTTGTTTGGCGGATTCCCTTGTTTTATGAAATATGGACGGCTTCATTGACACTGATGGTAATTTATTGAAATGTCACCGCCAGAGTGCAGCACGGCCTTTTACTTACCGCTACATAAGAAGAACATAGAAATGGACAGATTTACTAATATACTAACGCCTGTGCTCTAGTTTTATTTGAGATTAGGTTCAAACTATGCCCCAGAGACTGTGCCTAATTTTGTAATCCATACCATTATTATTATATGTGTCATAAGAGTTGAAATCGTACCGCAAGTGTTGCCATGAAGTGCTGTCTAGTGTACAAATTGAGTTGAAAAATGAGCTCCCTTGCGGTAGCTGAAGGAACTAAATAGAAAGTACGAACACCATACTGCAGGGCTACTCTCACCTCTTATAGCGATCCAGTTTAGGTTCCCAAACTGAACCGAATCGCTATTTGCTACAATGACGTTTGACGTCATTGTAGCAAATTGTCAGTTTAGGAACCTAAACTGGATCGCTATAAGAGGTGAAAGGAACCCCTGGTCGGGAATCGAACTCGCTAACCCAGTAATAACTACAAACCAGTAATTTTTTAAACTCAATTATTAAATGATGAAAAATTTATGGCCGTAGACATTACTTGAACCTTGCCATTCCATGACCCACTCTTACCATCTGAGCAACCACCGGCCACGCAATCCGAAATTTTTCATTATTTAAGATGTTCGTTGAGCATTGCTTAATGCTTAAAAATTAAATATAATCTCAATTATGTTTCAATAGTTAACTACCAGTGTACTCGTATCTAAAATCGTATGTAAAACAATTAATTTCCAATAGTTGTCACTACTAAGTACGGTGGAACACAGAGAAAGGTGTACAGGAGAGTTTTTAAGGTTGAGATTATCTCAAAAACTACTAATTGACCTACTGCAAAAATTCTTTCACTGTTTGATAGATACAAGTTAACACTATGTAACTGTAAAAGAATTATTAAATTCGGTCTAGTAGTTTTTGAGAAAATCTCAACCTTATTGGGGCCCCCTGTATCTCTGTCTTCGACTGTACCTATATTGTTTAAACATGGAACGCGAGGTTACATTCATTAAGAACCACATTTTCAGTTGCTTCCCGCCATGTTGTCAGCCCGATGACACACTTGAATATCAAGCGTCATATCTCCCAACTTCTACCATCTAAGTAAATGTTACAGTAAACGAGTATTTTAGAGTGTTTTGTTTGTGTTGAATGGCGCGGATGGGGATTGATGTATCATAATGAGCGCTTCCAGATTTTAATGGAAGGGGTCTGTTGCCATTAAATACTTAATTTCACAAACATTATTTACGGTTGTTGATTAATTTCGACAATTAAGAATTCATTGGCAAGAGACTACGTTTTCAAACTTAAACGAAAATTCGGCACTGCGGTTATTCTTGCACGGAAGATTTTTTTTTAGGTCAAGATCATAATAGGTACGTATTTTACATAAATGATCAGCCTATTTCTATGTCTCCTTTTCTGGGGTTAAGACCTTCCTTATATTGGGCGAGCTCGTGTTATGATCTACCTCGCGGGCCCGGTGCGGATTGGTGTATAACATACCTACAACGTGCCTTAGGTCCATATTAATAAATCACTCTCAGCTCAAAAGTCAATCTTCAGAACGACCTCAAGATTGCGTTCCTATTAATAAACGTAACTTACATGCGCGTTTTGAAACCGGGTATCATAAACAAAACTCAGTTCTCAAGAGAACTGTCAAACTCACACTTGAGAACGTATTTGCTGATTGCAGGCGAGCCGCGGCGTTTACTTGAGTTCTTCCACTTGGGAAAGACATCACGTGATACGCCCTCAAGAGTGGTTTATTAATAAATGACATACTTGAGATGGTGATCACAACTTTAGAGTGTATCAGCTGAATTCGCTCTTGGGTGGGATTGAGCTCAGACTATTAATAAACACTAACACATTTTTTTTTGATTTTGTATTAATAAAATATTTATTAATAAATAACCATATCAATTATCAAATACATAACAAAGTAAAAAAATTATAAGTAAAAAACTTCAAAAAAACTCTGCCCATCCTGTGGGAGAGTGCCTAGAATGCTGGCGACGTTCCCCCGCTGGATGGCTAGACTTATGCGCTGGCCGAGGAACGCGCCAGCCCGGCTGTCTTCGGAAGCCTAACCTAACCCTTTTGTATTTTTTTATTTCCTAAAGAGGGATAATCCGTGTTTCTCTGAGTAAGTGAGTAATACTTACCTATCTAGAATATTTTCTTGTATGGCGCAGGTTACATTAATCAATGCTATCTTTTGCCGACTCACGAATTCTATTACGAACCTTACCACCTTTGAATTAATATACTAACCAGCGAGACCAATTTAAGGGCCAGTACAACTCTCCAGCGCTACATCAACTAAGGAAACGAAACATGAACTACTAGTACACAAGACGTGATTTCTTAAACCTGATATTGTTTTTCTAAAAATTGCCAATCTGTATGTTATTATGTGTAGTTTTTTACGTTTTATTTGTAAGTTTATTAAAATAAATTCCTTTTTTTAGTAGGTGGGACATAATAAAGTAATAATTTACATATTATTATATATAAACGGATATCACTCACTTAAATTGTTAAAGTCGGCAATTAGACCGACAGTTTCGACCGATTTCGACGGTCTTTTTAAAGGTGAGCGCGCCACGCCCGCGTCGCCGGTGACGTTTCTTTGCGCACTTCAAAAAGACCGTCGAAATCGGTCGAAACTGTCGGTCTAATTGCCGACTTTAAGAATATAAGTGAGTGATATCCGTTTATATATAATAATTTGTAGTAATGGCTCACTATAGTTTTAATTCTAAAATAATTTACATGTTATAATTAATCCAAATTAATGTTTATGGTCTCAAAATGAATCTAATGACACCTTATATCATATCATAATACATCAAGTCGTTTGATCAACCTAGAGACTACAAAAGGATGGACATAGGTCATTGATCTCCTATAAACAACTGAGTCCTATAAACAACTGAGTACACAGTCTGCCTTCTAAAAATGTCCGAGCGAAAAAAGGTCCAAACGGATGAATGGACTCTCATTTGCTTTATTGGACATTATTTGGACGTTAACAATGGACCCTTATTTGGACGTTTTTTTAAATTGTTTTAGTAAGACCTTTGTGTGTCTAGTTGTTTATAGGAGATCAATGAGGTAGATATTCTTTACGACAGTCCCTTTTTTGTCCAGCAGTGGACTGATACGAACTGATGACAAAACATGAAAAAAATCATTGCAGCGGTCGTTATTCAATCGTCAAATCTCGTTTGTGGTCACTCTATAACCAATCTACTACTGTTATCGGTTTTACGACAATTGTAACCAGCCCACTACCACATCATCTTGCTGCCCCCTTACCTTGAACTCTTATAGCAGGATTACTTTAATAATACTTTGTTACTTCGTACAATGACGACCTTAATAAGCCTACTTTAAGGTCGTCATTGTACGAAGTAACAAAGTATTATTAAAGTAATCCTGCTATAAGAGTTCAAGGTAAGGGGGCAGGTCCTATTTATTTTTATTTTTCGTATGGTCACGGCGACGTGACAGGAGATCAGACCGTGAGTGGGAGTCTATCCCGCCACTCAATCACGTCCTCGTCAGCCTTATGGAGCTGATACTATGAGCAATGTCTACTACTTTTACTCTCTGACGGATAAACTCCTTGAGATATGACTGCACCTTAACTAGGTAGAGAAGTAACATAATTAACTAAATGACGTGTCGTCCGTTATTCTTACGGGCGGGTATTTTATGGCCCTTATTAAGGATATAAAGGGGTTGACACAGGATTATCTATCGCCCTTTGCTTAGTTGTGATTAGTAATGGGAGTATACCTTAAGAAAATAAGGTATTAGTACCTAACCTACATTGGAACGTCTATTCATTACTTCTTTGTACATTCATAAGATTATTTATTAAGGCGCTATAGGCTTGTCAAAAGCAAGAGTGAGTCAGAAGATGCCCCGCAGCGGCGGAGTGAAGAGCACGGCGCAGTGCCTATTCGTACTTTTATGAATTTTGGCAGGGAAATAAAAATACGCCAACAAAAATCAAATTTTTTTAAACATGCTCGTATTTATTTATAGTAAGTACCTACCCTAGATTTTGATATATATTTTGTATGAATAACTATGTCGGTTTAGATATAATTTTCAATTTAAAAGACATGGAATATGGTATGTTTGCGATTTTTTTCTATCGAGCGAAGTTTGTCCAATCGTGTATCGGTATTCATCTGTCTCTAAATAGACACCCCAAGATTGCTATACCTATATTTTATTTAGACGTTAAATTTTAGTAGTTAGTGTCGTAGCCTTCGTAGAAAAACTGAAAATACGCGCATACGAAGACTTAAGTCTGTTAGCCATAAACGTGGTTTAAAGTTAGTCCAATGTTTAAGCCTTCGGTCCTTTTCTAACTTAAAGTTTTGTAGCGAAATGTGAAAGCGACATTAATGTCGCTGTGTTAACACAGTTTAAGAGAAGTGAGGTTTATTTTAAATAGCTAACAAGAGCTTGTTGGCTCTGTGGTTAAACATTGAACGTCCCTTAAGTATTGTTAGCCATCTTACCTTGTTTAACGTCAGTTCCCTTAAACCGTGATTTGTAACTCTCACTTCGGAAAACAATGCTAAGTTAGAAATGTACCTAACGGTATATTAAACCGCGGAATATCTTGGTTATTACAATGGTTGATCGACATTGATAATACTAAAATCCAGTAAGTATTCATAGAGTAGAATTCGTACACAGAAATTTCCAGGATCACGCGAGCTTTGCAAGATATTACTTTTATAATATTTTTCTCATTATTAAGAATTATAATTTCTTTTGTAATTTTTTCTGTTTTGAGAGCTATAGGTAAATGTGTCTCAGAGTAAAAATTAATGGTATTTGGAAGCTCTAAAAATCTAGCCAAAGCTTCTGTAATAGAAACTCAATGTAACCACTGCGCCCTGAAGCTCTCCAAATCACATTTTACTCTAAAATCAATATTGTAAAGCAAATCTCAACAACTTGTAGCGGCTACCGTCTCTACCGCTACACTCAAACATGAAGCAAAGAACGCTGTATGGAATAAGCCATATTTACTCCGAAGTCGCGGTGACTGCGAAGTAACTTGATTAGCATGCATGATTAGCGCTTTATTACCCACCACTCTATTTTTTCTATTTAAAGAATTTTCAATAGGGTATTTGACAAGTATCGAAAATTAATTGCTTTTCATTATTATTACAAAATAGACACAAATTCACGATCAACTGTGAAATCAAAATTGAAATTAGTTGAAAAATGAAGTAACTACAGGCTTTTAGAAAAGTTGTGTTAGAAAGAGACAGGAACAGTATATGCCATATTGTGGTTCTGACGTCATACTGAGCGGCCATACAAACTTCATACTAAAGACCGTTTTGCTAAAAAGAGATGAAGCATCCCCCCACCACTTGACTTAAACCGCTTAATATCTTCGGTATTAGTTGAGATATCGAAAAACTGATTCCACGTTCTCTCCAGCAGGAGTATGAGAGTTGATTTATGCAAAAAATGAGTCAAATATCCTATTAGTCGATCATATTATCAGTGAGTGGCAAAGACACGATAAATTGTCATACAAGAGCGGAGCCTCTGATTTAAATAGAAAGAAGAAAGATTATTCAGACTTATTCAATATGGCTACCTCCATCAACGGCTTCTTTCTGCATGAGTTCACCGATAAACAATATTTTTCCTCCGCAAGTCGATTGGCAAAGGAAACTTGCCGTCGCCAAGCGTCAGCTGTTGACCGTAACTTCTTGAAGTTGTGAAGCCGAAGAAACGTATTTGTACTTCGAAGTTTACATTTTATTTCCAAAGGGTTAGTAATGTTTGTGAGAGCGTAATATGCTAGTTTTCGTAAATCTAGTTCGTGTTTACGGTGGAACACAGAGAAAGGTGTACAGGAGAGTTTTTAAGGTTGAGATTTTCTCAAACACTACTTGACTATTGCAATAATTTCACTGTTTGATAGATAAAAGTTAAAACTATGTACTGCAAAATAATTATTAAATTCGGTCTAGTAGTTTTTGAGAAAATTTCAACCTTATTAGGCGCCCTGGATACTTATCTCTGTGTTCATCACATTACAGTGAAGATAAAAAGTAGGCAATCAGTTCCTGTATATAGTCCTATTGACTGATTTGGCATATCATATAGTCACGTCACGTATCAATACGACTGTACAAAAGTGTTTAGCTACTTTTGACGCTAACCGTACATGAAAGCACACTCGTTTAAGTATTTTTAGGGTACGATAAGAGGAAATAATAACCCTTATAGTATTCTAAACGTTACTCTTTCGGTTTAACTATGTTTTAATCAAACGCAGGTTTGTGCAAACAAAACAATAATGTAAACACAATTAATGAAAATAATTAATTAATATGTGATTTATTTATTTATTTATTCATTAAAAGTATAGCATTACAGTTTACATTCCTATGCACTATACATTTCATTTAATCATTAATTATATTATTAGAACATTAATTCAATTATATTAGTATTACAGTTATATATTGTTATCACGCCTCATTATTATTATGTACTTTCTATGTGCTATTGCGAAATAAAAAGACTTTACTTACTTTACTTACTAGAAGATGGTAATGCCAATGAAGTTCCTATTGATAACTGCTTAAAGGCTACATTAGTAACATTAAAATTCTTGCACAGCAAGAAGGCGATGTTTATCAAAAATGAACTTTATTTCTGTTGTCGGTTCGGTCCTGTCTTGCGTAGAGGCATAGGTTCAACAATGTAGAGGTCCTTGGAGTAATAAATCTAATGGAGTACACCTAACTCTGTCTCTGAATGCATCAGAATGCACTCAAAGTAATCCCCTCAGGTGCATCTACTGCCAAGTTGAAAAGTCAAAGTCAATCCTTTATTGCATTCATAAAAAATGAGATTTTTAAATATTAGGGATTCATCGGCTAAGTGTTTGGCTCAGCTCCATAGAAAATTACTGAACTGGAGATATAGGCTTTTTTGTATAACGTGACCAGAGATAATCATATTTCAGTTTTTTTTTTAAAAGCGGACATGCCGAAATAAACAACATACATGTTCAAGTAAAAAGACATTGCCACATTTCAATGGAGCTTTGCCCCACCTACAAAACTACGTGACCATTTAAGCTGTACCTATCATTTTGTTGGAGACTTATTACAGGTTCCATATTGCATAATCATAATCAGTATCATTTTCTACTAATCTCACAACTCCTATAAGAATAACAAAAACAATGAATAAATCGCTTCGATTTCTTACTATTTTCTGAATTCTTAATTAAGCTGTTTTATTCGAATCGCAACTTGTACAAAACTTTATTTTAAACCAATAATTTTAATAAAAAACGGAGATATTTTTACATTTATTCGATATCTTGTATAACTTGCGGTTGATGGTGGGGCAGAATCTGGCATAGTCATTTAATGTTGTTGAAATATTTCGACTAATTCCATTTTCAAGTCGTATGCAAGATGCTCTAAGTACTTACTGGCGTTTAATTCTCAGAGCGTAAGCTAAATTAAACCTTAAAGTCTTATTTTGCATTTTTTTGTTTCCAATTTGCCTGAAGTTGTTACGGAGCGACCAATAAATTAAAATAGAAATATGTTGATGAATCTGAGTTTAATTGCGGCACAGTAATATTTTTAAAAATTAAAACATGATGAAAAAATTCCTGCCGTGGGTAAAAAATCCTCCCGGATTTTTGGAAATCTAAAAAGTCGGAAGAAAAATCAATGAATCGAATTATTATCAAGTGAAAAGTAAAGTGACAGCTTCTTTTTATAAAAACATTGCTATTTTTTAAATTTAGCCGCCAACTACAAGATGCGGTCGAAAGAGACCGCATCGTAACAAAGTAATTACAATTAGTATAGTTATTTTGCTACTCTTCTTTACTAAGTTATTATTAGCAATCCGTCGGGACAACCAAGGCAATCCCAACAAAAAAGCAAAAATAAACTGGTAAGTAAACACTCCAAAATATTCCCCCTGTAGCATCTGACGTCGCATACATGACTTCAGAGGAAATTTATTCCCGTATTTTAGAGTTCCGTATACAAAAGGTTCTTTTGTACTTACAAACTAACGCTGTTAGCCACATACGTGACTTAAAAGTTGCTGGATTAAGTCATAGTCAAATATCTTTATTGCAAGTAAGCACGTTGTGTACATTTTTGCACGTGAACATATTTTTGAATTTACATTTACACCACTTTGCAAGGAAAAGGTGCCAACGCTGAGGAGAAAAAGTGGCAAAAAACTCTCAGTAGCACATCTTTTAAAATAATGGTAACACAATTACTTAATACCTAGGTATTACGCAACTATTACTGTTATTAGTAATCTAAACTCTATCCTTCATGCGGAACCGGCGACACACCAAGCTTTAAAACCGATTTAACTAGAAGTGGTCGCTTAAATTTAGAATTTTTAGCTTAGTTAAACCACCTCGTCACTGTAGCGTAACGGAAATCCAATGTTTTAACAGAACAATTTGTTAAAACTTTGGATTTCCGTTCCAGAGGCCCAGATTCGAACCACAAGTCGGGTATGTACGAAAACATCGTGAAAACTACAAAAATATCTGAGGCACGTGTAATTCACCAATCCGCACTGGGCCCAAGTGGTGGATTAGGGCCGGAAGTCTCTCGATGTAAGCGAAGGCATATGCTGAACCCTACATGAGTGAAACCAGAGTCGCTCTTAGCCGCTTCGTTTTTTCCATCGAAATATTCGGAATAACAAAATACTCGGAAGCGATTCATAATTTATTTTCACGAGGAAAGCCGCTCTTAATTTTCGAAAGAAAATGTCGTTATATTTTGTTGTTATATTTCGTTGTTATAAAGAATGTATTAGGTTTTTGTTATTTATTTGTAAATAATGGTGATTCTGCTGCCTTATTCCGGGCCTGCCGTGGTCGGTACAATACGCTTCGTACGGTAAAAAATATTTGCAGTCGTAGTCTTCACTGCCTACTGGTCGTTAAAATGCCCACAAAATGGGGAGGGGCATGCGTTTCAACTGGCCGCAGGCCGCAAGCCACTTGCAGGTCGCGGCTGTGTGTGGAACGATTTATTAATAATAATAGCAATGCTAATAATAAATAATAATAGCAATGCTCTGGTGAAACTGGTAGTGTATCTATAAATATATTATAATCTGACTATGCACCGGTTTGCCAATAGATTGTCCAACACAAGTTTCTTATGTTGTTGATTGACGCGATCAAGTGTACCTAGTGTTCCTAAGATCTGAATAAATGAGTTATGAGTTATATTTATTTATTCAATACATAACTGACTGGTTTACAGATATCACCAAAGCACCGAGTCAGTGGATACAATATAATAATAATGCTTACAATAATCAATTATACAATTAGTGTAAATTAGTGTTGCTCTTAAGATAGCAATATATATTTTTATACAGAGAACACCATGGATCGGCAAAAACATCGGTATCTTTTACTACGTTTAAGAAACAGTTAATTAAATCTAGGCGCATTACTCTCGTGATGCTTGATGCTATATTGATGTTTTCCTGAAGTAAAAAGTAGCCTATGTTACTTCTGGATACTGTCTATCTTTATAGAGACGTTAAGAAATCAACACATTTCATACAATGAGCTAAAGTTTTCTCTCTTTATATATTATTGTAGGTTATTCACAAACGGCAAAGCCTTTACCCAGTCTAGCCTGAAACCTCGTAAACATTGTCGCATTTCAGCGCGTAACTTCAGAAAACGGCTGCCATTAAAATGGACTTTAAAATAATCCTCTCACAAGAAAATACGGCGTGTGAACGCTCTTTGAATTCGCGTCGCAGGTGCCGCCGACTCCGGAATAGCAGAAATGTTGGAAAAACAATGGAAACACTGGAATTTAGCTTTCAGAAATATACTTCGTGTTGTCGAAAAAGTGACGCCCAGTCGATTTTTTTTTTCGAAAATATCCCTCCGACCGTTTTGGCGACTAAGTTTTATTCTTGCTACGCAACAGTTGCCGAAAAAGATATTTGCTGTTATTCATAAAACTAGTTAAACCTCACTTCCTTTAAGTCGTATTGCTATCCCTTTCACACTTCGTTAAAAAAGGATAAGATAGAAAGGGACAGGCTGGCTAAACGGTGGATTAACTTTAAATCACGTATGAATAACAGCCTTAATGTTCCCGTTTCAAAAGTAGCGTAGATGACAGTTGAATTTAGTAATCGCTTTCAATTTGACACATGGACGCTATATATTGCTGCTGTGTTTTTGCGAGTTTTAACAAACGACAACGAAACGCAACAATGTATATTGTACAAGTGTCAAAATGAAAAGGGTCTGTGGGGTGACCGCGACTTCCAATCGTTATCGTAATCGCTTTCAATTTGACACATGCACGCTATACATTGCTGCTATGTTTTTGCAAGTTTTAACAAACGACAACGAAACGCAGCAATGTATATCGTTCAAGTGTCAAAATGAAAACGATAACCATAACGATTGAAGTCGCGGTCACCCCCCTGAACTGAATCTAGAATCCTAAGAAAACAAAATTATACCGACAAAAATACAATTCAAAGGAAAAGAGAACAGAAAATTTGTTCTAAATGCACCTTCAGAGATCGTTGGCAAACGTCACACCTGCGTCCTCCCTTCTACTTATAGAATACAATATACGTATTCTTGCGTATCATCAACGTATACGTATTTCTATTTCTACGTATCTCTTCCATTTCCAATTTGCTAAGCAATTTCATGGCACATTACTTGCAATGGAAAACAATAGGAGCTCCGCTAGGCTCGATTCTAGCTCCTTTACTATTTCTTTGCTTTAGAAATGGGTGTTAATATATTTTAGAAGAGTTGAGATCCAATTGCGAAGAAAGAAATTGTTTTTAGTTAGGTATCCTAGTAGAAGGATAGGTTTTAAAAAGCTATTGAGATTCATACTAGGGATGTACAATTATCCGAAGCCCAAATCAAGTGTCTTATTTTGTAAACAAAAACTACCCTACTCTACTATCATTTTAAGCTGTTCTGTGAGTATTGCATAGTTATTTTCACATTATCGGATCACTTTTTTTTCACAGTGATGTACAGGTTCGATCACTCAGTTTCTTCAGTGTTACATCACAACAGGTAATTAGACGGTCATATTTGTTTACAAAATAAGAAACTTCATTTTGGGCTTCGGTATACATACATACATACTAATATTATTATTACATTAATAGACCAGAGGTATCAAAATGATCGATATCACTGTACCTTTTACTTAGTAAATGTAAGGTTCTGAAGGTTTTCTGTGTTGTTTTAATCATTAAAATCTATGTTTCTTATTTTTGCTTGAGATGTTTGGTTTTTATATATTTTTCTTTGTTCGTTGCCTATTGTTCCGTCGAAAACATCATTAGCAAGTCTAATATTCTTTGTCAACTCTTTCAGAAATTCTTTTAATAGCTTTAAGCACTTCAGTAAATAAATAACACAATGTTAGTTCTAGGAATCAGCTTGGTAAACGAAAATAAACGGGTTAAATTCTTTGCACTACCTACCACTACCAACAGTTTTCACATAAAATTTACTGTTCAGCTACAAAAGAATTCCTTTAACCCCATTTTAACAAATTCTACCTTTATAATGTTAATTTATTTGAAATTTCGTTAGGTTGGGGGTTTTATTCACATAATAGGTATACTTAACATTATATTTTTATACTTAAATATTTTTTCCATAACTAAGTAAGCATATTCCAGTATATTTTATGAATATATCCACCAGAAACGATAGAACCTGTGACGACTTAATCATTAGGTTATAGTAGCTTATTAATTAAAAGTACAGTATTTATAGCATTTTCATTATTGTAAGTTTCTGTTATTATACTTACCCATAAGTATAATCTATGCCCCGTTTATAAAAATAAAATCCTACTCAATTGCTGTTGGTGCTGTATATTGGATGGTCTGTCGATGCAACATTATCTGTGATTTTGTTCTCGGTTTAACTCATATATTGAGGTATGTGTCAAATTCCATAAAATGAACTTTGGCAATAATCCACCATTAATGCTCGCGCAGTGTGGGATGATGGATGTCACTCACATTTAGATTTTTAATCTAAATGAAGCTCCTTCATTGTCTTAAGGGGATTTTCTAATCGATTTTGTTCTAGACAACGTCAGGCTTGCTTTATGATACATTTTGTAGAATATAAACTACTGTTACAACTAGAATATCAATATCAACTGTGCTCTTTTGTTTGAAGAATTAAGGAATGTTTTATGTTGATTTTAATCTGTTTTATGTGCAAATTGATAAAAATTGGCTCGTTACACAAAATAATTATTTGCAAAACTGTAATGCAGGCAGGTGTCGCAACGTGGAACGGCGCAGATGCGTCCGCACTCGCTCTGTCGCCTCCCGTTGCAGCTGGGAACATCTTAGCTCTTGGAAAGGGGATTTTATTTTAAAAACACCTAACTGGAAATTCTTGGAATTTCATTAGCTACCTTAGGTTGTTTCTGGATTCTGGCTTGGATGTCTTAGTTATACAGCTATTCTATTATGAGGCATTAATTTGTTCCACGAAAGCGTCGAATTAGTTTTGAAGACTTGTAATTTTGTTCTTTATGTTTTTTTCTTCTTTTATTAGCTTGTGTTACACTGCAGGGCAAAGGCCTTCCTACGACTCGTCTATTCTTCTCTACTCTTTATGATCATGAAACAGACTTTCAAAAGGCCGTTAGCGTAGTGGTTTGGGCATTGGACTCGCGACACGGAGTTCCAAGGTTCGATCCCTGGCCAGGAATGTATAAATGACTTTATCTCGATTTTTACGAACGTTTACACTTAGGCTGTTATTCAGAAGCGTGTTTTAAAGTCACGCCACCATTTAGCCCCTCCCTGTCCCTTTCTATCTCACTCTTTTTAAACGAAGTGTGAAAGGTATAGCAACACAATTTAAAGGAAATGAGGTTTAACTAGGTTTATGAATAACAGCATTAGTGCATAATGTGTCGAATGGTCTCAAAGCGGTGAAGGTGCATGTGTAACCCACCAATCTGCATTTTGGCCGCGTGGCGGATCAACGGAGCACCACTCGAGGTAAGGGGGATATAAAATAGGCTGATGATGAAGGATCTGTCCTAAATTCTTCATTCTGAAATAATTAATTTATGACACTTCCCGAATTTAATATTCGCAAATGTGTTTAGCCAATTTAAAAAAAGTAGGTTGATTGATGGAGCTTTTCAATCAAATAAAACGTCAAGTTCATGGTAACCAATGTATTCCATAGTAGCTGTGCATCCGACTGGATTTCTCCATCCCGCTTCTGGCCAGCCGTCTCCTCTGCCTGAGGGTCTCGCTGTACGAGTAACTGCGCTCTGGACTGGATCTGGGAGAGATCAGATCGGGACATCTGGAAAATTAATGTTAAAAGATTAGAACATGATGAAAAAACTCTTGCCGTGGGCAGAACTGTTCACCAATGTTCTAATTTATTCACCGAGCATGGATAATGCGTAATTCAAATTCTGGTAGAATATTGTTGTACACCCGACATCGCATCAATGGTAATACACGAAAACCGATTCAATTCATAAGAGTTGATATACTGTAAGACGTAGAGAATAACAAAACCAACAAAGAAATGAACCAGAGATCTGGAGATTCTTCAGACCATAAAAACATGGTCAATATCGCAGGTAATAAGGAATAAAAAGTACTATTTACTTTTCTTCAAGGAAAAATCACCGCTGATGAAGTATGGCTTAGGAACTTAAGCCAGTGGTACTGTAAGAGTGCCAAGTATCAATTCATTGCGGCATTGTCGAAAATGCAGGTTCATGTAATGGTCGCCAAACTTCGTAGGAAGACGAGACCATAAAAAGAAAGATAAATAAACAAAGACACCCTTAGAAGAAAGAATATCGTGCAGGGGATAAATAAACAGTGGCGAGGATAATAAACAATATGAATATGAAACTTTACTTGTAAATCTCGTTGGTGATAAGATTGTCATTCTTGCACCTGGCGGTCCACGTGGACCAGTACTTGAAGCCCTCTCGGTGGAAGATGTTGACGGCACATGCTGTGTCATCTCGTATGTCATCATCGAGGAGCGCTGTAGGCCAAAGTATAGTGGTTACTTTAATGAGTGAGATGGTTGAATTGATAGGAGTAATGCGTGGTACCTTGATGGAGTCCATGTACGGTAAGTGGGACCAATAACAGCTATTTTCCCGTGGCAAATTCAGGGATCCCTTTTTATATGACGGACGACCTCCTGGCTTAGTCAATGCGCATTCTGTACAGGGGGTCTCGGATTCAATTGCCAGCCGAGAAGACTTGTACAGTCGAAAATAGACAAACGTATACAGGAGGTCTCATTAAGGTTGAGATTTGCTGAAGTACTACTTGGTCAATTGTAAGATTAACTAGTAGGTAGATAATTGTATGATTAAAACACAGACTATGTAAAAGATAAGATATTTTTTAATCATTTTTGAAAAAATCTCAACAGTTAGACCGTACCTAAAGTTTAACAACTTTTTCGAGACATAGGTGTAATTTGTGATAATTTTGACCACAGCTGAATTATAGTAGACGAAGATGCGAAGAATAGACGTGGAATAAAATATCAAAGTGATTAAATACACGCCAAAGTTATTTTCCGGAAAATCCAGACGACACAAGTCTCATAAAATCTAGCTTAAGTTGTTCCTAGGAAAACCTGACTTACTTGCCTTAATGTTTCCGCGCGAATGGTACGAAGATAACAACTACGAAGCCCTAACTACCAGTTACTCGCTCATTATTTTATGTTTCTGGTTACTACCAGGTTTCAGGAGTTCAGAAGGACTCCTTGGGGATGGGGGAGTTCGAAGGACTCCTTGGGGAGTTTAGAAGTCCTTGGCAAGGCGGCTTGACGACCTTCGCAAGGTAGCTGGCAGAGACTGTAGAACGGCCAAGCCTTTGTTTTATTTAGCATGTTGGGCTGTATGTTCAACGTGCTCTTAGCCTATGTCACAATAAAATAAAAACGTCAGTGATCACCAACGTTCGCTAATCGCCGCAAGTCGTAAGATAAACACTTCACATATATTTAACTCTGTAATATACAGTATGATAATGACATTAGTCAGAGCCATGGGCATTGTTACTAAAAACGACAGCGTAAACCTGTTTAGTTCCACCTCACATCCAAATCTATACAAATATTCCCTTATACAAAACAGGGGAACAATTTATTCCGTTTTTGTGGTTTTAACCGTTTATATGAGTCATTACTCTAAAATTTAAGGGATCGAGAACCCACACAGCTAAAAATTAACCACTCAACATAAAAGCGGTACTTTAGCTTTTATTTTTGTATAAAAAGTGCTACATAGTCATAAAATGAACCCCCTGAAATGTCGTCGAGAGTCCTTAGTACCAAACGTCGCCCGGTACCATGGGATTAATCATATTGTTGGAGATGTGACACTCCTTTCAAGTCTTTAAGAGAATTTGTAATTATTCTATGTATCACACAGGGTTGATATTACGAAACAGATTCAAAGTGTTTGCTCAAATTAGTATGGTGAATATTATAATTTCATTATATTTAAAATGTCAGAAATGTCGTTGGAAAGCCCAGTGGAGTCCACTGGGCTTTCCAACGACATTTGAGCAAACACTTTGCATCCGCATTTGCATCCGCGGATGTAAGTCTTCAAAAATCCGCATCCGCATTCACATCCGCGGATGTGAAAAAATCGGCATCCGCAACATCCCTGCAGTGGACTACGACGGCCAGTCGGACGTCCAAGATACCGCTGGACCTGCAGAAGGACCTGCGAGAGCTGCAGGCGCCCGACTGGCGCCAGACAGCGCAGGACAGGCTGCAGGCGCTCTGCGGTGTCGGAGGCCAAGATCCACTTTGGGTCATTGAGCCAGCGTAGTAAGTAAGTAAATATATTTAAGATGTATTTATACAAAGTAAGTAAGGGTTAGGTAAAAATGCTAGCTTCGAATGCTGATTTGATTCTAATAAATACTACATGTCATTCTATCAACGTTCAGCTTTCACAACGCCTAATATCGTAAGCACTTATGCTGAACCCAATACGGAATAAGATGTAATGATGTTTTACACATTACTTTAAGTAAGTATATTATGTGATAACCTGTTGTACAGGCTCTTAAACTTTGTGACCCTGATATATCTGTCTTACTTATCTTAACCGTCAAGTGATCGATTACTAAGAGGAAGATTGAGACCAAA
Source organism: Tachystola acroxantha (assembly GCA_963506565.1). Taxonomy (NCBI): domain Eukaryota; kingdom Metazoa; phylum Arthropoda; class Insecta; order Lepidoptera; family Oecophoridae; genus Tachystola; species Tachystola acroxantha. The sequence continues at coordinate 4,948,539 of OY735894.1, read as the reverse complement.
AAATCTTGTGATGGTGATATATATTTTTTAATTAAGTTTTATTAATTTCAATACAAACCTCAAAAAAGATAGAAAATGTTGTTCCAGACTGCTGATAAAAAAATTAATAATAAAAGTTTAGAAGGCCTACACCCCGCCGACGAAATAAGTGACAGATGAAAGTTGTGAACAAAAATATCATTTGGCACAACCCTAGCAAAAGTACCTATGGCACGGCAAGCCAAAGTAGCGTCGCATCTGTTTTATATCTTTAATCTCGAGTAGGTAGCTCGGGCACTTGACCGTCTGGATTGTAAAACCGGGATATAAAAAGCCCGTAAAATTGTTCACTTATAAAGAGACAGTTGGGATTGTTTGTCACTGTTTACAGTTCGTTAGTTACACACTATATTGTTGTGAGTTAATGGTAACATTGTCGTCGAATGGGGAACTAAACTGAACACTTTTTGAACACATTTGAGTGAAGCATCATTTTTTTAGGAGCTCGTGGTCAATGAACTTGCGATACGGAGGTTCGATTCCCAGCCAGGGGCTACCCTGTACTGTACCAATGAGTTATCCTCGGTTCATTCGACGGAAAAACTTATGTACATTTACTTAGGCCCGTTATTAATAGTCTGAGCTCAAACCCGCCCCTCAAGGCGAATTCAGCTGATACACTCTCAAGACGCGATCACCATCTCAAGCATGTCATTTATTAATAAACCAATCTTGAAGGCGTACCACGTGATGTCTTTCTCAAGTGGAAGAACTCAAGTAAACGTTGCGGTTCGCCTGAAATCAGCAAATACTTTCTCAAGTGTGAGTTTGACAGTTCTCTTGAGAACTGAGTTTTGTTTATTAATACGGCGTTACTCGCGTGATACCCGATTCCTAAACGCGCACCTAAGTTACTTTTATTAATAGGAACGCCATCTTGAAGTCGGTCTCGAGATTAACTTTTGAGCTGAGAGTGATTTATTAATACGGGCCCTAGTGCTCTCAAAACGGTGAAGGATAACATCGTTATGAAACCTGCATGCCGTATAGAAGAAGAAAAAGAAATGATAAAGTGATCCGATCTAATAATGTGAAAACAACTATGCAACAATCACAGAAAAGCTTAAAATGTTTGTGGTATTTGTTTACAAAATAAGAAAAAAAATTATCTATCCAGTAATTGCACAATTACTGGATAGGTGTCGCTACCGTCCCTCACAAGAATATGGAGACAAAATTCACGATCTGGATACGAATCACGATGGCTCTGTTGGAATAGAGCGTGCCACGGAATGGCGAGGTCCCGGGTTCGAATCCCGGTCGTGATGAAATTTTTTCTCCATTTATCATTTAGATTTTCGTTTCGCATAGCGCATATGCAAGAAAATATCAAAACATACAAAATAAGACTTGATTTGGGTTTCGGTTATAGGTAATTTAAAATAGGTGCGGGGCGGAGAGTGCCTCTGATATATATAGTATTCTATGATATAGGTAACTGTAGTTAACCATCCTATGTACTATTTTCTAGACCAGCTGTGCGTACAATGTGAAATGGACCATAAAATCGTTCCGTTGAGGTGTAACATGCACAATTTCATACACTTACATTCACATGTTACGTTGCATTCGCCGCCGCGCTTCCCTTCACGGCACCATCGGCTGGGTATCTGAAATAATAATATGTCGAATGGTGAGGCCATGAGAGATCAGTGGCGCAGTGGTGGTTCACATGACTTACGATTGGGAAGCCCCAGGTTCGATCCCCGGCCAGGTCAGTACACACGAAGACAGATAAAAGTAATACAGGATGTATAAACAAGATTGAGATTTTCTCAAAAACAATTGGACCGAATTTAATCATTCTTTTACAGTTACATAGTTTTAACTTTTATCTATCAAACAGTGAAAGAATTCTTGCAATATCTCAACCCTAAAAACTCTCCTGTACACTTTTCTCTGTGTTAGACAGTACCAATAAGTTTTCTACGGTTTTTTCGAAGGAACAACTTACGTACCTACATTCACAGTCGAAGACAGAGATAAGTATACAGGGGGCCTCAATAAGGTTGAGATTTTCTCAAAAGCTACCGAATTTAATAATTATTTTACAGTTAGCTAAGTTTTAACTTTTATCTATCAAACAGTGAAAGAGTTTTTGCAATAAGTCAAGTAGTTTTTGAGAAAATCTCAACTTTAAAAAACTCTCCTGTACACCTTTCTCTGTGTTCCACCGTACTAGGTATATCATATTCCGTTATACCCTGTAGATTCTTTCTTTGTACTTCTATTTACCTGATACAATCCATAATACTTCTTGCCGCTCGGAGTGACCACGAAAGCCTTTGTGTCACGGTTACTCACTTTCTCTATTAAGCAAACCCCTGAAATATAAGAAAGTATCATTAATAATTATAATATTAATACAAAATATTAATGCGAAAGGAACCAGAACCGAATGTATTGTGTACTTGTTTATTGACGAAAAGACATTGCCACATTTCAATGGAGCTTTGCCCCACCTATAAAACTACGTGACCATTTAAGCTATCATTTTGTTGGGGACTTATTATGGGTTTCATGTTGCATAATCATAATCAGTATCATTTTCTACTACTCTCTTACTACTACTTCTCGCAACTCCTATAGAAGAATAACAAAAACAATGAATAAATCGCTTCGATTTCGTACTATTTTCTGAATTCTTAATTAAGCTGTTTTTATCGAATCGCAACTTGTACAAAACTTTATTTTAAACCAATATTTTTTTTTAAAACGGAGATATTTTTACATTTATTCGTTATCTTGTACAACTTGCGGTTGATGGTGGGGCAGAATCTGGCATTGTCATTTACATAAGCAGCCTTGCGCTACTTATCTGAGGCATAAAAAAAGTTTTTTTGTTTTTTGTTACATGTGACGTTATAGAATTTTATACTTACATATTATATAAGTACAATGTAAAGTGTTTTTACATAAAAATATGTAAAATTTTGTTTACGATATAATTAGGCCTGGAATTGTAAACTTTAAATAATAATAAAAAAACCTGTATACAATAATAAAATTCAGAGAGTTTTGCAATCTCCATGGTCAAATCAATTTCAAAAGTCGACACTTCCATCGAGGGACAAGTGAGACGCAAGTCACAACTGTGCAATTCAAATGTAAGATTGTTGCTATTAAATAATATTTTCTTTCCTCTTTCATCTTTTTAATAAAATGACGGGTTATACGTAAACCTCGTCAATTAAGTGAACAGAGAAATCAATTAGAAACGGAACCCCGCGGGATACCATTCCATTTACGAAAAATAACCAAATTAAACGTTTCCGAACGAACCTCATTAGGAAAGGCTAAAGCGGCCTTTCTTTCTTGATAATTTGTATTTCACTAGCTTTTACCCGCAGCTTCGTAGATAGAGACGAGCGAGCTTGAATTTTGAAAACTGTATTTTTTTTGGGACACCTTATAAATTGTCCCACGACTGGGCTTTTGCAAAAATTCTATTAATCCAAAAATAGAGAAGCTCGTAGTCCAGTTGCGAGTACACGTTGAAAACGATCGTACAAGTTAAGCAACGCTGGGCGAGGTCAGTACCAGAATGGGTGACCGCTAGTGACACTTTCATCTGAGCCCCTGTGTGCCGCAGTTGATCCCGGTTGCTGTCGCTTGACAGCAGTCGTTAGGCCACGTAAAAGGCCTACGGGCGGCCTGAATCTCTGACAAATAGGTTTGGTCACTAAACCACACGAACAAAAAAAGAATCCAAAAGTAATTGTTTGTCAGTCTACAACTATATATACCTACCTACATTTATACTAAGTAAGTACTTATATCAAATTAGGTTTCATGTAATTATTGTAGGTATCTATAAGTACAATCAGCGTCAAAAGTAGCAAATAACTTTGTACTTTGTCATATTTACGTGTTTCTATCAAAAATAATGACTATAAAGTACCTACCTATATCAAATTATTTATATAGTCGCTTTTAACGCTGACCGTACTAAATGTGATAACATTGAATGAAACAACTACATATATTTGCGTAATTATCAAGATCAAGGTTATTTGAAAAACATCTTGACAAAAATATTTTTTCTTAGGAGTATGGACACAATATTTTGATAATGGCAAAGTTGGTCTCTAAATCTAGTTTATCTTTTCGTTAGAGCAAAATTACGGACTTAAGTTGCATTGCACTCCGACTCGCACTTGGCCGGTTTTTTTTCCTTTTAGGCACGGAACCCTAAAAAAAGGGGTTTAATTTTGTTATGTACTCCTCGGTTGGTTCTCTTGAAAATGGCGGGAAACGACGGTTGCAAAATTATTTGATAATTTTCCTTTTAATGTCTACAGGACTATTTTGTGTTTAATATCATGTTCGCGAATGACAGTACGGTGAAGTTATTGGATTATTTATGCAAGATCTGAAGTTTCAAGCTTTTATCAAGAGTTCCCGCTACAAGCTCGGGAGTGAACGTGATTGTCGAGCTGCTTCGTCCAGAGTGATGACGCTACGGATGAAGACATGAAGACGCGGCTACCCAGGATGAAGACGCTACTGCGACTCCCCTGGAGGAAGATAGAAGACTATTGAATATATTGAATTTTCTGTAACATGACATTGGCAAATGACGAACAGTCCAGTCCATTAATAAAATAAATAAATTATCCTCGGTACTGCTGCGGTAGGAACTATATTCCCACGGTTAGATATTACGGAGAAACCTGCCATTGTATAGTTTTTGCGGAGTTCTTCGATGAACTAATGATTAGAGTTGTAATTGTACCTACTATAATCTACGCTATTGGTATAATATCACGTATTTACCGAACAGACATCCAACCGGACTTGATATGATAGAAAAGGGGAAACTGGAAGTTTTTTAACACTTTTTCTCCTCAAATTTGACAATTTCCTTGATGCAAAGTGGTATAAACTATCAAATGAATAATGATTACACTAAAGTCATTAGCTTAAAAAACTATATCATGAAACAGTACCTAGTACGGTCGAAAACAAAGAAAGGTGTACAGTAATTTCTTGAAGTTGTGAAGCCGAAGAAACGTATTTGTACTTCGAAGTTTACATTTTATTTCCAAAGGGTTAGTAATGTTTGTGAGAGCGTAATATGCTAGTTTTCGTAAATCTAGTTCGTGGCATTTACGGTGGAATACAGGAGAGTTTTTAAGGTTGAGATTATCTCAAAAACTACTTGACCTATTGCAATAATTCTTTCACTGTTTGATAGATAAAAGTTGAAACTATGCAACTATAAAGAATGATTAAATTCGGTCTTGTAGTTTTTGAGAAAATCTCAACCTTATTGAGGTCCCCTGTATACTTATCTCTGTCTTCGATACAGGATATAGTTTCGCGTAAATATATAGACACAAGTATAACGCAAAAGTGCATGACTTTTCATAATATACTTCATGTAATCTTCTGCACATAGCCTCTTTATAATTTCAAACCATTACAACACATTTTATGATTTATATGCACTAATGACTCGCTATTTATGTTAATTACATGCAACTGCGGACGACTTTACATAGATCAACCAGTGAGGTTGAATATAACGTAGGTTCACTGAATATAATTGATTAAATATAACCACAATATGATTAAACAATGAAGGAAAAAACGTTACATGGAGAGAGCAGTATATTTTGTTCAGGGATTGGTCTTCGCCCTTGTTGTCACCGTAATACCTCAGAAAGAGACATCTGTTTTTATATGTTCGATTTCTAATTGAAAATTCAAACAAAGAAAAACAAGTAAATAAAATCGTCAAGCAAGAGCGGTGTTTACGATGTAAATATGGCAAACTCCATCGGAGATTCCTTGCTTAATGGATTTAACCAATTTAAAACAAAATTTTTAAATTTTAATTAGTGTAACTATTGTAGATTTACATAAAATAAAGTAAGTACTTACTTATCTAATATTTACAAGTATTAAAAGTGATACGAAAAAAAGGGAAGAAGAATAAATGTAAGAATGTATTAAGAGTTAATTAGATAAAACGGGAATTACCGTGTTAAACATGATATGTTATGATGGCTGCAATGCTGTCGAAATATCGAGACATCAATAATAAATGTTTAACACGGTAATTCCCGTTTTATCTAATTAATATGTATACAAACTGTGAAAGTTTAAAAAGTGGTATTAAGAGTTGTCCGTTGCAGTTTTCAGATGTCGATTTTCATACATAAATGACATTGCCACATTTCAATGGAGCTTTGCCCCACCTTCAAAATACGTGACCCATTGAAGCTGTACCATCATTTTGTTGGGGACTTATTACAGGTTTCATATTGCATAATCATAATCAGTATGAGTTGCGAGAGTAGTAGAAAATGATAACAAAGACAATGAATAATTCGCTTCGATTTCTTACTATTTTCTGAATTCTTAATTAAGCTGTTTTTTCGACTCGTTTGATGTACAAAACTTTATTTTAAACCAATAATTTTAATAAAAAATGGAGATATTTTTACATTTATTCGTTATCTTGTTCATCATACGGTTGATGGGGGGCAGAATCTGGCATAGTCATAAAATGAAAAGCCGAATTACAACTACAGGATTACAGCTGCTATAACTTACATTGTCCAAGAAAAATATCGTTAGGTATTCCAACCCTAATTAACTCTCTCACTAGCTTGCATCTCGTGTCAAACCGTTTACCACAAGCAATTCCACTAAAGACTACTAAAATCAACACTAAAACACGTGTAGACGGCATCGTAATCACAACATTAGTAAACTCTATGGTCATTATATTATTATCACGTTGCGTATAGTCAACAAAACAAATATATAAACATGATGAAAAATTTCTTGCCGTGGGCAGGACTTGAACCTGAGCAAGAATGGCACGGGACGTTTAGTCGGTATGCTGTCCCTTCAGGGCGGTGAGCCCGACATAACCAACACGCTCCCCCGGGCGTGGTGACACATGATCTTGTATGTTTTACCTGGGTAAAAAAAGGACTTGAACCTGCGACCTTGTCATTCCGTGACACACCTTACCAACTGAGCTGAGTAAGAGCGTGTCACGGAGGCAGATTCAAGTCTTGCCCACGGCAAGAAATTTTTCATCGTGTTTAAATGACAATGCCAGATTCTGCCCCACCATGAACCGATTGATGAACAAGATAACGAATAAATGTAAAAATATGTCCGTTTTTTATTAAAATTATTGGTTTAAAATAAAGATTTGTACAAGTTACGAATCGATAAATCAGCTTAATTAAGAATTCAGAAAATAGTATGAAATCGAAGCGAATATTCATTGTTTTTGTTATCATTTTCTACTACTCTCGCAACTCCTGCTGATTGTGATTATGCTATATAAAACCTGTAATAAGTCCCCAACAAAATGATATGTACAGCTTCAATGGTCTCGTAGTTTTGTAGATGGGGCAAAGCTCCATTGGAATGTGGCAATGTCTTTTGGATAATACGTAATACAAATTCATTCATTCACCATAGCCATCGTTATTTTTTTAGACTTCACATTTACTAGGATATTGCTTATTGAAATAATCTAGGTATCATGTACTATCGCGAGAGGGACTATCACATATTATAAACTGCGTATAATACACCCGTCAATTAGAGATATTATAATAACCGGTCTAGATTGTAACAGTTTGATGATTGCGTTGCTGACTGTACAAAGGTCAATGTATAAATGTCAATGTCAGCTGATTGTTTTTATTCGATATTATTCCGCGTTTTTTGCAATGCCGTTGTTTTGATTCGCGATTTAATGTGTAACTGAGGCTTTTATGGGTTCTGTGGGTATTTCCTATTAGTGCAACATTTAATTAGATACGCTATATCATAGCCAAAAGTAGACAAAAGTGGTTGACATTGCTCATAGAATCAGTAAACTGAAGTGGCAGTGGGCTGGTCACATCTGTCGTAGAACCGATAACCGATGGGGTAGACGAGTTCTCGAATGGAGGCCACGAACGGGTAAACGTAGTGTGGGACGCCCCCCGACCAGATGGAGGGATGACCTTCGCAAAATGGCTGGCAGGGACTGGATGCAGAGGGCCGAGAGTAGGGTTGATTGGCGCGCTTTGGGAGAGGCCTACGTCCAGCAGTGGACTGATACGGGCTGATGATGATGATGATGATATCATAGCGTATCTATATCATGCCATATCATGGCAGGAGGAAAAATATTAATGCTGTTATTCATAAACCTAGTTAAACCTCACTTCGCTTAAATCGTGTCGCTATCCCTTTCACACTTCGGTTAAAGGTTAAGATAGCCTAAACGGTGGCGTAACTTTAAATCACGTTCATGAATAACAGCCTAAGGTCTAGCGTGCAACAGTACGGCGCCGGCGGACGACGCCGTGTACCGCGCCAGTGGACGGCCGTCCGCCGGCACGAATGCTGTCCGCCTGTGACCGGCGCCGGCCGACATCGTGCACCCGTAGACTGTGCCGGCAGACGCCGTGACACGCAAAGCCATGCGACGGCACGGCGCCGCGCCGTGACGTTGTACGCCGGCCCTGAGACTTGAACTGGTAGACGTAAATTCTGTTGTCGTCATAATTAACCAAATATTTAAGGTGGTACTTATATTAATGTCGTGGTCATATCGTTAAATTGAACATTTCATGAAATAGTCGACCATTTCATGAAATGGCGGCATTTCACGAAATCGTCAAATGTCTATTGGTCATTTCATGAAATAGCTTGGCCAGATCAACGAATAGAAAACGTTTTACGATATGTCCAACAAACGCACGGCTATTTCATGATATGACCAAACACAATTGACCATATCGTAGAAAAATGGCAAAAACTACCGCTAGAGGCGCTGAGAGCGCGCTTTGTCATTGTTTATGTTTGTGTGCGTAAGTAAATAATGCGGATTCATGTTGAAAAGAGAATAAAAATGTGCAAATTATATAAGAAAGTGTGTTGGAAACTTGAATAAGTGTTACTATACGAAACGGTGTGAATTTTATGACAGTCACGCAAAAACCAACCTCAATTTACAAACAAAATCTTGGGAATACATTTCACAGGTTAGTACCTATTTAAATGACAATATTTAGTTTATATCCTTTTAAAATCTCATCTAAGTATCTAAAATGTACTTATTTACTTTTAATAATTGAATCCTAGAAATTTATAAATAATTTTCATTTTTAGGTTATACAACAAATAAAGGAAAGTAGGGTGACCAGGCAACGAAAGTCGACGGACTATAATTTACTGGATTACAAAATATTACATCATGAAAAAACCGGAATTACAAGTTTTTAATATACAAGAAGAAATGCATTGATGATCCTACTATTCGTATAATTACGATGGAGAAATATTTTGAAATACTAACGGAATTTCATAAAGGTATACCGTATGTGAAACGAAACGTTTTAACGTTCTATAATATTATAATACAATTTTGTACTTATTTTATTAGGTAATAAATATAATAATAATAAACATTTAATAAAAACATATTTATTGTCCTTTTAATGTGTTCAATATGAATATTTCGTATATTTAATTCCAGTGGACAATTGGTTTGAAATGCTTGTAAGAATTTTGTAACATATATACTTTTTTAATTTGGTACTGACTAGAACAATAAATAAGTTCGTAATAAGTATATTTTGAATTATTATTCCTTACATCCTTAATGGGCACCCTACATTAATGATCTGACCAAACGTCGTTGGACAAATCGACGAACGTTGACGTTTAAACGATATGCCCAGCACAACTTGACGATTTCATGAAATGCCACCATTTCATGAAATGACTGACGATTTCATGAAATGCTCAATTTAACGATCTGACCACGACATTAACACTTTGACAGTCCCCATTCAAAGGCTAAAATTGATCACTGGAGTCTCAATGGGAAAATACAAATTTCTAAAACACACATGCGTCCATTGTAATACCTACATTATTTTTCCCAATAACGTGAGTTAAGAGTGGGTCTCATATATTATGTGGTACAGTCGAAGACAGAGATAAGTATACAGGGGGCCTCAATAAGGTTGAGATTTTATCAAAAACTACTGGACCGATTTTAATAATTTTTTTACAGTTACATAGTTTTTACTTTTATCTATCAAACAGTGAAAGAATTTTTGCAATAGGTCAAGTAGTTTTAGAGAAAATCTCAAGCTTAAAAACTCTCCTGTACACCTTTCTCTGTGTTCCACCGTACCAGAACTTGTACGGCCTATCTACCGGGACCCACATGTGGTACCCAGGACTGTCAAATTGTTAAAATTCATTTAACTTACAACTTCCCAGAAAAGTTTTCTCAATAATTCTTGTCTTGAGCAATTCCTCCGCCAATCTACACCTGGTGAACATCCGTCCTTCACAACATACACTTACGACTAACAGGAAAAACACAACACAAGTTTTCATTTCAACTGCTATAAGTACGCTCTAACACTGATAAAAGTATAAAAGGAGAGCCACTAAGAATGAGATTTTCACAAAAAGTACTTCCCCGATTTTTAAAATTCATTATTATTATATAGTTTCTACTATAAACTATGTTTTAGTAAAGTAATTTTGAAAATCGGTCAAGTAGTTCTTGCGAAAATTTTTATATACTTTTCTCTGATTTCAATTACAAATATAAAACGTGTTAGCGATGCGATAGAGTCGCATATAGAATGGGATTGTAGATACACAGATAATTATGTAAACACAATCAGCGGTAAGACCATTGTGTGTGTACGTGTGTATTTAACCTGTGGTTAACCCTGCAATGGCTTGCTTCATTAAACGCCAAAGGGAAAATGTGTACAGAAGTTGGAATTAATTTCCTCTCACATAAAGGGAATGCAGATGGAATTTTGTACATCTATTAAAATTTTCGCTAAAATTTTCAATATTTAATGTTGGATGTATAATTTTTTTACAATAATTTCAATGAATGGTATTTTTAAAAATTTTAAATAAAAATTTTTGCTTACATTTGCTATCAATAAGTTTTGACTCCATTCTTATGAAAATTTTATGAATGTGGAATAATTTAAAAAAAATCAGTAGTTACATTTACATTGGTTTATTCCCGTTATCCCCACTCGTTTGTCCCCCAATGTGTCACTGGTGGACAGTTAAAAATTGTGATGTTGTCCCTTAGTGCTGGACAACAGCATAACTAAATTGTATATACAACTTAGTTACATTTGAATATCTATTAAAATAAATTAGTAACTTTTACATTAGTGAATTAAATCTACTAAAATAGTGTTAGATGTAAAATAATCTTGAGCGTTGAAGGGTTACGAAAGATAAGACTTGTTAGAATAGATATCAACGTAATGACCCTTATAGATTTGTTATCAAGCATAATGATTTACGAGTAGGTAATTATCTACTTGTAAAACACTTAAATAAATAAAGACTAATTATCAATTTACAAAGTGATAACAAGCACTTTAACAGGTTCGCTGCCGATTACGCACCTGTGCGTGGACGGCCTCCCTCGCGGGGAGCCGACCACGCACCGGTGCGGGTTCGCGCCTAGTAAAGTTCATAGACTCGGTGCGGCGCCGGCACGGGGCTAGAGACATTGTATTTGGCTCGGCACTGCGCTTGAATTTTCGAATTTTTTTAACGTGTTTTTGGTTTTTGGCTGTTACAAACCGTTTTTTTTTGTGCGTACTTAAAAAAGACGTAACAATGGACTCTGCGGAAGGCCCTTCTCGTTCGAAAAGACCTCGGAAACAAGTGCTTAGAATTTTAAATGATAGTGATTTGGAGGTTGCACTGTATGCCGATGATTCTGAGGATGACTACCAACCTGATGAAGAGGAGTCAGCATAAGAGAGTGAAGGTGAGGTTTACCTTACTAAAATTGAATTGCGACCTCCCGCACGTCGTATATCGTCTCCTGTATCTCAGGATCAAGACATGCAGCCAGACTTACCATCTACATCAGGCGCGACTTCTGCATGGACTACCAGGGGCGAGTTAAAAAAAAATATTTTATATAATCAAACGAATTTTATGGTGAAGTTGCAGGAGTAAATCCCATTGCTTATTTTAATTTCTTTTTTACCGAAGAATTTTTGTCAATGATTTGTACTGAGACAAATGCACAGGCACAGAGATTGATAAATAAACATAATACGCCAAGATCTGAGGAACAGGCACGCGGACAAAGGAAAATTGTGTGCCATTTATGTTTTTGTCGTAAAAACTTCCATTGATTGATACCAAATTGAAATGCCTTTTCTAGGTAAGGTTAAATTAGAAAGAAATATTTGTAGGAAGCAATAAAAACCTTATTTAATTAAATATATGTGTATGTTATTCTTAAAAAGTCACAAATACCCACAGCCACTGATAACGCACTGGTGCGTTCTTCGGCACTGGGAATGAAAATTTCATTCCCAGTGCCCAGCACGCACCAGCGCGTAAATTTTCCCACCCCAATTTTAATGCTGTTAAATATCAAATTATGTAATAAAAGTATTTTATTTATATTAAATAGCCACTTTGAAAGTACATCAGACAAAAAAATGTGTTTGGCATCCAGGTGAAACTTCTAAATTGTAGGTGGCAGCGAACCTGTTAAACGAATTCTCATGTCGATATTGATACACAAAAGTTGCCAAAAAATTAAGAAAAATAATGAAGTTTCAATTCCAAATGAATTTACACATAAATAAATCGATATTGAAATGAATTGGAGACCACGACGAAACGTAGCGTTGTACGCCCCCCGACCAGATGGAGGGATGACCTTCACAAAATGACTGGCAGAGACTGGATGCAAAAGGCCGATAATCGGGTTGAGTTGCGTGATTTGAGAGAGGCCTACGTCCAACAGTGGACTAATACAGGCTGATGATGATGATGAAAAGAATTGATTCCACAAATACGCCTGAATATCTTCTATAAGTACTTGAAATAAAGATATTATTTACTATTCGCGTATAAAGCAAATTATTGATTAGCTTTGAAATTTCACAAAATATATACAGAAAAAGCAAAACTACCTGCGAATTTATACCAAATATCAACGAAACTCGCAGCTCTAAAACCCAGGGTTGCCAGCTCGCGTATTAGTGCAATAAATCAAGCGGTAAGCAAGCCCGATCGAGTCAAGCTAAACCCTGTTTCGAGCATCGACGGCACGCGGCTTAAAAGTTATCTCTTTGACTCACAGCCGCTTCCTCCAGGGTTGTCACCGAGTTTGTTTGGGATTTAGCGCTTTCTCGGTTTCACAAAGGATCGCAGCTAATTGAGATCACAAAGGGAATACTCTCATTTCCCGTTTTATTATCTTATCAATTAGCGCATTATTAAGAGAATGTGATGAGTATTTGTTGATTTTAATTCGGAGCTGTGGATTAAAGAGCTTGGTGGCACTGTGGTGCGGACATTGGACTTCCGTCACGAAGCCCCGGGTTCGATCCCCATGTTAATAATAGAATAAATTTTCCTCCGCTTTTCTTGAATAAAATATTAAGAATACATTTAACAAATATACTTATATATTTTTTGTTCTATGATAGTGATAGTATTTAACTGACAACCCTGACCAATATTAGGTATCCTACCTGCCGAATTACACATTCTTTGCTCGACGTCGATTCTAAAAGTGAAGCATGCAATATTGTATATTATGGAATAGAAAGGAATATTTCAGTACAATACAGAAAATACTAATCCTCTCTAAATTGACCTAATTGAAACTAATTATGTCATATTTGAGTTAAAATGGAATTTAAAATGCTAACCACAAATTATTAATGCGTATTAGGTACTTACATTATTTCTATCGGAATCGTTAACGAACTTCATAGTCCATTACAAGCAGAATTAGTAATAAGGATAAGGACAACGGACACTGACAGCTAGTTTACGCTCAAAGTACCGCGCGAGCGGAATGTTGGCGGCGGGCGAGCGAAGCAGTGCTGCGCCCCGCATCGCCCGAAGCGCAATGCACGCTGCACCACCCATATCGCGTAGCGCAGTGCACTCTGTGGCAGATTGTCCAGTCTTTCGCGCATACGCAATATATTGTCTCGGTAACTGCGATGTATATATTATATAAGACGGATAAATAAGTTATCATATAAATATGATAGCAGCGGGCAAACATAATACAATTCGATTACTGAGATGAGATAAATGCCACATTTCATTTGGTGACACAGAAAATATTTCAGTTAGTTTATTCAAAAATGTAAAATTATACCTATAATAAGTCATAATCTTAGTATGTAAGATATTGAAACATAATGTATATATATAAGTACGTACTTACAACCGTACAATTTAGGCATCTTAGGAAAAATCGAAGTAGTCATTTGAATAACAGGGACTATAAAAAAATAAAAATAAAAAAATAGAATAAAATAAAATAAAACTATGTAAACGCGAGACAAAGATTCACATTATTAATTGGTTCTTGAACTTCTTTGAATTGTAAATGTTGTCAGCATTATGCAGATATATCGCTGTTAAATTTTCCGGAGTATCTATCCTCCGAGATTTACATTTAACCAGCTCATTTATGTCAAAAGATGAAACAGGTCATAATATTGATAGTATAGGATAAATAGAAAAACATCTAGAATCCCAACCGCCCTTACAATTAAATTAAAAATACATAGAATCAAGAAAATGTATAGCAATATTTGCCTGATAACTTTTACTAGCTAGGTAATTCGTATAGTTAGTAACAGGGGACTTCATTGTTGTCTAGTGTAGTATTCATAGTTGTTGTATACAAAAGTCGTATTCCAATATCTAGTATATCATGGCATCTTTTGTAAAGTTGTTCATTTCATTTATTATGTTCAGCGGCTGTGCAAATAATCCGCGTACTATATTGTCTTAAAGAGATTGCACAATAAAATGTATACAGGAGACTCACTTTTATTGCTCACAATCATTATTGGTGCTTCCCCGTTGAACAAGTCAATCCAAAAGTAGGTTGATTTGTAGAAATTAATATATTATAATATTATGTATAGGACATTCGGGTTAATGAACCTGGCATAAAGTGAACATACATCGATGTCATAAATTATATGCTCAATTCACATATCCATCAACATATAAACGAAAAAAACGATGCAAAGATACTCACCATCTGACATATACAATATCTTTAACTGTACTTAGTCATGCACCTGTCTAAATAAAAGCTTTATTCAAACATGAATATATTAAAATTTAGCCGGTAAAGACTCATTTCCTGAAACCTATTAGTACAAAATGTTACGCGTGAGGTATATTGTCGAGTGCATGACAATTATTGAATTAATTGCGAGTGTAAACGCTGCAAGAATATTAGCTATGTGCCCATCACCAATGATAAGCCATCAACTTGCTTTCCGTCCATTAACTCAAGAGCTGGCCAAACGTGGTCATGAAGTGTTTGTAATCACTACAGATCCTGCTTTCTCGAATGGAGAAATACCTGGAAACTTGATAGAAATAGATGTGCATAACGTATCGTATGGAATTTGGGAAGATTATCTTCGAGATCTAACAAAAACTAAGAAAGACGATGTTATATCAACTATGAGATGGGCTTATGCTGTAATGATTAATATATTTAAAAAGCAATTAGAATATATTGATTATCGAAATTTTTTCAACAAGGAAAAATTTGACTTATTGTTAATAGAAGCCTGGGTGAAACCGACTATTTCGCTATCAAATGTTTACAAAGTACCAGTTATTCAAGTGAGTTCTCTCAGTTTCGTAGACAACAAGTATGCGTTTGGAATTCCTTCAAACCCATTTATTTATCCTGTTTACTCAGATACTAGGTTATACAACCTTACATTTTGGGAAAAGATAAATAAACTATACAGTCACTTATTACATGAGAAAATGTATAGTGATCATCATGAAGAGGTAGATAAAGCACTTCAAATAATATTTAGTCCTGATATTCCAAGCCTGAGAGAGATGAGTGACAATTTAGATATGATAATTCTAAATGAACATCATCTCTGGGAAGACAATGTTCCAGTGCCCCCTGGTGTCTTATTTACGGCGGAAATTGCTGATAAGATTGAAGAGAAATTATCACAGGTATAAAATAATTTTTAATTACTTTTAATAAAAATATGAAACAGAATAGAAAACATTTACTTGACCCACACACGAAAGGCACAGCTGTTACAATATAGAAGAGATAATACAAATAGGCGATAGAAATAGCTAGTGCGTGTTATTAAATTATTAAATATTTAATATTTTTATATTGAGGATTTCATTGCCTAATTTTTAAGAGGTTTACTATTAACTTGTCTCAAGTGAAATTTCAACTAGGTACTACTAAGTACTATTTACAATGTACCTAGTAGTACCTACTCCAGAACACCCAGATATTCCATGAATAGTGTCAAGTGTCACAAAAAGTAATGTAATTATATAATTATTCCAGGACATGCAATCGCTCCTTGATTCTTCAATCAATGGCGTGATTTATATAAGTTTTGGGTCCATGACACAGCCCTCATTATTACCATTAGAAAAAACACAAATTTTAGTCAAAGTGCTCTCTCAATTACCATATGATGTTCTCTTGAAATGGGACAAGGACGAACTATATGGACAGTCCATAAATATCCGAATTTCAAAGTGGTGGCAGCAGACAGCTATTTTGAGTAAGATTTTCTATTCTATTCTGTTTTTATATGAATGGCTTCTACTCTTATTCATGAGGTAATTTCGCCAATGTCATGTTATTTAGAGTATTCATGTAAATAGAAAATTAAATAAATAAAAAATCAATCCGCCATTCCAAAATGATGGCAAAAAAAAATCAAATCATAAGTTCGTTTGAGTGATTATTACGAATGGAAATACAAATTTTGACAGCTTCCCCACGCGTGACGCATGAAACGTATTTAATGTTGGAACACTTTCAGAACATCCAAAAACAAAACTGTTTATAACACACGGTGGATTACGTTCTACTCACGAGGCTATAGATGCCGGAATCCCATTAATCGGTATTCCGATATATGCTGATCAGTTTTATAACACTGAGAAATACGTTTACCACAAAATTGGATTGACCCTAGATATGGCTTCGCTAACTGAAGAACAGTTAAAGGATACAATTAATACTATTATTTCTGATGACAGGTATAAATGTCTATTTATATTCCCATTTAAAGGCAGACTTATCGTTATTTATATGATAACTTATTTATACGTCTTATATAATATATTAAAATGTTGCAGTTACCGAGACAATATATTGCGTATGCGCGAAAGACTGAACGATCAGCCACAGAGTGCACTGCGCTACGCGGTATGGGCGGTGGAGCGCGCGTTGCGCTTCGGGCGACGCGGTACAGCACTGCTGCGCTCGCCTGCCGCTAACATGCCGCCCGCGCGCTACTACGAGCTAGAACTGGCTCTCATTGTAATACTGTCATCGTTACTATTCCTCCTTTTAACGCTCTTAGTAATATTGTTTGTGTATAAAAAGCTACTTATCAGGCGTTCTTAAAGTTACCTCAAATACCCAAAAAATTGAATCGCTATAAATCAAAATAAACTTTATTTGCATACACAAAAGTTATCATTGGCACGTCGTGGTACTGATTGAATGATTGATTTCATATAATGCTGTTGTGTCCGCCGATTGAATAGTTTTCAAAAGTAGGCGCTTTTTTGTATGCACGCCATCGTCTAGATAAACGAAGCAGTTCAGTTTAGGACCTAAACTGGGTTGCAATAAGAGATTACGGTAAGCATCCAGCTGCGGCAAATGATGAACACCTCTTTATGGCGTTATAGATGGAGTAGAAAACACAGCTAAAATCCTTAGTAGCCTCTTCACTTACAATTTAACTAATTACTAAAGAGTTTAAAAAAATACTATTTTCATGATAACTGTTTATGCAGCAGCCATTTTTTACTAATTTGGTACTTTGTGGTTGCTTGACCAATTAAATGCTTACTTAATATCAGTGTAAGTAACAATAACACCTCAGTCTTTGTGATTTGCTGTCCTTATTGTTGCAAGAAAAATAATCCCCATTGATTGATGTCGAGTGTAATATGTTATCTTTTACAAGTTATGTGTATTGTTCAGCAGCTGTGTAAATAATCAGCAGGCTATTGTTTAAAAAAGTACCCGAGATTGGACAGTGAAACATACATGCAAAAGACTTACCTACATCCGTCACTACCAGTGTATAGTGCTTCCACGCTGAAAGTGTTAATCCAACAATAAGCTCAATACTCAATATATTTATTGCATTCCATAAGTTATAATACAGATGTTCACATACTTAACATTAAAATGTTACAAAATTATTTATGGACCTTGTTTAGGCACAGCAATATAAGAGAGAGACGACATTTTTGTTCAAATATAATGTAATTTGTAGTAACTAAGAAGTACTAGGTAGCGATTGTTTATTATATTTTCTCATTTAGAAATTCATCTACTCTATATGTATATAAATAACACAGTATACATACTCGACGTTCAGGTTACTGAAACTGGCATTAAATGATCATCTTACATCGATATTTCAAATTATACTATACACAGTTTCCCATCTAAATAAAAGAACACAATACAAAGACAAGAATATGTCCCATCTGACACATACAATATCTTTGACCATACGTGGTCGTGCACCTGTTCAAACATATTTTTTTTATTCAGACACGAATTTCTATCCAGTTGGTGAAGTCTTATTTTTTTTAACCTACTAGTGTAAAATGTTATGCGTGAATTACATTTTTGAGTGCATGGTAATTATTGAATTAATTTCGAGTGCAAACGCTGCTAGAATATTAGCTATGTGCCCATCTCCAATGATAAGTCATCAAATTGCTTTCCGTCCGTTAACTCACGAGCTGGCCAAACGTGGTCATGAGGTGGTTCTAATCACTACAGATCCTGCTTTCCCAAATGGAGAAAGACCTGGAAACCTGATAGAAATAGATGTGCATAACATATCCTATGCAATTTGGGAAGAACTTCTTCAAGATCTTTCACAAACGAAAAGAGACGACAATATATCAAATATGAGAGGGTCTTATTCTAAAATTATTAATATATTTAAACAGCAGATAGAACATATTGAAATTCGAAATTTAATCATGAAAGAACAGTTTGACTTATTGTTAATAGAAGCCTGGGTGAAACCAACTATTGCCCTATCTTATTTTTACAAAGTACCAGTTATTCAAGTGATTTCTCTAGGATTTGTGGACAACAAATATGCGTTTGGAATTTCAACACAACCAGTTGTTTATCCTGCATTCTATGACATTAGATTATACAACCTGACTTTTTGGGAAAAGATAAATAAACTATACCGTCACTTATTGTTTGAGAAAGTGCATAATGATCATCATGAAGACGTAAATAAAGTACTTAAAATCATATTTAGTCCTGATATCCCAAGTGTGAGAGAGATGAGTGACAATTTAGATATGATATTTCTAAATGAACATCATCTCTGGGAAGACAATGTTCCAGTACCTCCTGGTGTTTTATTTATGGCGGAAACTGCAGATGGTGACAAGAATGAAGGGAAATTAACACAGGTATTTAATAATTTGAGATTAATTGAAAAGATGTCATTTAAATTACTTAACACAAAAAATAATAATCTTGAATTTCATTCATTAAATAAGAAGTTTCTTTTCTTTTTATGTTATAATCGTACAATCTCATAAGTTTCATGTACAGTGTCAAAAAAAAAATAATAATATAAGTAACTTGTAATGTATGTGTATGTATAATTATTTCAGGTCGTTAAATCGTTCCTAGATTCGTCAGTCAACGGTGTGATTTACGTAAGTTTTGGATCCATGACACAACCCTCATTATTACCTCAAGAGAAAATGCAAGTTTTAGTCAAAGTACTATCTCAACTGACCTATGACGTTCTCTTGAAGTGGGACAAAGATGAACTATATGGGCAATCCCAAAATATCAGAATTTCGAAGTGGTGGCAGCAGACAGCTGTTTTGAGTAAGATTTTGTGATAATATCAAATCATAAGTTCATTTGAGTGATTAATATGAATTGAAACTTTAGACAATTTTGCAATCTTACCATAAAATGTATCTATCTAATCTTGGTAAAAATTTCAGAACATCCAAAAATCAAGCTTTTTATAACGCACGGTGGATTACGTTCTACGCAGGAGGCTATATATGCCGGGGTGCCGTTAATCGGTATACCGATATTTGGTGATCAATTTTTTAATACCGAGAAATACATTTACCACAAAATTGGATTAACCTTAAATCTGAAATCGCTGACTGAAGGACAGTTAAAGGAGACAATTAATACTGTTATTACTGATGACAGGTAAATAAGTCTCATTTTATATCCCCATTTTAAGGCAGCAATACCATAAATACTTATAATGTAATTTCAAGAACGGATAGAGTTATCAATGTAAAATGTATAGGTACCAAATATTAAAGTGCGTCTTGTGATCCTTTGGTGCTGTAAAATATTATTCAGTTTTTATTCCTGATACTTACATTCTTTGACTGTAGGTTTATTTGATTTTTTCATGGTTTCCGGAGCACTAAATTTTCCCCTCCGCCTTTACTTATAACTGTATGATCCTCCTTTGAACATAAATATTGCAGTTACCGCAGCAATATATTGCGTATGCGCGCAAGGTTGAACGATCAGCCACGGAGTGCACTGCGCTACGCGGTATGGGCGGTGGAGCGCGCACTGCGCTTCGGGCGACGCGGTACAGCACTACTGCGCTCGCCCGCCGCCAACATGCCGCCCGATCACTACTACGAGCTAGAACTGGCTCTCATTGTGATATTGTCATCGTTACTATTCCTACTTTTAACGCTGTTAGTAATTTTTATTGTATGTAAAAAACTAGCTAAGCATATCAGGCGTTCTTAAAGATACCTCAAATGCCAAGAAAAAATGAATCGCTATGAATCAAATACAATCAAAAATATACAAACAAATCAATCCTATTCGTACTTTTAACGCTTTTAGTAATTGTATTTGTGTGAAAAAGCTACTTATCAGTCGGTTTTAATGTTTTGTGTACGTGTGCCTTCAATGGTAATAACTTTTAGAATAAGCTAAAATCAAAATATATTATACTTTATTTGTACCGCACAAAAGTTACGTTATAGTAAATAATTTACCAAAAAATCACACACGATTTTTTTTTGGTGTAAATAATAATAATTAAGTATAGTTATATTTTAGCAATATCAGAATGTATTAGTTATTATTTATTTGCTAGACACAATTATACTAAAATTTAAATAGCAGATACTGGCCAAAATACGATACCTAATATTTGTGAATTGTTTACATAATATGAGTAATATGGTGTCTGTCTGTGAATAGTTATAACTGAATAACAAAACAATTGAATAAACATGAATGAACAACGCAATCGTATCTACTTTATAAAGTATTATGTGCTCGTACCTCAATACGACTAGGTAGCGTTTTTTATATAAAAATATTTATATAGTTTTACAAAAAAATGATACTTTTAAAAATTGTGTTTCTCTTTATTATAAAATTTAACTTAATTATCGAAAGTGCTAAGATATTAGCTGTGTTTTCTTGTCCATTTCTAAGTCACCAAAAGATATACCGCCCTTTAACACAAGAACTCGCCCGACGTGGGCATGAAGTGGTTGTGATCACAACAGATCCTGCTTTTCCGAAAGGAGAAGCTCCTGCAAACCTAACCGAGATCGATGTGCATGACATATCATATTCACTTCTTGAAAAACACGTACTCCGCCTTTCAAAAGCAGGAGCAAGTAGAAAAAGTATTAGTAAATATACATATAATTTGACAACTCAAGTGTTTGAACGGCTAATAGAAAATAATGTATTTCCAAAGATTGTTAATGACGAAAAACAATTATTTGACTTGTTGATAATAGAAGCGTTTGTAAAAGCAGCTACATCTCTCACTCACATATATAAAACCATACCAGTTATTCAAGTGAGTCCTTTTGGTTCGTTCGACACTAAAAATGATTTCGGTGTTCCAACACATCCTGTTCTTTATCCTACATTTACTCACCAGAAACTATACAACCTAACATTTTGGGAAAAGGTATCCGAAGTTTACAATCATTTAATATATACGAAGATATTTAGTGATAATCGACAATTGGTGAACGTAGCTCTACATAGGATATTTGGTCCTGATATTCCAAGTGTAGAAGAATTGAGTAACAATTTAGATATTTTACTCCTAAATATGCAATTGCATTGGGAAGACAATGTTCCAGTACCACCCAGTGTTTTATTTGTCGGTGGGATATCTGAAAAACTTGAAGATAAATTACCAGAGGTATGTATTACTAAATTATATGAATATCGAGACTGAAAAACATATTGTAATTTTTTATTGTGAAAAACTAGGTCTACAAGTTTCAGGTACACTCGACAGCACATCAAGCTTAAGATTGCTGCGCAATCATCACAATTCGAACCTCACATCTAGTCTATTGTTGTAAGCTGGAGCAGCTTACAACACTTGTTATAAGGTTTAGCTTAGTTTTACAATGGTTAATGTGAAAACATTACTAATCTATTTTACAAAACTGTAAATATATTTTGACACAGATTATAAGAAGTAACAACTTGATGATCTTTCGATTGAATTGATATTTATATTTGTACTTATTTCAGGATCTTGCATCTTTTATGGATGCTTCAAGTAATGGCGTTATTTATATAAGTTTTGGTTCCAAGATCAAACCGTCTTTGCTACATCCAGAGAAGATGCAAATTTTACTCAAAGTACTCTCACAATTGCCATACGATATTCTGTTGAAGTGGGACACGGACGAACTACATGTACAATCCAAGAATATTAGAATATCTAAATGGTGGCCACAGTCGGATCTTTTGAGTAAGATATTCGTACAATCAAACAATTCAATCAATAAATACTCGTAACTCTTAATAATAAGGAATATGATATTCCAGGGCACCCGAAAACAAAACTTTTCATAACACACGGAGGCCTGCTATCTACTAATGAAGCTATAAATGCCGGAGTGCCGGTTATAGGTATACCATTGTTTGCGGACCAATGGTATAATACCGAGAAATATGTTTACTACAATATTGGTTTGAAACTAAATATGGAAACACTAACTGAAGAACTGGTGCAAAACGCAATTAATACTATCATTAAGAATGAAAGGTAAATAGACTTACTAGATACTTGTTCAAATATGAATATTAAAATTAATACTATTCTAAAAAGGAAATCCCTATTTGTTAAAAGATAATAAATACTTAATTCCAAAATTATAATTATAAACATTGTACTGAATACCATAAGAACTACTTATTTCAGTAAATGTCAACATGCATTATTTAGCATATATTCTGGTAGATTTCCGCAGATACTCGCTGGCTTATAAATGTGTTATAATGTATATTTTATTATATTTGCAGTTACCGCAGCAATGTGGTGCGTTTGAACGCAAAAATGAATGACCAGCCGCATAGCTCGCTTCACCACGCGGCATGGGCGGCGGAGCGCGCATTGCGCTTCGGGCGACGTGGCGCAGCACTGCTTCGCTCGCCCGCCGCCAACATGACGCTCGCGCGCTACTTTGAGATCGAATTAGCTCTCATTGTGTCACTGGCCTCATTACTAATCCTTTTTGTTACATTTTTGATAATGAAATTCATTTGTAAAAAGATACTTGTCAGGCTTATTAATATTTTAAATTCTTAATAATAAAATGTTTTCAGTAGATGTATCTACAATTCTAACTATATACGAGTAAGTAAGTACCTAAAGGGTGTAACCGATAGGCTATGAGTATTTAAGTTCAACTTTTCACAATAGCACTTTTTAAACTTTCACGGTTTGTATACATATTAATTTGATAAAACGTTTATTTATGTTTATTTGATTTCATTTGTCTACTCGTGACCATGATGGCTGCAATGCTGTCGAAATATCGAGACATCAATAATAATGCTGTCGAAATATCGAGACATCAATAATAATGCTGTCGAAATATCGAGACATCAATAATAAATGTTTAACACGGTAATTCCCGTTTTATCAAATTAATACTTTCACGATAGGTGAAATACTTACATTATTTATATGTATGACTATAACTTTTTATACTCGATTTTTTTTTTGGACGTTAATATATTTTATTCCGATCAGCTGATCAATTTGTATGTGATCATTAATTTATTTATTATGCGAAAAGTCTGTACCAATAAGGTACCTACGACTCGTCTCCCATGAAAGCCATCAGTATAAATCTCGCATAATTTCGTGTATTCGTGTAGTCCAGTTACGAGCACGCTGAGTAAATGATTGTACAGGTTAAGCAACATTGGGCGTCGTGTGTACCTGGATGGGTGACCGATAGCGAAATTTCTATCTGAGCCCTCTGTGCAGTTAGTCCTGGTGCTGTCGCTCAGTCAGACAGCGCTCGTCAGACCATGCCAGAGGCCTACGGGTGGCCCGAATAATTCCGACAATATGTTTGCTCAACCACTCGACAATATGACTGTGTAGCAGATAATATAATCTGATTCAGGTTTTACTGGAATGCAAATCACATTCGGACGATTTACTTTTTTGTTAGTTTAGTTAGATAAACACGTAATAATAAAATGTCTTAACCTTCTTTGCATATTTTTTGCTATTTAAATACATATAACGGAGTGGGGCCACTCTATTTATTTCTTATAATATAAATTTCAAATGATATCTATTATTAATATTAACCTTCAAAAAAATGTACAATAGGTCGGTTGAACTATCTGAATGGCTTAGCATTACAGCTGATAGTTCAACCGATTCCCGTTAAACGTGCCCAAAATGCTGGCTAATTTTGATTGTTGTTTTATAAATAAATATTTATTCAGTACCCTTGCATATAAAAAAAATTATATCTATTTATTTTTAATCATGATTTATTGTAACTAAGATAGTAATTAAACTATTGTATTCAGATAATCTTAGACTAGAAGACTTTCTAACAGTATAATGGAGCTCGTATGTTGCGATATTAATTTATTTGACATGGGCCTCTCCAGTTAACACGTTTGGATATAAAAAGCGTGGTCAAGACCATTCTATAATCATAACATTTAAAATACTACTGCACAGTGTAGCAAAAATGCGTCTTCTACTGTTCTTAGTGAATCTAGTGCTGTTATTTTGCTTCTTTATAGTTCCTGGTAAAGGTTAGTAAGAGATTTCTTCTTATTCTTCTTCTTGCAGTGCCTCTCCACTAATGAAGGCCGTCAGCTCCGCATATCTCCCTCTGTCTTGAGCCAGTCGGAAAAGCTCTTCGACGCTGGCTATCGCTGTCCACTCCCTTATATTGCGGAGCCACGATTTCTTCCTTCTGCCAACCTTCCTCTTCCACTCAATCTTGCCCATCATTATGAGATGGAGGAGTTGGTACCTCTAGGAGGAGTAAGAGATTTGGGTTACTGTTATTCATAATGTTATATTTGTTTAAGAATTAGCTGTAATTATTCAACTGTCACTGGACTTGCAATACGGAGGTCCCAGGTTCGATCCTCGGCCAGGTCAGCCATGTACAGCTAACAGCAGATTAAGTGTAAATCTTACGACGCAGATAATAAGAACGATCTAAAGTCCAAAGCTTTAGATCGTTCTTATTATCTGCGTCGTAAGATTTAAAATCGTACTGCAAGTGTTACCATTGATCTGCTGTTGTCCGTACCAATGAGTTATCCTGATTTTTTCGACGGCAAAACTTACGTACATTTACCGAATGCTCTCAAAACGGTGAAGGAAAACATCGTGATGAAACCTGCATGCCGTAGACAAAAATCTAAGGCATGTGTAATCCGCCAATCCGCAATGGGCCCGCGTGGTGGATTTACGCCCGAACTCCCTCGATGTAAGGGAAAGTCTAATCACAATTACCAGGGGCAATACCAGATGAAGGGATGACCGTCGCAAGAGGGATGGCAGAGACTGGTTAACCCGGCGTCATGGGGGTTGGGTCTGTGAGACCCGTCACATTTTATTTCGCTTCTAGTTCGGTTACTATACGTGCCACGTTACCGCTCTTCTCAATAGCTGGAGCTGTTGAGTTGTTCTATGCGTCGCAAGCAACACTTTAGTCGTGGCACAGTCGCAGTGGGAGTTACAGGTGCACAAAATTGAAAAAGGTATGTGAGACCCATCCCCGCAGTCAGTGTAACAATTTCACGCCGTTTTGTATAGATATTGTTTTACATATTATCTGTGTTTTTATCCTTTTATATTTGATTTTTTGTTGTTGTTTGCAATTGTAGTTGCAGATATATAGTTCAATGTACTTTATTTGTATTTTTGTAGGTATTTAGTAAAAATGGATCGAGAAGAGGCAGAACGACAGCGTATTCTTGCAATTTTACAAGAGTCTGAGTGCTTACACGTGAGTTGCGATTGAAAATTGGAAAATTTGTTGGTGAATCTTTAGGGGAACAAAAAGGCTAATGTTCGCAAAAGGTGCCAAGTGTGTTCAGCCAAGAAAGACCGTGAGACAAACTACACCTGAGAGAGTTGCAACAAATATATCTGTGTAGAACATATAGTACCTTTCTGTGCTGACTGTACAAAAGATTATTATTATCCGAAGTGAATAATTGTTTTTATTCTAAAGTTAATTTAGTTACCAACAAAAAATTGCCATTAAAACATTAAGGCTGATTGTTAATTAACAATATAATTACATTTAAGTAGAAGAGAAATTTTTTGTTGGCATTTGTCGTTCTTTTTTTAAAGTTCTATTTAATATAATTAAAACATAATATAATATGATATTTGTGTTTCATTTATTTACATAAATACCTAAAAAACTAAACACGAATAAATATTAACTTTATTATTTATAAAGTATTGGAATAATTTTGACATTAATTAACGGGTCGGTGAGACCCACCCCAACGCCCGTGTAACACTTTTCCACCCCCATGACGCCGGGTTAAGGGGCGTGCTTTGATAGAGGCCTACGTCCAGCAGGATGAGACGTGCTGATGATGATTGTTTGTTTAAGGAACCCCTGCCTCACATACTGCGACTACGCAGAGCTGGATTAAGCATGAAATCCCTGGCGGAAACTCCTCAGGGTTGCCATCGGAAGTTCTCGCCATGCTGATTGGCAAGTGAGAAGGGAAAACAAGAAATACAGGGCGTTCACACAAATACAGGCTGTTGCGTTAAGTGTATATTAATCTGAAATAAGGAGATAATTGAAGAAAAAAAATCGTTATTACCACTAGTTTTTGAGTTAAATATATAATAAATAATTAAGTAATAAGTAGTGTGTTTTTATAGAACATCATCATAATCAGATTATTAAGTGAGTTCTTTAAATAAAATTAGTAGTTTTGCCTTAAAGATCTCCTACACTAGCGTCGCACTGGCGCGACGGCTACGCTGCGCCCAATGTTTTGCGACGATGCTGCGAGAGCGCTGCAAGGACGCCGCCGCGCCGTTAGCGCGACAGCGCGGCGGCGTCGAGGCTCCGCCACGCAAGCGTCGCGTCGACACTGCGCGGGCACTGACCAGCCCCTTTACCATGAACTCTTATAGCAGGATTACTTCAATAATACTTTGCTATTTTGTATCATGACGACCTTAAAGTAAGCGTATTAAGGACGTCATGTTACGAAATAATAAAGTATTATTTAAGTAATCCTGCTATAAGAGTTCATGGTAAGGGGGCAGACGTCGACGCTCGAAAGACGCTATAGTCTGGGTACATAACAGAAGTTAAAGTTCACAATACATATGGACCCCGTCGGGCACAGCAATATGGGAAGGCAGCTCGATATTGTACTTACATACATACATAAACCGAGGCCCAAATCAAGTGTCTTATTATGTAAACAAAAACTACCCTCCCCCACTAACATTTTAAGCTATTATGTGGTTATTGCATAGTTATACATCATTAGATCGGATCACTTTATTTTCACAATGATGAACAGGTTCGATCCGTCAGTTCCTTCAGTGTTACATCACAACAGGTAATTAGACCATAATATTTGTTTACAAAATAAGACACTTGACACTCCGGTATACTTACATACATACACTTGAAAAACATAACCTTCCTTCTTGCGCAGTTGGGTAAAACAGGACAAAATCGTTACCATTGCATAGCTATTTGACACATTTAATCGAACGTACTGGAATTCTAAAGAGATGACTCGCTCAGAATTTTAATTAAATCTCTTACAATCGTGTGCGAACGGAACATCTCCTTAGTCAACGGAATGAAGTGGCGAAATTAAATTGGAGTCAAATAAATAGTGCTCGCCATTCTAATTACGACGACAAGGGGACGAGCTACAGAACTTACGCTATCCATAGGACAATTATCTTCTTCTCGTGAGGTTTAGTGACCAATGAAGAATATACTATCGGTCACCCATCCAGGTACTGACATCGTTCAACGTTGCTTAACTTGTAAGATTGTTTTCAACGTGTTCACCATAAGTGTACATTAGTAGGGAAATAAAAATACGCCAACAAAAATCAGATTTTTTTAAACAAGCTTTCGTGTTTGTGATACCCTATATATTCATATATATTTTGTATGAATAACTACTTCGGTTTAAACATAATTTTCATTTTAAAAGACATGGACCTTTCCATATGTTCGCATTTTTTTTTCTATCGAGCGAAGTTTGTCAAATCGTGTATCGGTATTCATCAGTATCTAAATAGACACCCCAAGATTGCTATATATTTTAGTCAGACGCTTAATTTTTGTAGTTAGTGCCGTAGCCTTCATAGAAAAACTGAAAATCCACGGACACCCAGTCTTAATGACAAGCAGGGTTACTCTCACCTCTTATAGCGATCCAGTTTAGGTTCTAAACTGACAATTTGCTAAATTAGTTTAGAACCTAAACTGGATCGCTATAAGAGGTGAGAGTAACCCTGCATTCATGCGTTTTGAGACTATTTTTGGTAAGTAAGTAATTGTAATCTTTTTTTTGACAATGAATAAATTCATTGAAACTCATTACCTCCTAACTCTCACTTCAAAATATTCATCTCTTCTTTTATTCATACTGATCCAAAAATTAATCAACATTTTTCAATTTTAGGAGCACCGGAAAAGGCTTTTTGCAGTGTTATGTAAATTTGTCTTAGAGCTTTAAAAACGGAGACGTCAATAAGCTTTTTGGTGCAGTGGTCAATTGATATCCTTTAGTTCTAACCACCTAACTGAAAGACACAACAATGCATTGTGTCTAATGTTAATTTGATAGAAAATAAATGTAGGAATTATCGGCAATTTTTTGATTTGTCAGTGTCCTAGATCCTATACATTACTTAAATGGTATCTGTCAAACCCCGCCTGTCCCTCTAGCTAGTCCCATTATGGCACAACTCTTTACAAGGTAATTAAGCACATCCAAACTTGTGGAAAGCAGTATTAACGTGACAATTAGGTATTACCAATTAGTCTAAATTGCACAAGAACACACGAAAGAACAAAGTCGTCCGCTTGTGTAGACAAATGACAAAGACAAGCTAACGAAAATACCTATCCTTATAGAATGCTCTAATAAATTCGTAGGTCTACGTCGTGGCGCCATCAAGGATCCGAGTCTCATTGAATATGTAAATTGCAGGTAAAATTGAAAATACCTCCCCATCGGCGATTAGTTCTAAGAGGCCGGGGATTGTTCAGGGTCAGAGGGCACCAGGGTACTCGTACTTCCTACCAGGAATACCAGGAATCACTGAGACTTTTGAGAGCGCCACTGTACGGAGTAATCGATTAAGAGGTATAATATTGACGTTACGACGACGGTGTACGATGGCTGTAGCTGGATTCGTTGATCGATCTCACCGTCGAATTCGGTCGAAACTATCGGTCTAATTGCCGACTGCAACATATAAGTGAGTGATATCCGTTTATATATAATAATTTTTACAGATATACTTATTTATTATTTGATAATTATCTTCTTTGTTTTGCATAGATTAGTACTATGGACTAGACCTTAGTAAATAACAAATGCTCGGCCGTAACAAGTCCGTAGCACTTTACAATTCAGTTAACAACAATGGACTACGCCATTGTACATCGCTACGAGGTGCTACAAACTGCTACGGGCTACGAGCGCCCAGGTCCGGTATAAAGGTAAAACGGTAAAATAATTCCCGTAACTCCCGAATTTCCCGAGCAAAACTTCGTCGCAACTATTTTAATGGTAAATGTAACTGACGTCGCTATCTCGTCGTATTTATCGTCGTCTCTATTCAACAGATGTAGATGGAAAGGGACAGGATGACATTCAGATGAAAACTAACGGAAATTGAGCAGACCCTTTTCACTTTTAACGGAAAACCTCGGCGTCTGAAGGGAGGGGGGGGGGGGGGGGGGGAGAGGGTAGAAGGTCTTTGTAAATAGTGGGAAAGTTCTGACAATAGTTTCTATAGTTTGGTTTCCATTTATAATACTTTAGTTGAGGTTCTTTTATAGCAAGCCAAAAAATTTATATTATGATGTTTTGGTAACACAATGTATCTCTGTAAAATGTATGTCTGTAAATCTTGAAATAAATATACTTTATTAAGACTTTTACCAAGAAATAAGTTATTTTGTCAATCGGGATGCGTGGTACCAATAATAAACGTAAAGGTATATAATTATTGCATTTCTAAATAGATTTGTTAAAATAGTCATTTTATCCGCTCAACTGGAAGAAATGTCTTAGAGATAAGTGAGTCTGTAACTCTATTTTTGAAATTGGTTACATTATTTTGTACAAAATGATAAAATAAAATAGGAATAAGTAACAACATTACATTTTCGTAATAATCATCTCTGGAGAGCGTACAATTTAGGGTTGTCAAAATTGTGCGCACAGCGCAGCGAGGAGACAAAACAAACGGTCGGCTGTAGCCCCGTTACGGGTCACAAATTGTTTTTGCGGCTGCCCTAATTATTTCCACTTGATGACTTTACACAGACTTACTGCGGCATGCACTGGAAACGACTATACAGGGTGATTGGAAATTCGATACATTCATTGAAAGGGGTGATACTAGAGGTGGTATGCAACAATTTAGGCCCTATTAACGAGGGGTCGAAATGAGTGGTTTCTGAGTTACGGTAGTTTTAATTGTTGTTCACAAAAAAGAATTCTGTATATTTAGATCAATACAAATATAAAAATACAAGAATCTTCATTTGGAACTAGACCATTACAGCTCAGTACAATAAATATTAAAGAATTATTAGTATTGGCGGCCACTATTGAATCATATCATCATCATCAGCTCGTATCAGTCCATTGCTGGACGTAGGCCTCTCCCAAAGCGCGCCACTCAACCCTACTCTCGGCCCTCTGCATCCAGCCCCTGCCAGCCATCTTGCGAAGGTCATCCCTCCATCTGGTCGGGAAATTTTGAATCACACATAGGTAATATTGTAATATTCTATCTTTAACCTAATATTCAAACACGATTTGTAATTTATTGTTAATAATTACTAGATAAAGATTCTTTGCAAATTAATGTCGACGATAGGTTTCCCTGTGCTGCGGCTATCAGCTGCTCCCGGTTACACGAGTACAACGAGTTTTGTTTCATTCATTTCACAATGGCGTGAGAGAGAGAGAGAGATAACAAAATTGAACAGCCTACAAGAGTAAGAAATAATTAAAGAAAGACACATTTATTTGACACCACAAAACATACACCATGAAGACATAGCAACAAATAAAAGCAAATAAGACAGTGGTACTTGGTGCGGCATGCAGCGCCAAAAGAGACCAGCTCAGCATGTGCTGTGTCCACAGCTACTAGCTAACAGGGAAGTTGAGACATATACAATAAATAATAATATTATATACATTACAGAAACAAATATATAGAATAGGATACATATTATACACGAAATACGTACTGTAGGCTATTTCTGTATCTCTACATCTGTGTATATCTGTGGCACGGTGTTCTGTCCGCATCCACCATCGCGCCATAAAAATGCAAACTTGTCGACATGTATCTCCTTTTTGTAACGAAATTAATTCCACCAACGTGACTATTAAGGCTTTTATTACGAAGAATGTTACTGCGTGATAAACCATTGCGTTAGCAGATCAAGTGTAACACTTTGTACTTGGACCGTTCTTATTATCTGCGTCGTAAGAGTTGAAATCGTACTGCAAATGTTACCATTGATCTGCTGTCGACTGTACCAATGAGTTATCTTCTGTTTCTTCGACGGAAAAATTTACGTACATTTACTGAATGCTCTCAATACGGTGAAGTTAAACATCGTGATGAAACCTGCATGACGTAGAAAAAAAATTATGTGTGATCCGCCAATCCGCACGGGGCCCGCGCGGTGGATCATGCTCCGAGCTCCCTCGTTTATAGGAGTGACATAGGCTCTAAAAATTTAATCAAAGCGGCTTAAATTTTTGGCAGTCGGTTTTTTTGTTTCTTAAATTAGTTCACTAATGTTTGACAAAAAACGTATGACAAATGATCATTTTACAAATTATTTTTGAAAAAGTAATCATTTGACAAACTTATCATTTACTAAAGTGATCGTTTTAAAAGTGATCATTTGACAAAAATCCATTTTATAAATATTTAACATAGCAAATGTTGTGAATGCTAAACCGTCATTTTGCAATTGATTAAATGACCAAAGTATTCCTTTTGCAAGGTCGCCATTAGACAAAATTTTGGGTAAATAAGTGGGTATTTTATATGTATAATTGTTAATAAATGAACTTGCTTTTTGAATACAAAAAAAAACCTAACATCTGAACCTAAACATCCGTGTCGGATCTGGTTAGAGAGTTGGTCGGGGTGTCCCTTCATTTGATAAAAAACAAATTACAAATTTATGTATAATTGTTAATAAATGAACTTGCTTTTTGAATACAAAAAAAACCTAACATCGAAGTATCTGGCTTGGAGCGAAGCTGCGCTTCGCTCCAAGCCAGAGCCTTCTGAACCTAAACATCCGTGTCGGATCTGGTTAGAGAGTTGTCGGGATGTCCCTTCATTTGATAAAAAACAAATTACAATTACCAAACAATGCATTTTGTCAAAGGTTTTTATGCCTTGCGTTGT
Organism: Tachystola acroxantha; assembly: GCA_963506565.1. NCBI lineage: Eukaryota > Metazoa > Arthropoda > Insecta > Lepidoptera > Oecophoridae > Tachystola > Tachystola acroxantha. The sequence goes on along the minus strand of OY735894.1, from coordinate 4,915,429 downwards.
TTTATCTATTAACGTATATAATAAGTGAATAGTTTGTTAAGTGATGTTTTGAAGAAAGAAACTTTGTCTCGTAATTGTTTTGTCAAATGAATTATTTATAGAACCATTACTTTGTACAAAGATGAACTTATGAATCATTATTTTGCCAAACGTTGTTTGTGAAATGAAATGTTTGTAATTTGTTTTTTATCAAATGAAGGGACACCTCTTAAATTGTTAAAACTATGAGAAAAATCCCCGTAATAAAAGAGTTCAAGTAACAGATGAAAGAAATCGGTTGAAGTATGAAATTACTTCAACCGATCCCTTTCATCTGTGAACATTATCGAAGTGTTATTGGGGACTTAACATTTTATCACGTATTTCGAAGGAATTTCTCTTCAGATTTTTTCCTTTTCGTTCATCTTAATCGCTATTTACAGTGAATAGAGACGTAAGCTCTCAGTAAGTGCCTGTATTAAAACTGTTGGGGGCACCTGTCAAACAAATTGTCTTCGCAAACTTGGTCAAAAGAGTGCGAGCAAAAAATTAATGGTTTTGGTATGTTTGGACAATTTTTCTTAGAAAATGTAAACAAACAGTAATTGACAGTTCTTGTCATTTATTGTCATTTCTGACAGTTCTTGTCATTTTTAACAGTTTTTGTCGCTTTTGACAGTTCTTGTCATTTTTAACAGTTAAAATTGGTATAGAAGTGGACAATAAATCAATTTGATATCTCCATAAATGTAACCTTTGGAGCACGGTGAGTTGACCACCTCACTTTGGTAATAGTCAACTCACCCAGGTGCTGGTTGAAACGACCACTAACATTTTTGAAAGGTGGCATCTCACCCATAGGTGAGATTTTTGGAGGGTGAGTTGCCACCTAAGCCGCAAGGAACCGTCTTGGAGTTACCTATATTTACATCGCAGACTCCTCTTTTGCATGAATTTTTTTCGCGTCCCTGCCACTCACTTGTTTTTCCATTGTTTGAATTTTCAATAGAAGTCGAACATACAAAAACAAATGTCTCTTTCTTACGTATGAGAGTGAAAGTGACAACAAAGGCGGTGACCTATCCCCATTCTTTTTTTCTCGTGCGGTTTAGTGACAAAACCTACTGTCAGAGTTATTCAGGCCACCCGTAGGCCTCTGACGTGGCCTAACGACTGTTGCCGAGCTCAACCGGGACCGACTGCTTAACGTGCTTTCCAGGACAGGAAGGGGTGCAGATGAAAATGTTACTAGCGGTCACCCATCCAGGTACTGACCTCTTCCAACGTTGCTTAACTTATCCCCATTCGAAATATATATTTGAGGGCCATAGAGCACGGCGAAATTTTTTCGTTCATGACTTCAATTCAGTCCGTGACTTCAATCGTATTTCAAATGTATTAAAACGTGAATAAACCTTTCAAATCTGAGCTTCCGAAACGATTTTCCAGTTCAATCTCGCCCAAGGGTCTCGTGCATCCAGTGAATTGTCACACGAGGTCACCTACCCTTGCCAACAGTTAATTCCTAATTACCATTCATAGGACCATAAAACGGGCATTCCCTTCCACTAGAAGCTAAGAAACCGACGAGCGTGCATGAACAGATTGATATATGTGGAGGAAGCGAGTGTGGTATGCCAGGATCGCAGTAGATAGAAGTCCGTCACTAAGCGGAGTAAGGCAGGCACATTTATTTATAAACCAATCTTGAGGGCGTATCACGTGATGTTTTTCTCAAGTCGCGGTTCGCCTGCAATCAGCAAATACGTTCTCAAGTGTGAGTTTGACAGTTCTCTTGAGAACTGAGTTATGTTTATTAATACGGTGTTACTCACGTGATACCCGATTCCTAAACGCGCACCTAAGTTACGTTTATTAATAGGATCGCCATCTTGAGGTCGTTCTCAAGATTTACTTTTGAGCTGGGAGTGATTTATTATTACGGGCCTAAGTAATTGTAGCACATTTTTTGCTTCTGGTGGGGATAATCGATTTATTTGGTGAAAGATCTACCATTCTGAGCACAAAGCTATTATTTAAGTAATAAAACTATTATTATAAGAACGAAGTTTATATTCATCTAATGCACTACAATTTTATTGGTAATCCATCTCTTATTTTACACATATATTAACATTAATTTGATAATTCATACCTGGAAACACTTTTTGTTCATCTGAGAACGAAAATATTTCGTGGCGATAGATCTATTTATTAGGTGATACAACTTGATGACAAATATACATTTTGGTGACGAGAATATAGTCCCCATTCCAGATTGCGTCTGCAAAATTAGTCGCCGCTAAGCGAGGCGTCCCGGTCGCACGTACGTGATAAAACACATAAGCGACAGTGACAGGTGAGTTTAGATTTAGGACTCAACTTAATGGCTACTAAAGCTACAATGTATTGAATATATTGTCTACCCTAGGAAGTCCTAAAAGTCTAAAGTTGCTTCCTCGATCAATGTTGTGGCCACACTGCCTAACGAAATGTAATTAACTTAATTGGAAAGGTTTTTATTTGTTTTTTATGGCCTCCTGTCCTTTTCGGGGACTCTCCCGATTTATCTATTTCCAATGTATTTGTGATTAGGACAATACTCTGCTTGATAACGGTAAATACCTTACACTAAATTACGCTTAAGGGCCTTCCATGAGCCAACTAGCGCCGCCAATCTTAAAAAAATAATATCTTACAAATTATTAATTTTTATTAAAAGAGTTGTATGTATGTAAACAATATTTACACAATCTTTATTAGCATAAACACTATTTTTTAATAATTCTATACCGATTTTGATCCTGTTCAGTAATACATTTTTAATATACAATACATGGCAAAATTGCGACAAGCAAAGTTGTAGTTCTCAAATGTGCCAAAAACGGCCGTTTTTCGCAATTATGCGAACTACAACTTACCGACATTGAATCACGTTGTAAATAACCATTTAAAAAATAGTATTTATTGTAATAAACCTTATGTGCATAGCTTTTTTAATAAAATTGATTAAATTGGAAGATATCATTTTTCAAAGATTGGCGGCGCTAGTTGACTCATGGAAAGCTCTTAAAGGTAACATTTGATTACAAGTGTCCTTCTTTTGGGACAGGATGTGGTTTACCTACCAAGGGGCAATCATTTCAATATGAGCCATTACTTTGTATTACTAGGATATTAATTCCTCAAAATCGATATATTTGTGCATAAAACGAGACGCTTCATTAAGGTTGAGATTTTCTTAAAAACTACTACAAAAACTATTGCAAAAATTATTTCACTGTTTAATAGATAAAAGTTAAAACTATGTAAATGTAAAAAAAATATATATATACAGTAGTTTTTGAGAAAATCTCAACAGTATTGAGGCCCCCTGTATACTTATCTCTGTCTTCGACTGTACAAAGAAGTATTTGTAGCACTATTTTTTTAAAATGGTTCTGTCGATTTTGAAACACGGCCCATTTAATTGTACACCTACACTTTTCCTCTGTTATAAACTGGTTATACACCGCATTTTCGCATTCATTACATCTATCATTATTTTACATTACACATAAACTCGCCCTTTGTTCGGAAATTGAAAATTAATAACATAATCAGAATCACACATCGCATAATTAATTCAATATAGTGCTGAAAATTTAGTTAATTATTTAATAATCAAACGAAAAGCCACAAACGAGTTTAATTAACCGTTATGAATTGATTAAAACGTTGCTGACGCAATCAATGTGCATTAATTAATGATTGTTAGCGTTTATATGTGACACTATGAAGGAAAAAAACTCGCACTCTATGGAGAGAGCCATCGTAGATAACGCTCTTACATGATATTTTTTTCGTCTACGCCACTATTTTTTATGTTGGACCAAACTCAATCTCACCTGATGGTAATAAGGCCGATGATGAAGCACGCGGGCCCAGTAAATGGCTGTCCACTCTTGCCTTAATGATCCCAAGGTTATATGTGTCAGGAAACATCAATGCCGTTGCATTCCCTACCCGTTCACTGATGAAGGATTAAGAAAAACGCTACGTACTGGCAAATGGGATATGAACGACATGCGGCTGGAACTCCAGCCGACACCTGCCCAGGGATTTGTTTTTCATTGTTTGAATTTATAGTAGAAATCGAACATATCAAAACAGTTGTCTCTTTCTGACGTATGAGAATCAAAGTGACGTCCCCATAAACATATACTTTAGACTCTCTCCACAGAGAGCGGTGATTTTTTTTCTTCGTGGTATGGTATAATTATCTTTTTTCAGGTTGCAAAATTATTTGATGATTTTTGTTATACATATAATAAAATGATTTGGGGGAGGATGAGAACTTTTCCCACGTGGGGGAAGAATGATTACGTGGGGGACCACGAAATTATTTCAATAAAAATTCCCATCCTCCTCCACTTGGGGGAGGGGGCTTGGGGTACGATGGTAATACACGGTTATTGTGTGTTAACTATCACAATCAGAAAATATTCGCGAATGATAATGATAATATGTTGAAGTTTTCGGATGATTTGTGCAAGATCTGCAGTTTCCAGCTATAGCCAAGAGTACCACTGCGTGCTCGGGAGTAAACGTGACTGTCGAGCTGCTTCGTCCAGAGTGACGACGCTATGGCGACTCCTCTGGAGGAAGAAAAGAATACGCTTATATCCAGGGTGCCGACGCTAGGGCGACTCCTGTGGAGAAATAGAGACGACTATGATTTCTTAAGAATATTCTGTAACATAACATTGGCAAATGACGAACTGTTGATCCATTATTAAACTAAATTAATAAAATATATGAACCGTAGAGAGAGGATCTAACTCTCTACGCTATGAACAGTAGAAAGCACTGTTTCTATACTAGGTATATACTCAATACTCATACTAAAGCCTGTCGACGTAGCGAATGGCCGCTGATCCAATTGGAAAATGTAAATAGAATTGCCCCCCAGGTCTCGTCTTGCGGAAACTCTTTGGCCGTATCGAGCCGGACATTTCCTGAATTATGCCGCACTGCCATTGGCAAGATGTTATTTGACAATTCCAATAAAAGGATTTAGAGTTCATTTTCCTCTGACTCAAGTAAAAGTTGCGCCAAGAAAATAAACCCCTTCTTTATTTTATTTTTTTTAGAATTTTTGTATTTCCCCCCCGATATTAATTTCACGGGTTCTTGTAATTTTAAAAAATTATCATGTCCGCATAATACCCAATCTGCGGAAGTTTCAATTTAGTACTTAATTACCTAGTACTTAACGCCGTTCAAATATCATGCACCAAATTCACCAGTCCCAGGTTCGATCTCCGGCCATGATAGCCAATGAGTTTTCCTCGGTTTCTTCGAAGGATAAACACATTAGTACATTTACCGAATACTCTCATAACGGCGAAGGAAAACATCGTGATGAAACCATCATGCCGCAAAAAAATCTAAGGCCGTATAATCCCGCCAATCTGTCAATCCGCACTCATGGCCCGAGCACCCTCGATTTAAGGGAAGGTACCTATGTGCATATCTGTGTCAAATCTTGCACCAAATTCGAATTCAAGCGATTAAATTATAGAAGATACCTAATTAAAATTATGTTAATGTTATGTTATTATAACATCACAATTAAGGTAACATTTTTGTATGCAGAGCGGGGGACTGATGTTACCCAGCGTTAACTATGTTAATTATATATTTTCACTTTCATTTCATTAGTATTATAGTCGTCTATTCCTAATATATATACTTATATCAAGTATATATATTTTTGTGTCCGACGACCACGGGCCCAATGTTTCCACAGCCAGTGCGACAAATTCATAGTGCGCGCTGAGCTGTGAATATTTTCGCCTCTTCAGAAATTGCGCCTGTTCCGCGGCGGCTCCGGCCTTATAGTCGTCTTAACCCACTTCTTTTTTCTACGACAAAATAAATATTTCAGTCATATTCCACGATAAATAAAGATTATCCAATCGGGATTCGCCCAAGTCGTGCGAAAATATTTACGAGCGCACTCCATTAACTCGAATGGAGGCATTAACTAGGAAAATAATCCCAGTAATCTGTCCGACAATGGGTGGAATTTATTCTGTGACGTCACCCACCTAGGCATGGAATACACTCATCAATAATGAGTCATACATGGCATGGCTGCTTGAGGCAGGTTCAAATTCAAAAAGATTTGTTTTCGGGCAAATATCATACAATTTCGTTATGTCGAAAACAGAGCTAATTATTATACCGAGGACCTCTTTATTAATATTTGATATCAGGGTGTTGGTACACACGAATACAGAGATAAGTATACAGGGGGCTGAGGCACAGATTTTCTCAAGAATTACTTGACGGATTTTAATAATTCTTTTACAGTTACATAGTTTTAACTTTTATCTATCTAACAGTAAAATATTTTTTACAATCGGCCAAGTACTTTTTGAGGAAATCTCAACCTTTTTTTTTTCAATCTATAATTGTTTAGGGATTTTTGTACACATAAAGTGACGATGCCAATCCCATCACACCTATTCTAAATTAACTTAAATTTTATAAAAGATCGAGAACAGCATTTTAGCTGGGCCTGAAGTTGGCTCAGCTGAAATGCCGTGGAATATACCTACATCTAATTTGCATAAACCTAAACTATTGATAACATGCTCTCTTTTAGTCGCGTACCGGACAATCTCAACCTTAAAAACTCTCCTGTACACCTTTCTTTGTCTTCGACCGTACAAGCCCAAGGGTTACTGTCACCTCAATTTCAATTTTCAATTCAATTCATTTATTCAGCTATTACAATTTCATTACAGAATAAATTCCAATGCGAAATTGCATTCACAAAATATTATATATTGCATTAACAAAATATTTTAGTCAAAAACTAATCAAACATAATCAATTATTGAATTGCATAAATATCACAAAAAAAAGAAATTAAATTAAAATATTAAAAAAGGTATATTATGGCCGCGCACTGAGTTCTTATATCTCTCTCCCAAGGCCAACGTCCTTCAGGAATCGTATGATGCATAGGCGAGAGAGTTTTAATATCTTCGGGTGCCATTATGTGTCCACCTAAGGCGCGGCTTTTGCTGTAAATGAGTGCTCCACAATCACAGGGGTTGTGCATGGGGGTTTATTTGGCTTCACAGCAGAATCTACAGGAAGTGTCGCACCGGCCCATTCTGTTAAGTTGTTTATTTAGCCGTGTACAGAGGACCTCATTAAGGTTGACATTTCCTCAAGTACTGGATCGATTGTAAAAATTATTGCACTAATACTTAACTAGTAATTTAGAGTATGTAATGTTAATGTGTAATTGTAAAAAAAATTCAAAAATCCACAAAGTACTTTTTGTGAAAGACTCTACCTTACAAACTCCCATGTACACACTCTCACTCACATTTTGCATGGAAGATGATCCCCTAGCTGTATTATTCGCTTCAGATAATATACCGATATATCTATATGTCGTGATATATCGTGATAATGCATGTTTAGTGCCTCCCCTTCTAAGTAACGGGAGGGTTGTGGGCAAAGCGATATACTTGTACCTAGGCATATAATGGACAGGTCTAGGGCTAGGCCTAATCGAATTACCTACGTAGCGTGAAGATATTTTGGTACACGGTTAAATGTTACGTTATACAGGATAGTAAAGGAGAATGTTCAGTTTACGTTACCGAACAACATTTAAGAAAAATAAATGTAAGTAATCATTTATTAACGAAAAATTAATTTATTTCTACCTTTTAATATGTTAGTGACCCAATTTTTTTTTCAATAATTCAATGTATCTACAAAAACCCACATAAGATCGATAAATCAAAAGAATCAGGCATCCCTAAAAATCCAGAGTGACGTCACGAATCTCGCGAAAATGGCCAAAAAAATCGAGAAATATTTTAATTTCAATTTCATTTTTTACAGTCATCTTCTACTTTTATGTAATAAAAGTGACATATTTGGGATCCTAATGTGAAATAATACTCTTATGTATTGTTTTATTGAATTTCGATATGAGCCAACTTAGCCTATTGTAAATTCGTTGAACAAAATGTTGTTCAACTACAAAGGAACAAAATATACAATACCCTTTCTCTACTTATACATTCTGTATAGTGAAATCGCTACTAACTTAATATTGTAGCCAAAGTAAGATTACGCATACAAAATACATAATATATTATTACTACCGAGATACATTTCTTCTGCATACTGCCACTCGATATTGTATTAGGATCTCATATAGAGCTGATAAAAACAGTGCCATGCATGCATAACTATACATACACAAACTCACGCCTGTTTCTCAATCATTTTTCTACATTGTGTTCACGTAGGGGTGAACAGTACCGACCGACTGAGCTCCATGTTGCGATCATGGCACACAACTACTGTATCTTCATGCACATTCATCAATCTATTCGGTTTGTAGTAAGCCGCACTTAATGGCCCTTTTTAAAACATCTCCAATTTGATCGACGTGCGTCCTCCTTGGTCATCCTTCCACAATAAATATATCTTTTAGCGACTTTGAGTAAATACGTAGAACAGAGAGACTAAAATTATTTTGTCTTACCTTCATTTGAAGAAGAAAAAAAACCGGCCAAGTGCGAGTCGGACTCGCGCATAGAGGTTTCCATGCAATGAGTTGCATTGCACGGAAACCTCTATGCGCTCTACCCCGTAATTTTGCTCTAACGAAAATATCTGCAAATATAAGTTTGTAACGTCCTTTTGAGGCACGGAACCCTAAAAACATTACCTACTTATATATATATTTTTAATAAGTAATATAATACATAGACTATTCATTTATTAATGAAAATACTCTACAGCTCTTTTCATTGCTGATATAATGCCAATAAGCTGCAGTATGTGGGGACACGGAGGGATGTAAGCGCAGTCACTTACTAAATATTGTTTCTTCTCTATTATAATGTAACTCAATGGCAACATTTTTATATTATTTTATGTACGCACCATAACCATTCGTAAAGGCTTACGGAGACAGAAACAAGATCCCTTTATTTATTGATCAATGATTTAAATGGTGGTGTAGAGTTGGTGTAGAGTATGTTTGTATATTATTGCTCGGAAATCCAGTGTCTTAACATTTATCTGTGCTCTACTTTTTTTGGAATATTTTCTTTACATATTTCTGTCTCTCAGTTTTTCTTAGAACTCAATGACTTAAACACTTATATTATCCGGTCTCCAGGAGGGTTTAGAATTTTAATCTTCATAACATATTATTATTAATAAATATTTTTTTTTAAATAATATAAATTATAACATATTCTTTTTATTTCTAGATAGATTTAAAGTATTTTTAGGTAGTTTTAAATATTTTTAATTAGTTTTTAATATTTTATTTAAGTCTATGTTTAATTTAGGTACTTAGTATTTTAGATTCATAAGTAAGTTATTTAAATCGTTAGGTTTATATCTAATTAGAGGATTTTCATACCATATTTTTAATAAAAAGAAAGAATACAATTAAAATGACAACTAAAGTGGACCTACTCACAGAATTACTAATATTACTTTCAAGTCTCTCACAAAGACAGTGTCAAAGAATAAAATCCAATTTTCAATACTGAACGAAAGACCTAAAGTCTTGAAACATCTAATACATACAAATGCACTGAAAAGTCCTAATAAAACCCAAAATACGGGCACAATTTGCACACCCCATTCCACCCAAGTTGCTCCACACAACACTAAAGCGGCGGATAGAGATGTTTAGCCAGCTGCGTTGCAGACGGTACGCCGAGTAAGACGAGCTCGACTACCTCACATTGTTTTTGACTTTTCATGACCTCAGCTTTTCTTTACAAGACGTACGCTATATTTGGGTGCGATACGGAGCGAATATTGAGCGATGACTGGCAGGGACTGGATGCAAAACTTTTATCGTCATTGGCCGATAGACTTAGTTTAGCCGCCAATGCAGTCAATAAATTAGACAACTGACAGATTACCGCAAGGTTGGTTTATTTCAGTTATTTCCATAGCATCATGTTGTACGGTATTATTGTGTGGGGACGGGCAGCCGACATCGAGACCATTTTTATACTGCAAAAACGGACAATAAGATTTATATATAACCTGCGTTGTAGAGAATCCAAAGTGGTGTAAATATAAATTCAAAAAATATGTTGACGTGCAAAAATGTACACAGCGTGCTTACTTGAAATAAAGAAATTTGACATTGACATTAACCCTAAAGTTAGCGACATAACCCAACCAAAATGTATGGAGTTTTCTCGGGTTAAGTACTTAACCCAGGTTTATCTCGATATTGCAAGAGATCCTAAAAATCGGGTTGAATGGCGAGCCTTCGGGTAGTATCTTATTATATAAAACTGTTGTGATTAATTCATAATATTTTTCACATTATTGGATCGGATTGCTTTAATTTCTCTTTTTCTGATTCCTGTGTCGATACACAGGAATCGGAAAAAGAGAAAATATATATTCCAGTAATTACAGAAAATATTAGCTGTGGTTTGCAACTGTAGCTAAAATCATGACAAACTATATGGTAAGCTAATTTGTTTTGCTGTTTTTGCTATTTACCTTCCTAGCTAGTAGGATTATAAGTTTGCAATTATTTGCACTGATTGATAAGACTGAAGTTGTTTTAGCTAAGAAATCAACAGTTAAGCTAAGTGAGTTTAGGGAAGTCTGTTTTTTGCCCGACTGCGCAAGAACGAGGATTATGTTTTTCGAGTGAATTCTAATTCTTTAGCACGCGCTGCAGCCTAAATGGCTTGATGGATTTTAACACCTGAGGTGTCGTTAGACTCGTCTTGATGAAGGAGTGAGAGGACATAGCCTACAAAATTTTTCAAGGGGCGTTAAATTTTTTGCAGTCGGGTTTTTGTTTTTTAAATAATTCCTGCTTATTCCGTTTTTTCCCAAGTCTGTCTTTTACCAAGCCTTTACTGGGATTTGTGACGTTTCTATGAATATCTCTGGACCCATAGCACAGGGGGTAATAGTAGTAGATTAGATGAGTTTGTCTAAAAGTCAACTAGTTCGACATGGCACATCTTTTTAGTGACTGTATATTAGTCCAGGATGGGGCAAAGTGCACGATTCTTGCGGTTTGGGCGGAAAGTGCACGCCGCGTGTGATTGTGTGGTTAGCGAGCTTCAGGTTTAATAACTGCTGTCGGTTCTGCGACGCTGTTTACTCTATGGTAATTGCGAAGGCATTCAGGGCTCTATTCTGGGTCTGAGGGAGTTTACTGAAACATAAATTTCATAGTTATTTTATTTACAATGTATAATATTATTATTCATATCGTTTATTTAAGGTTACAAATAAGTATACAATAATAAATAATATAAATAAACAATTTTTTTTAGTTTGCAGACATTCTTCATTTGATCCTCGCAACCGGCTATCAAACATTTATAAATTTATTAATATTACAAACAAATAATAAAAACATTATAAACTGCAAAAGCATTCTTACATAATATTTTTGGTACAACAACCTACAATCAATTACTTGCTAAATATGTTGCGATTTTCTGAATGAAAATGACTAAGTATATTCGATTCCCGCTCGAGTGGTGTATGAGTTTTTTTTTTTATAAAAGTGCAATATTTTTATTCTAACATCGATGTCATCGTCCCTCAGAACAAAATACTCTAACTCTACCTCATATTAGTTAGAACATGATGAAAAATTTCTTGCCATGGGCAGGACTTGAACCTGCGACCTTGTCATTCCGTGGCACGCTCTTACCAACTGAGCCACCACAGGCCACGCCATGCCCGCCGAAAATCTTCATCGTTATACATACGCAACTCCAACGGCAAGAATTTTTTCAATAGAAGAAGAAGAGCATGGATAATGCGTAATACAAATTATACCTCATAGTTTTAGATTCCCCTATCTATACTGACTGATCGATCTAGATAGGCTACCCTATATACATAATATCTATATGTTATAGGTGTTAAAATTACACAAAAAACGGTGAAAGTCGCAGTAGACTCTGAAACTCAAACAAGTCCAAAACGTCGTTAAATAAATAATCTGTCTAAATTCCACAAATTATTTTGTTCAGTAACCTCACGAACAATAAGCGGTACATTTCCATTTTTTGTAGGCTCAGAGCGCAATATACCGCTGAAGTGGCCCTCAACGCGGCGCTCGCCTTTTTATACGGCTCAAGTACTCGCTAGAAAGCAGCGGGAAAAGCGCTTGAAAGCTTTAGTTTACAATAAAAATTTAGTGGTTCTTGATATAGAATAATATGGTAAGTATTGTTTAAGAGAACTCATAGCACACACACAAACACGATATGTGATTTCAAAGATTACTAATCATTTTATTTGTAAACCTATAAATCGTCCCACTGCTGGGCAAAGGTCTCCCCCTCTTCCATCCACCCCTGTCCTGAGCCTCGTCCAGACACCCATCCATGTATCTAACGATATAGGCTCTCCACCTACTCCGAGGTCTGCCCCGACGCCGGCAAACGACCATTGAATGACAGGAAGAGTTGCCCAGCATAGTTCTTTGTGGGCTTTGTCACATCTCCAGTCTATTTAATGTCCCCACTATTCGGACAAAGGTCTTCTCTTACATCGAGAAAGCTCGGGCCATGATCCATCGCGGATTATACATGCCTAAGTTTTACTCGGCATACAGGTTTCATCACAATGTTTTCCGTCGCCGTTTTGAGAGCATACAGTAAATGTATGCAAATTTTTCCTCCGAAAACCCCAAGGAAAACTCATTTGTACATGGCTCACCTGCTGGGATCGAACCTGGTACCTCCGCATCGTAAGTCCTTGCCCTTCATATGCTACATTCAGCGACAAAAGCGCTCTCCTCGCCCCACTGCCCACGCCTGACGAGCTCTAAACAACAAAGCCCTCTCGACCAACTTATGACTGGAGTATGAAGCCTGTCATTTTTTGCGACTCATGATATAAGTGCATCATTGAGAAAGACGCGTACCTGAAGGGCTGAAGGATGTCAAAGGGTGACGCAAAGGGAATTTAATATTGATATTGCCCTGTGCACGGAAAGAAAAGATTAGCTGTGGTGGTTAAGTATTCGCAACTGCTACAAAAGTTAAAAACTATAGTTTTGCTGTTTTCTTAGCTAGTTTGAGTAAACAATAAAATCAAATGAATAAGATAAGATAAGATAAATACACTTTATTGCACCATAATACAGTATTCATTACATAATTGAGAAGCATGTACAATTTTGGCGGTCTTATCGCTAAAAGCGATTTCTTCCAGACAACCAACTGCAGAGGATATTATAAAAATATATCAGAAAGAGGTAGAAGTGCATAGTATGTAAATATAATAAATAGTAATATCTACGTTAGATAGGTAACACAATTTACGATACTTAAACATGTAAATTATATCTATTATATACCAATATAATATATAATATTAGAATATAATACTTTATTAAATACTATTAATAAATATAATATATAAATGTAAATATATATTAATAATAAATATATATATATATATATATACATACACATACATATAAATAACAGTAGTACTTATATAAACACACATAACACAGGATATCAACAACAACCAAAGTGGGGTGAGGAAAAAGAAGAATAAGTATCAAAGTGTCAGAAAATGTTCCTTTACCTGTCGTTTGAAAATGGGCAGGGACTCCGCGAATCAAGGTTTTTTATCTTTAATTTAATTTATTTTATATAACAGTAAGTTTTCTTTTTAGATAGGTTTAGTTTTAGTTTAGATATAACTATTAGTTTGCTTAGTTTACTTTTATTTGTTTTAAGGTTTCGTTATTTAAATAAAATAAGTTTATAAACTAAAAAAAATCAAACCAGCTAGGAAAATAAATCGCATAAACAGCAAAACCCTTGGATGTCCCTATAGTTTTTAACTGTTGCTGAGACATGAGCGGTATCAACTCCTCCAACTCATAATGATGGGCAAGATGGAGGGGAAGAGCCGGCTGGCAGGACAAAAAAGGGCTATTACAGCCCACAATGATGTGTGCTCGGGGCGCTAGTCGGGTCGCGGATGTATCGCAGTTCCCGTGGCTCGGCAACAATGGCACGAGGTGGAACACCCCAGGAAGTTTAGTCGGTATTCCGCCCCTTCAAGGCGGCGAGGCCGACATAATCAACATGCTCCCCAGGGCGTGTTGGTACACGTAAACGTAAAGGTGATATCCAATGGCATCCATTCCCATATTTTGTCTTATTTTGTGTTCAACGATTATTTCGTGCTTTAACTGACAGAGCCAATAATTAACCAATCAAACTAGCTAAGAAAACCAATAGCAAAAGAACACTTGGTTGTCCCTATAAGTAACGTTTGTAGCAGCAGTTACGAATAGTTAACAACCACAGCTAATCTTTTCTTTCGGTGTTAAATCAAATAGACCCATCCTACCCTGAAACCCGACCAAAATAAAAGTGTCCTCGGAACGCAATTACAAGCGACAACAACGAATTCAACACCAACGCACAAGCCGGAACGCTTACAACCAGGTCATCCGTTCATTCGGTGTTACAACTCACTTTTGTCGAGCCCTTTTCAGTGAGGTTGTCATACCGTAATGTAATTTATCAAGGCGTTGTCGGCCGCCTCTTTAAATTGAGGACGAAGTTGGAGCTACGAAATTGGCGGTTTGAAATTATTGCGTCACCAATTATGAGTCTACCGTCACCAATTCGAATGTTTTCGTCACTAACAGGATTACCTACATTTGCTGTGACTAATATATTTTGTTTCCTTTTTTATAATTAATATTATTGAAAATATACAACGGCATAACGATAGTAATATCGGTAGCACTAAAAAAGAGAAGGGTAACTTTTTTTTTGTTGTAATTTATACCTCCCTAATTTTATTTTGACAAATAGACTAATTGAACTCTTACACCAATGCTTTCATAAACCTCACTTCTCTTAAATCGTGTTGCTATCCCTTTCACATTTCCTTAAAAAATGTTAAGATAGAAAGGGACAGGGGGCCTAAACGGTGCGTACCTTTGAATCACGTTTATCAAATATAAGATTTGAAAAGGTACCCATTTTATATTATCATACAAAACTTGAAAATATAAAATAATCCGTTAGTTAAGAATATTCATATCTTGCTTAGACTTGTAAGTAGATATCACACTTGTGGCCTAAACATAAACTGTCAGAAGTTATAATTTTTATATGCACAGATGATGCTGTAATATATGACGATGTAATGACGATTGAATGTGGCATTTTTGATGCAATCAAAAACATTCCAATAAAACAGAGAAAATAACTGATTAAATGCAATCGGTGATAAACAATTTCAATGTGTCACATATGAATGATGATAGTGGCATTTGGATTTAGGATTAGACTTGGTGGCCACAACATAATCTCTGCCATTAAGACTAAGTATTTTTAGTTTCGTAGCTCCATTAGTTTCGTGGCCCGACTAAAACCTGAGCCAAGGTGTCGTACTTAGGAAATTCGATCAAATCTCGATCATAAAATTAAGTCTGTCTCGATAAATTTCATCACGGTGAAAACTTTCCTTTCGGCTCAAAAGTCATTTCCCGAGTTTTATGCCTTTTGTTTGAGCTACGACTCCTCGGGAAATGACAATTTAGAGTCGGCTTCGTGATGAGATCAAGAAAGGTTGTAAATTTTTAGGAACGCAATACTTCCTATTGACTTCTGCAGTCCCTATACCTACTAGGTATCTATCTACAAATAAAATAGAGTATTTGTTTGACTAACTTCATTAAAGGATTCTGATAAAACATTTAATATTGCAAGATTCTAATTGTAGTAAGTGAAGACATATACTTGGCTTATCGATACTATTCTTATGTCTATTTACCCGTAGCTGTTGGATTTCTTAAAAAAATATATCCTAAAATAATCAGTAAATAAAATATCCCAACTGTCATATATTTTTATATAGAACACATTAACGACATTCAACAAATGAAATTCCTAATTAAAATCAGATTACCTACTAAGATTGTTTAATTTATTAACTCTAAACCCAAATAGAATATACAAAGTCCCTCGATAAACCAGGTTTGCTTATTAACAATTTAATAAACACTAAGTTATTATTAAAGTTACTTCATAAAGGCTGAAACTTCGACTCTGCTCTATCCTTATCATAATTAAGCTATGTTCAATATAGTTTCAAACAAATGTTCACCAAGTTTAACAAGTTGTTTTAGATCCAAGTTTCGGTACTAAATGAAAACCTGGCGATAGTTCGGTAGCTATATTTACTAAGTTTGGTACGTAAATCGGACATTCAACAAACATGACAGTCGTCGCAGACTCTGAATATTATAAAATTGAAGTCTAACAAAAATGCAATAAAATAAAAGTAATATATTCGACTTTTGATATCAACTGAAATATAATATAATATTATGTGCTATGTTTTGTGCAGGAGGTGCTTCTTTGTTATAATTAAGTAAGTACTTAAGTATTATTACTTACATGTATTAGTCATTTTTAATATTTTAGGTAGTTTTAATTTATTTTGTAAGTTAATTTTAGTTTTTTATTGATTAAAAATACATATTAAGTAGGTACTTATGTTACTTTAAACTTCTCATAAAAACACAGGTACAATGAAAATAATTAAATTATGGGACCAAGTCGAGATCATAAAATGCTTCATAAAACACAAACTCGGTCATTTGATAACCTCTTTCTTTCAGTATTGAGTCGAACGACTAACACTAATTAGTTTCTGATACCAAATTGGTAAAAGCAGATAAAGCTCTTCAGATAAGCAGGCTATCCGATGTCCTCCACTACTGACATAATCAAAGTGAAGAATGACATTCCTGTTTTAAGAAACTGAAATAAAATTTTTTATTAAAAAATTTAAAAAAATTATGGAATTTTTCCGTCAGACATGTACCATATTTTTTACTTACCCAAGTGAAAGTTGGTAATGAAAGTGGAATAGTTCCAAAAATATAAATAGGCATCATTTGACTAAGTGCTTTTTGGAAAATTCTTAAATTTCTCGTGTGTTCTCTATTGTAAATATACCATTTCTCAATAACCGCTATTCTCATCATCTCACTCTGAAATATGACATGAACACTGAACAGTGATGAAAGACTTATTAATATAACCATTGAGTAAGTAAATAATTTGACCTAATAACAAACAAAAGATTATTTGGTAACCCTCTCAGAAAAAACAAATGAGAATCGAAAAAATTTAAAATATATCAAAAGAAGATGGAAATTGTAAACTTGTCCATCAAACTATCTTCAATGCCAAGACTATGTGGAATCTATGTGGATTCGTCATTCATGCTCTATCCTTATCTCTTATCTCTATAATATGCTTGCCGTGCATGGGAAGCATAAAGCGACAAGGCTTTTGAAAATGGCGGGAAACGACGGTTGCGAAAATATTTGATAATTTTCAGTTTAATGTTTTGTGTTTAATATCAGAAAATGTTCGCGAATGACAGTATGGTGAAATTATTGGAGGATTCATGCAGGATCTGAAGTTTGGCGCTATAGTCAAGAGTCCCACTACGAGCTCGGGAGTGAACGTGACTGTCGAGCTGCTTCGTCCAGAGTGATGACGCTACGGCGGCTCCACTGGATGAATACAAGAAGACGCGGATACCCAGGGTGACGACGCCACGGCGACTCCCTTAGATGAAGAGAAGACGATATGATATTTTGAATATTCTGTAACATGACATTGGCAAATGATCCATTAAGAAAATAGATAAATAAAGCAACAACTTATTAAAATATTGATAATGTTGAATAGTCTGAATATACTAGTCAACCAGAGATAGTTCAATAATCCAATATGAATAAAACTGTCGTCTTTAAAATATACTTACTTCATTTTGAACCTGTTGACCCAAGTAACAGAACATTAGCACCACCAGAATGATAGAGAAACCATGCATATAGTACTTCATTGTGTCTAGAGACAATTTATCCTGCGAAATTGAAGAGATATAGACGTCTATCAATGAACAGATACGGGGTGATGATGATAGAGATAGACAACACAGGAATACAGAAAAACTTTAGTACAATATGTACCGAGACGGATCCTTTAAGCAAATGAATAAGTTTGGCCATACAAAGAGGTAACGCGGCCGCTCTCTTGGGCACCCTGCCGCATGGGAGCGACTTGGACGCGGTATTCTACCTGTGACTGGTAGAGGCCAGTCACAGCTGGAATTCCGCGTCCAAGTAGGTAAATTTTTAGAATTTTATTTTTTAAGTATTTTAATTTTCAATTTTTATATAAAAAATTTTGTTTATGTAAATATGTTATTGATTTGTTATAAATAAAGAATATTCATTAAATGAAAATATAATATAAAATGGAAAAATAATACAATGCCAATGAAATAGAAGTCATAATTATAAAAAGAGAAAACACAATAAATCAATGAAACATTTTAGATAATGATGCAGGAAATGCAGGATAATCTTTTTGATAGATTAGACTGAATTTGACTTATACATTTACATCTAATATAATAACAAATACCAAAGAAGGCTGGGAACACAAATTGTAAGGTAATACCTAAGTTTAAAAACATTCTTACCGAAATAGCAATCTTCACAGAGCAGACACAAACTAATAGAATTGCGACGAGAATCAGAGTTAAATAAAAATAACGACATATCCTATTCAATCTGTTGCTGAATCTGAAATCAAAAAACTTGTAGTTGATGGGGAAAATGGCAACAAATTATAAATATAATATTATGTATGTAATGAATAACGACAAACTAAGAATGATAAAATAATAATTAATTAATTATTCTTAAATTAATTAATGAATAACGACAAACTAACAATGATAAAATACATACGTTTTCAATTCGACCCAATGTTGAACGCATTGAGACAATATTAAAGTGCAATGTGACTGCCACCTTTCATCTCTTTTCAATACCAACTCTAACACTAGATCATCCAAATTAGACAAGATGAAAGACAATATCTTCAATTGACGAATTACTTGACCGTTAAGTAGAATAATTGTTGATTGTAATCCCGGATAAGCTGTAATTGAAGACATATATGAATTATTAAGAAAATCAGTTATTAATTGACTTATTATTTATTATTAATTAACTTACCAACACAACATAGATATCCGGCATTGACGTGATATATGAATGAAATAATGTAGACCTTAAAATTTTCCAAGCTCCATGGAAACCACATTTTGAATGCTGTAGGAAAATGAGGAAACAATGGTTTTAAAAAAAAATTCCAAATCTGTCCAAGGGTCTTCGAGTAATCGGGGAACATACATTAAAAAAAAATCGACGAATTGATAATCTCCTCCTTTTTTGGAAGTCGGTTAAACTGAAATATATTGATTCTTATAATCAATGTAGTAATATTCATTTATCTTATAGTAATTATTATAGATAATGAACCTCATAAAAAGTAATGACAAGAAATAGGAATTAGCCAACAATAGTAAATATATTTTGTTTAGATAATAAGATGTGCATAATTGTGACAAAATTTGAGGAAAGGAAATTAAAATTAGAAAACAAAATGAAATCAGTGAATCATAATAATGAAAAAGGCTGACGCCAGTCGCCAAGTGACCGGAACCTAGCGCACCAAAAAAATCGTAATTATTTTAAATCAGAGAACAAAAGAATATTAATGGAGAAAACATACACTGTGTAAAGAAAATATTCTCACCCAAAAGCCTTAAAGATTTATCCTTTTTAACAGCCATCTCATAAATAGGATCACAAATATACATAGTGGCAACGAACCACACACAGAAGACGTAAATTTTCAACAATATCCTTATTAACTTCAGTAATTTCTCTTGGGACTCAACCACCATCTGTTTCAGTTCATTTAGTTTCCCGTCCACATCCAACTTCAAAACGTGTTCCACTAATGGCATATCGAGCATACTATCTTTAAATCCTTTTTCCTCTAAAAAAATTCTGAAATCTTTTCGAAATATCAGACATACTGCTAAAGAAATGGACATGATAACACCTGTAGTCCAAATTCCAGTGCCTTCGATCCACATTTCAATATCAGATGCACTGACGATCACGAAGCCGGTCGTAAAGATGAACGTTAACAATCCAATGAAAACATTGTACATTTGAAATATTAGCCATGGTTTAGAATCCCAATTAGTTTTTGCGTAGATTCGTATTCCTGCGAAGGACAGGACCCGATGGAAATTTCGTAATGTTTCATCCATTGCGACAATTGGTTGTTAGTATTCGGTTGTCACCGAAAGAAAATTGGTAAGAAGTGATTTATGGAAATAATACGTGCCTTTTTGTAGACGGTTTTAAACGGGGATCATCGCGTACAGAAATGAATTTTTCAAAATATATTTTACACACTACAAAATCTTAAGAGACCGATATCATATTTACAAGACTTAAGATGATCGCAAAATTTATTAAAAAATAGCGTGTCAGGTCAAGAGATAACCAACAAAATGATACCAATTCATGTCGAATTAGCTGAAAAATTTAAAATTCTTCAGCTAAAGTAATGCATAAAAACTCGAAGAAACCTATGTAGTGGCAAAATAAACGAAATGAACTAGTTATAGGTCATTATAGGTACCAAATTTTTTATTGGACTCGTGAATTTTATAAATAAGTTATTGGGTACAGGCATGTTTGTGGTTGCGGGTAGTGCAGTGCAACATGTTAAATCATAATTATTTAAAAAAAAATGTTTCCTATTGTTCGCTACACCTTCGGGTAAAATTGTGTTGAGACTTATGTTTAATATTACATCCTTATTTATGTACATGCAATTTAAGACATTAATAAATGAATGAATGAATACGGAAAATGAATATTTTGTAAAGGCAGCGAAAACTGTAATGAGACAGAAAGTTACTTGATTTACTCCCACGTTGTTTTCGACTTTTTAAAATAAATTGTAGATTTTGCACGCGACTGTATCTGTCACACCAATCATCTCAAGGGTTGTACTTTAAAAAATGACAAAATGATATATGGTGGGAGCCCGTCAAGTGTTCTTGTGTGATAAATACTTGAGTGACACCCCTTTGATATTTTGATTTGACGTACTCCCAGAAAATTCCTTTTCATCTTCGTAAAGCACTAGAATTACAATAATTTTCTGTTTTTTTTTTAACAGACTACATAAAGGAGGGTAATGTTTTCGGGTGTAAGTATTTATGTCGGTTCCTTCGTCGCCTACACACCTTTACGGATTTTGATATTATGTAGAATCGTTAGATTCTTCTTTAAAAAAAGTTTTAATAAACAATATTTATTATAATTACGTGATCAAAATGCTGGCCTGTATTTCGCCCAAAGGACCAGCCTAACCAACCACCGGCGATCCAGAGGAGAAATGCCGCCAGCATTTTGGGCACGTTGCCGGATAACGGGGATCGGTTGAACTATCTGTAATGCTAAGCCATTCAGATAGTTCAACCGACCTATTGTACATATAGTTTTTAGTTTAGTTTATATTTTTTAGGTTAATTTATAGTTATAGTTATTTTTATTTTTATTGTTGTTTTATGAATAATTGCTTTATATTACCATTTAGGAGCCTTAAGATTAGAAGTTAGCACTTTTGATCTAGGATCGTGGAACATAATTATTATAATTAATTAGGTAAGGTATTTACAGTTTTTAATTTAGAATATAAGACGCTAACATATTCCTATTAGAGATGGGGTTTTATAGGCCAATTTCCACCAGCTTTTTCTGCTTCTTGCATCATTTAAAATGAGACATCACCTATAATAGATTCAGTAAAGACATCGCCTCGGTATCGAAAATTGAGTTAAGAATATTTTTTTATAATACAAATAAGTGATAATAAAAAATAGATTGTTAAGAAAATAAGCAGCCTTAAAAAAGAAATGTCTTACTAATTCCTCTAATTCTCATTATCCAGCGAAATTACAATAAAAATCATTTTGCACAAGATTTCTAATTATATTGTCTTAATAAGAATTCCTTTGTGTACGGAAAAAATGAAAGAATTTATAACATAAGAATTTCATTCATCATGCTTCAATCTAAACCCGCCCTAAGGTCATAATTATTTTTCAGGACAATCTTTCGTCTTATAATGGTTTTGTTGTTTGCGATTGTATTCTGCAAGATTTAAAAAAAGTTAATATTCATTTTAATATATAAAGTACACACGAAGACTGATATAAGTATACAGGGGGTCTCAATACGGTTGAGATTTTCTCAAGAACTACTGTACCGAATTTAATAATTCTTTTACAGTACATAGTTTTAACTTTATCTACCTAACAGTGAAAGAATTATTGCAATAGGTCAAGTAGTTTTTGAGAAAATCTCAACCTTAAAAACTCTACTATACTCCTTTCTCTGTCTTCGACCGTACTAGCTGTCTCCGTAACTTCATATGCGTAAACTCTTTGGTCATTATTAGACCTCCATGAGGTACTTTCAATGTACTGGGAGGTAGCTATTCTTCTATGGTTACGGGTTCCACGTCACAGATACCGCTATAGCTTATGTGCTGCCCAGATATTTGAGCTATCTCATAGTGAAAGTCCCATCAAAATCCTTCCAATAGTTTTATGTAGGCCGACCGCTCGTTCTTTCGCGCTATTGCCACAGTATATCTATAGTAAGAAGTACAGCTATTGTCACTTGAAAAGCATAACATAGCACCCTCTCTGCGCACAGTGGGACAATAAACAAGGGGCCGACATCGATGGTGTTCAATCGTCCCGGGCGGTGGCGGCACGGCCCGTCATATACAAACATCATAAATCTCACACAGTGTCGTGTTATTTGTTATTTTTCACCTACTCTTGCTGTATTACTGCTTTAGGCTTTGCCTGTGGCTCTGTTTGATATTGTATTTTTTTACTGAAATGCCTTTTTTACCGAAATTGACTTCAAGTTCATTTATTTATTCGGTAATAAATCCCTTTGTGTTCGAAATTAATTAGGTACCGTGTAACACAGAGAAAGGTGTACGGACAACAGCAAATGGTAACACTTGCAGCATGATATCAACTCTTACGACGCAGATAATAAGAACGGTTCAAAGTCCAAACTTGATCTGCTGTCGGCTGTACAGGAGAGCTATTAAGGCTGAGGTTAACATCTCAGAAAGTACTCAACTGATTTAAGAAAATTCTGTACATAGCGTATACTCTGAACTATCTCCTAGAAAAAGATTATTAAGTAGTTCCTAATTTGACGGCTACACATGGATAGATTATAAACTATCGATTATTTCTTCTTCTCTTCTTCTTAGCCATTATCTACCATTCTGGTGGAGGCCTCCTTTAAATTTCTCCACTCTCGTCTATTTTGCGCCACTTGGATCCACTTCCAACCGGCTGCTCTTCGGATGCCATCTCGCCATCTCTTCTGTGGCTATGTAGGGCGTTTTTCTCCCCGCGGCCTCCACTCAACCACTGCCCTACACCAGGAGTCTTGCTTGCGTGCCACGTGACCAGCCCATTCCCACTTAAGCTTTGCTACTCTTTTTATAACATCACTGACTTTGCTTTGTTGTCTTAGCCATGTGTTAATGTTGAGCTCGCGCAGGGTTACTCCCACCAGTTTCCTTTCTATTGCCCTTTGGGCTACTTGAAGTTTTGTTACAGACTTTTTGGTAAAAACCCAGGTTTCGGCTCCATAAGTAAGAACTGGCAGAATACAAGCGTCAAATATTCGAGCTTTCTGTTTAGCGCTGATGTTCATTTTCCAAGCAAAGTCAAGCTTAGAGCAACAAACTAATAATTATATCTAAACTAAAACTAAACCTGCCTAAAAAGCGAATTTAATACATACTTATATAAAAAAAGTAAGTTTAAAGAAAAAAAAATCCCCTAGGTCCCCCACTATAGGCAGCGTGCCCAAAAGGCTGACCGCGTTGCCCCGCTGTATGGCTTATAAAATAACTATGTTTATTCAAGACGAGAATATGGAGACAAAATTCACGATCTAGATACGAATCACGATGGCTCTGTTGGAATAGAGCGTGCCACGGAATGGCGAGGTCCCGGGTTCGAATCCCGGTCGTGATGAAATTTTTTCTCCATTTATCATTTAGATTTTCGTTTCGCATAGCGCATATATGCAAGAAAATATCAAAACTATGTTTAGGTCAGATACAATGTATACAAATATACATTCTTTGCAGATTTACGACCACAAATACATACAGACAGCACAAACACTGGTCATAGTTACTAGTCCACGAGTATATCTGTATCCTCCAGTGTTAATATTCACTATGCGCGGAAAAGATTTATTATCGGCTCTGTCGATTGTGTGCGTTCATTTAATTGAGTGCCACCCCGCTAGTACGAGGAAATGTTTCGTAGCTATGTTTTGTATATTTTTATGTCCTTTTTTATATGAGTATGTTATGGGAAATAGTATCTACACAAAGGTATATGTGTTGACTGTAGTAGCTTTTTATGGCAACCAAGTTTCGCAACCAGTTGTTAAAAAAGAAGTTCTACGCAACTAGTTGCCCAAAAAGTAATTCTATTCCTGTTTCTTAACCAGTTGCCAATGAAGAATTCATTACAAAAGTGAGTTTTTAAATGAGAATTAATAATCTTGCTACACAACTAATTAATGTACTTGAAAACAAAGAAGAATGGGAATCTACCACATCTGTTGAAACAAATCGAGGTTAGAAATGAGAGAGTCAGTGTAGTGGATGATCATATTTGTATTGTTTGAGATTCAAGTAAGCAGAAATTACTAAACTGTTAAAACCATATTAAATTATCCATGATAATTGTTGAATAAAGAAACAAAAAAATTACATAGAGATGAAAAAACTTAAATTTAATGCCACTGTTTTAGGAATCTAAATCTAATCAACCGGATAATAGAGCAAGTGGTGACCATCCCATGGTCGTTTATTGCCTTTCCTTATTGTTAAACAAATAACTACGCAACCATATTTTACTAAAACAATGACATAATCCTTTTACACACATTTGGCGTCAATCCAAACTCGAAACGAGATTTATTCCAAAAACAAATTAACAAACATAACATACAGGGGATTGCAAAAATATTTCCATAGTGCACCATTTTTCCAATTCCTCCACCCCCTGTAGAGGGGAAGCTGCAATAACAAGGCACACTTGGCAATCTCTTGAACACAGTGAAAATAAAAATATTATCTACCAGAATGTCGTGTTTATTGGGGATATGTACGGAGATGATAATTCAACGGGTATTTTAAAATTTTGTGTTGTTTCTGAACGAACACACGAAGACGGATAAGTATACACTGGCCTGAATAAGTTTGAGATTTTCTCAAAAACTACTGAACCGAATTTAGTAATTCTTTAACAGTTACATATTTTTAAATTTTATATATCTATAAGTGTAAGAATTACTGCAATAATAGGCCCAGTAGTTTTTGAGAAAATCTCAATCCTAAAAACACTACTCCTACTACTCGTACACCTTTTTCTGTATTAAACCGTACTAATCTTTACAAAATCATTGCAATATTGCCGTATTATGCTTACGTTGATGACATATTTACTCTTGTATTAACAAGGGTAAATAAATAAGCATAAGTGTGTTGTTTACTGTATAACCGAAAACAGAGAAAAGTATACATGAACCTTTCACTAGTAGATAGTAGTCCACTCCATGAAATTGTAGAATAATTTTAAAAAGTTCAGTAGTTTTTGATAAAATCATAGCTATAATGAGGTTCTCAGTAGACTTTTCTCTATTTTAGACCGAGTAAATTAAGTTACCCGTTATAGCTAGTCTTAATCTTGAGGTGACTACGTGTTAACAACTCTATATAATTTATTATAATGTCTTCACATCAGAGAGTAGTGCTTAGCAAGTCTTGATTTACCGACTTAATATCACAAATGTATTGACTATCTATTTTATTAACACATATATACATCTTGTTTATGTGATAAATAGTTTTCCACTCGCCGACATTGTATTCGGTTTTCGGATTTCCTATGGGAACATGGTATTTTACCATAGTTTTGTTTTTGAAATATCTTTATTTAAATGAAGAAATATGTACATGTCATTTTAACAAAAGACAATCAATCTTAATGTTAAGAGTTTCTTACAGACTTATTTCGCCTTTATAAAACATATAATTCATAATGTGAAATAGAAGTAGGTAAATAAATATTTTAAAACATAAGGTTTCGTATCCTTCCTTTTCCGGCTGATTTTACTACGTAAGGCTTGCATGTCTACGTAATGATGAAAAGGTAAACATTTTAAATAATAGATAACACTAGGTGTTATCAAAAAATAAGTGTAAAATAAAATCGTAAACAAAGCTAAGTACTTAATCTATTTTCTGGGTGAACATATTTTATCAACATTATTTTTACCATAGTAAAAAGTAGCCTACGTGTTACTTCAGGATTCCATCTATACGTGTACAAAATTGGGTGCAGCTACGTAAAGTGTTAGATCACAATTTAAATTACCATCAAAGTTGAAATTTGTAGAGTTTGAATTCATTTTCGTTTAAAATTTCCATTGGTGAATGAATCCCGACGTTACAACAAGTGTTGTTTTTCAGACTACGCCAGAAAGTCTTGGGCGAAGTTCCAAAAAAATTGAACTCAGTCTTAGAACTGTCATTTTACAGTTTAAAGAGCGTTCCCAAACTGAAGTTGAGAATCAGAGACAATTTTGAATTAAAGTGAGCTACAAATGCTATGAATTTTTGACAATTATAAGAGCGAACTCACTCTACCCTCCAAAATCTCGGCCTAAGCTCAATTTAAAATTATATCTGAATCTAAAATTATATCTAAAAATCATGAAAAATGTTGCCCCTTTGTCCGCCTATGTAACCTGCATTTCGTAACCAGTTGCGAACGAGGAAAAAATTATCCGTGTACGTAACCGGTTTCGACGGAGTATAATTTTTTCTTTACTGCCATTCTGTCTAATTTTCATAAGCAATTATGAGGAAGGATTTATTTTTCATGTAAATAAAAATTAAAAACTTGTTATTCATAAAATTGCCACCTACATGCTAACAGTACCTACTTATGTTTTAATAAATAATTTACACCAAAAAACAACCACAAATCCAATCTTGCGGTATTCATTCTATTGTTACCAATCTCAACGCAAAACTCTATATAAAGATATAGAGTCAATATTATAGCCCACACATCTCTATTTTGTCGAAGAAATCCCGATATCTACGGGAGAGACAGACAAACACGATAAATCATTTGTCTTCTTGGTGGGGGCTATTCTAAACCGCTCGATATTCAGTGGAACTTTCCGTGTGATTCGCGAAAATATGATCCGTTCCTAGTTAGTACACTAGACAAACCGCTATTTTTTGCCGTAATATTCATGTTAGCCAATCAGCGAGCAGATTAACAACCTCTTATTGGACGGCGTGAAATTTGTAGCAAAACAAAACTAAAAAAGTCAATATTAAAGTTAATATTATAATAGTTATTTTTAATTATTATTGTTATTATATATAAACGGATATCACTCACTTATATATAATATATAGTGAGTGATATCCGTTTATATATAATAATTTGTAGTAATGGCTCACTATAGTTTTAATTCTAAAATTATTATTGTTGTTACAAAACAAAACAAAAAATTCCTCTATTAGTCGTAACAAAAATCAGTTACGAAAATGGCTGAAGCCTCTGTATTCCTACGTCAGTCATATTAGTTATCTTGTTATCTTAATCTATGACATAATGTAAATAATTGTATAAAAGACTGTACAATTTAAACTATGATAAAAAGTCTATCTCAAAGAAAAATAAGTATACAAATTATGATTTTATAAAACTACTGTACTGATTATTAATATCATTTAACTATTCTTCACTCTAAATTACCTAGAGAAATTATTTTTACAACCCGTCAAGTATTTTTGAGCAAATCTCAATCTTATGAGACCACCTGTATTCTTTTCTCTGTACATTTGATGTATACTCATTGGAAATTGCATTTTATTTCAGTATGCCACTTATATTTCAAGACATGAAGTAATGTACCTATATACGATGTGCTTACTTTAAATTAGAGTTATCTACTAAAATACCAGTGTGAGAGGAAATCGAAATCTACGTAACATGCAAAGATTGTGGTAATTATATTTGATATTTTAGCAATATCAGAATTTAGTCGTAACAAAATTATCGCACAATTATGACAATAACCGCCCAGCATGTGACTCCCTTGTTCGACGTGGGCCGCATTATTAATATTCAACATGCGCGAAAATGATTTAGGGGTCGCCCCACCATCCACTTTGATACTTCTCCCTTGGTGCGGCCCTGGATTTATGAGACGTCCAAATGTCAATGGTAGAAAACATGTTTTGTATATTGTGAGCTTTGGTGACCTTGGCTTCCTGTAACAACTAACAGCAATTTCTCAATTAGCGATAATATTAATGACGTTAACTATTTCTCCAACCTTAATACCAGGCAGTTGAGCCTTCATTACAGAAACCACCTGCAATCGATAAATGCTACTTAAATGTACTTATGTTATATACTAGTGAATAAAATAAACCCGATAGTCCGTGACCAATGACCGGGCAATAGACGTCAGCAAAAACAATATACTCTACGTACCTACATTACGATTCAGTGACCGCTTCTCACCTTTATACAGGGTGTTGAGAGAAAGAAAAAGGATAATCTTTCTATCTTCTCGTGTGGTTTAGTGATCAAACCTATTGTCAGAGTTGTTAAGGCCGCACGTAGGCCTCTGACGTGGCTTGTCGACTGCCACAGATCGACAGCAATCGGGACCGCCTGCTTAACGTGCTCTTCGAGGAAGATAAATATGGCTCTATTATACCAAATTGACTAACTTGAATTTTAAAAATTAATTCAAATAAACTTTATTTTATATAAAAATACACAACAATTACAGAAGCAAAACTACAAAACATAATGTACAATTTTGGCTGCTAAAAACGATTTGTTGAATAGTTCAACCAACTATTCATGGAATTAAAGAATAATGAATTAGAGAAATGTAGAGCTAGAAATACAGGAAGAATAAAATGTAAAACAATCAAAAAATAAATTATAGGTACGGACAACAGCAGATCAATGGTAACACTTGCAGTACGAATTCAACTCTTATGACGCAGATAATAAGAACGGTACAAAGTCCAAAGTGTTACACTTGATCTGCTGTTAGCAGTACCTAACCTAGCTTACAAAGTTTATTTGAACTGATGTATGAGGTATCGTTTCTAAGTTTATTTCAAAAAGGTACAAAATAAAATAAAAAAGAACCATTCAATATTTAAAAAACCTAATCTAAAGTGTTTAAAAAAAAATTAGTTACTGGAAGAGTACCCAAGACACTGGCAGCGTTACCTCGCTGGATCGCGATGCTAATCCGTTGCGCGAGGTAGCTGCCAGCTCTTGGGTCACCAGTGGCATCTACTATTCGTTTGCTTCCTTTGAGATATCGTTAGATTCCTCTTGATTACGAGACTAAACTAATACATACGCCTATAAGCCCAAAATTATATATTTTTATCTTTATTTTTACCCGACTATCGAAAGAAAGAGGATAATATTTTATACACAACCTGTACTAGAAATCGTTTTAATTCCCCACTCTATTTGCTGGCGTGTTCAAATATTGGCTCAGAGTATTGGTCCGGACGGTCCGGACCGCTCCCGGAACAATGGCTCTTGAGGGGATGACTTAAACGATTCCACTAGTGTTTCCGATCACATTGGCGA
The DNA here is from genome assembly GCA_963506565.1 of Tachystola acroxantha. Taxonomy (NCBI): domain Eukaryota; kingdom Metazoa; phylum Arthropoda; class Insecta; order Lepidoptera; family Oecophoridae; genus Tachystola; species Tachystola acroxantha. The sequence continues at coordinate 4,885,681 of OY735894.1, read as the reverse complement.
AGGCTGTATTGCGGAAGGATAGTTTTCAGTGTACCCTGAAGGTCACGTTTTCAAACACATTTCAAATTATTTCTTAAAACGAAAACGAACGTAGGTATATAATGATTAGGAAATATTATAATTATTATAATAAGAGAGCTCGGTGGCTCAGTGGTTGGGTCAATGGACTTGCAAAACGGAGGTCCCAGGTTCGATTCCCAGCCAGGGCAGCCAATGAGTTATCCTCGGTTTTTAGGACGAAAATCTTACGTACATTTACCGAGTGCTCTCAAAACGGTGAAGGAAAACATCGTGATGAAACCTGCATGCCCCGTAGAAGAAGAAGAAAATCTAAGGCATGTGAAATCCGCCAATCCGCACTGCGCCCGCGTGGTGGATCATGGCCCCAGCTCCCTCGAGTAAGGGAAGGTCTGTGCCCGAGCAGTGGGGACATATAAAGACTGATGATGATAATTATTATACACCATGAAATAGTGGTTGTTTTCCCGTGGCAGGATAATTTGCAATCTATGCTGTTATTAATAAACGTGAGCCACCCTGTCCCTTTCTATCTTAACCTTTTTTAACGAAGTGTGAAAGGGATAGCAACACGATTTAAAGGAAGTGAGGTTTAACTAGGTTTATGAATAACAACAATGAACTCTTCATTGCTGTTATTCATAAACTAGGGTTAAAAGGCGACATTTTTGGTAAATTTATTTAATAAAAACTGATATGACAGCAACTCACAGCTTCGTTTTCTTTTAAAAAGTTGTATAGTTTATGCTTTTTCCAATGGCATGCCACATGTCGTTCAAGTAACTGTTTAAAATTATATGTTCAAAATTAGAGACACGAGTTTGCAAGGCTTACTAAGAAACAATTTCAACAAAAAAAACTTCAATAAATCGTATCTCAGTACTTATTTTATTTATTTATTTATTCTTAGGAAGATTTACAGCTATTTCATACTAATATAAATAACGACTATGAGAAACTGTAAGCCAATTACAAATCTCCACATATGAGCTTCATTTTTTTAACCATGATAACTTATTGTATACTTTAAATATACCTAGGCATAATATACCATATATAATACATTAATGCTTAAATATAGATTAACATTAATAATATATATTAATATATATATATTTTTTAACTTAAAACTAAAATATCCGGTAAACCTTCGTCAGTCAAATAACCCGCCCCTTGTCATACCCGGTGCAAAGGTACCCATAACGCTTGCGGCGTTACCGCGCTGTATAGCTATGGCTAACCTTTGCACCAGGTAGGACCCGGAGCGAGAGTCACAACCCCTCTCTCTAAGGCGACGGCCAATGTCTGCGACAAATATATATATATATAGGTTAACATTTGTGCTAATATTTATAAACATAAAAGCAGGAAAAATATAACAACAACAGTGGTTTTAAGAGAGTACTCGTGAAACTAAAGCCTGTATTAATAGTCTGAGCTCAAACCCGCCTCAAGAGCGAATTCAGCTGATACACTCTCAAGACGTGATCACCATCTCAAGTATGACATTTAAAAATAAACCAATCGTGAGGGCGTATCACGTGATGTCTTTCTCAAGTGGCAGTACTCAAGTAAACGTCGCGGTTCGCCTGCAATCAGCAAATACGTTCTCAAGTGTGAGTTTGACAATCTCTTGAGAACTGAGTTTTACGGCGTTACTCACGTGATACCCGATTCCTAAACGCGCACCTAAGATGCGTTTATTAATAGGAACGCCATCTTGAGGTCGTTCTCAAGATTTACTTTTGAGCTGAGAGTGATTTATTAATACGGGCCTTAGGACAAATGGTCACACGCATTAAAACCTTACAAATGACTCTACCAATCCACCAAAAAATTATGTAGGTCCATGTGACGCACATCCTGTATTGTAGAAATTAGCGGCCGCCCACGTTTTGTTGTTGTCGCGTGGTTGCAGTTGTGATGTGGTTGTGCTGTACGAAGCCAGCCATAAGCGCTCTTAATTAAAACTATAGTGAGCCAGTATTACAAATTATTATATATAATACGGATATCACTCACTTATATCGTTGAAGTCGGCAATTAGACCGACAAGACCGTTCAAGGTGAGCGCGCCACGCCCGCGTCGCCGTTAACGTTTCTTCGCGCACTGCGGATCAGCGCCCTCTGTGCGCGCTCCGACATAACTTGTCCCGCCGACGACGACGCGACGGTGCGTTCAACTTCAACAATATAAGTGAGTGATATCCGTTTATTTATAAAAATACGTTCTTAATTATCTTACCAACCGCTTAAATAATTCCAAAAGGCTACTTAATAACGAGCCGGCTATCGTATGATCACCATAACCAGCCTAATCCAGTTATAGGGAGTTCTGAAAGATAAGTTAAGGCCCAACTTTCAGAACCTCTGTCTTTTGAATAAATTTTCAATAAACTTTTCCAAAAATGAGTTTGACAAGTTCTGATTGGTGAGGAATCCTTTAAGGGTCTCGCCGTGATTCCTGTAGGCTCGTTACTTGACAGAATTGGATTTGCATATTTTGGGCTCCTGCCACGACGATGATGTCTTATTTTTCAATAGTATTTGAAACTTAACCCATATTAAGAAACCTCTCACGCGTTTACAATTCAAGAAGTACTTATCACGTGAACGATGAACATGCATGGTGTGTGTCGCCGGTTCCGCATGAAGGATAGAGTTACTATTAATAGTAATAGTTATATATCTACCTAGTTATTAAGTAATTGTATTATCATTATTTTAAAAGTTTTTTGCCACTTTTTCTTCTCAGCGTTAGCACCTTTTCCTTGCAAAGTGGTGTAAATGTAAATTCAAAAATATGTTGACAGACAAAAATGTACACAACGTGCTTACTTGCTATAAAGAAAAGCCAATGGGCGTTTTTGGAGCCTTTTGAAATTTTCGCGGCCAGAAACCAAATATGGTTATTTAGGTACATATTGGCAAAGTAAATAAAACATATTATGGCAGCTCATCTGTAACCTCAGTCCGGGCCGAGATATTCGAATTTAACTTTTTACTTCCGTTGAACTCAAATATCTCGGCCCCGGTGGAGGGTAGAGACGTCGAATCAACATTTTTACATTCACTATGAGGTCGTCTACAAGAAAATGTTGTTCCGGGATTTTTACCTTCAGTCAGAGCAGAGATATTTAACTTTAAGTAAATGACAAATGTGAGAGAGGGGGAGGATATGCTCATTTTAGATGGTGCACCGGCCATCTACTATAACTTTTGTTATAATTCATCCCGACTGGGCCATTAGAACTCCGGTTCTTTTTAGATGGCCGGTGCATCATCTAAAATGAGCACATCCTCCCCCCTCTCACGTTTGTCATTTACTTAAAGTTAAATATCTCTGCCCTGACTGAAGGTAAAAATCCCGGAAGGTAAGAATCCTCTCACATCCGGTGTATCCTCTACACCACACCCCCTCTCAAGTTTTATGACTTTACTTAAACTTAAATATTTATACCCTGACTGAAAGTAAGAATTCCGGACTTCACGATGAACGTAAAAATGTTGCGTCTATGTTTCCCCACTCATCCGGGGCCGAGATATTTGAGTTTAAGTAAAGGAAAAATTAAAATCGAATATCTCGCAAATTCCCATGGTTTTAAAGACCCTACTGTCGTCGAAAGGCCACGACTCGGCTGTTATAAATAAATACTTTCTCTCTCACGTTACTTTAGTTTGTCATTTTATTTAAACTCTAATATCGCGGAGACTGAAAATATTTTAAATAAAGGTTCCTTTTTTCCCTATTGAGGTAAGGAACCCCCACCCCCAAAACAGTAAAACTTTTTCCGGTTCCCCTAAAACATCCAATAAAGGATCCAGACGATCTCAGTCGTTTATCAGTATCGTCTAGCTAGGATACATAATTATTATGCTACTATCACGAACCCCTAACATTTAAAGAAAAGTATACAGAAGCGTTAAACGTTGGATATGAACACACGCTGACTCATATAACTATATCCAGAGTCCGACATACACACAAATAAACTCTTAACTCCCAAGCACACCCCTAAACATAATAAAATATACCTAGACACTGAAGCACGTTTGAATACGCCACCTTAATACAAAAACAATCAGATAAACATAATTACAGTCTCGCACACAAATTACACCCTGATATATATATACCCTACGATACAAAAACCCTGTTTAACTCAGAAAGAAGCAAACACTCAAAACACAACTAGAAACAAAAACGCACCCATCTAACGATATTCCAAACGCACACACAAACATACCTTTACGAACAACACAAAACACAGGCAACTGCATGTGTAACACACAAAATCCAGTCATCTTTATGCATAAGCACATAGTCAAACAAAAATACTCTTTAGCGTACAAAATACAAATACACACAAATACGCATATATACAAAACATCTAGAATCAACAACGCACTCCTCAAATACAAACATACCTTTACGCAAAAAAATACATAGACAAACGAAAACTGTGATTTTTTCGTGTCCTAACATAAAAAAAATGCTCCCAAATACTCCCAACACACTAGATGGTACTTACATTCAGTTTCAAAATACACTACCTACTCAGTACCTATACAATACATACTCAGACGCGCAAAACTAATTGGTACGATATCTAGAAGAATTTTTGTGTGTAAGAGAGTTTTTATGTACCAGTATTTTTGTGTTATTTAGGGTGTGTTTTGCTCATCCGATTTACGGTATCTTTTTAAATATTACATCGCGACTGGGATTCGAACCAGAGACCTTGCCATTCTTTTTCAACTAATGTTGAGCTAATGCTCTGTTGAAAACCGTGACTCGAACCAGATCGACGATATTAGGAATAGTATATTTTTGTATTTGGATCTCGTTTGGTGTGAGTTTGGGAGTGTTTTAATATGTAGGAGTGTTTATGTGTGCAAAAATATCCTCTAACACATACAAACACACAGAAGAAGTAGTACATGAAGAAGTAACATACGCCGCAACCATCGATGTACGGTCGATAGCACATCAAGCGTATCACACTGGCACCATACGCAGGAGTTATACGATATATTTTGCAATGGTTTCTTTTAACAAGCCACTGGGCTTGTTACGGCGTATGTTATACTTCTGTGTATTTTTTTCAAAAGGTCTTAACTTTTGTGTACAGTCGACGGCACATCAACCTACAAAAAACCAAACTTTGCAAACTACGTCGTATAACCCCTGCGTAGCGTGCCAATGTGATACGCTTTATGTGCTGTCGACCGTACATCGATCACCTAGCCAGAGGATGCTGAGGAACCATTTAGTGTAGTTCAGTTCGTCAAGTTTACACGGGGAGAATCCAACTACACCGGACACAAGTTACACCAAGGAGGATAATTATTATGGGAAATGAAATAAATATTTTTTTTTACGGGGGGAGGAGGAAAAAATAAATTAACATCAAAGGGGAAGTGTATTATAGATGGCAGATGCGACACCTTATGAAATAAAATACATTTCAATTTATTTTAGGTGAGGGGGAGGATATTGTTCAATGTACATGTGGAACCGGATTTCCGCTTTGGTTGACCGCAAAAAAAACGTCTAGGGGGAGTGTATTGAACATGGCGGATGCGACATCTTAAGGAATAATAGGAAACACAATTAGGGGGGGGGGGGCAGGTATATTGCACATGGTGCACCGGATTTCCGCTTTTGAAGGCCGGAAACCAATAAATTGACGCAAAGGGGGGAGTATATTGTAGATGGCAGTTGCGACATTCTCCTCTCTTTTGGTAAAAGTTAAACTCTATTATCTCGGCCCGGACTGCGGTTAGAACCCCGGGAACAACTTTTTTTCTCATTTTGTGTGGTCTCCTACACAGTAGATATGAAACTGATTCTGGCCGCGCGAAAAAAAAAAGGCACCACCCTCCATACGAATGTGCCCATTGGCTTTTGATTTGACTTTGACATGAGTAACGCCGTATTAGATACTAAACAAAACTCAGCACTCAAGAACACTCTCAAGCGCACACTTGAGAACGCATTTGCTGAGTGCCTATGTACCTTCCTTTAATTAACTACGTACTTCAGATGCTGATCTCGTCTAGTTCTTCGAAGTCGAACTTGAGAGCGGTCTTAAGATCCTCCTATTATAATACGGGCCTTAGGGCTTGCGTAACATTCTTAAATATTGTTTAGTAGTAGCCTAAACGCAGTTAGAGCCCTGAACATTTTTTTAACATCATATATTATTTCAAAAGGAGATTGACCAAACCAGGCCCACCATTTATAGAGCTGTACTGTTATTAATACAACATTCCATTTGCGCTCCATTCAAAAGTCGGCTATGTCCTACTGTCAAAGTACAATATTAATATTGTACTTAATTGTATTTAGGTTAAACATGTTAAACGCATTTACCTAACTAAAATTTAAAATTAATTTAGTTTCTCATATAAACAATCCAGAAACGGTCTTAAAACATGTGAATTTGTACAAAGAACACAAACTCGGGGCATAAAAATTTAAAAACATCGACATTCGCTCTCCAAATTCAAAAACAGCACGAAATTTTATACTCCAAAAATGGGTTAATACCATACTTGTGCCAGAGAAACGCAAACATTACATTGAATGTATGTAATAGTTCCATAAAAGTTAACTGCTAGTATTTGCTTAAGTACCAACTGGTGCAAAACGCTGACCAGTTTGCTTTGACCCTTGATATTCAAGGAAATTGGACAAAAGCTCCCTCGAAAACGGTAAACTTGAAGCTCATCTTAATTTTGATTTTCTATTCTCAAGGCGACTCGATTCCAGTCTTAGAACAAAAGTTTGAGAGACATTGTACGAATGGACCCAAAAACCCAGGAAATAGAGTTGGATATTCAACGAAAATGTGTGACCTTACTTTAATATTTAGTGACAAAAATATTCAAGAAATGTGTGGAGTTACCTTTTTATTTTGAAATTTTGTTAGTTTCAACATATTTTAGTGACATAAAGTGACGCTTATTATAATCGCATAAGATCGCAATTGAGTCTCTGAATAGTTAGGTTAGGCATAAATGTTCAAGATTTATTGTTACATCTATGGCACTTTAGACTAGTTTAGACGACAATTTTTTAAACGTTTAAAATAAGCTTTCTTTTGAACAAACAACACATTTGAAGAACGATTTTAAGTTGGAATTTACAACTCTTGTGGTGAAGAATCGATGTGCTTGCGAAAGGAATTTTTTTCGAGTACCTGTTAGGTATATATGTATTTCTTATGTCAGTCCCGCAATCAAGACCATTCTTGGTGTATGAGGCATCGTTAGATTCGTTTTGAATGAGATATATATTTTTTATTTTTTTATTTTTCGTTTGGTCACGGCGACGTGACAGGAGATCAGACCGTGAGTGGGCTATCCAGCCACTCAATCACGTCAGATATATATATTTTATGCCAACGAAGCAGTTGTGTTTTTGTACTAATTATCTATAAAAAAAATTATTATGAGCCACTCTACGTCTTTTTCTGTCGACCAATGGGTAGTTTTATCACGCGTTCGGCAGTCGCGCCGCACTTACATTTGGCTCGCTGCAACTGAACCGCAGAAATATGAAAATTGAATCTTGTTACCCATGTTTTTGGGGTTGGTTGGCTCGTGTCTGCTCCACTGCTTTTTGTGCTCGATTTTTGTTTTATAAAGCATTCGTGTTTTAAAGGAGACGGTTTGACATTTTTATGTGGACTTTTGAGAGCTTTGTTTATAGAAGTCCTTGTAGAAGTCGGTGATTTTATTATTTTTCTCAAAATAAACTTAGGATATCCTGAATTCTTTTTACTAAATACACCTTTTGCTCGTACACACATCTAAATGGCAACTACTTATAGCAAAGTCTCAATGAAACATTATATTTCCAGATAATAAATTATTATATTTATTATCTGGAAATATTTATTTTAATAGTTTATTTTCGCCAATTAAATACTCATTATATCACCGAAACTCTTCACAAACGCGCTGGAAGATGTCTTCAAAACACTGGACTGGAATGGACGTGGCATCAATGTAAATGGCGAGTACATTTCACACCTTCGGTTTGCCGATGATATAGTGGTCATGGCTGAGTCGCTGCAGGATCTGCAGGCAATGCTGGATAGCCTTAATGCTGCTTCTCGCCGTGTCGGACTCGGGATGAATTTGGATAAGACCAAGATCATGTTCAATGATCTGGTCGTCCCGGAACCAGTAGTAGTCGATGCCACGGTCCTCGAAGTTGTTCAGAAATATGTCTACTTAGGACAAACTCTGCAGCTGGGTAGGAACAACTTCGAGAAAGAGAGTGACAGGAGAATTCAGCTGGGCTGGGCAGCGTTTGGGAAGCTACGTCATATCTTCTCGTCTTCAATACCACAATGCCTAAAAACTAAGGTCTTCAACCAGTGCGTCCTGCCAGTGATGACCTACGGAGCTGAAACGTGGACATTGACGGTGAGACTGGCCCACAAGTTCAAAGTCGCTCAGCGAGCTATGGAAAGAGCTATGCTTGGAATTTCTCTATTAGATAGAATAAGAAACGAGTATATCCGCCAGAAGACAAAAGTGGTTGACATTGCTCATAGAATCAGTAAACTGAAGTGGCAGTGGGCTGGTCACATCTGTCGTAGAACCGATAACCGATGGGGTAGACGAGTTCTCGAATGGAGGCCACGAACGGGTAAACGTAGTGTGGGACGCCCCCCGACCAGATGGAGGGATGACCTTCGCAAAATGGCTGGCAGGGACTGGATGCAGAGGGCCGAGAGTAGGGTTGATTGGCGCGCTTTGGGAGAGGCCTACGTCCAGCAGTGGACTGATACGGGCTGATGATGATGATGATGATGAATTAAATACTATAAATAACTTTAAGGTATATCTAATTTCTATGTATAATTCATATACATAGAAAATTAATTAAATAGTTAATATAATATTTTGCCATTACAAAATATTGGCGGAGTTTTAATAAAAATATACCTAACAGTCGGGTAAAAACTAAGGTTATATTTTAATACACCTTGAATCCTTTTTCTAACACCACGTTTTCGTGATACAAAGTGTATTTCATCTGTTTACAATATAGTCTAAGAGCTAGACGCTGTGTAGTGCCGTGCGGCAGGACGAGCAGTTACCTATTGTGTGGCAGATGTGTCACTCTTCGGATACAAGACAGCTCAGACCAGTGGACGAAACAGAGACATTTCTACAAACATCACAATGAAACTATTTCAAAAAACCAAAAAAACCGACTGCATAAAAACATTTCATCTTATATTGTAAACAAATATGATCGTCTAATTACCTGTTGTGATGTATGTAACACTGAAGGAACTGATTGATCGAACCTGTTCATCATTGTCAAAATAAAGTAATCCGATCTAAATAAAATAACTATGCAATAATCACAGAACAGCTTAAAATGTTAGTAGGGTAGGGTAGTTTTTGTTCACAAAATAAGACACTTGATTTGGGCTTCGGTTTACATACATACCCGAAAGAGTTTTACCCGAAAAACATTACCCTCCTTCTGGGGCAGTTGGGTAAAAAATCTCAACAGTAATAATATCTGCAGAGAATCAGTGCCGGATTGGCCACTCGCAAATGCTACGGGCCCCGCGTACTGGGTGTCCCCGGGAAGACGGGCACTTACCATAAAAAAGGGTTATTTCTTAATTTTTTTTAATATTATCTATGATTATTGACATGGATACCTTATGTACGGATTATTTATGTAGCATTTAAAAATAGTATTTATCGTAATAGACATTTTTGTCATTTGTCAATGCCAATGTAAAGTTAAAGAATAACATGTAAGTATATAATAGATATCTTCCTTCTTCTTCTTCATTTCTTCTTCCAGAGAAGATGGCAGAGGAGACTGCAACCCTGGACAAAGGAGCTCAGCGTATAATTAGACAACTGTCAAGTTCCCGCCATTTTCAAAAGTCAGTTATACTCTTCACATTCACCGAAACATTTTTTTTTCAAAAGCCTCTGCATTTTCATCATTACTCTGTGCAAAGCGAATTCCAGAGGAATACGCAGCTCAAAGACATAACAGCCGGTACAATATCGCCGCACATCGGGGACCTAGCCTGTGTCTCCATTCAAATTTATCTCTCTAGATTACGTAGCTAGTCTGTTCTTATGTAGTTCGCTTTATGTGAACTAAGGAATCCAGTCTGCAATCTGAAATGATTAAACTGGATTTTGCATGCAGGCTTGAGTTTTAAGATTATTACAAGTAAATAAATTACATACATTAATAGTAGGTATTTTAGATTAGGTTTAGTTTTTAAGTAAGTACTTACTTATATTTTATAGGTTAATTACTTGTATTTGAATATAAAAAAAGCTTGAATAGTATATTTTATATTTATTAGTACACGTAAACTATGTGCTAAACATTGTATAGGTAAGTACCTAATGTTTATTTTCCTAAATAAAATAAATATCACAGCACCGTATAAATTTTATAAATACGAGTATATTAATCGTGAAATTTAATAAATGATGTAATTATCGATGGAAGTCCAAAGTGTTCTAGAACGCAATTAATGTTGAAGTGATGTGATTTCCGATTAATTGGGAATTTCATAATTGGTTTTGGTTCTGTTAATATTTGTAATTATAAAGTACATACCTCCTAATAAATATGACATATTCAAATTATATTATTTAGTATTCCAGTAGGTAAGTACTAAGTACCTTACCTACTTACATTTATAGTTACCTATAAGGATATTTATATAGGATATTAATTGCATCGGTTCACAGATCAGAAAATGTGCTGATAAAAGTTTTTGGTCACTTTTTCTCCTCAGCTTTGGCATATTTTTCCTTGTAAAGTGGTGTATAGATAAATTCTTGAAAAAAATACGGCATAAGATTACCCAACCCAATATAATAATTGTTGCGTTTAAACGAACTACATTTTTATTAATTACTAGCTGTACTTCGTTTGCGTAGAGAAGGAGGATGGAGGAGATCAGGAGGCAGATCTTCCTCTCTGGATCTTTGTTACCACATCACATACCGCCATGGCTTATAGCCTATGAGCTGTCGGGATATTTCAGCTATCTCCTAGTGAAACTCCCATCATAATCCCTTCAGTAGTTATGGCGTGATACTTGCACAAAGTCACAGACAAACAGACAAAAATTCTAAAAATTTGTGTTTTAGCATCAGTATCGATCCTAAAACATGTTACAATTATTATTTTCAAAAAATATCCAATGTACAGAGACAACTTTTTACAGTCTTATTATATGTATAGATTATTTGGCAAAATTCTTAGATAAGTATAGTTATTTTATGGTCGAAATAAGTAACAAATATAGATGAATCCCGAATCACAAAAAAGAGTCACATATTGCAATCTTCTTCTATCCGATTACCGAAAGCAGGGGTAATGTTTTTCGAATTAGTAGCCTCCTGCTTTTGGAAGCTACTTATAAATACTTAAGACTTTGTCCCCTTCGCAATATTCTCACCAGTTAAAATATCGTTTAGAAATTAATGGAAGTAAGGCAGGGTGCCGGCGGTATAATGAACGAGTGTGGGCTCCAAATTGATTAGATTCTGGTAATGATACGCAATTTGGATGTACCTATCTATTAGGGACACACGGTCTGAGCATTTATACAACATTTTTATACAGGGAGTGTATTTGATCAGCGCTGCCCAACTCAGGGGTGGTAGTTTAAATCATCTTACTTCCTATAATTGTGTTTTTATTATTTTTAACATAATAAGATAGATTGAGAAGATTGATAAGAGAAGACTCAATTTAAGATTAGGCCAAATTGGTTGTTGGAAAGCTGTTTTTACAAAGTTACGGAATATATGAATCACAAGACAGGGACTACCACTTGAATTTGTATAGTGCATTTCAGCTAGTTAGATAATTATGTTTGCACACCTGCATGCAGGTTGAATACTATGACCAACTTTATCATAAGACCATTTTATAATATGACTGTATTCTCGCAAATAAAATTTTTGAGTTTGAGTTTGCACGCACAGACCACTTACCCAATAGACATGAAATCGGTACAAATTTGCAAGCGAAAAATTATGTCAACGATGAGCGCATAGAGACGAAGCGGGGGACAGGGGTGCTGTATTAAAGAGATGCGTCAATGTCGATAATATCTGTAGGTTACATATGTCGCGAAGCAATTTTGCGCTCATGTTTGTGGACAGACACGGGCGCCCTCCTGTTACAGGTCTATGGGGTAAGTGGTCTGTGATTGCACGGCATCGAGGAACTTGCAGATTGGTACCATTACACATTGGTGATGTTGCGCGCCAGCTGGCAACATTGCCGATCTTGTTGACCGTGGACAGTTTAGTGGATATGAGGAGCTGATAATGATCCGGTCTACAGGCGATGCGTAGTAGGTAACTACAGATTTTATAATTTGTGGATTTTGCATGAAAAATTAAGGTATTTCTTACATCAGTATCGATAGTGTATATTATCACCCCTGAGTCGCACGTCGTTGATCAAAACCATTTGTATTATACTCGCTACACGTGGCGGCCGTGTGTATCAAATTACTGCTAATTGCTGATGTAGGCAATTAACATAGCACAAAGGATAGAGCAGTTTTTACTCATTGCGATTCTATAATAACAAGAGTTTTCTCAGCCTTCAAAATTATTAGCAGTACAGTTAGGTTTGAATGAAAAAGGAAATTCTTAAAAAGTCTTAGGTCTGTGGATCATAGACGTGAGATTTTTTTTTTTAATTTTCTTTTATTAATAGCAGACGAGTTTTTATTGATTGCGATTCTAGAATAACAAGGGTTTTCTAAAATAAAAATTATGTCCTTTACACAGACGTGAGATTTTTTTTAGAAAATTCTTTCTTAAAGGTATGGCTGTTTATGACGCATTTTCTCGCATATTTGTATGAAAATGCAAGAAAACCAAAACCTATAAGAGTACTTCCCATTGACATAGAATCATGAAATTTGGCAAGAAGCCTAGGTCTTATAGCACAAGTAAAGGAAAAAGTCCGAAAACTGTAAATTTGAAATTACATCTCCCCCAAAAATATTTTTTTTTTATTACAAACTTATACTTACAGATGATCAACTAATCAGGAGTATCATTGTATGGACATAATATTTTGATAATGGCAAAGATAAGTTGGTCTTTAAATCTAGTTTATCTTTTCATTAGAGCGATATTACGGGGTTGCGTTGCACGGAAGCCTCGGTGCGCGAGTCCGACTTGCACTTGGCCGTTTTTTTATATGTTCGACTACTATTGAAAATTCAAACAATGGAATAGTGGCGAAGATGCTAAAATTTGTCATGCAAGAGCGGTATCTACGATGTAAATTATGTTATACTCCATACGGAAAAACCTGACGTTTTCTTGCCATTGATTAAAGTGGTTAGATTTCATTCTCAGTGATCTTGATAAGAAAATTCCAGATTGCAAACCGTGCAGTGACCACACGTCTCGCGGTAACTGAGACAGTTCAGGTATTTTCAATCAATCCCCTAGCCAAGTGGAAGTTAACGCTAGTAGAATATACCTAATGAAAAATGTATGGAATTGACATTTGCTTTTCCAAATGTCAATCCCATCTTTTTTTTCTATTCCACTGGCAATAATGAAAGTCAACTACTTGGCTAGGCCGATAATTAATCCTTTGTTAATTTCGGACGATTTAGATTTATCCTTTGTTAATAATAAAATTGTACTTCATGAGACAAGTTGCCAAAAAGTATCACTATAATATAATAGAATAGAAAATATGTTTATTGCCATACACCAATTACATAAGCTTACAAAAAATCAATCAAGTAGTAAGTTATAATCTAATATAGTTATGCTAAGTAAGTGGTGTGGCAAAAGGTGCATGTTTCAGCTGAGCTGACACCGAGGTGTGCAGCGCTGTGACTCGACATGCACCTCTTCCCTGCCAGAATATATACCTGATATTCGGTATGATAACGAGCTTCAACTAAGATAGCCTAGTGCTATCTTCCCTTTGAACTATACTAGGGTGTGTGACTGGGTGTGTAAGGTGGGTGAGTATTTGTGTGAAAGTGTTTGTGTAAAATGGATATAGTAAACAAGTGTGTCTTTGTATATAGATAGTATGCTAAGTAGTGTTTTATGTGTTACCAAACGAAAGGTTGCCCAATATCGGCCCAAGGTCTACTAAATATTTGTAAGCATGTTTAAAGTTTTCTGTCACTTTTTGTCTTTCCAAAAGTCCTGCTTTATATTTCATTCTAAAAGATAGTCGGCTCATCTTTTCACGCATAGAGGGCGGTAGATCATTCCAAATTTTGGACGCACTGTACTTAAAACATCCTTTAAAACCGAATGTTCGGTGGCATGGTACATCGAGGAGATTTCGCATCGCATTAAAAAGGCTGGTTTAAAATACCTTATGTACTTATCAGAATTTTTTAAGATTTGCTACTTTTAAATGCAACATACCCTACAACAGGATAGTCCACCAAACGTAATAACGTACCTACCTAATATCTGCTCGTATTCTCCCATGCCTCATTAAATTATTCACAACTAGGTACCGGAAAAAACTGGAAAGAATATTAGGAATTTTGTGACTTTTCTCCATCGGAAAATGTCCCAATAACGTTAAAATTTATGGCCAGTCTAATGATATTATAAAAAGTTCGATTTATCAGAGAAGGCCTTTCAAGAATCGTTATTAAAAGTTTAAAAGGAAGGATATATTTTTCTTTGTCGAGCTACCTAGCCGGGAAGCTGTGATATCCAAACAAGTCTTTATGAAGAAAAGAATTTCACTAAGATATTTTTCTTACTCGGAATCATGAAGCAAGGAACTGACCATAGAGTTAGCCATATTTACATCGCATATCCTCTCTTGCGGAGAAAAAATCTCTACCATTTTATGTAAATATGTAAGTAATTATAGTTTATTACAATACAAACAACCATAATAAAATTTAAAAATAACAATAATACTTAAAAATTAAATAAATAAATAAACTAACACAAAATAAACTAAAAAAAAAGGCATGGGACGTCCCTGGCTCAAAGGCATTACGCTAGCCGCAAGTAAGTAAGTAAGTAAGTAATTGGATTATACACGTAGGAATGTCGTCTACTTTTTAATATTAATTTTCGCTTTTTAGGTCTTGCTGAAAGAAATCTCTATTTAGAGATAAGCATCACCTATGTGCTAACAGCAAATCAAGTGTAACACTTTGGACTTTGGACCGTTCTTATTGTCTGCGTCGTAAGATTTAAAATCGTACTGCAAGTGTTACCATTGATCTGCTGTTGTTCCTACATTAAGGTAATCTTTATGCATGTTCTATCATGTACAATAAGTTATTAATATATATATTTTTTTTCATTTATTGGGTTTTCAATAGAAGCCGAACATATAAAACAGATGTCTCTTTCTGACGTATGAGAGTGAGAGTGAAAACAAGGGAGACCTGTCCCCATACAAAATATACTTTAGGCTCTCTCAATGGAGCGCGGCGAAAAATTTTCCTTCATGCTCTGAAGCGAGAAGTTTATTACTTGCATAGGCGAGGTGAGGAAATATTCTCATCTCTTTATTGTTTAACTAAAGCACAGTGCTCCAGAGAATGGCCAAGGATGTGGAGATTCTTAACTATACTGAAGCCCAAATCAAATGTCTTATTTTGTAAACAAATATGATCGTCTAATTACCTGTTGTGATGTAACACTGAAGGAACTGATTGATGGAACATGTTCAACGTTGTGAAAATAAAGTGTTTTATTGTACGTACAGTCGACAGCAGATCAATGGTAACTCTTTGAACTTTGGACCGTTCTCATTATTTGCGTCGCGTCGTTAGACTTGAAATCGTACTGCAAGTGTTACCATTGATCTGCTGTCGACTGTACTTTACAATAATATTTATAAAATGCATATAACATTCTGTATAATAATCAACCAGACAATTATAAAACTACTTAATGGGACTCAATTAAAAAAGATTAGCCTAACAAATTGGGTGTCGGAAAGCTGTTTTTACAACTTACCGAATGTATGAATCACAAGATAGGGATATCACTTGAGTTTATATAGTAGATTTAGTGAAATTAAAATTTTTATTGTATTGGGGTGATAGAAAAATTAAAAAAACTTTTTTTTAACATAAACAAAAATAAATGAGAAAATGATCCAAAATTTTTGATTAAAAGAAAAAATTACCTTAGGGATAACAGCGTAATTTTTTAAATGCAAAAATTTAAATGTAATATTAAGCTACCTACACAATTATCACATCTGCATGAAGGTTGAATACTGTGACTTATCATAAGACCATTTTATATTATGTATTCTCAAATTTAAAAAAATGTGTTTGAGTTTGAAGTGATCCTATCTAATAATGTGAAAATAACTATGAAATAATCACAGATAACCTTAAAATGTTAGTAGTTTTTACCCGCCTGCCCCAGAAGGAGGGTAATGTTTTTGTTTACAAAATAAGACACTTGATTTGGGCCTCGGTATCATTGATTTCCTATAAACAACTAGATACACAAAGGTCTTACTAAAACTATTTAAGAAACGTCCAAATAAGGGTCCATTGTTAAAGTCCAAATAATGTCCAATAAATCAAATGATCCATTCATCCGTTTGGACCTTCTTTGAGCTCGGACATTTTTAGAAGGCAGACTGTGTATCTAGTTGTTTATAGGAGATCAATGCTCGGTATACATACTAGCATTACTAAAGGCAATATCACTTGACTAGTCAGTAGCCAAAATTAAAATGTAGCACAGAAAATTGTAGACTTTTACAAAAAGGTAAAAAAATCTCAGAGATAGGATGGAATTCAATTATAATAATTCTGCATACTTAAAACTGTGTCGTAGACATCATGAAAAGGTCGACTTTTTACGAAACGTCCAGGTGTATAGCTGTTTGAGCCAACAGTCTGTGCAAAAATATTATTTACTCCGAGCGAGCAATAAAAGGGGTACACGGGTAAACGATCCTAAATAAACAACATAAAAGTGCCACAACATTTTCACCTGCTTACGGGAGATAAAGGGTATCTACCAAGTCGTATGTATACAGTCTGTCTCAAAGTGGGCAATAACGCCCACTTGTGGGCGCTGGAGGCTTAGAGGCTCCAGAAAAAATTGGGGGTGTTGAAGTGTTTTAAGGGGCCATGGCTGATTTGTAATTTCATCTACTTAATATTTTAAAATTCACTGAAATTAAAACCTACCTACTACACAACATCATAGTTTATAATTTATATTTCTGCCCTGATTGTATAAAATAAAAAGTAATAAATGTCATTGTGCTTTTTAAACTGTGGTAAAGTAAAAAAATGGGGTTGTTAAAAAATAATTGATTTTCAAAGTGGGCGGTAGACGAAACAAGTTTGAGAATCTCTGGTATACAGGGTGATCAGTTAATAGGCGATCGAAAATGGAAAAAATGAACATATTTCTTTAGTAGGTACTTAGATTAAGTACTAAATAAATATATACATTTTTTCGTTATATTCATATATTTCGTTATTTTGTTAGTCTAGAAGATACAATACCTTATTACAACAATGTTCTCCTGGTCATATCCCGGTCGTGATGAAATTTTTTTCTCCATTTATCATTCTCCTGTTCAGTTAATTTCTCCAATTTCTGTTAGATGGATAAGTTCAAATTAAATAGCTGTAAAATAATTATAAAAATAAGGTTAGTAAATAGGTTTAAGATATTCTCAACTTTAATAATAATATTTATTTATTCAATTAATAATCCCAAAATACAATGTGCTTAATATAATACTAAGATCGAACTCTCAAGTTAGTTTAGTTAGTACCGGCTTAATACCAGATTTCCACAACTAACCGCAACATACACATATTTAAAATCAACATGAAGTGGAAAGCTGCGTAAGGGATTATACTAAATAAATAAGTCCGGGTTGACCCCAGAATACAGAAACACTGAGATATACGACTGTTGTAAAAAAAAATATTGTCGCGACGCGACACACTTGAAACTTCATAGTGACGATATTTATAGCTCAAATGTTGGGATTTCAAAATGTTATAATAGAAAATCATCAATTTGACTAGCTTAAAATCGAAATGTTATTTTTTTTTATCTCACTATTTGTTAAATAAGAGCATAGGTACTAATATAAAAACTTAAAATAATACAAATAATAAAAGTAATATTAATAGTAATATATTGAGATATGTCATTTTTCATTATCCTGCGAGAAAAACGTGTACCCAACATTCTTCTTAAATCTAAATATATAATTAGGTACAATTAGGTATTCCCTTTTCGAACCGACGACCTATCCAAATGGTTTGTCAGTTATTTATTCTTAGTCATAGGTCTGTTAGTAACAAAAGATTAAAAAAACTACAAAATAATAAGTTTTCATAACATATTTCAAGGCGATATAAAAAAAACTTATTTGTAAAGCGACAATGAATTTTATCTGTGTCTTTCAGTTTCCGTGGTCTGCGGGTAGACCTCTCTGCCGGAGGAACTTTTCGGATATAATCCGATTCATTAAACCTTCCGGGCGTGACCTTGCATGTTTTGGCCGAAATTACGGTTTAGCTGCGGCAGAGCAAATTGAGTCCAAATAATTTTCGATCAGTAGTCAACCGACAGACAACAGTTAAGATTGAAGATACTAATGATGACAAGATGTACGTGTAAGATGTACTGATGCTTGCAGGATGATTCAGTTCAATGTCTAAACTAAACCAACGCAAAAAAAGAATACTACAACAATAAATTTTTGTAGTGGTTTCCCGCAGCGTGATGTTTTTGTCTCGACTTATTAATATACAATACGTATATATTTTAGTTAAAGAAATGTCAGTAACAGTGAGTTTTTCCTTAGAAGAAACTTTAGTTTTTCAATTCAATTCAATTTTTTTAATTGCATACACATGTCAGAATGTACATTAATACATAAGAACTTAAAATTATGACACATGCACCCTGTAGGGCACAGCAACATGGAATGACAGAGGCAGACATTGCGGCAATAAGTAAATTAAGTAGTTAATTAATTATTATTAAACCCTTGTTAACTTGGGGCTGGCTTGGGTCGGGCTGTCGATACAGCGTACCGTCGATATGATGTACTGTCGATGTAGCGTACCATCGATATTGTGTACTGTCGATGCAGCGTACCATCGATATAGTGTACTGTCGATGCAGTGACCCGTCGATATGGTATACTGTCGATGCAGTGACCCGTCGATATGATGTACTGTCGATGTAGCGTACCATCGATATTGTGTACTGTCGATGCAGCGTACCATCGATATAGTGTACTGTCGATGCAGTGACCCGTCGATATGGTATACTGTCGATGCAGTGACCCGTCGATATGATGTACTGTCGATGTAGCGTACCATCGATATTGTGTACTGTCGATGCAGCGTACCATCGATATAGTGTACTGTCGATGCAGTGACCCGTCGATATGGTGTACTGTAGATGCAGTGACCCGTCGATATGATGTACTGTCGATGTAGCGTACCATCGATATTGTGTACTGTCGATGCAGCGTACCATCGATATAGTGTACTGTCGATGCAGCGTACCATCGATATTGTGTACTGTCGATGCAGTGACCCTTCGATATGGTGCAATGACGATGCAGTGACCCGTCGATGTGGTGTACTGTCGATGCAGTGACCCGTCGATATGATGTACTGTCGATGCAGTGACCCGTCGATATGATGTACTGTCGATGTAGCGTACCATCGATATGGTGTACTGTCGATGCAGCGTACCATCGATATGGTGTACTGTCGATGCAGTGACCCATCGATATAGTGTACTGTCGATGCAGTGACCCGTCGATGTAACGTTTTCGATACAGCGACCGTCGATGTAGTGACTTTCGATGTCGTGAACTAGACCGGTTGCTACCTAAGACTTGAATTTGGTCTTACAACTGTCATATTTCATTCAATTTTGACACTATGAGATCAAGCTCACGAAGCTTGTGCTCAAAACTGTCTATGAAATACGGCCTTAGGTATAATTACATGGCCAATTTTCATACTTATTTAACATCAAGTGAGATTGAAATTAGATATTTTAAATAAATAGAAAAATAACCTTAAGCTTTCAATAAAGGTGAGGTCACAGTACTTTACTAATTTCATTGTTCTACAAAAGGGGTATTCAAACCCGCGAAGGGATCGGAAAACAAACTTCAGGCAAATGATGAAATTCGTTTAATTCCGGAGGCTGTTTGGTTAACCGACATTGTTCCGGGGGCCGCCGAAATAAAATAATTAATGTTTTGATATGGGCTTTCGCCAACATCAATAATATTTGATATTAATTTATTTTAATGGAGAATACGCATTATTTTTACCTACTAGATATCGCCCGCGACTTTTCCCAGGAATAAGTATAATAGTTAGGAATTTGCAATAACAGTATCATTTATTTCAATTCAAATACACTTTATCATAAAAGACACAAACAATTACAATACAGAAATACAAAACAATATGTACAATTTTGGCGGCCTTATCGCTAAAAGCGATTTCTTCCAGGCAACCAACTGTTGAGGGAATTTAAAAATAGTAAAGTGAGAGAGGTAGAGGTAGAAATACAGTCATTGCAACAGCGGTATCTGCGATGTAAATATGACTTACTCCTTAGAGCGTTTTTTATTTCATGTTTCAAGCTTATAAATAATTAATTATTATTCTATACAATAGTTTATCATTCAAAACTAAAATAATTCCAACTACAAATCATCATCAGTCTATTTTTATGTCCCCACTGCTCGGGCACAGACCTTCCCTTACATCGAGGGAGCTGGGGCCATGATCCACCACGCGGACCCAGCGCGGATTGCCGGATTATACATGCCTTAGATTATTACTACGGCATGCAGGTTTCATCGCTATGTTTTCCTTCACCGTTTTGAGAGCATTCGGTAAATGTACATAAGTTTATCCTTCTAAAAAAAACGATAAAACTCATCGGCCGGGGATCGAACGTGGAACTTCCGAATCGTAATTCTAGTGACCCAAGCACTACGACACCGAGCTCTTCAACTTCAAAACCAAGTTTTAAATTCGCAACTTCGGCCCACGAGTGGAATTTTTCAAATAAAACCCCTACGGTTGGAATGTCTTTCAGTTTTAGCTCGGCGACTTTCCGATCGAGTTACAAGAGAAGCTTTATGAGTTTAATCAAGGCATTCCCTTGTCGTTAGTAAATCACTCAGTTTACCTCACCTGACCCCTACTATTGGAACTCTAACATAGTGTTTTAATTAGCTAGCAAGGAATGCTATGAAGTAGTAATTTTTATACTACTTGATTAATTAATTTGCATGTTTAACTTTATTTTTACTTAGACCCTTTTCTGTGTAAAATTGTAGTGCCTGTATTAATTTTATACCCTTTTTTTTTTTGGAATGGCGGATTGATTTTTTATTCGTTAATTTTCTACTTACATGAATACTCTAAATAACTTGACATTGGCGAAATTATCTCTTGAATAAGAGTAGAAGCCATTCAAATAAAAGTAGTAGTAGTAATTTTATACCGATTTTGATCCTGTTCAATAAACAATTAAAATTACCTACTTAATATGGTACTTATAGTAAAGAATTTTCGAAAATAAGTCAAGTATTTTTTGAGAAAATCTCAACCTTTCTAAGGTCAAGAACTTACGCCAATGGTGCCTTGTGACGTACTTAGTTCAATTTTTTTGTAGTTTTTATTTACTAAAAAAACCTCACCAATTTAATATTTATCATGAGTACAACCCCTAGTTTCCATTTAACACCGTGTATAGAGGGTATTTGGAATATCGCAAAACTAATTTCGGATGTATATTAATTTATATTAATTTACAATGTATATTAATGTACAAGGTCTTAATAGAATCTTTGGTAGGCCCTTAAATTCCGTGAGTAAATAAATAAATCAAATCCATATTTTAGCTACTATAAAGTTATTTATTGTTATTAAAATGTTCCAAAACAAATCGTTTGAATCTTCTGTAATGACTATATCTTGTCTCACTCACACCTATTGTCCTTTTGTCGCGAGCGGGTGAGACGGAAGCACGGTTCGGTGGGTGTTGCCAGTCTGGGCATCTGGAATTTCAAACAAAATTCGGTTATAGACTATGAAGAAATTAGAAGTGACATAGATACAGGGTATAATTTTTAAACCGTACTTAGAGGAAAAGTACTTTAAATTCTGAAAATAATAAGCAAAACTATAATCACAGATTTGATCCTTAATTGGAGGAAAAGTACTTGACATTCATTTTTGTTTTGTTTTGATAACAAGTAAAACTACATTTATAGATTTTCCACGTAGGTACTTTTATGGCACCAATCGATAGGGTCAATCATAATAACCATCTAACCATACATGGTTCTCAGATTAAAGGGAGACACTTTAAACTTATAATGACGCCCTCTGTATAGGTACTTTTCTCCAGCCACCTTGCGAAGGTCATCCCTCCATCTGGTCTGGTGGCGTCCCACGCTATGTTTACCCGTTCGTGGCCTCCATTCGAGAACTCGTCAGTCTATACCGTATTTTTGTCAGCCTGTTTGACAAAGCTCCTAATTACGTTTAATGATAGACCTACTTACAGGGTACTTCTATCTGTCCCCCTATTGCCGACGAGGGGACAGACGGAACTTTTTATTCCTGTCTTTTTATGTCTGTCTGTTAGGGGGCCAGAGAGGAATGATCCCTTACTTTTCAATATCAGGCAGTGTCTGTCCCTTGCAGCGCGCCTCCCAACGCGACCAATACTTGAATCCCTCCTGTTCAAACACCTTTATTGCGCACACGCCGTCATCTTTAATGTCTTCATCCATTAGAGCTGTAATTACATTTAAATACTGATTTAAGAATGTTGTGCACTATGAAACAGGTACGGACAACAGCAGATCAATGGTAAAACTTGCAGTACGATTTCAATTCTTACGACGCAGATATTAAGAACGGTCCAAAGTGTTACACTTGATCTGCTGTCAGCTGTAGATTATTTTGTATTTTTTTATCATGTCCGTCTTTATTTTTTGTTGCCATCCTAACCCTACATGATCAATCATTGTAGTCAACTTTGACCTGAATTCTCTAAGTCGACCTAGGAATCCTGCATATACGTAACCAAATTAATGATGAGACTATGAATACTGAAGGGCATTGCCTATACCATGGATAATCCGATTCTGAGGCACTGACAAGTCCCCGAAGAAACTTACATCCTCGGGGTCGTGTCTCCCTTGGGGGAAACCATGAGAAACTCGTTGTGGTCGTAGAGACATAAACACTTGATATTATTAAAGGAATGTCGTGTCTCCCGCTCTGGGGAGACACGGTCACAACGAGTTTCTCTGTCTCCCCAAGGGAGTCACCAGGGGAGACAGTCCCCGAAGCCATCCGACTCTGAAGCTTCGGGGACTTGTCTCCCCTATTTTGTAGCACGTAAACATCTCATCTTACATAGCTTTTACTACTAACATGTATGGTCTTTGTAACTGCAATTAATCGTTTGAATTTGACTGAAATATAAACTGAAAACTAGCTCTAGGGCCTCGTCTTTGCAAATTTTAACGACACAAATAAAAGCGACGCTGAAAATAATAACAGAATGTCTATGTTCCATTTTTATAAATATATTGTGGTTTAGCAATAATATTCTGATTATAAAGAAAATTCATAAAATCAATTGCCTATATTTAGATTGTCAATATTCTTGGATTTCGTTAATGACATTGCTCACCTTCACACGAAATGTCGCATTTGCCGCCTCTGCGACCTTCCTTGCACCATTCACTTCCTATCTGAAATTACATTTACATAAAAATTTATAAATATTAATATTAAAAATCAATCATCTCCTTTAATTAACTATACTTATAAACAAATATTGATATTGGATTTGAATTTTTCTAGCATATAGGTACGCTATGCGAAACGAAAATCTAAAATTAATTTAAGACAAAAGTGTCCTAGGTTCGATTCCCAAGCTGGTACGATCGACAGCATATCAATGGCTGTACGATTTTAACTCTTACGTCGCATATAATAAGAACGGTCTTAAGTCCTTGATGTGCTTTTGGACTGCACCTAATAATCCTTTTTTTCGAGCCGGACTGTAATTTGCGACCGTTTCTGTGTATATTTCTGGACCTATATATAGCACAGGGAATGCTAGTTTGGCCCATGAGTGTGATGTCTTCATGCTTATATGTGCAACTTTCAACCTATGCAGGCAGCCCAGACAGAAGAAGGATGAGAGTAGAGATTCGCTCATTGCGTAATATGTGTGGAGTTAAACTGAGAGACAGGATTAGGAATGTAGTGATTAGAGAACGGTGTGGTCTGAAAGAAAATGTAGTAAATATAATTGAAAAGGGTATGTTACGTTGGTTTGGCCACTTAGAGCGGATGAGTGAAGGAAGGGTAACGAAAGAAATACACAGAGCGAATGTTGACGGAAGAGTCGGTAGAGGTAGACCGAGGAGAACGTCCGTCGACCAAATTGGCGAGGTCTTGAAAAAGGGCCAAGTACAGTCTACTACAAACCGGCGAGCATGCATGAAGAGATTGATGAATGTGGAGAAGGCAAGGGTTGTGTGCCGTGATCGCAGCAGATGGAAGTCCATCGTCTCTGCCTACCCCTACAGGAATCAGGCGTGAGTTTTATTCAACCTATGCACCAACAAATATTTTAAAAGAATTATACTCACTTGAAACAAACCATAATACTTTTTCCTAGACGTCTTAGCGACAAACGCAGAAGTGTTCCTTTCGCTAACTTGCTCAATTAAACAGACCCCTGAAACCAAGTGATTAAGGGTTTAGTTAGTATCCAAGTTGACAACTAAAATGAAAATGGCATTGCCACACTTCAATGGAGCTTTGCCCCACCTACAAAACTACGGGACCATTTAAGCTGTACCTACCATTTTGTTAGAGACTTATTACAGGTTTCATATTGCATAATCATAATCAGTGCCATTTTCTACTACTCTCGCAATTCCTATAGAAGAATAACAAAAACAATGAATAATTCGCTTCGATTTCTTACTATTTTCTGAATTCTTAATTAAGCTGTTTTTTTCGACTCGCAACTTGTACAAAACTTTAATTGAAACCAATAATTTTAATAAAGAACGGAGATATTTTTACATTTATTCATTATCTTGTACAACTTGCGGTTGATGGTGGGGCAGAATCTGTCATTGTCATTTGGTTAATTTACCGAATACAGATGGCTCAGAATAAGGCAACAGCTATCAAACGACTCAATATGTAAAAAGTTCGTCGGCCAATCCGTTCCTAGAAGTTGTATGAAAAAAGTTCCATCAACCGGGTCGTTCCGCTGATTGACGTCATAAAAGGGTATTGACGTCACAGATAGCGTCACACAAATAACTGGTTACATTATGATTTTTATGTAGCGATTGCGACTGATGGACGATTGCGTCCGCTTGGGAAAGTATTCTGAAAGTTTTGTGGGCTTCTTTTGTTTATTGTCTCTTGGTCTTTCTAAACGGTGGTCGATACCTTCCTACTCCTAAAATCTTGGATTACACCACAGCATTTTAAATTGCGTTTTAATGCAAGCTACTAAATCGCTGCCATACAAAATCGGTGGTTCTATCAAATTACTAAGCTAAACAAACTGCTTAATTGTAGCATAATTTGACAGCTTTAATGCCTCTATGAGGACGACATGGTCACTCATCTTTGTGTACCAAGTTCATTTAAAAATAAGATTTATTCTTGTTTCGACCCACTAGTTTCGGACCACCTTTGAAAATTCTGGTTTCGCCCCATTTTTTATTCCTTATTCGTCCCACAATTATATTTGTTATTATTACATTTATTTTACGCTCGTTTCGTCCCAATTTTTATTCCTCGTACGCCCCACTTACTTTTATTACGCGTTTGTTTGTTTGTAAAGATTAAAAAAAAGACATTTAAATGATGAAATTCGCCATCTAATAATTAAGTATTCCTATTTTATTTTCTCACACAATTTTCCTCAAACCATATCTCTAGTGTGTTGTAATAAGTACGTACCTACATCTATATACCTCCCACATGTTTATCAGTTTGTTTACGCTTAGGTTTTAGTAACATACGAGTAGATATGTGCACGTGCTAAAGACAATGTTTATATAACGTTATGTAACTACTTATTCTTAGTCCTATGTCACAAGTTACCTAGAGCTAATATTAGGCCCATAATAATATAACTTCACAATTAACGCATCTGGTTTTAAAACAATAACAACCAATTGCTGTTATTCATAAACCTAGTTAAACCTCACTTCCCTCACATCGTGTTGCTATCCCTTTCACACTTCGTTAAAAAGGTTAAGATAGAAAGGGACAGGGTGGCTAAACGGTGGCGTAATTTTAAATGACGTTTATGAATAACAGCCTGTTTTGCGAGAGTTCATGCCAATATAGTTTTGTAT
This sequence comes from Tachystola acroxantha, assembly GCA_963506565.1. Classification (NCBI taxonomy): domain Eukaryota; kingdom Metazoa; phylum Arthropoda; class Insecta; order Lepidoptera; family Oecophoridae; genus Tachystola; species Tachystola acroxantha. The sequence goes on along the minus strand of OY735894.1, from coordinate 4,859,190 downwards.
GCAGAGCCCTACCAGCGTTGCACCTTAACAGCAGGTAAACAGGAACACGACCATGTGGAATAAATTGTTCAATCATTCGTCGCCGGGATGCGTGCAAATAAACCGCAGCCCAAATCAAGTGTCTTATTTTGTAAACAAATATGATTACCTGTTGTGATGTAACACTGTAGGAATTGATTGAACGAACATGTTCATCATTGTGAAAATAAAGTAATCCGATCTAATAATGTGAATATAACTATGCAATAATCACAGAACAGGTTAAAATGTGAAGGTAGTTTTTGTTTACAAAATAAGATACTTGATTTGGGCTTCGGGTTAAACCATTTTACTACAGGAAAAACTATACTAAAACCATTGTAATCCAAATTCATTGCCATGGCTAGGTGTTAGAATACAATAGGCAACTAAACAATAGCGTAGGTATATAAGCACGTGTTTTAAATTTAGATATAGGTAGGGAAGTCCCGCGTACTGAATACGTTTATGAAAAGTATTACAGTCGTGGAAAAAAGACAGGGTTATTAAGGTTGAGATTATCTCAAAATCTACTTCGCCTTAGGTAGGTACGGACAACAGCAGATCAATGGTAACACTTGCAGTAGGATTTGAAATCTTACGACGCAGATAATAATAACGGTCCAAAGTGTTACACTTGATCTGCTGTTAGCTGTACAAATAAATTCTTTAATTGATAAAATATTTATTTCCAAAAAATCGGGGTATCATAAAATAAAGGTAAAGTAGAAAGTCGGATCACGGGAAAATATCTAACATCATCGGTTTGACGGATTTTGATGTATGAGATGTTTCATTTGAAAGGAAGCGATACTCGAGAAACATTACTCTCCTTCTTCCTACATTTGCGTAAAATCATAATAATAACAACAAAAAGTAAAAATTACAACTTCACTACTGTTCCGCTGAATTAAATTATTATTTAGGTACGTATACAATTTTAATTATACATAAATGAATCACTAGCAAAATTATTGAACTCACAGTTGCTAAGGAATGTCCTTGGGAAATTGTTTTTCAACAGTTCACGGGTCAACTGGCATCTAGTGAATACTTTAGTCTCCATTAACGTGCATGATAGCACTAAAATAAAAATTACGGCGGCACGTCTGCCCTCCATGACGGTCGGAGTGATACTGATTATTATTTGTCTCGATGTGTCTATATTTGATATAATTTATTGCGCGCGCGCACCTATTGACTTTTGACTTGCTTTTCGGGAAATCGATGATAATTTTAGCATTATCATTACGTTCATTTATCGGTTTTATTGAAGTATCAATTAAGTTTAATGTATGTGTTTCTCCTTTTCATGTTTGATTTGTTTACGACTGATGAGTAATGGGTTTAATTGATTTGTCTTTGAGGTTTTAGGTAATTCCAATGTCGGAACAAAATGGTAAAGTGTCTGATTCAATTCTCGTAATTAATACTTTTGAAACCAGATGAATATTGATAATTGAAAATTAATTCTAAAACGAAACAAACGGACATATATGGATGGTTTGAGGAATGACAATAGCTCCAAAATAAAACCAGAATAATCAGTTAATTTTTTATTTAATTAAAAATGCGATTCATATTGTCATAATTATTATTTACATATAATTAAACTAATTAAAGCAGAACCAAAGTTCCTCGAAACATTTACAAAATGGCAAATTAAAAAAAATCATAAAACTATTTTATAATTTATATTATAAGTTACCTTCCAACGTATTATAAAGAATTTCTAAACGAAAACTGATGGGTGCAAGGGTTTTAAATGTTAATAATTATATTTAAGGACTAAATCGTAGCTATAAAAAACTGTAGACAACTGCAATATCTATACACTTTTTATAAAAACCCTTACACCCCGATATAAAAACAATAAAAAACTACCATTAAAATGACTTGATCTTATTTTATTATATAACAAAACATCGTCAAACGTGAGAGCCTCGGTTAATCTATTAGTATAAAATATAGAAAAGATCTTCACAGAAGATAGGTTTTAGTAATTTTATAAAAGCCAATACAACTTAGGAGATTATTCCCTAAAAGTACTTATAAATATTATTTCATTCAGTCATTTTCTAGACTAACATGAGTTGTTTCATCTTACAAAAGTACTAGAAGTATCTAATATACCTAATAATTAAAAAGAAAAAACATATTTCCAAAAAAAGTATCTAATGAAGTGAAATACCTATACGATTTCTTTAAAATATTGTATATTTATTTTAAATTTTTCAAATTAATTTATTCACACCAATACAAGCTAAATAAATGTTGTATTTTTCATTCAATAATTGTTTATTTAGCTTGTATTGGTGTGAATAAATTAATTTGAAAAATTTAATATTTATCAGAGTACAACTACCAATTTTAAATTTTGAATAACTTTAAAAAATATAAATAAATCTTGTTCAGCCAATCTCAATTGTAGTAAGTTATGTACTAATATATGTACTTGTAGTAAGTTAAGTACTAAATGCTGACTACAATTTAAATATTTCGATTTTATTGAGTTTACTTTTGTTTCGATTTTTCAAATGCTTTGTAAGATGAGCCAAAAAACATTTATTCATTAGTACGAGTACATTAAAAATACAATCGGAATCAATTAGGTTCCTATTCTAATTACTAAAGCTAAATCATTATTTAATAAAATAATCTCGTCAGAAAACAAATTACTATAATTAACACTTATCACAAGAAGAGGTGTTTTGAACCACATCATAACATAATAATATTTATTACGTAACATTTTTTTCGGAATTATCTTACTATTTAAATATTGTTATGCTATTTCATATTTTTAATTTAATATGGAATAATCGAATTACTATGATAATATAAGAAAGTCAAGTTTAACCGAACTCTCAATTACATTAATTAATTAGGTATCTTGTAAAACCTACACACCAGAAATGGGTAAAACCAATTACATAAAGATTAAACATATATAAAAAAAACTCTATAAAGAGAAACGTTCTATGAAAACATAATTTTGCCCGTATAAATTATTATAAAGGATAACTTATCTACGCACTTTTATTTCTCGCATTTTTTACATAAAAACATAAACGCTTGAAATCAACAAAACGGTACTCTAGTGAGTCAAATGTCTATTCTACGTCTTTTGTGGCCATCTGTTAACTTTTTGACGTAAATACATTGATCTCCTATAAACAACTAGATACACAGTCTGCCTTCTAAAAATATCCGAGCGCAAAGAAGGTCCAAAAGGATGACCCTCATTTGCTTTATTGGACATTATTTGGACGCTAACAATGGACCCTTATTTAGACTTTTTTTTTAAATTGTTTTAGTAAGACCTTTGTGTATCTAGTTGGTTATAGGAGATCAATGCGTAAATATTTTAGATGCCTTATAACCATTTTTTTTTAAATGTGTCTAGAGTGAATATAATTTATGTTTGTTAGGTAAATCTAAAAGAAACTGAATGCATTACGCGGGGTATCATACATATATCGCAGTGATATTGCCTCGCCAACAAAAGTCCTCCTAATACCACATTTTCAATTACAATCAGACTAGAAAACCGAATTCACAATTTAGAAGTAGCCAACATAACATAACTAGATCTCGGATTTTCATCCGTCACCGGTTCTGGTCTAAAACATCTATGGTGTGTTTCAAACTCAGCTGGTTTCTTCAACATCTTCCGTACAAACCAGACTAGACCAACAACTATTACCATTAGACCTAGAGCTACGCCTATTAATGCTGTATTTAGACCTTTGAAACCAGCTTTCATTTCTAGAGAGCCGGCTGCTTCCAGAAACTGTGGAACTATACATATCGGTTGTCTGTCGTCTTTAAATTTTGATAAGGTAGCACATACTTCGTAAGGTCCTCTAAGAAATCCTTCCATAGATATTTCTAAAGTAGTTTGGCATGGAGTATCTTTCTGGGCAACCAGAGATCCTCTGGATAGTACTGCTAAGACGACATAGCAATTGCTTATAGGAAAATATCTGGAGTCTGGAGTAGATACACGTTGCGAGCGTGGTAGGATGTATGGTCTTGGTGGCGGTAATCCCATGACGGATATGAGAACAGTGAGGACCCCATCGCTGGTCACATTGGAACGAACTTCTGAGACCCTGCAACAAAGGAACATGACAGCGTCTTTAATGTAACATATTTGTGCCATTTGGTGTAGAGACCATGGGACTTGGTGCTTTGGAGACCTAAAAAGTAGTCTGATGTCCAAAGGGATAGATACAATGAAGTAATGTCGCCAGCCTGTTGTGATAATTATTTTCCAGACATTATCTAAATGAATTTCAACATCATTCCTCCATCATCTCATTCCTCTTTAAGTTGACTACCAGATAGAGTTAAAGAACATTTTGTAGGCGCATAGTCTAAGATGAAGTGATGTACTCAAGGTGGTGGAAAGTGACTGGAAATGGAAACAAAGCCCTAAGATTTAAGAGAAGACTGACACAAGCGTTCATCTCGTTCTTACCTCAAAGCCTCTCTCTCAGGGGAGAGTGTGACAGCAACAGGTATGACAGTAGCAAATGGTGCCCGTTGTCTGACCATCTGCGGCTTAGAACATCCCAGCACGAGAGCCAACGGGGTATCCGTATTGTCCATCTCTTCGAGGGCTATGCAGAATCTGTAATTTCAAGTTGAGATCTAATTTTATGCATGTTGAAAATCGAGATGTGTTGGGTGTCCTATGAATGGGTCGAAGAAGTGTATATAACGGTGCTTGCTATGGATCATATTGATGGGATTGATTTTTCTTCGACCTATATCACACGAACGGCTAGGGTGTTTCCTGACACATATAAACTGGGTATCTTTAAGGCAAGGGTGAATAGGCATTTACTGCTTTTTTAGGCTTCATCATCGGCCTCATCGTCACTTACCATCAGGGGAAATTGACGTCAAACGCGGGATTGGTCTAGCATAAAAAAAATCATAGTATCTATGAACGCTTAGAAAATTCGTTGGCACGAAATTCAAACTCTTGACCTTTTGCTGAATCGAACGATACACATGTCGATAATTCGTTCAATCGAAATTAATATTTTTCTTACGATTAAATAAATACCAACAGTTCTATTGTATAACTTCTCGAAGGTAATTGGAAATTTTTGGAGTGTTCGCACACTTTTTTTGCAAATCACTCTCTCCGACAGGTCGACAGCGTAACAACAATGTCTCCGATAGTATTATAACAGTTGTTCGTATCTGAAGCGATGATGACAGCTTACCACCAGGGTGGCTGTTTGTTCTCATTTCTCATAAACAAATGATAGAAACCACTTCATGTACCTATCCACAAAAGTTTAATTGGATATTAGATTTTTCCTCTTTCATATCCTCCTCTGAGAGGTCGAAACGCTACTTAATTTCCGCTAAATTATTTCGAGTGACCTCTCCTCGCTCAGTATATTATTCTAATGTCCGTCTACTCAACTTTGAAATGGAAGGGTCATATTTAGTCTAACTTTTTAATCGGATTTCGCGGTTGAGAGAAAAATTACATCAACTTTATCTCTGCAATGCAAAGACTTCAGGAAATACTTCCTTATCAATTTAAATAGCTACTTAATATTATTGCCATCCTTTGGATGCTAATGAGCTTAAAACACATTGAACTATTTTCTCCATATTTTTTGATTTAAATTCGTTTAAGTATTGTTGTTATGTCCATTGACATTGCTCATAGAATCAGTAAACTGAAGTGGCAGTGGGCTGGTCACATCTGTCGTAGAACCGATAACCGATGGGGTAGGCGAGTTCTCGAATGGAGGCCACGAACGGGTAAATATAGTGTGGGACGCCCCCCGACCAGATGTAGGGATGACCTTCGTAAGATGGCTGGCAGAGATTGGATGCAAAAGGCCAAGAGTAGGGTTGAGTGGTGTACTTTGGGAGAGGCCTACGTCCAGCAGTGGACTGATACGGGCTGATGATGATGATGATGTTATGTCCATTTGAAGTCTTTTTTTTTGTTTTATTCCGGGCTTAACTTTTCATTTGTTCTTCAATGTGAATCTTTACAGTTAATTCGAGTACATACGTGTACTGCTCCAGAGGATCTATCTTCAATCCCCTCAGCAGGACGTTGGCTGGAGACGCCCTGTGGCACGCCACGTGCTTCGGAAGACCACCAGCTCTGGACACCGTGACTCCAGTGCATCTGTAGCGCCGAGTGGATGGGGGATCCAACGACCAGGAGAGGTAGACCTCTTCATCGTCATACCACACGTCGGCGAGACGGACCTAAGGAAATTGGATGAGATATTCAGATCAATAACCTTTAATGCAACGAATACAGGTATATACAGGGAGTGTATTTGATCAGCGACGCGCAACTCAGGGGTGGTAGTCTAAATAATCTTAGTTTATAAAATTGCGATTTTATTATTTTTGACATAATTACTCGTACTATTAAAAAAATCTGTTCAAATTCTTTTGAAATTGTCGCATCGCGTGGGTGCTGCCATTCTACGTACAAAGTATGCCCGATCACGCTGTCAATGACCCGGCCGACAGGCGACGCGTAGTATGTAACATCTGAGTCGCTCATCGTTGATCAAAATGGTCGTCCATTTGATTATGAAGCCCGGGTTCGAACTTACAGGTCGGCCATGTCTTTTTTTTTGGCACAAAGTGGATCCTATTAAAATCGTATCGTCTCTGGCCAGTTCGCAAAGAATAAATGCTGTGGGTCCATGAATGGAACCTGGGATGGAAGAGGCATTATACTATATAACTAGGTTAGAGAAGCCTTGGTAACAGAAATAGGGACAATAGTAAAATTCCTCTTATTGGTTCTATTCACAATTTCGTAACTTCCACAAAAACAAAGATATCTCATCTTGTCTTAAAATAAGATAAAGATAAGTCTTAGAAAAGTAAGATAAGTACTTATTACAATATTTTCATCTGATATGTCTGTGTATGTTTGACATCTATATTTGCTAAGAACGACAATATTTATTGTAGATTATTAACTGTATACTCGTATTAGATAACGACGTCACACTATGCAATTACATTTTATAAATGCATTCAAGTTAACAAACAGCAGTGTAAAAATAACTTTAACAAGTAATCCCAAAACCTTATCAACAAACTCTACACTGAAAGAAAAGATTAGCTGTGTTTGTTAAGTAATCTCAACTGCTACTATAACCGTTGCAAACTATAGGGACGGTCATGTCTTCCTAGCTAATTTGATTGGTTAATTGTTTACAATCATTAGCTCTAACTAACAAGGCTCGTAGTTGTTTTATCTAGAAATCAACAGCTAAGTAAATTTAGCTGCAACCCTTTTCAGCGTATTACCTTAGCCTTAGAAATAGGCAAATCCTCTTCAGTCGGTACTTCTAGCTCTTCATCGTAAGCATCATCATCCAATCCCTCAATTTTATCCAAGTACAAGTCACTATCGTCAGCACTTGCTTCGATAACTTTCTCTTGAATATCTACGGTGTTGGCTATACCTTTATTGAAATTATTCAGACCATAACCAGTATCAATATCGTTGATTTTCGGTTCGATGTGTTCGTAATCGTCGCATAGTTTGTTCTTTGATATTCTTGATAGTAAAGCGCCTTCCAAATGTGGTGGTGTTGCGCAAACCGCCGCAGATTTGTCTGATTGCGATAGGTTTTTTGCGTCGCGCAGCCAACGAGCGAAGCCGGACATCAGACAGTCGCAGTTTAGAGGGTTATCTGTAAAGAGGAATAGCATTTTGCATTTATTGTTATTAAAATAGCTGTGCGAATCTCAGTCGAAAACCGAGGTTTCAATAACAATTTTTACGTCTGCTAATCAGCGGATGGCATTTGTCACGATTTCATCTCAATATTGTCGCGTTTTCAGCAGTGTTGATTTTTTTAGGCTCTGAATCCATCTTTATTCACATTACAGTCTAATCTAAGTACTTATGAAACAGCGAAGTTGAAAGATCGAACGTATATATCAAATATCTAACGATACACAGTATTAGTTATGAAAAATATGTCATTAAGTATTGAATTTCGGATTTGGAGCACGCCACCGTTGTCAGATTTAAATCTTCTCGGGTTTTTTTCAGTGGGTTCTGAATATTATATGATATATCACTTTTTAAACTTTCACGGTTTGTATACATATTAATCAGTCTACTCTTGACCATGATGGCTGCAATGCTGTCGAAATATCGAGACATCAATAATAAATGTTTAACACGGTAATTCCCGTTTTTTATCTAATTAATATTATATGATATAGATTTTTGTTTTAATAAACAATGGGAGTTTAGTGTTAGCATACGACAACTCTGACGAAATGCTCTAATGTTTTATAAGAAGCAATGAGGTCACGATCAATCGTTAATTATGTAGAGTTCGGTTCAATTCAGATCTCGTCCGGAACGAGCAGTACGAAATAATTGGACAATGGCGTGGCTCGATCGTATCTAGACCTTGTTTGTTAGGCTAATACCGCAATCGTTTCTAGCACTAACGAGATCGCTAATAGCCAATACAGATCTATCTACGTGATAGACCGTAATGTAGGTAATATAATTACTACAGTAAATGAGATTTCGGTAATTGTATGTATTGTTATAGGTAGTTAGGGAAAGGAAGGATGATCAAATTGAATACCGAACTTTTTTTCTACGACTTGTAGAATAAAAAATAAAAATCACTAAAGTTAAGAGTTCCTTTATTTATGATATTGATAATTTCTGTGTTTTTTGATTATGTTACTTTGTTGATTAATATATAACTTCACGAAATTATTTTTTTGTGTTTTATTTATAACTTTCTATTGTTTGGAAAATTAGGTGAAAATAAAATCATTTTTTTTTAAATAATATAATTCCTTTCTGTACACCGTGATCAGTTTCCAAAATTAATATAATTTATTACTTGTAGCCGCGGGATCGGTGGGTAAAAACATTAATTGGTTTTTGTGTTGGAAACGGATCCCGGTATCGGTGGAGACAAACTGCCGGGATCCGTTTCCAATCCAAACGGATCCCGGGATCGGTGGAGACAAACTGATCCAAACGGATCCCGGGATCGGTGGAGACAACCCCGAATTATTCATGGTCTTTGTTATAATTTTCTACTTCTCTCGCAACTCCTACTGATTATGATTATGCAATATGAAACGTGTAATAAGTCCCCAACAAAATGATATATGAGCTTCAATGGTCACGTATGTATAGGTGACCAAAGGTGGGGCTTTGGTCACCTACGTGACCATTGAGGCTCATATATCATTTTGTTGGGGAAAGCTCCGTTGAAATGTGGCAATGTCATTTCCGTGTAATTGAATAATAACAGTAGGTATGCCATAGTAATACAAATATTGAAATTATTCCCTACATCCGAACAAAGCAATAAATGTTGCGGTCTTTTCATCAAGAGCTTCTAGGAATTGAGGCAATTTGATTCGGGTTCTTAATTACAGAGTGCGGGTTCGACGGCTATGTTCCGTTCAATAGCCTCTGAAAGTGTTTGCAGTTTAATCAAGTTTGCTGAATTCTACACGGCTGGTTCATACACGGCGGAGCTTCGAAACGAAAAGAGCTCGGTAGAACAGTAATTTTGCACGATACGTAGTTTATTCGATTCACCAATCAGCCAGTACAACCACTTAGCTTAGCTTAACTAAACCGCAGCAGGGTATTTGACAAGTATCTAAAATTAATAATTTTTCATTACTTATTCATTCATTACATCGACTGTGAAATGAAAATAAACATTACTTGTAAATGAAATAATTACAGGCATTTAGAAAAGTTGTGTTAGAAAAAGACTGGCTGGCTGGTAGCGCCATACAAACTGCATACTAACCCAACCCCCAACCCCCACAATAAAAAAAGGAAATTTGAACTTTAGACAGCCGACTCGCACCTGGCCGGTTTTTTTCTGTTTGAGACTGGTTTGAGACCATGGTTGAAAAACCTGGTTGATCGGTGATCGAAATTTATCATGTCGTAATGACTGTTCGACTGAGCTCTTTTTATTTCGTAGCTACAGCAGTTCCGCAAACTTGATAAAAATCATAAAGTCAACACCTGCATGCCTGACAATAATAATAAAATAGACATGCATAATTCACTAATACACTCTGGGTATGTGCGGTGGCTCTAGGAAACGAATAAAAATAAATTCGCAACGCAACCAGCACCACCGACTGTCAAACAGTCAAAAGATGTTCAGAATTTCAGTCCCTTAATTACAGTTGAACCTCTACTTGAAACTGAAACTACTAATACTGAAAACTATTAATCTTACCAACTACGAATACCTGGCCTGTCAGACGAAAGTGTTGGCGATGTGGTAAAGAGATTTTCACAAAAATCTCATAAAATAGCCACAATGGATAGCATAGTAAAGTCACGCAACAATATAGCCTCGTCTCGAGCGAACAAAGAGGTTACGCGGCGCCTCGCATAAAGCGTTGAATCGACAGTACCTATTTCGGGACACACCGTCAAATACTTCGGAGAACGTAGATACATTATAAAGTCAATCATGCTTGACTCTCATAGGAGAAGATGAAAACCATTGACGTACATTTACTGTAGCACAGTATAGTTTGACTATGGCCAAATTCATCATTCTCTTCTCTTCGTATACTCTAGTTGGTTTGTTTGGGTAAAATCGTGTAACTTTGCACCGATTGTTCCAGATGATGTGAATACAACGCTCGAGCCAGAAAACTCAGACACGTCTTCATTCTTAAATTTCACCTCAAATAATCTGTATTCTTTGTACAAAACTGTATATTAGGATTTTTAATAACCTTCCCTAAGCCATCATTCACTCCACACTTTGATGAATTGAAGGTTGCTTAGGAAAGGATTTACGAACGGTCATTCATTATCTAATCGATCCTCCTTTATCAGCTCCCACATGACTATGTCTCTCTATCATTCTTCTTAATATAAGCTCTAGAGACATTGCTTCTTTGGGCTACACTGGTTTCTAGTGCCTTTCGTCAGGGATTGCCTTGAACAGATCGCTCGGATATATATTTAAAAAATTATACTTAAAAAATTCGTCCGCTATCCCTTTCAGCAGTATACGTCCACAATACGCGACTCATCGCCCCGTCATTACCTTCGACAGTGAACCGCGCCAGGCCGAGATGCTGGCCCAGGGCGCCATCATCGATCATCGATATGTCGTTATCGTGAAGCAGCAGCTCACTAAGGCGGAGCAGCGATTTCAGCGGCTCCGCTGACAGAGAGCGAAGGAAGTTGTGTGATAGGTCCAAATGCACGAGGTTTGTTAGCTGAGCTAGAGATGCACCTGTTTGAAAACAACGGAATGTGTATTAGAATCTTCTTTTCTCGTATGGTTTAGTGACCAAACCTGTTGTCAGAGTTATTCAGGCCACCCGTAGGCTTCTGACGTGGCCTAATGACTGCTGCCGAGCGACAGCAACCGGGACCAACTGCTGAACGTGATTTCTAAAGCACGGAGGGGCTCAGATAAAAATGTCACTAGCGGTCACCTATCCAGGTCTTGACCTTGTCCAACGTTGCTTAAATTGTACGATAATTTTCGACGTGTACTCCCAACTGGACTACGAGCGCCTTGACTCGAGAGTATATATTAGACTAAATAGACGTTAAAATCTTCCATAAGGAAAAAAGGAAGGAAAAATTTCGCGCGTTCATACATGTGTCATGGAAGTTTATATAATAAGGGACGACAAATAGGCAAATGGTACATGGAATGCTAAGTGTTCATCTTCAATTAAAAATTAGACACACCAGTAAATATCAGCGTCTAACTACCCCTTGTGTTGTATTAATGAAGTAATTGATAAAATAAATAACCATATCTAAACGGTAGTATACAAGCATCAATACTCCACAGTCCATCATCCCGATTTAATGGGAAATTGGACGTCCATGATTAGCAGCTGGATAATGTCCATTGTAAAAGCCTTTTTGTTCGTTGGTCCAGTGACGTTTTAATTTCCGCCAAAGAAGAAAATCGAGCGAAGGGAGCGAAATTAAAAGAGTATCTTTTAAACGTCAACGTTTGTTTTATTAGTAAGTGTTATTTGACGGACTTGAATATTTTGTTTATGATAACTTGATGCTGTATCATTCTAAAAGTTAATCTTCATATACCAATTATAAACATACTTGCAAGATCTCAGCATAGCTAGACGATAGGCATTTCGAAAAACTGGCCTTGAAAATGGAAAGCAAAAGACCCTTTGGTAGGGTTTAATAGTTTTTTTTTTTAACGTTTTATACACTTTTTACCGTACCCATAGGTAGGTAGTTCTTTGCGCCGTATTTGAAGTTAGTAATAAAGTGGAGGTAAAGACTGAATATGACGAGAGTCTTTTTAAAAACAATCACAAATCGCAAATTAAACTTCCAGGGCCACATTGTATTGACCGAGAAAGACCTTCGTGAGGCAACTGAATTGGTGGATAAGAAAAACTCCAAAATAAACATGGATCCAGGAGTGTCTTTAGTATCTATAGAATAAAAGAAGAAGGTATATTCTTACCAGACACTGCAACAATTTCATTGTGTGACAAATCCAAGTGCGTGAGATTGTAGAGATGCTTGAAAGCGTAGTCTTCTAAAACATCTATCTGATTGTTGTGTAGATTCAGATGAGTTAGATTCGTTAGACCTGAAAGCAAATAGCATCGATAATACAAATGTTTTCAAATATGCTGTAACTATGCGTATAATACACATTTTTGGTTAAAAGCGCTGACCAGATTCGCCGAATATTACCGACAGGATGGCGCGAACGAGGGACCTTGCTTTCTAGTGCAGTTCTAAAAGACGCTGATGGTGGAATTTGTGACGGTAGGCTAAAGGTGGTTTGTGCTGTGCCGATGCATTGCATGCATGTTTACTCTGTGATTGGTTGTGTAACAATGATAACATACCAGCTAAAGCGCCTCGTCTGATGCTAGCAAAGGTGTTATCCGATAGTTGCAAATTGCTCAGATGTTCTAAAGGTGGTACTGTCAATGGACCAAGTGGACCTTCCAGTGCATTGCTTGACACATCCAGGTCTCGTAGCATGTGAGCTTCCTGAAATATTGTGTACTTATTATAGTTCTGACGATAAATCCTAAAAAGTTAAGTTGGCGCCCAAACTGGGACAAATTTAGGATTATTATATATAAACGGATATCACTCACTTATATTGTTAAGGTCGGCAATTAGACCGACAGTTTCGACCGATTTCGACGGTCTTTTTCAAGGTGAGCGCGCCACGCCCGCGTCGCCGGTGACGTTTCTTCGCGCACAGTGCGCGAAGAAACGACCTTGAAAAAGACCGTCGAAATCGGTCGAAACTGTCGGTCTAATTGCCGACTTTAACAATATAAGTGAGTGATATCCGTTTATATATATATTAATTTGTAGTAATGGCTCACTATAGTTTTAATTCCAAAAGGATGATATAATTTTATGACTAAGGCAGTTGAAACTAAGCGAAGTAAATAAATAGTACATTTAGCTCATAGTATCCACAAAAATTATCTATTAGAATTTTAATGTTAAACATAATTATGAATATGGCGCCCAACTTGGGTCTGCGCAATACAACTTTAGAAGAAGACCGCTTCTATAAGAATTTACTATTATGATCAACAAAATTGAAATTTGAAAGACCACAAATCCGATTAAACTTTATTAGTTTAAGCAACTTCGATGTCAAGATTATTTTGAAGATTCATGAACTTAACGAAGTTTGACACATCATGAGGGAATTAAAACTACTTAACCTTCTAATGCCATACCTTCAGAGACGCCAATGCTGGTACTTTAAGGAGATTTCCTCTCAGCCTTAAAACTGATAGTTTTAATAATGGTTTGAATGCTTCAGCTGATATATCCGTAAGTTGGTTGTCACTGATGTCCAAATAAGTAAGATTTCTGATACCCTGAAAATAAATATTCGGTTTTGATTGAAACATTCAAACTACAGAGTATAACGCTGTGGGAATTCCCCCCGACCCGATGAAGCGATGGAGGAAGGCACGGCAGGTTCGCAAAGAGTATTAGACTATATTGACTACATGCAGCATTTAACTGATATAGGCTGATCATTATTGCGGTTCATTATCAAAAAAACTTATTTAAGTCTCTTGGGCCTCTAACATCTGGAACACTACAGACACTTCCCAGAAAAATACACTTCCTATGACTGCGTTAGCAGCCCTAATAAGCATTTTAAGACATGGGAGAAGAATAATAAATTCTAGATCCAATAAAAGGAATGTACAAAATATCATATTCAATCAAAATGTCACCTTTCAAGATAAGATAAAATTGCGGTATCAATTTGGACAAACATTTCATGTAAAGACAAAATAAACAAGATCCTGATTACATTTTACATAAATGAACTAGACCTTGCTTCTGTTACAAACAAATATGCTAATATTTATCGCCTACAGTAGACAGTGTTAACTATCATCAACCTTACCCCAACTAATCCCCAATTCAGCTAAACTTACCTTTATTACCCTACGAACTCGTAAAGCTTACCTTAAACGAATTAGGGTCCAGGGTATGTATCTTGTTGTTAGATAAATCGAGTCGGTCTAGCTTGGTGAGGCGGGTCAACGCTTCCGTCGGCACTGACGGCAGTTGATTATTTGGCAATCCTGAAAATTTACATAAGGAGGTTATTCATAAATTTGTAAAAAAAATGTAAGTTGCCGATGGTGTACCTTCTGAGACTACTGGAAGATTAGTTGAAGACAAACAATTAACGGAACAATAAAATAATGGAAATGAGAAATAGAAAATTACACATTGTGGTCCTATAGCACCTGCAAAATGTTTACGAAAGATCCACACAGAACTGGGTGGTGGAATTTAGTGATTTGATGAATATCTAAGAGTTGTATAAAAATCAACTCAAAGAAGCTATGGTTTAAAAATCATACACGTATCTGTCCCAATATCTCATGATATCTTCTGAGGAGACCAGCCTATAGCCAACCAATAATTACATCTACACCGATGATAATAGCGACACTCCAGTCCAACCAAGAGTGACACTTGCTAGTTGGAAGCCAAAGGCTAACTTACCCAAAGCTAACAACGTAACAGCAACACTATTAAAGGCCCCTTGCTGCACTCTCCTTATATCCCCAGAGGATACCACTAAGCCGTGAAGCCCGACACCGGCCAGCTCCGACACCGAGGCCGACGACAGCACCGACACTCCTCGGAGAGCGCAATCCAGGAGCGACACAGCACTGTTCTTGTTTCGGGCTTTCTGCTCGCGGAGATGTCGGCCGATTTTCTGTAAGGAAGATGTGCAATTTACAAAGTTGCATGTTCTCTCGACCTGGTTTTTATATTGTGGTCGTAAACCAGCCGGTTGGACTGACAATAATGGCGATTCTAGAGAAGCCAAGTTAAATTTAGGCATCGCTTGGTCCCTCACACTCCTTAGCGATGTAGCATCTGTATCTTAGACATGGCTACAACAGAATACCTGCCTATACCAGCAAAACCCCTGGGTATTACCATTTAGGTATAATAGTATAAATAGTGAGAAAGATACAAGAGTCTCCTGCCAGAAGTATAATTAAGTGGAGACTTAGCTGCTGTTCAATATGGGTCATACGATCCTACACTGTGGTTCCTAGTAAGGAGGATGATATTCGAGCTGATATCAGTGCTATAGTGCTTGCCTCGAATGGTTTTGATATCGAATCTTCATCACATGGATCGTTTTGGGTTGCAATTGCAATGCAGAGGCAGTGCTCTGGACCGGTGACTGGAATCCTAGTTTTGACAATGACTGTGATTATGATGTCTTAGGTCCCGTATTAATAGTCTGAGCTCAAACGCGTCCCCAAAAACGAATTCAGCTGATACACTCTCAAGACGTGATCACCATCTCAAGTATGTCATTTATTAATAAACCAATCTTGAGGGCGTATCACGTGATGTCTTTCTCAAGTGGAAGAGCTCAAGTAAACGTTGCGGGTCGCCTGCAATTAGCAAATACGTTATCAAGTGTGAGTTTGACAGTTCTCCTGAGAACTGAGTTTTGTTTATTAATACGGCGTTACTCACGTGATACCCGATTCCTAAACGCGCACCTAAGTTACGTTTATTAATAGGAGCGTCATCTTGAGGTCGTTCTCAAGATTGACTTTTGACCTAAGAGTGATTTATTAACACGGGCCTCAGATATCGTGTGGGGCGCATAATTTAGGAATATATCCCTGTTTGTACGTGGGTTAGTCTATCTATGTCAGTTGAGTTTCCTATTACCTACATTCCATCCAATTCACAGTGGCTAAGTCAATCTTCATAAATTACAATGGTATTATAAAACAAACAAACTACACCAATTAAACTAACTTCGGTAGTTCTGAATCAATCAATTGGGATTTGTACAAACTTGCCTGTGAAATCAAGATGATTTGTGTAAATTGTACGTCAACTGTAACTGTGTCTCACTAAGGTAGGTACTTGGGAATTGTTCCAAACTAAATTAATTGCAGTAATACTAAAATAGAAACTTCTTGTAGTGAAATATTTATATTTTAAGCTTGGGGCCCGGTTTCATTGTATCCAAATTGTTGTTGACATAACCAAGTGCACTGTAATGCTCCGTATGGTTAGAAATAAAGTATATGAATATAAATTTAATTACCCGACTGCCGAAAGGGAAAGGATAATGTTTTCAGAGTGTATGTATATCGGTTCTTTGGTGGTCTCCTGTAGCCGAAACGGTTTGATGGATATTAGTCTTAATCACGGAATTGACATAGAAAACATTTTATGTCGAGAAAGCAGTCTCGTTATTTGTTTTTGTATTCAATATCTTGTCGATTTAAGATTAGCTTTCCTTATTATTAAGAAAACGGGTGACGAGGTGTAGTGTTGGCTAGATATAGGTAAGTATTTATAATTGTATTTGTTTTTTATATAATGAGTTATATTTTAGTTTTTATTCTACCTTTGTAAATAAGTACATATATTTGTGTTTGTGCAAAATAAAATCCTTTAGTTATTCACAAGAAAACGGGTATAGTCTTCATTTAAGAAATTGTTTTGTTAATCTATTAATAACTAGATACAGGATATATTTTTTGGTGTTTAAAATGACGATTAGCTAATCACTGCTTAAATAACGTTTATAAGTAAAAAAAAGGTTAATCACTTATTAAGAGTTTAAATAATGATTAGTTAATATGTTGCTAAGTGCTTGATTAGTGTTTTTTTATAAGTAAGACCTGTTATTAAGTAATCTTTATTTATTAACGACAAAATATTTAAAAAAGGACAGTAATATGTAATTAAAAAAAATATATATATTAAGTAAATGTGTTATCATTATTTTAAAAGATGTGCAGCTGAGAATTTTTTGCCACTTTTTCTCCTCAGCATTGGCACCTTTTCCTTGCAAAGTTGTGTAAACGTATATTCAAAAAATGTACACAACGTTAAGCACGTTGTGTACATTTTTGCGAATTTCCAATAAAGAAATTTGACATTTTTGACTTTGAATCCAAATAATCCACCTGTGAAGTGGTACACCACATCAACATACACAAAACCGCATTGCATTATAGGCCGTATTACAATCTCGTAAAATACCGGTGAGTTCAAGTGTACCAGGGTTACAAAATCAACAGCATCTGTTTGAGGCGTTCAGTAAATAAACGCATCGATTGGCACCTGAGAGGCCGGTCCAACTTTGAAGAGGGTTCCGCCCTTGCATTATTTAGGATGGAGATGTCATTATTTATTACAAGCGGAAGTGTTTCGGGTTCGATCGCCACCGTTGGACTACTGTGGTCATGTTACATAAATAAAATGGCACACGAAATCCGTGGTGGATCATGTAAGGGAAGGTCTGTGTCCCAGCAGTGGAGACATAAATAGACTGATGATGAATAACCAACCGCCTAATTGTGGATCAACAGTGACAGATAGATCATTTTAAAGATCATTGCGGGTTTCATTACGAACATTGTAATTCCTTGCACAGAAACAGAGCAATGGACTCCACTGGACACTGGAGTATATCACATAGTAACATATAATGAGGCCTCTACTATATTTTTCTCTGTTATATCATATTATGCAAACTCTGTTAATTAAGGCTTAAAATATGGTAACAATAAATCTGAAAATATTACTCAAGCCTCCTAATTCTAAACACTCCAAGACCACGACATTCCGACCCGAGTGTCAATATATACGTCTAACTGAATCCTTCAGCTTTGACCGATTATGAAAAAGGAAATATCAGAACATCGGGCGCATTCGTATTTAAGCAAATAAAAATTGTCTGTAATGTAAAATTTAGACTTTTGATACGTGGATATGTCGCAGTCAACTGGTTGAAATAGTCGTTTAATTGCACGGCTTGCTCTTTTATCCCGGGAACTCATGACCACCATCAAGAGGAGAAAAGTGGGCTATCTCGGACACGTGCTGAGATACGAGCGGTACACTCCTCCAACTCATAATGATGGGCAAGATTGAGAAGAAGAGGCGGGTTGGCGGAAGGAAGAAATCGTGGCTCTGAAATATAAGGGAATGGACAGCGATAGCCAGCGTCGAAGAGCTTTTCCGACTGGCTCAAGACAGAGGGACATATACGGAGCTGACGGCCAGCCTTCAGCAGTGGAGAGGCATTGCAAGAAGAAGAAAAGCCTTTCATAGCGGTAGCGATCAGCACAACGCCCTCTTCTTTCTTATTTGTTTTATTTCGCCTTTCTGAAGAACCCTGTCCAGTCGGTCATGGGGACAACACAAAGAGCTGTTATACAGTCCAAGAAATAATGTTGCCTTCTGGTTGTGGAGTCTAAAACAAAAGACAACACAACCACAATGTTAAACCACCACCTTTAGTAAGTGCCAGCGCCGCGGAGCTATTAAACTGACGCTAATAAAGCTAATTAACGCTAATCGCTACCGATGGCGCGTGCTGATACAATAAATATATTGAGTATTGATGCTTGGAGAAAGAAATCCGATTGTAATATAAATGTGAATTCAGAAAAGCCCTTCAAATGCATTCAAATTTAAAATTTGTAAACGACGATGGCAACTCGAAATTGACGCTTTTAAGAAAGGGTGGTCTGAGTCTGCGCAGATTAGAGGTGAGTAGGGTTGGGGGTATTTGCCCAGCAGTGGGACATTATAAAATAAATAATTAGGATTGTAATAAATCTCTATTTTCGTAAAGGAAAAAATCATAACAATCCGAATGGGCAGCAAGTGATGGGTAAAGATATTTGTTTTACGGTCAGCTTGATACATTCCAAGTCAGATTGTTTCTTTTGGACCATCTTCCTTGTCATCCCACTCACGTCCTACCACACGGAAAAAACCTTTGCTATTGTTTGCTCTCGTCATAATTCACTGCGACGAGCCACGGAAGTTGTTGATGGATATATTGGAAAACCTTGATGAAAGAGCCTAATAGATATTATATCGATACTATATGTTGATACTTATTAGATTTTCGACCATTGTATATGCGTCGTAAGGGTTGAAATCGGTACTACAAGTATTACAAATTGATGTGCTATATTGTATACCGTAGAAAACTATCACACTAGCTTTTCAATAGCCATATATGTATGACGATACAAATGAAATAATACTTAAGACGTAACTCGGACTAGCTAATTTGCGTTTCCCTTTAAATGTACTTATGAAATTATCATAATCTCTCTCATAGTACCGTTGTTGTACACATTATCCACTGCGCATAGTACCGTCATTGTGCATATTAGCCACTGCGAACAATACCGCAATTTTGCACATTAGCCACTGCTCATAGTACCGCCAATGTGCATATTAGCCACTGTGTCAAGTATGGTCAAACACAGAGAACAGTAAAGTTATTAAGGTTTGGATGTTATCAAAAAAACCTCAATGCAACCGATTTAAAAAAAATACATTTGGCGCTCTGAACTATTTATTAGTGAAAGAATTTTTACTATCCGTCAAGTAGTTCTCGATAAAATCTCAACCGTAATGATACTTATTTCTGTTTTCGACTGTACCGTCATTGTACACATTAGCCACTGCGCACAATGCCGCCATTGTGCATATTATCCACTAAGCATAGTACCGTCATCAACTCACCTGCAGCGCTGTGTGGTCGCCGGCGCAGCGCAACGTATGCGGCAAGTCACAGGAGCATTCGGCAGCAGGCCGCGCGCTCAGCTCGGGACACCGCCACTCTGTGCGGGAGACGTGCGCCAGTGCGCACAATACCGCCATTGTGCACATTAGCCACATTCTGTGAACAATATCAAATGTTTCATTAGTAAATTGTTCTATAAATGATGTCTTAATTTATGAAAAACATATACGACGTGAACCAAAACATCATTAAAATTATGAGTTTTATTTCTGCCAAACTGATACGGGCTGATGACGAATCAGCCCGTATCAGTTTGGCTGGACGTAAGCATCACTCAACGATGTTACCGAAATATACGGAATCCAAACTTCAATAATCCCCGTTTTAAATACCTATTACCTCTATTCTTCCTCTTGCATTGCCTCTCCTAATGAAGGCTGGCCGTCAGCATATATCCCTTGAGCCAGTCGGAAAAGTTTGATGGTGGTCATGAGTTCCCGAGATTTACCGGCGCGGCGCAGGACTTCGACATTCGGGACTCTCTGGACCCAGCTTATCCTAAGCATCATACGATAACACTACATTTCAAAGGCTTTCACTTTCTTGCGAAGATCTTCCTTTATGGTCCAAGCTTCGCTGCCATACAAAACTATCGGCCAGATGTAACATTGGAGTATTCTTGTTCTAAGACTGATACTCAACTGTCTGTTGAAGAGCACTTTCCTCGTCTTGTTACCTCTATGATACTACTTAATTCAGTTGGAACTAATGAAGTAACAACTCTACGAACGTTAAAGCGAAGACTAAATGATGATCTTTATACCTTACCTCGTATAGGCTTGTCTGGTTCCTATAGTGTAATATTCTATAGATGGATCAGACTACATGAAATAAAACCCAATTCTGACAACGCCTAGCAAGGCAAGAAAGCAACGCAAGCAGTCCTGACCTTCATGTACAAGTAAAGTAGATATATTCGAAAGCACATCTGGTGTAATATTTCAAACCTTACACTATTCTTAATATCTGGACCATAAGACCTCAAATCGTAGTAGAAATGATGTGCCATCGAATATATAACCTAAATCTCATCATAAATCAGATATCCAACATAAAACGTCTACCTCTTCCAATAAACCTAAGGTAACAATAGCAAGTAGCAACATGAAATAGAATAGAGAGCTTCTCAAAAGGCAATTCCGGTCATAATCTGCGCTACTTGTGAAAGAATCGCCACTGCAGTGCGTGTGGCTCCGACGTAATGGGGCATTTCCACTGAGTGACGGCCGGACGGTGGAGTGGAGCGGCGTAAGAGAGAGGAGGCGGCGTGCAGCGGTGAGAGAACTACGAGGGAGAATATGTGAGGGCGGCATAAATCTGCGAAAGATAGAAGCAGAAGACTAATATTGACCTAGGGTAGGGAAATCAGTAAATGGATACAAAGAATTGTGATGGTATGTTATGGTTTTGTTTAAAATGATGGATGTGAACCTTCTAAATGTTTAGTGAAAATAATTTAGTTAGAGAAGATATAAAGTTTTCTGGTGTGAAGGGTAAGAGTGTCATTGCCATTACTAGTCTCACATCTTAGTCCTAAACACGAAATAATTGACGTTTAGGCTACTTTCCTGATTTAGGTTTAATTAATGTAGCAATATGGGTCGAATAATTTAAAAGGTGTCAGAACAGATTTAACGGACAAAAGACGGACGAACTGTCAGAAGATTTAACGGTCTGACGACCTCAAACTAGACTCAGGAAGCCAAAGGCTCATTGGCCTGGCGATATACAAAGAGGGAAATGTAGTGACCAATGACCGACAGACGTAGATAGCGTAATTGTGAGGAGACTGGTGTCCAATACTGGACCCGTAAGTGTTGAAAATTATGATTACCTGATTCTCACTTGTGACTTATGCCACGTGTTACATACGCTGGGAATAAGAGCGAATTACACGACTATTGATAGCAGTGGGTGATGGGCGTGCATTGACCCGGCGTGTGAAGGTACCTTTATTGCGAAGGATGTTTGTTCTCTTCGACGATATTGCCTATGTTTCAGGAGCGAGTATTTATGAACAGTTGATATCTACTGTGATATGAAAAGAGCTACGCTTGGTCTGGTGGATAGAATAAGAGAAGGGTTTATCCGCCAGAGTACAAAAAATAGTAGACATTGCTCATAGGATCAGCAAGCTGAAGTGGCAATGGGCTGGTCACATCTATCGTAGACAACCGATGGTGTGGTTAGATGTCACGGCCCACGAATGAGTAAATGTAGTATCTTAGACGCCCCCCGAGCAGATGAAGGGATGCCTGCGCAAGATGGCTGGCAGGGACTAGATGCAAAAGGCCGCCTATCGAGTTGAATGGCGTGCCTTGGGAGTGACCGAACGTCCATCAGTGGACTGATATGGGTTGACGATGGTGATGATGTACGTTTTCAACTGATAGGTTCAAGGTTGTTTAAGCCTATTGGAATCAAGGCCTTGATTCATTTATCATTGTTTATGATCAAATTAAAGTCCCTATCCATAACAAAAGAGTTGTAGAACACTTTGCGAACAGAATATCGTATGCGAAAGTTTATCGAATATTCTAAAACTTGCCAATTGGGATATTCGATATGAGCTGATCATCTCATGCATCCTCGTAGTTTGTTCATTGTATAATTTGAAATTGTATTAATCTATGTTGCGACTAATATTGGGTTACATTATAAAAGAGAAGACAAAACGAAGAAAATCTATTATTATGGAAATAAGTGCTGCGCTTACTTTGAATCAATTCCAAGCTCTTTAACTTCTAAAAAATTCTTCTATTATTTTTTTCTCCATTTGAAAATTTGGATTTCGCTTCTAGCGACAAAGGATGCGCAATAAGTACTAAAATATTTGTAATAGAGTGCCGGTCGGCCCTCTTAAGGACCGGTCCACATTAAATACTCCAGTAAAAGTTGATCTGTCAGGCGCTGCGAAGTTGTTACAGCCTAGCTAGTTTCATAAAAAGAAAAATGTATCGGATTAACATTTGCTTTTTCGTTCGAAAATGTAAAGTTTCTATTGTATTTGCGTTATCGAAAGTCAAAGCAGACTGATGATCTACAAACGGCTGAATAGATCTTCTAAAATCATAGCTAATGTATTTTATTTTTTGGGAAAATGGACATTTTGGAAAAGTAGTTATTTTGGGAAAGTGGTCATTTCGGGAGAGTGGACATTTTGGACCTGAGCGGACGACGTGATAAAGATCTTGCCTAATTGGATCTTGACAAGACCACGATAAACTGACCGTTGTGGGCATTCATCATCATCATCATTTATTCGTAGACAATAATGATGATCAGTGATGATGATCATGATAATAATAATTATGATAATAATATAATAATGATCACAGTCATCAGCGATGTGAGACATGCTCTGGCTATAGCTATAGCCAGAAAAACACTATAAAATCCTTTCGAACAAACAAACAAAAGGTTCCAACGACAAGATAGTCCTTTGGATGTAGCAGTGAAAACCCGAAGGTCAATATAAGTTGGTCCCGAATGGCCTCACGATATATCACGAGGCGCTGGCTCTGACACGGGCTTTAAGTACACAGTTAATGCAAACACTGTTTTACGTCGTTCCGGCTAACATTTGCATTGTTTTGAGGCTACTAAAAAAATTGGAGTACGGTGTCTCGTTGTTATTTTTTAATTCAATAATCTTTTTACATAAACGAAAAAAGTCGAAAAAAGGCGAACTTCATATATTTGGACTGAACGAATAGCATACTCTATGGTATCGACCAATATTCGAGCATATGGATTATTGGTTGAGTTGATACCTACATGTAAAGTCGACTGTTATAATGTTAGGTCGAAATCCGTAATCTCGAATATTTTATACGGTCGAAATATAATATTTAAATTAGCTTTTATAGATTAAAATATTAGGTATGTTACCCCAAGAATATTCGATCCAAAGTTAATCGATAGAATGAATATTGAACCAGTCAGTACCATGTTAGGTAATTATTTGACAAATAAAAATAACAATGAAATCAATTTACTTCATATACATACAACAATGCATCGTTAAAATATCCTATATATTTATTTTAACAATATTGCAGATCTATATTAAATCCGTCATTGCAATTCGGTTCTAACGGAATATTTAATCACACTCAGTTTAAATTAAATAAATTCGGCAAAACCCGTGTAGCCGAAAATGAAAATATTTTAACAATGCTCCACTCTTGCAACAGTGAATTAAAAAAGAAAGTGAAACAGAATTTTTAATTCCCTTGATTTTTAACATGCCATTCGAACTATCATTTAGAATCACTGAATTTCGCGAATATTTCTCATACTATTTTCCGTGACGAATTTACTTTGTGACGAATATACAGCAACCCATTGAAACGTCAGGGTTTTATCTAAAATAAAAGGTTTTAACAGAAATTAATTGAAATGGCTTTACTGTCGTTTGTACGTTATTTATTTATTTATGTTATTAATGGACTCGACGGTTCGACATTTGCCAATATCATGTTACAGAAAATTCAATATACAATAGTCTTCTATCTTCTTCCAGGGGAGTCGCAGTAGCGTCTTCACCCTGGGTAGCCGCGTCTTCATGTCTTCATCCAGAGGATACGCCGTAGCGTCATCACTCTGGCCGAGCAGGTCGACAGTCACGTTCACTCCCGAGCTTGTAGCGGGAACTCTTGATAAAAGCTTGAAACCCCAGATCTTGCTCAAATTATCCAACAAATTCACCATACTGTCACTCGCGAACATTTTCTGATTAATTTAACGTGATATTAATCTCAAAATAACCACTGTAGACACTAAAACAAAAATTATCAAATAATTTTGCAACCGTCGTTTCCCGCCATTTTCAAGAGAACACCCGTTTGTACGTTCGGTAACAAAATAATACTCACAAATAAATTAACAGAATTCTAGGTAGACCACAAACAACTCTGATGAACACCGTTGGGTAAGTTAATTGTAAAATGCACACAATGTATTTGCAATGACTGCTCTTCATAAACAATATGAATGTCAGATTTATTTTTTATGCAGTATGCCTTGTTAAGCGAACTATTGCGCACATTCCCTTAGACTGTATAATACGATGAAGGATTTCGTTGGTCATACTTGTGGCCTGTGGTGGCTCAGTTGGTAAGAGCGTGTCACGGAATGACAAGGTCCACGGCTAGAAAATTTTCATCATTTAAAATATGAATCTGAATGCTACTTGGCGATCTATACTCTAACACCGGTGGCAAAACTTGGCAAATATGCACAAATTCGATATTCATAGACGCTTTTTTATGATATCGTAGGTTTATCGATTCTGTACACAGCTTCAATAAAGCTTAAGTAAAACTTTGCAAAGATACGCAAATGTAGGCGTCATCTTTACATAGATATGTCTCCCATAGAGGTAAGCAGAAACGATGGAATACTATCTGCTGCATTCATTGCAGGAAAACGGATTACCTCTACCCGCTTTTCGACACTACGTGGACCGTGGCGACGCCGTCTTTTTAGAGAAATCTAGACTTACTTGGGCCTATAGTACATTTTCTATGTGTTAGACATAGAAAAGTGTACAGGAGAGTTTTTAAGGTTGTGATTATCACAAAAACTCTTTGACGTATTGGAAAAATCTTTCACTGTTTGATAGATAAAAGTTAAAACTATGTAACTGTAAAAGAATTATTAAATTCGGTCCAGTAGCTTTTGAGTATATTTCAACCTTATTGAGCTCTATATACTTATCTCTCTTCGTACGTACAGTCTTCCCCTTAAATAATGCGTTGTCAATGCGTGCAATCGTTGCAATGTTTAAGTGGATAAATGGATAATGCGTTTCTGAGGGCTACGGCCATACGACGCGCATCCGCCGAAGTTGCAGTACGTGCCAACTATACCTACAGAAGCAGGTAAAATATTATAATGTAATTGATTATCATTTATCAGAGATTATTATTATTCGGTTGATTAAATTATTTCTCATTTAAATAATGCAATTATAATTTTACATCATTTATTTTTTGTGCAGTTTTACCACTTTAGCATTCTACTCAGAAAAAGTGGCTAGCAATTTCAGCAACATATATTGTACCAAAAAAGTATAATACAACATTATCTGAATAAATATTATAATTATTATTTCATTTATTCGCAATAAATTATACTCGTAGCTTACCTTTTACTGATATCTTCATTTTTAACCATCAATATCTCTGGTATTCTTTGGAATATCGGAAAACTAATTACAGATACAACATCGGGAGTTAATTAAAGGAAACTCGACGTCCGATCTTTTATAAAACTCTACCTCTTTAACTTTTAACTCTTTGTTTAAATAACACGAAAAGAATTTTGTACGTACACATTTTTGTCCTATTTTAGTCTCCGTATTTATTTAGATACGTAATTCTCTCGTATAAGGCGTAGTTATTATTTACGTGAAGATTTTTTACGAATGGGTAATTTGTTTTATAAACTTACCTATTTTATAACAATAATAATAAAATACTTATAAATAAAAAAATTAGGGCAAATCGCTGCCAAAGTGCCCAAAAGGCTGGCGACGTTACCTCGTTGTACAAGCAAGTGCTATATGTGCTACGTTGGTGTTTGGCGAAAGCCCTTTTTTTTAATAAAAAATATTGAATTGTTTTTTATTAAAAAATGTTAGTAGCAATAAGTACTGGGAAAAAAATATTGAACAATTTTTAACGTAAAATATGAAAAACATAAAATTGCCAATGAGCTCGGGGCCTCGTCGCTAACATTCATGTTCGTGACAAGTTTTTATTAAACATTGTTTTATGAATAAAGTGAAAATGTCACTTTATTTATTGCAGACTTCCAACGTTGAAACTTTTTGTTTTTCACTTTTGCCATGTCACATTTTAATATGTTTATTAATAACCCGTGATTTTTTAACTCGTTTTCGTAAACACTTTTTTAATCAGACTGATTAAATCTTTCTATTTATCACTAATCTTTGACTTTCTGCTTTTGAAACTTAGGAAATTCTTGTTCTCGTGTGGTTTAGTGACCAAACCTATTGGCCTGCATTTAATACAATAGTCTTACTTCCCACATCCCATATTTAATTCCTGGTCAGGCATGAGCTTTCATATTTCGCGTACATTACCTCAAAACGCTGAGATACTTACGTTTTTCACCAATCCCGAATACTGTACATGCTGTAGCTAACGTATTTACCTACGCACGGACGTGCGATGTTGATTTTATAAAGATTCATACTGAAACATACCATTTATGAATATATACCATAAGAAAATAGGAAGTAACACAGTAAGTACAGCCGAAAGCAGAGAAAGGTGTACAGGGGACCTCAATAAGGTTGAGTTTTTCGCAACAACTTTGACCGATTATATATAAAAAATATAGTGGAGTACGGAATTGTAAAGAAATGTTAAAAGTCAGTTACTAATTTTTTGAGAAAGTCAAATTTCTTTATTGCAAGTAAGCACGTTGAGTACATTTTTGCACGTCAATATATTTTTTGAATTTACATTTACACCACTTTGCAATTAAAAGGTGCCAACGCTGAGGAGAAAAGTGGCAAAAAACTCTCAGCAACACATCTTTTAAAACAATGATAATACAATGATTACTTAATAACTATACAGTACGTAACTATTACTATTGTTAGTAATGTTATCCCTCATGCGGAACCGGCGACACACACCATGCATGTTCATCGTTTAAATAGTCATCTATCCTGTAATACGCCTTCTTAACAAGTGTTCCTTTAATGAAATTTTTAAATTTCCTCTCTGTCAACGTCGTGACACTTTCTGGCAACTTGTTATAAAAGCGAATACAGTGCCCCATGAAGGATGTACTTTAGAGAAAATTTCAACCTTAAGAACTTCCCTGTGTTAGAACCTCGGTATTAGAACGTACCTATGTGTGAAGTCGCCGAGCAAGTTAAAACTTATAAGTGCCAACTGGGACGCTGTAAAGGTACTTTATTCGATCATTGCTTATGTACGTGTGCTTGCAGTCGGTAACTAGTGCGTGTTTCCATTGCGGCAACGATGTAACAGCTTTTAACGTTTAACTGTAACTTGATTGATTGATTTTAAACATTACAACAGAGATTGTTAAATAATCAAATTTTAATTAAATAAACAGTCTCTTTTTAACCGACTTCAAAAAAGGAGGAGGTTATCAAATCGTCGAAATCTTTTTTTAAAGGCCTAAAACAAAAATTAACGTTACTTTTTTGTAACAATGCAAGATACAATTTCCATAAGAAGTAGAAAGGCGTAAGGTGTCTTATAAAGGCTTACTATACAAGCCTCCGGTGTTCAGTATCGGTAACTAAACAACATTTAAACAAAATAAATTAATGTCACATAAAACGATCAGCTGGCCGGTACGAAATGTATGAACAGTCAAAAAATAAATTCGCGAAAATCGAAAAGTCGAACAACAGTGGTTCAGTTATTAAATAATCTTGGTCAATAATTAATGAGTAATGTAATAAATAAAAGTAATATCTTTTAAAAAAGCAAAGGTTAAAAATATATATGTTTTAAAAACGTAGGTAATAAATTAATTTAGCACATGTTTAAACATATGCAATTTATTACTTCTTTTTTTGTAATGTAACATAAGAATCCATCCTTAAAATAAACATAATTCCAAAGATTGAAGGGTTACAAATAGAAAACTAATGATTTATAAATATAAAATTTCAAAATAGTTTTGGAAATAGCTCAGCTAAATTTTTCTCTACATACCAAATTCTCGGTGCTTATCTACTACCTAATGTATTTTGAAGAAAAAAATCCTCTACTCAAGGTTTTTCAGCGTCATATGTTGTACTGAAGTATCCCCTAACTAGTTAAATCCGATTAGGTAGCATGGAGACGCGCTCTCAAAGCTTAACTCATCTTAATTAGTACGAGGAGCGCCTTAAGTAGCGACATAGCTGTTAGTGATACTAACTACCTAACTCGCTGATTAAACTAGCATAATGCGCCAAAAATCTCGTTTCATTCTTATGCCTTTCATGAAGCAAAGAACGAGATTCTATAATTCTAGTTAGGTAAATGCGGTCATGTCACTAACTATTATATATTGAATTTCTAAACGAGAAAAATAATAAACAATTATTGCCTACTTCTTAGTTACTACAAATTGCATTATATTTGAGCAAAAAATGTCGTCTCTCCCTTATATTGCTGTGTGTTACAAGGTCCATAAAGAACATTGTAACATTTTAATGTTAAGTATGTGAACATCTGTATTATACCTAACTTATGGAATGCAATAAATATATTGAATTGAATTGAATTTAAACATGTTTGTCCTAAACACAATTACCTGAATAGAAAGAAAAATGTATTGATTGACATTTGCTAACCAAAAAATCAAATTTTAATTAACTTTTATTTACCTATATTCTACTAATTCTAGTTAACGAAAGTAAAAGCCGATTGTCTAGGCCCTCTGGTAACTAACATTCGGAGATTTCTCCAATTCTTAAGTTCAGTTAATCTACGATCGAGTTTAGTATTAAAAATAATGCACGATATAATTTTGTATAAGAAATCAAATAAGTACTTATTTATACAACTTGGCCCAATTTTATTGTGTTAGTATGTGTAATGTCAGTACAAATCCCTATTTATACAGTCGCACTTAAAATCTGCCTAGATTTCTAGCAGCGACGACGCGTTCAGATTTGCTACTATTTATAGTAACATCTTCTGTTCTGTCATTACCTGTATTTTGAATGTGGTATCTTGAGAATGTGGTATTTTGAGAAAGTGGTATCTTGACAAAAGTGGTAGTTTGAGAAGGTGACACCTTGAGAAAATGGTATTTTGTTGAGAATGTAGTATCTTGAGAATTTGGTATCTTGAGAATATGATCTCAAATCTAGATTAGTCTATAATATTGTCTATCCAAAACAGGGTCCTGTTTTGGATAGACAATATTATAGACTATTATATCATTGTTTCATCTATTCCGTTGAATTTTGGTTCTGACAACTAAACCCCGAAACTAACGTAGCTAAGTGAGTTTCGCTCGGCGGTTTCGCTCCGTAGCTCCACTTCAGTTGGGGCGAATTCGCCGCGGGCATTGGTTTGCCAATTTTAACGAGTAATGTCTACACAATGCAACATTGTACTATTTATTGGTGTCAAATATCTACAAGGGAATACAGAATCAAATAACTATAACGATAAGACTGACATTAGACATGAAACTTAAGCTGATGATAATACATCCGAAGAACATAACTCTCATTCTTTCAGAAGTCAGGTAAAAGTCACATCTAGAGTCTAAAGGCTGTAACACATTTAAATAATCGGAAAGGCAACGGCAGCGGCAGTGGTTGTAATCTATGAAGCTATATGAAAGAGTTAGCCTGAACGCCGCGCTGTTACCGCTCACCTTGCTTTGCCGCTGACGCTACATTGCTACGTTCAGTCTGTCATCTTTCATAGAGTTTCATACATTATAACCACTGCCCCTGCCGTTGCATTTCAGCTGATTTTCAAAAATGAACGCCGCGCGGTTGCCACTCCCTTGTTTTGTCACTGAAGCTCCGTTGATGCGTATAGTCTGTCATCTTTCATACAGTTTCATTTATTTATTACATAAAAATCTCCCAGCGTTATAAATATATAATAACAATGTCGTATTGTGTATGTGCATGCCAAACTTTTGAGTTTTACATATTTTTTATTATATTGAGTGGTCGTTTATGTAATGATTAATAGCAAAACAAACAATAAAAAAATGTACCGAAGTGTAGATATAAAAGCTGTCCAAAAAATAAATAAGAAAATAATGATATTGAATTTATGCCGTATTCATACATTTTGTAATGTATGAATACGGCAGCGGAACGGCAGCGGCAGTGATTGTTCACTGCCGCTGCCGTTCCGCTGCCGTTGCATTTCCGCTGCTATTTAATGTGATTCAGCCTTTACGCCAAACTACAACTACCGTGAGCCAGCCCCGAACACACCTCAACCCAACGTTGTAAATTTTAATTGAGTTTACGCAGTCAACGAGTATTTCCAGACTTTTGGTTGCTGTGAAAAGTTTTGTTTGTTCCGTACATGTATTTGCTACTACCACACAGTGAAGCTTGTTGTGTTGAGGCTGTAGTTATTGTATCAAGTGTTGTTTTATATTTATTCATTCGTCGTTTCTTGTGCACTCGACAACTCGGTTTTAAATGCTATAACAAGCATAGCACGAAGTCCAAAGTGTTATATTCGATATGCTTTTGGCTGTATTAAAGATTTTAGAATTAAAACTATAGTGAACATTCGAATACCAAAATGGAGGCTTTATCAAAAAAGTGAGTGTTATTCCGTTTTATGTAATAATTTCAATTATAATATTGATAGTCGTTCCACCTATTTCGAAGCATAAAAATTGTGCAACTTTGAGTATAGATTTTTTGGTCTCGTGGGCATATTCATCGCCCTTTGTTTGATACAGCTGTCATCGGCTTTTTCGATATCTTATCCGAGTGAGTAACTAAATAAATAAACGTTTAACTGGCGACATTACTATATCAGCAAAGCCACTTGATGGTATATAAATAAGTGAAATTCTAAAACCGTCGTTCGACAATTGTTGTCACAATAACAAGGTCAAAAGGTAGCCACAGCAGTAGGGGCCAACGGCTTTGTTTTGTTTACAATTCACGAAAATTCCATTTAGTAAAGTTCCAATTACTGGAAAACTGAACAAAGGATTTCCTATAAAATCTATCCCAAGCTTTAGTTAATAATATATTGTTTAAAAAATTCAATTACTTAACTACAATTACTTAACAAAAGGAATTAAAATTTCAAAATGGTATATTTTTAAAACTCCTGTCTTTTAATTGTCTCTGAATCGTGGCCTGAGACCAAGATTCTGATTCATAGATTAGTTTGAGCGCTTGATCTCGCTCTTACGACTTAAGATTGAACTCAAACTCACCTCGCATTTAAAACTGTCTATGAATCTAGGCCTCAGATACATACAATCAAAAATTCATGATGTCTGACCGATTTAGAGAGCTTAGGCGGGTTCAACGCCAATTTTGAGCTCAAACTTAGCTATGAGCTTCCTCTTACGATTATCAAAAGTCTATCAAATTTGACAGCTGTAAGAGTCAGCTCAAACTAAGCTCATTATCTTTGTAAGGAAACTTATATTACAGATAGGCTTTGAGACAGAGAAAAATAAGTAACAAAACTAATCGAATTAAATTAACTAGTTTTTCTCAACTAGTTATTGAACCACTATCCTTTTGCACAGCAAACAATATACCCTGTATAAAAAGTGAAGTGTGTTTTTAAACGATCGGTTGTGGAAACTTCAGTTATCTGAACTTTCATATTATATCTAAAGAAAAAGCTGAAAAAGAATAAAAGAAAAATAAGACTTGCTATACTACAATTAGTAACAAGTACAGTCGAAAACATAGAAAAGTGTACGGAGGACTTCTTTAAGTTAAGTATTTTTTCAAGACCTACTTAACCGATTGTTAAAGTTTTTATTTTTTTTTTATTTTATTTTATTTTATTCAGGATAACAAACAATTACACAATGTGTCTTATATAAAAGTAAGATACTTAATACTAATTAGTAATTGTGTAACCAGCATCGTCATCCACAACATAATTTTAAAAAGATACCTAGTTGACAGTAACACAAATTATGATTCATAATACAGATAAATTGTTACAGCAAAAACCTGGATGTGGTATTACAATAAATTGTTTGAAAGTGCTTTAAATACCTGTTTCTTGAACAAACCGGCGGACAGATTGAAAATATCAACATCATAAAGATATGTGTTATAAGTATTACTCATGCGCCACAGAGGCGCACGCTTACCGGCATTGGACTTGCAAGGCTTGAGCGCAAACAAGCGATGAGGACATGTGTCTCTAATACGTTGAGAACTAGATGGTGTGGAATAACAAATTTGATTAACAATGTCTGGACAGTCTAAATTATTAAACATTAAATTGTAAAGTTATTTTACTAATAGGTAGTTTAGAGTACACACCATGTAATGAGAGGTTATCAAAATGACATTTAAAAGAGAAAATAAAACTAGTTATTAAAGTTGATAACAGATGGCGTTGCGGGAAGTCACAAGAGATCGTAAAAAACACACATGGACCATTAATTTTTTGGTTTTTGTAATTTTAAACAATACAATTTAATATTTTTAATAGATACCACAAAAATATGCATTAAATGTTTAAACCGGGTTAGCCTGTGTATTGAATTAATTAATTAGCTTTATACTTCATAGCGAGGAATCAGTACTATCTACCCAAACTATCGGTACTATTTTTTTTGAAAGCCCCTCATTGTAAAATTTTCCAAAAATCAGTTAGTACTTAAGTTTACAGTTTTGAGTAAAATCTAAATTTTAATGATTCTATTTTTTTATTCAATAAAAGAACTAAAATTAACTTAAAAAATAAATTAAAACTACCTAAAATATACCTACTAAATATACGTCTCTGCCTACCCCTACGGGAATCAGGCGTGAGTTTATATATATATATACCTACTTAAAAAACTAAAGCTAACCTAAGAATATAATACTATTTACAACTATCAAGGCACGTCGTCGTCCCCTCCACACGGCATCGCGGCATCGTGCCGAGGACTGTATTACCACTCTGTATGGTTAAGCTTATTCTTTGAGAATGACTCTATTGTATGCTTTTCCCCATGTTAAGCCGTACCTTCTCGCTTCCTCGTCACTTACTAACAACTAAAAGCACCCAGTATAACTGTTGAACTAAACTTGTGTACGAAACGCCAATAACTGGTGAAACTTTACAAGAAGTCAAAGTTCGTAGCTTACGTAGCGCAGCTACGAACTTCTCGACGTATTTGCTACGCTGTAGGAAAATAATGAAATTTTAACCTACAATGTACAGTCGCGTTCGTAAGTCGAATAATAATAATAATCTTCCAATCCGAATCCATTTGAACTTGCAATTTTCTCTAAAACTGCTTAAATGTGAATTTTATGTTGTGCATTTTACTTCTATTGAAAATTAAATGTGTTAAAGTTTCGTTATAAAATATACAAGTTATTCCCGACACCGTAATTTTAATCGTCGCTAAGGCAAGCGTCCCTCACACTATTACATGATGAAGCATGAGTGACAGTGACAGTTGCGTTTAGATTTAGGCTTATATTTGGCACGACAGAATCACATCTAATAATTCATAGAATCAAATCAAATCTTTTAATTTGACAATGTATTGTTATTGATAATTATGGCTAACATCATCATATGTTTTGATATTTTCTTGCATATGCGCTATGCGAAACGAAAATGGAAATAATAAATAGAGAAAAACTTTCTCCATTTATCATTTAGATCCTCATCATCAGCCCGTATCAGGCCACTGCTGGACGTAGGCCTCTCCCAAAGCACGGCACTCAACCCTATTCTCGACATTTTGCATTAAGTCTCTGCCACAACATGTTTTAGGAAATGCGACGTTGACATAATAATATTTTGACGAAACGCAAATAATTATACCTAACTCGATCCCTGGTTATTCCTCCTAGACCCAGACATCCTAGGTATCTCTTAATTGAGAGCAACTAACTGCGGCGAATCTCGCATTTCTCTCGACCGTCTAATAATTACTTTCGTTATAGTCATAGCCTTGTATTTATTCACTGGTTTATGAATTCATAGATTAGTGAATTCAATTGTTTTATTTCCAAATCAGTTGGTATTCAATAGATAAAATAATTTGTGAAAGTTGCTCATATTGGAAAAATACATGTCCCGGAGTATCGCAGTCATATTCCTTACAGACAGAGATCATTCCTTCAAAAGTGGTGTACACGTATATTATAAAAAAATTACGTGCATGCCATAAAGAGATTTGATTCTGAATTACTCTACGGAATTACTAAATATTCTAGCAGCATTCTAGGCAAAAAAATAAGATGACTTTTGCTCTTCCTCAGAGAGTAATGGTACTTACCTATTCCATCACTCCTGATGAAGGGTGTCCTATATTCTGAGATTAATCACATCTACATTTTAGTACTTGACGTAGAGCTGGATAAGATCTAACACAGAGGCAGGGGTACAGGTTTGAGATTATCTCAAAAACTACGTGACCTATTGCAAGAATTATTTCACTGTTATATAGATAAGAGTCAAAACTATGTAACTGTGAAAGAATTATTAAATTCGGTCCAGTAGTTTTTGAGAACATCTCAACCTTATTGAGGTCCCCTGTATACTTTTCTCAGTCTTCCTGTGTCCCAAATTAAGCGATCTGACTCGGAACTGAGTAGTTTTCTATTAGTCGATGGTAAATTTCAAGGTCTTATCCTGGCATCCCTCCATTTCTTTACTGCACTATGGCCCATTTCTGCACTAAAGAGCAGTAAGCGTGCAATTAGGGACGCAAATTCGAAAATACAGTTGCTTTCTGCAGCGAATAGGAACTTAACAGCGTGATATTGCGTTTCAAACGGCACGGAAACCATTTTCATTTAAAACAACGCTTGCATTATTCAGATTTCGTTTTAAATATGTATTGTTATTCCGAAATACACTAACAAACTAGGTGTTTTGCAATCCTTCTCATTAGAGGCATGGCAAAGAACCATTATACTCTGAAATTTTCGAGTTCCGATTCATGTCAGTCAATCACAAGTTACAATAGGGCCAATGGAAAGAATTTAAGGGACTTTAGACTGTAGGGAAAGCGTCGCATTACCATATGTGATATATTTTAGTGGGCAACCCTATATACATACCCTCACTTCGTCTTACATACTTTATTTCATTCATTCGCATTAAATGATCTAACTATCGTAACATTCTCTTTTTAATCTTGTTTGAGACCATAACGTTCTCTATTAAGAATCTGTTCCTCCTCAGCCATGCTACGACCTTCGGAGCTGGTGGTGCTGGTGGTGACCCTCGCTCTGGTGCAGACGTCCCAGGGGCACGCGAGGACATTCACACGGTGCCAGCTGTCACGAGAGCTGCTGCGGTATAACTTCCCGAGAAGCCTCATCGCTCATTGTAAGTAAATACAAGTTCAATATTCAAATCCAAATAGAACATTCAAATTCAAATAGAACATTCAAATGCAAATTCAACATTCAAATGAAATAAATAAAATTATTAAGTAAGTACCAAAAAGTATTTACAATGTCGCTATGTTCAGTTACACTCAGGTTATCTTTTGGTTCATAACAGGATAACAGTTTATGACGTTGGTTCGTAGCGATAAAAGCTGCTAAACGGTGACTTAATTTTACAGTTTCAGCAGCTATAAAATCAATTTTGTATGGCGAAATTCAGCGAAATTCCAACTTTAAGTCGCGTTTATCGTTACGAGCTAATGATTTCACAGATAACGTTCATTAAGGTGCTAATCAAAAATAGTTTAAAAATAGATCAACGAACGAAGTGTTTTTATTACATTAGCGGCACCAATCCGGTCTCTTCTTGAGACTTTTGAAGAGATTACCCGCAGAGGTAAATCGAATTTGATTTACGTTTTAAATAGGTATACCTCTTTGTCACCTACATTCTGTCCAACCATGAGGTATTTTGACTGTAACGAGTACTTACCTACATTTCAAACTGCATAACATACCTGCATCTGAGCGTCTCAGAGAGCTTAATGCATAACAAGGACTGAGTCCCAAAGGCGTTACTAAGCACACACTAAGTAGGGCACATAACAGCTGCTTTAGAGCATATTCTAGGCTTCAAGCTAATCACAGGCAGCTTGAGGCGAGGCAGCTCGACTTTGCCTCAACTCTCTTGAGGTAAACGTGTTTCGCTCAGAGGCAGGGGCGTCTCTTTAATTGGGGCCTTACAAAGAGGGTCTGAAGTTAAATAAGCGCCCAATTTATCATTTTCTAGAATTATATTTGAAAGAAACGTCAAACTACTATATAAATTACACGAATTGTATGGATGCCTTGGATTATTATTATTCTTATTGATGCTGTATTATTTACGATGGTTTCCTCCACTGTTTTAAGATCGGTAATGTATACGTTTTGTTCAATAAATCAGAGAAATACTCATTGTCACCTGACCGGGCTATAAAACAGACATACGTTTCGTGAGTCAACTGCGTCATGGAACCTCTCCTAAATCTAGGATTATGCCCCCCCCCCCCCCCCCCCCCCCTAAGACTAGGCGCCCCGGATGCCCCTGTTCAGAGACGTCCCTGTTTCGGCTCGTATGTTATTTAAACGTGACATAGTACTACTATACAGTGACGTATCAGTTTCTAATGCAAGTATCAAAGTTAACTAATTGATCGATAGCAGGGTAATTCACTATGGAATCACTATTGCACAACTTTCTTCAAGAAAGTCTTTTTGAACGGGCGTCACAACTTTATGTAAATAAGAAACTAGGGATGACGCTTCAAATGGAACTTTTGGGCATTTTAGAAACCTACAATTTAGTCTTCTTTACAACTCGCAGTAGCTTCAAGCGAAAGGATTTGCCTACACTGCTGGACGTAGGCCTCTCCCAAGACGCGCCCTCAACACAATTCTCGCCCTTTGCATCCAGTCGGTCTATTTCCTAAACTACCTATAGGGCATCCCAACAAGATAATCATCATTGCTAGGCGAAGGCATCCCTCACCCACCAGATATTTCTTTCATAAATAGGAACTTATTTCTATAATGAATATTTATATGTTTGAATTTGTTGTTTTTGTGAATGTATACTTAGTTAAAGTATATAAAAAAATTTAATACTACAGTAGTTATTCATAGTTGTTTACTAAACTTACAATACTAAACTAAAAATAAAAGTACTTACTAAAATAAAACTATATGTACAAAATAGGTCGGTTGAACTATCTGAATGGCTTGCATTACGGATAGTTCAACCGATCCCCGCTGTCCGGCAACGTGCCCAAAATGCTGGCGGCATTTCCCCTCTGAATAGCCAAGCTAATTCTTTGGTTGTTTCATGATAAATATTAAATATCTAAACTAAAACTAAACCTATCTAAAAAGCAACATACTATAAAAAAATTTTATTAAAGATAAAAATCTTGCCCCAGGTCCCCCCCCACTATAGGCAGCGTGCCCAAAAGGCTGGCCGCGTTGCCCCGCTGTATCGCGAGGCTAATACGTTATTAATAGTTATTCAAGTTATTTGTAAAAGACATTGCCACATTTCAATGGAGCTTTGCCCCACCTACAAAACTACGTGACCATTTAAGCTGTACCTATCATTTTGTTGGGGACTTATTACAGGGTTCATATCACATAATCATAATCAGTATCATTTTCTACTACTCTCGCAACTCCTATAGAAGAATAACAAAAACAATGAATAATTCGCTTCGATTTCTTAACATTTTTTGAATTCTTAATTAGGCTGTTTTTTTCGACTCGCTAGATGTACAAGACTTTGTTTTAAACCAATAATTTTAATAAAAAACGGAGATATTTTTACATTTATTCGTTATCTTGTACATCTTGCGGTTGGTTGATGGTGGGGCAGAATCTAGCATTGTCATTTTTGTGTATTACTATTGTGTTTGTCGTGTATGCCCAAATAATTGCACCTCCAGTGTTTTGGTAAAGTGGTAATGTGGCCATTAGGCCTGTTTCCGTTTCAATTGGCGGCACTAACGAGCCAAATGAGCATACGCTGGCTTTGACAACGTCTCTAATGTCGCCGGGAATTAATGCAATGTTAATATTATGTTAACGAATAATAATGTTAATAGTTTCGGACAGGCCAAATTGTTATGGGAGATTATTAACGTGCTGTAAAAGGGCTGAAATGCTACGTTTATAGAAAGTGAAATCGTATAAAAGCTTTCAAAATAGAATTGAATATAATTTTAAATTCAATAGTGTCTGTAGTTTATACATTTGAGTTATCAAATCTCTAATGTTAGTAGCGATAAACGTGACTTTAACTGTCATTCTTCGATTAGCGATTTTTGGGTGTTCGCGCTACTTATATGAAACCAAAATTACAAAGACAGATTCTGCCCTATTATTAACTTACAATGTACAAGATACCAAATTGAGTATGAGTAAGTACCAAAATGATAGGAACAGCTTCAATATACAAGTCGATTTATATGTGGGGCAAAGCTCCTTAGAAAACGGGCAATGTCATTAGTGTTTGTATTTTATTTATTAATCTAGTTTCCATCCGTATGTAAGTGTTAAATATAAATTAAGTTACTTAGGTGATTTACCCATTAATAGCTGGATTTCGGAAATTGGTGGTTCAGTAATTCTCAAAATAACACCCTTTAGAAAGTTTTATTCATTAAGGCCTCCTAATTAAACTAGGTGTAACTTGAACTTAACTCTGTCAGGCTTAGGGTTTACTTTACATTACATGTATGTAACTTGCGGAGAATCTACTAACTAAAGGCCTTTACACACAGCGGCACCTTGTATGTTAATTAAGTGCAAATTGGTGCAGTCTCCGGCACATGTCTACACCGGCTTTATCGCCTTGTAACGAAGCCATGAGCTGCTACGGAGCTTAGGTAGATTATAGTCTATTAGAACTTAGGGGTTATTGACCTTATCCGCTATTGTTTAATTAACAGATTATCATCATTATGAACTTTTATCAGTCAATTTGTTGGCATAAGCCTCTACTAGTCCTTACCATCTTGCGCAGATCATCTCTCCTATTATGTTAGAGGCATCCGAACTACGTTTCGTGGGCCTGAAGTGTACTCCAGGGTATTTCAGCCCACTCTTCAGGTAACTAAGAATGAACACCACTTGTATACCCCTGCCGGATAAACCTACTCTGATAGCCATATCTATATGGGATTTATTACGTAATTTCACGGTTTAAAGCTATCGCTCCCTTTCTAAACTAACGTTTTTTAAAGAAGTAACAGACTCAGTTTCGAACCTCGGACTTCACCATTCCACGTTCTATTCCAACAGAGCAACGTGATAATCGGAAATAACCGTGAAATAATCTTTGTTTAAAATACAACAACAAATAACTCAACGTCGATGCATGTGTACTAAATGTACGCAAATTGTTAAGTGTATACTTACTTAATAGTGTACCAAGATCCAGTTCTATTCGTACATTACACAATGAGTCACCGGGTCAAAGTCCAGCTAGCATTCAAATCTGCTACGGATTTGATTTAAGGCCCCGCTGTATTAATTTGAATTAATTTAGATTAAGCGCGACCTTGTACCGACAATTAAAGCCGTCCCCGTTAACAATTTTAAACTTAAATGAAAGGAGATCTCGCAATGTTTTGTCCTCTGAATGATGTCCCCTTTTTATGCAAATAGGAGATCTCTCTTCGAGTGAAGTTTCGCGTGAATGCTTATTAAGGGCGCAGCGAGCAATTCATTTGGTTTGCGCGGCGCCTTAATGTTATTATTTGAATTAAGAATTTGGGAAGTCGCGGAATTTAATTTACTTAAACAACACTGGCTGGTTTTATTATAGAGCTTTTTTGTTCTTTTTTGTGAGCGCGGATTTGGCGCGGATTTGCATTCTGAGTTTCATATTTGGAACGCGCCGTTTAATTCTCTTGAAGGCAAAAGTATCATGAACGATGTGGCCCAAAAGGGATGAAAGATTATGATGCCTAGAGCATAGTATTAGATCTTTGGTATAGTCTCTCAAAACCAAATCCTTTGAAAACTGTTGTCATAACTTTAACTCGTGTCTGTCACCCGTGAGGCGATAAAATTTAATCTGCTGCGATCTTAAAGAAAGAACGAAGGTTAGGTTAGGTTATTGATCTAAGGCTGCAATAAACAATAAAATGTATACTGTCATTCGCCGTTCTTTTCATACACCAATACAGTTTTAGTTACAGCAAAGATATATTACCGCGCGGGTTTAGTTTTAGCGGGTTAAGTGTCTTATGTTGCGGTGCCCTTACAGGGTTTATGTGAGCACTTCCTGTACTATCTAACAACCATGTTACCACATAAAGCAAGGAATAAATGAATTATGAATTTATTGATAGATCCATTACTTGCTATGCTGTAGAATGCTTTAAGAGAAACGTGAATAGAGTTATCTAAGTTCGACTGCGAGCTACTACTCTTTTTCATAACAAAAACCCTCATAATCCTAGTGTTTTTGTTGTACCAGGGGTGTGCCTCATCGAGCATGCGAGTGGCCGGACCACAGACAAGTTGACCAACCACAACAACGCCTACTCGAGCTACGGACTATTTCAGGTGAGACCGACTCTACACGAATAATAGAATTGGATATTAATAATATAACAGTTACTCCACTGGTTCAGTGAACCGAAGGGGTCTTTGTTGACCTTCGTAAAGATGTCAGTTGTGACGGACAGTGTGTTCTTGCAGTCGGTGCAGTTGTGCCGATTCCAAAGAGCGCACGCTAAACTTAACCGTCGCTAAGCGAGTCGTCCCGCTCACTCTAAGCTGAGATCCCTGGATACAGTGCATCCGATGGGGCCTGTTGACGCCCGCCCGAACCGTCGGAAGTCGGATAGCGCTGCGTCGCGATTTTGAACTTACCAACTCCCGACGGATCGGACGGGCGACAACAGGCCACCGCAGGCCTCATCGGATGCGACGGTTCGTCCTGGCCTGGCTATCTGGCCTGTGAGAAAGCAGGCCGAGGGACCCCAATTATGCGAACTACAAGTTACCGACATTGAATCACGTTATAAATAAGCATTTAAAAAATAGTATTTATCGTAATAAACATTTCGTAAATAGCTTTTTTAATAAAATTTATTATATTGGAATATATTACTTTTTTAAGATTGGCGGCGCTAGTTGGCTCTATGAAGGCCCTTAATATTTAGTTATAAATAATGAAACTAATAATAGGGTAGTTTTTTTTAACGTATAATAGGTATCTTATTTATTTTACAAACTTATTTTATTACAAAAACAATATTAAAAATAAAATATTTATAAATAAAAAATTGAGGCTAAATCGCTACCCTGTGGGAGAGTGCATAAAAGGCTGGCGACGTTACCTCGTTGTATTGCAAGTGATATACGCTGGCCGAGGTAAGCGACATTGGGCGCGACGACAGTTCCTTGAACAGTCGCCGCGCCCCTGGTCCCCATAGCCCCATGGTCTCTACACTTGATTGAGGCTTTCCGAGGAGCCCTCACCGCCCAAAGAATAGTTGATTCATAAAAATAATGCTTAAATCAAAATCGGACGGTCGCCGGCGTCGGGGCAGACCTCGGCGTGGGTGGAGAGACGATATCGTTAGATACAGGGATGGGTGGCTGGAAGAGGCTCAGGACAGGGATGGATGGAAGAGGAGGGGGAGACCTTTGCCCAGCAGTGGGACAATTTATAGGTTAACAAAAAAAAACTCAGGCAATAATGTTGAAAACATTATATTATCTGAAATTAGATTTTCGATATTTTTGGTAAAACGAATTTTGTATGGAGTTTTTAAGGAATTAGCAGAAGAATCTTACTATCAGATTCCTGATTTTCAAATGCCCTTAATTACTTATTTGTCCACCGATTCCAATTAGGTAAGTATGCATTAATTTTATTTTCAATACTATTCAACTAAAGTTTCAAACTCAATAGTTATATCATGGAACTACAGGGAAAAAAGTTTTAACAGTTAATTCTATGACGTTACAGTCCTACAGAATCACCGATTATTACAATTGATGTGTATTTTTCCCATACACAGCTTGCAAGGAGATTTTACGTGCAAGTGAAACGGTACGAGAACTACTCGTCTTTAATATAATAACCTTTCATTAATAACTAATAAGATATTAGGAAGGTGTGACGTCCCTAGAGGGCTAATTATCCCCGTCCTACGATTCTTCTGCCCTAACGAGTAAATGCGATACGTGTCTCAGAGACGCAATTTATTATGTAAGTGACCTTTGGAGGTCACATAGGTGCTCATTATCTTGAACAAGGAATCTTTCCATAATGGAAACATATTTTATTCACCT
Source organism: Tachystola acroxantha (assembly GCA_963506565.1). Classification (NCBI taxonomy): domain Eukaryota; kingdom Metazoa; phylum Arthropoda; class Insecta; order Lepidoptera; family Oecophoridae; genus Tachystola; species Tachystola acroxantha. The sequence goes on along the minus strand of OY735894.1, from coordinate 4,816,047 downwards.
AGGTAATTTTCAACTTTACCATATACTTAGTGTAAGTAGGTCGTATTAAAAAACCATTATATTATCATTTCATATAAATAGGCTGATATTTGTGTTTTTAAATAAAAACTAATAATAAATATTAGAAATCCAACAAAACACTAAAGAATTACATATAAAACGACTGTAAATAATTGTGATAAGTTGACGTTTAGTCGCTGTTAAACCAGAAGTCCAGAACATGGCAAAACAAGAACTAAACTAGATCATGACTAATCCAAAACATGGAACATAGCTGAACTGGTTACGAATATGGCTAATCCTAATTAAACCACAAAGTTACTAAACCAAAATATAGCTATACCAGAACATAGTTAAACTGAAACAACTAAACCACAACATGATAACACTAGAACCTAGCTAAACTGGAACATAACTAAACTAGAACAATACGAATATGGCTAATCCTGATTAAACCACAAAGTGACTAAAGTATAGCTAAACCGGTACATAGTAAACTACTATAAAACTAAACTACTATGATCAAACTAGAACATAGCTAAACTGGAACATGACTAAACCAGAATATGACCAAAACATAACTAAAGTAGAATAAGACAATGCATGGAGCACAATTAGTGAGTAATTCTAATTGGGTTGTTATGAGCTAGTAATGAAAACTGTAACCTCATTTCTGGTAAATGCTATATTCTGAGTAGATATCGCGGGGAACAATGCCCATTATGTGTACAACAGAAATGTGGTTTAAACTGACACGTATTTTCCATTCTGGCGAGATTAACGCAGTGATTTATCAAATTAACTAGGTAAGTAGGTATTGTGTTGATTTAATTTCATACGTTAATGGCTATGTCGTCGACACCATACCATATCACATTAAACTAATTATTTTCATTTATTCAATAAAGTACCTATAGAGTTACGCTCAAATTGTAATTACACAACAAAATTTGTACTAAAGATCGACTAGTGCAATGTCGTTCTAAGTCGTCATCGTTTTTCTTCTGCAGGCTGGTTACATTTTCTGCTCAGCGATTGCACTTTATCTTTGCAAAAGGGTGTAAATCTAAATTCTGATGCGCAATAATATCACAATGTATTTAGTTTTTTACTTGTAAGCGATAGGAGTCTGAATTAATACGATATTATATTCTGTGTCAATACTCTTTTCAAGGCAATTCTCACGACCGGCGCGGCGTCGAGACAAGACAAGAAGCAAGTTTGCACTGTGCGATGTAATTTGTGCAATTTTCGATTAACTTGCATCTATATTTTGATGTATAGTGCAATTTTCAATTAACTTAATCTATAGTTTTTTTATACAAGATTTTTCACATTTTCTTGAAAATTAATATTTAATTTATTTAACTTTATTATGAGAGAATTTAAGGGTATCCTAGATATTTATGAATGATAACCGAATCTACTCGTGGTTTACTATGGCGATTAGTTTTCGCTATCACATGGTATGCCACTCAAACTGATTAACGCAAAATTATGCAGATCATATTCACTGGTGCCTGATTGTACGCGGAATCGTAGATTGATTCGCGCTGGTCATTTCGGTGGTTTGTGTTGAACTAGGAGTTACGACAATTTGTATAATTTATACCTATTTGGATTAAAAATGTTATAGATGCACGGTGCACTGGAAATGGAACACAAAAAATGCTCTAACTAAAGTATTCTATAATTCATAACTATAATAGAGAGCCCATTGGTGCCTCGGAAAGCATGTTAAGCAGTTGGTCCCGGTTGTTGTCGCTTGACCGCAGTCAAAGGCCTACCTACGGGCTGCCTAATTTGAATAGTGTCATAGGGTATAAAAAATAAATCAAAAGGGGATAGTTTTTTTTTAAGTGGGTTTTATTTTGAATAACTTCTGCTTGTTTTAAGGTATTTTGTCGATTACGCAACAGCAAACTGCTGACGTTTTGAAAACATACCAAAAGGAACGTAATTGCTTCGATAAACTGAAAAAAAAAATGTTACAAAATAACATCGAACTTGCAGCTTTACCATGGCCCAGATACAAAATTAATTGTACAAAGGAGCAACCCTATTGAACGAGGTCTTGTTACAGAGCACCGCTCAAGTTGCGACAGAGCTATCTTCCAATCACCATTGTCCAATATCCTCGCTGCGCTGAGCACAGTACGCCGGATGAGGGGTGTTACGTGTGGATTTAGTTCTATTAATTTAGATGGAAGTGGGGCAGTGCACCGACCTGAGGGCTTCAAGTCTATCTATCTGTTCTGTACAAGGTGAATCATAGAGCCCGTATAATTAAGGTGGACGAGGAAATGGCGTTCAATGCAAGTTGAAACTTGATATTGGCAACCAAAAGTTACTGTCATATGACGACATATCGAGTCACGTGACCAACTGTCTAAGGTTCGGTGTTATGATTGATGTTTTATACGTCGGTCTTATGAAATTCGGTCTTATGATGCGTTACCAACAGAATGTGATGGGGAAAACCCATTCAAGGGCATTAGACTATTCATTATCTCAGCCATTTTTAAAGATATTAAAAAACAATTTCTTATTTTCTAGAATTTTGATACCATTTTGATTCAAAACAAGAAACGCACTTTTTATTCATGTTGCAAAAATAAGATGTTTTGTTCCTAATTTACCACAACTTTCATCTATGTCACTCCAGTTTCAACAAGTGCGGCGATAGTTAACTTTCTGTGACGTAGTCGGCGGTCATTATGTGACAAAAATCCGTAAAAATCATTTATATCATTATAATATATTTCGAAAATAAATTGAAGATGAGAATACCCAATAATATGTTTGCATTAAATACATTGATTATATTGTCCTCGGCTCTTTTATAACTGAAAAACGACTAAATATAAAATTAAACAAATTCTATTACGATTTCATTGCGATTCCTCTTTCTGATATATTTTTATAATATTGTCTGCAATTGATTGTCTGGAAGAAATCACTTTTAGGGATACCGCCAAAATTGTACATGTTTCTCAATAATGTAATTAATACTGTATTATTGTGCAATAAAGTGTATCTATCTTATCTTATTTACTACGGACAACAGCATATCAATGGTAACACTTGCAGTACGATTTTGACTCTTACGGCGCAGATAATAAGAACGGTCCAAAGTGTTACACTTGATCTGTACCAAGCTTATTCCCTTAAGACAGATACTCTGCATGCCGATTCCTAAGCTTCTAAATATAAAAGAAAACACACCATTACAATTTACAATGAAAGATAATGCATAGATCTAAGAATTTCGCAATAAGACCACCCTCATAATTTCTAGCCAGACGTTCCCTGCACAATATAGCTAACCTAGCCTAGCATCTTATTTCAATCCAAGCTAGATTCTAGCTATTTGCATTGTCGGCAGCTGGAGACGGGATCAATTCCGACTATACGACTAGAGATGTCACTCCAATCTATCGATAGTAATGACGTCTCTATGCGTCTAGATACCTGCTGCTCCTAGATATGTCGATAAAATCTATAGTGGAATTGTGGAAGTCGCCGATTTTCATGCATTTGATTTGTTTCTGCCAAATCCACTCTTATCTAGACTTACCTTTCTAAAATAAATAAATAAAATGCTAAAAGAAAGTTTTCCAAAAAACTTGAAGTTTTAGCCAGTCAGATTTAATTTGGTTTTAAAACGCAAGAATTAACGTTAAGTAATTCATTTGCCATACTTTTTAATAACCAAATATTTATCAGAGGATCGAACGTAATCTTTAGTCGTGTTCGTTATCATTTTCATTTTGACATGTAGACGCGATACATTACTGCAATAGTTTCGCAAGTTATAACAAACGATCAAGAAACGCAGTAATGTATATCGTTCATGTCTGCACTGTCACTACTTTATAAATGTATCTAACTATCTATGCCGTCCTAATATTCTTCTTCTTGTGTATTTGTGCATTGTTCGAAAAATGAAAATGATTTTATTTTTGTTTTCGTTAACCTAAACTTAATGTTAACATTACAGTTTATTGGAACACTCCGTATACAGAAAATATATATCAAGTTAAGCTAAGTTTAGCATTTATATAAAATTAACAATGAAGAATTTTCAATGATAAAATTTAAGAGTGTGGTATGTGAGAATGCGAGGGTGGTTCGGTTTGTGTTATGTTGTATCAAATAAACGTATTCTATTAGTAATTTTTTCCCTCCTTCAGGAACTGGAGAAGACTCTACACTACAAAGAGTACATTTTGATAGTTTCTTAGTATATACAGGGGGGGGACTATGAAGGGGGGTCACGACCCCCGAAACGCCTAGTCACAAAGCGCCTGATTCGGCACGTCAGGCGCGATTTGCATTGTCGACAGCTGCGAGCTCGTTACCGCGCGAGGCCGCGACGGGATCAATTCACTGAGATCTATTCGTAGACGAGTCGACGACTATTCTCTATAGGGATGGCCTGAGAAGTGTCGATATGACGATGTTACTTTATTTTTTGTGGAAAGTAATGTTCATATTAGAGCTCATAGCGATAAGAACTCCTAGAGAGTGACTTATTTTGACAGTATTGCCTATCTGTCGGTTTTGTTTGTCAATATCCAGCGAAAATCCTTAATCCATAGCTTTTGTCTCTACTAGCCTAAAGGTCTAAACTGATGTCCAGGTCAGTGGGCTAATAGGGATTACAATTTATTCTTGGTCAGGTTTGGACATAACTAACGTAGGTACTTACGAGCGGCCCGGGGAGTGCGTAATAGCAAGCGCGTGGGAAACTCTGGTGTAGTTCAACAGAGATCCCAGAGTTCCCCACAATGCGCGGAGGAGGCCACCGTGGGGTTTTAGGCGGTGCGAGTCCGACATAACCCGTCGCTACCCCTGAGGCGGCGGGTATGCACAAGCATTTCCCCACGAAAAAAAAAAAGTACTTACCTACATTTTAGCGTATGTAAAAGAAGCCACACAATGTGACGTCTGTAACGTATGATTAAAATGCTACTGTGAGTTCATTTGTGCTATCAGTTTTATGTTCCTATATTTTTCAATAAAAACTCATATCAGTTTCACAAATCCAGGAATATTCAGGAAAGTTTAGACTCCTTAAAATGACAGATGTCCTAACACGAACAAAGTTGCGTCGAATTTAGGAATATATTATATTTTTATCGATAAGTTGATGTCACAATCACATCACTACAAGAAGCTCTGCAAATCGAAGTCCGGATTGAAATCAGCCGTCGGTCGGTAAATAACGTCTGAGCTAATACTTTCCCGAGAGATTGCTAATCCCGAGTCCGTGTCGCTCTGATGAGCGCTTCCTATAGGTGCTCCTGTTTGCTGTCTGTACCTCGTGTGGGTACAGTCGAAGAAACAGCTACCTTGATCTGGGCCTACAATGATCGGTAAAATATTAATATTAAAAAAGTTATTAATTCCCGTAGGGGTAGGCAGAGACTTCCATCTGCTGCGATCCAGTACACAACTTTCGATTCCTCCATATTCATAAGGTGCGCTGCGTCGATTTTTACTAGTCGTCAATGTCAGATTTTTAGCGAAAATTAGTACATAAATATCGTTCGCGCAGGCTTTGACAGGACAAAAAAGGTCAGCCGGCTAGTCTCTTCATATACTTAGTAACTTTACACGAAACAGGGCCTAAAAAATTAGGCGAAGAATATAATATTTTCACTACCTAAACTAAATACAAAATAATTTTAATGAAACATATTTAATAATGCAATATTTCGAAAACATTGTTTTTGTTAGATTTTGGTGGTTCTAAGGTTTTTGCGGGCTGGGCAGAGGTTCTGTTAAAATCTTTTTTGATTATAATATGATCCTCCGAATATTATTAATAGTGCTATTCCATTTATTCCGTCGACATTACATCTGGGCAAAAGTAAATGTCAACCCTGATTTATGTTTACTTAAATATCGCGTGTTTGTCTGAGTTTATTGAAATGTGGAGCTTTTCTGATGAACTTATTTATAGAATATCATGGAGTAACTTTATTTGTAGTAGTAATGGATACTAATATACTTATGTACATTATTTTCATTCATATGTCGTTTACAACGAATATTGAAGCAAAAATTCTACGTATAAAATAAAATATTAGGACCTAATAGATGAAAGAAGGAAAGCTTAGTTTTCATCTTAGCCCCTTTGGTGCCTCGAAACGCACGATGAGATGTGGTTACTGCAGTCTAACAGCGCCTTGGCCTTCCCCTTCTCGGAGGAAGCCAAGGCACTGTATAGGTTAGTAAGACTTAGATTTAAGCTAGTATAGTGTTAGCATATTATATGTACTCCATGTTATGTAGTTTTATGGAGGCACAATAGAGCGACTTAGTCGCATAGCGACCAAGCTCTCCAATAAAGATAAAAAAAGCTGCTGCCCGCCACACTATAACAACTAAAAAAAAACTATAGGTCACCCACTTTTTGTCATTGCGATGTGGTGCATCTGTGGTACGTATGATTAGACTCTAAACCACACGACGAGAAGAATACCTAACTGAATTGGTAATTATTTAGTAAAACACACTTATAAATTTAATAACCGATGCACATTTGTCCTAATTAAAATTCCAAACCTTAGTTATTACGTCACTTTACTCAGGAGATCTCCAATTTAGCGAGTAATCTTGAGTTATCCTGGGATTAGCATAATCTCACTTCTTGGACGATTTTAATTCCCTTCGGCTGATTTTCTTGATTATGAATGTAAATCGTGGGTTTAAGGATATTTTTACTTACCTATTATATCGAATTGTTTCATGTATAAAATAATCATTTTTGGAATCACCTTTTAAATCATCAATATCCTTCCAAGCGTAGCATTATTCCCCCTGAACAATATTTACGTAAGCACTCGGAAGTACTTACTTAATTTCATATTTTAGTGTCAATTACTTGACACTGTGTCCAATCTCAAAACCATCTTGCACCAATGCAAAAGTAACCCTAAATTGGATTAATGCTTATCAAATTATCTTTCAAGTTCAGTTCAGTTTCAACTTAACTTTAAAGTGCATAAGACATATTTTAAACTGAGTTTTGTCTCTTCGATTCTTTATTCGATTTTCGATATGAAACGTCTAGAAAGTCTAGCTTCTGACACATTTCCATTAGATACGCTCGTCAGTGCAAAATATTGTAACGTCACCGCGAGATTCGATTTCAAATCCCAGGTTTCAAACGTTGAAATGTGACGTTTATAAAATTGGTCTCGTTCAATTCTAGTAAGTTGCCAGTTTCATAAATTTAAAATTCTCTAGTAAACTTAACATAATCCTCGTTGGATCACGTTAAGTTTACTACTACTACTACTACTGAAGTCACTCAAAAATTTAAAATTTTCTAATAAATTTTCTAAATTCTTTCATTTCAAATTGTCGCTTCATGGGGTTTACCGGAAGAAATCTCTGATAGAGATAAGTTACGCCCTTTGTAAGCCTTTCCATCCAGTGTGCATACAATAAAGTGTATATATATAATATAAAAAATCAGTCTGGTAATTTTTGAGAAAATCTCATCCTAATCAGTCCTTCTTATCTACTTGAAACAATAGTATCCGTACGATTTCAATATAGGCCAAATATTATTGTGGTGAATCAAATTGTCATTTGCATTTTGTATTTTGTTTGTAAATTAACAGTCACAACCACAACTTAACAGCGACATTTTCGGTTTGAATCGCGCATCGACAGAATCAAATTATAAAATAATTGAAAATTGATTCAAAGATCAAATCGAAAACATTGAATTTATATTAAAGTTGAGTTGATTTGGTCGACAATTGGAGACTTATTTTCAATTCATCCTTAACTTAACTGAGTATTAATTTAAATTCAACTTCGTCAAGTAGATTTCACGTCGGATTTTCAGTTTTTCTATTCAACGCTTAGCACTAAGTACTGAAATTAAAGTTCAATTTTTTTTATGTTGCAATTTTTGTCCCAACAAACTTAGCTAGGTAGAAAAAAATCGCAAATCCTTTATATATCTTTTGTAATGATAATTGTATCTAAATAGTAAATCTCGGGCTACTAGTATTTTTTTAAACCAAAATAAGGCCAATATAAACTCTACATGCCTAAGGATAATAAAAAATAAGACAAGTTTATGCTACCAGACGTGGCCCGCAAAGCAGCTACATTAAAGTGGAACTGGGCGGGCCACGTGTACCTCATGCATCCGGATCGATGGGCCCGGACTGTCACAGAATGGGTGCCATCGGACGGTCGCCGGCGTCGGGGCAGACCTCGGCGTAGGTGGAGGGACGATATCGTTAGATACAGGGATGGGTGGCTGGAAGAGGCTCAGGACAGGGATGGAAGGAAGAGGAGGGGGGAGACCTTTGCCCAGCAGTGGGACAATTTCATGGCCCGTCCTCCCTCGTAAGGGAAATCCTGGGCGCCGATGACGATAATTATAACATGGTAGATCGATACGTTGTCGTGTCGAATGAATCTGCATAGATATATTGCCCAATTCGTATTTTAAACTGTAAATCAATTTAAATCTCCTGTTAGCCACCAATACTACAGTCGGATATAAATTAATCAGAATCGGAAGCTTAAATTATGAGGACCATCAACACTGCTGTTACGCAGGGTTTAATATTGCTAAATTAACAACGGGATTGTAAATCGTCGAACTTTCGCCAGGGTCGTACTTATGATTTAAGGCCCCTATTTAAAAAAACATATTAGTCATTTATCGTATGCCTCGACCGAAATTCGAAATTTATTTATGTATAAGAAATCAAACAGAAATACTTATACAGTTGAAAGAACATCATCTATACAAAACCATCGCAACTTGGGATATATTACAGTCGCTTATGGTGCCCGTTATGGTGATTGATACTTGATGTTTTGTGGACAGTACTGGTTTTAAACCTACTTCTTAGATTTAGTTGCTAACACTGTATCTAGAATTGGTATTAAATCAGCATCACACAAAGCATTAGCATAAGACAAAGTTAATCGAAACTGGCTTAGGAGCTTTGAATCGTACCTAATTGAAAGGATTTAGAGGAATCATCTTCAACATGAAAGATTCCTAAATTGATAACTATTTAGTTAGGTACTTATAAACTTAAAATTCCATCACTAACAATGTGTTTTAGAATTAAAGTCATATTATTTCATTAAATTTCGTATTAAAACGAATGAAACTAACTTGTCGAGCATGTTATTACTATAACATATATTATTTTAAGAAATAAAATTCGAAGCCGTCATTTCATGGCCCCCGAAACATAAGGGCCTTAGCACGGCCCTATTATCGAGCACAGATTTACATAAAATTTGTTGTAAAGCAACGAGTATGATTCAGTACCTCTACCACGAGTTTGCAGTATTCATTTAGTCGATTTCGTATATTATTTATATGACTAGGCGCACCTAACGGTCGCTGAACGAACTAAAATCACACCAATGGCTCACGTTTCTGGCACTTTGTGTACTCGTTACCGAACAATCTTAAGCAGGGTCCGATGTGCCGTGTTTCAGTGTTTCAAAACACTGTAACATCGGATTTAGAGGCGTGGCGTAACAATTTTCTTTCTTAAATCGGTTACCAAAACATGTTACAGTGTTTTGAAACACTGAAACACGGCGAAGCGGACCCTGCTTTACGGTAGAAAATCATGGTAACCTGGACGAGGCAACATTTTGTGCAAAAAACGCAATTGTCGCTCATTAAATCCCGCGGCTGCGATATTAATCGCTTAACCACTATCGTGTTCCATTATTTCACATTTTCGTCTGCTGAAAATAAAATGGTGGTTCGTGATAATTTCATTCATATTATCATATTAAAAAACGCTCAGCTACCTCGTTCTGGTCTGGTAAGGGTTCTGTAGCAATGTAAAAAAATGTACTTCACAATGTTCAATGTAAATATCAAAGGGGAAAAATATTAAATCAAAGCCCATTCCATTTATCGGGATTATTTTATACAAAAATAAAATTTGCATATAAATAAACCTATCTACTCGTATTTGATACTCTCGAAGCTACTGCGTATTTTTTTTTACATTTCCATTTTTTGCGCGTAAAAAAGGAAGTTAGGTATTTAAAAAAATCCGGGAACGCATTTCTCCATATGGGGCCGTATAAAAATGGAAATTTCAGAGGATATGGGGCGATTCAGGTATGTAGCTAGATCAAAATTGATTTTCCAGAATTTTACTTTTTAATTTATTTTGATGATGAATTGATGGCATGAATGAATTGATGGCACACCTACCTTCGGCCCTGGGACTCGCTGCATTGAACATTGCAATATGTATCGCCAACTACAAGTTTTTAATTAGTTCGTTTATTTATTGGACTATTTGTCACTCAGTTATTAGGGGGTCAATTAAATGCACCTCCCTCCGCCCCTGAAGCTCACTGCATCGAACATAATTGGACACGTTTTAAATTCGGTTATTTATTTGAATATGTATGTTTAAAAGCAGTCAGTTGTGATCAAGGTGACTGACTGCCTGGCACTGGATGCAAAGAGCCGAGGTCGAGTGGGGCGCGCCTTGGGAGAAGCTTAGCACCAGCAGTGAACTAATAATACAGGTTGATTATGATTAATTCATTACTCAGTTATTGATGGGTCAATTAAATGCACCTCGCTTCGACCTTGTGGCTCACTGTATTGAACATTGGCCTATGTTTTTATTAATGCTTTTATATATTGGATTTTTTAAAGGAGTGACGGGGGTTATTGGGGGGTCAATTAAAGGCGCCTCCCTCCGACCCTGTCGTTCGTTGCATTGAACATGCACCGACTATGGTATCGTCAGCAACGCGTTTTTAATTAATTCGCTTATTTATTTGAGCGTCGCCGCGTAACCGACCAATATTACCAATTTCGCTTTATCCCACGATTTTATGCGGTCCTGTTGATCAGGCTTGGTTATGTAATTGGCATGTTCCAATATTTCCTCCATCATCAGCATTAATGGGTTAACTGGCCATGTTGAAATAAATAATTTTATGTTTTAAGCTCAGTCTTTGGCTACAGATTTTAATAAGAGTAATAACAATACACCTAAGTAGTTTTAGTAATAAAATATTTAAGTAAGAATCATTAGGCCTACGAGCCAGCGGCTACAGCCATCGGCGAATTCGTATTTTTGGATAATTATTTGTCAGTATGTTCTCGCTTTAAATCTTGCATCTCTTTCCTCCGCAGATAAACAACAAGGAGTGGTGTAAAAAGGGACGTAAGGGGGGCCACTGCAGCATGAAGTGTGAAGGTAATAATCTCATTAACTAAATAGGTTTTGATACCGTTGCATTTCCATAAAAAATATTTGACATAAACAGCCATATGTTTTGATTCAGTTCATAAAAAGTTAGATTTTTTACGGTTTCATGAGATTGTACTGAGACCTGGTAGGTATGTTACAATTTGAAGTTGATACGTTCTCGCGTTTCTGAGAAAAAGGTCTTGACAGACAGACGGACAGATAGAGACGGACAACAAAGTAACTCTATAATAGTTCTTTTCCTCTTGAGGTACGGAACCCTTAAAATGATCTTACTTCGAAACCGGTTACGTACGAAAATCATTTCCTCATTCGTAACTGGTTACGAAATACGTAGGTGACTGTAAGCGGCCGAAGGGGTATCTTTCTAACTTACCGTTATTAACGGAGTGTGAAAGAGAGAGAAAAACGCGACTTAAAGAAGGTGAAGTTAAGCTATGTTTATGGCTAACAGCCCTAATGTTTCCTGTTCATTTTCCAGATCTCCTGAACGAGGATCTAGCTGATGATGTACGGTGCGCCAAGAGAGTCTACGACCGAGTGGGATTCAAGGCCTGGCCATCCTCTTACGCCTACTGCAAGGAAAAGAGCCTCCCAGACCTGTCCAAGTGCTAAATTAAAAAGCTACAGATCTGAGGTTATACCTCAGTAGCTTGGTTTTTATATGAATACAAGTTTTATACTATTCATAGCGTAGGAAATATTTAAAATCATGATGCACCTGTTGGGTTTTCTTTTCAGTAATTTAAGATCACCGCTTGAGAGGTCGGATAACATAAGTACCTTATAGTACGTAATACCTTAAACATAAAATAAATAAAAATTGCAATACTTTGTAGAGAAAATGGATTCTGATGCTATGACAATGTTTTCGCACAATAATATTTTGAACATTACTTTATTCAAAATTATACTATCTGCGTAAATGGAAATAGTATATTATGTACTGTCTTTTAGGTTTATTAACAACATTTACTATGTATTTCTACAAGGTCTATTATTAGTAGATACATCTTAGAACAGGGTTTCTCAAAGTGGGGTTCGTCATCCGACGGTAGGAGGTTCGTGACACGATTTACGTAATGGTTGTATGACTGGTCCAAAATTACTCCCAAAATCGACTCGATTTGCGACAAGAAACAAGCCCACTTTTCGTCATTGTATTCATTACGGTTTATTGAAATATTAAAAACCTTACCTTATTTAAGCCAGCAACACACATTCAAGTAAATTCGCGCAAACTTAGGCTTGCACAAATACACTGTAACGTGTATTGGAAGAAATTTGCGCAAATTTCTTCTAAAAATGTGAATTTCTCAAGCCTAGGTTGCGCAAGCTTTCTTGAACGTATGTGGCCAGCTTTATTATTTTCTTTGGACCCCAAAGTTTGTGGGGTGCGTCATCTGGAAACTTTAACAGGGGTACGTGGAGCCCTAAGTTTGAGAACTCTGTCTTAGAAGACCTTGGTTTACTATTTTAATTACTAGGCTTCGGATCGCTAATTATTAATTAAGTCTATTTAAGGATTTTTAGTTAATTATTCGGGCACTGCCATAATCGACCTAATTAGAATGTTATAAGTTCTATTTAGGTCCAAATCAAAGACATGAGCTAACTATTAACTACCCACAAAGGGATTGCGAAGGCATTTAGTTAATTTAGCTTGAGTTTTATAAGTTTGTACGCTGTTTAATTTAAGATAGATGTAATCGTATATAAATGATAAATAAAAACTAATTAAAAATAACTGCTATTTTAATGTTTCCGTCATATCCCCAAATTACTTTAACGGTACATCGAGGATGGATTCAACATGCGGGCTCAGTGCGGATTGGTGAATTAAGCATGTCCAGATTTTTAGTAGGTATTCTCAGGCATGGAAGTTTTTCACATGATGTTTTCGTACACCATAGAGAACATAAAGCGACTTACATAAGCTTTCCTTCGTAAAAACCGAAGAAAACTCATATTGTTACATGGCTGTCCGGGGATCGAACCTGGTATGTACAGTCGACAGCAGATCAATGGTAACACTTACAGTACGATTTCAAGACTTACGACACAGATAATAAGAACGGTCCAAAATCCAAAGTGTTACACTTGATGTGCTGTCGACTGTACAAACATATTGTTGAACAAAACGGAAGCAACTTCGACAAACATCAACCTACACAAATTCATAGCAATTTAGTCATTATTATAGTTGCATAGTAGATACGTAGTTTTTTTTTAATTATGTATTTTGTCAACCATCCATTTAATTTAGTCATGGAATCTAAGATTCTATGTGACTTTTTAATATTCCACAAATTATCCAAGTCGATTAGATCGGCTCTACTTAAAATTGTCTCACGTTCAAAAGAAACATCCAAAAAATGGTGACAAAATCAACTATTGACACGATCTCTAGTAAGTAGACATTAGGGAGAAAATAAAAATTTGAAGATAGTGCCTATCACATTTACTCGCGCAAAATCCTTTGTAGATGCATTTTTATTGCTGGAACTAAACGCACAGGCGCTGTACCCTCTGAAACTTTTTAATTGCGTCTTCCCTTGTCTGTTGGTTATAAAAAAAAGGAATATTACGTTAAAAAGCGTACAATATCCTGTGATAGAGTGATATTGGGAGCGCACAAATTGAACTCGGCTATTTCAAAATTTGAATGATTTTTTACGAATAAATATATTTCTTAGAGGTTTTCCTTATATGCTAGGTGCTTACCTACCTAAATACAATGTTTTTTTTATCTAATATACATTTTGTTATTGATTAGTAATTACTAAAATAATTGACAATAAAAGATGAGCAATAAGTTATTATTTTTCAACATAATAAATAATTGGTTGTACTTATATAAACTATAGAAAAGCGGCATTGCTATGAATTATATAGGTACCTACGTCACGATGCAATAAGCACGTACTTTATACAATAATTAAACTAAACATCAGCTCTCAAACTCGTTTTGATTGAGATCGCTAAAGGGAAAGATATCCCTAAAGTAAAGCGAGCACTCGCACATCTGATATGTCAGGATTATGTTTTCAATTCTAAATCCAATCTCTCTAAAATCTAAATCCTCGCCGTTTCGTTGCTGTAAACTACGAAGCTGCAGTTGGGGCCACAAGAATCGCTATCCAGTACCAGATTAACCAATCCAATAAGAATAAGGATTGTTTATTTTCAAGAATATTTATACACAGTAGCCAGCTAAGCCGATACTACAGCAGAAGCGTCGCAGGTTCGATCCTCACCACTGAAATATGGTCACCGATCTCTGCACCAGCTTTTGACAACTTGAAAAGAGGGCGGGCCCAAGTTACTCCCCTGGCTCACTCCCAAGTGTGTAAAGAAAAGTCCAAATACATAACCAGGCCGCTCAAAATATTGCCTCCTTTCCCAAAGCTAACTGGCAAAAAACTTAAGCAAGTATGGTGTGAAACCTACGACAGCTAACTTCATCAGGATCATAGTATCATTGTCGACCATGTCAAATGCTTTGCTAAAATCAAAATACGGGTATCAAATGTCATTAAGTGTGGAAGCGAAGGTTGCTGTGGGTGTACTCCGCGTGGGTCTAAACTAAAGCCATGTTGAGAATTCGACAATTACCAGTACCATAATTGCAAACTATTTGGTTTACTCTTTACGATGAAAGTTAGAACATTTACTTCTTTGTTCTATAATAAGCTTTCTTTAACAAGTGTTTTTTATGTTATTTACATTTACTTCCTTATAATGTGTTCTAAGAAAAACGATGCTTCGCAAAACAGTTGAAGACAGAGATAAGTATACAGGGGGCCTCAATAAGGTTGAGATTTTCTCAAAAACTACTGGACCGATTTTAATAATTCTTTTACATTTACATAGTTTTAACTTTTATCTATCAAACAGTGAAAGAATTTTTGCAATAGGTCAAGTTAGTTTTTGAGAAAATCTGAACCTTAAAAACTCTCCTGTACACCTTTCTCTGTGTTCCACCATACCTATAGACTGACAATGCCATGAAAAGACATTGCCACATTTCAATGGAGCTTTGCCCCACCTACAAAACTACGTGACCATTTAAGCTGTACCTATCATTTTGTTGGGGACTTATTACAGGTTTCATATTGCATAATCATAATCAGTATCATTTTCTATTACTCTCGCAACTCCTATAGAAGAATAACAAAAACAATGAATAAATCGCTTCGATTTCTAACTATTTTCTGAATTCTTAATTAAGCTGTTTTTTTCGAATCGCAACTTGTACAAAACTTTATTTTAAACCAATAATTTTAATAAAAAACGGAGATATTTTTACATTTATTCGTTATCTTGTACAACTTGCGGTTGATGGTGGGGCAGAATCTGGCATTGTCGTTTATATGGATCTGAAATGTTTACTCGCCATCCTCGAAGCCCGGTCCATAACTCTGGCGGTACGGCTCGTTACAAATTTCAAAGGCCCGGATATTACTTACCCAACGGTTAGTTTTCAGTTTTATTTTCATACTGCACTCGTGATGGAATCTACCGAGCCAACGAACATATATCCACAAATGTTACGAGTAGTATAGACGTAGAACGATTGGTAGATGAAAGTATTACCGAACTGGGGGGGACCGCGACTTTCATCATTATCGTAATCGCTTTCAATTTTACATATGTACGCTATACATTACTGCAATATTTTTACAAGTTTTAACAGAGGGCAACGAAAGGCAGCAATGTATGCCGTTCAAGTGTTAAAATGAAAACGATTGAAGTCGCGGTCGAGCTTCTGCAATGTCAAACGGGTTGGACCTACCTACCTGTATTTATCATAATAAACTTTTTGTATAAAGCTTTTTTAATAAAATTGATTATATTGGAAGATATTACTTTTTTAAGATTGGCGGCGCTAGTTGGCTCATGGAAGGCTCTTAATTGGACTTATAGATTCTCTAGTTAGCTTGGTTATATAGATATAGACACCAGTCCGAAAGGGCGTGGGTTCGGATCCCTCCGCTGTCACCATGAAGTCACCATTAATTCTTTTAATTTTTGTCACAAAAGTCATTCATTCATTCATTAGGAGAATTATCTTTCTTGTCCCATTGTAATTGTCAACAATCATTTGATATTTCCTGCCGATAATCGACACTGATTATCTTAATCGATCCCAATATCGATTCGGTAAGTTTTTACAAGGAAATCCTGTATTTATACTCTAGATAGAGCATCCTGTCTGCTCTGCGTCTGTCGCATTAACATTTTTATAAAAATAAAATTTTATTTTCATTTTTATTTATTTCACAGAATTAAATGTAAACATAAATTAAGTTATTCAAAAAAATCTAGGGTTAGGTTGGTCGAAGCTGCAGCACATTGATAGAGAGATAAAGGCTTTTAGCAATAAACTTGATTTAAAGTTGGAGACAACCCCGTTTAAGCTATGGTTTAAGCGTTTCCCTGAATTTGGTTATACAAATGGGTGTAAACCAACTGTCAAATTAAGCCGCTGTTTAGACATTTTTATCGCTACGAGGCAATGAATCCACAGCCCATTTATTGAAACGGCATAATGAAATCAGGGGTCGCCACAGATTGGTCGTCGTCGCATTGAACATAAAAAGAAAACAATGCGCCGGTAATGTCATCCACGTAGGGTTGGCGACCGTTGTAATAATAATGAACATTACAAAAGATTTTTTTTAATCTTGCAAGTGAAACGATCTGCCCTCCGATGCCTTTCATAATTTTGGGTGTTTTGTTCTTGGACGTTAAATCTAAGCCTCGCAAGTTGTGTAATAAAAAATACATAAAATTATGAATTATGAGAAAAATATGTATTTGCAAAGCCCTGCATCATCTTTTTTAGAAAACCACGTTATATTTTTGTTTTATTGACGAAAACTAAATGTACTGTGCTGTTCCTAATTCCGGTTTCAGCAAGTACGGACAATAGCAGATCAATGGTAACACTTGCAGTACGAATTCAATTCTTATGACGCAGATAATAAGAATGGTCTAAAGTACAAAGTGTTACACTTGATCTGCTGTTAGCGTACAATGAATATGTGACGTCAATAAATTATATAAATTATATACTATTTACTGTTGTTGAATTATTTTTCAATATCTACTAAAGTAAGTCTTTAGTAGATATTGAAAAATAATTCCTCAGAAAATGTTATTGAAGTTGCAACCCAAATCTCAGACAATACGATTTCATCAAACAACTGTTTGTTGCCTTATCTGAACAACGAATTGTTCGAATCGGAAAAACAAGACCGAAGTTTCAGTTCCGTGTCAACCCTATCTAAGATATTTGTCCGAACTTTTATGCCCCGATATGGCAACCCTATCCATGTAGGGTTCCCACGTCTGTCGGGTCGTTGACATCTGATCGATTGGCGATATTTTTTTGCTATCGATTCCTGCGAAGCCTTCCAGCATGTCGGGAGATAACGAGAGGGTTTGTTTGTTTGCAGCGAAATGCCTTGAGGAAGGACGTCGTTCATTATATTTAGTTGTTTTTTCTAGACATTGAGAACATTTTTCAAATGGCAACACGGATTCAAGTTTATTTATGGAGAAATTGATTGAAAAATTCTTCCATTTTAATTAGCCGATTGCGCAAGAAGGAGGGTTATGGTTTTCGAGTGTATGTATGAGAGTATCTATGCCTAATTCTTTGGCACGCCCTGCAGCCTACACGGCTTCATGGATTTTAACATAATGATACATAGGCTATAAAAATTTAATCAAACTAATGAATTTGTACCATGGGTACCTGTGCTCCTACCAACGTTTTAAAATTCATTATCGTCATCATCATCAGTCCACTGCTGGGCATAGACATCTCCCAAAACACATCACTCATCCCGATTCTCGGCCTTTTGTATTTATTATTTATTTATTTAACACTTTGTTGTACACAACATAACAAATAAAAACTTAAAAATATAATTTGTACAAAGAGCGCACTTATCTCTGTTAAGAGATTTCTTCCAGCTGACCCATTACGAAAAGAATGAGATAAGAACAGAGAAGGATAGGTGCAAATAAACTATAATATACTGAGTAAGTATACATATAAAAGAAGAATATATAAAATAATATAATACTATTGCATCCAAGAACGAGCTCAAAATTGTCTCTGAATCTCAACTTCTGACCGAGCTTACACTAAGGCCGACATTCATAAGACAGTTTTAGGTACGAGCTGCATTTGAGATCGGTCTTACAACTGTAAGATTTCACTCAATTTTGACAGTCGGAAGAGAAAAAATTCTACTCTTACCTATCTGAGTAAAACATGCTAACTGATATTTGGGCATGTTAACTAAACTTGTCTAGCGTCAATATCAAATCCAATTCCCGATTATCACTGCCCACACATCACTTACCACATTTCAGTGCGATGGACGTGATAAATAATTTTGTAGCGCGCTTGGTATCGATGACATGGGTTAATCAACTATGTACGAATGACAGCAGATCAATGGTAACACAGTACAGTCGAAGGCAGAGATAAATATACAGAGGGCCTCAATAAGGTTGAGATTTTCTCATAAACTACTGGACCGAATATAATAATTCTTATACAGTTACATACTTTTAACTTTTATCTTGATAGATATTGATAGATTGATAGATTCTTGATAGATTATTTCACTGTTTGATAACAGTGAAATAATTTTTGCAATAGGTCAAGTAGTTTTTGAGAAAATGACAACCTTAAAAACTCTCCTGTACACCTTTCTCTGTTCCACCGTACGGTTTCAACTCTTACGACGCAGATAATAAGAACGGTCCAAAGTGTTACACTTGATGTGATTTGGGCTATACGGACAACAGCAGATCATGGTACCACTTGCAGTACGATTTCAACTCTTACGACGCAGATAATAAGAACGGTCCAAAGTGTTACACTTGATGTGATTTGGGCTATACGGACAACATCAGATCATGGTACCACTTGCAGTACGATTCCAACTCTTACGACGCAGATAATAAGAACGGTCGAAAGTTCAAAGTGTGATGTGCTTTGGGCCGAGTAAAGGCTACACTGCGGCGTACACTGGAAACGGACGCGCAAGGCTACACTGAAAAAAACGGCTAAGTGCGAGTCGGCCTCGTGCACCGAGGCTTCCGTGCAACGCAACTTAATTAACCCTGTAACTATTGTCTAACGAAAAGATAAGTTTTCATACAAATATGCGTCAAAATTCGACTTAAATGGGCATATTTTTTGATTGCGATTTTGAAGGTTGATTTTTTCACGGCTGCATGAGGTTGCAGACCTGAGTATTTCGAATTAATTTCAACTTGATCCGTCCACTCGTTTTTGAGATATAGGTCTTGACAGACAGACAGATGAACAGACATACGGACAACAAAGTGATCCTATAAGGGTCCTTTTTTATCTGTCCACACGTTTCTGAGATATAGGTCTTGACAGACAGACAGATGGACAGACAGACGGACAACAAAGTGATCCTATAAAGGTTCCTTTTGAGGCACGGAACCCTAAAAACTTTATTTACAATAAATTCAACTGTCAACAAAAATTATTAATTTGATGTGCATCGTTACTGTGCTTTGGAGTTGTTTTAATTTTTGCAATGATTTCTTTCACAAGAATTTGACCTAACGGTAAGAAGATTTGAGGCTACAATAGACATCAACAACGTAAAACAAAACCTTACCGACAAGGTTCAAGGCTGCACATAGCAAAGAGGTCGATAGCAATCTACGAACCTGTCTTGGAGCAAAAATTAACATCACACCATAAGCGCGCTCCTTCAACTCATTAACACACAATCGGGAATCCACAGGGTCGGAGAGGATCTGAGGGGATCGGGAGGGTTCCGCCGAGAATTATTTATTGGGTGACATTCCTCTGTTTATGGTTGTATGGTTAAATCACTTTGCAACTTGGAGTGATTGTATTACTCGAATAATCAAATGCTAAAGTGTTCTAAATCAGAACAAAATCATCATTTTTA
The DNA here is from genome assembly GCA_963506565.1 of Tachystola acroxantha. Lineage (NCBI taxonomy): Eukaryota > Metazoa > Arthropoda > Insecta > Lepidoptera > Oecophoridae > Tachystola > Tachystola acroxantha. Next base: position 4,795,811 of record OY735894.1, on the reverse strand, counting down.
TTATTACTTTACAATCAATTGTGTTTATTCCCTATATCTACTTAGTAATATCGTATAGGTAAAATATAGATATATCTTCGATATAATTTAGGTGTATTTTAGTAAGTAGATCCATTGTAATTATTACCTACTTACTGTTATTTTGAAAACTTTCATAAAAACTTTCAACAGAACATCTTTAAAAAAACATTTCTCTAAAAAAAATCTACTTATCTTGGAGACAAAATGTATAAATAAATAAAATATTTATCTACCTATACAGCTTTTTACTCGTAATACCTACTGTCTGGCCCAAGCAGAGAGTTCTAGTCTGTGGCATAAGTATGTTTTAGTTATTATAATAGAAACAGACAATTAATATTCAATTCAAAGCTATAAAATGTAAGTTATGCATCCAGCGAGCGCCAAATATACTTTTATCTAACACTCGGTGTTACCTCCCGCTGATAACAAAATATTGCGACTCTATGAAATAACAATAAAATCCTATAAATTAAAAAAAAAATACATAACGCCTAGATGTGGGTTCTGCTTCCATAAATGTCTAAAGCACATATATAGCACTTCATACTTAATTAAATAATAGTAATATTATTACGAAACTGTTTAAAAAACGTCATGATTATTCACCTTTTTCCATAAAGTAATGAAAGTCCGGCCCTGCGGTCCAGATTTAGGGAAACTTCATTGCTTCACGACTTTATCATATTGGTCATCACCTAAGTACTCGACACTGGCAAAATTACTGTGCCAGCCACGGTAGAAGCCATAATTTAAAAAGTGAAGTGAAGTGACTTTATCATACAAATTTAAAATCAGATAAATTAATCGGTGGGGTGACCGCGACTTCCAATCGTTATCCTTTCAATTTGACACATGGACGCTACACATTGCTGCTATGTTTTTGCAAGTTTTAACAAACGACAACGAAACGCAGCAATGTATATCGTTCAAGTGTCAAAATGAAAACTATAACCATAACGATTGAAGTCGCGATTTGAAAATTGAAAGCACTCCCGAGTGCTTGCAATTTTTTTAATAAATAATTTAGTATTATTCTAACATGATTTCTTCATTCAAAATCTTGTTTGTAAATTAATATTTTCCCTTAGAATTTTAATTCCAAGGAACCCCAAAAACTTGTTTAGAACATAAGTTTAATATGCAAAAAACTGTGTTATATTTGGTTTCCAGCTATGTTGATGACTAAAGCTATATTCTAGTTAGATTCAAAGTCTGGATTTATTTGACGGCTTTCCAAATTTTATATCAAAATCAATAAGCGATATTTATATCTATATATGTATCACCTGTCTGGACGTATGGTATTCAGTTATGGGGCTGTACCAGACAAAGCAATATATCTATTATACAACACTTCCAAAACAAGGTACTTAGGAACATCGTAGATGCGCCCTGGTACGTAAGAAACGACGATCTCCACAGAGGCCTTAAAGTGGACACAGTCAATCAAGTCATAAAAAAAATTGCAGAAGCTCACGAACATAGACTTCATCATCATGTGAATGTCGAGGCAATCCAGCTCCTCGACAACACGGACATAGTGAGGAGACTGAAAAGAACCAAACCTTTTGAGTTAGTGCAGTGTAGTGAAAACAATTCGTAGTGATAGTGCGCGAATGTAAGACACGTGAATGAAGTGATCGCCCTTAATAGACTCTAAGTAATGTCGTTGGACTAACTCTTAGATATAAGTGTCAATTTATAGAATTTTAGGTCAAAATCAAATTACTTATTAGTCTTATTGTATTTAGGCTAGATCGTAATGTGAATAAAATGTCATAATATGGCATTTTATTAAAAAAAACAATAAGTATCACTGAGACAAAAGCTGCCCGACTCCGCTTGTTCGGCCACGTCAAAGGAATGGGAGACGATCGTGCGGCGAAGAGAGCATACCTGGGACGACCGGTCGGGCGACGTCCAGTCGGGCGTCCTAGATATCGCTGGAGGGATGAAGTCGAGAGGGATCTGGGCCGACTGCAGGCACACACGTGGCGCGATACGGTGCAGAACCGCAATGACTGGCGTATTCTCGTTTCAGAGGCCAAAACCCACTTCGGGTCGCTGAACCAGCGGAGTAAGTAAGTATCACTGTTATTTTATAAATTATTTGGAAAAAAAAATACTCCTCGCCTTCACACCAGTGTGACAGGGCAGTGTTAGGGTTAAGCAGTCGTGGATGTTTGAAAGTAATTATAATAAAGGCATGATATGACAGATCAATGGAAGAATCCGTTCAGCGAAAAGTCTAGATAGTCAAAGACGAAGAGTGAGCTAGGTCTTACAGTTTTTATTCTGGGTGCAGTTTGTTACAACAGTCAATTTTCATACAATTTTGACAGTCGTAATTAAGACCTTAAGCTGAGTTCATCCTTAAAATTGTATACCTATTTAGTTGTTCGTATAAGTGTAAAGTGAGATGTACCTTCCTGTACCTATAGCAAAAACGAAACGTTGCGGTTGACTCGTTCGTTGATCAAATGATCAGTCATTCATTTACGGCGTTGAGTGGTTGCACTTGAGATCGATATTCCGTGATGCGCTCAAGATTGGTTTATTAATTAACGTCGTACTTGAGATGGTACGCTCAGAATTGTCCCCGAATCTTGGTCTGTGTTGGTCCAATTCCAAACTCAGTAGGAAAACAGTGTCCATAACGGCTATGACATTGTGTTGTGTCCACTGCGTGGGCATGGCGTGGGCGTGGGCTACGCTAGTACCATACTTTCCAATTTTAGTCACATGCACAACAGGCACTAATTCAGGCATACAGTCGAATATTATGACCCCCTTAATAGGGATAGGGAGACTTTGCGCCATACAAGTTGACTAAGTTATTTTTGAATTATGAATTACACAGCGCATTGGCTTATATTGTAATGCTGTGTGAGATACCTATATATGTTAATAAATTAATTATTCAACAGTTAAACTATCATTTAAAGATAAAATCTTTATTACGTTAAAAAAATCCCCACAGTGAAGAAGTTATAAAGCCTGGAAAACTATCGATTTTTTTTGGTATTTGTCGTCCATAAAAGCTCGCTAGCGTAACTATGTCCGGAGCCACCGCATTAATATGCCTTTTGTAGCTTATTTCTTTTGTGGGTCATAAATCCATCTAGGTGCGGCCCTGTCCGATGCATGTGTTATTTGCCGCTGCCAGGTAAAATAGAATCAGGCTATGCGACAGCGTGGGCGTGATTTAGTGGTTCATTTATTATGTTTTAAAATACAAAGTGTTATTTTAGTGTCTGATTTTATTCGCTGAATCGACATTTTATGGATATCAAAACGCTTGTTGCAGCAACGTCTGTCTTCACACTAAATAAGAAATTATATTCTCTATAATAATTAGACCTACTCAAAAGTATCTGCCAGAAGACAAAAGTGGTTGACATTGCTCATAGAATCAGTAAACTAAAGTGGCAGTGGGCTGGTTACATCTGTCCTAGAACCGATTACAGATGGGGTAGACGAGTTCTAGAATGGAGGCCACGAACAGGTAAACGTAGTGTGGGACGCCCCCCGACCAGATGGAGGGATGACCTTCGCAAGATGGCTGGCAGAGACTGGATACAAAGGGCAGAAAGTAGGGTTGAGTGGCGTACTTTGGGAGAAGCCTACGTCCAGCAGTGGACTAATACGGGCTGATGATGATGATGCCTCAAATTTTGTTTGTCTATTGGCTTGTAATATAACTCAAGAACCGCTAGACCTAAGGTTTCGGTTGAGAATTTTGAGTGTAGGTTCGATAATTTAAAAAAAATGATCATAAGAACGTTTTAGTACATGCACAACAACGTACAAGCGCCACCAAACATGCTCTACAAAACTAGAGTTGAGCGAGAGTTTAAAGAATAAGCACATCACACAGCTTCCCGTATTTCCATCTTCTCCGATCTTGACTGATGGCACACCACCTTAGCAACACACATTTAGGTACAGTCGAAGTATACAAGGGGCCTCAATAAGGTTCAGATTTTCTCAAAAACTATTAGGCCGAATTTAATAATTCTTTTACAGTACATAGTTTTAACGTTTATCTATCAAATAGTGAAAGAATTATTGCAATAGGACAAGTAGTTTTTAAGAAAATCTCAACCTTAAAAACTCTCCTGTACACCTTTCTCTATGTTTCACCGTACAGTATAAAATTTGAAGTTACTAAGACTAAACCCTAGTTTGCCCATCATCATCTCATATAATATTGAGTAAGAATAAAATCTAATATGGTAGGATATACGGGCTTACTATAAAAGCCTCGAAAATCCCCAATTAAAATAATATAAAGAAAAAAATAGCATTATTTCCGTAATGGGGGGTTGGACATGCCCTTAATACATGTCTGTGAGACTAAGTACAACAGTAACACCGTTTAAGTTTAAATGAGGCTTTTTGAAAATGGCGGGAAATGACGGTTGCGAAATTATTTAATAATTTTCAGTTTAATGTCTACAGTGGGTGTTTTGTGTAAATTAATCAGAAAATGTTCGCGAATGACAGTACGGTGAAGTTATTGAAGAATTCAAGCAGGATCTGAAGTTTGGCGCCATGGTCAAGATTCCCACTACGAGCTCGGGAGTGAACGTGACTGTCGAGCTGCTTCGTCCACAGTGATTGACGCTACGGCGTCTCCTGTGGATGAAGACAAGAAGACGCGGCTACCCAGGGTGATGACGCTACGGCGACTCCCCTGGAGAAGATAGAAGACTATTATAATGAATTTTCTGTAACATGACATTGGCAAATGACGAACTGTCGAGTCCATTAATAAAAAATAAAAAAGTTTAAATGATTTATTAGCACCAACATAGAACAATTCAGCAAATATGAAAGGTGTTAATCTAGCAAAGAATTTGGATATTTAGGCATCACATCAAGCGCGCGAAGTAAACTTGAGATGCAGTTTCCACTGTTTATACAACGTGAAATTATACATGGTGTCTAATCGATAAAGTAGTCTCAATTTTCCAGCTAAGTTTTATTGTGACAAAGTTGTTTTCATTGCTTAAAAGTGTATATATGCACTGATATTATGAGCTTTTGTTATTGTAACTGTGGCACAGGGCCATAAGGAATCGTAATTACCATCATTGATGTGATGTTATGTTAAACAAGCAGTTTATAAAAAGTCGATTGTTGTGAAAAAAATAAATGACTAAAGAAGTAAAACTTCAAAAACCACTTTTCACAAAAAATATTGGGTAACGTTATTCCAACAGCAATAAAAACAATTTCACTATGTCCATAGGACACTAAAATGTGGTCAACTCCGAGTCTTGATAACGGGAAAGGGTTCCGCACCTATCCAATTCAATTTATACATTCACATTCATGGCCAAAACTAGAATTCCCTACTTACCTAGTACCTATTAAATACAGACGATTATAGTTTGGGCCATACAATACAAATACGATCACAAGTAACACCCATATTCGGTAAAAGTAGGTATAAGGTACGGACAACAGCAGATCAATGGTAACACTCAGTACGAATTCAACTCTTATGACGCAGATAATAAGAACGGTACAATATCCAAAGTGTTACACTTGATCTGCTGTTAGCTATACAACCATACTTTAGGCACAAGCCCTTCCCGACCGGGAATCGAACACAGGATCATTTGCACAGAAGGAGCCAGACTCGACTCTATTCAGGACCCCAAGGAATGTTTTATTCCTAGGGATGCTGGGAAAATCACATATCAAAAATTACATACCTACTGAGGTAAAATCACAGACCACTTACCCCATAGACCTGTAACAGGAGGGCGACCGTGTCTGCCCGCACATGAGCCCAAAATTGCTTCGCGACACGAGTAACCTTGAGATATCGAAACAGGTTTAATATGGCGCCCGTGCCCCCCGCTTCGTCTAATAGCGCCTACTATCGCTTGACAGAATTTTTCGCTTGCTTTGTACCGATTTCATGTCTATGGGGTAAGTGGTCTGTGGGTAAAATCGACTTTGTCATACTATTTTTTGACCATAACAGACATATCTCGGAAATGTGACACTGCAGGACATGGGTCCCCGGGACATTTCATGTCATAAGTGTCCCCAATCGATACGTCATGTAGGTTTCATCCTGCGCTGTTATATCCCAACATCCGCCAGCTGGCGCCACGTGACTGCCAACCTCAGAAAAGCTCGAACCCCTTAAATTATGAAATTGGATACGGAACTCCAAACCTAGCACAGATTATGCTAATGATTAGAGGGCCATTGATACTGGTGAGTCCGTCACCCATTCACGGGTGCGTAGGTTTACGCCCGCGGCCATTGTGTTGTGTGTGTGTGGGCGGCTTTATAATCAGGTTATAATTACGAGACAACAGTACCTATACTACAGTGGTAGCACGCTGTAGCATAGTGATTGTGAAAAGTCTCGTTAATACATACATATATATACATATTCCTACCTAATAAATAAGACTATAAAATTTTGGATTGTACTTACCTACATTGGTTATTAAATATCCAATGAACAGACTCAACTTTTGAGTTTTCTTCTAGTGAAAGTCCCATCAAATTCCTTCCAGTAGTTTAGGCGGGATGCCTGAACTACTGATTCTAAAAATTGTGGTTTGGCATCTATATCGATAATAAACACACAATATTACATTTTTTTTTTGTTAACCTATAAATCGTCCCACTGCTGGGCAAAGGTCTCTAATAATATTACTAATAAACACATTATTAATTCTTGTTTGTCTGTCTGTGTCGATGTTCAGGCATAACGCCTAAACTTTTGGAACGATTTGATGGGACTTCACTAGAAGATAGCTCAAATATCTGGCAGCTACAAGCCATTGTGGTATGTGATGTGAAACCACGTAACCAGAGAGGAAGAGCTGCTTCCCAGTACATTGAAATTAATTCGTGGAGGTCTTTAGTAACCAGCGATTTCTACGCATAAGAAGTTTCGGGTGCATCTAGTGCATAAACAAATATATTGACTATACAATCTGATTCAGAGAATAGTATACAGGGGACCTCATTAAATATGAGATTTTCCTACTTAAACAGTTATCAAAAAGGAGGAGGTGTCATGTTTACCGGTATTCGATGACAAATCGTTGCATTCTAATCCGTACAAAAACGGTCTCGCAAACGCAGCACCCTATCATAAATATCCCCATCTCCCGAAGCCATAAATAAAACTATTATAAGTTGGCATGTTGGCCACTCGATGTTTACCGCTTTATACCCCAATTTCAGCTCCTAAATAGGGGTATTTTGATTTATTTACCCTTTATTTACGTCCTACCGTTCAACACAGCCTTCCTACCCAATCAATTACTAGGTCACCAATATGTGAGTGTTAGGCCGATCGATAGTCACAGTTTTGAGTCGACTCAACGAGAAAACTTTCAAGTTTGTCATCTGTCAGTCGTAAGTGCGAGGTCACGCTGAGTTCGTGGTCAAAACTGTGTATGACTATCGGCCTAAGAATAGCCTAAGTACTTCCCTTAGCCGTGTCTTTGTCCCTTTCACACCTAGTTAATAAAGGGTATTACAAAATAGATGACTATTTAAACAATATGTATCGAATTTCCAATCACCCTGAAAACCGCTTGAAGGATCCAGTTTAGATTGCTTATAATAAGAATACAATTTTATTATTATTTTAGGTTTCTTATTATGTTTAATCTTAAATATTTTAACAATAAACTACTTTTAACATTAAAAAAAAAGAATACAATTATTCAGAATTTGAATTACGCATTATCCATGCTCGGTGAATAAATTAGAACATGATGAAAAAATACAATTATTCTTAAATTACCTGTCATTAAGTAATTGAATTGTTCTTATTTTAAAAGATGTGCTGCTGAAAGTATTTTGCTACTTTTTCTCCTCATCGTCCCATTTCCTTGCAAAGTCGTGTTGTAAATTAAAAAAAAATGTTGTCGTGCAAAAATGTAGACAACGTACTTACTTGCAATAAAGAGATTTGACTTTGACTTTATTAAAAAACGTTATGTTAGAATGGGACCGAAGGCTTCAACCGTGGATTTTAAATCACGGTTATGGCTAACCTCGTAAGTATTTTAAAATGAATGAAAATGAAATCCAAGTCAAATCGCAGCGATCATTCACAATGGGTGCTACAACCGGTCTGATGGGAAGTAGGTATTTCGTCAGACCTCATTGAGGTACCGACGCCCACTCTAGACACGGCGTCTGCGCATTGATAACTAAACATACCTACAATTAGGTACAATCTTAATTCCTAGAGGGGCCTCATTAAGGTGTCTAAAGAATGTAGTATGTTTTATTTATTTCACAGAACAATTGATACCAAAACAATGATAATAAAAACATATTCATAATTTAAAAAAATTGCGTGCCCAAAAGTCACGTTGTAACGTAGATAAAGTTAAAGTTATTTCATTACTGTTGTACGTAATTATCTTTCTCAAAAACTACTTGGCAGATTTTTTTTTTTCACTAGTATAGAATTTAGAGTGAATATTATGTTTGATTTGGTAGAGTTCGGTGGTTAGAAAATTGGACTTTCGTTTCGGAGGCCCTGGTTCGAACCGTCCTGATCGCAACCCGGCCTGATCGCAACCCGGCCTGTTCGCAACTCGTCCCGTTCGTAACTCGTCCTGTTCGTAACTTGTCCTGTTCGCATCTCATCCTGTTCGCAACCCGTCCTGTTCGCAACTCAGAACGAGTTGCGAACAGGACGAATTGCGAACAGAACGTTCGCAATGTTTTATTTCGAAGGAAACACACATTTATCGAATCCTCTCAAAACCAATTCATACTGGGCCCGTGTGGTGGATCATGGTTCCAGCCAACTCAATCGATGTAAGAGACCACCAAATCTGAACTGTACCTCTATTTCGGCTTATAATAACATTTCGGTTACCTGTATAGTATCAAAGAATCTTATATACATTTTTGCCTATGGTAAATAGTACTATGGCGTAGTTAGGTTTTTGTTATTTAAAAATCTGAAATTCATTGTAAGAATTGTAAAGTAGGTAATTGCTTATTCAGATATTTAATCAGTAATTATAAACATCCGTTATGCGAAACTATCAAATAAAAGTACTTACTTACTTAGTAAACATCAATGTTACAGGAAATGCAATTAGATACTCGAGTATCTACTTGCATTTTCTACGTATTGCGAGTTACCTGAATTGCAAAAAAATATCTAAGTATATTAATTCGACCTATTTATTAGGTAACCTACAGTTAGACATGTCATTTTAATCTAAGTAAATATAACTTATTTATTTCCTGATTACCTATATCTAATTTTTGTCACAAATTCACTTAATTACCAAGCTTGTAAGCCAACATTGGTAGCTCATTTGAGCACCAGCTTATCGAATTTGACGTTTGTAAGAGCGAGCTCACGCAATTCACGCTAAGCTTGCTCTCAAAACTGTCTATAAATCTCGGTCTTTTGAGCACCATCTTATTTTGGAGGCTTGTAAAAATGGCGGGAAACGACGGTTGCGAAATTATTTGATAATTTTCAGTTTAATGTCTGCAGTGGTTGTTTTGTGTTTAATATCACGTTAAATTAATCAGAAAATGTTCGCGAATGACATTATGGTGAAATTGTTGGAGGATTCATGCAGGATCTGAAGTTTGGAGCTATGGTCAAGAGTACCGCTACGAGCTCAGGAGTCAACGTGACTGTCGACCTGCTTCGTCCAGATTGATGACGCTACGGCGACTCCTCTGGATGAAGACATGAAGACGCGGATACCCAGGGTGACGACGATAAGTATGATATTTTGAATACTCTGTAACATGACATTGGCAAATGACGAATTGTCGAGTCCATTAATAAAATACACTTGATTTAGCTATACTCTTCTTGGACAGAATTTAGTGGGAAATCAGTTGTTTGATCTACAGTTTGGTAGCACAGTATAAATGCGGTACAGTAGGTGATCCATCAAAATATCTATGAACAATATCCTCATGTCGGCCGATGATCGATCGCTATTATGAGTAACGCTAACGGCTTTCTGTGTAAGACTTCACATACAAATCTACAGTTTTGTTTACATACACATTAGTTATCAGATGTCGAATTTGACGAAGTAACATTCAGGAATATTCAAGATAAAAGCCTCTCCGACACCACTGCCTGTAGATTCTGCTGCGAAGCCGAGGAAACCCCCATGCATGTCCTCTGTGAGTGTGGAGCACTCATTCACACCAGATGCCGAGCTTTAGGTGGACACATAATGCCACCCGAGGATATTAAAACTCTTTCACCCAAGTGCATCATACGATTCCTGAAGGACGTTGGCCTTGGGAGCGAGATATAAGAACTCGATGCGCAGCCACAATAGACCTTTGAGGTCGCAGTGACCCTTGGGCGAGTACCATCACCGTGATATCAAATAATAATAATAAAGTGTCGTTAAGAAAGAATGTCATTTTCCGTCTTTGAGATATGGCATTATAAGTCAATCCGTAAATACATCCATGCATGAAGGAAGAAAAATTCGTCACGCTCCATGGAGAGAGCCTAAAGTATATTTCGTAAGGCACTCCGCCCTTGTTGTCACTATCACTCTCATACGATATAAGTGACACCTATTTTATATCTTTTGTAAATTCAAACCATGGAACAACAGTGAGTGGAAGAGTCGCTAAAAGTCACGCAAGAGTGTCTGCGGTGTAAATATGGCTTACTCCATAGGGAAATCTTTACTCCATGCATCTAATCTAGGAATATATGACTATTTATTCCAAATAACACGCAAACCAGGCTTACCTAGACCCAAGGGCGTCGCCAAGGGGGAGCAGGTAGGGGCAGCTGCCCCCCTCTAGAGATTAGAAAAAATATCCAGCCAAATGCAAAGCACCCAAAGATCTTATAGTCAGGCATCGAGAAGGCGATGAGGCGAGAGCGAGCAGAGAGAGAAGAGGCCTACGCGGTATCCGCGCCCCGCTACTGTCTCTCCTATTCCGTCCGCGCGGCCGCGTCGTCGCCGGTTCTCACACCCAGCTGTAATTTATATTGGCTTGCCCACCCCTGGGCCATCGGCTGGCGACGCCCTTGCCTAGACCATCTATCAATATTCAATCAGCTTCCAATCCTCATCACAGATTTAGGTTCCAGATTAAGCCTCATTAGGCACTCAGACTAGGTAATAGTGCTATTAGCCAAGCACTAAGTCTAAGCAGGTCATTAACCTGCGAATCCGAAGATCATATCAGAATTCCTCTACCTGCTCAGAATATCACACAGTGTAGAGATCAGACACAGTGAAGACACGGATCTTCAAATATTCAGATGTGGATTGAAGTGACAGCTAAATTATCGAAATTGATGTTTTTACCTAAATTCAAAAGAATATTGTATTACTTACTATCTATCTTTCGTAACTTTATTCTTTTTACAGGTTTAAATTTGGTTGAAGGTTTAAATTAGTTGTCCGAAACACAACCCTGCGATCGATTACTGGCGTAGAAGACGTGGCCCACAAAGCAGTTACATAGAAATGGAACTGGGGTGCCGCACGCAGCCGGACCGATGGGCCCGGAAGAGGAGGGAGACCTTTGCCCAGGAGTGGGACGATTTTATAGGTTAACAAACAAAAAAACTTTATTCTATTTACAGGTTTAAATTAGATTGAAACGAGATGATACCACAATCAGAATTCGATCCCGGAATCCTCGTTATCTCTTCACATATTATTTTCTAATGAAGTCGACAACATTTGTTTGTCTATTTCAAGACTATTATAGTATAGTTCTCTTTGAATTAATTCTCAAATTAGAGGGTCAATTTTGACAGTATTTGAGCGGACAGTACATTATTTTTAACAAGCATTAAATGGACACCTTGCTACAGGACAAGTACACCTACTGTACAGTACACATACTGTGCCATCGCGCAATCGTATTCATTAGCAGTACTAATTGCGAAACAAATGATTATCGCGGCATTCCTGTGCCAACAGCGGCTCCCAAACTGGCGACGATAGCGATCGCGAGACGTGGATGGAAATGTCACGCATATCTGAGCAGGTAACTGGTAAACAAACTCCGCTAACACCCGATAGTACTAGTTAGAGAATGAGTGGAATTTTGAATTCGGTCTTACAAAGTAACTGTCAGATTTCATACAATTTTGACATTAGTAAGACCGAGCTCACGTTAAGCCCCTACTGAAAACTGTCTTTGATATCGGTCTAAGTTCGTTTTATCTGAGTGGGTTCATTATCATGGGAGTCATCAATATATCTTGTAAGGTAACAAAAAGTTAGTATAATTTTAAAAAGACTACGTCTACCTACCTATGATTTTCTCTAAGTATACTAAATCTCTATATATAATAAGACCTACCTACAGTCTGCAAGAAGCCGCGAGAGTTTTGAAAGTAAGTACAGGGTAAGTTAATAAGGCACCACGACTTGACAAATTTTTTAAAAATAAGCAAGCCCATACTACTCACTAAAATTGTTTTTTTAATGTAGTGTAGAAGCTTGCCTTTTTTCTTTACCGGCGACTCCCCAAGTAAGGCTGCGACCACCCTACGGGTCGCGACCCACAGATTGAAAAACACTGGTATATTTCATAATTAATTTTGTGAGCTTTTATGTACTTAGGTACGTTATTTTTATTATAATGTAAGTAAGTATGACTGTCCTACGCCTTGGGGAAACCCGTTATGTTGGACAAAATTTGAAATAAATACATAAATCATGGGATGGAAAATATTATAAAGTACTGTTTTGTGATATTTTGGCGTTTCAAAATACCTGATGATGTATAACATTTTTGATATGAACCTCTTTCGTAAACAGACCACGGAAACCCTAGCTGATCCACATTTTCGTTAGTCACAATCAAGCGATTCATCAGAAATCTCTCAACTCCGTCGCGAGCTAACTATGATGGATGGAGTTTCTCTGGCGCCCACACAGCCCTAAAGCCACAGTAGATTGGCTAACAGTAGGGACAGTTATGCGGCGTGGGCGAATTCGTAAGTGTCGTAAAGGTGCCCGGATGCATGGCTGGCGAGTCGTGTATGGATTGTGTAATTAAAGAGTCATGAGAAGGAATTAATATTGCATTGAATTAGCTATGTACACGGTCTAACTTAAAGAAAAGTGCACCTACAGCATTAATGTTAATAAATATTATTATATACACCGGAGCCCAAATCAAGTGTCTTATTTTGTAAACAAAAACTACTAAGATTTTTGGCTTTTCTGTAATTATTGCATAGTTATTTTCACAGTGTTAGATCACAATGTTAGAGTACAATGATGAACAGGTTCAATGAATCAGTTCCTTCAGTGTTATACTACAACAGGTAATTAGACGATCATATTTGTTTGCAAAATAAGACACTTGATTTGGGCTTCGATATAGATGTTTCAAAGCACCCTTTTCCAGAACTAATATACAAAACTAGTATTCATGTATGTTACAAATACAATCAAAGCAGGTCAATTTGTAGTTTGTGTATTGAAGTAGTAAATTTTTGGTTCGCATTAGCTCAATCAGGTTTAACTGACCTCTTCAGAATTTATTCAACAACAGTTCTATTTTATACGACTTCAAAGAATGAATTCTTAATGTTTCCCTACTGTACTCTACAAATACTGCTCTACAATACAATTAGTATGTGTAAATTGGTTCGCTTAGCTATAAGTATTCAGGTTAAGCAATCTACAGTCGCCAACCCATCACACAAAATTGCAATCTAAGCCGTATTACCACCGCATAGAACCTCTGTGTTGATTGTGCTTGATATTTACAGTGTTTAATTCGTCGGTTATTGATTAGCATGGGCTTAATGTATTCCCTTTCACAAGGCTTGGCTGTGAAGGCTCTTTTTAACCGACTGCGTACCTTTAGGTGCATTATGTTTTAAATGTATCAAGATGAAATCGACAGAAGACTTTTGTCATGACATATTAGAACCTTCTTTACACCTATAAAAAACACTTCTCAAATTACCAACTTCTGAACCGATTCCAGTTTCCTCCGCAATGCTTTTCTTAGACCAAGGAAATAATAGTTTTTAAGAGTAGGTACAGTCGACAGCAGATCAATGGTAACACTTTGGACTTTGGACCGGCCTTATTATTTGCGTCATAAGACTTGAAATCGTACTGCAAGTGTTACCATTGATCTGCTGTCGACTGTACATAGTAAAGAAACACTGACGAGATCTAATAGGTAAGTAAGTACTAATATTTTTCATTACCTTTTTTCTAAACATAAACTTTATTATATATGTATAAACTGATATCACTCACTTATATTGTTGAAGTCGGCAATTAGACCGACAGTTTCGATCGATTTCGACGGTCTTTCTCAAGATGAGCGCGCCACACCCAACTGTCGGTATATTTGCCGACTTCAAAAATATAAGTGAGTGATATCCGTTTATATATGTATAATAATTTGTAGTAATGGCTCACTATAGTTTTAATTCAAAAACATGAACTTTTATATATCACATTAATAGTTAAACTTATTCTTGATCATGATTCTTACACCGCTAATAGATTATTATTTATTTATTGACCCAATTAATGGTTTGGATATAAGAATTATTTTACACTATCCGAGTAGGGTGTAGGTAATGCAATGAGCTAGGAAAGGAATGATCTTTATAAAAACACAAAATTAGTGTGGAAGCAAACACTGGCATAGAATAAACAATTATATGCCATAATCCTAATTGTATTCGCCAAGCAAGGGAAAAGACTTTTACACCTCACGACGCGACCGACGACGAGCTTTTGAATAGAAGCTCGTGTTAAAAAGATATGTATAGTATGACCGTCTAAATCAGTCTTCGCCTGCGCGGTACAGGGATGCGGGGGAAGGCGACAACGGGGACCGAGAGAGGTGCGGGAGGGGGGGGGGGGGACCAGAAATGCGCCTGCCGCCCGCACCTCTCTCGGTCCCCGTTGTCTCCTTCCCCCGCATCCCTGTACCGTGCAGGCGAAGACTGATTTAGACGGTCATACTATAGTAGAATAATCCTAAACTGGCAATACTGTACTCTTAATTGGTAGTTTTTTGTAATATATTAATGGCAACACTGACACAAGACGCCCCATATAATTGTGCTAATAAACATTTGACTTTATTCTAAATATCCCTCACCACAATAATTAAACCGAGGCCCAAATCAAGTGTCTTATTTTGTAAACAAAAACTACCCTCCCCCACTAACATTTTAAGCTATTCTGTGGTTATTGCATAGTTATTTATACATTATTAAATCGGATTACTTTATTTTCACAATGATTAACAAATTCTATCAATCAGTTCCTTCAGTTTTACATCACAACAGGTAATTATACGATCATATTTGTTTATAAAATAAGACACTTGATTTGGGCTCCGGTATACAGGCAAATATTTCAGTTTGCGATTGAACTCTACGCTACGTCCTATAGTGTAATAAACAGCTCTACCGAAATAAAGGGCGGAATGCTAGGAAAACAAGCGGCCCAGCCCCTGAGGGCCGATCGTGGGGTCCGTTCATAGAACAATATTTTTCTATTACTACCCTCGCCTCTGGGCTGCGATTACAGAAAATAAAACTTGCGATTGCTATGGATTATACGACTTTAGTGGATTCGTGTGGTATTTTTGTAGGTTTGCCTTTGTTTTCATAGTCTTTGCTCTACTGACGAAAGAAGGAGAGTCGTGTGTATCGATTGTATGTTTGTATGAATGTTGATATAGCGTAAACAGTTTGATGGATTAAATTCTTTGAGAATTCTTTATTGATTTTACGAGTACCTATCTACTCTATGTAGAGTGGAAATCGCGTCAAGTGTAACATTTTGAAATTTAAACCGTTGTTATTGTTGTCTGCTATGTAGGGTTGAAATCAGTTTAAAAGCACAGATTGAAAATTCTCAAAATGGCAACAGAGTCGCAAAATTTTGAAAATATGGCATTTTGAGAAAGGACTAACCTTTTACGATCCTGTTGCCATTTTGAGAACTGCCCCTGTAGCACGAGTCAGCGTTAGCGATCGACGCAACGCCGCGGAGCTGTCAAAGTGACATTATTACAAGGCGTTTGACATTAGTTTTACAGCTCAACGGCGTTGCGTCGACCGCTAACGCGACTCGTGCTAGCCCCGCTGGACGTTCTGCGCCTAAACGGTGCGGTGGGTATATCGATTGGTGACTATTCCATAATTTACTTTAGTATTACAATGTGTAATGTTATGGACCTTCTGGTGTACCACGGGAAAAAAATT
Organism: Tachystola acroxantha; assembly: GCA_963506565.1. Classification (NCBI taxonomy): domain Eukaryota; kingdom Metazoa; phylum Arthropoda; class Insecta; order Lepidoptera; family Oecophoridae; genus Tachystola; species Tachystola acroxantha. The sequence continues at coordinate 4,779,550 of OY735894.1, read as the reverse complement.
CTTCCCGTGGACCACCGAATCTTACAAAAACTTGTCTGTTATAGTAAGTAGGTACTTAGGTATATTCCTGGTCAGGATTAACCTACTTATTGCCCCCTCCCTCTCCCCTGTAGCATCCCCCTCCCTGTCCAAAACTCAATATTTCACTCCGCTGAACACACTGAATACAGTTTCATTACAGCGGCTGTAGCTAATAATTAACAGCGCGATTATCCGCAAAAGCTTTTAAGCTTGAGCGCCATAATTCTAGCGTCACATATGCACACATTATTATAAACATGCTTAGCTAGTGGCCGGAGCCAAGTTCTCGCGAGAATTTAATGCTAGTTTAAAAACAGTTCGGTCAAACATGAAACATTTGTCGATAAGAAAGGATGAAGAAAATCTTGAGTCATGATGAGCCTAGAAATTAAAGGGTATAATATGTTCAGGGAACAATTTGATAGGGCACTTGCGCCGAGTTAGGTTAACGCTTGACTTGGAGTTAAATAAGAATAAAATGTGGGGCGATATCACGTAGTAGTAGGGTAGCTCTCTAAGAGGAAACGGTTATCTTTTGGGAATTATAAGGCTTGTATAACATAGAGGCATAGAGATTGTGGCAACTAATTTCAATATGAATACATCAACAGCACAACTACTGAATCCATTATAACGCGAAACAATTGATAAACTAATCACAGCTCAAAGCGCTAATTACCTTGTGGTCCTATTAGGTGAGTAAATAGAGTAGGTACTTACTTAGTATTATTTAATCGATCACAACTTCATAACGCTCGAAAATCAAATGTTAGATGGAAATAGATTATGAAATATCATTCTTCGGTGTCGCGTGATTTATCAATTAATCGTATTTAAGATACATTAGAGTACGATTCGTAGAATCTACTTTTTTGGCAAAGATGATTGTGTTTTTGTCATTTAGCAGCAATAGCACCTTGTCAAGAGTCAAGTGGCGGGATTTTTAATTTCAAAAATGCGATTTGATCAACATGGGACATACTCTCAATTAGTCCAATTCACAATTGGCCCACCAAGCCACCAACCAATTTATGTCGCCCTCGGGTTTTATTTAAGGTTCTCGTGAAAACACACACACGAAATATGAATCTCACATATCTGTCAAAGTCACGCCATCATTTGCCCAATATCGCATTTTTTTTTAAATTTATTTATTTATTCACTATCCAGAAATATATAACAGCATGGTATTTTGGTTATTCTAATAAGTATACCTATTGAATATATGCATGGAGAGGGTTGGGGTTTCCGTTATCGCATTGGTTAGGAAGCAAATTTTCAAACTTGGCAAATTTTTACACAACACTTCTCTCGCCGTTATGTAAAACCAAACAAGGTAGGTACCTATTAACAGCATCATAAACGGTAACTCCAGGGTTATCGCGCGCGGTGCTGCATCCAATCAACTGAGCTCCCGAGGGCCGCAAAAATATTATAAACCGCCACCCCTATTGACCACCGTCTATTGTTGCGGGTCGCCGGACTGGGGGGTGGAAAAGCATAGTTAGGTAAGTGCTAGTATGTGCATGTCCATTCAACTTTTATTATTGAACTCTTAACACCGAATCAAAATATAAAGTAAACGTTTTCCGGATTCGAAGTTTTTTTTTGTCAAATCCGCATTGATCCCCTATAAACAACTAGATACACAGTCTGCCTTCTAAAAATGTCCGAGCGCAAAGAAGGTCCAAACGGATGAATGGATGGAATGACCGATTGACATGCCCTGGAGATACACATGCCTTGGATTATTTTTAGGACATGCAGGTTTCATCACGATGTTTTCCTACGCCGTTTTGAGAGCATTCGGTAAATTTTAGAATTAAAACTATAGGAGCCATTACTAAATTATTATATATAAACGGATATCACTCACTTATATTGTTGAAGCCGGCAATTAGACCGACAGTTTCGACCGATTTCGACGGTCTTCCTCAAGGTGAGCTCGCCACATTCATTCGGTAAATGTACTCACCCATCAGAGACAAATACTAGATTGAATCCTAGACTTAGGCTATCTATACTATGAATACGATACTGTAACGCAAGGACACAATAGCGTTAACAGTCCGGTTAGTTAACGACAAGATTAATCGACGCGTATGTATATCCCTGCCCTAATTGTGAATGGGCCGATTATTGTCCTCACAGTTGGTTTATTAACTATTGTATTTAGTTTAGTTTATTATCAATATGAATAAGTAATTTAAATATTTATTATAGAATAAAGGCATATTGTAAAATAAGTCCACAGAGGGTCTCAATAAGGTTGAGATTGTCTCAATAGCTGCTTGACCGATCGTTAAAATTATTTTACGGTAGATAGTCTAGGTACGGACAACAGCAGATCAATGGTAACACTTGCAGTACGAATTCAACTCTTATGACGCAGATAATAAGAACTGTCCAAAGTCCAAAGTGTTACACTTGATCTGCTGTTAGCCTATGTACTTACTCGTAAAGAAATTTCAAAAATTTGTCAAAATATCTCAACCCTAATAACTATCGTATAACATTCTCTGTATTTGACTGTTTACAGTCAAAATATAATAATAATATAAGTAATTTTTTTCATAACTTCGAGTGTTCGAGACAATGTGATAATGGCAGGTGTCCAACGTCTCGCCCTATAGACCAGTCTGACTGACCCACCGATACCCCAACCAATAGCCCCATTCCAATCAATGTAATAGTTTATGCACCTGACGGGGTCTGTCATTGAGTGCATTCAAATGCGCTCAGAGACAGGTCGCGCTAAGTGCATCACATATCCCTTTAAATTAAAGCTCTCTAAAGGGCCTCTACACGTTGGAATGTCTCCGTGCAAGCCTTTCAAAGGACCGGGTTTTTTGAAACCCGTGAAACTTTGGGAGATACATAATAATGTATGTTTTGATATTTTCTTGCATATGCGCTATGCGAAACGAAAATCTAAATGATAAATGGAGAAAAATTTTCATCACGACCGGGATTCGAACCCGGGACCTCGCCATTCCGTGGCACGCTCTATTCCAACAGAGCCATCGTGATTCGTATCCAGATCGAGTGATTCCACAATTACTGGATAGATGTCGCTACCGTCCCTCAGACGAGAATATGGAGACAAAATTCACGATCTGGATACGAATCACGATGGCTCTGTTGCCTGAGCGTGCGAGCTGATGAGCGTGCCACGGAATGGCGAGGTCCCGGGTTCGAATCCCGGTCGTGATGAAAATTTTTCTCCATTTATCATTCATAATAATGTATTTATTTAGCAAAAACAAAAAGTGATTATAACCTAATACTAAAGATTTACAGTACATTATTTAGAGTACTTATAATCTATAGGATGTGATCAGGCCTTGTACTCGTAGAAGGTGGCGCGGCTGTACCTACACTAGGGAAGCCTGTGTTTTAGATATCAAGTAGCTATCAGTAGAATTTTTACAATCAGTCAAATAGTTTTTAAGAAAATCTGGTGGGTGACCGCGATTTCAATCGTTTTCGTTATCGTTTTCATTTTGACACTTGAACGAAATACATTACTGCGTTTCGTTGTCGTTTGTTAAAACTTGCAAAAACATAGCAGCAATGTATAGGGTATATGTGTCAAATTGAAAGCGATTACGATAACGATGGACGACTTCCATCGTTACACCGGTCACCCCACAGATCCCCTGTATAATATTCCCTTTTATCGACTGTGGAATAGATATTATTAAATACATATACGGAACACCTGTATGTCTGTCTAAAGTTAGCCTTCGGACGGCCAGCCTTTGTACAGTTTATCACACAAGTTAACAAGTTCGCTTAAGTTCTGTTCACATGGGCTCCAATTTAAGTTGGATAGGTCTTGTTCTCAGCAGAATTTAGGTCGAAGTGGATTGCTTAGTTATCCGCAAAAGTATAAAGTCGGAAGTGGACTGGTCACTTCTTTAACAGAACCTGACAACCGATGGAGTAGGTAAAGACATCCAACTTACGTCGAGACATCACAAAAAGTGACTACTTAGTTAGTCGATTTTTTTTTTTAAATCAGTCAAGTATTTTTCTGCGATACTCGCAACCTTAAAAACTCTCTTGTTCACGTCTTTTTGCGTTCGACCGTACGATTATTAGATTTCATTACAAAGCCTGAGCTCCGAATATCTTCCCATAATGATTAATTAGCTAGGCTAGGCACCCCACGACTCTTCACCCACAACCTCGAGGGCGACCACTGGATTAGCCACCTTGTCTCTTGACAATTAGGTTCATCAGTGAACACCCGGGCGTGAATACCTGAGGCAGTTTCGTAATGTCACAGTCGGCGCTATTATGTGCGCCCACGCACCGTGCCAGCCGGTGTGTGCATAGATTATAGGCTAAACCAATGCATACAATAATATAAAAACTATATGTAAGTACCTAACCTACCTGTACCGACCCGACTACGACGACAATCCCATAGTCAAGTGGTGTTGACTAAACTATGTACAGTCGAAGACAGAGATAAGTATACAGGGGGCCTCAATAAGGTTAAGATTTCTCAAAAATTACTGGACCGAATTTAATAATTCTTTTACAGTTACATAGTCATTAAATAATGAAATAATTTTTGCAACAGGTCAAGTAGTTTTTGAGAAAATCTCAACCTTAAAAACTCTCCTGTACACCTTTCCCTGTGTTCCACAGTACTATTGAAATAATTTTTACAATCAGTCAAGTAGTTCTTGAGAAAATCTCAACCTTATAGAGTATTTATACCACCTTGTCAACCATTGTATTTTAATTAGTTATTCTATAAAATATTTATTTAATAATTCTTAACATTCTTGGGTAACTTGTAATATCGAGATAACCCTGGGTTAAGTACTTAACCCGTGAAATTTCTATATATTCTATCTCTATATCTAGGGTTATCTTTTATTACACCCACTATTTTATCACCCACGTGTAAGTGGGGGATCGAGTAGTTTAGTCTTCCTACAGTCTATAAAGAAAACGACATACATAAGTACTCCCGAAAAACATTACCTCTTTGCAGCAGTCGGATAATAAGTGTTCCTTAATCGCAATCAATTAACAAGAAACATCAAGCTAACGATATATTTACACAAACAATTCCTTATTTACTAATGAGATAATCATTAACTCACCTTTTCACTCTAATGATCGCATTGTCATCAAACTACCGCCCACCGGAACAATTCACAACACTATGCATGACGTCACTAACCCACTCCATTCATAAACCGAACATCGATATGCTTACTACATCACTAGCCGGAACTCGACAAAATTCGAATTTGGAATAGTTTTGAGAACACACTTCTTCACTTAGGTAACGTTCTAAAACTTACTTTTATTTGTTTGTTTTTTATTGAAAAAGTTTTGTTCGAAAAAAGTTTTATCGAAGCGATGTGTCAGTGGCTGCGCGCGCGCACGTTTGAGCACGCGCCGAAGCCTCCGAGTATGATCGCCCCCGCGATTTCGGCGCGTGGGCGCCAACCAGATCCGAACGCCGAATTTGCGTAATATATTAAGGCAATAAAACTCATATAAAAAACCTCTTTCAGTTCTTTATAAAGACGCGTACAAATGTTTGAATCGAGCGACCATCGACAGCGGGGGTTCAGTTTAAAATGGCGAGTTTTCTTTATAAGCTCATGTTAGAATTTTAAATGAGTATCGAATAATGCATTCGACATAAAAAGCTATCGGATGGTCGGCTAACAATATTATGTGAGCTGGGAAGAGTTGTCGAGGAGCCTTGTAAGGTGAAACGGGTCCGGCTGCAGTCCCACACGTTTCGACTTTTTGCCATTCGCTGCAGGAAAGACGTCCCTGGCAGTGTTGCCAGTGTGCGGAGTTCTCCAAATAATGGGGAAAATGAGGAAATTATCATGCGCTTCGAGACTGAGTCCCAGATTCGAACCCTCGGGTTCAGTCAGCCATTACTGACATTAATGCACATTGCTCTTACCGACATCAACACACTCCTACTCTATTTTTCTTTTAAATATACCTAAATAAATACATTGACTGCTTATTAATTTAATATTAAATTATTGGAATATATAGAATTGGTAGATATTGGTTATTTTTGAATTTGAACAATGACTTTTAATAATTATTGACATTGAATATTGTATGCCTGATAAGTTACTTGAACTGTGAAACTGTGATGAAACATTTATACCAACTATTTATAACCATGTTCATACAAATTTTGATTTCTAGAATCAGCACATGAGTGTGACTTGTTTGCTGTGCTGACAGTTCGTTGAATGTAGTGTGCTAGGTAGAGAGGAACTGTAAATTTATTTATTTTTTTATTTATTTATTTAGTACATTTAACATTAGGTAAGATACATTTTGTGGGTAGATGCAAGTGGTAACTTAGCTCATTGCTCAGGTCTGTACTTACCGCCGAAACAGTGAATATCTGACTCCTAACTAGGTAAAAACCTGTACGTAGGAAACCGAGAGTTCATGTTGAGTGGTAGTGTTCTCGTTCTTGTGAGCACTTTTCACTTCACACACACACAATATTATATATTATAAATATCATCATTTCCCTTTTCTCTGGTACTTACATATAAGATACATAGTAATATTTTCGTATAAATAAATATTAACAGTATAAATATATTTGTATAGTTTCATTCCAGTAAGTTATAGAAATAAACTTGAAATAAATAATAAATAGGCCACAATGTTTCGATTACCCACTATTAAAAATGTTAGTCGAACAAAGGAATGTGTTGTTCAATAACAATGATCTATGTTTCCCTGGAATAGGTTGGAGCGTAGTTTAGCCGGAGCGTAGTTTGGTTAGAGCGTGGTTTGGTGGTTGCACTATACCAAGTGATTTCACTTAATGCAGTGCAGCCATCAGACCATGTAGTTAGAAATATGTAAGTATATTAATATATATATAATATATTATATTCTCAATAGGCATATTTTATGTACTTTTAACAAGTATTCATTGTTTAGCTTTTTAGTGTGTGTTCCATATAATTATCAAGTTAATAGTTAGTTGACTTCTTTATTTAATCTATAATATTTATGTGTAAGTAAGCAAATATTTGTATTATTATTATTTTATAATTGTTAAAAGTTTTTCAGTTGCATGATAGTCGAGTGTGTAAAGGTAGTTTGTCAGTGACTGTTTAATGAAGCGTTTAGTGTGAGGAAGCATTTCTAATTCTCGACTTAGTGTGTTATAAAGTACGGGTGCCATGAACATGAACTGATTTCTAGCGAATCGAGTGTGCAGTTTTGGTACGGTACACACTAGGTCGGTCCTCCTTTTGTGTTTCAGCTTTTCCTGTACTTCGTTGTAGTCTATTGTTGAGTGATGTCTTATAGTTAGGTTCAGGATGTACAGTTGACGAACAGTAAGTATTTTGCAAGCATTGTATAGTTGGTTAGTTGGAAAACGATATGGCTTAAAAGTCATTACTTTTAGTAAGGCCCTTTGTGCTCTTTCCAATCTGATGATTCGTGTTTTAACTGATCCGCCCCAGACTGGGATGCAGTAAGTTAGAACAGACTGGACAAGAGCAACATATACAGATCTGATGAGGTTATAATCAGTTGTACTACGAAGGTTTCTAAAAATGAAAATAAGTTTTCGTACACGAGATGATAGATAGTCGATTTGGGAATCCCAGTTTAAATGCTGGTCCATTGAGACTCCTAGATATTTAATATGTGTTGTTTGAATTAACTGTTGACATGGACAAGCAACGTAAGTATTGTCTTGGGCGTTACAAGTATGGAGTTTTATGTTGAAGTTGTCGCTTGGTTGCGTTTTGTTTGAGATTGTGAATGAAATGAATTTAGTTTTTTCAACATTTAGGGTTAGTAGATTGTTGGTCAACCAACAACTGACTTGACGCATACCCTGTTCAGCAATGGTCTTTACTTGCTCCCAGGAATCACCATAAAATAAAATTGCTGTATCATCGGCGAAAGTGTATATGTTTGCGCTTGCTATTTGGAGATTGCAGAGGTCATTTATGTATATTAAAAATAATGTAGGGCCCAAGATACTGCCTTGTGGCACCCCATGCGTCACTTCTTCTTCTTTACTAGTATGAGTGGAGATTCGGACTGTCTGTACTCTATTCGTCAAATAATTTCTAAGGAGTTCCAAGGCCAGGCCTCTCACTCCTATAGATTCCAGTTTAGCCAACAAAATGGGTATAGAAACGGTGTCAAATGCTTTGGCTAGATCCAAAAATACTCCCAGACACTTTTTCCCCGAATCCAATATTTTTGTGATTTTGTCGGTCATCATTGAGACGGCATCGATAGTTGATCTTTTTCTACGAAAACCAAATTGATTCCTTGATAAAAGTTTGTTTGTTTCTAAGAAGGCAACAAGCCTCTCATTGATGACTTTTTCAAAAATTTTGGAGAGTGTTGGAAGCAGCGAGATGGGGCGGTAGTTTGAAACACAATTTCTATTCCCACTTTTATATATCGGACATATCACGGCTTTCTTTAGAGGAGCTGGAAACTTTCCGGCTTTGATCGAGATGTTGCAAATATGGGCTATAGGTATGCATATACTAACTTTGGCCAATTTGAGAACTTTAGTGGGTATGTTGTCCCATCCAGGGGCACTCTGCTCGTCCATTGTATTAATAAATTTAATTACTTCATACTCATCTGTGTAGAAGAGAGATAAAGATTTTAGGGGTGACTCAATTTGAATATGTTTTGTTAGGTCTTGTTCTGTTAGTGAATGTTTGGTAAGAATATTATTTGCTAATGTTGGTCCTATTTGACTAAAATACTGGTTAACTGTATTTACCGAGTCGTTTGGATTACATCTAATTTTTAGCAATTCTGCGGGAACACATTTAGTTTTATCTAAGTTACATATTTGTTTAATGGTTGACCATGTTCGTTTTAGGTTGTTGTGATGTTTAATTAGTAACTTTCTATAATAATTTTGTTTAAGAGTTTTTAGGATATTGTTACAGGTATTTCGATATTGTTTATATGATTTTAGTATTGTTTCGTTATTAGGGTATTTCCTAGTTATTTTATGTAGTTTATCTCGTCGTCTTATGCATTTTATGAGCCCTGTTGTTATCCAGGGTTTTAAGTTTCTTTTTGATTTAGGTAATAGTGTTGTAGATGTATGGTTCTCCATGACAGATCTTATAGTATCAATTAGTACGCGTGTTGCTATCTCAGGATCTTCTGAGTTAGTAATGGGGGTCCAATCAGTTTCCAACAGATCTTTAGCTACTGCGTCATAGTCAATCTTTTTTACTAATTTGGTTATAGGAGTTAGATGTTCGTTTTGATTATTTGGTGAAAGACTGACTTTACATATTACTGTGTCGTGATCCGTGACGTCACTTTGGCATACTACAACTGTAGCTGGCAAACGGGTTTTTAAAAATAAATGGTCAAGACATGTGGTTATCCGGGTTGGAAACGTATGTGCTGGCAGGAGGCCATGGGCAGCAGTGATATTTAAATAGTCCTTGGCTTTGGACATATCCTTGGGAGGGATGATATTAATGTTGATATCCCCGGCTAAAACAATGGTGTTGTTCTGTTTCTGTTCTTCTAGGAGGGTGTCCAATGATTCAACAAAAAATTCAACATTTGTGAAAGCAGGTGGACGGTATATTGCGATAATCACAAGCATAGGTGAAATTTTGAGTACTAAACAATTAGCTTCTTTAAGTTTTGGCTCGTAGATACTAATTATTTTAATTTCATCTCTGATATATAGAACAACACCATCATTTTGGTTATGATTTACACGGGTAAAATATTTACTATATCCGGGTAGATTGGGGATATCAGAGCCATCGGAGTCATTCGCTAAACGACACTCTGTCATTACCATTACGTCTATCGTGGTATTTAACCTTTTTATAAGCACACTAAAATTATCCATATTTTTATTTATGCTTCTAATATTTTGAGTTATCATTGTTAGTGTTTTCCCTTGCATTTCAAGATGTTGAAGACATGCCTCTGCCTCCGTAACCAGAACTGCCTTGGCGATATTGACTTGGTCAATATCGACAGCTATATCGTTTATGTTTGTCATTATCTAACTACATATATCCGAGGAAATATATCACAGGCAGCTGAAGTCAGGGGGAGAGAATGTCTTGAATTGTAGGTGACTAATTTGTTTATAGGGATTTTTGAGTGGTGCATTGTTTCATTGTGGCGAGTGTGAAAAAATAGTATAATAAATACAGATATAAAATACAGTATAATAGATACAGGTATGAAATACAGTATAATAAATATAGATACACAAATACATAGTATATGACACATTACAAAGAAAGATGCAAATATGAATTCTAAATTAACATGCTTAAGAAAGACACAAAATATATTCGTTAGCAAGATAATCATGCGAGTTACGGTTTGGAAACTATTCGTAAAATGCTTCATTGAAATGGAGCGGCAGGGGGCTAGTCAGGCTTCCATTGAATCTACTGTTTTTATACTTGTTTCAAGTGATTGAAGTTTGTTTAGGTTATTGATCTGAACTACGGTATCTTTTTCTGTTTTTCTAAGAAAAATTTTACCATTTTTAGTCCAACAGAACTTATAGTTGAGTGCCTTTGCAAATAAGCGTGCGTGATAGTATAGTTTTCTAGCGTACGGAGTCAGATAGTCGGAAATATATATCGGTTCGGATTTACCTTGGAAACCAAGTACTTCTGTGTTCAACCTGGAGTTATTATGAGCTAAGTTATAACTTTTGACAAGTTCAAATAGCTTATGTTTTTCTTCAACACTCGCGAGCTTCAGTATAATGGGTCCATTGCCTTGTTTTTTCTGTGTGACTCGATATGCTGTGTGGGTAGTTTTGCTATCTGTTGACATGTTCATTCCAAGAGTGATAAAAATCTTCTTTACAATGTCTTCCACATTTTCTTCCTTTGCTTGCGGTATGTTTCTAATTTCTACTTGTTTGTTACGCTTTGCTCTCAGCAGGTCTTCCAGGCGATCTTCAATTTGTTGGATATTGTTGGAGTAAAATTTATCTTGATTCACAATCTTTTCCTCTAATAGTTTTATGGTCTTTGTATTCTCTTCATTATGTTTCTCAACCGATACCATTTTCTCAGACAATTCTTTGTATATTTGAACATTGTATGTTTTCATTTCTTGTAAATCCGATGAGATTTTAGCGAGTTTAATGTTTTGATCTTCCTTGAAGCTGATGAAAAATTCTTTCATTTCTTGTTTGTATTCGGTGATCATTTTTCCAATTGAGGTCTCTGCTGTGCGTCTCTTGATAAGATTAATGTCTTCGTTCACAGGAGTTTCTGCATCTCTCGGTGAGTCGTATTCAGGAGTTGTTTCCATTGTATGTCCTTTCCAGTGTTTACTAGATCTTTGTGCGATCGTACCGGACGGAGCAGTGGGGATAGCCGAGAAACACGTCCACTCGCGTTAGCGGTGCGGGGCGAAAACTCAATTGCATTCGTCTATTGAATAATAATTAATATTCTAAACCCTTATGTACTACTTACGTATTTTTATAAAGTAAGTAAGTATGACTGTTCTACGCCTTGGGGCAACCCGTTATGTTGGACCAAATTTGAAATAAATAAATCAATTGCGTTTCCGTTGTTTTATTTTTCGAAGGAAAAACTGACGTACTTTAACGAATGCTCTCAATTGTAAAAGAAAAACATCGCTATTCATGTATCGTGGAGGTCAGGAAACCTGCATGTCTGAGAATAAAAAAGATAATTGTGTAATCAACCTATTCGCTCTAGGCCCGCATGGTGGATTATGGGCTGAGCTCCCTCAACATAAGAGAAGGCATATAATTATGGGTCCTAACAATGGACATAACCTCTCTCGTTTAAAGACACCTTAATGAATACCAAAGCGTTGATTAGGCGATTAATTTTCATTTCTTACCTCTGGCTTTTATTTATTTTTCCAAAAGCATTTGGGTATTTCAATACAGCTATCGGCAACCCTGGTCCCTAGTCCACGCCAGTCCAATCCGACCTACCTCGCCTCTTCGAGTCGTGCACATTTCCTGCATTTCCACAGGAACAAAGGGTCTATGAAGGATCTGTGGTGGCTGGCCGCTTTGTTCAAGAGCGTTGTACAGGCTATATGCTTGCAAGACAAGTCCCTCGTTCCCGCTTCATACATCCGTAATGAAATCGTCGCCGCTGTAAGGCACTAATTAGACGTAGCCTAGGGCAATGTAAGATCTAGAACTAAATCTAAAACGTGAGCTAAATGTCTAGATTTTGAAAATTACTCACTAGTACTAAGGCCCGTATTAATAAATCACACTCAGCTCAAAAGTCAATCTTGAGGACGACCTCAAGATGGCGTTCCTATTAATAAACAAAACTCAGTTCTCAAGAGACCTGTTAAACTCTAAAGGATTTTTTTCAATCGTAAACTTCAAGTTTTTCAAGTTCAAAGTTGCCCAGCGAGCTATGGAAAGACCCTTTTTATTTTATGTCGGGCTCGCCGCCCTGAAGGGGCGGAATACCGACTAAATCTCTTGGGGTGTTTCACCTCGTGCCATTCTTGATTGGAACTGCGATACATCCGCGACCCGACTGGCGCCCGACTGTGGGCTGTAATAGCCCACAATGTATAATCCATTACCTTCCTCCTCCCCGTCCGGGCTTCGAGCCACTCGGGCGCCGATATAATAAGACATGATTATATCCGCCAGAAGACAAAAGTGGTTGACATTGCTCATAGAATCAGTAAATCGTAGAACAGTAATCTGTCGTAGAACCGATTAACAGATGGGGTAGACGAGTTCTCGAATGGAGGCCACGAACGGGTAAACGTAGTGTGGGACGCACCCGACCAGATAGAGGGATGACCTTCGCAAGATGGCTGGCAGGGACTGGATGCAGAGGGCCGAGAGTCGGGTTATGCCTACGTCCAGCAGTGGACTGACACGGGCTGATAATGATGCTGAAGTTACATCAAAAGTACCAGGAGACTATGACATACCTAGAGTAGCATTACCACGTGATCGTGCCCTGGGAGAGGCCTGCGGCCAGCAGTGGACTGATACGGGCTGATGATGATGATGAAACGTGATTTAAAGTTACGCCACCGTTTAGCCACCCTGTCGCTTTCTATCTTAACCTTTTTTAACGAAGTGTGAAAGGGATAGCAATACGATTTAGAGGAAGTGAGGTTTAACTAGGTTTATGAATAACAGCATAAGTATGTAGTTTCCTTTTGATGTGGATCGGTCGTTTGTGTAGTTATTACTTCAGTATTAGGTACTCCTATTATGTATGACAAAAGCCCTTTGCTGCGGAAAATGGAACTCCCGCATATGATGGATCCATTGATCGTTTGAAAACAATAGAACGTATTAAGCTTCGTACTGTTTGATTGAATGGCTCTTCTGATTGTGACCCGTGTAGGGTTACCACATTTAAAGGAAGTTGAACATATTTTTTTTCTAATAATAATTCTTTATTTACAGGTATAAACCCATTCATATTCAAAATAATTACAATAATTGAAATAAAATAAAATAATATAAGACACAAATAAAAAAATTACATAATTCACAAATTTTGAGCTTACGTGCTAAAGAAAACAAGAGATATTAACAGTAGAAAGATTAAGGCCGTAGTCGAGCTCAAACTCGCCCTTAAGAGCGAATTCAGCTGATACTCTCAAGACGCACCACTCAAATATGTCATTTATTAATAAACCAATCTTGATGGCGTATCACGTGATGTCTTTCTATATATGTTCTCAAGTGTGAGTTTGACAGTTCTCTTGAGAATTTCGTTACACACGTGATACCCGATTCCTAAACGCGCACCTAAGTTACGTTTATTTAAAGAAACGCCATCTTGAGGTCGTTCTCAAGATTGACTTTCGAGCTGAGAGTGATTTATTAATACTGGCCTAAGATTATGAGCAGCTCAGCTTGAGCTAATGTTTTCAATTGACCAAATAAGAACACTCTGGCGTGCTCTGGGAGAGGCCTGACTGATACGGGCTGATGATGATTGGCGTTTATTTTTACGCACCTACTTCGAGTTCCTAATTTAAACATAATATTCTTATCGCCAAAAGTTGTAGGGATTTTATTCGGGAAGTTAATGTCGAAGTTCATCATTTGACCTTGTTATCTCGACAATGAATTTGAGTAGGTAATATGACGTATTACCCATTTGGACCTTATCATTTACACAAAGACCTTACGAACTCTTCATCGTTTTAGTCATGCACATTATGGGTACTATAAATATACAGGGTGTCCTTGAATTCAATCGACAAATTGAAACTGGGAGTTGTATCTACTCATGATAAAGAAGTAATCGCGTGGAGGTATGATTATCGAATGATAAAACACTTCGTTGACCTGTTGATCAGAAAGAGCTAATCTTTTTTGATCAGCACCTCTACGAAGCATACCAAATAAACTAACAATATTTTTCAGGTGTTTTACTAACAAAAGTGGATTATCTTCAATAAATAGTTTTATTATTGTTATAAATATTAAATTGGTATGATTTTTAGTAATCAAAACTGCTACAAAAATTTAACTAATTACGTCACAAGTCACACAATGACCATAGAAATGACCAGTAGGACAAATCCCAGTGAACTTAAACCCTGTGCAGAATTAATGGCACAAGCATAACCATAAGGCCACCGTGTATAGGTAAGGCTGCGTTTCCACCTGCAATAAAACTTAAGCGAGTAAACTGCGAGTTTACACTTCCTTCCAAGCTGCTGTCGGACAGACTGTCGGATAGTTTTCTTGAATAAATTTTTATGCAAACATTTCTTTTCACTTGAATTTGACCTCATTTCTAAGGTCAAGTGTGTCTTGTCACATACCTAATTAGTTTTTTTTGCAGTTTTGATTTACTAAAAAAACCTTACCAATTTAATATTTATCATGAATACAACCCCCAGTTTCAATTTGTCGAATGAATTTAAGGACAGCCTGTATAAAGTATAACTAAGTTCTTAGGTAAGTATAATATTTTAATTTGCCGCCAATCAAATCACAAAAGTACCTATTTGTAGTTTCATTATTAGTTGAATCACAAATTACTAAGTAGGATATTTATAATCATTGTTTGTCGTTATTTAGAACAGAGCAAAGATATAGTGGGTTTCATAAATTAAGCTGATGCCACAACATTTGTACCGCCGTGTAACACTTTGGACCGTTCTTATTATCTGCGTCGTAAGAATTGAAATCGTATTGCAATTGTTACCATTGATCTGGTGTCGTTGGTACCGTGAACCGTGCGTCAGTACTCGGAACGTAACCCGAACCCGCACTGGTTTCCGCTGACTTCCTGTTCATCAGTTCCCTACCTACAGTCAACAATTCAATATACACTCGATGGCAAAATAATTGGAACTCTACCTTTTTAACTTTAAAACTAGTTACCTACTTTTTTTAGTTTATTCTCTATTTAATAAATGTCACAGCAAGGGTACTTTGGTCAGTCTCTATATCTCTATTGAATATATGCAAGGAGAGGGATGGGGTTTCCGCTATTGGATACGTTTACCCTAACCCCCTTCCATATTAATACAATTACTAAATTTGTATTAAGTGGATAAATAAAAATAAATAAAGTAGGTAACTAATGTATAATATTAAATCATCGGACATCAGGGTCATCAGTGCATACCATATGGATGCACTGATCCCATCTCATCTTCAGAGCAAGGTACATAATAAAAAAGCACAAACCGTGTCAAGCCAAAAAAAGACTCTGACCACCATTGCAGAAGAAAAGGGACAAACATACAAAAAAAAACAGAGTATAAAATGTAGCATACATACCTATTAGGAGTTCTCTCACAGAGGGTAAAGGCGTATTGCTAAATCAAAACCCATCTCACAAAATAGTCGTCTCAATAAGCTGTCTGCCACACTAAGACAAGATAATTTACTTAATTACTGTACTTAATCAAAAGAATCAAAGCCGTAAATGGCATCGATCCTGCCTGGCACACTTAGAAAAGCAAAGCTACGCAGCAGCAGTGGTTGTAATCTGTGAAACTCTATGAAAGATGACTCTTGAATGCAGCAACGAGACGTCAACAGCAACGCGCGTTCTGTTTTCCTAGCGTTAAAAGACAATCGTGATTATTACAAAAACCCGATTGTTTTTTGGGACATACAATGCGTCCTTTGTCAGTCCCGTCACGACACCTCATAAATTAAAATCAATCAAGCAAGTTTAGGCTGCAAGATGTCACAAAAAACCAACATACATATATACATACACTCTTCAATATACTAGTAAACTAAATATTACAATTACATCTCGAAAACAATTCTTTACCCTGAAGATGAAGAGGTGCATTTTTTGACACCGAGTGTAAATATCCATGCGTTCTCGCTCTACATGTACAAACAAATACAATAAACATCTAACTATCGTATCGGCTTACAATATTAATTTACAAATTGGTTATTGTTACGTCCTCTTTAACTGCGAAGTTATCTGTAATGATAAAACTGTTTACTTTGACCCCTCCGTTTGAACCTCTGATAATGAGGGACTGAGAATTTTAGTCATTTGAACTTTGGTGCTGAACGACGACTGGTCAAACATGGATTGCTGACGTTATAGTGAATTAAAATGAATTGGTGTGGGATTTTTGTGTGTCTGTGCGTTGTGGGTGCTGTGTACGGATCAGGGAGTATGTTGTTGTTTTAGTATCTAATTCTAAACCCGTGATATACGTACTTGGTACGATCTAAACCACGGAATAATGATCATTATTCCGTGAGTGCAGCACACTCT
Organism: Tachystola acroxantha; assembly: GCA_963506565.1. Lineage (NCBI taxonomy): Eukaryota > Metazoa > Arthropoda > Insecta > Lepidoptera > Oecophoridae > Tachystola > Tachystola acroxantha. The sequence continues at coordinate 4,762,751 of OY735894.1, read as the reverse complement.
TTTCAATCCTTGATTACTATATTTTCTTTCAATTCTGTTCTAAAATTGTGAGCATTTAAGTAGTTTCCTTTCGATATCTATCGTTCGTTTGTGTAGTTATTACTTCAGTATTAGGTACTCCTATTATGTATGACAAAAGCCCTTTGCTGCGGAAAATCGAAATCCCGCATATGATGGATCCATTGATCCTTTAAAAATCAAGATCTAAACAGAGTCATTTGTACAGGAGAGTATGTAAAGTTGAGTTTTTCTCAAAAACTACTTGACCTATTGCAAAAAATATTTCACTGTTAGATAGATAAAAGTTAGAGCTATGTAACTGTCAAAGAATTATTAAAATCGGTCCAGTAGTTTTTGAGAAAATCTCAACCTTACTGATACACCTAAAGGTATACTTTTCTCTGTTTTTGACTTTAAGCGTTTGACATTCTGCCAAAGTTCGGTTTAAATTTAAATAAATATTTGAACTTCGTTAACTGGATTCGATGGATAACCTATTGTTTAACAAGAGTGTATCATCTTCACATTCATTTAATTATTTCACATCTACACTTTAGTATTTAAGCAAATAGTCTTCCCCATAAGAGCATAGTAATGTTAGATGCACTTTATAGGGATTATAGCTGGGTCTCAGTTTTAGCAGGTATCGCAGTCTGTACTGACACTCACTTTATAAATAGTTATCTCTACATAAGGCACTTACGTACCTACGTAATTCTTCCTATTTTGGTATTCCTAGATTGGTAGAGTTTGAGATTTAACCCCGTTAAATAGGTACTACTTAACTCAGCATTATCTTTTTGGCACAAGTGCCCTACCTAGTTAATGAACTTTCATTATATTTTAATCCTTAACCAGCCTAAATTACGGCCGATTATGCAATGTGTGACATGGGAAATGATCATTATTTTTCGTCTCTTCTCGAAGTAAGTAGCCATTTATTTTGTTTCATCGGTTACGAAGGTTCAAATAGTGCGACGTTGCGTATCGCTGCCCTATCGCGGGCACACCCCGAACTTTGACCCTTTCAAGACAAGGGTAGGATAAGGATCTCGAAGATTTTACCAAATATCGGCTCCAGTTTACTAAATCTAAGGACACCTCTTGATTTATAATGTAGGGACACTTTTAGGGCCCTAGGGCGCAATTCTGGTTCGTAGATTCTCGAATAAATCTTAAAGTTTTGTTTGGACGTGGAAGCTATAAAATAAAGATGGCTACATAAATGCGAAGTATTATGAATTTCGATCCTTAAGTGCCTATACAATTTTATAAGTAGGTAATTAAAATTAAATATTTTTATTTCTTCTATCGTGATTTGTCGCTAAAGAAAGATAACGATCAACGTTCCATTTTACTCACAACTTGCAAACTTGATAAAGAATGAATTTATTGAACGAAATTCTGCGTAACGGAACGCAAACGTCAGTGGAGATAACCTCAAAAATTGTTTACAAACAAATAATGTAGGTTTCCCGGTTTCTATTTGTTACAATTAAGTTATAGGTTTTCCAATATCTTGCTTAAATTAATTGTAATTTACAGATTCACTAAAAGATCCGTACATTTGTGGGCCGCCGTCATGCACACGTAAGTAAAGAAACAAAAATCTTTCGAAGTTTCCCTACAGTTGTTTTTTCGCATATTTTTCCCACAATACGAACTTTCTACTATATAAGTACTTATTGAAACTGAATATCTACTCATCAACTTTGTATGGCTGAAAATTTTACCGGTTATACCACATTTATTTCAGTTTATTTAGACTCGAATTTTATTATTATTAGTCAATGTCTTGACATTGACAAGACATAGTATTGTGGATTTCTTCATCCAAAGGAGTCACCTGAAGCTACTGCAACCCTGAACGATTTAGCTCAGGAGGCCACATTAACTCTCCTGGCGCTAACTATGTAGTGGAACTCTTCAGCGAAATGTAAAAAAGAAAATTGTGCTCTTAGTCCTTAGCGACACTCAGACCTTGAATCTAGCTCTAAACTTCAGCTACATATATAATTATCGATCACTCCAACATAATGTTATTTGCAAATATCTTCTAGTTAATTTAACATAATGTTAAACATAAAACAACCACTGTACAAGTTTCAATTATTAAATTATTTATTGACTGTCTTACTTACTCCGCGGGCTCAGTGCCCCTAAGTGGGTATTGGCCTCGGAAACGAGAAGACACCAGTCATTGTGGTCCCTACTCACGCCACGTGTGTGCATGCAGTCGTACTCCACTTCGTACTTCAGCTTTCAGTCATAATCCCCCCAATTTTAAAAGCCCCTTCTACACATTCTTTTTATTGTTATATTATTATTAGAAGCATAGTTTCCTCACAATGTTTTATATTCACATTATTTATATTTACAGCATCAGAAAAATTCAAATACCTGTCTGACGTCATCTACCACTATGAGTACAAAGTGAATGTTGAGACATATTTCGCTGGCTCTAGCAACAACCGATCCACGCTAGATGTACAGGCTGAAGTAAGTCTATTAATTTGTAAGTCAAGATCCGCTAGATGGAAAGTCCTATGTATCATCAATCTGTACAGTCTAAAACAGACACATGACCGCTGTGAGGACACCATATGAAATTAGACTGCACCATATTCAACACCAATGTTGCTCGTCGAGTTGTGCAAGCCTGGATCACACTTCCAGACGACGTTGTCTCTGCCGTCTCAGTTAACACATTCAAAAACAAATTGGACAGTTATTTTAAAACCATTAACAAGAATAATACCACTAACTGATAGACTTTACAAACACTGTGAAGTGGACATATCAGCGATGAGCTGCCTGGCCATAATTAAATAATAATAATAAAATGTTTGTTTAGATGACAGTTTGCTGATATTACACTGTTTGTTCCAGGCAGCTCTTCAATTCGTCACCCCATGTGAAGGTCTCCTGCAGCTGAGCAATGTCACACTGGTGGACCAGGACGAGAACTATCCCGTCGAGCGAGCAGAGAAATTTATTCATGCCGTCTCACAGTTTGATCTTAGGTAATATTGGCTATAGATATCAGTTATATTATAGAAGAGCTCGGTGGCTCAGTGGTTGGGTCATGCATTTGTTTATTTTAGCCTAATTATGTCATTGGTTGTCTGGAAGAAATCACTTCTAGCTATTAGACCACCAATCCAGCCAAACAGTTGGCTTGTTTTGTAGTTTTAAATTTGTGTTATTGTAAAATGAAGCATAACATGTTGTATATAAGCAATAACAAATATTCATCATCAGTCTATTTATATTGCCCCACTGCTCGGGCACCGACCTTCCCTTACATCGAGGGAGGTGGGGCCATGATCCACCACGCGGGCCCAGTGCGGATTGCCGGATTTCCCATGCCTTAGATTTTTTTATTCTTCTATGGCATGCAGGGTTCATCACGATGTTTTCCTTCACCCTTTTGAGAGCACTCGGTAAATGTACGAAAGTTTTCTCGTCGAAAAAACCGAGGATAACTCATTGGTGCATGGCTGCCCTGGCTGGGAATCGAACCTGGGACTTCCATATCGCAAGTCCATTGCCCCAACCACTGAGCAACCGAGCGAAAGTAAATTAATATGCACATAAAATATGTATATCAATAAACAGAGATTCTCAAAAAGGAAGAACAACATTTTAAGCTGGGTCTGAAGTTAATTCAGCTATAAATATACTTACAATAATTATACTTACTATTTCTTCTACCTACTTTCTTATGAAGGAAAAATATTATATAAAGATTTTATTATCCCTATTTAGCGAAACAGGCGCGAGTTTACGTAAATCTTAACTGTGCAGGTTCGCCTTCCACGATGGTATCATCTCTGAGATATGTCCCGAGGAGGCGGAGGAGGAGTGGGTGCTCAACTTCAAGCGGGCCATCCTCGCTCTCCTACAGAACACCATGAAGAGATTCGACATCAACTTCAAGGGAGTGGAGGTATGCTGTTTGTCCATATTAATAACTGTAAATTAAACCGAGCCAACACATTTTCTTATAGTTTAGTTTAGTACCCTAGTTCTACTCTAGATGGAGTGAGTGTTCGCCCCTGGTCCCGCCGGACTACAACTCGGGTCCACCGGGATACCAGCGTTGCCGGCATCCTGTCGACAACATTATGCTGAGTTGAGGCCCTGACCGCAACGGCAGCACAACCGCTCTATGTTTATTTGGTGTTGTCTTGTTAGCCACTATAATGTACAGTCGACAGCAGATCAATGGTAACACTTTTTACTTTTGACAGTTCTTATTATTTGCGTCGTAAGACTTGAAATCGTACTGCAAGTGTTACCATTGATCTGCCGTTGACTGTACCTATGTCTTGCTGTTGCGAAATAAACGGATTACTTACTTAGTTATAGAGTAACTCGTATTCTGTGTATTCTAACAAATAAATGTATTGATTGATTGATTGATATATTGGTTGTTAGCCAAATAACTAGTTTAGCCAATGTTATAAAAATTATATCTTCCAATATAATAAAGCGAGCTATGAAGCAAATCTTTATTACGTAAATATAATTTTTTTAAAGATTGGCGGCGCTAGTTGGCTCATGCCAGGACCTTCAAAGCGTCCATTTCGTCTCGCCATCGTTTGCGGAAATACTCTTCTATCTTTTTTAATCATTTGTTTTCATTGTATTATAAATAACAGCAAGACATCCACGGCTCGTGCGACGTGGATTACTCTGTGCGCGGCCAAGAGAACACCAGCTTGGTGCTGGTGAAGACCCGGGACCTGGCGCGGTGCACAAACAGATACAAGTACATGTCCATACTGCAGACTGTCAGATACCACTTCCAGAGCGTAAGTTAACATCTATAGAACTAGCCCCCAATTAAAATAAATATTATCAAAAATATTATCATCTAATATGATCAATTTTATTAAAAAGTTATGTATCAAATCTTTATTACGATAAATACCATTTTTACCAGATGGAAAGCAAGATGGAGAGTTATAGTTAGTGTTCGTTTTTCGAGTGTATGCACGTCAGTACGTATGTCTAATTCTTTGTCCCGCCCTGCAGCCTAAACGGATTGATGGATTTAAACATATGGGGTGTCGATAGATTCGTCTTGATTGTAGGAGTGACATAGGATATAAAAATTTAATCAAAGTAATGATGCAGTCGTGTTTTTAATAATTGTTAGTTGTTGTTTATAGCCCCTGTTTTTTTGGTTATTCATCATCTGTACACGAAGGACTGGACTCACGCGTATCCAGCGCAAAATTGTGTCATTTGTTATTTCGTCATCTGGACACGCGCAGAAATCCTAGTCTGTCCAGTTAAACTTGAATTATAGCACTTCTTACTTATATATTCAATACATAACTGACTGGTTTACAGATATCACCAAAACACTGAGTCAGTGGATACAATATAATAATAATGCTTACAATAATCAATTATACAATTAGGGTAAATTAGTGTTGCTGTTAAGATAGCAATATATATTTTTATACAGAGAACACCATGGATCGGCAAAAACATCAGCATATTTTACTGTGTTTAAGAAACAGTTAATTAAGTCTATGGCTCGCGTGATGCGTCCGTACGCCGTCGGTTAGCGCGAGCAGCGGTCTCCGGCGGCGCACGCCCGCGCGCACGTAGTACAAATAGACCAAACTTGTACTTGTCTACTGGACACGTTTTGGTCCCCCCTCCCCCCCTAAATACACTGGTAACCCCACAGAAATTCCAAACCTGGCCGGTACTCAAGTCTGAGAGCAAGTGCCGCATCACCGTCGACCACCACATCTACAAGGCCGTCAACTGCCGGGAGCGACATCTCTTCGAGCCGTTCAGCGGGAAGAACTCGGGCGCCATGACCACACTCATCCAGGACTTGGTGCTGATCAGGGAGGTCAATAAGACTGATACGCAGATCATGGATTCAGAGCCGAAGAGTGAGTACTTTATTCAGTTTTATCATAGTTTGGCCAAGCTAGTTTGGTCTAAACTAGCTTGGCCTGAAATAGGGTTTGGCCGGTAACATAAACATATAATAAGACTAAAAAAGTTGAGTTTTTAACATATGAGGTGTCGTTACATTCTTCTTGATTGTAGAAGTGGCATAGGCTATAATTTAATCAAAGCGGCTTAAATTTTTGGCAGTCGGTTTTTGTTTTTTAAATTATTTGAAACGAATAATTGTAATGTGTTTTAGAGACGCTAATCTACTGGAAAGATTTTGATGAGACTTTTAGTATAAGATAGCTCTAATATCTGGGCAGCACGTAACTTATATGATGTGGAACCACGTAACGCAGAGAGGTAGAGCTGCCTCCCAGTACATTGAAAGTACTTCGTGGAGGTCTATATAGTAACCAGCGACGTAGTATGTGATATGTAATTGTCTTATCAGCTTGGAGCGTGATCCAGAGGCGGTCGAACATACTGCACCACCACTCACCGTACTACGGCACCGCAGAGACCGGCGAGCTCAAGTCAGCCAGAGACGTATTGAAGCTACTTTGCGCGTGAGTGGTATTTGGCGCTGCGTTCCCACAACCTCGTTCCAAACGCGATGCGTTGAACACCTTGGGGTTTTAGTGGGTACAGGACCGTATTCTGGCGGGAGTCCCACATACTCACCGCGCGCCCCTCCTTATTGGCGCGGTGAGATGCGAAAAGCATTTCCCCAAGTAAAAAAAAGGGGTATTGCAGAAATTCATACTAAAATTCAGATAAAACAAAGTTTGCATTACACGATAATAATATTTAACTACATTTTAGTACAGTCGACAGCAGATCAATGGTAACACTTGCAGTACTATTTCAAGTCTTACGACGCAAATAATAAGAACTGTCAAAAGTAAAAAGTGTTACCATTGATCTGCTGTCGACTGTACGTACAATTATTTAAAAAACGGCAAAGTGCGAGTCGGGCTCGCGCACCGAGGCTTCCGTGCAACGCAACTTAAGCCCGTAATTTTGCTCTAACGAAAATATAAATTAGATTAAGATACCAACTTATCTTCGCCATTATCAAAATATTTTTGAATCATTTCAAGACAGGGATCAGTTGAATCTATCTATGCTGTTATTCACAAACCTAGTTATTTATTTTTTATTTGGGAAAACAAACAGTTATACAATGTGTATACTTAGCATAAGCTTACGTACTGACATAACAAAGGTACTTATTGTATAATTAGTTAAACCTCACTTCCATTAAATCGTGTTGCTATCCCTTTCACACATCTTTAAAAAAGGTTAAGGTTTATAAAGGGACAGGGAGGCTAAACGGTGGCGTAACTTTAAATCACGTTTATGAATAACAGCCCTAGTCTATAGGTAAAGACAAAAAACGTAACATTGGCAAAAGACAAAAAGTGTCGAGGCCGTTAATAAAATTAAACATAACCCTATTAATGTCCTCCACAGAGCCAAACAGACCACCGAGGACGACGCCCAACCGTCAAGTGTGGACGACAACATGGACAGCGGGTCCACAGTGGGTCTGTGGGGGCGGCTCGTTCGCTCCGCCAGGCCACTGCACTACCCAGCGCTGGCGCAGCTACTGGCAAGGGCACCCTCTATATGCGAGGCGGCCACGTAAGACTTATATTTTACTCAGAATTTGTTTTATGCATTATGCCATGCTCGGCGAACTTTAAACATGATGAAAAATTTCTAGCCGTGGGCAGGACTTGAACCTGCGACCTTGTCATTCTGTGACACGCTCTTAACAACTGAGCCATCATAGGCACGCCCATTCTATTCTCTTGTAGTGTAGAGTTGAGAGTCTCTTCCCTTACAAATCTTATGAACATTATTGAATGATTTATTTTATTTTAGAAATTCACTAAAAAAACAATTATTTTCAGTTTCACAGATATTGAGGAATAATAATAATTATACTAATTAGTTTTACATAACAAGCACATTTCAATAACTATTCACTCATCAGTGTTATAACCAATCACAATCATACACTATCCATTATTTACATGTTGTTTAAAATAATAAATAAATAGCCGATCTGATTTTAAATTATTTAATTATTTAACTATTTATTTATTATAGGTACTATTTATTTATTTTATTGTTCATACTTACCTTACTTATGTACACTAATTAACTGTCAGTTTAAGCTTAACCTGTGTAAGGGGAATACACTGGTGCCTGAAACACAGTTTCACAACTAACTAGGGCTTCATTAAAATAACTCATGTAAACAGTTAAAAATAAAGATTTTATTATTATTATAATGAACAATTTACAAATTGCAATCAGTTTCATAGCTCTCCTCACTATTTTTTTTATTACTTGCAGCAAGCACATCGTGGACGCGCTGCCGTACATCGCTAGCCCCGGCTCCGTGGAGCTGATCAAGGACATGATCGTGCGCGACGCCGTGGCCCCGGACACCAGGCACGAGTGGCTCATGTCCATGGCAATGATACCACGGTCAGTAGAACTCATCATCTTAATCAGTATTATATTTTCCCAACCGAGGCAGCCACAACCAATGATTTAACCTCATTTCAGGGTTCCGTGCCTCAAAAGGAAAAAAGGAACCCGTATAGGATCACTTTATTGTCCGTCTGTCTGTCCGGTTGGGAGGACTTTGTCCAGCAGTGAGACATTACAGGGTATTAAGGGCCTGATGAAACCTGCATGTCGTAGAAAAAAAATCTAAGGCATGTGAAATCCGCCAACCCGCACTGGGCCCGCGTGGTGGATTATGGCCCCAGCTCCCTCGATGTAAGGGAAGGTCTGTGCCCGAGCAGTGGGGCAATATAAATAGACTGATGATGAAGGGCCTGATATGAGCCAACTAGCGCCGCCAATCTTGAAAAAATAATATCTTCCAATTTAATCAATTTTATAAAAAAAGCTATTTACGAAATGTTTATTAGGATGAATACTATTTTTCAATATACAATACATGGCATAATTGCGACAAGCTAAGTTGTAGTTCACAAATGTGCCAAAAACGGCAATTATGCGAACTACAACTTACCGAAATTGAATCACGTTATAAATAAGCATTTAAAAAATAGTATTTGTCCTAATAAACATTTTGTAAATAGCTTTTTTAATCAAATTGATTAAATTGGAAGATATTATTTTTTCAAGATTGGCGGCGCTAGTTGGCTCATATCAGGCCCTTAAATAAATAATACAGCCGCCCAAATGGTGAAAACTGTCATGATGTTTGATTTGAGCACAACAGAATCGGTACAAATTTGCAAGCGAAAATTTCTGTCAACGATGAGTGTATAGAGACGAATCGGGGGACGGGGGTGCCGTATTAAAGAGATGCGTCCATGTCGATAATATCTCTAGGTTACACGGGTCGCGAAGCAACTTTGCGCTCATGTGCGTGCAGACACTGCCCTGCTATTACAGGTCTATGGGGTAAGTGGTCTGTGGATTTGAGGAACGTTAAGAAGAAGAATATCCACTTGCTGTGTCCGCAACTTCGTATGCATAGCAGTCGCTGGTTATTATACGAAACACTTTCAATGTAGGGATGCATTATTTCTTAGTCTTTCTTCCTCTATTATAAAATAATAATTGTTTATTCCCTCAGGCCGAAACTGGACATGTTGAACAGCATGCTTCAGTTGTTGCTGAAGCAGCGGCACGACAAGGTGGTCAGTTTCACCGTATCCTCTATGGTGCACTCGTATTGCAAACACGGCGGGAAGGCGCGTAAGTCGCATCGTTTTTCTTCGGCATTATTGTACTGTACATGCATATAGCATGTGTGCTATTTGGATGAGGTATGAGTGCTATTTGGATGAGGTATGTGTGCTATTTGGATGAGGTATGTGTGCTATTTGGATGAGGTATGAGTGCTATTTGGATGAGGTATGTGTGCTATTTGGATGAGGTATGAGTGCTATTTGGATCAGGTATGTGTGCTATTTGAATGATGTATGTGTGCTATTTGGATGAGGTATTGAGCGCTATTTGGATGAGGTATACGTGCTATTTGGATGAGGTATGTGTGCTATTTGGATGATGTATGAGTTCTATTTGGATCAGGTATGTGTGCTATTTGGATGAGGTATGTGTGCTATTTGGATGAGGTATGTGTGCTATTTGGATGAGGTATGTTTGCTATATGAATGATGTATGTGTGCTATTTGGATGAGGTAGTGAGCGCTATTTGGATGAGGTATGCGTGCTATTTGGATGAGGTATGTGTGCTATTTGGATGATGTATGAGTTCTATTTGGATGAGGTATGTGTGCTATTTGGATGAGGTATGAGTGCTATTTGGATAAGGTATATGGTATATTTGGATGAGGTACGAGTGCTATTTGGATGAGGTGTCTTAAAACGTTCAAACTATCGTCACCGCCTTTCTTCTGAATCAGTACGGGAGTGTTGCGAGGAGGAGACGCCGCTGAAAATCATGGAAGAGTTCCAGAACATCGTCAAGGAGATCGTGAGCAAGGGCATAACCGAGGCGTCACCGGAGGAGAGGAAACAGGTCAGTTTGACTACAGACATTGGTACTCGGCACTTAGTATGCGTTAGAAGTCACTGGTTACTATAGACCTCCACGAAGTACTGCCAATGAGCTGGGAAGCAGCTCTTCGTCCCTAGATACGTGGTTCCACAGCACATACCGCAAGAGCTTATAACCTATGTTCTGCCCCGATATTTGAGCCATCTCCTAGCAAAAGTCCCATCAAAATTCTTTCAGTAGTTTTGGCGTTATGCGGGAACATCGACACAGACAGACAAACTGATAAGAATTCTAAATTTGGTGTTCTGGCATCAGTATCGATCCTAAAACACATTTTTACAGTCTTATTATAAGTATAAAAGACAATCATGCAGCTAACAGCAGATCAAGTGTAACACTTTGGACTTTGTACCGTTCTTATTATCTGCGTCATAAGAGCTGAATTCGTACTGCAAGTGTTACCATTGATCTGCTGTTGTCCGTACCTATAGTTATAACCATGTCTTATTTGGAAAACAAAATATGATCATCTAATTACCTGTTGTAATGTAACACTGAAGGAACTGATTGATCGAACCTGTTCATCATTGTGAAAATAAAGTGATCCGATCTAATAATGTGAAAATAACCATGCAATAATCACAGAACAGCTAAAATGTACGGGTAGTTTTTGTTTACAAAATAAGACACTTGATTTGGGCTTCGGTTTACAACGATGTAGTTTGGGATGCAGATGAATGAATGTCTATTTATTTATTTATCAGATAATCATACAGCTTTTAAGTACATAATGATAACATTAAATTTAAAATAGTGCATGCCAAAACAAGATCACACATATTGTAACAAAGAAAGACTACATAAGTCGGCGTAAAGAAAATTACAAAACAAAATACTTACATATTTAAAAAATTACAAAAAAAGAAAATATGAAAATAATACATATGCACGGCCTAATACTTACAATATACGAATGCTCTTTTTTTTGTAACAAAGCCTAGCCTAACCTAAATAAAAAGGCATGGCCACTGAAATATAATAATTACATTAAATAGACAATATGCACATGTTTAACTGATGAAGAAATGATATTTCAGTTGGTGATAGCAATCAAAGCTCTGGGCAACATCGGCGGGTTCAAGCCTGAGTTCGCTGACCTCCTGATGAACGTCATCGGTGACACGTTCGTGCCCGTCCCGCTGAGGCTGACCGCTATCGACGCGTTCAGACGGACGCCGTGCATCGAGACACGGTACGGATATCACTTACTTTATACGGTCTAAAGGTGTGTATTGATTTCGCGCGGCTGCCGGACGAGCAGGGTTGGAAAAATATCAACCCTAATGAGCCCTTGTATACCTTAATCTGTTTTCGACTGTACCCAAACAATGTAGATATTATTTAGGAATAGTAACGTAGTTTAAAATGATATTAATATAAAACTTAGTAGTCTGAAAATAATGTCCAATTCTGCTACTTTGCCTTTTGTTCACAGCGAATACTTCCTAGAAACATTCCGTGAAGATTACGTCAACATTGAGATCCGTCTGGCGTCGTACTTGCAAGTAATGAGATGCCCCAACCTTAGCACCATTAGGAAACTGTTCCATGCGCTACGTCATGAGCCAATCAACCAGGGTAGGTATTTTGTTTTAAAATACGCTTCTGAAGACATGAATTTAGCTGCTAATTTAACTTTACTTAATTGTTACTTAATTGCAACTTCGTATCGTCGCTGGTTACTATTAGACCTCCACGAAGTACTTAAAATGTACTGTGAGGCAGCTCTTCCTCTCTGGATACGTAGATGCAAATCACATGGCTTTATAGCATATTTGGGCAGCCCATAGCTGCCCAAATATTTGAGCTACTAGTAAAAGTCCTATCAGAATCATTCCAGTAATTTGGCGTGATGTCTGAACATCAACACAGACATACAAACATACAAGAATTCTAAAAATTTGTGTTTTGGCATCAGTATCGATCCTAAAACACATTAAAAGTATTATTTTCAAAAAATATCCAATTTACAGACACAACTTTTTTACAGTCTTATTCTTATCATATCCATTACCTCCCCAGCCGCAACCTTCGTGTGGAGTCACCTGACCAACTTGGGCCAGTCGTCGCTCCCGTCCCGTGTGGAGATCCAGGGCCTGCTATCTGGCAACACCATGCCGCAGCTGGAAGACAGCCCGGACTTCCGCATGTTCTCCAGAAACTACGAGCAGAGCGTGTTCTACGACCAGTATAATGCTGGTAAGTGACAACTTGGGCCAGTCGTTGCTCCCGTGTGCTGGTAAGTGACAACTTTGGTCAGTAGTCGCTCCCGAATGCTGGTAAGTGACAACTTGGGTCAGTCGTCGCTCTTGTATACTGGGAATTGACCACTTGGGCCAGTCGTCGCTCCCGAATGCTGGTAAGTGACAATTTGGGCCAGATGTCGCTCCCGAATGCTGGTAAGTGACAACTTGGGCCAGTCGCCGCTCCCGAATGCTGGTAAGTGACAACTTGGGCAGTCGTCGCTCCCGAATGCTGGTAAGTGACAACTTGGGCCAGTCGTCGCTCCCGAATGCTGGTAAGTGACAACTTGGGTCAGTCGTCGCTCTTGTATACTGGGAATTGACCACTTGGGCCAGTCGTCGCTCCCGAATGCTGGTAAGTGACAATTTGGGCCAGATGTCGCTCCCGAATGCTGGTAAGTGACAACTTGGGTCAGTCGTCGCTCTTGTATACTGGGAATTGACCACTTGGGCCAGTCGTCGCTCCCGAATGCTGGTAAGTGACAATTTGGGCCAGATGTCGCTCCCGAATGCTGGTAAGTGACAACTTGGGCCAGTCGCCGCTCCCGAATGCTGGTAAGTCACAACTTGGGCAGTCGTCGCTCCCGAATGCTGGTAAGTGACAATTTGGGCCTGTCGTCGCTCCCGAATGTTGGTAAGTGACAACTTTGGTCAGTCGTCGCTCCCGTATGCTGGTAAGTGACAACTTGGGCCAGTCGTCGCTCCCGAATGCTGGTAAGTGACAACTTGGGCCAGTCGTCGCTCCCGAATGCTGGTAAGTGACAACTTGGGTCAGTCGTCGCTCTTGTATACTGGGAATTGACCACTTGGGCCAGTCGTCGCTCCCGAATGCTGGTAAGTGACAATTTGGGCCAGATGTCGCTCCCGAATGCTGGTAAGTGACAACTTGGGCCAGTCGCCGCTCCCGAATGCTGGTAAGTGACAACTTGGGCAGTCGTCGCTCCCGAATGCTGGTAAGTGACAACTTGGGCCAGTCGCCGCTCCCGAATGCTGGTAAGTGACAACTTGGGTCAGTCGTCGCTCTTGTATACTGGGAATTGACCACTTGGGCCAGTCGTCGCTCCCGAATGCTGGTAAGTGACAATTTGGGCCAGATGTCGCTCCCGAATGCTGGTAAGTGACAACTTGGGCCAGTCGTTGCTCCCGTGTGCTGGTAAGTGACAACTTTGGTCAGTAGTCGCTCCCGAATGCTGGTAAGTGACAACTTGGGCCAGTCGTCGCTCCCGAATGCTGGTAAGTGACAACTTGGGTCAGTCGTCGCTCTTGTATACTGGGAATTGACCACTTGGGCCAGTCGTCGCTCCCGAATGCTGGTAAGTGACAATTTGGGCCAAATGTCGCTCCCGAATGCTGGTAAGTGACAACTTGGGCCAGTCGCCGCTCCCGAATGCTGGTAAGTGACAACTTGGGCAGTCGTCGCTCCCGAATGCTGGTAAGTGACAATTTGGGCCTGTCGTCGCTCCCGAATGTTGGTAAGTGACAACTTTGGTCAGTCGTCGCTCCCGTATGCTGGTAAGTGACAACTTGGGCCAGTCGTCGCTCCCGAATGCTGGTAAGTGACAACTTGGGCCAGTCGTCGCTCCCGAATGCTGGTAAGTGACAACTTGGGTCAGTCGTCGCTCTTGTATACTGGGAATTGACCACTTGGGCCAGTCGTCGCTCCCGAATGCTGGTAAGTGACAATTTGGGCCAGATGTCGCTCCCGAATGCTGGTAAGTGACAACTTGGGCCAGTCGCCGCTCCCGAATGCTGGTAAGTGACAACTTGGGCAGTCGTCGCTCCCGAATGCTGGTAAGTGACAACTTGGGCCAGTCGTCGCTCCCGAATGCTGGTAAGTGACAACTTGGGTCAGTCGTCGCTCTTGTATACTGGGAATTGACCACTTGGGCCAGTCGTCGCTCCCGAATGCTGGTAAGTGACAATTTGGGCCAGATGTCGCTCCCGAATGCTGGTAAGTGACAACTTGGGTCAGTCGTCGCTCTCGTATACTGGGAATTGACAACTTGGGCCAGTCGTCGCTCCCGAATGCTGGTAAGTGACAATTTGGACCTGTCGTCGCTCCCGAATGCTGGTAAGTGACAACTTGGGCCAGTCGTCGCTCCCGAATGCTGGTAAGTGACAACTTGGGCCAGTCGTCCCTACCGAATGCTGGTAAATGACAACTTGAGCCAGTCGTCGCTCCCGAATGCTGGTAAGTGACAACATGAGCCAGTCGTCGCTCTCGTATGCTGGGAAGTGACAACTTGGGCCAGTTGTCGCTCCCGAATGCTGGTAAATGACAACTTGGGCCAGTCGTCGCTCCCGAATGCTGGTAAGTGAGAACTTGGGCTAGCCGTCGCTCCCGAATGCTGGTAAGTGACAATTTGGGCCAGTCGTCGCTCCCGAATGCTGGTAAGTGACAACATGAGCCAGTCGTCGCTCCCGAATGCTGGTAAGTGACAATTTGGGCCTGTCGTCGCTCCCGTATGCTGGGAAGTGACAACTTGGGCCAGTCGTCGTGATATCAAAGGGGGGCAATCTAGAACAATCCCGTCGCTAGACACCTTAGCACGGTCTTCAATGCCGTGTCAAGAAATCCCTTTCGATGCCACAGGATCGACTTAAAACATTGCAATTTTTATCGTATTTCTACTAGATAAGTTTGAATGTCCTTTGGTAAAAAAAAAATCCGCCAAACCACCCCATATGCGTCGTTAAATGATGTGAGTTAGTATGTTTAATTTTGAACTAAACAAACGAGAAAAAAATCTCAATAGTTCCATGAACTGATCTGACCTACCTGTTCTAGTGGGAATAGTAAGCGGACCTGACATTTTGCGTTTTATTCCAGGTGGCAATTACGAAGCGAACGTAGTATTCTCGCCGGACTCGTACATCCCGCGATCGGTGTCACTCAATCTCACTGTCGATATGTTCGGGGAATCCATCAACATTTTTGAGGTAACACACGGTTCTCACTGTTTACTCGACTGCAGAAAGGAGACTAATGTTATTTCACTGTATACCAAAGCCCGCTGCACGTGTCTTGTTGATACAAATTAGACTGTCTGATTACCTTTTGTAGTGTAACATTGAAGGAACTAATTGATTGATTGGATTTTGTTGTAATTGGGATAAAATGGTCCGATCTAATAATGTAAAAAAAATGCAGTACTCTACTCGTTTGTTCGACATTTTGTACATTGGTTTAATTCATACATTCATTTCATTTATTCATAAACAATTAACATTGTATTCGAATGACTTACATAATATAATAACAATATTAATAATTTAAATTAACTATCGATTACTAAGTACACAAATTCAATAATAATAATAAAAAAAAAACATTTACTTATATAAATAATAATAATTTAGTCAAATTTCATTACAATAATTTAGTCGATCCAATCTGCAAAAGTCTCAAAAGTCGTCAATGGAGTAGCAGCACTTTTCCAACAGAAAATCTCTCAATTTTGTTTTAAATATGTTCAAGCTGTATATGGATTTTAATTCCTTAGGCATTCTATTGAACACATATTCTACGAGACTAAAGGATTTTTTTAAAATAATAATAAAAATATCACAACACATGGCCGAGGAAACAGAGACACGATAGCACTGTCTGTGGTGGATGTATAATGTGTGAAATTTTCAGATGAAAGCCCGAGGCGAAGGCTTCGAGCGCTACTTCGAAAGCCTATTCGGCAACAACGGACCTCTGAGCAAGACCAAAATCAACGACCAATTGAACAATCTACGCTTTTTCCGCTCACTAAACGACGCAGACGACGTGCGAGGGAAAATCGACGATCTAGGATACAAGAACGAAGCTCTTAAGCACCGGTTTCCCATGGCAGAGCTGGGGATCAAAGTGTTTGGCAATGAAATCGCTTTCTGGTCAGCGGAAGGAGATGAGGAAATCAAAAAGACTTTGGAAAGAATGAATCCGCAGTTGAGGATACTGGAGATTTTATCTGGGAAGGTGAGTGCCTCTTTATCCTTTAGTAAAAAAATATTTATTTTTTTGTGTGTGTGGTGGGGGGGGGGGGGGAGGGGGGGGGAGGGGGGGGGGGTTAATTTCAAATTTACTGGATGGTTAAGCTTGTGACATACATTAATTCTGCGCAGCGTTTAAGTAAATTAAACAATTTGCGGAAAAATAAAAAATATTTACAATAAATTCAACTATAAAAAAAATTATTAATATGGTGCGATCGTTACTGTCCTATGGTTTTATTTTAAATTTTAAGGTATTTGTAATTTTCTGCAAAGATTTCATTCACTGGAATAACCTAATGGTCATTTCGTACATAGTTCAATTTTTTTTGCAGTTTTGATTTACTAAAAAACCTTACCAATTCAATATTTATCACAAATACAACCCCCAGATTCAATTTGTCGAATGAATTCAAGGACACCCTGTAGAAATGATAAAAAGCTCCGCTTATTACGGCAAGAGTCTCTACATGTTTAAGTAGAGATCGCTCTACATTCTTTTATCAATGATTTATAACGTTTATCAATCAAACAGTGAAATAATTTTTGCAATAGGTCTAGTAGTTTTTGAGAAAATCTCAACCTTAAAAACTCTCCTCTCCTCCTCCACCGCACGGAACCGTAAGAATGAAATAATGATATCTAAATCTATTTTACAATAATGTTCTTCCAGGGGTCCTCTTGAAAATGGCGGAAAACGACGGTTGCAAAATTATTTTATAATTTATGTTATAATGTCTACAGTGGCTATTTTGTGTTTAATATCACCTTAAGTTAATCAGAAAATGTTCGCGAATGACAGTATGGTGAATTTATTGGATAATTTGAGCAAGATCTGAAGTTTCAAGCTTTTATCAAGAATTCCCGCTACAAGCTCGGGAGTGAACGTGACTGTCGAGCTGCTTCGTCCAGAGCGACGACGCTACGGCGACTCCTCTGGATGAAGACGCGGCTACCCAGGGTGAAGACGCTACTGCGACTCCTCTGGAGGAAGATAGATATTATATTATATTGAATTTTCTGTAACATGACATTGGCAAATGACGAACTGTCGAGTCCATTAATAAAATAAATTAAATTAATGTTCTTCCAGGAAATCTCGTACAACAAGGCCTCTCTATTTCTGGACACTACATTCTCCGTGCCGACCGGGTGCGGGCTGCCGCTGCACATGAACCTCATGGGCACCAGCTACGTAGACACCAAGCTCTCGGGCACCATGCTCGACCAGTTCAAGGAGTCGGGCAACTTGGACTTCCAGGGGAAAATACGACCCAGGTAATTGACGGCTCGGTGGCATAATGGTGGGGTTGGACTTACGATAGGTCCCAGATTCGAATTCCTGCTGGTCAGGACAGTATTTAACACACAAAGGTGTACAGGATAGTTTCTTCCCTGTATACTTTTGTGTGTTTTCGGCTGTATCATTGAGATTTCTGCGTTTTTTTCGAAATTATTTCAATAAACCAAAAACCCGATTGCAAAAACTATCCCCTTTTGATCAATTTTATAACCCTATGACAATCCCGTAATCAAGACGAATCTAACGATACCTCATAGACCAAAATCCATCAGTTTAGGCTACAGGATGGCAGGAAGGAATTGACATACACCCGAAAAACATTACCCTCCGTTTGGGGCAGTCGGGTAAAAATAAAATGTCGTGTGAAAATATTCGAACTGTATGTACAGCTAACAGCAAATCAAGTGTAACACTTTGGACCGTTCTTATTATCTGCGTCTTAAGATTTAAAATCGTACTGCAAGTGTTACCATTGAGCTGCTGTTGTCCGTGCTTGCAAAAAAGAGATATGATTCCAGCGTTGCAGTGAACATAGCGGCTACAATGGGCGTGACCGCCGGCGGCCTCAGCTCGAGCGGCATCCGGCTCAACGCGCGGCTGTACACGGCCACAGGCGTTGAGGCGCGCCTCAGCGTGCGCGGCCTCAACCTGGTGAGGCTGGACCTCTCGCTGCCCACGCAGAAACAGGAGATATTCGCCGCAAAGTGAGTCTTAATAATATAATAATTGGATCAAATAATTCAATAATTGAATTGGATGGGATAATAATTGGGTCAACAACCAGACACAATATATTATATTTCTTGCATATGCGCTCTGCGAATCGAAAATTTAAATGATAAATGGAGAAAAAAAAATTCATCACGACCGGGATTCGATATTCACGACCTGGGTACTATATCACGGTGGCTCTGTTGGAATAGACCGTGCCACGGAATGGAGCCTGGTTCGAATCCCGGTCGTGATGTAAAAAATATTCTCCATTTATCATTTATGTAAAGGAAACTTCATAAAAGTATGATACATCGTCTAAGAGTGAACGGAACGCCTCACTTATCAACGATTAAATTTATCATGCTACATATGCATAATATTTGAAATATTTATGTACTTATTGATATTATTTTCGAATCTTATATATGTATAACATTATGTCTCCGTGAGAAAGGAAAGGGCTAGCATACCTACGTTGCATACATACCTATTGCTTTGATATTTTTTTTTGTAAATCTGTCTTATTCTGTATGTATTGATGATTGGTGTTATTGTGCATAATAAATGAATTGTTTTTCTTTCTTTCTTATTGGCAAAGCATACACACTACGAACTCGCGCCTATTTCCCGTACTTTCAGCCTGCCATCTGTTGCGACCCTAGTACACCGCTCTCGCTATTATGGCATTCTTATAATAACCTCCCCACGTCCCAGATCCGAGCTGATAATCCTGCACGGCGACAAGGAGTTGCAGCAGCAAGGCCTCAACAAGAACAGAATAGAACAGAACACATGCAGTTGGTCCACGTTCGACAAGGCCATCGGCATCAAAGTGTGCGCCGCATATCAGGTACATATTTGACTGCTTTCTATGCGTTGTCTGTATATTATATGTCATATGCTAGCACTATCGACAGATCGTCTGCAAATTAGTGTTGCCAAGCTATCGATAGTTTCATCTGAAAAAGCCAATGCTATCGATACGCTTATCGAACAACGTAAATTCCGGCTATTTTCTCGCCCAAGAAACGTACAAAAGATACTACATTCCGTGTAAACAAAAGAGATGCATATATTAATAGTTCATCGCCGACTGTTCACACCGCCGGCGAGTACTCGCTCGGCTATTTTGTCGACGAGCGAGTACATCCCATCACTCAGCGATACTCATCCACTCGCTTAGCTACATTAGCGAGTGACGCGAGTAATCGCTGATAGCCGAGCTACAAAACTATACTCCACTCCACTCGCTGCTCGCCCACTCGTTTTATAGTTGATAGCTTTCAATTTTTGCGTTGTTCGAACACATATAGGGAGGTGAGAGTGTTAATATGGTTACATGTAGCGTCCAGGAAGTAGGCCAGCTCCCCGAAATACTGGTTAACTGTGTAGAACGGGACCACCCCACCCCTTTACTAGCTCATCGCCGGCGGTCGGACAACTGCCTAAGTAACCCTTTTTAATATCTCAGTTCCCGAACATGACGAAC
Organism: Tachystola acroxantha; assembly: GCA_963506565.1. NCBI lineage: Eukaryota > Metazoa > Arthropoda > Insecta > Lepidoptera > Oecophoridae > Tachystola > Tachystola acroxantha. The sequence continues at coordinate 4,742,517 of OY735894.1, read as the reverse complement.
ATACTACACGCGCCGTACTTCCTAATGAGCGGTCCGTCCAAATACATTGTGTCGTTGGAGAAAGCGGACCCGTCGGCCAAGACGTACGCGTTCGAGTACAAGTGGGACAGGAACCAGACAGCGGATGTCATTGGGTTCTCTTTTGACACACCCAATAGCAAGGTAACGTGTTTCGGATGCTCCCACTTCACTTGGCTATTCGTATTTGCGTATTTGTTATCCTTACCATGTGTGGTTGCTATGTGTGACAAAATATTCGTCTTATTTGTCTATTCGACACACAATATATTGACAAACATATCATATTTGACAAATACGGCAAACATCTAATAGCGAATACGAATAGGCAAATTAAGTGGGGCAGTGGCTGCGAGAGGCGTGGGCGGAGGCCCCTCGCTCCAAGGGGCCTCGCAAGACTAAAAAATAAATAATTGTATTAGAACATGATGAAAAAATTCTTGCCGTGGGCAGGACTTTTATTTTTTTGGTGGCAAGATTCTTTTTCATCATGTTCTAATTTATTCACCGATCATGGATAATGCGTAATTCAAATTCTGAGTAAATAATTGTACTAAAATTAGTAGAAAAGAAAAGCGATATCTGGTAGATATAACTTTACCCAAAAATATACGCTTTGGGAATCCCCGTATCACTTTCGTTGCGCTATAGTGTAAAACGTTATTTCTTTCTTGCTTACATGCATGCATGATTTTAGTAAGGCGAAAAGCAGAAAATTTCTTTTATTGTAATTTAATTACTAATTGTATAAAATGCATAGGCATAAAATAGACTGTTGATGAACATTTTGTGCCAAGACATTAGTTAGTTTTTTTTGTGACATACAATTTAATTTTCTAATTCACAGGAAAAACGCATGTTCAATGCCCTATTAAGTATATCCAACACGTCCAGCACAGCTCTAGTCTCCTTCCAATCAGCGGAAAGCACGCTCATGGCCAAAGGTCTATATCGCAACCTCCCATACGACAAGTCCTTGGAAGCCAGCCTCGATGTCAATGGCCGGAAACAGTTCGATACGGTGATGTCTATCCAGAGACACGACATTAAGTACGGGTATGTGTGGATACCGGTCGCGTATTGGGTGGTCAATGATGAAAAGGTGGCGGAGTTATCGGGTAAGTAAATATTTCACTAAAGTAACATCTCGCTGTGAAGGCCGGTTTGACGCTCATGAAGTTTCATATAAATGAATACTACGTTCGATGGAGCAAATTGCAGCCCTTGTAGCACGCGTCAGCGTTAGCGATCGACGCAACGCCGCGGAGCTGTCAAACTGACGTTTACAAGGCGTTTGACAGCTACGCGGCGGCGTTGCGATGACCGCTAACTCTGCGCGTGCTAGCACCGCTGTTCTTTATTGTCAATATAGTGACGTGCCGTTAGCCATAACATTTATCGATTCGATTTGTGATGTATTTTGACTAGTGACTGGCGTGATAAGTCCATGTGTGTAAACATTTGTATTTGCGTTTTATTTTAAATTTTTAATCACCTACTTGCTATACTAGTTATAAATCCAAAAACTTATAGATGCGACTCGCATTTGATTACATTTTTTTCGATAAATAATAAATAGATATATATTTCACGTCACTATTGTAATGTGTCAAACCGGCCATCATACGTGGTGTGAGTATAATATAATAGATAGCTTAGAGCGCAGACTATGTAATACAAAAGAATTAAAAAAAAATGGTAGATTACTTTTAGAGCAAATCTCAAACTTAATGACTTCTATACTTATACACTTATATTTATGTTAGACGGTGCATAGCCAAACTGGGGCTCGAACCGGCGCCTCCGTAACGGAAGGCCAGCGTCTCAAAGTCCCAACCACAGCGCTACTGATCTACTTATGTATGCAATAATTCTTTACAGGAACATTCAAAGTAAAATCCAAATCGGGCGTCACGCAATGGGACATAATAGCCGACTTCCAAACCAAACAACTCGCGAGCCGTCTCCACGGCTACTACACCATCAATGGACCCACATACGCTACACAACTGCAACTCGACTACCAGTTCTATAAACTGCCCAAACAGACCATTAAGCTGGAAGGACGGTACAGCGAAAGAGCGGTGGAATTCAGACATGACATGTATGGAGATCTCGCTATGGGCTTTACGGCATATCCTGTTTATAATTTTTATGCAGTTTTTAGGAAAATGGTAAGTGTTTTAGAGTTCCGTACCTCAAAAGGGACCCTTATATGATAATTTCATTGTCTATCTGTCAATACCTTTCTCAGAAAGGAGACGGAGACATATTCAATGAAATTATTTTTAAAAAATGACTGCACGAATCAATCATAAGTTTGGTAAATTTTTATATCCTATGTCACTCCTACAATCAAGACGAATCTAACGACATCTCATATGTTAAAAAAAAATAACTTACTAACAATAATTTTAAGGTGTTTTACTAACAAAAGTGGATCAATGTTATCTTGAATAAAAAAGTTATTATTATTATAATCACAGAACAGCTTAAAATGTTAGTAGGGTAGGGTAGATTTGGTTTACAAAATAAGATACTTGATTTGGGCTTCGGTAGGTTAGGATGCAGATGAATGAATGTCTCTTTATTTATTTATTACCCGACTGTGCAGCAAGGAAGGGTTATGTGTTTAGCAGTCTATGTATGTATGCTTACGCCTACCGGGCATGCCATCCCAAGGCTACTCCAGAGGGATCTATTTTATTTTATTTTATTTATTTTATTAATACATGGAAAACCAACAGCTTATAAACTACTACATTTTCATTTAAATAAAAGCAAGAAGCCAATTATAGGTATTCACTTATAGATACTAATTAAATTAAATAAGACGCAAATAGTGATATAAAAGATAGCACTAGAAAACTAAGAAACTAATATCCAGTGCAGTGCTCATCAAACAAAGCCACACAAAAACACCGCACGGTCACTCGTCGCCTCTCAATCCGGCACAGAACCCACAAATCTCACGGTCAGCAAGCGACGCATGGATGCGGCGCTCGTGCGGAAAAGGTCTACGCACTCATCGTCACATAGTTCATTAAAGAGTTCACTCGCTCGTAATAGGAAGGAGTTGTGTCTGTACTTCGTGTTGGCATGTGGAGTGCTCAGCAACCGGTGATGGCGTGCATTGAGTCGTGGTGCCACTAGCCCTAATTTACTCAGTAGCTCTGAGCAGTCCACACCACCATTAGCAATGTTCAAAAGGTAACATATGTCGGCAGTATCCCTACGCATCTTAAGGGGAAGCAGGTGTTGCCGTTTGCAAAGCACTTCATAGGCTGCATTTGGTAACGAAAATTTGAATCCAAGATAACGAAGAAATCTCTTCTGCACACGCTCTAGTCTGTTGATATAGACATGGTAACGCGGGTTCCAAACCTGGGAAGCGTACTCCAAATGACTCCGGACGTACGTACAATAGAGAACTTTCAACGTTTTGATTTTACGGAAAGGTTTACCTACTCGTCTGATAAAGCCAAGTGCCTTGCTCGCTCTACTTATTATTGAGTCGATGTGAGCGTCGAATATCAATTTGCTATCATGGATGACGCCTAGGTCTCTGACATTGCTGATTCTTGATAGTAACTGATCTCGAAGCTTGTAACTTCCTTCTATAAAAGATCTTTTACGAGTAAATGTCGCATAGTGACATTTGGATACGTTAAGATCTAATTTATTCAAAATACAATAAGCATACAATCTGTTCAAATCATCCTGAACAAGCCGAGCGTCGTCAGGGTTGGATATAACTTTGAAGATTTTCATATCATCGGCGAATAGCAAATAATTGGAGTTTATAAAACAATTACTAATGTCAGATATGAAAATAGTGAATAAAAGAGGACCAAGGATCGAGCCCTGAGGAACGCCTGACGGTATGCTCATCCAGGACGATGTGAAACCATTAAGTACGACGGCCTGAGAACGATTCGAAACATATGATGCGAACCAACGATACAAGTCACCTCTGATACCGATATTCATAAGCTTCTGCAGGAGAATCACATGGTCAATGCGGTCAAAAGCCTTACTATAATCTGTATAAATAGCATCCACTTGTAACCGATTGTCCATATGTTTAGTCAAGAAGTCATCAAATAATAATAAATTGGAAACCGTAGATTTTCCCCTGAGAAACCCGTGTTGTTGTTCATCAAATTTAATAGATGAGTAGACCTGGTTATATACGATGCGCTCAAGTACCTTGGCTAGAAGGCACAATTTAGAAATAGGTCTGTAGTTCGATACTTCTTTTTTTGGACCTTTTTTATGGATTGGTGTTACGTACGCTGACTTCCATACTACAGGCATAATACCTTCACTGATACATCTCCGAAACAGTAGCACCACAGGAATGGAGAGCTCTCTAGCACATTCTACGATGAAGAAAGCTGGTAGCAAGTCTGGACCTCCTGACTTGTTTATGTCGAGGGTGGATAATCGTTTAATAACATCCTCTTGGTTTACTTCTATTGCAGAGATATCACAGTTGGTTGTTTCATTAGAATGTCTGAGTACAGAGCAATCAGCGGTGCTACCTTGGGTATCGGTGCGATTGTGTAGAAACGTTGAGTGAAAGTACGATGAGAATAATTCACTAACTTCTTGACCAGACCCAGACGTAACGCCGTTGTAAGTCATAATGGACGGGAAAGCAGAGTTACTACGTTGGGATTTGATATAAGACCAGAATGATTTAGGGTTGCGTGTAATAGAATCTTCAGATTTCCGAATAAAGTCATTATAATTTTCTTTTTCTAACAACTTAGCCCTATCACGTAAGTATATGAATGTATTTCTGTCACATAAGTTTTTGTAAATTTTGAATTTTTTCCAGAACTTAAATTTTTCTTTTAGTAATTTTATTAAACTTCTGCTATACCATGGTGGATAATTGGAAGGACGCGACTGTCGCGACGGTACATGTCTATCTCTTATGCCGTAGACTACTTCATAAAATACCGATAGTGAATCGTCAACAGAGTCTCTAGACAGTAATGCGTGCCAGTCAACTTCTGTTAGATCCTTACGAATCTCATCATAGTTACCACGATGATAAGAGTCTTAAGATCATTCAAAATGTCACCTATATTTTTTTCAGAATACCCTCAATCATTTGGACGTCGGCTTCAACGTGAGCTCGTCCAAGGAGCTGAATGAGGACCCCGCCTTCATCTTCAACTACATACGAGTGAACAAACTGAAAGGGAAGAAGTTGGACACGAAACTCATACTGAAGCGGCCCAAGTTGATCAAGATACAGTTCCAGTATGAACAAGTGAGTATAATGTAGTAAGCAGGATTGAGAAGAGTTTGATATAGGGGATTTAGGCCGATAGTCGTTATAGTTTTGAGTAGTCGAGTTTGTGTTCGGTCTTACATCTTAGTCTTCATACAATTTTGACAGTCCTAAGTGCGAGTTCGTTTCGTGCTCAAAACTATCTATGACTATCGGCTGTACAGCGGATGAATGACTGAATTTTCTTTCAAACATATACCTTCGTTCATATTCACATAAATCGGCGGTGTCTACTTCGATTCGTATATTTTGTCTTTTTGTTTTATTTTTATTTAACACTTTATTGTACACAACAGAGTATAAAACATCTTAATAAAATCAATTTGTACAAAGGGCGCACTTATCTCGTAAGAGATTTCTTCCAGCTGACCCGATAAAAATGGAAAGTTGGAAACAGTGGAAGACAGGTGTACCTAAAGTATACGCTACTGGTAAATTCATATTAACTTATGTAATTAATGTTAAAATAAATAGATGAAATACGAATAAAGATGAAATACGAATAATTGTTTCATTTAACAAAAAAAAGAATTAACATAACATAGTCTCACGCGTGTTACCCGTAGGGACAGAGACGATGGACCTACTAGCACACAACTTTCGCTTCCTCCATATTCATTAATCTCATCCAAACTCGTCGGTTTATAGACCGTTCTAAGTTAATTCTTAATTAAGAATTAACATTCATTTATAACTTTCATCCCCAGACCGGTCCAAAGTTCACCGGGTTAGCCCTGCTGAACTTCAACCCCCAATCGCCTGACATCGTCCTCTCCGGGTCGCTGTTCCGTCCGGCGGGCGCGCAGCTGTACGTAGACGCCGAGGTCAACATGACCTTGCCCACCCTGCACCCGTGCACCATACGCGCCAAGCTGCACGAGAAAATGACCAACGAGTTTCAGGTGAGATTCCGTTTATCACGGAACTGTTAGGAATAGAGTGGCGAGAGAACGCAAGGAGCTGGTTTGAACCAGATTGATTGACAGTCTACTCGTGACCATGATGGCTGTAATGCTGTCGAAATATCGAGACATCAATAATAAATGTGTAACACGGTAATTCCCGTTTTATCTAATTGATTGACAGGTGTTTCAATTTACATCTAAACTTTGTTAGCATTTAAATCCAAGTTACTATATTTATTGTATACTCTTCGCTGTATTAGATCGACAGGCAGGGGTTCATCATCATCATCAGTCTATTTATATGTCCCCACTGCTCGGGCACAGACCTTCCCTTACATCTAGGGAGCTGGGGCCATGATCCACCACGCGGGCCCAATGCGGATTGGCGGTTTTTACATGCCTCATATTTTTTTTCTACGGCATGCAGGATTCATCACGATGTTTTTCCTTCATCGTTTTGAGAGCACCCGGTAAATGTACGTAAGTTTTTCCATCGATAAAACCGAGGATAAGCCATTGATCTAACCACTGAGCCACCGAACTCTCAGACAGGGGTTACCGTATCACTATTTAAGGATCGTTTATGTGTACAAACATTGATCGTGTCATACACGCCATGGCAGACAAACTAATATTGTTATCTATACAGCGCATATTAACGTATTTATACCGTAACACCGCCGCGCAGTCGCGGGCAGACACATTAGTGTTAGTATAGAGGAATATTATTTTGACTGCCACAGCACGTGTGTGACACGCTCGATGTCTGTAGTTATAAACGGTTTATTCGCTCGTGACTACATAATTATTTATACATGTAGTATTTACTGATGTATGTTCATCGCCGCAGCTGAACGCAGTCGGCGTATGGTTCACCGGCGTGGACTTCAACGTGGACGCGACTTACCAGGACCAGTCGAAGACCAACCTCGCCTCGCACCGCCTCAAGCTGCTCATCAACAGCAGCCACTTCAAGGACATCGCGCTCGACGCCAGGTTCAGGCAGGACAACAGGCAGATCACGTTCATTGGACAGGTAAATAGATGCACAGTGTACATGCAAACAAACTATCAGACAAGATAAATAATCAAAATAAAAACCGCCTAAAGTACGAAGCCTCGGTGCGAGGTACCCCGCGCACCGATGCTTCCGTGCAACTCAACTTACTAACCCCGTAACTTTGCTCTAACGAAAAGAAAAGAAAATATTTTTGGAGGGATGTAATTTCTTACAGTTTTCGGATTATTTTCCTTTACTTGTGCTGTAAGACCTAGCTTCTTGCTAAATTTCATAATTCTAGGTCAACGGGAAGTACCCTATAGGTTTCGATTTTTTATGAAAAAGCAAAAAAAACTCAGTTTTTTGCTTTTTCATACAAATATGCGCCAAAGTTCGACATAAACGGCCATGCCTTTCGATTACGTTAACGTAGAAGGTTGATATTTTCACGGCTGCATGAGGTTGCAGATCTACCTGAGTATTTGGTATTAATTTCAACTTTATCCGTCCACGCGTTGCTGAGATATAGGTCTAGACAGACGGACAACAAAGTGATCCTATAAGGGTTCCTTATTTCCTTTTGAGGCACGGAACCCTAAAGAACGCCCAAATGCGAGTCGGACTCGCGCACTGAGGCTTCCGTGCAACGCAACTATAACCCCGTAACTTTGCTGTAACGAAAAATTAAGGTACCACCTTATCTTTGCCATTCGTAAAATATTATGCCCATACATCGACATACTCCCGATTCCTTGATCAACTGCAAATATACGCTTAGGGTGATACAACACAGTATAACCTTGTTCTTAGGGCGAATACAACATGGACTCGTACCGCACTTTGCTCCGGTACGTGCTGCTGTCCGCGCACAACTTCACGGCGTACGCGGAGGTGGACGTCGGCACGAAGGCGTACAGCGCTAACATCAACGCGGACCTAAACAATAACACGAACATCAACATGGACATACACTTCGACGAGTGAGTAGTAATGATATAGAGTATTTTACTCAGCTTGATCAGTATTTTATTCATGTATGGTGCGTGTCCAGCATGAATGATAAAGTTTAAATTCTAATAATAGGAATAATTATGCAATTACCTAGTTATTAAGTAATTGAATAGGATTCCTTGAAAAGCGCGCGAAACGACATTAGCTAGTTTTTTGTGAAAATTCTAATTAATTAGTTTCCGTGGTATTTAGGGATTAATGAGCACGTTAATTAACTTAACGTGCTCATTAATGAGCTCAGGAGATGTCCGCGATCGTTTCTATTAATTGGAGTGCTCGACAGAAGTCGTGTTTGTGAATACCGAAATGCCTTATTCCAGATTACGCGACGTGCACATATCGTACCAGCGCTGGATAACGGCCAAACAGAAGCGTTTGGCCGCCGCGTTCAACTGGGACGCGAACCGCGACCCCTCTCAGAAGGTCAGCGTGGACGTGCAGCTGGACCACAAGGGCCCGTGGCACCACGCCGCCGCCGGCACGCTCTACTACCCGGGGAGGGTGCTCAATGGCGACATGGAGTTCATGCTCAGGGGTAAGCTCGCAACTGTACATTTATTTATTTATTTACAGGTCGTTGCAGCATGTTACATTTGAAAAAAATACATGTATTAAAATATATAATGTCAATTACATAACAACGCGAAAAGAATTTCAATTAAACATGTACCAAATATTATATAGTATATATAAAAAAAATTATATAAATAGATAACAAAGGTTAACTAAAATTTCGAGTCTATGTCTGTCTATCTACGTGTGTGCATGTGGGAGGGTGCGTGTGTGTGTGTGTGCGTGTTTGTCATTCTACGGTCGGTTGCTCTGTGAGTGCTCTCAACAGCCTGCGGATATACTCAGGCTGTGACATAAAGAAAACATGGCTGCAGTGAAGCTGCAGTATAATCAGCGTTAATCTTGAAATTGTATATCAGTATTCTTAATACCATATAAAACCGATATAATAAAAAATGCATTAAAAGGTTTAATAAACCATTAAATTTAAAAAAGAACGTAAAATCTCGAGGCTATCTTTCCAGTCATCATCGAACCCTGGATCCTTTATATCTAAGAACCTTCTCGCCAACACCACCTATCAATCGAAAAAAATCTGCATTCAAATCAGACTATCCGTTCTGGAGTTAGGGTTCTTAGCCATAAACGTGACTTAAAGTTAGGCGGTGGTTTAAGCCTCGAAGGATATTCGCCGGTTTAGCTGCCAAGATAAGCCACCGTTTAGCAATATTTATGGCTACGAGCCTTTAAGATCTGACTCCAGAGCTATGATATGGGATGCTTCAAGAGAAACATGAATAGAGCCATCAAGGTCTGTGCCCAAGCAGTGGGGACTGAAATATACTGACAATGAAGAAAATTATTAATTGAGGAGAATGCTATTAATTTACGAAGTGATGTTTGATTTAAACCTCCAATAGCTCCGATAATAGTGTTTAAGATTATGATGAATTTTTTATTATTATTATTAAAATAATGAGATAATAAACTGAGCGCGAATGGATGTGTGCTCCTATGTGGCTGGCATGGGACATAACGGACCCAAAAGCCTCAACAAAAACTTGAATAAAAAAAAAATGACAATTAACATATTTTAATCTAAACCAATCTCACCCTCAGACTGGTTCTGTCAATGGCACGTGCGCACCAGCTGGTCCCCCGAGGCGCGCATCCTGTGGCGCGTCAAGATGTACTCGGAGGTGCACGAGCAGACCGTGTACGCGCTGCTCTCCAAAATGGACACGCCCTTCGACGGGTGGAGGGACACCAGCTTCAATGTCATGTGAGTGATGGGATTACTGGCACGACGAGTCGCGTCAGACTGGTTCTGCCAGTGGCGTACTGTGTAACATTCAACGGGTGAAAAGGAAGCTTCAATGTCTTGAGTGATTTAATGACTGAGAGTCTTCGTCGGAATGGTTCTGCCAGTGGCAAACTTCAACGGGTGAAAGAGAAGCTTCAGTGTTATGTGAATGGTTTGTTTACTGGCACGACGAGTCTCTTCGGGACTGGTTCTGCCAGTGGCACGTGCATGCTATCTAACTTCAACGGGTGGAAATAAAGTTACCAGCTTAAATGTCATGTGAGTGGTGGGATTGTGAGGTTGGTAGATGACGTATGCAGCCGCAGTCAGGCATGCATGGTGTGTGTTGCCGGTTCCGCGTGAAGGATAAACTTTAGACTGTTAATAATAAGAATAATTATGTACCGTTGAAAGTTTTTTTGCCACTTTTTCTCCTCAGCGTTGGCACCTTTTCCTTGCAAAGTGGTGTAAATATAGACATCGTGCTTACTTGCTATAAATATTTTTTTTGACTTACTCCGCTCAGTGATCCAAAACAGAACTCGGCCTCCGACCCTAACAGCACTGTCAAGTCTGTATCGCGCTGGCTGTCGCACACCAGTCCAACCCCAAAAACTACCTTATTCTAAAACCTAACATCTCAGGTGGCGTTACCATGACAACCTGCAAGCTCTCAACGGCAGCATGAACTGGCAGGAGGACTACCTGGCCTTCAGCCTGCTGGCCGACTACCTGTTCAAGTCCAACGAGTTCTACGGCGAACTGAGCGCGATCGTCAACTCAACTATACCCACGTTACCGAAGGCGGCTGCGGTCGCTAAGCATAGGGCTTTGTGGAAGAAAAGCGCTGATACTCTATTGAGTTTCCAGGTTAGTTAAACAATCTACGAGTAGAATATAGTCAAGGATGGTTCTTTTTGTAATAACAAATCAATATTTTACAATTACATAGTTATAACTTTTATTCATCTAACATTAAAAGAATTATTGCAATAGATCAAATAGTTTTTTACCCGACTGCGCAAGAAGGCGGGTTATGTTTTTCGAGTGTATGTAAACCGAAGCCCAAATCAAGTAACCGATAAAAATGGAAAGTTGGAAACAGTGGAAGACAGATGTACAGTCGAAGACAGAGATAAGTATATAGGGGACCTCAATAAGGTTGAGATTTTCTCAAAAACTACTGGGCTGAATTTAATAACTCTTTTACAGTTACATAGTTTTAACTTTTATCTATAAAATAGAATTTTTGTAAGGTCAAGTATTTTTTGAGAAAATCTCAACCTTAAAAACTTTCCTGTACACCTTTCTCTGTGTTCCACCGTACCTAAAGTTTACGCTACCGATAAAGTTATATTAAATTGCTGCAAAATTCTTGCTTTTGTTTCAGTACAACGAGGACGGTGTACTAATGATCAACTCGTCGTGGAACTTGGATAGGGGAGAGACAGAAAATAATATCACCGGCAAGATCACACTCGTTACGCCATTCCAAGTAAGTGGAAAATATATTTTCTATATCATGTTTATGATAACACTAATATACAGGGTGTCCTTGAACTCATTCGACAAATTGAAACTGCGGGTTGTATACTCATGATAAATATTAACATTTTTACTACGATAGGTATTTTATTACATTTATATTTTATTTATAACATTTTTGCACCCGCTACGCTGTTTTGATACAATATCTCCATCACCCGAAGATTGCCTGGAAGAAATAAGGCCGCCTGTCTGTACACTAGCTATTTTTGGTTTTATATGTAACTGATGTATTTTCATTTGTGTGCAAATAAAGCATATTTGATTGATGGATTAAATTGGTGAGTTTTTTAGGAAATCAAAACTGAAAAAAAAAACTAAGTACGTCACAATTACACAATGACCTTAGAAATGACCATTATGTCAAATTCCAGTGAATGAAATTGTTTCAAAATATTCAAAATGCTTTTACAAAAGCGCCCTCCTGTTACAGGTCTATGGGGTAAGTGGTCTGTGGTGGAAACGGTCGCATAGTTTACACAATTATAATTTCACGAATTGTACCTTTGCAGGGCTACAAGAACGGATTCTTGAAGACCGAATTCGTGTTGGGCCACAAGCGCGATATCAGAGGCATCACTTTCTTGGATCTCGAAGACAAAGTGCTCAAAATTTACGTTAATGGTTAGTATGTCAGGGAATCGAATATCGATGTCACTCACTTTGAATTATGATTAATATTGGCAATCAAAAAAATAATACACTTTTATACCCAGTGCAACGGACCTTTTCTAGACATCTTGTATAGATATGTATGTATTATACTGAACCCGTCTTTCGGCTTACTATATACCGACCCAGAAAACAATACATATATACAGGGTGTAACAGAAAGGGTATTCGAATAAAAAAATAAATTAAATTAATGTCTCATACAAATCGATCATCTGACGGGTACGAAATGTATGAAAAGTCTAAAAATAAATTCGCGACAATCGAAACATATATACTTACAGGATATAATTATACAGGATGTAAACTACGGAAATGTTACCATCTTCTTCTACTTTTCGATTATGCTAATTTATAATTTAATTTTTATACATTTTGTACCATCTAGATCAAATGATTTTATTCGGTGATTGCTTAACATTTTTCGCTTTTAGCATTGATCTCCTATAAACAATTAGATACACAAAGGTCTTACTAAAACAATTTTAAAAACGTCGAAATAATGTCCAATAAAGCAAATGAGGGTCCATTTATCCGTTTGGACCTTCTTTGCGCTCGGACATTTTTAGAAGGCAGACTGTGTATCTAGTTGTTTATAGGAGATCAATGGCATTTAGCCATAAACTTGATTAGAAGTTAGTCCACGGTTTAAGCTTTCGGTCCCTTTCTAACGAGGTTTGAAAGGTACAAAAACACGATTTAAAGGAAGTGATAATAAACTAAGTACATATGGCTTACACCATTTACGTTTAAATCGAACTTTAGCTATTCATACTGTTCTAAAAGTCTGCAAAGTTTATAACGTAACAAAGCAACGAGTTGCATCTCAATTTGTAACATACTCCAGGACACATGCGTCGTATCACCAACTGCATGTTGGTGGTGAACGTGACCAGCCCCGTGGCGGACTTCTCGCAGACCACCGCGCGCTTCGGCTTCGTCGAGGCGGACAGACATCTCGTCGCCATGGTCGTCACACCAAACACAACGACAGGTAAGATTATACGAACGTTTAAAACAAGAGAAATCAATCAATCAAGTAGATGTTTTTATTCAAATAGTAGTTTTTTTAGTTTTTATGAACAGTTGTTCTGTACTGCTCTTTGCTCTCACAACACCCAGCCATGTGATATGATATAAGAATGTTAAAATATCATTTATTTCTGGAAAAACTGACGTAACCAATTTTTCCATAGTGTACCAAATGCCGAATAAATGAGTATATATAATATATAGTCTGTACCCGCATTTCTACCCTTCCCCGTCCTCCATCTACGTCTACATCTACGAGTACGTCTTATAATAAAACTATTGAGTATTAACTTCTCCACTCTTAAAGTACGTAGGCAGCTACTCGATACATCTGTATTATATGATATTATTCACAATAAATTTGACTGTAATATCCTCTCACACCACATCTCGTACGAAGTCCCCAGCAGCCCTCACATAATTCGAGCCAAGTACCCCCACAAACTATTCGCCCAGAACCCATGCTGGTGAGCGTGCCCCCTACATAGACAGAAATCTTACAATGATCACTTATATGACATTGATTTCTTTGCACTAACTAAAGTTAAGTTTAAAACAGAGGTTCTCAAAGTTTATGAGTCTTTCACTACCTATAAGGATAATACTTATTAATAATTTAAACTTCACTTTGTAAATCTACATCTCAAAATGTAATCCGTGGATAACGTTGCTGGTTATACAATTTACCTTTGTTATGTTAGTACGGTGGAACACAGAGAAAGGTGTACAGGAGAGTTTTTAAGGTTGACATTTTCTCAAAAACTACTTGACCTATTGCAAAATTTCTTTCACTGTTTGATAGATAAAAGTTAAAACTATGTAACTATAAAATAATTATTAAATTCGGTCCAGAAGTTATTGAGAAAATCTCAACCTTGTATTGAGGCCCCCTGTATACTTATCTCTGTCTTCGACTGTACGTAAGCTTATGCTAAGTATACACATTGTATAACTGTTTGTTTTCCCAAATAAAATCAATTTACATCAACATGCTTGTTTACTCAAAATTACTATTTTTCGACAGGTATCGAAGTGCTGTTGAAACTGGGGTCGATGCAGAATTTCCATGTATTTGGTCACGTGGCCTTGCCTATTCAGTATCTCAATAGAGCTATGATCACAGCTAAGAGGGCCACGGAAGAGGTAAGAACTGTCTTTCAGTCTTAGCCGGGTGGGTCCTACCCGGCACCGCCTCGCCTCGCTGTCAATCAGTTCTCAAAATAATGCAAGGCGATGCCGTTACGAAGGCGATTAGTGTGCGTTGCAGTATGGATTTTCATACAAAGAATACTGAACGACCCAGTTCAGGCGATGCGCTGTCGTACCGGGGCGTTACGTCGGCTACAACCTTTAACGTGCTGAATAACGAATAAATTCATTATTTAGCGGCATTGATCTCCTATAAACAACAAGATACACAGTCTGCCTTCTAAAAATGTCCGAGCGCAAAGAAGGTCCAAACGGATGAAGGACCCTCATTTGCTTTATTGGACATTATTTGGACGTTAACAATGGACCCCTTTTTGGACTTTTTTAAATTGGTTTAGTATGACCTTTGTGTATCTAGTTGTCTATAGGAGATCAATGTTTAGCGGCTAAATTTTAGCCGAATGTCTTATGCAACTTGCAATAAAAGACAACCCCTAGAGTTAGCGACTTAACCCGTGAAAAGTCGATACATTTTACTTGGGGGCAGGTCTTTGTTACCTAACTTCGCAAGAAGGCGTATTATGTTTTTCGACTGAGTATGCATGTCTAATTTTTTGGCACGCCCTGCAGTATAAACGGCTTGATGGATTTTAACATATGCGGTGTCGTTAGATTCGTCTTAATTGTAGGAGTGAAATAGGCTTTAAAAAAATAATCAAAGGGGTCTAATTTCTTGCAGTCGGATCGGTTCGTTTTAAAGTAATTTCTGTTTGTTTTAAATTATATATTAACAAAACAATTAATTCGTGTTTAATCGTATTTTATAAAAGAGTTATAACTCATTTATTCAGATCTTAGGACCACTAGGTACACTTGATCACGTCAATCAACAATACTCTAAACTTGTGTTGGACAATCTGTTGGCAAAGAGCAGACCGGTGCATACATATTTCATTTCATCACATTTTATTTGCTCTGTCTCACAGGTGGACTTCCGAGTGGGCTGGGGTGAGATGGACTTTGGTTTCACCGGCATCTGGCAGTGGCGGTCACCCATCAACTTTGTGTACCTGTACAAGCTGTACACGCCGCTCGACGGCTTCGAGGAGAACGGGCTCGTGCTCAAGAACGTCTATGGACAGGGGCTAGACACGGAACTGTCTATACGATTGTCTAAACATAAGGTATTACGCTACAAACTATAATATACCTTTATGATACTTTACAATCACCACTTACTAAGCTAAAACTAGTCCTATTCCTTATTATTGCAAAAATAAGGTCCAGTAATAACTAGCAACAAGTAAACACGGAAGGACACTGATTCCCGAAACACAGGTCACCCTACTTCGGGAGTCAGGGTTATCTAAAATCGTGCTATTTATCATACTGACTCTGTTGTACTTGTACAGACAACAGCAGATCAATGGTAACACTTACAGAACGATTTTAGATCTTACGACGCAGATAATAAGAATGGCCCAAAATCCCAAAGTGTTACACTTGATCTGTTGTTAGCTGTAATTACTTAATAAGCACATTGTGCATTGTAAACATTCATTTTGTGAAATAAATTATTATTAATAATAATAATGACTTATAGCAGGGCTTCCCAAACTGTGCGACGGCCTGAGGCCCCGCGGCATTATCCCAGGGCGTCCCGAGACGATCTACATAGATTGGCTGTCTGTAGCAATGACAATTTCCAAACTTGAGCCCCGTTTTGAGAAGCTATGCTCAGACAAGCAAACACATCCTTCTCATTAACAGCCAGCCAGCGTCATCCACAAGTTCCACAGCATAATTTGTAAAAAAGAGATCGCGGGGAGAAGTTTGGGTAAAAGTTTTTTAAACTGTGACCACATAATTATGGTTGAATATGGCTTAAAATCCCGTGGCAGATGCTCAAACTTTCTACCAACTGCTAAAATTCAACTCAGAAAACTTTAAATATAAAACGTTATCTTGTGTATTCTTGACAAATGGTGTTGTATATCGTCGTTTTCTTAAAATAAACCTTAAAAACGTTAATATAGTCAATTAGTTTGTTAAAAAAAATTTGGGGAACTTTTTTGGAAACTAATTTTGGGGGAAAAATTTGAAAAATCCCATCTGGCAACCCTTCAAGTGTTATATTTTCAGTTCGGCATAGCACTCCTCCTGGTGGACAACGGCAAAGGTCTTCTGGACGTGCTCCAAGATCGCTTCCAGCACAAGACAGGCGGTTCGGATATGTTTGTGGAGAACTTCGATACCACCGCCAACGTCATAGTGGACACTCTGTACTACCCCACTGTCACATTTCACGCGCATCTTATGAAGGTTAGTGCCAGAGGAAAGTATACAGTGGTTTTGATCAGGGATGTTGCGAATATTCGCATCCGCAAATGCGGAGCTTCCGCATGGATTTGGACATCTGCATCCGCATCCGCAATAATCAGAAACGGATGTAATGCGGATGCGAATGTAAAAAAAAACACTAAAAAAAGAGTCAATTGTGGACGAAAATCCTCTTAAATGGTGGAGTGTTCATCGAGAGGAATTTAAGATATTATCACCGATAGCACCAAGATTTTTATCCATTCCACCAGGCAGTGTTCTTAGTGAACAATTATTTAGTAACGCGGTTTAATTTACGAACCTCTGCGTAACCGGCTTGAATCAGAGAAA
The DNA here is from genome assembly GCA_963506565.1 of Tachystola acroxantha. Classification (NCBI taxonomy): domain Eukaryota; kingdom Metazoa; phylum Arthropoda; class Insecta; order Lepidoptera; family Oecophoridae; genus Tachystola; species Tachystola acroxantha. Next base: position 4,725,394 of record OY735894.1, on the reverse strand, counting down.
GCGGCAATATTATTTTTTATATTAAATATAATACTCCTATTTTTAACTTCACTTACTAATTCTAATTAATAAAATGTTAATAATTACTATATCATTATCTTAATTCTTCATTCATATACTTTACTAATATATATAGCTCGATTACCACTCACTGACTGACTGACTGACTGACTGACTGACTGACTCACTGATTGACATGCCCGTTTAGTCTGAAGGAGTTCCCGGAGGTGATAGTGATGTAGGGGGGAGTTGTATAGTTTAGTGATTGGACCAGAGGAAAACTATAGGGAAGTGAAAAAAACAAGATGGCGGCGGGTCACGTGATGCCATCTCCGCCATTTTCCAACCGATTTCGTTCAAATTTGGAACACGTGTCACATGGTCCACCTACTTTGTGATGAAATTGAAAAACAAAAGAAAAACAAAATGGCGGCGGAAATATAGCCGATTGAAAATTTGGACATTTCAGACCAAACTTTGACGAATTAGCTGGCCTAGCACGAGCGCATGAGGAATATCCAACCAATTCCACTTCGTAGCACATATGATGTAGTATACCAGAAAATTGTCAATTTTTGGAAAAACAAAATGGCGGACGAGCTGTCAACCATAATATTTTCATTACAATTTGGCAAGATTTTCAATCTCATTTTTCGGGTGAATGGCAACATTTTAGTGGAATGTCTTGTATGGGACAATTGTAGATCTCGATGAATAGTGTTGCAATAAAAAAAAGTTTCCCAACTTTTAGGGTAATTTACCCTCCAGAGACCAAAAATGGGGAAAATGGAAATAGCGCTTTTTAACCAAATTTGGGTATGCAGTTCGATGAAGGCACCTCAACCAAATGACATTTGACCATTTTCATCTCAATCGCCTGGCAACACTGGAAGTTATGGGGCATGAAAGTTTTGGTCAGAGTCATGTTTGGGCGCTAACTTTGTTAAAGAAATTTTGGGCTATCGTAACGGTTTAAATGCCACATGTTAGATGCTATCCTGTACATTAATTATAAAGTTTAACATATTTTAAAATACAAAATGGCGGCCAGAATATTGACTTCTCCAAAAAGATACAGTTTCCCCATACATTTTCCTATACGAAACGAAATGATTACTAGCGTGCGGTAAATATCTATCAGTAACTATAGCGAGGCCGAAGGCCGAGCACACCCCGGCGAGGCCCAAGGCCGAGCTCCGCGTAGGGCGAAGCCCGAAGCGTCTCCTTGCCGAACAGAAACAACTCCCCACCCTCCAAGCAACTTTTGCGAGGCCGTAGGCCGAGCTCCGCGCAGGGCGAAGCCCGAAGCGTCCCCTCACCGAGCAGAAACAACTCCCCACCTTCCAAGTAAATTTTGCGAGGCCACAGGCCGAGCTCCGCGTAGGGCGAAGCCCGAAGCGTCCCCTTGCCAAACAGAAACAACTCCCCACCCTCCAAGTAACTTTTGCCCCCCGGCGAGGCCGAAGGCCGAGCTCCGCGTAGGGCGAAGCCCGAAGCGTCCCCTTGCCGAACAGAAACAACTCCCCACCCTCCAAGTAACTCTTGCGAGGCCGTAGGCCGAGCTCCGCGTAGGGCGTAGCCCGAAGCGTCCCCTTACCGAGCAGAAACAACTCCCCACATTTCAAGTAAATTTTGCGAGGCCGAAGGCCGATCTCCGCGTAGGGCGAAGCCCGAAGCGTCCCCTTACCGAGCAGACACAACTCCCCACCTTAAAAGTAAATTTTGCGAGGCCGAAGGCCGAGCTCCGCGTAGGGCGAAGCCCGAAGCGTCCCCTTGCCGAACAGAAACAACTCCCCATCTTTCAAGTAACTTTTGTGAGGCCGCAGGCCGAGCTCCGCGTAGGGCGAAGCCCGAAGCGTCCCCTTACCGAGCAGAAACCACTCTCTTCCTTCCAAGTAACTTTTGACCCCCGGCGAGGCCGAAGGCCGAGCTCCGCGTAGGGCGAAGCCCGAAGCGTCTCCTTACCGAGCAGAAACAACTCCCCACCTTCCAAGTAACTTTTGCGAGGCCGTAGGCCGAGCTCCGCGTAGGGCGAAGCCCGAAGCGTCCCTTACCGAGCAGAAACAACTCCCCACCTTCCAAGTAACTTTTGCGAGGCCGAAGCCCGAAGCGTCCCCTTACCGAGCAGAAACAACTCCCCACCTTCCAAGTAACATTTGTGTGGCCGTAGGCCGAGCTCCGCGTAGGGCGAATCCCGAAGCGTCCCTTACTGAGCAGAAAAAACTCCCCACCTTCCAAGTAAATTTTGCGAGGCCAAAGGCCGAGCTCCGCGTAGGGCGAAGCCCGAAGCGTCCCCTTACCGAGCAGAAACAACTCCCCACCATCCAAGTAACTTTTGCGAGGCCGTAGGCCGAGCTCCGCGTAGGGCGAAGCCCGAAGCGTCCCCTTACCGACCAGAAACCACTCTCTTCTTTCCAAGTAACTATTGCGAGGCCATAGGCCGAGCTCCGCGTAGGGCGAAGCCCGGAGCGTCCCCATGCTACCAAAGGCTGAAAAATGCCCCTGCCTTTCGAATTATGAACAAAGTTATGCAAATTGTGTACAGCTAGCAACGTTTGGCTTTTGAAAACTTTCTATAAGTTTCTGGCATACGGGCATTTTTCAGCCTTTGGTAGCGTGGGGACGCTCCGGGCTTTTCTCATACGCGGAGCTCGGCCTTCGGCCTCGCAATAGTTACTTGGAAAGAAGAGAGTGGTTTCTGGTCGGTAAGGGGGCGCTTCGGGCTTCGCCCTACGCGGAGCTCGGCCTACGGCCTCGCGGTCCGGCTCGGCCTTCGGCCTCGCAAAAGTTACTCGGAAGGTGGGGAGTTGTTTCTGCTCGGTAAGGGGACGCTTCGGGCTTCGCCCTACGCGGAGCTCGGCCTTCGGCCTCGCAAAAGTTACTTAAAAGGTGGGGAGTTGTTTCTGCTCGGTAAGGGACGCTTCGGGCTTCGCCCTACGCGGAGCTCGGCCTACGGACACGCAAATGTAACTTGGAAGGTGGGGAGTTGTTTCTGCTCGGTAAGGAGACGATTCGGGCTTTGCCCTACGCGGAGCTCGGCCTACGGCCTCGCGGTCCGGCTCGGCCTGCGGCATCGCAAAATTTACTTGGAAGGTGGGGAGTTGTTTCTGCTCGGTAAGGGGACGCTTCGGGCTTCGCCCTACGCGGAGCTCGGCCTACGGCCTCGCAAAAGTTACTTGGAGGGTGGGGAGTTGTTTCTCTTCGACAAGGGGATGCTTCGGGCTTCGCCCTACGCGGAGCTCGGCCTTCGGCATCGCCGGGGGGCAAAAGTTACTTGGAAGGAAGAGAGTGGTTTCTGCTCGGTAAGGGGACGCTTCGGGCTTCGCCCTACGCGGAGCTCGGCCTTCGGCCTCGCAAAATTTACTTGGAAGGCGGGGAGTTGTTTCTGCTCGGTAAGGGGACGCTTCGGGCTTCGCCCTACGCGGAGCTCGGCCTACGGCCTCGCAAAAGTTACTTGGAGGGTGGGGAGTTGTTTCTGTTCGGCAAGGGGACGCTTCGGGCCTCGCCGGGGGGCAAAAGTTACTTGGAAGGAAGAAAGTGGTTTCTGCTCGGTAAGGGGACGCTTCGGGCTTCGCCCTACGCGGAGCTCGGCCTTCGGCCTCGCAAAATTTACTTGGAAAGCGGGGAGTTGTTTCTGCTCGGTAAGGGGACGCTTCGGGCTTCGCCCTACGCGGAGCTCGGCCTTCGGCCTCGCAAAATTTACTTGGAAGGTGGGGAGTTGTTTCTGCTCGGGAAGGGGACGCTTCGGGCTTCGCCCTACGCGGAGCTCGGCCTACGGCCTCGCAAAAGTTACTTGGAGGGTGGGGAGTTGTTTCTGTTCGGCAAGGGGACGCTTCGGGTTTCGCCCTACGCGGAGCTCGGCCTTCGGCCTCGCCGGGGGGCAAAAGTTACTTGGAAGGAAGAGAGTGGTTTCTGCTCGGTAAGGGGACGCTTCGGGCTTCGCCCTACGCGGAGCTCGGCCTTCGGCCTCGCAAAAGTTACTTGGAAGGTGGGGGGGGAGTTGTTTCTGCTCGGTAAGGGGACGCTTCGGGCTTCGCCCTACGCGGAGCTCGGCCTACGGCCTAGCAAAAGTTACTTGGAGGGTGGGGAGTTGTTTCTGTTCGGCAAGGGGACGCTTCGGGCTTCGCCCCACGCGGAGCTCGGCCTTCGGCCTCGCCGGGGGGCAAAAGTTACTTGGAAGAAAGAGAGTGGTTTCTGCTCGGTAAGGGGACGCTTCGGGCTTCGCCCTACGCGGAGCTCGGCCTTCGGCCTCGCAAAAGTTACTTGGAAGGTGGGGAGTTGTTTCTGCTCGGTAAGGGACGCTTCGGGCTTCGCCCTACGCGGAGCTCGGCCTACGGCCACGCAAATGTTACTTGGAAGGTGGGGAGTTGTTTCTGCTCGGTAAGGGGACGCTTCGGGCTTCGCCCTACGCGGAGCTCGGCCTTCGGCCTCGCAAAATTTACTTGGAAGGCGGGGAGTTGTTTCTGCTCGGTAAGGGGACGCTTCGGGCTTCGCCCTACGCGGAGCTCGGCCTTCGGCCTCGTAAAATTTACTTGGAAGGTGGGGAGTTGTTTCTGTTCGGTAAGGGGACGCTTCGGGCTTCGCCCTACGCGGAGCTCGGCCTACGGCCTCGCGAAAGTTACTTGGAGGGTGGGGAGTTGTTTCTGTTCGGCAAGGGGACGCTTCGGGCTTCGCCCTACGCGGAGTTCGGCCTTCGGCCTCGCCGGGGGGCAAAAGTTATGCAAATTGTGTACAGCTAGCAACGTTTGGCTTTTGAAAACTTTCTTTATGTTTCTGGCATACGGGCATTTCGAGCGTTGCTTGCTTTAAAAATAAAAAAATAACCTCCTTTAAATGAGCAAACTCTTTTCGAATAAATGTTTTTCACAGAGTTTTGAACTTGAAACTTTCGGGCGGTGCTTGATATAATCAGTGGATGGCTTGCACGAATTATTTGCACAGCGAACAATCCGGATAATGTTTATTTAGTTGTGGCGCCTACAACACGAAAACAAAGCAGTCTCGCGGGCCGCGCGCGGCCCGCGCACTATGCAACACCTAGTTTTTATATAAGATCTTAAACATCCGCATCCGCGGATGTTTAAGATCTTATGTGAGTCTTCAAAAGTCCGCATCCGCATTCACACCCGCGGATGTGAAAAAATCGACATCTGCAACATCCCTAGTTTTGATCAACGGCGCTCAGACGCATGTCAGAAATTACTGAGTGTGCTGGATATAAGTTCCAATGTAAGAACCCTGTAACCACATTCAAGGCAAATAAATAATTTCATTTCAGGCGTGATTATACAGGGTGTAACGTAAAGGGTATATGAAGCCGAAGGGAGGGTGTTCAGTATCGGTAACTGAACAACTTTTGTTGTATGACTTTTCGATTTTCGCGAATTTATTTTTTCACTTTTCATGCATTTCGTTATGGTCAGGTGATCGATTTGTATGAGACATTAATTTATTTTTATTTTTTATTCGAAAAGTCGTAGAACGATAGTTGTTCAGTTACCTATACTGAACACCCTCCCTTCGGATTCATATATCATTTACGTTACACCCTGTACACACGATACTGAGACAAAAAATATGAAAAAAACAAAGAAATTATTTAAAAAACAAAAAACCCTACTGCAATAAAAACTATCTCCTTTTAATTAATTTTTATACCCTTCCTGCCATCCTGTAGCAACGGCTTGATGGATTTTGGTGTATGAGGTATCGATAAAAAATTAATCAAAAGGGGATAGATTTTTTGCAGTCGTTTTTTTTTAATTCTTCTTGTAAATAGTAAATATGTTAAAAATAATACAAAAACTTTACTTGCGAAAAAAATTATAAAATCTGTAAATTCTCATTCAGGCTATTTATTTCAGTTTGTCGGTGTTGACGAAGAGGACATTTTGGAAGCGAACGCCACGCTACACTTACCGAACCAACCGCCTATTGTGTTGACGGATGTGTTTGTTTTAGAGGTAATGTGGTATTGCTATCGCTTATTATTCATACACTCCATCGTAACACGTATCTTCTACGATATGTCATGTCCCCTACAAAAATCCAACAGTGTCACAACGTCTACTTTAGCTATACTATTACAGTACATTATTGTGAGTACATAACCTTTAGATGTGATCAGACTTTATAGCCATTATCCTATCCATACGTGGTTTCGCCTAAGATGGGAAAGTAGAATTCACATGATAAATGGAGAAATGGAATGGCGAGGTCCCGGGTTCGAATCCCGGTCGTGATGAAAATTTTTCTCCATTTATCATTTAGATTTTCGTTTCGCATAGCGCATATGCAAGAAAATATCAAAACATAGAATTCACATGTATTTTTAAAAATGTTATTAAACATGAGCCAACTAACGCCGCCAATCATAAAAGAATAATATTTTCCAATATAATCAATTTTATTAAAAAAGCTATATACACAATCTTTATTAGGATAAATACTAATTTTTAAATGCTTATTTATAACGTGATTCAATTTCGGTAAGTTGTAGTTCGCATAATTGCGAAAAACGGCCGTTTTTGGCATATTTGTGAACTACTACTTAGCTTGTCGCAATTATGCCATGTATTGTATATTGGACAATAGTATTTATCCTAATAGAGATTGTGTACATAGCTTTTTTAATAAAAATGATTAAATTGGAAGATATAATTTTTTTAAGATTGGCGGCGCTAGTTGGCTTATGGAAGGCCCTTAAATTAAAGCTTTTGGTGTTTTAAAGGTTTCAAAAAATTCTGTAGTTCTTTGTATGATGTAATAAAACGATTATTAACTATTTAAGACCAAAAAAAATGGGTTCAACTAGCCTATTTCGTTATTTGCAGGCGTACACAGTAATGCGAAACACTCTGAATCTGGTGACTCCGTTCCCGGCGATCAAGGAGCTCAAATCTGTTTATACTCTCGACATAGCGATGGGCGAGCGCTTCAACGTCACGTGCGTCGCCTTGCTGTCCAATGGCACGTATTGGCATGAGGTTAGTTAGACTGTCGACTAAATTGCTATTTTTTGTTATTAAGTGTATGTGTGTAAAACAGTTTGTATATTATATGTGATGGAGGAGAGGCTCGTAGGCCAGTTGCGAGTACACGTTGAAAGCGATCGTACAAGTTAAGCAACGTTGGGCGACGTCAGGACCTGGATGGGTGACCGCCAGTGACACTTTCATCTGAGCGCCTCCGTGCCTCGGAAAGCACGTTAAGCAGTTGGTCCCAATTGTTGTCGCTCGGCAGCAGTCGTTAGGCCACGTCAGAGGCCTACGGGCGGCCGGAATAACTTTGACAAATAGGTTTGGTCACTAAACCACACGAGTAAAGAAGAAGATGTGATGGAGGATATTTTGTTTATGAGTATTCGTAATCTTGGCCTCCAACACCAAATTAGTATAACCTTACTTCCCTTAACCGAGTTTTTGTTCTTTTTTAGTAATTACACTACAGTTAAGTTGTAGATACAAGGAAGGTCCGTGGTCTAGCTTTAAATGACCTTTTTGGCTAACCGATACAGTACAACTGTTGTCTGTTTCCCTGTTTTCATTTGAGAGTTTTAAAAACTCAAACCTAAAATCAGACACCGTGATGATTAATAGACTCAGTGATGTCATTGGATTAAAACTTAAATATAAGTATCAATTTATAGAAATTTAGGTTGTAATTACTTATTAGTCTTTACTATGTAAGGTAGGTACGGTCCAAGACAATGAAAGGTGTACAAGAGGGTTTTTAAGGTTGAGATTTTCTGAAAAACTACTTGAGCGATTGTAAAAATTATTTCACTTATTTCACAAGTTAAAACTATGTAACTGTAAAAGAACTATTAAAATCGGTCCAGTAGTTCTTGAGAAAATATCAACCTTATTGAGGCCCCCTGTACACTTATCTCTGTCTTCGACTGTACTAGATCGTAATGTGAATAAGGTTCCACATGGAACTTAATTTCACAATAAACTGTTTAGATATCCTACAAAGTATACTACGAGTACGAATGCGGTGAAGACGACGCGTACCAATCATATCTGGCGTCTCTGGGCATCGTGACGCCTCTAGCGGTACTGCCGGCGCTGGACGCGCGCGTGTCGGCGCGGTTGGAGGACTCACTGTGGAAGATGGCTGCGGACATCGCCATGCCGGCGTGCACCGTCGCCGCTAGAGGGCGCCTTGAGGTGACTACTTATACAACTTTAACTCACAAACACTAACATATAACCACGGCATTTATTAACCAAAAAAGGCTCACAGTATGCTACGAGCACACATCCTCTCATTCACACAGTACACTACGAGCACAACCTTCTCATTCAAAAATTGTAACACAACCTCTAACTCATAAAGTATACTATAAATTCATCCTAAACCCTAGAACAAACACAACCTCTCTCTCACTCATAAACCCTAGTACAAATGCAACCTCTCACTCATAAACCCTAGCACAAACACACCCTCTCACTCATAAACCCTAGCACAAACACAACCTCTCACTCATAAACCCTATTACAAATGCAACCACTCACTCATAAACTCTATCACAAATGCAACCTCTCACTCATAAACCCTAGCACAAACACAACCTCTCAATCATAAACCCTGACACCAAACCTCTCACTTACTATATTTCTCAACAGTTGGACGACCCATTCGTGGAGACATCTGGCAGCCTCAATCTGACGTCTGCATACCTGGAGGACTACTTCATCCAGATGGAGTTCAAGAAGGACTTCTCCGAGCAGGAGAACATGGTCGCCGGCGGCATTCAGGTGCTGCAGGGCGAACATGACAACTATGTAAGTCTTTTTACGCGAAAGGGCCACGCGGCCGCTCCCGCAGACTATGGCGAGACGAACTGTCTGCACAGAATAGAGACGAGTGGAAGGGTTGGGGAGACGCCTTTGTCCAGCAGTGGGGCATCACGGGCTGATAAATAAATAAATAAAATATTTTTATTTCAGACTTTTACATACATAGTTTGTTAGTAAATACTTAAATTACTATGTTAGTACATACTGGTGCGTGCAGGCCGGTCCAGTGTCTGAGAAATCGACTGTCCGGCCTGCGCGCGAGCAAGGCCAGGATACTGCTGCCGCTGGCAATGTAAATAGTAATACAAATAATATAATTATATTTAAGAGCCTTCCATGAGCCAACTATCGCCGCCGATCATAAAAAAATAATATCTTCTAATTTAATCAATATTATTAAAAAAGTTATTTACGAAATGTTTATTACGATAAATACTATTTTTTAAATGCTTATTTATAACGTGATTCAATTTCGGTAAGTTAAACGGCCGTTTTTGGCACATTTGTGAACTACAACTTAGCTTGTCGCAATTATGCCATGTATTGTATATTGAAAAATAGTATTCATCCTAATAAGCATTTTGTAAATAACTTTTTTAATAAAATTGATTAAATTGGAAGATATTATTTTTTCAAGATTGGCGGCGCTAGTTGGCTCATGGAAGGCCCTTAAGGGGATATCACTCACTTATATTGTAAAAGCCGGATATTAGACGGACAGTTTCGACCGATTTCGACGGTCTTTATGGCGCCCAGCAATGCGCTCTATTGCTGGCTACACAGTAATGGCTCACGTTTTAATTCTGTAAGTAATAATGCACTTTTATTCCCCAGTTATTCGCGGACGTAACATGGCGACCGCCCCCGAGCCGTCACCTGCGCTTCAAGGCGCGTGGGGCCCTGGTACCCGTTCTGTCCCCATCAGAACTAACCTTACTTTACACTGAGGAGAAGGCTCAGCGGACCGTCACGGCAGACTTTACCACGGAGGACACTTACTACTCACTGAAGGCAGACCACAGAGCGACGTCGCTTAGTGTCGCGCTTAGCTCACCGCATCAGGGATTTAGGTGAGTACTTAAGACGAATGAAAGATGATTTGGATTAGTATGAATTGGCAACGTTAGTACGCTCGCTAGCGAGTACGTAAATACCTTCGCTGAAACGTACGGGATCGATTGAGCTTGAGGTCCACTGCTGGTCGCTGTAGAGGTGCAACATAAATCCGACCAATCACGTGCGTGCGACCGAGCGAGCGAACTTAAGTTGACAACTCATTGTAAGGGAATAGATGCCTCCCGACTCGATGATGTAGGGCTGACGTGCGTAAGGTGGCTAGCAGAGACTATATGGAAAAGGCTGAGAGTCACGTTGAGTGGCGTTGGATGATGAATTGTGGGCTACTACAGCCCACAATGGGGAGTGCTCGGGGCGCCAGTCGGGTCGCGGATGTATCGCAGCTCCGCAGCTCCCATGTCTCGGCAACAATGCCAAAGACAGGAAGACCCCAGGAGATTTAGTCGATATTCCGCCCTTAGCGCCATATCATTGAAATTCATCAGAACTGCTAACAAACAAACTTAATTTTATATCCTTCAAGTTCTATCCGAAAGCTAACATTCAGACATATTACCGACATCATTCAAACAAAAATTATTCTATTCCAGGGCCATGAAAATAATTGGCGAGTTCGAAAACGATGACATCCGAGGCTCGGTTGTGACCGACTCCACTGAATACGGCATCACAGGGAAAATACTCGGCCGGGAACCTCTGAACGTAAGTAACTTTCCGCATGCCCAAAGGTCAGCTGGTAGATAATGCTGGTGAAATAATTTTGCAATAGGTAGTAGTTTTAGAGAAAATCTTAACCTTAAAAACTTTCCTGTACCTACACTTTTATCTGTGTGTTTATCTTATGGGGAACGATTATTGACATTTAATTATACGGAATATTAGGTTCACTGGGAAAAGCTTCAGAAATTCACAAAGGAACCAACATTTATACTTCCTTTCGTCACTCTAGTAAAATCGAATAGTTTATTATCTATTAACTTTATTTTATGTGCAGATATCTTTGGTGCTGGTGCCTAAGGGTCAGGGCGATCAGATCACGATCCGCGTGAAGTGCGACGCGTCGGCCACCGAGTACTCCGTGTCTGCGCACGTCGCCGGCCCCGTGCAGTACACCATACACGCCAAGGCGCAGATACAGGACAACTTCACCGACATCTACTTGAAGGTTAGTAACGACGCTGACAACTTGGAGGTGAGTAGCGACGCTGGCAACTTGGAGGTGAGTAGCGACGATGGTAACTTGAATATAAGTAACGACGCTGGCAACTTGAAGATGAGTAGCGACACTGGCAACTTGAATATGAGTAGTGAACTTAGCAACTTGAATATAAGTAGCGACGCTGGCAACTTGAATATGAGTAGCGACACTGGCATTTACTTGAAGTTGAGTATCGACATTGTTATTTCCTTGCGACACTGACATTTCGATCGATACAATCCGAAGTCACTAAATGTAAGATGCCTTTGATTATTTAAAAGTGCTAAGAAACTTCGGTCTCCTTTTTGCCTTTTTTAGTAGATTATTTTGTTATTGTTCCTTAGGTTGACATCCCCAGCTCTGCCAACAAGGAGATATATTTCAAGTCCCGTGTGGACGTGCACCCTGACTTGCGTCGCGTGGTGAGCGTGCAGGCCGCCACGCCGCTCAAGAGGCTGGCGTTCGTCAAGGGCGACTCGGATTTCGTGTACGTTGACCTTTATTTAATTGCCATACCTGCAGGGCTAGTACGCGCACGCGTTAGCGATTGACATAACGCCGCCGAGCTGTCAAATGGCTGTCAGACGCAACATTTCGTAGCACGACTACACGTTTGCGGCCGATCTTTCATATATGACTCTCAACTTTGTCTCGGCGTCACCTTGGCGTGGCGTGGGCACGGCGCGTTACAACGAACATGTGCTATAGGGAATGAGCTAACTAGCGCCCTCAGTCTTAAAGTTTTATTACAAAAATACGTAATAAATCTCTGTTACGATAAATATTGTTTTCTATATATATTTATATACAATCGAAATCATAATTGCTAAGTTGTAGTTCTCCAAATTGCAAACTACAATTTACCGAAATTGAGTTACACAAATATAAATGAAGCAAGCAGTACCTCAGACGCATGACGTCAGACCCGCCGAAGTGGCGAAATGGATAACGCGCCAGGCTGCGTAGAAGTCGGAGGTACGGTTCGATTGCCATCGGCGACGGGCAGTTTTATCTGCTTATTTTATCATTTAATGGTGGCACTTCACTTGGCTATTCGTATTTGCGTATTTGTCATAATTGCCATGTGTGGTTGGTATTTTTGACAAAATATTTGTCTTATTTGTATGTTCGTCAAGTATTTGACAAATACGCCAACATCCAATAGCGAATACGAATAGCCAAGTGAAGTGCCACCATAATATTTAGTACAAATTATTCAGCTATATGTAGCTCAAGTGGGCCTGGGTTTAACAAATATTTAAAACGAATTCGGGTGAACAGGCTTTACTAAGAGTCATTGACGAAATAAACCTTCTAAACTATATTATTTTTCTGTTCAGCTTTGGCCCCAAAACCGGCTATTTGCTTTGCAAATACGAGCTGCCAGATATGAAAGGCGATGGGAATCTTAAATGGAGCTTCCTGATTGGCGATCTATTCATCAAGGTACATACTTATATCTTCATCAATATCTTCAAAAAGAAAGTCAATGGTGCATGCTATAATAATTATATTATTACCTTTACCCGTGACACAACTAGATTTAAATACGCAATTTACATATCTATAATTACCAAATTAAACCTTATGTCGTAGGCATTAGGGCACCAACACGTGCTTCAGCTGGAGAGGAGCGTTGACCTGGACATCTACTTCGGGAACTCTACGTCGTCCGAGGGACTCGTTAAGACCAACGCGGGCTTCCGGATGGATCTCGACAATGTTTGGCAGTGAGTATTCTAGTAGGACTCAAAATATGGCAGTCCAGGTTCAATCCTCTGTCAGTCATGTTCAAATACCGCCAATGAATCCGCATTGGGTCCGCGTGATGGATCATTGACCGAGATCCCTCTATGTATGGCAAGGCATATGAATGACATTGAGGTCTTGAATAGACAAAAAGAAAACAAATATTAAATGGAGAAAGATCACGCCATTCTATGGCACGCTTTTTTCCAATGGCTACTGTTACTCGGATCGGATTGACGAAATCGTTCTGCATTCTCTTGTTAGTTGCAAAACAAAGAAGACGTCCATAAAAGGCGCGAGCGATTCACGTCCCGGGCGGGATTGGGATCAGTATAAGCTTCAAATATAAAAATCATTCTCACTAGCATTGTAGCTGCGTTCTGTGGTAAATGAGTAGACTGTATAGTAAACTGTTTTATTCAATGCTATTTAAACATAGATTTTTTACACTTTATTTTATCACTTCTTTACGTTGTGAGACTTTGGAAAGTTCTAGTTGTTATATCTGTCCGTTGACAGTGTCAGTTACATTTTTCGTTGACATTTACACACCAGCAATACGTATCGTTTCACGAACAATCATTGTCATTATTATTATCATTCGCCACAGAATCGGTGCAAACGCCTCCTTCGGCTACATAATGGACAAACGTCTGAACCTGGTTATCAACGCCATCTTGCCCAAACCGAACGTGGACGTGCACACGCTGTATATAGACGGGGACATGGGCAGCAAGGACAAGCCTGTGCGCAGTATAGAGGCACAGTATACAACTGATGTCACCAAGATCGTGACAGCTGTGAAAGGGAAGGTAAGTGAAGAAGAAGGTTTCTCCTCGTTTAACCAGCTGGTCTTAAGTACCACGGCGTTAACTTTATCATCATCTTCATTTTTAGTTAAAACATACAAATATCATCATACATCATTATACATGTGTATACATAGCACATCATAATTTGTTGAAAAGAACTGTCTCCTAAACTAGGATACCCTGTACAGGTACGGTAGACAGATGACCCAATATATGCGTAATCCACCAATCAAGTATATGTGTTCCAAATAGTGGACACATAAAAATAAACTGATGATGAATCTACCAACTCCCTCGATGTAATGGTGGCACTTCACTTGGCTATTCGTATTCGCTATTGGATGTTTGTCGTATTTGTCAAATATTTGACGCACATACAACTAAGACGAATATTTTGTCAAGCATACCAACCACATATGGCAATTATGACAAATACGCAAATACGAATAGCCAAGTGAAGTGCCACCATAAGGTAAGGTATGTGTCCCAACAGTGAGTATATAACAATGGACTGATGATGATGAATACATAATGTAATATGATGATTTTCAATACGCAGGTGCTGATCTTACCAGATAGCTTCAACACAAACTCGACAGTGACGTGGACCTCCTCGTCACTATACAAGGACGTGGACAACTTACTGCTGTACAGTTGGGACACAAACGGCTCGCATCATATAGATTATACGCTCAAAACACCCCTATACGAGGAGGATGACACATTCAAAGTGAAAGGGTCGTATCAGAAGGATATGGTGCATGGATATCAGATTGTCAAGTGAGTAATATAATTGGTAGGGGATGGAATTATACTGCTGTGTTATTTGTAACTAAGTCCAAGGACCTTGGTATACCGATCAGAAAAAAAGGTGTCATCTCTCTGTATAAAATGAACCTACGACTTTTGAAAATGGCGAGAATAAATTACTTGTTTGATAATTTTACTTTTGTTGTGTACAGTGGTTGTTTTGTAATACTCATAATACTCATTTATTAGGTACTCTATGGAACACTTGGTTACGTCAATATTATCAATAAATTAATTTATTACGTTGATAACAGATTCAAGAACAAAGGCTAGCTGGATACACTAGAGGCTAGAGACATAGGGGAAAAAAAAGTTTGTGTTTGATGTCACGTTCAATTGATCAGAAAATGTTCGTGAATATCAATATCTAATTATGCAATGGCAGCCTCAAGCTAGATTCAATAGTCCCATACTACATAGACTCAGGAGTGAACGTGGAATATTGAGCTCCTTCATCCAGCGTTGCAGTCGCTTTATTGTGACTCCTCGGGAGGAAGAAAAGAAAACTCCGTTTCAATTTTAATTACTCTGCAACTTGACATTGGCATATCACAAAAACTGTCCATTAACACTTTGACAGTCTCGGGTACCACTTGTGGGTCCCGTAGACAAGTCGCCCAGGGCTTGACAGTCTCCGTACAAAGGCGGTCTTGGGCGTCGGTGTTAAAAGTCAAATTTATTTATTGCAAGTAAAGCACGTTGTGTACATTTTTGCACGTCAACATATTATTGAATTTACATTTACACCACTTTGCAAGGAAAATGTGCCAACGCTGAGGAGAAAAAGTAATAAAACTTAATAAAAGTTAATAAATCTGAATAGATAAAATACTAAACTGTTTAATTGTGCAGGGGCATGATGCACCGACCGGGCACCTGTCAGATTGGCGAGCTCGACCTGCGCTACGGCGGCGTCAAACACACGGACGGACACTTCAACCTGTCCACGCCGTTCCGCAGGCTTCCGTGGCTCAAGTCAATATTTGATGTGAGTACTCTACAATCTACATACATTCCCACCCCCTCTCACACTCAATCTCTCTCTCTCTCTCTGACATGCACACACTATAAATAATTCCTACGACCATATCGAATGAATATAACCAAACATATCGATGGTTACTCCAACCTTCCACGTGCTGGATTTCCACATATTAGGATTCCACAAACACATGTTCCGACGTATCCGCAACGTTTGCACCAAAATACATAATTAAACCAATTACGAAAGAAATCTGTATGTATATTTTGTTGCATTTCCAACTTAATATTAGTATATTGTCATAAATAGTTATTCTACTGTCGAAAAGAGGGTTATGTTTGTCGAATGTATGTCGTATATGTATGTATGTCAATTACACGGTTATAATTATATCTTGATCACGGAACTTAGGTACATTTTATGCCAAAAACCCGGTTATAATTCCTTTGTTTTTCTAATAATTTTCTATGTGTTCACAGATAAACAACTTAGAAGAGGAATCCGACAACAAAGTGGACCTATTCTGGCCGGAGCACTACGCCTCGATGAACGCCACGCACCGGTTCTCGAGGCAGGGCGAGGCGTTCACTCAGACTGGAGTCATCGCCATCTCAGTGCCGCTCAGTACTCAGCGGCTCGCGCAAACTGAGTACTATTACGTGCAAGGTAAGAGTGTTAATATAAGGCGCTGTAATATAAGACGAAAGATTAACGTCAGCCTTGTACGCACGTTGGTATTCTCCATTTTCTTCTACGGTTCAGAGACTTGGACATTGAAGGATGCGGACCTGAAACGCATTGATGCCTTTGTGATGTGGTGTTGGCGACGTATGCCTCGGATACCGTGGACTGCACGCCGAACGAATGAGTCGATAATCTCTGAGTTGAGCATTAGAGACAGATTATCGGCAACGGTTACCCGAAATGTGTTGCGGTACTTCGGCCATGTCATAAGAATGGGCCCATCCAACTTGGAGAGAACTATACTGCTCGGCAAAGTTGAGGGGTCTAGACCACGTGACCAGAGACCAGCCAGCTGGACTGATGTGGTTGGCTTAATCCTCGGCGTGCCCTTTGAAGAGGCTGTGAGAAGGGCACAAGACCGAGTCTCCTGGCGCTATTTCATAAATGCCAAGACGGCACCTGCTGTTGATGGTCACGATTAGGGAGGCAACGATTAGGGAGGAGGAAGAGTGTTTATAGAGAATAACTTTGAATTTCATAGTTACTGTATATGTATATAGATGGAGTAGCTATCACGTACGCATAAATAAAAATTGTGCAGCAAAGTAAATTAATCGCTTGAAGTTAGCCCGTAGTGGGGAAATGGATATCGTGCCAAACTGAGTACAAGTCGGAGAAGAACCTTTTTTGGTTAGTGTTTGTGACAATTAACTTGTATACAGAGTGTCCTTGAATTCATTCGACAAATTGAAACTGGGGGTTGTACTCATAATAAATATTAAATTGGTAAGGTTTTTAGTAAATCAAAATTGCAAAAAAAAATTGAACTAAGTACGTCACAAGTCGAACAATGACCTTATAAATGACCATTACGTCAAATTCCAGTGAAAGAAATCGTTGCAAACAATTAAAAATACCTTAAAATATAAAAACTCTAAAGCACAGTAACGATGCACATCAATTTAATATTTTTTTGATAGTTGAATTTATTGTAAATATTTCAGAATTAATATTGTCGAATGAATTCAAGGTCACCCGTATACATATGCAGTCGCAGCATCTATCCATTATATTCTAATTAAACACAAAAATAAAGCAAGCAGTAACTAAATTAGTTGCTTAGAGTCCGTCCTGCAGTGGCGAAATGGATAATGCGTCAGGCTGCGTAGAAGTCTGCTTATACGCAGCTTGGCGCATTATCCATTGGCGCGTAATCCATCCAAAGTTGTATGGTTCGATTCTTATGAGCGTGCAAAGCTCTAGCCTCTAGGAGTAGTATTTTTAACGAATAAAAAATCTAAAAATGAATTTATTGCACAATGAAATACAGAAAAGATGAAGTGGTACAATTTGCAAATATAAAGTCTTATCCGCCCAGAGAGATTCCTTCCAAACTGCCCCAAATATAGTAAACGTCAGTGTATCGCAGAAAATACGAGTTAAACATTCACATTATTTCGCAGGCGACAAATGGAGCAACGGCAATACGACAATAGACTTCGACGGGGAGCGCTTCGTCCACGGCTCCTTCCGCCAGGTGCTGAGCAAGAGCGCCAGGAATATCGACCTTGCCACCATGGACATAGAGGTGGAGAACGCGCACACGCCCGTCGGTATCAACTACGTGCACGAATTTGATGACACGGGCAGCGTTGTGAGTATTTACTGTTTTTTTGTTATTACCCTACTGATGAATGGAATAGAGTATAATGTTTTTCAAGTCCATATTATGTAAGTATCTATGTAGGTCCTTTGTAGCCGTTTAAGCTCGATTTTTATTTAAGTGGGGGTCGGTGACTGACCGACTCCGTGAGAAATTTGAGCATTTTCCCACGCTGTCAGCTCAAGTCTCAACCAACCCAGCTCACTGAAGTAGCATAGCAGGCTTGCCGGCTTACAGCTACAGTGGTGCAAGCTTTCTTATACCGGAATTTAATGCCAAAAATTCAGTAAGGTGTTTAGTTTTTCTATAAAATATATACGTCATTGTCATCACCTACTTTTACCAGTAATAATTTATTGCAAATCTCCTCCAGTATGACCTCTTTTATAGGAATTCCCAGTCACTCTGTATTCATCCAAATAGCACGCCGAATAACGAAATGTAACAATAGAATAATATCTAACAGGACGTAAAGCAAGCGACAGTATTCCACCTCCACGACGCGACAAAGTTCAACGTGACCGGTATATTGGACGTGTTTACGTACGACATCGGCAAGAACCTCCGTCTGACCGCTGTCCAAGGTCACCGCACGTGGACATTCGACAATAAGTACGAGGCAGTCGACAATGAGCTCAAGCAGGGCAGCAAACTCACCTGGGCACAAGATGTCTGGATCAATTACGATATACATGTCACTAATATGACCACTGTAAGTAAAACCCCTGTTTCACTTTGTCACTCTCACGACAACTTTAAGTAAACCCCCGTTTTCATTTTGTCACTTTCACGACAACTTTAAGTAAAACCACGTTTTCACTCTCACAACTTTAAGTAAAACCCCCGTTTTCATTTTGTCACTTTCACGACAACTTTAAGTAAAACCACGTTTTCACTCTCACGACAACTTTAAGTAAAACCCCGTTTTCATTTTGTCACTTTCACGACAACTTTAAGTAAAATCCCGTTTTCAATATGTCATTCTCGCGACAACTTTAAGTAAACCCCTGTCTTCACTTTCTCACTCTACAGAGTGACTTACAAGTCAAACTCCGTTTTTAGTATATGACTAACATGACCACAGTAAGTAAAACCACGTTTGCACTTACCGTGTTGAGTACTGTAAGTAAAACCTCTTTGTGGCTAACGCGATTAGCGAGAATAAAGTCCCGTAAAAATGTGAAAATTGTAAACACGTGTCTTAAGGACAGATTTTAGGGAAGAGGAAGGAGCATAAAGGAATGCGGAGAGCACAAAAGATCCCAATGGATCGAATTGCCGCCACATTGGCAAACAATAAGGATAAGATAAGGACATATGCTCTTGACGAGAGCTCTCGCTCGGTCTCACCTAATATAATATGTTCACTGCATCTTTTAATATATTCACAGAACGAAACAGAATCCCAGCAAATTGTAATGAACGTATGGTATCCGCTACGCACTTTTAACTTGGTTGCGTTATACCATCTCCAAGACACGCTGTTGGACGGCAAGGCGACGCTCAACTGGAATGTCAAGGAGGAGAATAAGACGGCCGAATTGAGAGGTCGCTGGGAGAACCCGCCGATAACCGAAGGAAACTTCTATAACGTCGATTTAGCTTTGTCACATCCCTCTTTTAGAAAGGTAAGACTTTTTGGAAAATATTTGTTTGAGGTATTGAATTGTTTATTTTAGGCCTGTGCTTTTTCCGGAAATTTTTAAAATAATCTATCAGAGAACAATCCATTCCCTATAGCAAGAAACGCCTATTGTAAAAAGCATTGCACAGTACTACCTCATGTTGTTTAAAAGTTCCAATACAATTTTTGTTATTTAATTAATAAAAATGCCTGCCATTTTATGATATCTCCAAAACATTGGAATTGAAACTCTTTTTTTTTTACAAAATCGCGCTAAACTAGATGGAATTCAAAATGAGGTACAACCCGGCTAAAGCGCAGGCCACATCGCCAGCGGGCGGGCGAGCGTGCTAGGCGGGCGAACATCGTTCCACCTCTTTACATACTTCGGTTCACACCACGAGCTACCAACTACCGACGTTTCCTTCTCTCGCTTCGCCCGCCCGCCTAGCTCGCTCGCCCGCCCGCTGGCGATGTGGCCTGAGCTTAAAACTAATAACGCAAGTAGCAAGCGCCGATTATTTTTTGTTGATAATTGGCTTTTTCAGTCTTTTTTATCAACGAGTTCCATGTGGCATAACGAAATCAACTAATATTATTTCTCCTTTCCAGGATGTAACACTAAAAGGGCAATACATAAGCACACCAACAGTAATGTCCAACCTATCCGTAGAACTACAGTACTCGGACTACGAAAACGAATACCTCAAACTAAAGTCCATACTCACAGACAACTCGAATGGACCAATCAGGGATTACAAATTCGCTCTCAAGTGCACCCATCCGTCGACGAATCTGGACTTAGATATGAAATCCGATATCAGTATGCATAGTAAATGGTATTACTTTAACAATTACTACAAATTCCAGAAGTCCTTGTTCTATGAGAAGCTGCGACATAACAAGTTGCTTGTTGATATGAGTACTAGTGCTATTAAATGGGAGGTATGTGTAATATTTTATATTAGAAAAAATTAAGAAAATTTGTTCTAATATGTTAAAACTTCACCCTTGATAAAACAGGAATTAAAATATTTGAGCTCCTAATTTCGATTACATTTTAGAGTTATTCCAGTTTTATTTCGCTAATATATTGTGGTTCGTACTCATAAACACGAAATCCACTGTCTCTTTCTAACTAATCGCTTTTTAACGAAGTGTGAGTAAGTGACAAAATATAGTTCAAGGGAAGTGCGGTTTTAGATAATGATAAATATTCTTTGTTGCGAAAGTATTTCACAAATAACACAATTAATGTCACAATTAGCAGCCTTATGGCTGAAAGCATCTCTTTTAATTAAACTAGGTTTATGCCCGATAGCCTTTAAGTTCAGATTTAATTGTAACGGAATAACAAGGTTGAAGTCCGTCCACGGCTAGAAATTTTTCATTATTTAATTAGCCTTAAAGTTGTAGTTTCTAAAGCCATTATATTGTTTCCAGCGCGCAAACGAAACCTATTTCTACAAACTGAACGGAACCTGGGACCTCACGTACCCCGAGTACCGCGTGCTGGCGTGGGTGCTGCGCCCCACCGGCAACGACACCGGCGTGGCAACTCTGTCTATGAAGGGAAGGTCGCTGGTGGCTCACTATAATAGCACGGATGGTGAGTACACTATATTGGAACTTGAAATATAAATAAACAACAATATACCCATCAACCAACCACCAAATTACGCAGCGTCAAACCACCCTACCATTCGAACCATCCATCGTCATACCTTCCATCAACCAAACCACACAGCGTCACACCATCCACCAACCAAACCACCTACAATTAAACCACCCATCAACGAAACCACAAAACGTCAAACCACTTACTAACCGAACCAGCCATCATCAAGAGATATACCAATCTACCTACTACTAACCAGCGTCAAACCATCTATCAACCAAACCACACAGCGTCAAACCACCTACCAACCAAACTACCGTCGGGTGCGTCGAACGTCGTGGCGGACGGACGTGTGTCCGAGCATCCGCTGCCACTTGACGTAAACTATAAATTAAATTACTTCATCAAAAATTTATAGTGATGTTCCAGTGTCATAGTCATCGATAAAGTTGTCCGACTGCGATGGAGAAATATTTATCAAGATCAGGACCGACCACACCCACCGTGGGTGGCGTTAAACGGCCAAGTGAAGAACCATGGGAATTTCCTAAGAAGATTGCGTATATTAAACCACCTTCAAAGCTACGCAAGACTGAGCTAAAAAATAGATTTCAGAATCTAAATAATGACGTCCACGAGATGGCAGGCAGATTTGAGGATGAGAATGTATCCAAAAAGACATCCGGACGAATTCCTCCAATAATATTAGAGATGGGAAAAAGTTGGACTCATGCTACAATTCAAAAGATGATCTCGCAGATCGATAAGAATTTCCATCTACAATACAGAGGACAGAACAAGGTCGCTGTACATTGTCACTCGACTGTTTCTCACCAACAAATAACTGAAGGACTGCGTAAGGATGATATCCCTTTTCACACCTTCACACGGAAGGATGAACGGTCATTTAAAGTGGTAGTGAATGGTTTGCCGCCGCAGCTTGAAGACCAGGTAGCCGAAGAGCTAACTTATCTTGGATATGAGGGTGTAAAAGTAACATCTTTTAAGCCACCGAAAGACCGAGTCATCGTATGCCCGCCATACTTGGTGCACTTACCACCTGGAGCCAATATATCCAAGCTTCGACAAACCAAATACTTATGTAACTGCGTTGTCACCTTTCGCAAGTTTAAAGGTAATAATACAATGGGAACACAGTGCTTCAGATGCCAATCCTTCGGCCACTCCTCTAGAAATTGCAACCTCCCAGCACGATGTGTGAAATGCACGGGCGAACACACTACTTCTGAATGCATCAAAAAAGACCGAAAAGAGCCTGCGCAGTGCTGTAATTGCAAAGAGTCCCATCCGGCTAACTTTCGGAAGTGTGCTACGCGCCTAGCTTATATAAAACGCATTGAAGATCAACGAGCAACCCTACAGAGACCAGTATATGAACCCGCTGCTAAGTATGCTACCGTAACCGGGCGTTCCTGGGCATCAGTAGTATCCAGCAAGCCACCTGCAACACCAAATGAACCGGCCTTATTGCGAGACGCATCACAACATCCCTCCTCGATAAACTTGACTTCTATGGATGACGCGACGACCGAAATGCTCAAAATACTTAATATAATCAAGTCCTTGAAAAAACAGTTTCAGAAATGCGAATCGATGGTGGATAAAGTTATATTAGTACTAACCCATTTAAGTCAATATGTCTGATCCAACAGAGTTGCGAATCCTGACGTGGAATGCGGACGGTATCCGAACCAAAATTAATGAACTTGTGGATTTAGCGGTGAGTGATCTAGCTGTCGACATAGTAGCTGTTTCTGAGACCAAACTTACAGATAAAACACACACTCTAAACATACCTGGATTCTGTTGTTATCGTCAAGATAAACATCCGAGTGGTCGAGGACAGGGAGTTGCCCTTTTTGTAAGCAATTCCATCCCACATACACCAATCCAAACTCCCCTAACTCAACACATTGAAGCTATTGGCATTAAAATATCAGTCTCGGGAAAGGATTATCACATATTCTCTATCTACCAATCTCCAAATCTACACCTAATACCCAACGACTTAGATTTGTTATTTAAAATGGGCAAACACATCCTACTTTTAGGCGATCTAAATGCCCAACACTCTCACTGGGGTTGTCCCAAAACTAACACTATAGGCCGAAACCTGTTTCACCACATGCTGGCCAGTGATTTTATGATCCACACGCCCAACACTGCAACACTTACTCATTACCGTGCCGAGCTGACTCCTTCAACGCCCGATCTAGCTCTATCCCTAAACATCCACAATATATCAGATTTGTACACTGTCCCTGCGCTATCATCAAATCACTTACCTTTCTTCTTAACAATAAACGGTATGGTAACTAAGGCAAATAGAATGTATTACTGTTATGCTGACGCAGACTGGTCAGCATTCCGTTCATACATTGATAGTAAACTGGTTCTTTCGTCTAAAGTGTACACATCAGCTCAGGAAATCGATAATGATATCAATTTCTTCACTGCAACGTTAATTCAGGCTAGGGATACTAGTGTTCCATCAAAGCAAACCTCTTGTAAACCTCGGGCTCTGCCTCGACGGTTACGCAGACTAATCAGATCCAAAAACCGCTTACGTAGGCAGGAGCTACATGAAATCGACATAAACGTACGTCGACAGATTCGTAGTGACATCAACCGACTCCAGCGTATCATTAACATAGGCTTGCAAGAGCACAATGATGGTGTCTGGCGAGATAAACTTAGTAAAGTCGATCGACCGTCTTCGGACCTTTGGCGCTTTGTTAAAAATCTAAATAAAAAGACAGAGGTAGTACCTTCGCTCAAGAATATAGACGGCTCTCTAACCACGTGTTGTGAGGACCAGTGCGAGGTGTTGGCCGATGGATTCTTATCTAACATGAGCCTTACCTTAAATTGGAGCAGCCACGATGTGCAGTCCAAAGTAGAGAACTCCATTATTTCTCTTGATCAATATTTCCCTCAAGAGCAGGCGAAACTTGTCAGACCAAGTGAAATAAAAAAATATATTCTCCGTTTGAAACCGCGAAAAGCTCCAGGTATTGACAATATTCAAAATATACTCTTAAAAAATTTGTCTCAAAAATCTGTGGTATACCTGACAAAGCTACTTAATGGCTGCCTTCGTCTCTCTTATTTCCCCCAAGTTTGGAAAACAGGCAAAGTCATTCCAATCCTAAAACCTGGCAAAGACAAATCCATACCCACTAGCTATCGACCTATTAGTCTACTGTCTTCGGTTAGCAAAGTATTCGAATCCCTAATTTATTCCCGCCTGCTAGCAGCCACTGGTCACCTGTTGAAAGATGAACAATTCGGGTTTAGAAGAAATCATTCTACTGTCCAACAGCTTGCTAGGGTTGCCGAGCACGTCTCTCATCATCTAAACCTACACGAGTCGACTGGTATGTTCCTGTTAGATCTGGAGAAGGCATTTGATACCGTCTGGCACGAAGGTCTTCTCCACAAACTCATTACTAGTGGTGCTCCTCTTAGCCTCGTCAAACTCATACAGTCTTACCTAAGCAATCGCCAACTCATTGTAGACTTATATGGGACTCAATCCCACCCTCGCATCATTCCTGCTGGCGTACCTCAAGGATCAATTTTGGGACCCTATCTCTTTCTCCTGTTCGTCAATGATATGCCTGTGCAGCCACGTACCCAGCTTGCATGTTTTGCAGATGACACCGCCTCATTCACCTCATCTAAAGATATTGACCTGATCATAGGCAGGTTGCAACTTTCAATATCCTTGCTATCGTCATATTTTGCTAAATGGAAGTTAAAACTCAACAACCTAAAAACTGAGGCCATCTTATTTACACGTAGGAGGAAGACCTATTCAAGGTGTCTAAAGATTGACGGACACCCCATTGAATGGAAAAAATCTGTCAAATATCTTGGGATTATTTTGGACAGCAAGTTAAACTGGACCCAGCAGGTACTTGCTGTTAGGTCCAAAGGAATAAAAGCTCTAGGTGCCCTGGGCCCTATACTAAACAGACGCAGTAATCTCAGCCCGACTACCAAGCTCTCCATATACTCGACACTGGTCAGACCGTGCATTACATACGCGGCTCCTGTGTGGAGTAGTACTTGCTCAACCAATTACAATCTTCTACAAGTAGTACAAAATAAGGCTCTAAAAACTTCTTATAATACACCATTTTACACGAACCTGGACAAATTACACCGCACAATAGGCTTTCCAAAACTCTTTGAATTCATACTAAAAATTACCAAAATCTTCTACCTGCATCGAAATAAATACCATAAAAATATTTTAATATCATCAATTGGCCAAACACGTTTACATAACTTACATTATGCCGACAGCTATAAAACTTATCGTTTACCACATCATCGGATTTTGCACTGCACTATTGACGACGTCACCCATTGTCCGCCGTCCGATAGCTAAAAACCGGTCCGCAGTCGCACAAAACCCGCACGGTTAACCGATCTTCTTACCTTCCTTACCTAATCTAATAATCACGCTCGCATGGTTGATTATTTCTCTTCGGCTCATCGGATGTGTACCTATATAATATATTTACAAGTCTTAATTATTACTAACTTAAACTTAACCTAAAAACTTAAACTAATCCAATAAATATAATTAATTGTAGTTACAACTAAGGATGTAGATACTCAAGTAAGCCTAGGTATTGGGCTGGGTGGGATGGACTGACATTAGGGACTTACCTCGTCGTATCTCCCTGTCCATGTTCCCGCCTTCTTGTAATGCAATAAGTGCGTCTTTCATTCAAGAAGCGCTCATTTTACATTTTATGTCTATTTATAAAGTTTTAAGTTTTAATAAAATATAAATTAAGTTTACTGCCCAAAACTAGATTTGCAAATATTTGTAATTGGCTTTGCTATTTATAGCCTATAAAAATAGATTATAAGATGTTAAGTAATTTTTAGTTAAAACTGAAATATACTGTAACTAGCATAATTTACATAAATAAAGAACTTAAAACTAAAAAAAAATAAAAAAAAAAACCTGGGTTAAGCTACCGACCAACTAGCGTCAAACCACCTATCAACCATACCACACAGAATCAAAACAGCTGTAAACCAAATGACACAACGTCAAACTACATATCAACCACACCACCCAGCGTCAAACCACATATCAACCACACCACCCAGCGGCAAACCACCTACCAACCAGCATCAAATCGCCAACAATTAAACCATCTACTAACAACCAGTTATTATTGAACTTACTACTTACAGGTGTCTCTTGGCGGCGGTCACCTATTGTCTTTGTCTGTTCCAGATGTCTCCTACCACGTGGTAGGCCGCATAGCCGACACTCGCTCCGCCAAATTGGACGCGTGGCGCAACTACGATGACGTCACCACCGTCGACTTAGCCTCATACATCCGCCTCAACCATTCCCGCCTCCTAACCAGCTCCATCGTATGGAGACCGGAGATATTCAGCCAAGTCAAGTCCCAAGCAGTATACACCCTGAAACTATTGTACGGACAGATCAACGACACATTAGTCATATTAAAGGAAACCCCAATGGAAGCTCATTTAGCTCTCAGAAACATTTGGACAGATGCCAAACCAAGAATAAGAGATTTCTTAGACGATTTAAACGACTTACATGTAATCAAAGACGATTTAGACGACTTCCAAAGGTTTACGAACGAATCCTATAACAACAACGACTTTTACGTCAAAGATATAGTAGAATTCACGTATTATGTACTAGATGAGATGGCTATACGTAATCATTTGGAAAGTCTGCCCGGAATAGTAAATGATATGTGGGGTTTGATGGGTAATACCACAGCTTCAATAAAAGATAGTTTGACATACGTAGTTGACTCAATTAAAATGGCATATGCTAACTTCTTGGACTCTATGAACAGAGCATTGGAAGCGGATTTCATGGAACTAGTATCTGATAAGCTGGAAGCGATAATTTTACAGTACGATAATATTGTTAGAGATTTACACATGAAATTACTCGAATATTGGGAGGAGACTTGGGTGAATGCGACAACAAAACTATCTAAATACTGGCATGAGTTACTGAAATCTATAGAGCCGTTGTTTTTCAAAGTGCTTCATTATACCGAGTCCTTTGTCATTGCCGTATGGAAGGGAGTTATGGATTTCTTCTATAATAGGACTCAGGAGTTGACGGATTCGCCTTATTTCAACTATGTGTCTGCGTTTGGATATGAAATGGACAAGTAAGTTTCGTTTACTAAGAATTCATAATTCATTCATTTACTGCATATCACACTTATTAGGTACATAACACAGTTAAAGTTCCCAATACATGTGGAGTGTGGACCCCGTCGGGCACAGCAATATGGGAAGGCAACTCGACATTGGACTATTTGAAATCATCATCTAAGTATTTCTCTAATGTATAGTAACACTTGTTTATTTACATTTCTTAATTCTAGACTTATACAGCCTTGAATTCATTCGACAAAATTGGATTAAATGGATGGTTAGACTTGTGACATACATTAATTCTGCACAGCGTTTAAGTAAATTAAACAAAAAATTTACAATAAATTCAACTAAGTATCAAAAAAAAATTGATGTGCAACGTTACTGTGCTTTGGAGTTTTTAACATTTTAAGTTATTTTTAATTTCTTGCAACGATTTCTTTCACTGGAATTTGACCTAATGGGCATTGCTAAGGTGACTTGTGACGTACTTAGTTCAATTTTTTTTTGCAGTTTTGATTTACAAAAAAACCTTACCAATTTAATATTTATTATGTTCATGAATACAGCCCCCAGTTTCAATTTGTCGAATGAATTCAAGGACACCCTGTATATCTTGATGGGATCTCTATCTTGATCGCCGTCTTTTTAAAACACTTTAGATCAGTAAAATTATTTTTACAATAGCCAAGCAGTTATTGAGGAAATCTCGACCTTATTGATATCGTATACTCTGTTTTCAACTGTACAATTTATTATTTCCGCAGAATATACAAAGACCTACTAAACAACGACTTGATGACCAACGTAAAGAAGTACAGTAGAAAGCTGATTAACGTCGTCTGGACCAAAATCGAGAAGTATATTCCGTTCAAAGACGAGCTCGCGCAGCTTTACGCGGAGTTCAGAAACGCCTGGGAGAACTTCCTTAAGACTGAGCAAGTTGTCTACGTTACTGAGAAGGTTAGTACACTATGATAAGATTCTGGTAGGATCTTATAGGATTCTTTGAGCAAAAGTCAGTTTTCTTTTGTTGCATGACAAGTCTAGTCATTTTGCTACATTTTAGGCTAGGTTCTTTTATTGTAGGCATTCTACACTAGATTGATTTAATATTCTTATGCATGACTTTAAAATTTTTAATTAGTACTAAATTGAAAAAGTGCTGAAATATTTTCTGCCACTTTTTCAAATTGCTAAGTGAATTATGTAAATACGTACAAAAATAAAACCAATATTTTAATTGCAATAAATGATATGAATATATAAAATGTAATTAAAACGCGCGAAATGGCGAAATGGATAACGCGCCAGGCTGCGTAGAAGCGGTGTAGAGTTTCATTACTTTACCTTTTATAAACTTTAATAACAAAACAAACGGAGAAAAGAACTGCCCGCTCTGTGGAAATCGAACCCGACTTCTAAGCAGCCTGGCGCGTTAGCCATTTCACCACTGCGACTCTGACGTCATGCGTCAAATTTAGTCAACTTTTAGACATTTAAAGATAAAGTTAAATATTCTTTATTGCAAAAGTATTACACAAAGAAGTAGGCATAAACAATCAGTAGCACAATTGGCGGTCTTAAGACATTATTAATATTCGTTCCAGTACAAAGAAGCGTACGTCCGCCTCAAATGGTGGTACGACTACTTCCTGATAGGCGAGGCGTTACAACAAGCCGGGGAGATATTATACGCCAAGCTCACAGATCTCACGCACACGGCACTGCAATATGAAGAGCTGTGAGTATAAGAATGAATAAGATAGTCACTAACAATGTTGGTGGAATGGTCGGCAGAGGTAGACTTATGTTCAAGGCAGACCGACGGACTGGAGTGGAGTGGCGGCGAGGAACATTCGCCGGTCGCAAGGCACACCGACCGGCGCGCGGGCTGCCATGGCCGCCTTGCGAGCTGAGACTCCGAGGGCCGTCACGCGCAACTCTCAGTGGCATTTTACTTCGCTATACCGATTACAGTCGTATATTGAAGTAAATAAAGTTCCAATTCAAATTAGTAGTTTCGCCGCCACTCCACTCCACTCCGTCGGTCTTCGCTGATCCTTAGGAGGACCAAACTTGCGATATCTTAACTTTAAATAGAAAATTAGCATTGTCTATGGAATTCTACCTCACGAATATTCAGCACACTGCTTTACCCGTTCGTGGGCTCCCTTCGAGAACCGGTCTACCCCATCTGTTATCGGTTTTATGACAGATGTGACCAGTTAACTGCCACTTCAGTCTGATATGAGCAATATGAACTACTTTTGTTCACTGGCGGATAAACTCATTTCTCATTCCAGTCTATGCAAGATGAATTAACATGTGGTTAACGGTGCTGGTGGCACAATAATATTACATTAATAATTATTTAGAATTAATATTACATTGTGATCACTGTTTGTTGACACAAATAAATTGAAAAAAAAAATTTTACAAACCAAACAACTATATTTCTTGTTATCAGACACCGCACACCAAAAACCAACTTCATCTTCGACCCTCGCAAGGGCGAGATCCTCCTGGAGCAGAAACTGCCGATGTCCTGGCACGCCTTCAACCGCACGCCGGACTTCAGCGAGATACCAGAGTATAGGCTAGTGAGGGACTTCATCGACGACTGGGTCATCACCAACAAGACCCTCTGGTCGTACTATTACGAGATCAGACCGTACATGGACATCAATAATGTGCTGCCGCCATTCGCAGGTTAGTTGTGATGGTTCTTTCTAGAATTAAAACTATAATAATTTGTGTTGGATCCTTTTGACAATTCAAATTCGACTTGATGTCACAAAGACCATAAATGTAAGTAAGTAGTTATAAATATTACATATTGGTGAGTTGGAGTGGGTTTAGAAGAGTCACGAAAGAGCTAAAGCCTCCACCGAAAATGCATAATATAATATGCATTAGAAAATATAATAGAAAATGGTGAAGCAAAGAGACTTAAGGTGTTGGCTCCTTGCGAAGCCAGCGTTGGTTAGTGATAAATTTGGATGATAATTAGCTGGATTTAATAGATAATAGAGATAAAATGAAAAATCACGTCTTTGTTTAGTGAAAGTTCAAATGTAATCCTAAATCAAAATTGTTCTATTCTATTAAACTTAGACATCATTGGAGTAAGCAGCCAGTACGGTGCCTATACATAAGGTAACCTCACTAGCTTGACGCGGCAGCGGCGCGAGAAAATATTCTCAAGGAGGTAAATCTCTCGCATCGCTGCAGTGACGCTCTAGTACGTTACACTTCAACGAAACAGTGGAAACATTTTTTTTATTGTCTCGCTTCTTTGGCGTGTCACGCTACTGAGATTACACCTTTAATTGTGTGCATAGCGTCGCTCTGCCATGGCGAAATGGATAACCCACCTGGCTGCGTATACGCCGGAAGTACATGGTTGGATTTCCACCGACGGACAGTTCTTTGCTTGTTGCTTACTTACTCCGCTGGCTCAGTGGCCCAAAGTGGATCTTGTCCTCCGACACCGAAGAGCGCCATTGCAGCCTGTCTGGCCTCAGTCGGGCGACTGCAGCTCTCGCAGATCCTTCGGATTAAGATTTGTTTAAAATGTGATTTAAAAAATCTTGTTCCTTGTCAGGCATGGCAATGATGACGGGTCAAGGTACGCTGGTGACCTTCGACAAGCGTGTCTTCACCATCTCCGAGGTGGGCACGTTCCTGCTCACCAAGGACTATCGCCAGAACAACTTCACCGTGCTGATGGAGAGCAACGACCGGGAGCGATACAACTTGATCGTCCTTACAAAGAGGAATGTCATACACGTGGATTTGTATAGTGAGGTCAGTAGTCCAATATGATATCATCTCAACGGAGCGTACTTACTTTGGTAGTGGTACTGATGCCCGTATTAATAGACTGTCAAGACCGCTCTCCAGATCAAACTCAGCTAAGTCACCTTCAAGACGTGATCAACATGTCAAGTACATCATTAATTTAAAAGGCCAATCTTTACTGCGTATTACATGATTTCGATTTCAAGTGCAAGAACTCCAGTAAATGTCGTATTTAAATGACTGATGAATGAAAGAGTCGTTTCGTTTTTGCTACGCAAAACTTGACAAAACTTAAACACGCATTCAAGTTAGGTCCGACAGCACGCAGCAAATACGCTCTCAAGTGCGATATTGTTTTGTATGTTATACTCACGTGATACCTGGATGCTAAATACCGTTCCGGTTTTTTTTAATTAACCCCAACTTGATAGCTCTCAAAGTTCAATCTCAAAGTTGAGAGCGATTTATTGATACGGGCCTGAGTGTTTGACGGTGTTCCCTTGTTGTTCGCAGGAAGTGTCCATCAACAACTCTCCGCTGAGCCTGTCCGCTATAATCGACGGCGTGCTGTTGTACCGACAGATCGACACGCTCACCATACAGGGCCACAACGGCATGGACGTGCAGTGCAACTTCCTGTTCAAGACGTGCAAGCTGCAAGTCGCGGGTAAGAGTTCGATTAGGGTCGGGTATTATAGGTTACTACAATGGACTGAGGCGTCATGTAAATTATCGCTACACACATTGAAATATAGTCGATACTTTACTATTGCTTTGAGTTTCGATTTTTTTAAATTATCTTCCTTCGCAACTGGTGACGTACCTGCAAAAATCATTTATTCATCATTCGCAACTGGTTACGAAATACCGGTTACGTAGGCGGCCGAAGCGTAAATAATATAAATATATGTAAGGAATAAATTGTATCACGAGGTGGATTCGATCAATTAGGCAGTTTCGAGGTACTCTCTAGTCAAACCACCGTGAATTCAAATACTGCCTCCACATTCATCTATGCTTATATTAACTTTTCCACATCTTAGTTTTAGATTATTTTAGCAAGAAAAACATAAAGAGAAGCTTTTCTTTCAGACATCTTCTTTTATTTCGGCTACTGTCAAAATCCCTATTGTACGTAAATTCTCTCTATATGTTTTTCTGACGAATGCTAATCTCGCACTTAGAAGCAAAACTGTGTAATGAATCTCGGCCTGAGAAAATAGAAATCGATCGATAAATTCATTTTCCCAGGCTGGTACTACGCAAGTCTCGGCGGCTTGCTCGGCACATACAACAACGAACAGTACGACGACCTGCAACTACCCAACAACACTTACACCGAGTCCATTGCCACTCTGGGCCACGGCTGGAACATTGAACCCAGTAGCAAGCCCGCATTGCAGAACCACGAGCTGAAAAACGACACGCAATGCGATAAATTCTTCCAGAATAAGGTGTCGCCTCTGCATCCGTGCTTCTCTGTGGTAAGTTTTGAATAGATATCTGTTTTATTTAGAGGTGAAATATGTAACATAGGGATAAGCCTGCAATTGAAAACATCGAATTGAAAAGGTAGCAAATTGTAATGTAACAGTAATGTAACCGATTGTAGCTATCTAATTCAAAATGGTGAAGACGCAAAACGCGGACTTAATTCAACGCATGACGTCAACCCCGTCGTGGCGAAATGGATAACGCGGCAGGGTAACTAAATTGTAACCAAAGTTCAGTAACGCTAAAATTAGAAGGCTAAAATGGAAATGGTCGGGCCACATGATAAGAGGAAGGGAAAATGGAGCAAAATGATTACATAGTGGTACTCAAGAAAAGGTCACATAAAGAGAGGCAGACCACATAAAAGATGGGACCATGATACTAGACAGGTTGCTGTGACAACATGGGGTAGAGTTGCCGGAGATAGGCAAGAATGGAGAAGCCACGCCTCTGCCAACTGGAAAACGGACTTGCAAAAGCTTTGTACACGACAAATAATGTAGCTAATTCCTAAACGCAACTGTCACTGTCGTTCATATGCTAAATCGCGTCAAAGTGAGCGAGACGCATCGCTGAGCGGCCACTAATATTAGCGTACACACACATTCTAGAATTCGAACTTGTAACTAAAATAAAAGGCCTCATTATTACGTTGTTATATATTATATACACAATAATTATAACTTTAATATAGATTTAATACAATAAAATTCTTCAATTAATAATTATAATCAATAGCTGCAATGCTGTGGTGAAACGGGTAGTGTGAATACAACATCTATTGTAATGTAATCTGACTGTATGCACCGGTCTGCTCTTTGCCAAGAGATTGTCCAACACAAGTTTAGAATATTGTTGATTGACGTGATCAAGTGTACCTAGTGGTCCTAAGATCTGAATATTTATTTATTTATAAACTCACGCCTGATTCCCGAATAAATGAGTTATAACTAGATTGTATCGTGCAGATCGACGCGGGCCCGTTCTTTACCGAGTGCCTGTCCGGCGTGGAGTCGTGCGCGCTAGCCAGCGCATACCTCGAGCTGTGCAACATGCAACACGTGCCCGTACATATACCGGAGGTGTGCGTGCAGTGAGTACGCATTTTATCGTTATTATTATTTGATATCAGGGTGTTGGTCCAAGCCCAAGGGTCACTGCGATCTGAAAGGTCTATTGTGTGACCGCGCACCGAGTTCTTATATATATCTCTCAAGGCCAACGTCCTGCAGGAATCGTATGATGCACTTGGGCGAGAGAGTTTTTTTATCCTCGGGTGGCATTATGCAGTGTCCACCTTAGGCTCGGCTTCTGCTGTGAGCTTCATACTTATAGAGGATATGTATTTCCTCTGCTTCACAGCAGAATCTAAAAGCAGTAGTGTCGGACAGGCCCATTCGCGCTATATCTTATGTTTAAATAGTCATCTATTATGTAATACGCTTTCTTAACAGTGTTTCTTTGATTAAATGATTTATATTTACTCTCTGTCAACCTCGTGACACTTTCTGGCGGCTCACACGCATTTCGTCAGATACTCAACTTGTCAAATACGCATTTCGTCAGATATCAAAACGGATACTCAACTCGTCAGGTTCGCAATTGGACAGACACTCAACTCGTCAGACTCAACTTGTTATCCAAGCGAATCTGCATCGTGTTGCTATCGATGTATATCGGCATTCACTCTTATGTGCCACGATGTACAAAACTCAATGTGTACAATATATTTTTAGATTACTGTCTATACATTTAAGCCATATATTTAAATTAGACCGGGATTATAATCTGTTTTGTGTGCCACATAAAATAAAACCGTATGTGCAGATGCACGACCCCCCTCGGTGACGTCATCGAGGAGGGTTCGTTCTACGACCTGTACGCCGCGCTCAACTCCACGGACGTGGTGTTCGTGCTGGAGGCGCAGCACTGCAACCGCAACGTGCGCAAGAACAAAAACATCGACATGTTCGTCGAGGCGTTCGACAGCAAGCTGCAGGGCGCCGGGCTCACGGACAACAGGTATTGGGGGTGGGCTTAGGCTGACAATCGACACAGGGAATCCTAGTGTGGGAGGGGGACTAGAAGAGTGTTACTATATACTTCTAAACTCCTGTGCTTAAATGTATTTAGTATTAAGATAAAAGTGTAAATTCTAATTCTGGTACTGAATAAACTATTATTATTAATGGGGGTCGAGATGACGACGATTTATAGGTTTAAAAAAATCATCTAATAAATAATCAATTTTATTAAAAAAACCAATTGACAATATCTCTGTTATGATAATTACTATTTCCTAATATACAATAGACATCATAATTGCGACGTGATCGAATTGAGATAAGATTTTTTAAAGATTGGGGGCGCCACTTTGTTGTAGATATTGTAACTAATTCTGTAGCGGCCACTAAGTCGAATCCTAATCCTAAACGCACTTGTCACCGTCGTTCATATGGTACATCGCGTACGAGCGAGCGGGACGCCTCACTTAGAGGCGACTAATATTAGCGTACGCAATCTGGAAAAGTGAGGAATGTTTTAGTCCCTAACGCTCCGGCGACTCCTCTGGATGAAGACTGCAATAGAATAGTGTTAATTACTTTGAAACATGACATAGGCAAATGTTAAACTGTCAAATCCATTAATAAAAAGCTACTCACACAGTGATATTATCTGATTTTAGATACGCGATAGTGGGTTACGGCGGTCGCGGGGTGTACCGCAAGCCGCGCGCGCTCTACGTGCGGAACAAGGTGTTCACGGACGCCACGGACATCGCCAGCTACTTCGACAGCTTCCTCATAGGTATGGTCAGGGCCGTCTTTACCCGGGGGCGCGGTGGCACCCGGGCGCACAGTCCTAGGCCTGGCCTGGCCTGAGAGATGGCGGGCCGTGGGATCCAAGCTTAAGACGTCCCTGAACGAGATGGACCGAGATTATGAGACAACCTTGAGCGAACTTGTATTGAATGTTATTCCAGAGAAGGGCGACCTGACCCGCGGCAACAAGACCGCCAAGGCGGACCTGTTCTCTGCCCTGAGCCTGGCGACGCAGCTGCCGTTCCGCGCGGGCGTGTCGCGCACGCTGCTCGTGTTCCCGTGCACAAGATGCGACAGCCAGTTCATGCGGGTGAGTGTAGAGGAGGAGGATTGAGCGTCGAGAGACCAGGGCATCGGGAGTAGGGCAGATAAATAATTTTTCTTCTTCCTAATTTATTTACTTTTACGAAGATTTTTTTTAATATCCTCTGCAGTTAGTTGTCTTGAATACATCGTTTTTAGCGTTTAAACCGCCAAAAATGTACATGCTTCACATTAATGTAATTAATCCCGTACTTATGGTGCAATAAAGTGCATTTATCGTATCTTATTTACAGCACTTTTAAAAGATTCGCTGCTGACAGTTTTTTGCCACTTTTTCTCCCAGGGACATTTAAGGGACATTAGAATTAGCTCAGCCTTCTTGTATATTTATTATTCTATGGTTTACGTCTCAACCAGAGAGCTCGGTGGCTCAGTGGTTGGGTCAATGGACTTGCAATATGGAGGTCCCAGGTTCGATTCCTAGCTAGGGCAGCCATGTACCAATGAGTTATCCTCGGTTTTTTCGACGGAAAAACTTACGTACATTTACCGAGTGCTCTCAAAACGGTGAAGGAAAACATCGTGATGAAACCTGCATGTCGTAGAAGAAGAAAAAAATCTAAGGCATGTGAAATCCGCCAACCCGCACTGGGCCCGCGTGGTGGATTATGGCCCGAGCTCCCTCGATGTAAGGGAAGGTCTGTGCCCGAGCAATGGGGCAATATAAATAGACTGATGATGATACGTCTCAATGATTGTAAACTACTTTGTTCTCAGCTGGACTACTCTACGATCCACCACAGCCTGATGGACAACTCGGTGACGCTGCACATCCTCATGGACGATGACTTCACTCTCGCCAAGAAACGGGCGGCCAAGTACCTTTTCGGTAAGTGAGCTGCCCTTTATCCAGGCTGCAAAGCAGCGTTGTCAGATGTCCCGATTATGAAATCGAAATTAGCGGGACAGGCTCAGGCCCGCTTTTCAGGGATTATAATTAATTCTTACTAACTTATTATAAAATATTTTTTTTGTTATTATACAAATGACATTGCCACATTTCAATGGAGCTTTGCCCCACCTACAAAACTACGTGACCATTTAAGCTTTATCATTTTGTTGGGGACTTATTACAGGTTTCATGTTGCATAATCATAATCAGTATCATTTTCTACTACTCTCGCAACTCCTATAGAAGAATAACAAAAACAATGAATAATTCGCTTCGATTTCTTACTATTTTCTGAATTCTTAATTAAGCTGTTTTTTTCGACTCGCAACTTGTACATGACTTTAATTTAAACCAATAATTTTAATAAAAAACGGAGATACTTTTACATTTATTCATTATCTTGTACAACTTGCGGTTGATGGTGGGCCAGAATCTGGCATTGTCATTTACTCGCGCACTTGGGCGGTTTTATTTTATGTCTCGCTTTTGACGAAAAAATCCCGCTTTTTTCACTCAAATGTATGAAAATCTGGCAAAGGTACCACTCCGCAGGCCCGACTTCACTTGGACACTTGGGCGACATTCATTACTGCATTTCGTTGTCGTTCATTTAAAACGTGCAAAAATATTGTCAGCAATGTATAGTGTGTCAAATTAAAAGCGATTACTAAAACCATGAAAGTCGCGGTCACCCCCCTGACCCTAGTGAATTCGTTCGTACTCAAGCCAGTGTGCTGCAACTTTAATAAATTGACTCTAACGAGGTGCATTTGTATGGTTGTTGTTTTTTCATTTATTTTTTCTTCATATATTAAGTACTTCCTATAATTGACATCCGTATCCGCATTCGTTTCCGCGGATATGAGCCTTTAGGCATTCGCTCCGCGTATCTGAGCCTTTAGAAATCGTCAATCGCATTCGCGGATGCGAGTCTTTAATTAAAGATCATTGTGTGAACTTTTAATTAAACATCCGAATTCGCGGCCGCGGATGTCTAAAATTCTACGTCCGCAACATCCCTGATTCAGATCCGTCATAAAGTATGGCGTAATGTGTGTTCAGGTATCGACAGCACGCTCGCGTACACGAACAAGGACTACGAGCGCCTGACCGGCGACGCGGCGCTGCGCAAACAGGTCCGCCTGCCCAAGGACAAGCTCAGCGTGTGCACCTCACTAGCCATGGAGACGAACGGTACGGACGGTCACAGGGCAACGTAAAAGAAGACGTATTAATTAGATAAAACGGGAATTACCGTGTTAAACATTTATTATTAATGTCTCGATATTTCGACAGCATTGCAGCCATCTTTGTCTACTCGTAACCATGATGGTATATGTAATTTATTTATATTTTTATTAAGTAGTTTATTGTATTATATTGTAGGTTTATTTAACATATTTGAATACAATAGGTATTTTATTGCTTTTATAGTATTGTATTATGACATTTTTGCACCCGCTACGCTGTTTTTGATACAATATCTCCATCACCCGAAGGTTGCCTGGAAGAAATCGCTTAAAGCGATAAGGCCGCCTGTCTGTACACTAGCTAACTTTGGTTTTATATGTAACTGATGTATTTTCATTTGTGTGCAAATAAAGTATATTTGATTTGATGGCTGCAATCACAGACCACTTACCCAATATACATGAAATAGGTACAAATTTGCAAGAAAATGTCTGTCAGCGATGAGCGCATAGAGACGAAGCGGATAGGAGTGCCGTATTAAAGAGATGCGTCCATGTCGATAATATCTCTAGGTGACACGTGTCGCGAACCAATTTTGCGCTCATGTGCGTGCAGACACGGCCCTCCTGTTACAGGTAGGTCTATGGTCGGTGGCTGCAATGCTGTCGAAATATCGAGCGAGACATCTAATAAATGTTTAATACGGTAATTCCTGTTTTATCTAAATAATATGTATACAAACCGTGTAAGTTAAGAAATAAGGCAGATAATAGATTAAGATATGAAATAGACAATATTCGTAGTATTTGACCAGTATCGAAAGTTAAATGTTTGATTTTTTAAATTTTATAATTGTGAAATCATAATTGAGTTAGTTGAATAATGAAATAATTTAGATAAGTTGTGTTAGAAAGAGACAGAGACAGTACACCATGTATTGTGGTTGTGACGTCATATTGACGTAGCGCCATACAAACTACATACTAAATACTGTTGTGCTAAATAGAGTTGGAACACTGAGATCTCTTCAGCAGGAATATGTGAGTTAATTGATGCAATAAAAAAGTAATCCTATACAGTTCCTTTTTACAAGAAGGATGGTTATGTTTTTCGAGTGTATGTATGTAGCGAGTATGTATGTCTAATTCTTTGGCACGCCCTGCAGATTAAACGGCTTGATGGATTTTACCATATGAAGTGACGTTAGATTCGTCTTGACTGTAGGATAATAAGCTACACAAAATTAATCAAAAGGGGTTTAAATGTTTTGCAGTCGGGCCTTTTTTATATAAAATAATTTCCGCTTGTTTCCTCCTCATGTACGGAACTCTAAAATTGAGTCAAATACCCTATTCGTGTTCTCAGGCACGATATTCGCCGGGTCCAAGCTTACGGGCGAGCGCGCGGTCGCCCGTCGGTTCTCCACCGTGGTGGGCGCGCGCGCGGCGCAGTCCGCGCGCCCGTGCGCCGTGCCGCCGCGCTGCGAGTGCCGCGACGCGCGCCTGCACTGCAGACCGTGCGTGGACGCGCAGCGAATGGTAACATGATGTTCATATCTTATAATAAGTACTTACCATATTTATTTTATATTATTAATAACATGATACTTATTTATTATTATACATTATGTATATTATAGAATGTAGTCATCAATATTTATCATATAACATTATTTACATTATATTGTAGTATTTAAATATTATTTTTTATTTATTTTCGCCCGTATTATATAGCGGGGTTATTTATCCAAAAAAAAAAATGATTGTCACTTACTGTACTATACACTTGCTGTAGTTTGCTGTAATATACACTTGCTGTAGTTTGCTGTAATATACACTTCCTGTAGCTTGCTGTACTGTTGTTAAAGCGCGCTTGCACTGTGTGTGGACGCGCAACGAATGGTAACCTGATGCTCACTTACTGTATCATGGTTCTCTTGAAAATACGGTATGGAAAACGTGGGTTGCGAAATTTTCATTTTAATGTCAACAGTGGTTATTTTGTGTTTAATATTACGTTAAATTAATCAGAAAATGATAGTATGGTGAATTTATTGGATTATTTGTGCAAGATCTGAGGGTTTCAAGCAATTATCAAGAGTCTCACTACGAGCTCGGGAGCGAACGTGAATGTCGAGCTGCTTCATCCAGAGTGACGACGCCACGGCGACTCCTCTAGAGAAAGTGAAGACCATGATATCTTGAATATTCTGTACATGACATTGGCAAATGACGAACTGTCGAGTCCATTAATAAAATAATAATAAAAAATACTGTAGTATACATTTGATGTAAATTACATTTGGTGTAGTGTTTACACTTACTGGTAGTATACATTTGATGTAGTACTAGTAAGATACAAATACGGAAGTCTATGCACTGGCTATCGTAAACACTTGATTAATATACATTTGCTGGTGTATAACATTTAACACACTCCTTTATAGTAATCGGCTTGAGAATATTATTTTGTTCGCGAATTACTC
This sequence comes from Tachystola acroxantha, assembly GCA_963506565.1. Classification (NCBI taxonomy): domain Eukaryota; kingdom Metazoa; phylum Arthropoda; class Insecta; order Lepidoptera; family Oecophoridae; genus Tachystola; species Tachystola acroxantha. Next base: position 4,685,157 of record OY735894.1, on the reverse strand, counting down.
TAATTTTAAACAGCCTGCTTTCATACAGTTTTTAATTTCCAGATGGAACTCTCGCTCTGGAACTCTGATGACATCGACGAGCTAATTGACATGGCAATGGATCCACCCACCCTGCCCTCGTTTAGTTGATAACGCATGCACTTACTATTGGTCGATACACGATGAGAGATAAGTATCCAGAGGGCAGCAATTAGGTTCACATTTTCCCAAAAACTACTGGAGTGATTGTAAAAATCATTGTACTACTGGATAGTTTAGAGTACACACTACTTATATAAAGAGGGGTCAAGGTTACATTTTTAAATTAGAAAGAAAGTACCCCCGGTAGATGGCACTGATTGGTCTGATTGTCAACATTAATTGCTACTTGGGCTTTTCATATTTCATACCTAGTATTAATTTGTACTGTATTGTTTAAATTACACAAACAAACCAATAATAATAAATTATTCAGCTAACATTGAATTTTTTTTTCATGATGCTGTGTTTATTACGATGATATTGCACTTCTATTATCAACTTAAAAAGCTTGTTTTTTTCTTACAACTGTCACTTTGAAACCCCTCATTGTAAAGAATTTTCAGAAATCAGTCAGAGTTTTTGAGAAAATCTCAACATTTAAAAGTTCTCCTGTACACCTCTCTGTGTTAGGCCGAACTATTTGTTAATAAAATTAATTAGTTAATAAAACCTATTAGGCTCTGTAAATAAATAACGAAACATTATGACTATTTTGTTTATACGTAAGTAAATTATTTTTATTTTTGTAAAAGGACGAAGACGTGACATAATAAAAGTAATAACTTAGTAATCAGTCTTTTATTAACACAATTATAGATTACACATATCACAACTAATGGCTATATTGCTTGGCAATTCATAATTATTATGTTTATATTACTATATATTATGTTACTAGACAGAGATGGGTGGAAAAGTCCTTTTCCACTGGACCTTTGCCCAGCAGTGGGACAATAGTTTTAAAAAAAGCTCTCTGACATGACCTAACGACTGCTGACGAATGACAGTACCCGGACCAACAACTTAACATGTTGTCGAGGCACAGAGGGGTTCAGATGAAAATGTCATTAGCGGTTACCCATCCAGGGACAAACATGCGCCTAAAATTGCTTAACTTGCACGATCGTTTTCAACGCGTACTCGCAACTGGCATGTCGTGAAGAATTGACATTCTACTTTCTTTGAATTTTTTATGGATTTGGTAACGAAGAATATTTATTCATACTTAGGTTAGGAAGTCTCTAAATCACATACGACTGTAGTTTTGGCCTTTATATTAAACTATGGCTGTCAAATACAAAATCAAGAGCCTCTATTACCGTTCTCAAAACGATAAAATCATACCATGAGATGGCGATAGAACAGAGACGCCACTATACCCAGTACCGACCGTCTTTACCATAAGGGCACACGAGGCCCGTGCCCAGGGCCCCCATCCTCACGGGGGCCCCGAAAGACCCATATTAGACTTTACAATTTATTTTATATTTTGAACTATTTACATTTGAGCTGCACTAAGAATTAGCGACAACATTTCCAAGTTAAAATGTTAATCGGACACCAGATCAGTTTTTCTTCTAAACAGTGTTTTTTTTTGTCATCCACTTTTTATTTTCCAACAGTGCCCCATATTCTTGTGTGCCCAAGGGCCCAGGAATGGCCTAAGACGGCCCTGACTATACCAACGCGATAGCACTGTACCTGTCACGCACCCTATTATGCCATTTGAAACGTAGAATACCGGATGACAACTTTCTCCCGGACCATTGAGCCATTCCTAGTCTGTCACTGGACGGCCCTAAACTATAATACTCGACAAATCTGCAACGAAATGCCTCTTGAGACATATCGCGGCAAAAAGTTTTTTTTATCTGGGTTTTATCCGCGATCAGTCTTCGGACCATAAGCGAATGCGGTGAGCGAAGATTGGCTTTCGATTTACATACAGCCTCCATTGAGACTGCAATCCTCTTAACTTGGGTCTCAGGATCGTTCGTCCAGCTCCATTATTGTGTGACGCTTTGGGTAGGGGGCGCGGCAAAAAGTGGAGACAAAAAATACCATTTGATCGTATTGAAAACCGTAATACAGCCCTATTATAACCGTAATAAAAATTACTTATGCATTTTATAAGCTAACACAACCCCGACCACTACCAAAACGACAGCCGACGCTTTGTAAAGCAAATTCTTCAGAACTTGATTCTGGCCTCCCACAGAGTTCACGATCAGGTTATTCATAAGGAATACCTGGTTTCCCTCCTCGATGAAGGCATTTTGTTCCTCCTCAGTCATTTTGTCTGCGATCTCGTTCATCGCTTGCCGGAAATCCTTTTTCAGCTCGCTAATGTCTACCTCGCTGAAGTCTGTTACTCTGTCGATGTAAGCGGTGGTGGCACTAGCTGAAAATGGGAATACCGATTATTTTTACAGATGTTACAACGCTTAGGCTCTTAGCCATAAACGTGGCTTAAAGTTAGGCGATGGCTACGACTTTCGCTGGTTATCGCCATACAAAATCGATGGTTATCCTTGCATATTCAAAGTTAATGCTTATTTTGACAGTTGCTATATCAAAATAAGCATTAACTTTGAATATGCAAGGTACGGACAACAGCAGATCAATGGTAACACTTGCAGTACGATTTCAAGCCTTACGGCGCAGATAAAAAGAATGGTTCAAAGTGTTACACTTGATGTGTTCAGCCAGATTTTCTCAAAAACTACTAACTACTAGAATGAAGATTATATTTTGACTATTAGCAGAGAGAAATAACAGTTTTAGAAAAAATCTTAGTTGCAATAACGCGCCCTGTATACTTTCTCTGTGATAAACTCGAATATGGTGATGTCCTCATAATTGGTTAAATAAATGTCTTAAATGTGTAAAGTTCTATCCAAAAATATTTAAATAACCAAAAAACCCGACTGCATAATGATGCAGTCGGGTTTTTTGGTTATTTGGTTATTAAAATTTAATGAAAGTAATGACTTTCATTAAATTTTTATAGCCTATGTCACTCCTACAATCAAGACGAATCTAACGACACCTCATATGTTAAAATCCACCAAACAGTTTAGGTTGCAGCGAGTGCCAAAGAATTAGACATACATATATACACTCGAAAAGCATAACTCCTTCTTGCGCAGTCGGGTAAAAAACAGCTATTAAAAAAATACACAACCATAAGCACATGTTACATAATACATACCCCCACCAAACATCCTCCTCTTCCTAGCAAGGATCTGTCCACCGCTCAGCAGCCCTAGGTAGAGATGGTACACATAGGCCATTAGCAGCTGTGGATTATCTTTCTCCAGGCCCCGCAGATGGTCCAGATAATTGTCCAGAGCCGGGGACTTGGGTATGGTGTGCCAGTCCTCGCCGAGGTAGTGACGGAGATCCTCTTCGAAAGCTTTTTTTCTGTAGAGGAATTATAGTTTACAATCTCTTCAAAGTGTGTGTATTTGTAGCATTCATTCAATGACTTCAAAATTAAATGATTATTTATCATGAATGGGACTTTTGCATATTAATACCTTTTGCAGATTTGATTGTTATAAGTAAAAAAAAATAATCTAGGGTTTTGTTTGGAAGTTTTTGTCTTAAATACATAATGGATAGATCCAGCAATATTGAAACAGAATAATAAAGCTATTGAATAGGAGTGTTTAACATCAGCTAGGTACATTACATGACTTAATATCTCTTATTAACTACAAATACCTACCTATAACATAACAGTGACTAGATTGTATGGCAGAGAAAAACTAGGAACTATGTAATTTGTAATAACTACTCTATTACCTGTAAAGAATCTTGTGCTTGAATAAATTATTAAAATCAGGCATGTTCAGCCTTTCCTTGGCATCCTCCAAGTATCCAAATATATGGTAGAAAACGAATAGTCCTCCTCCCCATACAGCTTCGTCACGTAAGGCTGAAAGATACGATTATTTAAAAAAGTAGTTCATCAGCCTTGCTTCAAAAAAATTGCAAATAAAAACAAGCAAAGTTGATAAGGTTATGGGCCCAGCCACCTTTCCAAGCGCCACTCATAAAAGGCCAAAGGAAGGGCCAACAGGAATATTGCACATTGCACACAGTTTATATTTGAATAAGGTCGCTCCTTGGTCCAGGATAAAGGACATCAAGGAAGTAAGTAGGCCAAAAGTGTACTTACAGATAGCAAACTTTGCATTGACCAATGTGTCGCTCACGGAATGGATTTTCCGTGTTGCTTTTCTCATGCGCGTTGTAAACAATTCCACATTTCCTGACATTTTAGAGTATATAGTATAGTTGTAAAGATCTTTGGAAATTACAAGAAAACCATGAAGGAAGATCGAATCAGCTGTTTTAATGGCTGTTTTGCAGTGAATGACAGACAACAATACAATGACATTTTCTTTCTTCATTGCGTTTTGCAAGTGCAAGTTCGGGGAAAAATTGTAATGAATAAACGCTGCGCTACAAAATACCTACATTGAAGCAATGTGATGATTTATTTTTTGAATCGTAGGTATTATGCGTAGAGGGAGTATGTGTTATGGTATTGTCGTGTATTATTATTATTATTGGAAAATAAACACAAAATCTTGAACGACCAATTTCCAGAGCCATAAGAATGTTTTAAAAAATGATCAAATTGCTGTTTTCTTTCGGTCTCTGTCAGACGTTCGCCCGGCGATTTCCGGAGGTTAAAAAAATAATTTTATTGGTTGTTCGAACGATATTTTTACATCTACCGTCCACATTTAATTAGCTGTTTAATTGTAATTTAACAAATACTCTAAAATCAATCAAAATGGGAGATCGCACGAAAATTAAGGTAATTCAACTTTGTTAACTCACTTGTATTTTGTGCTATTTTCGCCCTAAAATAGTAATTTCTTTCATTTTTATTGTTTTTTCTTATAACTGCGCATTTAAAACCTAATTTCAAGTGTTTAATTAACTAATTGGTGGCTAATTCGACTTTTGTTTACTAATTGATAAGCGTTATCAATTTGACATTTCACAAGCTGTTATCTAACCTCAAAAATTTGGTTATCATTAAAATCGTAAAATTACAAAACGTAATGGCTTATGACTTGAAACAAGAAGAGGAAGTGAAGGAATACATTGAAAATCTCGGTATCGAATACCGTTTTGGTTGTTACAAAGAGAAGAAACCGGAAGTATGTCATCTTTTGGGTGATTATTTGGAAGCGATCAAGAAGGACTTTGAGAAGGCTGGGAAGGTGTTCAAAAGCAACTGTTTGGACTATAGGTACGGGAAATCATGTCTGAAGTTCGGAAATTACACATTAGTGGGAAAGGGTACCGAGAAAACAGATCCTGCTGGGTCTCTCCCGTTCTTTGAAAAGGGTTGTGAATATAACGACCCGACGGCCTGCTTGCATGCCGGTATGCTCCTCACAGCTACTGGACCCGGCGTGGACATAAAAAGAGATGTACCTAAAGGTAAACTGTTTATTTTATGCCTTAAAACCTTAGATTTCTACATAATTGGCCTGAACTACACAACATAGCTATATATTGGCGATGGTACCCCTTCATCTGCTAGATTCGAATAGGATCAATTTTGTATCGACACACAGTCAATTTATGTGTTTTGTGTACTCACAATTCCTCTATGAGGAATGTTTTGACACAAAGCAAAGTTGTAAAGTCTGGCAAAGTAACCTTCAACAAAGTCAAGTCGCTATAAGGTTCAACTAATATCCTAATCTGTATTTACTGATCGTATTGGATTTTTAAAACATCCTATTAGAATTTCTAGCTAGGCTACAGGTCACATCCATGTTATGTAGATTTTGTTCATCGCTGTAATTATTTTGTCCCTGCTTCTTTGCCAGTGATTTGTCCTCTACGTAATCATTTTCATTATGGGTTCTGTTATCATATTATCATGTATATGCCAGTTGATTTGGGTGAGCTTCTCTCTTTTACATTTAAACTGTAATTTTCAATACAACATGATTGGAAAAAGAGGTAGACCCATAAAGAGATAGTCTGACGACAAAAGAGCACTAGCACGACAGAGGGAAGACTGGAGAATGCTGGATTTTGTAGAATGATGATGCCTTTGATTCAAAAGTATACTCTGACCCGAAGGGATCCAATCCAACAAAAAATTAAATAAATTTTTAAACCTTTTTTTAATTGGCAGTAAATGCTTTGGAACTGAATTGGAAACTGTAATTTTCAGGTTACAACTACATAAAGAAAAGCTGTGATGGCAACGAACAAATGGCGTGCCACTATCTATCGGGCATGTACCTGAGCGGTGTGCCCAAAAACGTATCAGACTTCAACCCACACAAACCAGAGAAGAACAAAAACATAGATTTCTTAATTAAACCGGATAAAAAGCAAGCGTTTCAATTCGCAAAGAAGGCTTGTGAACTGGGTAATATGTTTGGGTGTGCGAATGTCAGTTTGATGTACAAAAAGGGGGACGGTGTTGAACAGAATCAAGAGGAATCTAAGAAGTACTTCCAAATCGCTCAGGAGTTGCAGAAGGCTCATGAAACTACGAAGGAAGTGAAGTTCCAACAAGGTTTGGAAGATAAGAAATAGGGTCAAGAAAGAGATATTACGTATTTTGTTGTTAGTGGCATGCTTGTAGATAAGATGTTGAATTTGAAATCTGAATATTGTGACAATTAGATTTCCTGTATTATACTGTTATTTAGTAATAAGTTGTTTTAATGGTTATTGGATCCATGTGAAGCTAAAATCTAAACTTTAAGAGATTGCTATCTGGTTCTGCTGCCGAGAGTGCGGATCAGCTAAAACGCACCAAATATGTGAACCTCGCCCCGCTCTACGATTTTATTCCCTTCGCTGTTAAGACTGCGGGGGCATGGGGTTCTGATTCTGTAAATTTCGTCGCGGATTTGGGTCGCCGCTTAAGAAACAGTGGTTATGACGCTCCGGGTCGTATCTCGTCCAAAGCATTTCCCTCGCAATCCAGCGCGGTAACGCTGCTGGTGTGATGGGAACTTTTTGACGAGACACGACCCGAGACGGCGCCTTTTATACATATTTGATTTGATACGAAATTTTTGTATTTTTCTATAATCTGTTTTATATATTTACTGGTGATATTTTCACTCACCATTTCAATTCCTTTAAGTAATTTATCTCGTTTCTAGCTCAATCTCAATGTATCTTTAATTATTATTTACTGCTAAGTTTGTAATGAACTGGCCTTGGCTCTGGCGACAAGCCGAGCCTCAAACTATAGGCGACTAAAGCGGACCAACGTACTGGACCTAGCGAAATAACAGTTGAACACAAAATAAGAGAATATGGGAATGGAGGTCATTGGACATCGCCCTGCTGACGAAACTCTAACCGTCCGACACAAGAGTCGTTTATTGCAGCCAAGCCTGCAGATCGGGACGAAGCAGAAACACGAAGAGAGAGAGAGAAAAAAAACCTGCTAAGTTTAACGCAAAACTTAACGTTTAACTTATTCTGTACCTACAATCAATGTTCACATGAACAAATGTTTCTTTATTTATTTAAGGGCCTTCATAGAGCCAAATAGCGCCGCCAATTAAAAAAAAAACATCCAATATAATCAATTTTATTAAAAAAGCTATTTACGAAATGTTTATTACGATAAATACTATTTTTAATGCTTATTTATAACGTGATGCAATGTCGGTAAGTTGTAGTTCGCATAATTGCGAAAAACGGCCGCTTTTGGCACATTTGTGAACTACAACTTAGCTTGTCGCAATTATGCCATGTATTGTATATTGAAAAATAGTATTCATCCTAATAAACATTTCATAAATAGCTTTTTTAATAAAATTGATTATAATGGAAGATATTATTTTTTTAAGATTGGCGGCGGCGGCGCTAGTTGGCCCTATGAAGGCTCTTAAGTCCCTATTCAGAGGGCTTTACTCAACTAAACAACGACAAAGAAATACATGAATGAACAACCCTGCAATCGATCAATTCAAGTATTTACAGCCACATTTCAAAACCACAGGTCGGCATAATAGGCGGTTCAGGTTTCGACGACCCGTCGCTCTTCGAGGACGCGACCGAGCGCGCTGTGTGGACCCCCTACGGCGCGCCGTCCGACGTGCTGCTCGAGGGGCACGTGAGGGGCGTGCCGTGTGTGTTGCTAGCGAGGCATGGCAGGAAACATCAGTTCCAACCCAGGTATGCACGGCAAGCGCTCCTTAAAAGGTTTAGATCTGGGGGGTCCGTACCTATAGGTGTTTCCCAAAACGAGTTTAGATTGTATTTACATTAGGGGCCTGACACACAGACCACTTACCCCATAGACCTGTAACAGGAGGGCGCCCGTGTCTGCCCGCATGAGCGTTATCGCTAACAGGATTTTTTGCTTGCAAAAGACATTGCCACATTTTAATGGAACTTTGCCCCACCTACAAAACTACGTGACCATTTAAGCTGTACCTATCATTTTGTTGGGGACTTATTACAGGTTTCATATTGCATAATCATAATAAGTATCATTTTCTACTACTCTCGCAACTCCTATAGAAGAATAACAAAAACAATGAATAATTCGCTTCAATTACTTACTATTTTGTGAATTCTTAATTAGGCTGTTTTTTTCGACTCGCTAGATGTACAAGACTTTGTTTTAAACCAATAATATTAATAAAAAACAGAGATATTTTTACATTTATTCGTTATCTTGTACATCTTGCGGTTGATGGTGGGGCAGAATCTGGCATTGTCATTTGTACCGATTTCATGTCTATAATAGGGTTCACTAATGTTTGACAAAAAACGTATGACAAATGATCATTTTACAAATTATTTTTGAAAAAGTAATCATTTGACAAACTTATCATTTACTAAAGTGATCGTTTTAAAAGTGATCATTTGACAAAAATCCATTTTATAAATATTTAACATAGCAAATGTTGTGAATGCTAAACCGTCATTTTGCAATTGATTAAATGACCAAAGTATTCCTTTTTCAAGGTCGCCATTAGACAAAATATTGGGTAAATAAGTGGGTATTTTATATGTATAATTGTTAATAAATGAACTTGCTTTTTGAATACAAAAAAAAAAACATAACATCGAAGTCTTCTGAACCTAAACATCCGTGTCGGATCTGGTTAGAGAGTTGGTCGGGGTGTCCCTTCATTTGATAAAAAACAAATTACAAATTTATGTATAATTGTTAATAAATAAACTTGCTTTTTGAATACAAAAAAAAGAACCTAACATCGAAGTCTTCTGAACCTAAACATCCGTGTCGGATCTGGTTAGAGAGTTGGTCGGGGTGTCCCTTCATTTGATAAAAAACAAATTACAAATTTATGTATAATTGTTAATAAATAAACTTGCTTTTTGAATACAAAAAAAAAACCTAACATCGAAGTCTCTGGCTTGGAGCGAAGCTGCGCTTCGCTCCAAGCCAGAGCCTTCTGAACCTAAACATCCGTGTCGGATCTGGTTAGAGAGTTGGTCGGGGTGTCCCTTCATTTGATAAAAAACAAATTACAAATTTATGTATAATTGTTAATAAATAAACTTGCTTTTTGAATACAAAAAAAAAACATTTTGTCAAAGGTTTTTATGCCTTGCGTTGTTTTATCTATTAACGTATATAATAAGTGAATAGTTTGTTAAGTGATGTTTTGAAGAAAGAAACTTTGTCTCGTAATTGTTTTGTCAAATGAATTATTTATAGAACCATTACTTTGTACAAAGATGAACTTATGAATCATGATTTTGCCAAACGTTGTTTGTGAAATGAATGGTTTGTAATATGTTTTTTATCAAATGAAGGGACACCCTATAATATGTCGGGTAAGGGGTCTGCGGCCTGACAAGAGCCAACTAGCGCCGCCAATCTTAAAAAAAATCTTGCAAATTAATCAATTTTATTAAAAAGCTATGTAGAAGAAAATGTTTATTACGATACATACTATTTTATAAATGCTTATTTATAACGTGATTCAAGTTGTAGTTCGTATAATTGCTTCGACTACGTTCCTTGTGCGTAGTGCTGTGAACTATCGCGCCAACCTGTGGGCGCTGCGTGAGGCTGGCTGCACACACGTGCTCGCCACAACGGCTACAGGCTCGCTGGTGGAGGAATACAGGCCCGGGGACCTGGTCATACTGGACGACTTCATCGACAGGTACAGTCGGAATGCAAGTCCTGCCCCCTCACCATGAAGTCTTATAGCAGGATTACTTCGATAATACTTTGTTATTTCGTACAATGACGACCTTAAAGTAAGCTTATTAAGGACGTCATGGTACGAAATAACAAAGTATTATTGAAGTAATCCTGCTATAAGACTTCATGGTAAGCTCAGGTTTGCATTTGTGTGAGTGCACACAGATAGTGTAGAGTGATATTCGGCCTGAGGCGCGACGCGTCCAATACAAACGCAACAAAATACACCCTGCCGCGCACGCACCGCACTTCACCTCTTGTACCGCTATCACTCACACAAATGTAAACCTGAGCTTAGGCAAGGCGCACTGTACCGCGCCTTGGGTGGCGATAGAGTGTGTGCGAGAGAAAGGGGACAACAGAATGAAGCGAGGCTCCACCCCCGCGTCTCGCCGTGCAGCTACCTAGGCGCGGTACAGTGCGCCCGGTCAGACTAGGATGTGTAATGGATGTTTGATTTAATGAGTAATCAATTAATCATCAACTGCTGATACCCTAGTCCGATGTTTATCAATAATCAGCAACCTTAGAGATGGTTTTTTGCAAGTATTAGTGCAATTTGAGTTCGGTCTTACCACTGTCTGTTTTTAAATACAATTTTGACAGTCGTAAGTGCGAGCTCACTTTGAGTATTACTTCGATTCTGACTATCGTATATTATTAACACTTTTATTGTCCACACTGATACATTAATGTAACAAAATAAAACGAAAAGACATGCACAAAGGGCGCAACTTATCTCTATAAGAGATTTCTTCTAGCAAATCCCATGAAGCGACTATTTATATAATGTAAGTATGTATGTCTCGCGTTTACAATATTCTCAATTCAGGAGTACTTATCTAGGACTTGGGGCCGCAATTGCACGTTCTACGACCGCACGGAGGGCGGGCCGCGCGGCGTGTGCCACCTGCCCATGCGGCCCGCGTTCTGCGAGCGGGCCAGGGCCGCCCTGCTGCGGGCCGCTCGCGCCAGGGGGCACGCCTGCCACGGGACGGGGACCGCGGTCGTTATACAAGGACCCAGGTAAGGGCGATGTCTCAAAGTCAGATTTCTTTATCGCAAGTAAGCACGTTGTGTACATTATTGCACGTCAACTTATTTTTTGAATTTACATTTACACCACTTTGCAAGGAAAAGGTGCCAACGCTGAGGAGAAAAAGTGTCAAAAAACTCTCAGCAGCACATCTTTTAAAATAATAGTCTAATTATAATAATGAGCCTATCATATAGCTATAAAAGGTAACGGTTCTCATTAAAACAATCATAGATTTTTTTGCCTTAACGTCCGTATTTTTGCCAGCGTCACGTCGTTTTAATTATGATAAAAGTCAAAGCGGTATCGAATATCATTAGTAATAGGTCTAGATCAGTAAACCTGTAAATTAAAGAGTCAGTGATACAAAAATGTATACCGTATGTGCCAATACAATTTTCCAAAGAGGTAAACAAACATGGCGTTTTACCTATATAAAAAGGTAACGGTTCTCATGAAAAAAAATCTCTAATAGGATCTCCTTTTGTGGTCATTCCTTTAATGGTCATTTTGTGTTAGGTTCTCGAGCCGCGCCGAGAGCATGATGCACCGGCAGTGGGGAGGACACCTCGTCAACATGACCACTGTGCCAGAGGTAACGGAATATTTAGCCAATATTCTTTAAAAAATGTTACAGTGCAAGCGCTGTATCGCGCACTCAAACGTGATTTAAAGTTACGCCACCGTTCAGCCACCCTGTCCCTTTCTATCTCGACCTTTTTTAACGAAGTGTGAAAGGGATAGCAACACGATTTAAAGGAAGTGAGTTTTAACTACGTTTATGAATAACAGCAACAGAGTAAGTTGTTCCGCCGCGTCTCGCCGTGCAGCTGCTTGCCTAAGACGAGGTACAGCGCTTGCCATATTAAAAAAAATGTAGTCTATTATATTATGAGGTCTATGAATAACAAATTATTATATTTAGGGTCAGCGCGGACGGACGAAATGGAGTGGAGGTCGGTGTGCCTTACGACCGGCGAATGGAAGTGGAGGTCTTCGCTGACCCTTATTCATCAAGTCTCTCCCAGTATTCTTAGATTTGTTTATTTGCAGGTAGTGCTCGCGAAGGAGGCGGGCCTGAGCTACGCAGCCGTCGCACTCGTCACTGACTACGACTGCTGGCGGGAGAACGAGAAGTCCGTGAGTTCACAAGCAACTAGGAGGACATATTACAGAATAGATGACTATTTAAACCATGGGCATATTGGGCATGTATGGTGTGTCGCCGGTTCCGCATGAAGGATAAAGTTTATAATGATAATAGGAATAATTATGACGTAATTATCTAGTTGTTATGTAATTGAATTGTTATTATTTTAAAAGATGTGCCGCTTAATGTTTTTTGCCACTTTTTCTCCTCAGCGTTGGCACCTATTTCTTGCAAAGTGATGTAAATGTAAATTTAAAAAAAAATTGACGTAAAAATGTATACAACATGCTTACTGCAATGAAGATATATGATTTGATCAGGCTAAAGAGATTTGATTCACTGATGGTTTATTATCATACCTAGGTGTCAGTGAGTGAGGTGCTAGCGACGTTCAGCAAGAACGTGAAGAAAGCCGCGGACGTGATACTCGACGCTATTCAGATACTCGCAGCCGACACGGATCTTGATTACCTCGACGCTCACAAGGTAATCACGATGTCACACTACCTTCCCTCGATGCTCAGATGGTAATCACGTGGTTACACTACCTTAATTCGACACTGACGTAGTCACGCTACCTTATCTAGACGCTTACAGGGCAATCACGTGGTCACTATACCTTACCTAGATGCTCACAAGGTAATCACGTGGTAACACTACCTACTTCGACGCTCACAAGATAATCAGGAAATCACACTACCTTCCCTCGAGGCTCAGAAGTTAATCACGTGGTCACACTACCTTATTCTAGACGCTCACAGGGTAATCACGTGGTCACACTATCTTCCTTCCGACGCTCACAAGGTAATCACGTCGTCACTCTATCTTACATAGACAATGTAAGTAATCTCGTGGTCACACTACCTTACCTCGACGCTTACAAAGTAATCACAAAGGTACACTACCTTACCTGGACACTCATAAGGTAATCACGTGGTTACACTACCGTACCCATACATTTATAAGGTAACTGTGGTTCTATGATCAAAAATCTCGCACAAAATTACCCAATCTTCCCAAATTCATTCAAACAGTTAAAGTACTTCTTCATACATTGTCCAAGTGGGTAATATGCTTTCTCGGCAAATGTTTAAAATATTAATAGAATAAACACTTAAATAACTCAATTTTCTTATTCCAGAAGCTGGTATCTTCTTCAATAATGTTAAAAGAATGAAAAACGAATATACTATAATAATGTTATGATTATTACTGCATGAGATGATAAATAAGTTTTGTATTGAATTTATATGCATATTTCTATTATTTTTCAATAAAAACATTTTGTTACTATAATAAAATCATCATTTATTGAATAATTAAAACCCGCCATACAAAATGATCAAATTACTCTTACAATCTAAATGTCGTATCTCATTAGGCTACCACGGTAGTCCCACCATTGAAGCTACACTTTGACGTTTGTACTGAGGTTTGTTTTGAGCTTGCTCTCAAAACTGTCAATGAATCTCAACTCCTCTATAACTCAATACTCCGGGGATTATCCACTTTTTTCATTAGGACAAACATTTAGCCTCCTAATTAGATAAAACGGGAATTACCGCGTTAAACATTTATTATTGATGTCTCGATATTTCGACAGCATTGCAGCCATCGTGGTCACGAGTAGACCACAGTAGTAGTAGAGTAGTGTCTACTCGTGACCATGATGGCTGTAATGCTGTCGAAATATCGAGACATCAATAATAAATGTTTAACACGGTAATTCCCGTTTTATCTAATTAATATGTATACAAACCGTGAAAGTTTAAAAAGTGATATTTAGCCTCCTGCCGAAAGGTGATGTTTTTGAACAAATTCATGCTTTCTCTTGGTGATTAATTGTTTATGACAAAAGTCATACATGCATCTAAATACACGGTAACACAAAGGTATGATTGGTCTTGATCACGAGTTTGACATATGATACAGTTCATGAATTATTACAAAAATCGACTGATGGTTTTGTAATAATTCATTAATTTCCCTTGATGTTCTCATGTTCGAAGACGGAGATAAGTATACAGGGGTCTCAATAAGGTTGAGATTTTCTCAAAACCTACTGGACCGAATTTAATCATTATTTTACAGTTACATAGTTTTAACTTTTATCTATCAAACAGTGAAATAATATTTGCAATAGGTCAAGTAGTTTTTGAGAAAAACTCAACCTTAAAAACTCTCCTGTACACCTTTCTCTAAGTTCCACAGTAATTATAAATAAATATAATTAAACGATTCGAGCCTATTTCGTATACCTCACCCAAAAGAAAGTGTATTGTTTGTCAGCTTTGCTGTGATTAATGCATAATTATTTTCACATTATTAGATCGGATAACTTTATTTTCCCAATGATTAAAAAGCTTGGCCTTAGATGTGAAAATAATTTACGGAAAATAAACGATATCTTGCGACGATAAAGTGTATTTCGTAAGCGTCCTTAATAAGCTTACTTTAAGGTCGTAATAGTACGAAATAACGAAGTATTATTGAAGTAATCCTGCTATAAGACTTCATGGTAAGGCCCCTGTATGTTAATATCCCCCGTCGCTGGTCGCAAGATACACGTATCCTTTATTTTCCGCATAATTTATAAGTTATTTATTGTTTAAAAGCACGTCAAATATTTAATCTTCTAAAACCGTTTACCGCCCGCCGCGCTGTAGGACGAGAGGGTAAGTCTACCATAAAACCACATCTACTCGCGTGAATAATGATGAACATATGCAATAAATTCCTTCAATGTTACACTACAACAGGTAATGAGATTGTTGGCAACTGGCTGGAAAGATGACGTCATTTTGATACTTATGGAATTTTATATCACTTTTTTGAATGCTTTTGTTTTTTACGTTTCTATTTTTAGTCTGTAAAAAACAAAAGCATTCAAAAAGTGATATAAAATTCCATAAGTATCAAAATGACGTCAACTTTCCAGCCAGTTGCCAACAGAGATGATAACATATAAGACACTTGCTTGGGATGAGGTATACTTATGTGTGATAGCCTCACAAGTTACGACAGTACCTCACACACGCTTACTGACGTTTATTCGATTTACGTATAATATTCATCTAAATCATTTAAATTTAATTACATTACATAAAGTATAAACGTTAATAATAACCTTAATTAACTAACTAGCTTACTGTGAACTGAAGTTCGAAATGTTTTCGTCCAAATGCTTCACTAGAACACTGTAGATATCTGAAATAAATAAAAATATGATAATCTCTCATTTTCATTGATATAATTTTGTATACAGGGTGGTGCCGAAGGGACGGTGTTCAGTATCGGTAACTGAACAACAATTTTTTTTTTCAAATAAAAATAAATTAATGTCTCATACAAATCGATAAGCTGACCGGTACGAAATATATGAAAGGTCAAAAATTTAATTCCTGAAAATCGAAAAGTCGTAGAACAAAAGTTGTTCAGTTACCGATACTGAACTCGCTCCCTTCGGCTTCATATACCCTTTACGTTACACCCTGTATATACATTATACAATATGTATTTTCGACGTGTTTTTTTATATAAATATTCAGGCTTATTGGCTGAAATGTGATCTAAGCTCCTTGTTTATTAGGTATCTTTAATAATGAAACCTTAGAACTATGTTTATTGGAGAGGCTAAGTATAGGTTTATAAGCATTAATGTATTTGGTATTAACATTTCAAAACAACTGTTTGTCTCCAAATAAATAAAGATATAAAATAAACATAATCCCACAAAAAATACCGGCATTGTATTATACCTGTGTCTGTGTCCGCTCAGTTCTTGGTCCACGGGTTCCTGGCGTGCTGTCCCGGGATCATGTCGAGCAGGTACTGGCGCTGCGCCTCCGCCACGCGCTGCATCTCGGCGGCCATCGCGGCGCTGCTGTTGCCACTGCCGCTGCTCTTGCCGGCTGAAAGTCAAATTACATTTTGTACACTCAAATCGAGAAAGTTTAGTTGCGAACTGTATTGTGGCAGCACTTCACTTGGCTATTCGTATTCGCTATTGGACGTTTGTCGTATTAGTCAAATACTTGACGTACATACAAATAAGACGAATGTTTTGTCAAGAATACCAACCACATATGGCAATTATGACAAATACGCAAATACGAATAGCCAAGTGAAGTGCCACCATTAGAGAGTGGACAATGGTCAATTCCAGAAACGGTCACAATCAGAAGTAGTCTTAACAAGAAGTGTTCGAATCCAGAAACGGTCATACGAAGAAGTGGGGTTGACTTGAGCTAACTAGCGCCGCCAATTTTAAAAAAAATTATATCTTCTAATATAATCAATTTTTCCTAAAAAAAAGCTACTCGGTAAATCTTTATTGGGATAAATACTATTTTTTAAATGCTTATTATCAACGTGATTCAAGTTCGCTAAGTTGTAGTTCGCATAATTGCGAAAAACGGCCTTTTTGGCATATTTGAGAACTACAAGTTAGCTTGTCGCTTATGATATGTATTGTACATTGAAAAATAGTATTTATCCTAGCTTTTATAATAAAATTTGGTACATATTTTTAACATTGGCGGCGGTAGTTGGCTCATGTCAGCTCCTCCGGTAGACGGTGCCGGCAGACACCGTGACACGCCGCGCCCTGCCGTGGCGTTTTACGTCGGCCCCAAGTCGTCGTGTGAAGTGTGATGGTTATCTTATCTTATCCTGATTGGGTGCCAATGTGGCGGCACTTCGACCCATTGGGATCTTTTGTGCTCTCCCCTTTCCTTTATGCTCCTTCCTCCTCCCTAAAGATATAACTCAGTAGGTCCGCTATGCAGCTCATGGGAAGGAGCCTGTAGTCTTCTGGTTCCGGATAGGCCGACCCCAGGAGACTCATTCGCTTTCTAGCCAGTGAGTCACATTCACACAGTAGGTGTTTCATGGACTCCGTTTTGTCACCACAGGCTCTGCAGGTTGGAGATTCAGCTAATCCCGTCCTGTACAACAGGTCGTTCGTTGCTTGATGTCCCGTTAGTGCCCCAATTATGAGCCGCATCTGGTTTATGTTCTGTTTCCAGATTTTCCTGCACCAGCCTGTCTGTCTCGCCAATGAAAAGTTTGGAATGTTTCAGCTCTTTGATGTTTTTCCACTCCAGGTTGTGCAAGTCTTTGGCCAAGTGTGTTGGTTACTCACATCGCTTGCCTAGCGCCGACGCCTGCGCCATGGCGAGCTGGTACGTGTACAGCAGCGGCGAGAACTGCATCATGGCGGCGGCCGCGGCGGCCGGAGACATGGCGCCGCTGCCGCCCGCGCCGCTCAGCCCTGCCAACGAACACGTTTCACTAACAATTACAACATACAGGGTGCCCTTGAATTCATTCGACAAATTGTATTCGTGATATATATTGATTTGGTAAGGTTTTTTAGTAAATCAAAACTGCAATTTTTTAAACTAAGTACGTCACAAGTCACACAATGACCTTAGAAATGACCATTAGGTCAAATTCCAGTGAAAGAACCTACCTTAAAATATAAAAACTCTAAAGTAACGATGCGGCTTAGGTGGCAGCTCACCCTCCAAAAATGTCACCTTTGCACAACAAATGAATAATTTTTTCCGGTAGTTGAATTTATTGTAAATATTTATTTTTCCCCAAATTGTTTAATTTACTTTTTACGCTGTGCAGAATAATGTCACAAGCCTAACCATCCATTTAATTTTGTCGAATGAATACTCCCTCGATGTAAGGGAAGGTCTGTGCCCGAACAGTGGGGCAATATAAACAGACTGCTGATGATGAAGTCGTCGATAGTGTTGTTGTGATGCGTCACCTCTGAGCAGCTGGTGTTGCAGCGCCTGCATGGCGGCCGCGCTGTGCTGCTCGAACGCCATCTGCGCGGCGGCCGCGGCGGCCAGCTGTTAAGGACACAAACAAAACATGACGTTAACTACGACATATATTTGCGCGGGGGAAAAGTTTAAATCACAGACAAAAAACTACGTGCTGAAGTTGACGCGATCACTATTCGACCGCGCCGACAACAGCAGGCACACTCATCTATGCAACCTCTCACCCCTGCACGCCCTCCGGAAGGCCACCGCCTCCAGAGGGAGTTGCTGCGCTCCCCGTCGCCTAAGCGGTGCACCAAACGAACGCACCGACCCGCCCAACTCCCCAATCCCAAGCGGGTCCACTCTCACCATCGGATCATTATCCAGCGAGCTCATGCCCGGGTAGAGCGGGTATACCTAACGGCCCGCACTTCTCCCCCGACGTTAGGGGTGAATAGCGGGTCGTCGGCGCATTGCCGGCGGTGGGAGAACTGCCCTACGTAAATTTTGTCGCGAGCCCCACTTTGAGAAATCCTATATGTTTGCTAGTAGCCCGCCCTGGTCTCACCTGGTGCTGCTTGCTGCTGCTGCCCTGGCTGGCGCTGCTGGAGGACGACCCTGCGACACACATACAGCGGATAATACTCGATTTGGTCATACCGCGAAGGATCGATTCTTTATTTTCCTCTTCCATCGTGTGGTTAAGTGACCAAACCTATTTGTCAAAGTTATTCAGGCCGCCCGTAGGCCTTTGACGTGGCCTAACGACTGCTGTCAAGTGACACCAACCGGGACCAACTGCTTAACGTGCTTTCCGAGGCACGAATGGGCTCAGATGGAAGTGTCACTAGCGGTCGGAAGGACGATGAAGAGTTTGTCATATTCAGAATCGGGTAGAGTGGTGTGCCATCGGAGAGGCCTATGTCCAGCAGTGGACTGATACGGGCTGATGATATGATAACAATGCTGAAGCTACATCAGATTTTTTTCGGTATTTAAAGGAAATCAAGTATACTTTATTTGCACGCATAAGAATACATCGGTTACATATACAACCAAAATTAGCTAGTGTACAGATTAACGCCGTAGATATTAATGGTCAAAACCGTACTTCAATTTAGTATGAAATTTGTATGGTTTATATTGGTGGTTTATTTGTTAGTGAGACGTGACGTCACTTAAAATTCCTGTAATTATTTTATTTTTCACTTCAATTTATGTCAATTTTGCAATATAAAATTAACATAATTCAATTTTCAAAACTTGACAAGTTAATAATAAAACAACATTATAAAATAATTAAGTATAAGATGAAACTACACTACGAAGCACATCAATATTGAATAAAATACAAAGTGATCATAGACAAAGTGCAAAAGCCGCTGCCGCCGCTGCCGCCGCTGCTTAGACATTTCAAACGATGCTTAACATGCCTGTTTTATTTGGGGAACAAAGCAGAATCCCAAAATGGACTTTTCTATGATCATAGGCAAAATAATTAAATAAATCTTAATGTAGTGCACAAAATTAAGCAGGAAGTAAAGTAACAATGTGATACATGCTTGTTACCTTTACCTTTCTTGGCGGGCACCTCTGAGGCGGAGTCGCGTGTGCGCTCCGAGTGGTGGCTGCGGAGCGACTCCGACGAGCTCAAGGCGCTCCTGTCAACAAGCACGGGTTACGAAAGGGTTACCAACGGTACGAAACGGTTATCAACGGTACGGAACGGTTATTAACGGTACAGAATTATTACCAACGTTATGGAACGGTTACCAATGGTAAAGAACGGTTGTCATCTCTTTGGAATATTGTTACCAACGGTACGTCAATGTTACCAACAGCATGGAACAGTTACCAACAGTATGGAACGATTACTGACGGTATTGAACGGTTACCAACGGTATGGAATGATTACTAACGGTATGGAATGGTTACCAGCGGTACAAAAACGTTATCAACCAACGTACGGAATGGTACGGTACGGTAACCTACCAACGGTACGAAACAATAACTAACCAACGCTACTGAATAATAGATAAATTTGAATGTCCTTTGGTAAAAATTTAAAATATCTGCCATCCCGTCCCGGTGTACGTAGGTCATATAGATGCCCGTTACCTGGCCGGCGCGGCCGCTGGCTTGGCTGCGGGCGGCGTGGGCGCGGGCGGCGCGGGGGTCGAGGGCGCGGGGGCGGGCGCCGGCGTGCGAGACGACGACCGAGACACTGACATCTGTAACGTTATTATTATACTGCATTGGTCATAATAACAAGAATATATTTATGAAAATAAATTTATGTTACCCTAGTGTATGTAATTACTTCTCGATGGGCCTCTATTTATCCCCTCTGTCGCCGAAACGATGGTCGATCTGTTGTGAAGACCTCGAACGGACAAGAAGCGTGGGCAGACCCACCTGCCAGATGGTCCGACAACTTCAAGAGAGGTGCTGGCTTGGTGTTTATCAGCAATCCATGGGATCGGGACTCATCGATGATTCATGGAGTGGCATATGCCCAGGAGTGAGCCGCAGTGTGTTTAGAATACGAGTGAGAAACATAACTGCATAATGCAGGTGGAACAGACGTAAACCCATCTAGTACAGTCGACAGCAGATCAATGGTAACACTTTTTACTTTTGACAGTTCTTATTATTTGCGTCGTAAGACTTGAAATCGTACTGCAAGTGTTACCATTGATGTGCTGTCGACTGTACATAAAGACAATTAAACATCGAAGACAGAGAGAAGTATACAGAGGGCCTCAATAAGGTTGAGATTTTCTCAAAAACTACCGGACCGATTTTAATCATTATTTTACAGTTATATAGTTTTAACTTTTATCTATCTAACAGTTAAAGAATTTTTGCAATAGGTCAAGTAGTTTTTGAGAAAATCTCAACCTTAAAAACTCTCGTGTACACCTTTCCCTGTGTTCCACCGTACCTGCATGTTGTTCCGTTGCGCGTGCGCAGGCGGCGGCGCGGGCGGCGGCGAGGCGGCGGGCGCGGCCAGCCGCCGCTCGATCTCCTGCTCCTGTTGGAGGGCGCGAACAAACGCTGTTTTCAGTCGCGCCGTGTGCTCCGCCTTATAGAAACCATACAAACAGTTAGCACTACAGAGCCGAGACGAGGGGAAGACACTGTAGTGACAACGACACTACAATAGAAAAACAAAATAAAAAGTAAATGATTTGTATTGTCATTTGTGTAGAGTCCGATACTAATTTGTATGCTAAAAGGCACATTATAGAAGTCCTATATACAGTATAATGTAGCCTTAGTTTACCTGACTCATAAATGATTTTGAAATAAATAAAAATCTTAAGAGCCAACTAGCGCCGTCAATCTTAAAAATTAATTTTATTAAAAAAGCTATTTACAAAATGTTTATTAGCATGAATACTATTTTTCAGAATACGTAGATTTTTTCCCAGAATTTTTCCGTAGATAAATTCCGAGGAAAAAATGTTTTCTGTAAAATTAGGCATTCCGGAAGTACCGTGGCTCTGACGTAGTAGGCAAAGGGAATCTAATCCATACGTCCAAGTAATACATTGTATTTTTGTTTGTAATACTTTTTCAATGCTTTCTAGGTAGTCAGAATCATATTTGGCGAGTCCACAAGATAAATGGCAATGAACACACGCCTACCAATACCGAAAACGTCCGAAACATGGGTATTCACCAATTTTGGAACGACACTATTTCAGTGACGTGACGTCATCGTCACTTACTTTTAAATTTTCACGATTTTCACTTAATTTTTTAATAATGAAAACGACGGTATTTTAATAAAAGAAAAAATATGGGTCCCTTAATTTTACCTATATTTCCATAAACCAATATAATAACGGGGGGGTAAAATAATTTAGACAATTTCGGCCCAGCGTAGCTCGGGGCCGAGCCGCCCCCTACCAAAGAAGAGCTCAAAGGTGTGCGCTGTTCGTTCGGTGTGGACAGAAGGTGTTCGACAGATATGAAAATAGCTTTTGAAGAATTTACACAACGGTCCATTTTTGTATGTTTATACTGATGGCTCGCCCCAGCACCACGGACGTGAACTCGCAGCCGCCCTGTCTCACTGACCTTGAGCGCTCGCTTCACGTTGCCCGAGACGCAGAGCTCGCACAGGCGTCGCGCGGCGGGCGCGCACGTGAACGTGGGGTCCTGCCTGCGAGCGGGCGCGCGCTCCCAGCGCCACACGGGCGTGAAGTCGCAGCCGCACTGCGCGCATACGGCGGGCACGCTCGAACGAGGCATGCTGACACACACAAAAAAAAATTATTCATTTCTACCAAAGAGACGTTTAAAAAATAAACTGTCTAGCTTTTGATGGCGTTAGCTATAACTTACGCAATTTTTTCTTGGTATACCATGAGCACAGACCACTAACCCCACAGACCTGTAACAGGAGGGTGCCCGCGTCTGCCCGCACATGAGCGCAAAATTGCTTCGCGACACATGTAACCTAGAGATATTACCGCCCGCACATGAGCGCAAAATTGCTTCGCGACACATGTAACCTAGAGATATTACCGGACGCATCTCTTTAGTACAGCACCCCTGTCCCCCGCTTCGACCGTCGATGTAGCGTCTAGCGATGTCGTGAACTAGACCCAATGACATAATAAAAAAATCAATAACATTTCTTTTGGTCACAGACCACTTACCCAATAGACATGAAATCGGTACAAGCAAGCGAAAAATTCTGTCAACGATGAGCGCATAGAGACGAAGCAGGTGTGCTGTACTAAAGAGATGCGTCCATGTCAATAATATCTCTAGGTTACACGTGTCGCGAAGCAATTTTGCGCTCAGACACGGGCGCCCTGTTACAGGTCTATGGGGAAAGTGGTCTGTGGCCGCGTGCCACGCGATCCTACAAGCTCACCGTTCCTCGTTGGTGAGATAGTCGACCACGTGCTCCAGGCCGACTAGGTACACGAAGTCCGTGTTGCTAGGCGACGGGATGAAGTTCATCTCCGGCGGCGGCGGCTTGGGAGGCGGGATCTGCAAGAGGCGGCAGCTTAATAGGCGAGTACGGATGCGTAGAGTAACATCATTATTATCCGGTCTCTCTACAAGCCCCCCTCTGGCCAGAAATACGGGTTGAGTGAGCTCCTTTTAATGTTTGGATGGAACAGGACACGGAGCAGAAATGTCTTAAAAACCGTGGCGCGTATTCATAACCGTGATTTAAAGTTACGCCACCGTTTACGCCCCCTATCCCTTTCTATCTTAACCTTTTTTAACGAAGTGTGAAAGGGATAGCGATTTAAGGCAACACAATATAATAAAGGGGGGTATTTTTTTTAGACCTGGCCAATTGTTCTACAAATATTATCCAATGTACAGGCTCAACTTTTTACAGTCATATTATAAGTATAGATAGATTGAGAATATTGAGACAGTGAATCCTCTAAACATACCTGTAGCAGTGTCTTCTCCAGCTGCTTGCGTAGCGCCAGCTTGGCGGCGGCCTGGCGCTGCGCTGGGGTCTGAGTGTCCTCCGAGCTGCGGGAACTCGCCTGCGGATATACATTATAATTTAGACATCATCATCTATCAATTTTTATATCCCCACTGCTCGGGCCTTCATATACATTCTCAAACTTGTTTTGTCTACCCACTTTGAAAATCAATTATAATAATAATAAAACAATAAAATAAATCTTTATTTATCTCACATCAAAGACATTACTTAACTTTGGTATAAAAACAATGTTTTCAGAGTTAGTGGCTAACAGGTTCTAAGATGCGAGAATCTGGTGTCTGAGCTAGGTGTATACCTGTGTTACAGATCACCAGAAATTATTTTTCACTATGTCATGCAAGAGCGTTGTCTGTGATGATAATTTAGGTTACATACTCCATAGGACATTCGTTACTTCATGTCTAAAATGATAGTTTTTACCCGACTGTGCAAGAAGGAGATTTATGTATGTAAGTGTATGTCTAATTCTTTGGCACGCCCCTGCAGCCTAAACGGCTTAATAAATTTTAACATACAAGGTGTCGTTGGATTCGCCTTGATTGTAGGAGTGGCATAGGCTATAAAAATTTTATCAAATGGGCGTAAATTTTGGCAGTAGTTTTTTTTTAATAATTTCTGTTTGTTTGTTTACATAGTAAGACACTGGCGCGATAGCGGTGGGCTCCTCCAATATAGTCGCCTAATGGTGGCACGTCACTTGGCTATTGGTGTTTGTCGTATTTGTCAAATACTTGACGTGCATACAATTAAGACGAATATTTTGTCAAGCACACCAACCACACATGGCAATTACGAATAGCCAAGTGAAGTGCTACCATAAAACTTATAACCAACACATAAAGTTTGGATAATGTAAGGTAGCGGTGGTCGACATCACCATCCATACTCACGGCATCGCTTGTACTACTCGTGACGGACGAGTTGTCCTGAGCGGGCTTGCAAGGAAACAATGCAACGTCAATGGACTCGACAATAGGCTAGTTGACAAGTATCGAAAATTAAATGTTTTTCATTATTATTACAAAATAGACACAAATTGATTCTGTGAAATCAAAATTGAAATTAGTTAAAAAATGAAGTAACTACAGGCATTTAGAAAAGTTGTGTTAGAAAGAGACAGAAACAGTACACCACGTATTGTGACTGTGACGTCATACCGTGGTACATACAAACATCATACTAAATACAGTTTTGCTAAAAAGAGATGGAGCATCCCCTCACTTGACTTTAACCGCTTAATATCTTCGGTATTAATTGTGATATCGCAAAACTGATTTCACAGTTCTCTTCAGCAGGAGCATGAGAGTTGATTGATGCAATAAAAAAAATAGTCAACTAGCCTATTGGATGTCAAGTACAAAAACAATACCAACATTATATACCGTCCCTCAGACAAATACGGAGACAAAAATTCGACGACTAGGGTACGAAATCACGGTAGCTCTATTGGAATAGAACATGCCACGGAATGGCGAGGTCCCTGGTTCGAATCCCGGTAGTGATAAAAATTCTTTAAAAGGTATACCGGCACATCACTTCTTAATTTTATAAGTATTTTAATTATTATAAATGTTGCCAATTTAAGTAGATTATCTCACAAACTACTGGACCGAATTTAATAATTCTTTTACAGTTACATAGTTCGAACTTTTATCTAGCTAACAGTGAA
Source organism: Tachystola acroxantha (assembly GCA_963506565.1). Taxonomy (NCBI): domain Eukaryota; kingdom Metazoa; phylum Arthropoda; class Insecta; order Lepidoptera; family Oecophoridae; genus Tachystola; species Tachystola acroxantha. The sequence continues at coordinate 4,659,803 of OY735894.1, read as the reverse complement.
AGAATTCTTGCAATAGGTCAAGTAGTTTTTGAGAAAATCTCGACCTTAAAAATTCCAATGTACACTTTTTTCTGTGTCAGACCGTACAGTCTGTTTACATCCATGGAAAATTGGATTGAGACAGACTACACATGTTGTTTCGAGGGAGCTATCACACGGCCGACTTTCAGTTGGTGGCCGGTTGTTAGGTGTTGCCAATTATTATGGATTATATCAAATCTAGCGAATTTCTATTAGGTGGAAACGAGAAAATCCCTCTTCAAACATCTAACGAATTCTCTAACGTGAAGACGGCTTGCTACAAGAAACATATTTATTTTTTGTGCTACGCAATAATGTTGCTACTGAATCTGTAGTTAACTTTGTACTCTGCCGAAATATTTGAGCAAAATTCCAAAATTATAGTTGGCAATACTGCCGAGTTGCTGACAGAAAGTTAGGGGGATACGTTTGCCAGATGTCGCTAGTTTCTTCGGAGAAGCAGTCCAAGGCCAGCAACTGAAAAGTTTAGTTGGTGAACTATCGTTCGTGTGCCATGGCTCTAGGTTTTAATGGTTATGTGAGTGAATTACTATCAGGACATAATAAAGCCTTACCTTGGAGGATGCATTGTGGTTTGCCGGCGGCGGCGCCGGCGTGATGGTCACTGACGGCGTGATGCTCGCACCGCCGCTCGTAGACGACTGCACAAGATATATATATATATCACAACAAAGTAACATTGCGATTACTATATCTACTCGTATATTTACAACAATCAAATCATTCTGGGACGAACTAGGATTTGACCAGTATTTCATGAAACCAGCCGCTAAGGTATTTGGATCGAACAGAGTCGAACGATTATAACCGACAAGCCGGAGCCGCTGTTCATCATTGTGAAAATAAAGTGACCCGATCTAATAATGTGAAAATAACTATGCAACAATCACAGAAAAGCTTAAAACGTTAGTAGTTTTTGTTTACAAACACAGTATAGTGCAGCGTGAAAAAAGGGGGCGGAGCATGCATTTCAACTGGCCGCAGGCCGCGTGCAGGCCGCCTGTGTGTGTCATACTTTATTTTCACAATGATGAACAGGTTCCATCAATTAGTTCCTTCAGTGTTACATCACAACAGGTAATTAACGATCATATTTGTGTACAAAATAAGACACTAAGGTAACGAGGTAACGTCGCCAGCCTTTTGGGCACTCTTCCGCAAGGCAGCGATTTGGCCCCAATTTTTTATATTTATTTATTTTTATTGTTATTTTGTACATAGTTTTAACTTTAATTACTTGATTGTTATAGATAAGTAAACATTCTTTATTGTACAATAAAATAGATTAATTTTATTATGGTGTTACAATATAAAATAAAAAAGAACCATTCAATATTTAAAAAACCTAATCTAACTATTTTTAAAAAATTTAGTAGCAGGAAGAGCACCCAAGACACTGGCAGCGTTACCTCGCTGGATCGCGATGCTAATCCGTTGCGCGAGGAGGCTGCCAGATCTTGGGTCACCAGTGGCATCTACTACTCGTTTGTTAAGCTCTTTATAAAATAAATAACTAAAATATACAAACTATTACAATAACTAAACAGTCATAAAAATAAGACCCTTGATTTGTGTCGCTGTGTACCTGTGAGCGGTACGGTCCGGGCGTGAGCGTGGCGCCGCCCGGCAGGCTGGAGGTGCGCCGCGACGACACGGAGCCGCCGGGCACGATGCTCGCAGTGGCCGCTGTGGTCGAACGCTGCAACAATAACGCACAGTGGCTAAAATACATGTGGTTTTAAAATGACAATGGAAGGATATGCAGATCGGTTTTACAGGTTAGTTTACGGAGGTCTCTTGAAATTGGCGTGAAACGACGGTTGCAAAATTATCTGATAATTTTTATTTTAATGCCTACAGGGGTTATTTTGTGTTTAATATCACGTTAAATTAATCAGAAAATGTTCGCGATTCATACTGTCGAATTTATTAGATAATTTGAGCAAGATCTGAAGTTTCAAGCTTTTATCAAGAGTCCCGCTACAAGCTCGGGAGTGAACGTGACTGTCGAGCTGCTTCGCCCAGAGTGATGACGCTACGGTGTCTCCTCTGGATGAAGATATGAAGACGCGGCTACCCAGGGTGAAGACGCTACTGCGACTCCTCTGGAGGAAGAGAGAAGGCTATGATATCTTGAATATTATGTAGCATGACATTAAGATAAAGAATATTTCTTTATTGCAAAAAAAGGAATTACACAAAAGAAATATGCTAATACAGTTAGTATCACAATTGGCGGTCTTATCGCTTAAAGCGATCTCTTCCAGACAACCTTCGGGTAGAGAATTCAGCGAAAGCGACATTGGCAAATGACGAACAGTCGGGTCCATTAATAAACTAAATAAAAACATAACATTTTGACAGTTATAAGAGCTCTATCACGCTTAGCTCGTGATCAAAATCTCAGCATTAGAGAAATCCTAATAGAATCTTTGTAACCACACCCCCGTTGCTTCCTCCACACGCACCTTGTTCTGTTGGTGTGCCGGCGGCGGCGCGGGCGTGACGGTGACGCCGGGCGGGACCACGCAGCCGCTGCCCGCCAGCGCGGTGCCGCTGCCAGAAGACTCCTGTACAAGTACAGGGGACATGTGATTACAATGCGTAGTCAGATTTGTAAGCATTAAACCATGCTAGGCGAACAAATCTTCTTTTCTCGTGTGAGCTATTCAGGCCGCCCGTAGCCTAACGACTGCTGTCAAGCGACAACAAGCGGGACCAATCGCTTAACGTGCTTTCCGAGGCACGGAGGGGAATTTGCACCTACTAGTCAAATACACAAACATAAAATAAAACAACAATAAAATTATACAGGGTGTAACGTATAAGCCGAAAGGAGGGTGTTCAGTACCGGTAACTGAACAACTTTTGTTCAACGACTTTTCGATTTTCGCGAATTTATGTTTTGACTTTTCATACATTCCGTACCGATCAGCTGGTCGATCTGTATGGGACATTAATTTATTTTTATTTTTTATTCGAAAAGTCGTAGAACAAAAGTTGTTCAGTTACCGACACTGAACACCCCTTTACGTTACAGCCTGTATATAAAAAATAAAAGATAAAATTATTGTAACTACTAAACACTCATTCAGTCAATCGAACTTTTAGGCATTCTTCTTTCTGCTGCTCTCGTCATGATAAACCGCGCAGCCGGGGCTCGCGCCCCCAGATCTCGGCGCTTGACATCTCCTGGCAAACCCTGTATTACCGTTGTGACGTTATAGTAACAGTGCCACGTTATTATATATAAACGAATATCACTCACTTATATTGTTGAAGTCGGCAATTAGACCGACAGTTTCGACCGATTTCGACGGTCTTTTCCAAGGTGAGCGCGCCACGCCCGCGTCGCCGTTTCTTCGCGCTTCTTCAATATAAGTGTGTGATATCCGTTTATATATAATAATTTGTAGTAATGGCTCACTATAGTTTTAATTCTAAAAAGTGGCACGTTACCTTAGCTGTGGGCGGTGGCGTGGCGTGCTGAGACTGCCGTATCTTGCGCAGCAGCACGAGGCGCGTCTCCTCGGCGCGCAGCTTCTCCCGCAGCGTGCGCAGCCGGCGCTCGCGCTCCCAGATCTCGGCGCTTGACAACTCCTGACAAACATACGCAGAACATTATGATATAGGTTCTCTTGAAAATGGCGGGAAACGACGGTTGCAAAATTATTTGATAATTTTTGTTTTATTGTCTACAGTGGTTATTTTGAGATTAATATCACGTTAAATTAATCAGAAAATGTTCGCGAGTGACAGTATGGTGAATTTGTTGGATAATTTGAGCAAGATCTGGGGTTTCAAGCTTTTATCAAGAGTTCCCGCTACAAGCTCGGGAGTGAACGTGGCTGTCGAGCTGCTTCGTCCAGAGTGATGACGCTACGGCGTCTCCTCTGGATGAAGACATGAAGACGCGGCTGCCCAGGGTGAGGACGCTACCTGCGACTCCCCTGGAGGAAGATAGAAGACTATTGAATATATAGAATTTTCTGTAACATGACATTTAATGTAACATTGGCAAATGACGAACTGTCGAGTCCATTAATAAAAGAAATAAATTATGATATACTTTGCTCAGAGTGCTATCCCCACTATACGAGAGGTCACTGACCCTGTGTCCTATGGCCGGCAGCGGCGGGTCGTTCTCGTCCTCCTCCGAGTCCTCCTCGTCTCGGAGCGCGCGCGGCGACTCGGGCGCCACGCTGGCCGTTATGGACACGTTCACGGCGCCAGAGTTCAGCTTGCTGCTCACATCTGACACAACACATAATGGTAGACCTAGATTCAGCTTATAATACCTAATAACAATGTATTGTTTATTTCCCGCACGAAGGCCTCATATTTTTTAAATTAGTTAATTAAACTTTATAAATCGGAATCCTGGCTTTAGTCTTCATTATCAGTCTATTTATATTGCCCCACTGCTCGGGCCACCTTCCCTTACATCGAGGGGGCTGTGGGGCCATGATCCACGCGGGTCCAGTGTAGATTGGCGGATTTCAACATGCCTTAGATTTTTTCTTCTTCTACGGCATGCAGGTTTCATCGCGATGTTTTCCTTCACCGTTTTGAGAGTACTCAGTAAATGTACGTAAGATTTTGCGTCGAAAAAAACGAGCATAACTCATTGGTACATGGCTGCCCTAGCTGGGAATCGAACCTAGGACCTCCGTATCGCAATTCCATTGACCCAACCACTGAGCCACCGAGCTCTTCTCGGTCCTTAGTCTTACATAAAACCAAATAAGTGAATTATTATTACAAAAAAAACACTTGCTTTCTGGCATGTCGATATTGTCGAACGAATCATGACTAAAGTGACGAACCTAACGATACTTATACGTCAAAATCATTTTAGGCTACAGGACGCCACAAAGGAAGCGACAAACATATACACGCGAAAAACCTCTTCCATCGGGCAATCGGGTAAAAAATTTACGGAATAGAGGACGATCTTATTTTTGCAAGTTTCAATAAACGACAAAGAAACGCATCAATGTATAATAATATTATCCATGTGACAAATAAAATGATTAAGAAAGCGATATAACTTTTCAGCCGGTCGGTTCTATTTGGTGAGTCCCAATGAGGCTGGCATGGTCACCAAATGACAAGGGTCTAAAAAAACTAGACTTAAAAAAAACAAGGATAAGGTTCTCTATTCAACTAGTCATTGTGACAGTTACCAGTAAAAGGCGCGGTGGTGTTGATGGGGTGTTTGCGGTGCGGGGGCGCGGCCGGCAGCAGCACGATGTCCGGGCTCTCGGCATAGCTGCGCTGCTCAGAGCGCGGGCGGAGCACCCGCTTGCCACTGGCGCCCTAAGGGAACGCAAGGTTAACAATAAAGCATTTTATTCGAATCTTGCTTATTTTGTAATAAAATTCTAAATTCTTTGTAATAAAGTCTTAATTTTTAATTTTGAAAAAATAAGTAAAAATACTACTAATAAAGCCAAGTTCGTTAAATACAAATTTTCTTTACATTTGGAACTAGAAATCCTGACCTTTCTCGTTAAAATGGGTCAGTACAAATACTAAAGTAACTGCGACTGTTATAGGTACAGGTTGAAAAACTGTTTTACGCTATAGAATATTGTGTGTGTATTGTACACCCTGGTACGATAGAACACAGAGAAAGGTGTACAGGAGTTTTTAAGTTTGAAATTATCTCAAACACTTCTTGACCTAATGCAAAAATTATTTCACTGTTTGATAGATAAAAGTTAAAACTATGTAACTGTAAAATAATTTTTAAATTCGGTCCAGTAGTTTTTGAGAAAATCTCAACCTTATTGACGCCCCCTGTATACGTATCGACTGTACAAAGATATGCTGGTCCATAAACTATGTATATTGCAATATTAGTTACTTGTGTACATTAAATAAATAAGGAGTTATACTTACTCTATCAATCTTCCAGATATGCAATAGAAAGAAAATATTCATTTACAAGCTTATTCATTTGAAATATCTATCTATTAGGGTACATTATTGATTATTAAATGATACAAGGTTTTTGTTTTGATAGTTTTGTAACTGTTGCACAGGATGAGATTAGCAGAGTCTCCAACCTGCAGAGCCTGATGATAAACCCGAATCCATGTAACACTTATTGTGCGAATGTGACTCACTGGGGAAGCGAATGAGTCTCCTGGGGTCCGCCTATCAGGAACCTGAAGATTACAGGCTCCTTCCCATGAGCTACACAGCTGACCAATTGAGTTACATCTTTAGGGAGGAGGAAGGAGCATAAAAAAACTCAATGTAACTAGAGAATGTCATTTCCTAGCAACAGAGTTGTTCAAGTCTGGAACTCACTCCCAGACGACGTTGTCTCTGCTATCTCAGTTAACATATTAAAAAACAAATAGACTTTAGTCTATCACTTAGTGATATTATTCTTGTTAAAGGTTTTAAAATAACTGTCCAATTTGGTTATGTTTAAATATGTGTCCATTAATCGTCAAAACTTACAGGTGGTGGCGGCTGCGCCGGTGTGATAGTGAGCCCGCTGGCCGTCAGCGCCCGCAGCTCGCTCAGCTCAGGCGGCAGCGACCTGAGACATAATCTGACACTCATTAAATCACTGTGGGGATAAACACATACAGGTCATTTACTAGTCGAGGATATTAGACCCAACTCTCTAAACAAAAATTTGGGATTACAGTCCTCGGAGGCTGCATGGAGGAAAAAACAGCCGCACATTTGCTTCGAGAGTGCAATGATGTGCCCGAGTAGAGGGCTACACTCCTCTGGTCACCGAGGACGCTCCCGGACGCCTACAGTGTCATTAAGAACCTGTTGAATGGAGGCATTAACGTAATCTTATCCAACCCAATCTCTATACAGGCAGTGCAGATATATAGGTTCGTCAGACACTCCTTTGCATACAGGAAGCCCCTTTCTGGTCGTGGGGGTCTGATGGGGCTATTTGGTGAGGCCCAACGAGGCTGGCATGGTCACCAAGTGACAAAGGCCTCAAAAAAACCTAGAGTAAAAAAAACTGTTGGCCTCCCTGGCTGAGCTTAGATGGCTAGAGTAGCACCAGCCGCCTCGCGCACAATGGGCCGCGCGGCCAAAGCACGAATGAGCCCAGTATTCTATATATTTGCAGCTGACTGTACACATTTTCAGAACAATATTGTATATCAAATATAAATCAAACAACATTACCTGACACTCAGGTCCACGGCTGAATCGTCCACGTCCATCGTGTATTGTCTCTGCACAATAAATTACGTGTAAGTAGGTATCTATAATTACACCTAATTATTTTCTCTAAAAAATCAATACAGAGTACATAGTTTTATCTAAGTAAGAATTAGTACCACGTGAATCTCTTATCAAGATCTTCGCATAACATATTGGAGCGACGTGTTAGGTAATTAGATAGAAGATCTACTAACTAGCACGACACAAATATTTATTCAAATCGGGTTTTTGGTAGGACAAAATCCCGGTGACAGCTAGACAATGGTCATCCACCATCAACAAACATTTCACAGGTACGCTTGAATGTTAAATGAGTGCATTATAATAGAAAAGAATCAATATATTTTATATTAAATAACAATATTTACCTATTTCATTGGATTTTTATTAGTTTTATCAAATAACAACAAAATCCCCAAGCGTGCAATGATGATTTTTATCACAGATTAAATAATTATTTATATTTTTTAATTTTGTAGTGATGTCATAAAATAACTTCGATTGAATGCATCAATCGTGACTCAATTCTATTAATTTAAATGGAACCCGGCCATAAAATATTTAAAAAATCGAAATTCGAATCGACTCACTCAACTCAATTACTGCCGTCACATTCATACACATGTAAGATAAGGTATGACAGAGCGGGATGTCAATTTAATTAAAGTTCAATCAAATAGAATAGATTCGCCCGCCCGCTCGAACTTTCTTTGATTTAGGATTTATTTTGATTTGAGGTTATATTTACAGGCTAGTTTATTTGAATGATTGTATTTCAGTTTTATTGAATCAGTGGTTTGGTTTCCTATAAAATGCCTGGTCCAGACTTGCTGTCCAGTCAGGGGCTTCGTCTGGACGGCCGGAGGCCCAACGAGCTCCGTCGTATCAGGTGCAAACTTGGTGTTTTCACTCAGCCTGATGGAAGCGCATACTTGGAGCAAGGGAATACTAAAGTTTTAGCTGCAGTTTATGGACCTCATCAGGTTAGTTGGTTTCAGATACTCATTTATTTGGTCTCATAGTCTTCCCACGACGAGTACATACTACAATAAAATCGAACCATGTTACAGGCAAATATCAGGACTGTTCTTTCTCATTCGCTACCTTCACACATCAGTCTGGACATGATGCCATGATTTAAAATTTTGAATATTTTTCAGGCGGCAAAATCAAAGAGTTCCACAGAAGGTGTTGTGGTGAATTGCCAGTACAGCATGGCCACATTTTCCACGGGTAATTACAAGTTTATTTGTACCATTACATACAGTACAAGTAGTTAGAGTAGCAAATGCTACAGGCCCTGCGCAGTTTAGCCTGTCTGGGCATAAAAAAGAACTGCAAGTTTATAAACTTTTGAAATTTTTAATTAGGTAAATAAATTGCCCCTTATTGGGCGCTCAGTGTACACTTTTAATGGAAAGGAGTATTCTCCATACTTACCTCCTAGCTCTGCCAGCCTTAGTGGCAAGCGCCGATCCACCGTTGTGAGCACGATGGGCATGCCCACAACACTAATACACTTGTTACATCACTTCCACAGTCTATTGAGGTCGTTCGGCTTGTGATGAACTGTACACTGTACGAAATTTCGCAAAAATATTATTTGTTGGAATGCACTATATTGATCATGAGAGAGTTCTTACTCAGACTCCACTTTGTTGATTTTCGGGTGGCTTCGACCTTTTTTGAAGGCTGTATCCGTGCCCGCTTAGTGGTCTTTGCTCTTGCATACATTCACACCGTATTTGATGTTGCAGGCGAACGTAAGAACCGTCCGCGCGGTGACCGCAAGTCACAGGAGATGTCTATGCATTTGCGGCAAGTCCTCACCGCTGCGATCAAGACAGAGCTGTATCCACGCTCACAGATAGACGTGTATGTCGAAGTTTTACAGGTATAGTTTATATTAACAGTGTAATATAAACCATTTGTTTCGCAAACACAACCTATAAAGATAAAAGATGCCTTATAATAATGTTAATACTGCTTCGTCTGCCTACATAACCGGAGTTTAAATATGTTGTTCATAAATACATAAACTCACTAATAATATAGGGTAGGCAAAGAGAGATGACTGAATTCCATCTGCCACACCTCATCAAAAATCATCATATCTTGCATCACATCACCTACTTAATTGTAAAGAAACAGCTTATCGACACCACATGGCGAAACTCATCTCAGTCTTTTTAGATTGACTAGGTCCCATGAGTAGCCAATAAAGAATATTTGTATTGTAGATTCGGCCAAAAAGAAGTTTCACTCTATTCCCTATGGTCTAACTCTAGGCCGACGGCGGAGCGTACTGTGCGAGCGTGAACGCCGCGACCCTGGCGCTCGTGGACGCGGGCATCCCGTTGCGTGCGTACGTGTGCGCGTGCTCGGCCTCCATGGCATGGCGGGGGGCGGAGCCCGCGCCGCTGGTGGACGTGGGGCACGTGGAGGAGGCGGCCGGGGGCGTCGTGCTCACTGCGGCCACGCTGCCGGCTACGGGTGAGGGATTATGAGGGTTTGGCTAGAGAGGCTTATCCCAACCATTTTTATATGGCACCATTGAGAATCTTATCCTGGGGGATGAACGCGACTTTCGTTTTCGTAATCGCTTTCAATTTGACACATTCGTCGATACTTTACTGCCATATTTTAGCAAGTTTTAACAAACGATAACGAACCGCAACAATGTACGCATATTATCATCGTTCAAGTGTCAAAAGTGACGCTAACAGACAGCAGATGACGTCACGGCCGCGTACATCGTTTACTGTTTCTGTCTCTTTCTAACACTACTTTCACAAATCATGAATGTCTATTTTGTAAACAAAAACATTTAATTTTCGATACTTGTCAAATACACTATTGTGAGCGCAAGCTTAGCTTGAGCTCGGTCTTTCAAACGTCAAATTATATAGATGTCAAAAATGAAACTTGATGGTTTGTATGTTGTTATGCAGGCAGCATAGCGCTCCTGGAGCTGTCACACAGACTGCACATGGACTACTTCGATGTGGTGCTCAGCAGGGCCATGCAGGGCTGCAGGGATATAGAGGTATAGTATTTCATATAATATAGTGCAGATTAACTAACTATCACTAAAGAGTTATTATAACTTCACAATGAGGGGTTTTCAAGACTACATTTAAAAATAAAGAAAGTACCGCTAGCCCCGATAGATGGCACTAACTGGTCTGATGTCAACATTAAATGCGTTGTTATTGCTTGTAACTTGGGCTTTTCGTATTTCATACGTACTATTAATTTGTACTATATTGTTTAAATTACACGATGAAATCGCACTTCGGTGCAACGCCATCTATTATCAACTTATAAAGCTTGTTTTTTTACAACTGTCACTTTAGAAACCCCTCATTGGTAGTTAATTTGCGTATAGCATTTAATAATAGTCAAAATTAAACATCGTAAATGGGACATGCGATCCGATCGCGGTGGAGACGACGTGTTGCTGAGGATCGGAAGCCATAAAAATTGTCTCAGAAATTGGCCTTAGAGGGCTGTGACTCTCGCTCCAGGTTCTACCTGGTGCAAAGGTTGGCCATAGCTATGCAGCGTGACAACACCGCGAGCGTTATGGTCACCTTTGCGCCGGGTACGACAAGGGGCGGGTTATTTGATTGACGAAGATTTATCGGATATTTTAGTTTTAAGTTTGACAATATTTTGGACCTATTGAATAAATATTTGCATGTTATACTTACTTTTTTGTTGTTTGATATCAGGTGATACTGGACCGAGCCGTGAGAGAACACTTAGCCGAGGGATGGACGAAGCAGGATATAGTTACGATATGAATTAAAGTTTTAAACATACGATAGTCTTTATTTTCGACATGAACGATGAACACAACATGCGGTACTAAATAGATGTGTTATTGCCCGTGGTCCACCTCGGATGTTCACCTCGGTGGACCGCGGGAAGTTTTTATCCTGTGGTCCACCACTTGTGTTAAAGTTTTAACCTAGCTACTTATTTATAAGTGTTGATATTTTAAATGAAACTATAACTTTCGTAATTTTGTTCGATGCCTTTATGTGTTTGGGATTGGGAACCAAAGATCTTTTTTGTTTGCGGTTTCGTATTAGGATTATATTTTTGGAGGTATTGTTCTATAAAAATACTGGGACAATTTAAGTTCCAATAGTTCTATCATGGTATGTACTGCAGGGATAATAACAACAATAAAATAAAAACTTCAACAGTTTTATGTAAGTAGGTAAGCATGACTGTCCTACGCCACGGAGCAACCCGTTATGTTGGACAAAGTTTTACATAAATAAATGACGCCATCGTCAGTTCTATTAGAACTAACGGGAATCACCGCTCACTACAACAAAGGTCATCGCACTTAAGTACTTCATTGTCACTTAAGTTATGTATAAAACAAATAGGCACAAGGAAGAGATAATGATGGTCAAAAGTGGCTCAAAAAACCAATGCCCAGTGTAGTGTGCCGCCGATGTTGTGAGAACTTGCCCTGCGCGCTACCGTGCGCCTAAAACATAGGGCTGGCTGAGACTTTGTTAAAAACTTCTCGAATATTCGCTAATAAACAAAGAAAGAAAACAGATTTATTTACGTCTTAAAATAAGATAAGAGGAATTGTACAATAAAACAAAGAAGTAGACTTACATATTTATTAGAGATCTGAACAAAAGAAATAAAATTATATGTACAGTCTATGTTAAAACTAACTAAAATAGAGGTAAGTTAATAGGTACACACTGTTTTTTTACGTAGCCTTAATGTATGGTAAAAATAATTTTTATAACATTTCTATGGCAAACAAGGTAAATGGCGACCGCGCCAGCATTAGTATCAGCTAAAATGCATATTCAACCTATAAACTTACAAATGCAAGGGAAAAATTTAATTTAAAAACAAAATAAATAAAATAACTATATCGGATGTAAAAAAATCAGTCCATCCGTTCCTATGCGATTGCACACATTTCTAAAACATAAATAAATAAAATTTTAACTTTGAATAAATAAAAAACGAGTACGAAAAATTGTACTTTACAATCCTTGTTCAAAGCCCCCAATTTGTAAAACTTAAAATAATAAATAACCGCTTTCCTTTAGCCGTATTTATATCTTGTGATATTAAAAATAGTACAAACTCTTCGCAATCCATTAAAATCCTCTTTTATTTTAATTTAAATAGCAATAAACCACCTAATATATTGTGACGTTGGCTTTGCTGAACCAAAAATGTCGGGGTGCGGCACTAAAAAGCAACAATGTGGAGGGGAAGTGTTTAGAAAAATTGTAAATTGACAACATGCATTATTGAAGAAATTATATGAACGACAAAATTTATATTTGACGAAAACATGATAAACAAAACTCTAATTTATTTTACAGAAAGTTTGACAATAAGTGTGTAACAAAAGAAACACTGACAAATATCTACTTGAACACGACACACCTATTTCATTCAGAGAAAGTAATTCGGTCCTTTTCTAAATACCATAACTAGAAAAAGAACAACATGCATCACTGAGCAGCAATGTAACTTATCGTCATCAAGTAGATATTTGTTAAACCCTCCACTTTGCATTAAACCTCTATAAACCAGCCGTTGCCATAGCAACCGACTGAGCGCCGCGTGCGCAATAAATGACGGCGTGCAAGCCTCGCCACACCCCCGGCCATGAAAGACACCCAAATTAAGGACATACAAAAACGTTATATCTTATTTTATTACACTGAGTTGCTAAGGCACTCATCTACAATTATCATCTATGTAATGTATAATAGTAAATATTTCATGCGTAAAGCAAAATAAATATGGGCTTTTGGTAAAAAATAAAAAGTGTATAACTGAAAAACAAATGCGTAAACTCGTTCACCTTTACAACAAATTTTTCGCTCAATTCCAAAAGGATACTTACCCTAATGTATAATACGAATAAATGTTTTATTATCACACCCGCAGGTCACAGTATAACTTGCACGCAGTATCTCATATATAAATACAACGATTTCTTAGCTCAGTCTTAAATATTATTCTAGAATTTAAACAACAACGACCACTTACTATCGAGTGACCAGTCTTTGCTTTCTCTTATTATGGAAAAAGCTTAATTTTAAATATTGCACTAAATTGGATAACAATGTTCGATATTGTTACCCTAGTCTTTTTACACAAATCTCTTCGAGCTAAGAAATCCATTTAACAAATCAATGGCATTTATTACGTAACGTGATTCATATAATTTGTAGTTTAATAATGGATTTTTTTTTAAATCACGGACACAGGTTTCATAACTTCTATCACATAACGATAGCCATCATTGTCCAAAGAAAATGACAATTTATTTTAAATGTCATAAAGGCGAAGATCGTGGAAGATTCTGCCCGTGATCAATATTTCTCCGTTTATATAATATATACTATAATAATTTAGAATTTAGTGACAATTTAGTATGAGAGACCGTGTGTGTCATTGTGCGGGTGTGAGCGGTAAATATAGCTAAGCACGTGTGTTAGTTGGCCGCTGCTACGGGCTCGGGCGCCGCCGCGTGACTAGGGGTAGCCGGGACTTCTGCGAATGGAAATATATATAAATAAATCACGTCACACTATTGGCCCAAAGCTTGGACGAATAAGCCTCGTGGATACGCCACATAGGCCACAGTAAAGCCAAGTATACATTAGGGGACAAATGTCCTGCGACACGTGTCGCCAGGGACGTCGGGTGAAGTAGCGCGACGTTGCCGGACTTCGCGCGACATGTCTGGCAACATCGCGCGACACGGGTCGCCAGGGACGTCGGGTGAAGTAGCGCGACGTTGCCGGACTTCGCGCGACATGTCTGGCAACATCGCGCGGCACGGGTCGCCAGTGATGTCGGGTGAAGTAGTAACCTGACGTCGCTACGGACATAAGTCGCGCGATGTCGCCAGATATATCAAGCGAAGTTTCGCGAAGTCGCTACGGACATAAGTCGCGCGATGTCACCAGATATGTCAGGCGAAATCGGCCGGCTTCGCTTGACATGTCGCCGATACATGTCGTAGGACATTTGTCCCCTAGTGTATCATTGGCTTTAACAAGGTCTAAAAATTATTAACATCCTAAAAGAAAAGTACAATTTCAAGATTTTATTTTTCCGTAGATAAATTCCGAGAATAGAAATGATTTGTGTAAAATTAGGCATTCCGAAAGTGTGGCTCTGACGTAGTAGACAAAGGGAATCTAACCCATACAGCCAAGTAATACATTGTGTTTTTGTTTGTAACACTTTTTCAATGCTTTCTAGTCGGAATCATATTTGGCGAGTCCACAAGAAAAATGTCAATGAACACACTCTTACAAATACCGAAAACGTTCGAACCATGAGTATTCACCGATTTTGGAATGACACTATTTCAGTAATGTGACGTTATCTTCACTTTTTTTTGTAAACCTATAAATTTGTCCCCCTGCTGGGCAAAGGTCTCGCCTCCTCTTCCAGCCATCCCTGTCCTGAGCCTCTTCCAGCCACCCATCCCTGTATCTAACGATGTCGTCTCTCCACTTACGACCTATTTAATTTTCACGATCCTAACTTAATTTTTAAATAATCAAAACGACGTTATTTTTTAACAATGTGATGTGACATCATCTTCACTTACGACCTTTTTAATTATTTTTATTTTCACGATCTTAACTTAATTTTTAAATAATGAAAACGACGTTATTTTTATTGTGACGTGGCCTGGCTGCAGCAGCCGGGACCGACTGCTTACCTAACACAAAATCTATATGTCCGAGGCACGGATACGTATTGCGCTATGTGTATTGTGCGTACCATTGTTGATCTTGCTTGGCGTGTTGTGCGGCGAGCTGGCGTGCGACTCGCTGGTGCTACCCTCCGCCTCGCCAGTCTCGCCCGCGGAAGACGCAACCTGCTGACAATATATCGGTTTATTTGCTGAAAGTAGGTAATACAATAGCCCTATTGCTATTGGACGAGATACGATAACATTCGGTAGCAACGTCACATTAAAATAGACGCATGCAAGTCCCATTTCCTTTACACTGGGGCCAAACGAGCGTGATTTTTAGGGTTCCCTTATAGGATCACTTTGTTGTCTGTCTGTCAAGACATATGTCTCAAAAACAAAACGCGTGGACGGGTCGAGTTGAAATTATATTAAGTTGTAGTGCCTTTGCAGGGTTCATGTCAGAGTCAATAATAATGTAACATCTTGTATGTACAGTCGACAGCAGATCAATGGTAACACTTTTTACAGTTCGTATTATTTGCGTCGTAAGACTTGAAATCGTACTGCAAGTGTTACCATTGATCTGCTGTCGACTGTACCACATGAAGCAATAAATTTATTTGAATTAGCTATACTGTAGATCTCATAGTCATAACTCACCCTAACTCTATTTTTGTGTACCCTCAGCTTGGGTCCCTTGGGCTCTTTGGCTGGGTCGAAGTGGCAGTCGAAGATCTCGATTAGCTCCTTCACGTCTTCCTCCTTGGCTGTCACGGCCAGCGCGGAGAACTGCTTCTCAAGACCTGAACAATAATCAGAATCAGAAACCAATATATGTATACATAAACTTACCCTCTTCTCCTAAGTACGTAGGTAGAGACGACGTAACATCGATAGAAAAAAGCAAACATTTTCCATGTCTTTTATAACGAAAATTATGTCTAAACTGAAATAGTTATCAAAAGGGTATTATAAATACGAGATTCGGTATTTGAAAAATCTGATTTATGTTGGTGTATTTTTATTTCTCTGCCAAAATTCATCCAAAATTAATAAAAATACAAATATGGAGTCACTGTGCCGTGCTCTTCACTCCGCCGCTGCGAGGCATCTTCTCTCACTCTTGCTTTAGACAACCATATAGCGCCTAAAGCCACGTTATCAGAGGCCTACGGAATAACTCGTGACTATTGTCTTGGATGGTTTGGTCAGAAACTACACGAGACACGACTCAAGGTGCGTACGGACTAGAGGCAGCCTCGGTGTCCAGCAGTGTTACCTTGTAGCTGGTGTTCCTGCCACGCGTCGCGCACCTGCTCGTACAGCAGGCCCGCGTCGGCGAGCATGCGCCGGAGCGCCGTGACGCGCTTGCGCTCCGGCCGCGTGGACCGGAGCAGCGGCGCGAACACGGGACGGAACGTGTTCTGTCTGAGATAGGACAACAGGTTAGAGACGGGAAATACAGTATAAGACTATTGATTCCGTGGGACTATTACGATTCTCAAAACGATCAAATCATACCATGTCATAGAGGGCGTGACAGGGACAGCGCTATGGCATTGGTATAGCGGCGTCTCTGTTTGACGCGCTACGACATGGTATGATTTCATCGTTTTGAGAACTATAATAGGGGCTGATCTGTTTATTTATGCCCGGGTAGAGAGAATATCCGCCGATAAATCCCGGGAACTCATGACCACCATCAAGAGGAGAAAGTGGGCCTCGGACACGAGCGGTACCGACTCTTCCAATTCATAATGATGGGCCAGATTGAGGGGAAGAGACTGGTTGGCAGGACAAAATCGTGGCTCCGCAATACAAGGGTGTGCACAGCGATAGCCGGCGTCGAAGAGCTTTTCCGACTGGCTCAAGACAGAGGGAGATATGCGGAGCTGACGGAGAGAGGGGAGGTTTAGTGGAGAGGCATTGCAAGAAGAAGAAGAGAGGGCCGCACTTCTCCCGCGAAGTTAAGCGTGCAAAGACTTGGTCATTGACCTCCTCCCATCTGTCCGCACGAGCTCGTAACAGCTAACAGCACTTATACAAGTGAGTGCACCTTTCTAGCAGTTTCTTGAGCGTGGCCAGTGCGTCCAGCTCTGTGTGCACTGGCCTTGCCCACGTGCGCGCGGTCTCCATCATGTCGCGGCTGGCCGACGCGCCCTCGCCGCCCGCGCCAACCTCCTGCTGCTCACCTGGTGACAGACGGGGACATTTACTAAGGGGCTCAGACATTTTACTATGGAGGTGGGGTAAAACACTCGCGGTTGCCCGCCTACATCAGCGCCACTAATTTTGGACTCGAGCGTGTACAGTTCATCTTTACGTATAGATTACCTTCGTGGTATATTTACTTATTCGGCAAAAAGACGTCCGTCGTCAGCAACGCAATCGACAAATTAAGTTCGCGGCAAATTGTAGGTTCCTAATCATACCTTTTTTTTTAAATTTCTTTTTAAATTAAATTGTTTATATCAATTCTAGATTTTATTAAATGATACTGATTATGCAGTTTCAAGGCCAAAATCAGGTGATTACACCTGATTGTTGCTAAAGTGGCATGTTAAAAGTCAAACTTCTTAATTGCAAGTAAGCATGAAGAGAAGACTAAGTATATGATATTTTGAATATTCTGTAACATGACATTGGCAAATAATAACAATAATAAATTTATTTAAGTACCATTAATAATTACAAATATCTCATTATTATAAATTATTGAAGACATTACAATTAATTAGGCTAAATCAATTTGAGACTATGTGAGCTCTAGTTCCCACACTAGGATTCCCTGTGTTGTGGGAGGTAGTCTCTTCCAGGATGTATTAATATCTATTTGATTGGAATTGTGATCCAAAAATATGCGTTAAAAATGTATATAAAAGGAAACCATGCAATCTTGACGTGTCTGTTATCTCGACAAATGTCGCGTCCAACAGTAAATAATACTGGTTACCTTGCGCCAGATGTTCTACGATCTTGTAAGCAGCCGTGGCGCGGTCCAGCGCACTGTCCACCGACAGGGTGTCGGCGTCGAGCAGCACGCGCGCCAGCACACGCAGCGACACAGACTTCACCGTGGACTTGCACTTGTCGGCCGCGAGCGCATAGCTGTCCGTGAAGCCGGACACTATGGTCTTGAAGCGGTCCAGGAGTTTGTATCTGGGGAGGAATGACGGCTTTGAGCGAAGGGATAAATCGATGTTTGAGGAGGTGAATGATGACATGTCGTGCTTGGTTATTTTTAAAGAAATCGATACATTTTCTTCGCTTAAAAAAAAAGTGTACATTATCAATAAAACCTTTATTTTTTTCCAAATACGCGGAAAGTATTTCACCATTTGATAGTCATCTCCTCATTTATTGATGTTAGCACTAAACCACACGGGGAAAACTAGTAGCTTGTTATTTTGCCACTCAAAACATTGACACACAATTATATAGACTTACTGGTCTCGTATCATCACGGAGAAAGTTACGTGATTATCACCTAGACTGAGACATGATTACAGAGGTACCTAATCAAAAGACCAAAAAAACTTTACATTATGTTTCAATTAACTTATTTTCCTTTTCTAGCAATTCTGTCTGTACCCACATATCATCCCTGTCCTCCATTTATATCAACTTGCCCCATATATTTTTTGTACGTATCATCTGGTCCAAAACTAGGATATAAAATCCTGTATCTTAGGAGCCAGGGACCGCGACTTCAATCGTTATGGTTATCGTTTTCATTTTGACACTTGAACGATATACATTGCTGCGTTTCGTTGTCGTTTGTTAAAACTTGCAAAAACATAGCAGCAATGTATAGCGTCCATGTGTTAAATTGAAAGCGATAACGATTGGAAGTCGCAGTCACACCACTGCTCTCAACCCTCAAATTATTCCTTAATAAGATTAGTCTGTCTTGTGTTTATTACATTACAATATAAGTAAGAGTCTAAGGTAAAGTAATGTTATTGTATTGACCTGGTGAGAGCTTCCAGCAGCATGGTGGGGCTGAGGCGGCGCGGCTCGTGGTAGATGAGGATGACGCTTCCGTCGCCCTTGGCCTTCTCCAGCCAGTCCAGGAAGTCGGAGAGAGCAGACACTTCAGACTTGGTCTTTATTATCTGCGACACAAGACATACAATGTACTCAAAGTCGATATAGTTATTTGTTGCGCAGACCAGAGTCACGACTGTTTTAAGACAGACTTGTCGCTGAGCAGTTCTGGGCAGGTGTGAGTTTCAGTGAAGCTGAAGTGGCAGTGGGCTGGTCACATCTGTTGTAGAACCCATAACCGATGGGGTAGACGAGTTCTCGAATGGAGGCCACGAACGGGTAAACGTAGTGTGGGACGCCCCCCGACCAGATGGAGGGATGACCTTCGCACGATGGCTGGCAGGGACTGGATGCAGAGGGCCGAGAGTAGGGTTGATTGGCGCGCTTTGGGAGATGCCTACGTCCAGCAGTGGACTGATACGGGCTGATGATGATGATGTGAGTTTCAGTATGTGTGCCGTACCTTATGAGTGTTTGTGTCCTTGAGCATTCGGTATCTGCCTACGGTGACGACGCGCACGTTGTGCCGCCGCCGCGCGCCCGGGTTGAGGTCGCCGTACGGCATGATGTACTGCGAGTACGACTCCGTGGGCGTGAACGCGGCGATCTGGCATATCTGGGGACGAAATTCAGAGATAATAGACTTGACTAGTATCGAAAATTAAATATTTTTCATTACCATTACAAAGCATTACTTGCAGCTTCAAAGACACTAGCTAACTTTGGTTTTATATGTAACTGATGTATTTTCATTTGTGTGCAAATAAAGTATATTTGATTTGACACGGACGAACTGTCGAGCCTATTAATAAATAAAATAAATAAATAAATAAGAATGCTGGAGAATAATTCCGGGGTTCTCTTGAAAATGGCGGGAAACGACGGTTGCAAAATTGTTTCAAATTTTTTGTTAGTGTCTACAGTGGCTATTTTGTGTTTAATATCACGTTAAGTTAATCAGAAAATGTTCGCGAATGAGCAAGATCTTAAGTTTTAAGCTTTTATCAAGAGTCCCCGCTGCAAGCTCGGGACTGAACGTGACTGTCGAGCTGCTTCGTCCAGAGTGACGACGCTGGGGCGACTCCTCTGGGTGAAGACATGAAGACGCGGCTACCCAGGGTGAAGACGCTACTGCGACTCCTCTGGAGGAAGATAGAAGACTATTATATATTGAATTTTCTGTAACATGACATTGGCAAATGACGAATTGTCGAGTCCATTAATAAAATAAAATAATAATTCCGTCATCCCTGGGTTCGTTACCTCATCGATAAGCCTCCTTCCCGTGGTGTCCATGTCCCAGCCGACGAGCGCGTACTTGCCGGGCGGCAGGCCCGCGGGCCTCTCCGCCAGCGCGGGCGGCAGCTCCACGGGAGGGTGCTCCACCTCGCCACCATTCACCTTCGCTTCCAACATGGCCATGGAAGATGATTTAGACGCACCTGGGGGCAATAGTCATAGGATTCTTATTCATCTACAACTGTATACAGAGACTAAACTCATTCTCTTCTTCTTTACAAATGTATTCTCAGACACTTATAGTCATTGTGACTTACTTTCAAGGCAAAACAGATGATCCCCCACAACGTGTAACGTAAAGGGTATATGAAGCCGAAGGGAGGATGTTCAGTATCGTTAACTGAACAACTTTTGTTCTATGACTTTTCGATTTTCACGAATTTATTTTTTGACTTTTCATACATTTCGTTACGGTCAGCTGATCGATTTGTATGACACATTAATTTATTTTTATTTTTTATTCGAAAAGTCGTAGAACAAAAGTTGTTCAGTTACCTATACTGAACACCCTCCCTTCGGCTTCATATACCATTTACGTTACACCCTGTATATCAACAACCAAATGTGAAACCTCAGAAGATCAAATACTCGAAAAGGCCATTAGCAATAAAGCTTCGTTTAATTAGACAGTTGTTGTTGAACCGACGTTTTTGTATGGCGGAATCCATCAAAACACATATATCAATGCATCACATCACCTCTTCATTGTGTATATTTTAAGTATCCTATAAGATTATTAGAACAACAAGATTAAGTGGTGCTTGCTCCAAGGAAGGCTAACAACAAGATTAAGTGGTGCTTGCTCCAAGGAAGGTTAGCAGTAGCACTTAACTCGGGATATTTGGTACATGCCGTTAAATGAAATTTAATTTGCATTGTTATGTAATAGGCATTATATTCTATTTTTATACATGTATTCTTTGGCAAATGTAATATGCTGTGTAACAACTTGTAAATATCCTGCAATAGGGTACTCTTGAAAATGGTGGGAAACGACGGTTGCGAAATTATTTCAACAATATCAAGTTAAATTAATTAGAAAATGCTAGTTAGAAAATGTTAGTGAATGACAGTATGGTGAAGTTATTGGATAATTCATGCGAGATCTGAAGTATCTATCAAGAGTCCTATTACGAGCTCAGGAGTGAAGGTGACTGTCGAGCTGCTTCGTCCAGAATGATCACGCCACGGCGACTCCTCTGGAGAAAGAGAAGACAATGATATCTCGAATATTCTGTACAATAAATTGCATTGGCAAATGATGAACTGTCGAGTCCAAATAGTTTCAGATTTAACACAGGTTTAGTTAGGCATTCCATAGTGTTATCTCCCATGACATGACCCTAATGTAGTATACATAATTAATATTTACATGAGTCATGCTAATTGTGATAATTACTGATAATAAATAAAATAGTGTACAATGAAAGATAAGGTTATATACAAATATAATTGTCACAATGAAAATAATTGTGTTTAACGTAAATATTATATGCAATTATTATATAAACATCAACACATGGTGATAATGTTAGGGTGGATTGCACTAAGGAGAGTTAGCACTTAACCCGCTACCTATTAATCCTATAACCGTTCTACTGCTTGTTCATGATGCTGAACAGAGACGCCGCTATTCCAATGTGATAGCACTGTCCTTGTCACGCATGGCATTTCAAGATATCTTTTGTTTTGAGAACCATAATAGCCCGATTGAGGGTTAAATAAGATAACTGTATTTCCAGATATCTTCATACAATATTAACATCTCCATGGCTAGAGTAAACATGTGTTATCAGACAATAAAATTAAAACCCTTAAATAATGTCCATATCCAAAGGTTGTCTGAAAGATATTGCTTTCGGTGATAATGTGTTTTGTGAGGGTATGAATGTGTGATTGGCTGATTGTCCTAATTTATGTTATAATAATTTGACCTGTGTTGTCCTAAATATTGTATGATAATTGATTGACGTAGATTTACCTAGTGAATAAGAGTGTATCTGTAATACTAGTAAATCAAATAAATAAATAATATCACCTACTGTATTTAAACTTAGAATTGACAAATAAGAAATAACCACTGCTAGTAATATTTTAATTATTCTTATTGTTGTCCAACTGGAAAAAAAACTTTGTTATAGAAATCTAATATAATATAAAGTTGTTATATCTTTCTACCATAGTTCTTATAAGAAATATTTCTTACTAGATACCAATGAGGGTACTAAAAATGTAGGTACAGCTAACAGCAGATCAAGTGAAACACTTTGTACTTTGGACCGTTCTTATTTATCTGTGTCATAAGAGTTGAATTAGTACTGCAAGTGTTACCATTGATTTGCTGTTGTCCATACATAATTCACATTCTTAGCTGTTGGATAAAATAAATGCTAAGTAGTAACAATGTTTTCTTTGTTGGCAAATCATGTTAAGACTTGGATTAGATACTTTCTTAGTAAGGGCTTATCAGGCAATAGATAAGTGAGTAGGTAATTTGAATCAATATTCAATACCAACAAGTAGGCACACTTGTTGGCTTCATTTGAGGAAAACTCCACAAGTGTCATATTGGTGCTACTTTATCAAATAGTCTTGCTTATATAAAAGCATTCTTTTAAACTGCAGCATGTATTTAATTCTCTACAGCGTACTTATTGATCTTTTAACGATTTGTAGGTAGATGGAAATGAACATGGCACCATCGTATATACAATTTTAAAGTTAGAAATATCCTTATCTACATTCTCAAATCACATGGAAGCTCCGCACATGATCATTGAGTAAAAAAACCGGCGACTAAAAATAATCGATCATGTAAAATCAAAATATAAGAAGCCATTGCGGTTCCAACTAACCGATAGAGGAACATTCTAATTAGATTTAGCCGATAGAAAAGAGTCCAATAAGACTAAACTGCTAGAAATAAACGGAAAATGAAGGAAAATACGGAAAATAGGACACGTGGCGGACTTTTTTCTATAGACATTTTGCCCCACCCCACGTCAAAGTTATCAGCTGAAGATACTCACAACTCCGATGGGATGATGATCAGGTGTTGATAAACAATATGTCTTGTCGGGAGATGAGTAAGGAAGCCCAGCAAACGCTGCAAAGTAAATAATTTATAAAAATATCACAAAATCTCAGCACGTGTGCGGCAGACCGCAATAGCGACCGAGGGATGTGAAAAGAAAAATCGATCGAATATGGACATTGATTGAGTGATAAACATTCGATTTTTACTAACGTACTGCGATATATCGATGAATTAAATCGATATATCCTAAATATTGGTTATCAAAATGAAGACAGACCGCGATTTTCCTGGCAAATATGAATATCGAAACCACTATCGAAACCGTTCGAAACTATCTTATGTCGATTCCGATTGATCAACCACTTTTAAAAGTGTGGTACTTCACTTGGAAAATAGAAGGATGATATGGATGCGTTCGTAATTAATTTATATAGAAACTTTCTTTAATCATTGCCTCAAAGATTTAGAGGAATCTACAGATTTATTTTTTATGTAAAATTGTAAATTATATAAATCCCCAACCAATCACTGAAGAACATTTTTAGTGTATACTCGTGTCGTACACTCACAGTCTATATATATTTCTACAACATATTTTTCATCTATTATACTTACCACAGATATATAGTTTCTTTCGTAATATTTATTAATTTATTGTCTTATGTATGTATTTATTATGTTTAATATTATTTTGTAAAATGTTCATAGTTTCGGAAATCCACTACAACATTAACTGACAAATTTTGACAATGAAATTCTAGTTAATTGTTTGACAGAATGCAGAATAGTTTTGTTGAGAAAATATTCCTATTTCAAAAGGCTTACATTTTTTCTTCTATTTTCGTTTATTGGAAATTAAATTCGAATGAACGCATTCATTAGAGCCGTCAAATGTCTGTAAAGTAAAGTTCTAAAACTAAAATATAATATTTCTTTTTATTTCAGTAAATAGATTCAAAAAATTAAAATGATATACGGTGTTGTTTTTAATGGTATTTAATTGAATTTAGTAAATTAATAAATTAACTTATCTTCATATACTTACTAGTAACTAATGGTATTGTAGTTTTAAATTATGGAATCTAAAAGTCGAAACTCGAAAAGTTCAAGTTTTTGAATGTTTGCTTACTTTCAACGTATGTGTATACGAAGCTAAGCTATTTTTGATTATTTCTAAATTAAATTTACGAAATCCTGAGACAATTTGCACAGAAAATGTCAGAAAACATAGAACAGTATCGAAACCAAATAGCGCTGGCTAGAACAGAAATTAAAAACTTGAGGTATAGTGTGTTCTTTTTTCACGATCCCCGCCCACTACTATTTCAGTGATTCCATTAATATTTATTCACAGACAACAGCTATCGTCCCTCAAACATGAGCATTTGAAAGAGATAAAGTTAATAAAAACAAAATTGGAAGGCCTGCGGTGTTCTAACTGTTCGGATTCAGGTTTGTACCCATCCATTTGTAATCATACTTTTGCTACTTTCCAGGATCAATTACTTGATTAGCCAACCGCCAATTTTGTTTATTACAGTTGTGTACAGTTAATGGTTAATCCACTTACACTAAAACCATTGCAATCTAGGCAGTATTATTACCACGTAAAGTGTCCTTGTGACGTTCTGTAGACTGCTCAAAATAAATGTCTCTGACCCATAGCACAGGGAATCCTAATTTGTGCCATAAGTGTAATGAGATACATTTCATTTTTCAGCTACAACTCTAAACACCAATCACAGCGCCCTACCATCAACTTCTACAGCGAATCCCACTGAAGTCATACCATTCCGTCCTATTGGGGTCATAGAGACGTCATTTCAGAACAAACGAGGAGTGCCACGACAGCCCTCGGTGCTAGCTAAGGCTAGAGGCGCCGTTGTTATTGACCAGAGTGTTTTTAATAATCCAGAGCATGCACTGAGTGGGCTGGAGGAGTTCTCTCATATGTGGTAAGTTTTATGATGTTAAAAATACATAGGGTATAACAAAACAGTGCAAGTTGTGTGTCAACAAATATTTGGTCCAAGATTCGATTTATTTATTGATCTGTGATAGTGCATCATCATTTTTACTACCCAATTATAATATAATATAAGGAAATGTGTTTGAAAAACCAATCAAATTTTGTTATCGCTTTGCATCTGCTCTCCGCTTGAGAAGGAAGAAATCCGATTGGTTATTCAAACACATCTCCTCTCATCTGCTTTTGTGGATACCTGACCTAACTAACCCCCACTTGTAATATAAGATAACTCTGGTTAGAGTTAGCGACTTAACCCGAACAAAATGTATGGAGATATCTCATGGTAAGTACCCCAGGGTTATCTCGATATTGCAAGAGACCCTATTATTATTTGAAATCACGGTGTTGGTACACGCCCAAGGGTCACTGCGACCTCAAAGGTTTATTGTGGCCGTGCACCGAGTTCTTATATCTCGCTCCCAAAGCCAACATACTTCAAAAATCGTATGATGCACTTGGGTGAGAGAGTTTTAATATCCTCGGGTGGCATTATGTGTCCACCTAAGGCTTGGCTTCTGCTGTGAACGAGTGCTCCACACTCACAGAGGATATGCATGGGGGTTTCCTAGGCTTCGCAGCAGAATCTACAGGCAGTGGTGTTGGACAGGCCCATTCTGTTAAGATGTTTATTTAGCTTGCAGTGTCCAGTTAAGCAAGAGACCCTAACATTGCTAGTATATTTATACCAAAACGCACAGATGGCCCTAAGACTATCCAAGGCCCTAGTATTATTTTGCAGGATAATATTCCACTTCCACGCCACAGAGAGCCGCGCCGTGCCCGCCAAGGTGTCGCCCCCGCGGCTGGGCGGCGAGCGGCGCGGCGTGCTCGCCACGCGCGCGCCGCACCGACCGTGCCCCATAGGACTGTCGCTGGTCAAGATACAAACAATTGAAGGTACAATCTTCACTCCAATAGAGTGATAAGTATCGACAATTAATTGTTTTTCATTGTCATTACAAAATAAAAACAAATTGATGATCAGCTGTTAATGAAAAATTGAAATTAGTTGAAAAATAAAATAATTACAGACATTTATACTGCATCCCAAATCAAGTGCTTTATTTGGTAAACAAATATGATCGTCTAATTATCTGTTGTGATGTAACACTGAAGGAACTGATTGATCACACTTGTTTATCATTGTGAAAATAAAGTGATCCGATCTAATAATGTGAAAAGAACTCTGGAACAATCACAGAATAGTATGTAATAGTAAAATGTTAGTATGGTAGGTGGTAGGGTAGTTTGTGTTTACAAAATAAGACACTTGTTTTGGGCTTCGGTTTAGAAAGGTTGTGATAGAAAGAGACAGAAACAGTACACGATGTTTTGTAGCTGTGACGTCATACGCAAATTGTTGTGCTAAAAAGGGATGGAGCATCTACCACTTGACTTAACTAACCGCTTAATACTTTCGGGATTAATTGAGATATCGAAAAACTGATTTCAGATTTCTCTTCAGCGTATCTATGAGAGTTGAGTCGAATTAGTTGCAATAAAAAATTGGGTCAAAACCCCTATTTTTGGTAATCAATCGTTGTTAATTACCTCTTGTAGTGTATTTAAGGAACTGATTGAATGAATCATTCATTATTGTGATAATAAAAAATAGTATTCCTTTTTGTTTACAATAATATTGCATTGAATCCCAAGCCAGTTCATTAAAATTACCTCGGTTTCTAATACTTTAATTAGATGCCATTTTGACTATATTAATGTGTACTAATGTTATAATTTCTCGTTTCCAGGCAATAAAATATATTTCCTCGGCGTAGACATGGTGAATGGTACCCCAGTACTAGATATCAAACCGTACATCCCCCAGTATGACTACCCGATCCCCCCTTTCGGCGAGACCCCCATGTCGTCTCTAGTCCGACCCCCCACCGAGGGTATTAGCGAAGCAGCTGAGAACATAGCCGGTCTACAGATCGGCGATAACGGCTTTGATATTAGGAGGTACTTAACTTTCACTTACACCATTTAAGTCGTTTTAGCCACTTACACACATAAGCTCACGCCTGGTTCCCATAGGGGTAGGCAGAGACGATGGACTTCCATCTACTGCGATTCTGGCATACTATAACACACATATCCTGGCATACAATAGCACACATATCCTGGCGTACTATGGCACACATATTCTGGCATATTACTATAGCACATATATCCTGTCATACTATAGCACACATATCCTGGCATAATATAGCACACATATCCTGTCATACTACAGCACACATATCCTGGCATACTATAGCACACATATTCTGGCATACTATAGCACACATATCCTGGCATACTATAGCACACATATCCTGGCATACTATAGCACACATATCCTGGCATACTATAGCACACATATCCTGGCATAGATACTTTAGCACACATATCCTGGCATACGACAGCACTAATGTCTTGGCATACAATAGCACCCCTGCCTCATCCAATTTATCAGCAATCCCTCCCCGTACATTCAACGCATCAAAACGGCTTTTCGCCGCCCGCTTTTCGCCACTACATGGGCCATAGCGTGATGGCTGGCGAACCTTATTTATTCACCATGGTGCGCATGGTTCGATTTTCTGTAGTGATGACGTATACTCGTAGTTCGTACTATAGTACCACTATAAGACCAAGTAACTCTAAGGTGCTCTAAAAAGACGACGATGAGGTTCGCCATCCATCACGCCATGGTGAGCTGTATTGCTGCAATGAATGCCGCAAATGGGATTCCGTCGATTCTGCTGCTTTCCCCCATGAAATACGGGAGTGAGTTTATGTATATTTATCTACTTACCATACCTAGACTCACTTGCAATAAAAGATAACACGAGATTGAGCTGCTTATCCGTAAATATGTGTGGAGTTTTCACGGGTTACGTCTCCAACTTTCGCATTATCTTTTTGCAATGGGTGTGTTTGTAACAATCATAAAATACATTATTATTAACAATCATTAAATAGTTAATCTTATTATTACTGTCCATATCTAATCAGAATCCGTCCTAAACTGCTAAAGTTGTTGGAAAAAGTATTACAAGAACAAAACTGACTGTGATTTTGACACAAAATCCTATGGTCAAAATACGTCAATATCCATCAAGCCATTCAACCTACTGGAGTGGAGGAACAAAAACATTCCCTTAAACAAAGGTGGATAATTCAACCTGTAATTAGACCATTTACAAGTACACCATTTTTCCTTTCAGCCTAAGCCCCCGCCTAACAAATCCAATCGGAGTAGACACAAGCCCCCTTACTCGGTCCCCATACGAAGACGAGATACCTTCACCCTACGACGAGGCCAGCAATCACCTGACCCCAGTATCTCCCGACTCTCCTCCCAGCGTTGACTTGCTAGACGGCATCCAAGCCCGATCACCACAAAGGCCTGACACAGAACGTGGTGCCCCAGACGGACAAGAAAGGTTCACACCACCACAATCAGCTCATCTGGTGAACATGACACACGATGGAATCAGGATCGCTCCGTGGATCACGAATCCACCATCTCAAACATACGAAGTCAGATTCACCGATGATGTCAATGATAGATTGAACGATTTGATCGGAGACAGAGCTCCGGCATTTAAAACTAGTATACAAAGTCTGCTATCCGAAGATCCCAGGTCGAATTATGTAAGGGGCAGGTATC
This sequence comes from Tachystola acroxantha, assembly GCA_963506565.1. NCBI lineage: Eukaryota > Metazoa > Arthropoda > Insecta > Lepidoptera > Oecophoridae > Tachystola > Tachystola acroxantha. Next base: position 4,630,753 of record OY735894.1, on the reverse strand, counting down.
CTGATCATGAATATAGTTGTGTGTTGGAAGATCTGTCTATAAGCTGTGTTTTTGACTCTAATTCGTCTGTCTGCACTATTGTAGCGGTGAGATCAGCGGAGGAAATGCAACAGGGATAAGTCCCTGGATGACTAGGTTAGTTTGCTAATTAATTTATTTTATTCAGCACAAAATATAACTAATTTTAAAGCACGAAAAATTATATTTCAATAAAATAACTATGTTGAGTAAATAGACCTTTATTCAATTCTTAATAATATTATAAAACATACAAAATATTCGCAAGTATATAATCGTCATTATAAAAATATAGGTAAAGATAACATTGCCTTGAAATACAATTTATGGAATGTATTATGATAAAATGCTTGTGTACTAATAAAATTTATAGATATAATATGTAAGTAAATCTTATACGAAACAGTATAACTTATATCAACAGTTACGTATACCAGAATATTAATTATATAAGACATCATCTTCGTAATCTTCTCTAACAATAGGACTCTTGTAAAACAGCACCTGCTTTCCCGACTCGAAACCATCGATTTTTCCGAAGACATTAAGTTCAACGTATCTCATTTTTGCTCCTACTAATAAAATCATTTTAACTTTCTCATCGCTATTCCAAGTAATGACTTCGGACAACGGATTCCAATTGTTACCGTCAGTGGAATAACGGTATTCGATTTCAAGGACGTTCCCTGCGCCAGTGTCATTGCGTGGGTAGTATATTTTCTCGATTTCGTAAACGTCTCCCAAGTCAAATTTCAGTTTTATAACATCTCGATTCGGCTTATCAAACATAGATGATGGATCTGTATCATCTGTCTTTGTATCTTTACTCGATTGGTCTGATTCACTTGGATCGTTGCATGACATCTTCACCCCTTTAACTGTATGATCGAGATACTTTTCCTTGTCTACCGTATCAGTGTCTGTCTTTCTCTCATAGAACAGAATCTGCCTTCCAGCAGCAAACCCAGTAACAGATTCTAGAATAAACCATTCGATAAATCTCATCTTTTTTCCGTTTAATTCAATCGTCTTTACACTGTTGTCTCGTTTCCATTCGATTGGGACAGATAAAGCACTCCAGTTCACATTATCCTCAGAATATTTGTACTGAACTTTCAATATGGTACCATTCCCTGCGTCAATTCTTGGAATGTATTCCATTTTGTCCATTTCATAGACGCTTCCCAAATCGAAACTCAAACTTATAGTCTTTCCGGTTTTTGGATCCGCTTCATGAGGCATACACCAATCTGTATGCCACATACAAGTATGGTCTCCGTCAGTTAATTTAGAAACTTCTTGACCTGGTTGGCAAGGAACGTTGCAAGTTGCCTTTACACCTTTTACAGTGTATTTAAAAGGATCCTCTGATCCAATAACGGTTATGTTATCACTCCATCGAGAAACACCTTCGTTGTTTACCGAACGAATACGGAATTGGTGTTTAGATCCATATTTGAACCTGTCAAACTCAAATGCAGATCCAGTAATGTTGGTGAATATAACGCCGTCTCTTCTGATGTCGTAATATGCAGCATTGTCGACAGGTTGCCAGATTAGAATAATAGACGTCACTTTCGTGTCTTTTACAGCAGTAAAATTAGATGGGATTTCTAAGGATTTATTCAATCTAGTGTTCGCTCCAAAAACTTTACCTTCATTTACGTAACCGTTTAATTTTAAACTAATTTCGTTTGCAGTCACATCTGTTTTCTGGATTTTAATCATTAAAAATCTTTGTTTCCACACTTGTCCGCCTGAATGTAGATATGGGTTAATTAGGAAATCTTTGTTAAAGTAATAAACGTTTTCCTTTCGCTCAAACTGGTCAAATGTATCGACTTTTGATATTTTAATGGTTTCTTCATTGATGGCTGCCTTGATGCTCTTTATATCTTTACTAGCCATTATTTGCAAAACAGTTGTTCTTTCTGTCACCATTTTGTCATAGTTACCTTCAGTTTTGTGAATATTTATCAATAGGTCGCCATGTTCGTTAGACGAAGGGCCATCAACTGCGACTTTCGTTGTAGCAAAATGGTTTTCCAAATAACCAGAAGAAATTCCATCGTCTTCATATATGTCAAAGCTGCTTTTACCATTTGGATATACAGTTAATATCCTATTGTCTCGTTTAATTTCGTAAGGGTTATTGTTTGGATTAGTCATAGGTATGATGGCTCCATCTTTGATGAACACGGGTATTTTCCAAAGAGGTGTCTTTATGTTGTTGTATATTTTTCCGCCCTGGTACTTTTCTCCGGTAAAGAAATCAATCCACACCTGTTTCGTACCTGGCAAATAAATGCCATCGCGTAAAGAGGCATCCATATAACCCTTTGCACTGTAAATTGGTGCCACCAATATACTCGGTCCCCACATGAACTGGTACTGAGAATCTTTTGTACGGGCAGTGGATGATTCTGGGTATTCGAGGAACATTGCTCTAACCATAGGCAGTCCATGGGTAGCTTCATACCCCAAGGTGTAATTGTAGGGCATCAACACAGATTTCAATTTCAAATAGGCTCTATTGATGACCGTGACTTCTTCATCGAATGCAAATGGGGTTTTACGAATGCTGCCCCATCCGTCCATGTTCAGCTGCAGAGGCGTGAAGGTCTTCCATTGAAAATCTCTGATATTTACGTCTCTGTTATCGCCACTATAAATTCCATCCATATCAGAGCCCACAATCGGTTGGCCAGACATACCACATCCAATGTATGTCGGTATATGGAAGCGTATGTATTCCCACTCACCACCGCATTGATCTCCGCTCCAAATTCCTGCATATCTTTGAGTACCTGCCCATCCATCGACCATTATTATTAATGGCCTAGTACCATGTTTAGCCGAGTCGACAAATATTTTTGTAGCGTTCTCTACAGCGTTCAATCCAAAGGAATAGCCGTCTCCAATCCAAGCTACATCGCATTTGATCGCAACTGTACCTGCGACGCCTACTTCTTTGCGCAAATCGCGTTCTCCTTTTTTAGGGTTGCTTGGATCTTTTGGTTCGAGTTGCGATTCAGTCCACAGGGCAACTTCTACACCGTTCGTTTTGGCGTAATCAGCAAATTCTTTTAAATTTTGAACATCGCCGTCTAATGAATCAGTTTGTCCGTATCCCGAGCCGTACCCGTCATTGGGCAAAAACCATGCCAACGGTACATCATGCTTTTTATACCTGTCTATCATCGCGCGTGCTGAAAATTGGTAATTATCCTTTTCCCCATTCAGAGACTCCAGAATTCCTGTTTTATCTCCCATTTCGTTCGGTTTGTACTTTTTATAATAGTTACCGTCTTCAAACAAAATGGCGCCAGATGTAAAAGAATACGATTTAACCCAATAATCGCGATTGAAAGTGTTTAAATGTGCCTCATAGAACGCATATTCAGGCATCATAATTGGTCGTCCGGTTAACTCATAATAGTCATTTAAAATGTCTCTCGGCGTTGAATTAATGAAGAAGAATGCATCGAATTCTTCTTCCTTATGGATTGTTGTGACTGTATGTGGTGAATCGGATCCGAAATCGTAGACGCCTGGCTTCCAGGTGTTTCTCAGCACCCCGTAGCCAGACGTTGACCAGTAGAAAGGGCACGGAGAGGTAACTCCACCGTCGACCCAGTCGTTCGTGTTAACAACTTTTATGATTTCGCCTTTGTGCGTAAACCTGCCATTTTGCATTCCACCGCCAAAGAAATATTCGTGTTCGTCTTGGTGAAGCGTCTGCGTCGAATTGTAATCTTTATACGATAACGGTTTAGACTCATTTAGGACTTGCTTATTCATTCGTTTATCGAACACACTCATTGTCCCTGTAATTTTATCGAATACTATGTGTATTTTGTGCGTATTAATGGTGTAGGATTCGATGTCGTCTATTAGTTCAGTGTTCTCAAACGCCCCCTTGTCATAATCGCCAACTTTCTTGGAATTTATCTTTGCGACATGTTCAGGTTTGTTTGGTTCGGGGTAATCTGGGAACTGGCCATATGGAGACATGAAGTATTTGAAGACATGGCCATTCAAAATGTTCAACTTAGCTTGTTCTCCGGTTAGGTATTGTATCATGAAATCTGTGTCATTCTTCGCGATGAATTCTATGCCACCAATGATTTTGTCTTTATTTTGATCATCTGTTGTTTGCTCCATTGCGGTAATGTATTCTCTCAGACGGCGACGTCTATGATTCTGTGGAGACAAAAAAAATGAGAGTATGCAGATTCTAATTCATCTAAGCCAGGGCTTCCCAAACTGTGCGTCGCGACGCCCTGGGACCCGCGGCAATATCGGCGATCTACATAGATTGGCTGTCTGCATCAATGACAATTTCCAAACTTGAGCCCCGTTTTGAGAAGCTATGCTCTGAAAAGCAAACACATATGTCTCATTAATAGCCAGCCAGCGAAGTATGCTTCTCGTTCTTATGCTTTTTTTCTCATTTTCTAATGAAAACTATAGAGGTTATTTGTAGTTTTTCTGATAACTTTGGCAGGTACTTTTTAGCTAGAGGGCGGGACGTCGCAAAAAAAGGGCAAATTCCCAAGGGCGTCCACTGATCCTAGCAATCAATGAAAATAGAGATGTTGGCCGAACCTAACAGCATTAGAAAAACTAAAACAGCTTCGCTAGCTTGGAGAGAAGTGAGGGTGTGTGTGAAAGCTTAGCGCATGACCGCTGTCGGCTAGTCGGGCGTCCTAGGTTAGGTACCGGTAGAACGATGAGGTGCAGAACAACTTGCGAGAGCGTCAGTCGCCCGACAGCGCGAGACTGGCTGCAGGGGCGCTCTGTGGTGGCGGAGGCCCAAGATCCACTTTGTTATTTAGCCAGAATAAGAAAGTAATCAATGAAAACCGTCTGTATTTACAGTCTTCTGTCTGACATAGATAAAACAACGATGGTCTTAACTGTAAGTGTGCAAATGTTTTTAGAAATAATTAAATAAATGGACAGGATTGAGATATACAAAAACTACTTCCCCGAGATTTATTAAATTATCTTACAATTACATAGTCATAAGTAGTCAGTCATAAGTTTAATTGGGTACGAAATGACGTTATAATTGGTGGGATCTTTATTGCACCTGGTCAATAACCCGGAAATTCCTCCAATGACGAACTATAGAACTACGTTATTACGCAATCGTTAACGAGCGAATGTACTACAGTAACTCACGGTGGTGCTATAAATACTTGCTACTACCTACCCAATATCCGAACTACCGTAGCGTTTTCTGTTTATAGGAAAATAATTGCTTACCTAAGTTGCCACGTATTTTGTCGAGAAAACAGTTTATTGAATAGTGTTCTAGTAACTTTACTGCAGAACTAACTAATGCACATCGAATCGACTCTATTTATACTATGCATTGTGCACTTATCTATCTATTGCCTATTTTATTGCTTATCTAGTGTTTCCGTTATAAACAATGGTTACATGACAATTTATTTACATTTCCCACGCCCAGCAGAACAAACGAAACACCTAGGGTCTTTTAGGTTCAAGTGTCTAAGTATTTGTAAATTGTTATTGATACGGCACTTGTAACTCGTGATAAGAGGAAATAGGGATCGCCTGGTTCTGCACATTCACAGTCCAGTGACCCATATATGGAGCACGACGAACTAGCTTCACAAACCCGTGCCCCTCATATGTGGCACGTTGAAAAAAGGATGTGCCTACAGATCCACACTAAGGGTATTTTTTTCTGAAGGCAAGTAAATACGATGTCCTTGGTGGATGCTGCTGTCCATTCCCGTCCTATTGTCTTCAGAATAGTGCTCCATCCAGTGTTGAAGTGCTCACATAAAAAATTTGATGTATTTCGACTTGTATAGAGATTGAAATAATAGGCGGGACTTACAAGGAAATCAAAACATTTTTTGTACGGGGACTATGAACGTGTTAAAGTAAGCTTATTACGGTCGTCATGGTACGAAATAACAAAGTGTTATTGAAGTAATCCTGCTATAAGACTTCATGGTAAGGGGCAGTACTTTAAATGTGAGTGGTACTTTAGCCGATGTCTTTGAATCTCGGTCTCAAACTCCGCCTAAGGCATAGACACTTTTGAGCACGAAGCCAGCGTGAGCGCGCACTTAGTGAAAACTGGCAATTGTAAGACCGAACTCAAACTCCACTCGTAGACAGTTTTGAGTATGTATTAGTTATTATTATGAGTTTGAGGACGAGATTTAGAGACATTTAGAGCAAGATCTTAGCGTAATATCAGCTCTTTCAACTCAAAATGTACTTAAATAGAAGAACTGTGAAAGGTTTATGCAAATATTGAACTTGGGCTCAAACTAACCTACTTACGAGGAGAGGCCATTTCCTAGGAGCCCCTAGATGCCATAAACCGGCCCTGTCTACTCGTTCTATACCCAGCAAATCCAGCAATGGCCTAATAAGAAGATCTAACATATCTATTCAACCTAGAGTGGAAAAGAAACGCCCAAGATATGACCCGAAAGTAAGTTTTTTTTGGTTATTAATAGGTACCTAATATCATTATTTACGTAATGTTGTATGAAAAGGCAGGTAAATTAACCTACTTAATAAACAAAAGTACTTTTCGAACAGACTGTGTAAGGTAGTGCAAGTAGGTAGTGTGGATAGATGTGGATGGAAGTAATCGATGGAGTGTACCTACAGGGTGTATCGGAAAGTGTATTAGAAAGGAGGGTGTTCAGTATCGGTAAAAGTTCTTTGTTCGACGACTTTTCGAATAAAAAATCAAATAAGTATTGTCATGTCTCATAAAAATCATTCGTTGATCGGTAGGTTATTCATTTTTTTTTTGTTAACCTATAAATTGTCCCACTGCTGGGCAAAGGTCTCCTCCCTCCTCTCCCATCCATCCCTGTCCTGAGCCTCTTCCAGCCACCCATCCCTGTATCTAACGATATCGTCTCTCCACCTACGCCGAGGTTATTCATATTCTTTATTATACTTGCCACATGGTAAATAAGATGTTACAATGTTCTCATACATGTGGCAGGTTGTTACACAATATGTGAAAAGTCCCAAAAAATTTCACGAAATACAAAGAGTTGTTCAGTTACCGATGCTGAACCCTGTTACTTCATTCTGTAGACGGATGGGTGACCCATCTAGATCGGTATATGGGAAAATCTGAAATATAAATTTCAGAATTTTTTTTCTTCAAAAAAACTCATACACGGAGAATCGAACCGTCATTTTCTTTCAGGCCCCTGTCAGATTAGGGGGTTCACGTAAGAAATTCGCTTGATATCATAAAAAAAATTTTTTTTGACGAATTGATAACATCGTCCTTTTTTTGGAAGTCGGTTAAAAAGAGGGGGTTATATAGAGACGAAATTTTCGATCAAAATTAATTTTTCTAAGTCTTTTTTCCTCAGTGCCCCCTTAGCGAACCATCCCAGTGTCTAGAGTGGTCCATCCTGTACTATGGAGAAATGAATGAATGAGTCAAAGTGACTATGAATCACATGAATAAATCAGAAACTAAAGTCTGTAGGTAGCTACTATACGAAAGTCTTAGTGTCGACTGTACTTCAAGGTTTTGCGGGGGTAAGTGTATCCGTATCCGGTGTTATCATAGAAAAATCAACGGGAATTGATTTCTGTGACCAACACCACAGGATATTGATAAGCTAAATTACAAAGTGGTAGGTTTGTGTCTACTCCTTACCTCTAAATATAAAAACCGCCCTCTTTTTCGTTCCACTTGTTTTGGTTATGTATGTACCGTGTACACACTAACCTACCACTATTATTTACATTATATATCAATCAATCAATCGTAAATACGTGTCAAATTGATAAAAATCGATATTTTCTGATCGATTCGATTTCGTTTCCTACCTAATGATGGCACATCACTACCCGTGCCCTAAAGCGTGCGTTTTATTTGTAACATTTTTGCTAGAAATGAAATGTAAATTAAAAAATCGAGTAGCGTTATTCTCTCTCTCTCTACGAGCGATATCCTCTGAGAAATAAGGACAGCGAGCGCTACCTTACCTTACTTACTTCTTTATGTGTCGCCAGCAGCAAAATACAAAAACTGCATTTTGACGTTTAGAATTTTTTGGTTTGTGAATCGTCGATTTTGATTACTCACGTAGTAAAATAAAAGAAATATTCATTAGAATCCTTCAAATTCATCAAACTAAAGGTATGTTAATATTTTTTTATTAATCGGCAACTACAATTGTGGTATATAGTCGTGATAAACTTATAAACAGCTTTGTCATTCTAACCTAGACGTTTACCGGTTAAATTGTTGATTTTTCAGATGTTTCTTACCCGTTCCGAGTATGACCGTGGTGTTAACACCTTCAGCCCTGAAGGCAGGCTTTTCCAGGTGGAATACGCCATTGAAGCCATCAAACTTGGTTCCACGGCTATAGGTATTTGTACTTCGGAAGGCGTCGTTTTGGCTGTGGAGAAGCGTATTACATCTCCTTTGATGGAACATACGACTATAGAGAAAATTGTGGAGGTGGACCGTCACATCGCTTGCGCTGTCTCGGGGCTGATGGCTGACTCTAGGTAAGTGATAGTCTTCTAGTAGGGTCAGACAGACGTAGTTGTGTGATGGTGGTATGGCTAAAAGCTTAGCAAACTAGACTTATTATTATTTAATTGATAAGCAGCCTAATGCTGATGTAGCAAGTCACAGTTCATGTTGTCTAATGTTCGGATTCACTACACATATTGTTGTTGTTTTTAACCCCATGTCCAGGTGATTTTTAATAAACAGTTCATTGATGGAGACATTGATCTAGGTACTTTCATATAAGTCTAGTAAATGTATGTACCTATATACAGGACAATAGTTTAAGACTTTTTATATGTAAGCTTTGTGACTGATATTGGTACTCCTTTAAAATAAATAAATGTGGAATCAACTTGTTAGATTGTATTAGAGTAGACAACCATCTATATTTCTAAGTTTAGTCATGTTTTGAAATGTTAGCATCAAGAGGGTTTTCTTGTCTTTTATGTATCAGCTGTGGTACATTATATGTCAAATATGACTAAGCCTCTGCATCTGACCAAGTTATCTGTACTTCACATTCCTCCCACAGAACCTTAGTGGAGCGTGCCCGTGTGGAGTGCCAGAACCACTGGTTTGTGTACAACGAGCGGATGAGTGTGGAGTCGTGTGCCCAGGCCGTGTCCAACCTGGCCATACAGTTCGGGGACAGTGATGATGACAGCGGCACCGCTATGTCGCGGCCGTTCGGTGTGGCTGTTATGTTCGCTGGTTAGTGGTTTTGTTTCATATTATTATTCGTGATTTATAAATGAGTTAATGTAATATGCACAAAAGTCGAAACTCTCACTATCGCGAAGTCTGTGCAGTCTCTCTCTCATTCATGAATAAGAATATGCAAAAATGTACACTAGGCGCAGTCGAAGACAGAGATAAGTATACAGGGTGCCTCAATAAGGTTGAGATTTTCTCAATAACTACTGGACCGAATTTAATAATTCTTTTACAGTACATAGTTTTACCTTTTATCTACCAAACAGTGAAATTTTTTTGCAATAGGTCAAGTAGTTTTTGAAAAAATCTCAACCTTAAAAACTTTCCATTTTACACTTTAAAGATAACCGCCTGCCTATATTAAGTTTTTAATTCTACTAGTTAAGTATCTTTTACATGTACCATTCAGTTTCAAAGCCTTTATTGCCAACTTTAAAAAGGATTAGGTACTATATTTAGTTTATAAACTTGCTTAACATTATTCTCTATCCCCTCAGTTGGGATGTCCTTTTCACACAAAGGCCTCCTCCAGCATTCTCTAGTCTCTGTCATGCTAGTCTTAGCCACAGTGGTCCCACTAGTGATCTTATGTCGTCCCACCCTTCAACAAGCACTGAAATATGTGTATTAAAATTTAATTTATGATGATTCCCTGTTAGATTTATTTATTTATTTTCATAACAAAACTTACAGTTAAACCAAACGTGCGTTACATGCCAATTTATAAGTTCTAATTACATACATATATGATGCTTACACTATGCCTATTCTACAACAACAAATGATAGATTGGCATTGTTACTTACTAGAACAATTAAAATTCTTTAATTCTTTAATGTACACAAAGTTGATTACAATACAATATTGGAATAAGATTAAAATTGCTATATCAGAAATGAATTCGCGCCTGTTTCCCATAGGCATAGACAGACTTCATCTTCTGTGATCCTGGCACAATTTCGCTTACTCCACAATCATAATCAATGTCTTCTTCTGCACATCAGTTTGTGACCACACATGACCTAAAATGGCTATAATCCGTATCCTTATTTGCAGGTATTGACGAGAAAGGCCCATTGTTATACCACATGGATCCCAGCGGGACGTTTGTGCAGTATGATGCTAAAGCCATCGGCTCTGGAAGTGAAGGTGCTCAGCAGAGCTTGAAGGTACATCCGGTATTCATATTAGCAGTTCTGCCACAGTGACAAGCAAATAAAATATACTTGGCGTTATAATGTTTAGAAATACTTCATGTATATATGTGTGTGTATGTAGGTAATTAATGTGTAATCTATTGCACGTTATAAACAATAAAGTAATTTATCGTCTATGGTGTTGATTACGAATACAGTGGAATTGAATTGACCTGCTGCCTACCCTAGCAAATCAACCAACCCCGCATTTATTCAACCTCGAGTGGAAAATGGTATTCTGTGCATTTTCAGGAAAAAAACTAATTTTAACCCAAAGAGGAGTTATAAGTTTCATGCCTAGCCTGTCCGTGTTATCGTAGCTTCAGAATAGATGGCCAATTTAAAAGCATTTTTTTGTTTGTTTGTTTGATAAGTGGTGTTGGCGAGAAGGTTCATAGACAAGGGATCCAGGGCCTGATGATGACCAGTAAGATAGGCACAACAAGATCTTGAGTTTTTTGTCATTGTTTTTATTTATTTTAATTAAATACTTATCTATAGGCCTGATTTCAATCCGCAGGAAGTATATCACAAATCGATGACCCTCAAGGAAGCGATCAAGTCTGCTCTGACGATCCTGAAGCAAGTCATGGAGGAGAAACTGTCTGAGAACAACGTGGAGGTGGTGACCATGACTCCTGACTCCATGTTCCACATGTTCACGAGGGAACAGCTGGCTGAGGTTATTAAGGATATCCCTTGAGTCTTTGTAGTATAGAGTATGAAGCAGGTCAGTTGATCTGATTATGTCTGAAGTATTTTTGGTAGCAAATAGTGGCATTATGGTGCAGACAATAAGAACAGTAATAATTAATTTCAATAACTAAAAATACATGGTTTAAGGACTAAAAAGTGAAATATTAATAACTCCTGAACAACTTTTTTTAAACTGCAATTTTATATCTCTAACTGTTTACCTAGAACATGTGGGGTCCATGTCAACCCCCTTACCATGACCTCTTATAGCAGGATTACTTTAAAAAATACTTTATTATTTCGTAACGTCCGTAATGGCTTACTTTAAGGTCGTCATGGTACGAAATAACAAAGTATTATTGAAGTAATCCTGCTATAAGACTACATGGTAAGGGCCGGTTTTGAAGAGTTTCCAACTCATTTGTCGTTACATTGTCATCAGACTAATATAACATTGTAAAGTTTCAGCCTAAAATGACGTTTAGAAGTAGATGAAAATTTAAATAGTATTTTCAATTTGTCAAGTTATGTATTGGACAAGTATCGAAAATTAAATGATTTCAATAACCTTACAAAATATGCATAAAATGATGATCAACTGAAAATATTTGAAAACAAAATGCCACTATTTGTTAGCTCTTAGACTGTATGTATGTAATAAAGTATTTACAGTAATATTTGAAGTAAATTGTAGTTCTTCTATATAATTATCATGTACTACATTTCTATACATTTTACAGTATGTAATTATGAATTATTGTATATTTTAAGTATATTTACAGGTGTCCATATGAAACAAAAATTTAAATATCAAATGTTCACGATTCTGCCGTACCATTTTCGAAATTAAAATTGTAATATCTAAAACTATTGCTCATCTATTGTGTAATGGGAATGAATTTCGTCTTTGGTAACCATTGCAGGGTCGGTGTGCAAAATAACTCTAATGTTACTACTGAAATCGCCAATGGCTATCAAAAAATTACCGATTTCTTTTCGACAGTCGGGTAAAAAAATACTTACGCAATAGACTTGCTGATCTTAAGACTCATGTCAGAATAATATCTTGTAATCAAGTCATTCGTTCATATGGTATATTTTTGATTTACAAAATTCGTCTTTATATGGGTCTCAAATTAAAATTTTACGACGAAATTCAGTTGAGTGTGCTAGTTAATCTTGTGTTAAAATTACAGCGTCATATATTTTTCTTCTTAACACGAATAAAGCCGGATTTACATCTACAGACATTGAACGTGTCAGGCACGTGCCGTGGCAGACAAAATGATATTCTTCTATACAATGTGTATGAACGTATTTATACCGTACCAGGCCGCGCAGACGCGGACAGACACATTTGATAGAATAACATGACTTTGTCTGCCACGGCACTCTCAATCTCTGTAGATGTAAACGAAGCTTAAACTTTAATTCGCGATTGACGCAATTGGGCCTTATATTTAATAACAATTTATTTGAAATATTACTCTAGCGCGGCGAGGGTGTCATAAGAATCTATGGTAAGTATGAATGTTTTTAATAAAATCTATACATTGTAAACTGTTGTGTATTATTTGATTATATTACTTAAGTACCCACCTATTTTATTTAATATTGATTTTTATTAGTTACTAGATTAGTTCAGTAGTTTTAGTGACTTTTGTATTGCCATTTATTTGATTTATTCATATTTTATTGTCATATATTTTTTGTTATATCTAACCTAAGTTGCATAGGGTATTTGACTCCTGTCATATTGTATTCCTGTCATAATCAGTTTTTTGATATCTCAATTAATCCCGAAGATATTAAGTGTTAAGTCAAGTGATGGGGAGATGCTCCATCCATCTCTTGGTCTTTAGTATGAAGTTTGTATGGCGCTGCCTCAGCATGACGTCACAGCCGCAATACATCGTGTACCTTTCCTGTCTCTTTCTAACACAACTTTTCTAAAAACCTGTAGTTACTTCATTTTTCATCTAACACCTTGTATATTTATTGCAAGTAACAAATTTACTTGTTTTTATGTAAAAACATTGTGCACGTCAACATTTTTTTTAAATTGCAGTAATTTAACTTGTTGGAGTAGGTATGTGCCCGAATGTTTTTTGGTCCACGAAAATATTCTCTATTTATTTATGGTTTTATTGCATTGATCTCCCATAAACAACTAGATATACAGTCTGCCTTCTAAAAATGTCCGAGCGCAAAGAAGGTCGATGAATGGACCCTCATTTGCTTTATGGGACATTATTTGGACGTTAACAATGGACCCTTATTTGGACGTTTTTTAAATTGTTTTAGTAAGACCTTTGTGTATCTAGTTGTTTACAGGAGATCAATGTTTTATTGTTTTTCTTTTTTCCTAATTCCCATGTGCTATACCAGGTGATAGCGGCCATGCCTGAGCTGCAGTGGAGTGAGAGCAGCTCGTCCGACAATACCGTACAAGGCCTGTCCAAGCTAAGGCTCGGCAGACAGACGGTGTAAGATATGAAGAAACTAAGGTCTTATAAATACGCAAAAACTTAGCAAAACGGACCTCATATAAATGATAAATTGAGATAATTTTTCATCACGATTCGAACTAGGGATCTCGACATTCCGTGGCAAGCTCTATTCCAACAGAGCCACCGTGATATCGTACCCAGTGGGGTGACCGCGACTTCCAATCGTTATCGCTTTCAATTTGACACATGGACGCTATACATTGCTGCTATGTTTTTGTAAGTTTTAACAAATGACAACGAAACGCAGCAATGTATACCGTTCAAGTGTCAAAATGAAAACGATAACAATAACGATTGAAGTCGCGGTCACCCCCCAGGTCGTCGAATTTCTTCTCCATCTTCGTAGCTACCGTCCCTGGTAGCGACTTCTATCCAGTAATTTTACAATTACTGGATAGATGTCGCTACCGTCCCTAGGACGGACATGGAGAAAAAATCCACGATCTGGGTACGATAACACGGTGGCTCTGTTGGAATAGAGCGTGCCACGGAATGGCGAGGTATGGTTCGAATCCCGGTCGTGATGAAAATTTTTCTCCATTTATCATTTAGTTTTTCGTTTCGCATATGTAAGAAAATATCGGACCTCATATAGCTTTGTTTACATCTACAGACATTGTAATTATTGAGAAAATCTTAACAACCCACATTTTCTATACATTTGTTTGTCTGTACATCAGGGAATAAGGCCCGTATTAATAAATCACTCTCAGCTCAAAAGTCAATCTTGAGAACGACCTCAAGATGGCGTTCCTATTAATAAACGTAACTTAGGTGCGCGTTTAGGAATCGGGTATCATGTCAGTAACGCCGTATTAATAAACAAAACTCAGTTATCAAGAGAACTGTCAAAATCACACTTGAGAACGTATTTGCTGATTGCAGGCGAACCGCGACTTGAGAAAGACATCACGTGATACGCCCTCAATATTGGTTTATTAATAAATGTCATACTTGAAATGGTGATCACGTCTTGAGAGTGTATCAGCTGAATTCGGTCTTGAGGGCTGGTTTGAGCTCAGACTATTAATACGGGCCTAAGAGTACCATGGTAATCTCACTTGAAATACCCAACATTTCTAATATAATTTATAAATAAATCTTTGCGAAGTAATTAATTACTTTTAAACAAGGTAGCGACGCTCTAAGATTTTAAGTTGAAAGAAAGAAAACAGTATTTTTAACGTTTATTTTATTGGATAATAAATATTGTATAAAAACATCTTACATTACAATGTAGGTATTCTTATCCTATGTAAAAATTAGCAACTAATAGTAAATAAATGCATCACATAAATTAGTTGAGAGGTTAGGGAATGGTAAATTATATTTATTACGTAAAAACATTTCTTTTTCATATTTGAGCACATACGTCGACCAAAAAGGCGAAGTTCTTAAAAACCGGCCAAGTTTCCTTGTGCTATAAGACATAGTTTAAGAAGTTTCATGCTAAATTTCATGATTCTAGGTCAACGGGTAGTACCCTATAGGTTTTGATTCCCTTGCGATTAGAAATATGCGGTAAAATGCGATATAAACGGTCATATATTTTGAATGCAATCAGTTTGTGTCGCATTTTACCGGACCGGACTTAGAAGTTAAATTTTTTCACAGTTGCATAAGATTGCAGACCTGAGTATTTGGTATTAATTTCACCCGATACCGAGGTATACGCGTGTCTGAGAACAGTTCTTGACAGACAAACGGACGGACAGACAGACAGACGGATAACGAAGTGATCGAGTCATGCCGCGTCATACTCGGCTCGACGAAACAAAGTTACATGTATTCTAAACTCATTGAAATAAAGTTGAAAAGAACTTGATCAGAAATAACATATCGTGCCACGCCCAGGCAATAAGGGTTCCTTCTGAGGCAAGGAATCCTAAAAACAAATTATTGTTATTATAAAACTTATTATACCTTATTATATTAGTACCTATATAGTCTTGCACAGGGCTTAAACCTGTGACCTTGTCATTCCGTGACAAGTCTAGTATGAGTTTGAGTATGTATGAGTTTATTAAGTATTGGGAGCGCCGCTTGTATTATATGGCGACAACTCCCGAAAACTATCAACATATCACCAGTACTTAGCTAACGTAGGCTCCAAGTCCAGAGGCTTGACATTAGGAGCCAATCTCTCGACTGGTACGCCATTCTTATCAACAATAAACTTGGAAAAGTTCCACTTAATAAAATCACCTAGCGTACCACCCTGGACTCGCGTTAAAAACTTCCACAACGGATGAGCGTTCTCTCCGTTTACTTCTACTTTTTCAAACACGTCAAATTTGACACCACTTTGTTTAGCGAACGTCAAAATATCTTTAAGGGACCCCGGTTCTTGTCCACCGAATTGGTTGCAAGGGAATGCTAGTATCCGGAGTCCTTTAGACACTGCATATTTCTCGTATAACTCATTGAGTTGCTTATAGTTAACATGTGTGAGGCCGCATTCGGACGCCACATTGACTATCAAGGTCACGTGCCCTCGGTATTTGTCTAACTTGACGCTTTTGCCGTTGATGTCGTTGACTGTAAAGTCGTAGATCGTTGTAGCCGTTTCGTGGCTCTCTGGTTCCTTTTGTTCGAGTTTCCTGGAAGAATTTGCGTAAGATTCAGTTTGAAATGGATTGAGTAGTAAAGGTAAGGAGCCTATTTCTGACATCATAAGACATTGCTGTTCCGTTGAGAAGAATAAGTTAGCGCAGACCGACGGAGTGGAGTGGCGGCGAAGCGACTAATGTGGTCGCGTGGAGTATCTCAATTCGCTAGGCGACCGTGGGAGCCCACGCGCCGCCACTCCGTCGGTCTGCGCTGACCCTAAGGGAGTGCAATGAAGCTGCGTTCAGAATGCAGCAGTATATTACTTTATTATCACCTCAATTTTCACGCCAGTCAATCAATTGTCGATCTGTCCTCTGATTGACCGATGTAAAAAAAATGCGTCAATATTGTGAATGCAGGTTTACAAGCACACTGGAACGTTACATATCAAACCTGGCACCTGAAACTCTCTGGGGTTGTAGAGGTAATAGGCGACGGTGACTATTTACCAATCAAAAAAATAAGTTGCCTAGTGAATACGAGGATTTTGTCGTGTCCACTAGGCAACAATATGCACTTACTTGCCAGCAGCATGGAACTGTATAAAGGTGTCCACAGCCTCGAAGATATCGTCTGCCAAGATGTCCGGGTTCTCTATGGCTGCGAAGTGTCCGCCGTCCTCCACTATCGTGCTGTGCAGGTAGTTCCGGAACTTGAGTCTGAGCAGGCAGTCCGGTTGGAACATGAGCTCATGCTTGAACTTTATGCCCCAGGTTGGCACGTCCGTTGGGATCCTGGAATGGAATGATTTGTTCAGAACGGTTGTCTTGTGCTGTTAATACTGCATCATCAGCAGTCTATTTATATTGCCCCACTGCTCGGGCACAGACCTTCCCTTACATCGAGGGAGCTGGGGCCATGATCCACCACGCAGGCCCACTGCGGATTGGCGGATTTCACATGCCTTAGATTTTTTTTCTTCTACGGCATGCAGGTTTCATAACGATGTTTTCCTTCACCGTTTTGAGAGTACTCGGTAAATACGTAAGTTTTTCCGTCGAAAAAACCGAGGATAACTTATTGGTATATGGCTGACCTGGCTGGAAATCGAAACCGGGACCTCCGCAAGTCCATTGACCCAACCACTGAGCCACAGAGCGCTCACTGCGTAAGCATAGTTAAATCTTACTTGCCTTAAACAGAGTTGTTGTCCCTTTCACACCTTGTTAAAAAAGGTTAAGTTAGAAAGTGACTGACTGAGCTGACTGTCCCGGTTATTGTCGCTCGGCAGCAGCCGGCGTATATTTAAGCAACATAATTTTTTTTGTACATTTGATTACACCAGTTTACAAGAAGTTTCTTTCACGTATGTTCCGCTTAAGATTGACTTCCGATAAGGAGGAGCTATTGACTCTATAAGAAAAAAATGTGGAGTTTTCACGGGTTAAGACGCTAAATCTCGGGTTATCTTTTATTAAAAGCGACTTACTCTTCCAACTTGAGCGCCCAGTGTTCCTTCCTCAAGATTCTGCGTAGAGCCGCACTGACGAGGTGATGGGGTTGGTGCTTGACGAGCAATACAATTTTGTGATTCTTTAATTTAGGTACCTACATTTGAGATTATACCAGTTTCCATCGCTTAAGGTCGACTTGCGATAAGGAGCTATTGACTCTGGGTTAAATAAGAATAAAATGTGGAGTTTTCACGGGTTAAGACACAAAATCTCGGGTTATCTTTTATTAAAAGCGACTTACTCTTCCAACTTGAGCGCCCAGTGTTCCTTCCTCATGGACTCTGCATAGAGCCTCACGGACGAGGTGATGGAGTTGGTGCTCCAGTATATCATTACGTTGTCCAGCAGGTGTGTGAGCGAGAACTTGACGAGCAGAGCGCCGTCCGCGGCGCGACGCGACTCCCGGTTGGTCCACGTGGAGTATTTCTCCAGTATATAGGCGGCGAGACCGGCCGGGGAGTCCGTTAGGGCTATGCCTGTAGAAATAGTTTACTGGTTGTACAAGTTATACACTGTGAAATTGGAAAAGATCGCTTCTAAATTCGTGGTTGTTTAGAATTTAGAAGCGATCGTGAACCGATGCGAATGAAGTGCCATATTATCGTAAAAAACACAGCACCATGAAAAAAAAATTCAATGTCAGCTGAATAATTTATTATTATTTGTTTGTGTAATTTAAACAATATAAATTAATACTAGGTATGAAATACGAAAAGCCCAAGTTACAAGCAATAACAACGCATTAATGTTGACATCAGACCAGTCAGTGCCATCTACCGGGGCTAGCGGTACTTTTTAAAAATGTAACCTAAAAAATAATATCTTCCAATTTAATCAATTTTATTAAAAAAGCTATTTACAAAATGTTTACTAGGATGAATACTATTTTTCAATATACAATACATGGCATAATTGCGACAAGCTAAGTTGTAGTTCACAAATGTGCCAAAAACGGCCGTTTTTCGCAATTGTGCGAATTACAACTTACCGAAATTGAATCACGTTATAAATAAGCATTTAAAAAATAGTATTCGTCGTAATTTTTTTAATAAAATTTATTATATTGGAAGATATTATTTTTTTAAGATTGGCGGCGCTAGTTGGCTCATGGAAGGCTTTTAATGTTGACATCAGACCAGTCAGTGCCATCTACCAGGGCTATCGGTACTTTTTAAAATGTAACCCCAACATTGTAATACTAACTGTATTAGCCTTTTGTGCAATTCTTTTTTTTGCACTAAATAATATTTATCTTATAATAAGAACTGTTGAAAGTGCAAATTGTTACACTTGATATGTACTTACCGATGGTGTCCGGTTTGGTGGCCTGTATATGCACGTAGCCCGTTTCCTCGAGCAGGTACGAGAAGTGCGAGAGGAGCGGGTACATGCGGCTCTGCAGCTGCGGCTCCACCACCGCGCGGGGCCACAGGGAACCTGCAATATAGCGGCTTGGTGTTCGTAGTCCAGTTGAGAGTACACGTTGAAAACGATCGTACAAGTTCAGCAATGTTGGGCGAGGTCAGTACCTGGATGGACAGCTAGTGACACTTTCATCAGAGCCCCTTCGTGCCTCGGAAAGCACGTTAAGCAGTTGGTGCCGGTTGTTGCTTGACAGCAGTCGTTAGGCCACGTCAAAGGCCTAAGGGCGACCTGAATTATTTATTTATAAACTCGCGCCTGATTCCCGTAGGGGTAGGCAGAGACGATGGACTTCCAGCTGCTGCGGTCCTGGCATACAACCAGATACGTTTACGGCATGAATAACTATGACAAATAGGTTTGGTCACTAAACCACACGAGAAAAAAGAAACGGCTTGATGGAATAGAGCAGACGACTAAATACAGGACGATAGATGGAGTCGAAAATGCCTACATACTAACAGAATTTGGCATAATCATCAACCCGTATCAATCCACTGTTGAACGTAGGCCTCTCCCAAAACACGCCACTCAACCCGATTCTCGGCCTTTTGCATCCAATCTTGGCATCGTTGGCGCCAATGTTGGCACCGATGTTGGCGCCAATGTTGGCACCGATGTTGGCGCCAATGTTGGTGCGTTGGGAGCGTACCATAATATAACAAACTGATTTCAAATCTGAAAAGCACTTACCTAGAAACGTGTATACTGTAGCCAGCGCATTCATAGCCACTGGCAGGTTAGTGTGCAGTCCCAGTACGTCTTCCGGGAAAAGTGTGGCCATATTGGCGCCGATGTTGGCGCCCCAGTCGCCGCCATGCACGTAGTAATGTTTGTAGCCGATGCGGTGCATCAGGTTACGCATTATGACCGCTACTTGGGCTGTACCAAGGCCGGGGCGCACTGCCGCCTGGGAAATGATAAAAATATGTTTACAATATTACAGACCGACGGATTCCTTGAAAAGCGCGCGAAACGACATTAGCTACTTTTTTGTGAAAATTCGAATTAAATAGTTATTCTCGCTCAAAGCGATCTCTTCCAGACAACCTTTAAATATTGATTTGTGTCGATGTCCCCCTAGCAATTTGCAATCAATACTCTTTACCAATGTCTGAAGCATGGGCAAGGATGTGGAGATTCTTAAAACCATTAAAAAACGGAACCTCCAGTATCTAGGTCACATAATGAGGAATAAAAAGTACGATCTTCTACAACCTGATTCTTCAGGGAAACGGGATTCTCAGTAACTTACGCCAATGGTACGCCAAGAGTACCAGGTCTCTATTCTGTGCGGCGTTGTCGAGAGTGCAGATTGCCATATTGATAGCCAACCTTCGTAAGAAGACGGCACCATAAGAAGACTGTCTGAAGCTCCCCCGTTCTCCTAAACCCACCTGCGAGAACCCGTACCCGGGCAAGCTGGGCGCAATCACTTCGAACACGACCTTGTACCCGGGCCGGGGGGCCGTCAGCAGCGGGACCAGCTCGTAGAACTCTCGCACGGAGTCAGGCCAACCGTGCAGCAGCAGGATGGGGACCACCTTCGAACATATTACAATATCTTTCAATTCAAATACACTTTATAAGTAAGGTTGACATATTCTCAAAAACTACTGGGCCGAATTTAATAATTCTATTTCAGTTACATAGTTTTAACTGCTATCTAACAGTGACATAATTATTGCAATAGGTCAAGTAGTTTCGAGACAATCGCAACTTTAACTTACTCTACTGTACACATCAAAACAGATCTAGTGTAACACTTTGAACTTCTTATTATCTGCGATGTAAGATTGGAAATCGTACTGCAAGTGTTACCATTGATCTGCTGTTGTCCGTATGCTTTTATATTAAGGGTCCATTGTTAACGTCCAAATAAGGTCCATTTATTCGTTTGGACCTACTTTGCGCTCGGACATTTTTAGAAGGCAGACTGTGTATCTAGTTGTTTATAGGAGATCAATGGTGTTAGTTAATTATTTAATTAATTGTGAAATTATTACAAAAAAACTACTGCAAAATTACTTTGATTAAATGTTTATAGCCTACAATCAAGACGAATCTAACGACACTAATGAATTAGACACACATATTCATATACATGCACTCGAAAAACATAACCCTCCTTGCGCAGTCGGGTAAAACACTCACCGAATAATTGCTATCGATTACAGGCCTCACACGCATGAAGTGTATGTCCAAGCCCTGTATATTGGTGAGGAAATGTTCGTATTTGTTGAGGAAATGCTGTCGTTCCCTGAAGTTGTACTTGTTCTGCCAGTAGTCGAGCACTCGGGTGAGGAAGTGGCTGTTGAAGCCGTACGTGAAGCCGGCGCCTTCCAGTGGAGGTGTGAACGGCCGGCGGTGGAGAAGGCGTTCTCGGAGGTCGTTTACCATCTACAAGTGTAATATCGAAAGGTGTGTCTTTACATGGCATTGATTGAAGAGTGTGCTATGGGATTCCATGGCCTAGTATCTAGGCAGCTATTAGTTTAACGTCGTGCTTACCGCGCCCACGGGGTATAGGCAATTGCGGGGATGAGGGAGTACGGTCTTATAGGGGGTGCGGGCTGTGTGGTAGGAGTGCTCGCTTCACACCGCCCGTAGCCCCTCCCAGATCGTTCCTCGTCCCCGCCAACCCCTGTACTCCGCGGACGCGGGCAAGTACCGCGTTGACAGACTATATTGTGTGTTGAGTGTTGGCTATTAAGGAGTTGGTGTGAAAAAAAAATGGGAATTACTATGTTAAACATTGGGTGTGAGGTCTTTTAACAGCACATTGTGATCATGAGAAGGTCTGTCTTCTCTCTCTATCTCATTAACAGTATACAAACAACCCACATAAGTTTAAAGAGTGGCAATGGCCTAGCGACCAAGGGGAATGATGAGGGAGAAACTTACCACATCAGAGAACTCAATCTCATATGGTCGTATGGAAAGATCCCGGTTGTGTGCCATAGGGTACGAGCCCCACCACTCCTTGAGGTCCAACACAGGCAACGGAGGCGGCGTGATGAGGGCATTGTACACAAAGTACGAAACCAGGCCAGCAAGTACGGAGTACAGGAAGAATAATGTCTTCCCTGTCTGGAATGGCAAAGAAATAACGTAAATTAAACTTTTTCGTCTCCACTTCTATTTAAATAACTAAAAAAATAATTTAAGAAACAAAAAACCAGACTGCCAAAAATGTAAGCCGCTTCGATTAAATTTTTTAGTCTATGTCACTTCTACAATCAAGACGAATCTAACGACACCTCATATGTTAAAATCCATCAAGCTGTTTAGGCTGCAGCTTCATAACAGCCTTATATAGTTGTCGATATAGATAAGTGTAGATGTGGTTGAGATTCTTACCGGGAAGTATGATTTCCGAGTTTTGGGCGCAATATCTTTTTTAGTCTCCTTCTTCTCTTGTTTTTTACTCATTTTTGCGTGTTTATCACTGAAATGTAAACAATATATTACATGAAATTACAAAAACACCGGCAATTTTAGGTTAGAGTTTTTCCATGTAATTTGCTTAGTCACAAAATGGATCCGTTTAAAAAATTGATACTATCGTAAATTGGAAAATATACGTACACACAACTACTTAAAATACTGCCATTCTTTCCGGAGCACACTGTGTTATAAAACACTTATAAAATGGAATATTTTTCGTGATAAAAGCTTCGTTATTCGTTGATTGCAAAGTTCAAAAGTTCATTGACCCCTGTTGACAATGACATTTCTAGAGTTGGGCATGTCAATTGTCAATCATTCTGATTGAATCGTCATTTAGGAATGGCGGGTGGTTTGATTTTTTATTCGTTAATTTCCTATTTACATGAATACTCTAAATAACTTGACTTTGGCGAAATTATATCTTAAATATATCTTCTACTCTAGAAGCCATTCAAATAAAAATAGAATAGAAGAACGAAAATGAATCGATATTAGGTACTTATTGTAGTTAGATTTAATTTGTTTAATTCCGATCAATAATTAAACAAATTAAGCGAATGCACGTCATACGAGGTCATACCACACCACAATAAAGTGAGCATGAACTTTTTGACACATATTATCGTAATCCATTTCTTATTTGCATCGAACGAATACTTAGGTATTCTGCTTAGATATTTGGATTGAATAGAGTCGTACGAACTCAGCATAAGGTAGCATGACTAAGTTAACTGCTGCGGTCGGATCAGCTTAAATACGTTATGCTAGCACTACACATCGACAGATCCTTCCGCGGACGTCGCCAGATGAGACGACGATACATCTGCAGATGAAATAGCGCGAGCCGTCCACACATCTGTAGATCAATTCTGTGTTGATTCTCAACGGACGCAACACGCACGCAACGTCAAAAGGATGTTGAGACTGTAGCTGCCGCAGCTATTTATTTATTTCATAGTTTCCTTATTGCTCTTATTAGCAGCCATTATAACGAGAAAAAAGGGCAAGAAATACTTCCTCTTTCATTGTCAACTCCGATAACACTGATGCGTCATCAGACGTATGGACAGACGCCGTGAACCGGTACGGATTGGCGGCGGACGCGTCTGCCGACGTTAAATACACCACAGACTGGCGAATTACCCCGTCTACACGTGCTAGCATTACGTAATCGTTTATCTAAATATTTAGCCGAATTGGGGGTAGTTTAAGCTCACTTCGACAAGCTAGCATATACTGATTACGTAATCGTTCGACTCTGTTCTATCCAAATATAATCGGGTGGTGGTTTGATTTAATTTCGTCATGCTTGCCGGGCCTAAGCCGGGCCAGCCGACAGGACTGTGATGATGACGATCACTTCCGTTCTAACGGTTTTTATCTTGAGTTAGGTAGGTAGAGGTACATACGAACGATCGATGGTAATACTTGCAGTACGATTCAAATCTTACGACTCAGGTAATAAGAACCGTCCAAAGTCCAAAGTGTTACACTTGATGTGCTTTAGGCTTTACATCAGACAAATGGACGCACAGACACGACGGACGACGAACGTTGGGTTTACAAATAGAGAAGACGAAGACAGAAAATAAACTTACACGATAAAAAAAAATACGATAAATTACTTACAAAAATTATACTTATTATAAGTTAGTATATATTTGCCTAGCTTTAGCAATTCAGCCCACGAAAAATGTTTTCTTGGGTTAAGTCAGGAATTCTCGGGTCTCCATATCCTTTATTGCACTGTAAGTCATTAAACAGTCATTTAATTTAAAATTAAACCCTTGTCATCTGAGTTGAACTGCATAGCTACAGATATTTTATTTATTTATTTTATGAAATAGGTTACCCACAGGGTGTACACCGAAACAATTAGGTACAGTGTAATAGTCCACAAAATAATTATGCTAAGTGTCACCCCAATTATAGGCAACAACGGCATGCTTAGTAATCCAAGGATAAGGTTACAAAGTTATATCGATCTTAATAATAAAAATAAAATTTAACAAATTTAGAAAACATTTTAGTAACCTAACAAACAAAAAAATCTGTTTGAAAAATCTGTTACAGATGAGAGGCAACCGCTGCCTCTTTAGAATCATCAATATAATTAATAGATAAGTATCACTCCCAAACTCTCTATTGTTCACCACATGCGGTTATTCGATTTTAAATATCCAGCACGTTCGAAAGAATACAATGAACGAATTATTGATGTGTGAAACGAATATGCAAAAATAAATCCGGCTGAATGGAGGCTGTCACATTGCCGCCGCAGCGCCCGGCGGGTTAATTGAACTTGCGGGGCCAATATTGTTCGCTCGTTTTTTTAATTTTTCCACTGGAGCGCTGCCGCTGCGCTAGATACAGTTTTTAACAGGGTTGTAAATGACAGCTCTTTTAAAAGTTAATTTGAAGGAAAATTGTCCTTCATCATCAGTTACTTTTAAGTGCTCGGGCACAGACCTTCCCTTACATCGAGAGAGGTCGGGCCATGATCTACAACGCGATCCCAGTGCGGATTACAACATGCCTTAGATTTTTTCCAATGGCTTCATCACGACGACGAAATACGAATACGTTTCTTCAGCAGTGTTAGTGGTTCCTTTTTTTTGTTGATAAAATATTGGGCGTGTTTGATCAATTCCTTTTAGATTTTCTGTATTATTGTATGTCTTCGGTCAGAAACGCAGAGTGCTAAACCTAAATACTGGAAAACGAATACTTAGATCACCTTTTATTCATCGAACAAAAATAGAAATAAAAGCGTTTCCATCAACCCTATCCGCTCCGACCACGCTTTCATCGCGCTATCACGGCTCTCAGCACTGTCACCATTTTCCCATTTTTCCCTCAAACCTCCGTTTTAATCCCCACATAGCCTACCTCACCATTCCCCACACAAATTCGAACCTAATTTTGTTACGGAGAAGTGCGCGAATCGGAATGCAATTGAAGCAGATACGACATTCCGTTTCACACAGGAGCTTAGCAATGCGGTTTTTCGAATGGAATCCTCGTTTGGGGAAACTGGCGTCAGAATTTAATATTGGATTTAGCGTGTATTAATAATTTCGTTTCATTTTGTGCTGATAGTTGGTTGGTGGCGATGAGACGATAACACCAAGAGGGATCAATTTATTTCGTGTTGTTTAATTTTTAATGCCTACCGATTACAATATCATTGCTATTGATAGTAAGATTAATTGAAAGTAGGTAGGTAGGTACGCATTGAGTACCTAACGAAGAAATTATATTTATTGTTGCTTGATTCTATAAGAATCCACGTTGTGGTCTGTGCCAATCTCTAGGTAAAGCTGATAGCTGTTGTTTCTTTCCGTAGCTAGTCTGATTTGAACTTGAAGTCTTACTAAGTACGTATACTTTGCTATTCAGATTTAATTTACTTTTTTTTTGTTAACCTATAAATTGTCCCACTGCTGGGCAAAGGTCTCCCCCCTCCTCTTCCATCCATCCCTGTCCTGAGCCTCTTCCAGCCACCCATCCCTGTATGTAATTGACTTACAAAATACTTATATTACTTATATAAAAAATACATTCGCCTCATAGTGCTACGAGTATGAATATAAAATAGCCTAAGTATTTTATAGGGTGAATTTATTTTTAAAGGTTATCCCTACCACCCTGTGTTGAACAGTTCAAATCCCTCTAATAATTTCACAGAGGCGCTTAAACCGTAGTAAGACGCTGCGACTGGGCTGCACAGATAAGTGGGATGTCACCCTGAGCGGCCCTGGGGACGCACTGACTAACTGAGTTACCTACCTAGCTATGGATTACTAGAGGCTGGCTTAGTATCGAAACTTTTATTTCGTAGAAGATAATTTACGATTAACTATTTCATTTGTATTCCATTATGACTGAAGTGGATTATTAAAAGAAACGACTGCTTCTTGGGCATATATACTCATTCTATCGTACTTATATACCTGGATAATTAAATGTTATTTACCGTGTTTGGATTAAGCTCAGAGAAAGGATTAGGCATTCTGCTCCCGATATTTCGATGACTTACAGTCTTCTTCTTCTTCTCTCTTCTTCCTCAGCATACCGCAGCCCACTCCTGGGCATATGCCTCTCCATGAATCCTTCATGTGGCCCGATCCCAAGGTTGTCTGGTCGACACCGAGCCAGCAACCCCCTTGATGTCGTCGGACCATCTGGCCTATTACAGTACACATGGTCAATCAAAAATACAAAATAAAATTTGAAAATCGGGAACCAAGAGATTTGACAAATTTATTTTAGGTACCCCTTGCAATAAAAGAAGAGTAACCCTATTTAGCGCCTTCACCCGAGCAAAATGTATACAAATTATCTCGATATTGCAGGGACTTTGACTAATACTAAATATATCTCTGGCGTTACTTAATTGCCATATCGAGAAACTGATTTCAGATCATGGTGAGAATGATCTGAGATTTTACTTTTGAGACTTGAGCTGTGCCTTGGGAGAGGTCTGCGTCCAGTAGTGGACTGATTGATTGATTTACTTATACATATTTATATATATATTTATGGCATTAGATTACAAAACCACTGCACTACAAACTTAATACTTGTACACAATGTACTACTCAATTAAATTATTTTTAAGTAGGTAACTAAAAACGGATTTGCAAACTTCAGGCATTCACGCCCATCTACTCGCAAACACATCACACTCTCTGGTGCTGTTGTCAGGAGTGCAGCCATTGAGCAGCGTCAGCGCACAGATCAGGGGCGAGTTCCTGTGCGACACGGTGCGCGCCGCTGGTACCGCCAGCAATACTGATACGGAGTGATGATGATGATCCAAATTGGAACCCATCGCAGTACAATTACTTCGTATAATCGTGAACCCTAGGAAGGCTCCCAAGGCTAAGGGTGGTACAACCTTAAGAGGGTCGAGATAACGTCACAGGTCGGCTTAGCGGTTACGACCAAACGCTTGACGCTCTCGGCTCACAGGGATGGGGATTTGCAACGTTATTGGCTTGAGGATAGGGCTGCCAACTCAATGAAATACAATACCAAATAATAATTAAGAGACAGAGATCTCGTCTCGGACGGATAGATGGAGGAGAGACGAGCATATAATTTGGCGATTACAATTAGGCAAGTACTTACCATGTTTCACGTTGACCCAAAAGTAGGCATGTCGGCACCATTTCCATGCAATGCGCTGTAAAATCTAAATACAACAGAAAATGACGAGTAGGGGAGCAAGGGGCTAGATGTAACAGGGGTAAGTAGTAACAGGGCTTTTTCACTAGGAATTTAAACTTTATTAACTTATTTCTTTGACTCAATCTTATCGTTATAACGCGCCACGCCACGTCATCACAGTCAGAGTTCCGCCAGGTGGCGTATTGAGTGGGTGTGTGCAAGCCCTCCGTTGTCGCCAGGTAATGTATTATTTTGCATTCGTAAACTTTCGATTGGCTTTATTATAATCGACTAATTGGAGCTTTCTGTGTTTTGTTTGATGTTAAATTTATCTATGTACGATGTGGTGTAACAGTTTTCGAGATTACTAAGTTGATTTAATAGTTATCGTTATAAATATTAAAATTATGCCTTGGGGCTAGTTGTAACAAAATCTTGGGGTATGTTGTAACATGTTACAACTTGTCCCCATATTGCTGTATGTATGTGATTGAAAATGCAATACACCTTATTTTTTTTTTTTTTTTGAATGAGACTGTATAAGAGAAAGACAGCGGGGAACACAAAGCCAGGAGGTATACGAGTTAGTTGCAGCTGAAGTTTTAGAAAACAAGTGTTGATTACTCATAGAAAAAGTATGTTTCAGTTGATTATTTGATAGATGATTCATTTTATAGAAGTACCTCAATATTTTTGTTAAATACCTAATGATATGTTGAAAACAAAGCTAAATGTGAAGAGAATAAATGATTGAAGGTGTCACATTCTCGTTTTTTATTGTTGTTACTACATGCCCCAATAGATGTTACAACAAGCCCCAAGCACGGGGTAAGATGTAACACTTCCCTCTTTTTATAAAAAAATTAATTCTGAAGAAATTAGACATAGATTTGATATTTTTTCAATTAGAATTAATTAAAGAATGGTTAGAGTACCGATCAAAGTTTAGTTAGTGGTAATTTAGCCAATATATCTCAAGATATATGATTGTTTTTAAAAAATGTTACAACAAGCCCCTCGCTCCCCTAACGATGCATGGTGAATGCAATTTCATCCAAATATCAGGAGCTCAATTCTCAATGTGCTAATTCCCGTTTCGTATCAGTAAGGTAGGTCTATACCTTACAATTTGAAAAAATCGTAATCGTAATATGTAAGATTAAAAAAAAAGTGTATTTTGAGTATATGGGACCATTTGCGCATGGGCATGCGGGACCATTTGCGAGTAATACAGTTAAACAAAGCTGAAAAAAAACAACTTTCATTACTAAAGCTTGGGTTTACAAATTAAAATAATGAATAAAATGTAACGTTACTTTCACTGATGCACATACATAGGTACCTACGTATACCTACTACCTGCATGCGTAAATAAATCACTCATCTAAGCTGCTTTCACGTTACAAAATCAACACTGAAGCAATTAAGTAGCGTATGATTTAAGATTGGAATGAGAAAGATGTTAATCGTTAATTGGCTTGTCACTGGCTATGGGAAATCATGATTAACATTTGTATCCCATTGTCCCACCATGGGCAGAGATTCAGAGACATTTTGAGTACGAGTTTAGTGTTCTATAAAGTCGAACAGTTGTAAGAGCGAACTCATAAAAATATAGATATCTTTACTCATAGTAAGCTCAAAATCAGAAGAAAGAATTAGAATCCGCTGATTATGGAAACGGCTTTTTAAAATGCACATTACTATATGAGTTTATCTCGAGTTATTCTAACTACTTAGATTAAATATGTAATTAATTTAAGCATAGAGTAATTAAGTTATGTAATTAGTTAAATAATTCGACGGCCTTGCGTTTTCATAATCGTTTATGTTATGTAGTAGGTAACAATTTAGGAATCTAATTGTAAAATGTTATATTTAGTCTTAGCATAGGAATACACACATGGATTTCCTGTGTTTCTACTTAAATAGGTATACGGTACGATAGGCCGATCTAAAAGTTGCTAATTAAATAATATCTGGCCCTTAAAGACAAGCGACAGACTATGTCATCTCCAGTCATCTCAGAATCCTATTAGAATCGTGCGAACATTCTAGCAGATCTTTTAGTTACCGGAATGTATGGAACATCGGAATTCGTATCTACATTAAAAACAATATTAATATTATTGTCTCAAATTAACTGTCATTCGCAACCCTAAAGCATCTCGTTACGTAGCGGCCTCTCCACGGAGTCATCAGATAAGGGAGGGCGCTCAAGTTTAATTGAATTTCCTCGCAAAGTTTCCGCTGCCACCCCTAGCCGCCGCGCGCTCTGATTGGCGCGGCACCGGGCCCCGTCAAAGACATTGTTCGCTCGAGCGTACTAGGGCTGTGCTTATGTATTTCTCGTTATACATGAATGGTTTAGCTATAGGTATTAATCCCATAACTGGGTAGGAGACGATGCAAGATGAGAATTTAGTACAGATATTATAATAGGATAAAGGTGGTCTGAACGAAATATAAGAAGCAGGTTCTTTGAGCAGGATTAAAAAGAGGATGTTACTGGTTTGAGCATTTAGAGTGAATGAATGAACGAAGAGTCACTAAAGGTAAAAGAAAGGAGACATATAAATGATGAACAAATCGGCAAGAAATTGGCAAAAAATGACATCTTCTACAAATCTTCACCACAGAGCGTGCACAAAGAGATAGCTGACTGTGGAAGCGAGCGTGGTGTGCCAGGATCGCAGCAGATGAAATTCATCGTTTTTGTCTATGACTAGAAACAGGCATGATTTTTAGTGTAATCCATTATATTACAAGAAACCTGCAACATTTATAAGTTATTTATATGATAAGGTAACTAACAATGAACGCATTATATGTGATCGTCACGCGTGTCTGTGGAATGTCGTCACATCATCATACATTTTAAATACAGATTGTTCCTTGGCCGTATTTTTCTTACGGTATCATGTCGTGACTTTGCCTAAATAATAATTATTTATTTATTGTGATACAAGGAGTTTACAAAAAATATTTTAGGCAAGCTTCAGAGTTTCGCTATGATTCGTACCTACCTACTTTTGTAAAAAATGTATGAAGTCTCTTATATTGATACACGAAAGTACCTCCCTGATTTCTATTAACGCTCAAGTCCTGTCAAAGGCAGCATCGTTAACCTTTTTACCCGACTGCGCAAGAAGGAGGGTGATGGTTTTGTTGTATTTTTTTTGGGCAAAAATTTGACTTTGACAGGACTTTGTGCGCTAATAAAAAGTCGTTAATGTTACTCCCTTGAAATTAAATACTTAAGTATATGAAGTCTGATCTATAAGTCGACCGCACATCAACCTATTCAAAAACATTGCAATCTAAGTCGTCATATTATCCTACAGCTGCATAAAGTGACTTGATGCGGTTGACTGTACGTCTAAATAATTATTTATTTGTGTAAGCAAGACTCTTATGTGATGTAAGGCCGTGCTACCCTGAATTAGTTCCACTGGCTGTCAAACTGGGCCGGATACGTGGTACGTGGTTAGCTTAGTTACAGGATGCAGCGTGCCATTAGAGTTACAGGATGCAGCGTGCCATTAGATAGAGGTCTCAAACCAAACAAGAGACGTGACGAATTAAGATAATTTGCACTAAGTCTCGTTATGTCCTTCGACAGCATTGATCTCCTATAAACAATTAGATACAAATATAATTGTCACAATGAAAATAATTGTGTTTAATGTAAATATTATGTAGGTACCTACAAGAACTGAAACTGAAACAATTTAAAAAACGGCCAAATAAGGGTCCATTGTTAACGTCCAAATAATGTCCAAAAAACAAATGAGGGTCTTCATCCGTTTGGACCTTCTTTGCGCTCGGACATTTTTAGAAGGCGTCTGCCTTTGTTTGCTGCTCTAACGTTTTTTAAATTGTTTTAGTAAGATATTTGTGTATCTAGTTGTTTATAGGAGATCAATGTTCGACAGCCTAACAACTGCCAAGATAATACGGGCAACTCGGGTTAACTTTAGCCCTATAGGTTGGTGCATTAGGGCAGTTTACAAAATTGAGTTACCTTGTGAATCCTCAAGTTTCATTTCTTGTAGTGGTACGGTACAGTCGAAGACAGAGATACCCAATATGATTGATATTTTCTGAAGAACTACTGGACCGATTTTAATAATTCTTTACAGTTACATAGTTTCAACTTTTATCTATCTATAAGTGAAAGATTTTTACAATTGGTCAAGTACGAGAGAATACAGGAGAGTTTTTAAGGTTGAGATTTTCTAAAAAATTTAGAAAATCTCAAATTTAAAAACTCTCCTGTACACCTTTCTTTGTCTTCGACCGTACCTACTTACAATTTGATACAGCAAACTTTTAATTTCCAATCGTATACACGCAATCAAGGTCTGTACCTAGGTACCTACAAAATCAAAATTATAAAGTCTATCGTTAAACTTTGATTGCGGAAAATCATGAAAGAAGGGATGGAGTAATTTTCCTTCATTGGGATACACTTAAATTTAAAAATTGCTTTTCATACAAACTTAAAAATAGAAAATTCTATCTTATTTGTAGTTTGAGATAAATAAATTTCGATTCCGGGAAATACTTTATTTTAATTCTTGGTATGGTCCTTTTCCTTGCAGAATGGTGTAGGTAGATAAATGTAAATTCAAAAAATGTTGACGTAGGTAGGTACAGTGCGCGAGGCGTAAGCTCAGGTTTACATTTGTGTGAGTGATCGCCAAGCTGCTAGCGGTACAAGAGGTGAAGTGACCTTTATGCACAAAATAATCTTGTTTAGGTAAATCAAGGGATCCTCATTAATTGCAAATATTTTATTACTTTGTAATTACACTAAAGCGTAGTTATAGCCGATTAGTGAGCACCTATCAATTATAATACCAACCGCCAATTAAATAATACAATTTATTAAGTAAGATTAGATAACCAATTGCCGACGATACACTCGGGTGGATCTTATAACTCGATTGTTCCGGTTACGACTATGTAGAGATTTATTTAATGGCTAAATCAGCACCTACTAAAAGGCTCAAGGTATTGTTTAAGTATGGAAAATTATATATCTACTCGTAATTTAGGTAGTTTTGCAAGCTAGCCAAGTTCTTTACATTTATTTATATTAATTTTATTTCGCTTAATTTAATTTGATGTAAGTACTATACCGCAGCCCAAATCAAGTATCTTATTTTGTAAACAAATTAGATCGTCTAATTACCTGATGTGATGAAACACTGAAGGAACTGAGTGATCGAACCTGTTCATCAGTGTGAAAATAAAGTGATCCGATCTAATAATGTGAAAATAACTATGCAATAATCACAGAACAGCTTAAAATGTTAGCAGGGTAGGTTTTTTGTTTACAAAATAAGACACTTGATTTGGGCTTCGGTATACATATTTATATTTACGTATTTTAAGAAGCTTACAGCAAAGGTAGGTACTTATGCCTATGCTATGCCTTTTGCAAATGTGCAATTAAAGATAACCCGAGAGTTGACGACATAACCCGATACAACTCCATACATTTTGCTCGGGTTAAGGCTGGGTGTGCGTGGATTTTCAGTTTTTCTATGAAGGCTACGGCTCCGACCGTACTTATTAATAAAATTAATTTATAGCGATTGAGAGTCACATCCTCAGTGCACTTAGCTTCGTTCCGGGCAATGACGTCGGTTACTTCCACTTTCTAGCTGTCTTTTTATTAATTGCTCGCTTAAAATCTGGACAAGCCTTTCATTTTTATTAACTACTAGTTCAAAACCACAAAATATTTAATGTGTTACAGTCACAAAGATAAATAAAAGTTTACCGGGGGCCTCAATAAGGTTGAGATTTTCTCAAAAAATACTGGACCTTTAATCATCTATCTAACAGTGAAATAACTTTTGTAATAGGTTAAGTAGTTCTTGAGAAAATCACAACCTAGAGGCCGGGAGTTTAGAGTAGGTATATTATTAAGTGTGACCTACGTGGAAGCATTCCAATGTGTGACCAAAGTCTACTATGACCAAAGTGGAATAAGCCTAATATACCTACACAGTAATTGTAAAGAATTTAAAAAAATAAGACGAGTACTTTTTGAGGAAATCTAGATCTTAACAACAACTCTCCTGTACATATTTTCCTGTGTTCAACCGCACCTGGGATAGAACCCAAGTTTCCGTAACGAAAGTCTACCAAGCCACCAAGCACTATTTGAGAATAGTTTACAAATAAGTAGGCATTTCTATTACACTTATAATTATAACTAGGAAGCGTTAAGTTACATCGTATTCTATTGAAATATCTACTTAACACTTTGTTTGTAATATCTCCAAAATATGCAATGAACTCATTTACGAAATACGAGAGCATTCACCTAGTTTAACCACACTTCCTTTAATCCACCTTTTGTCATTTTCACACTTTGTTAAAAACGTTAAGTTAGAAAGGGATTGAAGGCTTAAACCGTGGAATAACTTTAAATCACGTTTCTAACCTAACAGCGGGGTAATTTAGCAAGTCATAACTTAGGCATTAACTTATTGCAATTTACACTCAAGCTTATTAAGTTACTGGTACGTCGACATTGACTTTCAATAGCAATGAAAGATATCATTTACGAAACTCTTTTCGTAATTTAAAGTAATAATGGAGCTATGATTCTTAATTGGGTATCAAAGTACCTATATTTATTAACATTTGTCATAAAAGGAGCATTCTGCAACTTTTGAGTTAAGTAACTAACTGACTTTGAACAAAGTAAAAACATTGCATTGAAGACTCTACAATAAAGATTCAGTAAGAGGTACTCGTATGTATCAAACCCATCATGATCAGAAAGCCGAAAATTGACACATCGCCATAACAACAACTTTAGTGTTCAACCAATCAGGCTTAGCCAACGTTTCACGCCAATCACGGAAGAAACTTCTAAGTTGTGGCTAATTGTGAATACACCTTAAATCTATATTCACAATTACTGACAACACCGCGTTTTACGGCCACAAAATTTCACGCCAGGAAACAGTGGGCACCATTGCCAACGTTTCACGCCAATCAAGAAACGCCACAATTTTGACCTTAAATCTGTGCTTGTGAATCTATCTAAACTTCTACAATATCTTGGTAGGCAGGATGACTAAATCAATGCATTTAAATAATCACATAAATCACTCACTAATGACGATTTAAGGTGACATTTAGTTGTTGGTCATTATGAACCCACTCACATCATCATAGATCAATCATTATTGATTGTACAACACAACATTTTGTCATAGAATCTGACATTATCCTAATTTGGATTATAAGTTATTTTTAAGTTCCATAACTTTTGTTGTATAAAGATTGTGCAAACATTTTTCAAAGATCTCTTAATTTAATAATTACTTATCTACCTATTACAAAACAACGCAATAAAAAAATTAGGAAAACTTTCTCGTTTTTTTGCATTGTTTGACTCACATGGAGGGAGCTCGGGCCATAATCCACCACGAAGACTCAGTGCAGACTGATTGATTACATACCTCAATCTATATCATACCTATTTCATTCCATTACCAGGCACGTCAAGCTTCCTCGCAATGTTTTCTTTACAAAACGAGGAAAAAGATTTGATACATTTTAAGCATTGATCTCCTATAAACAACTAGATACACAAAGGTCTTACTAAAACAATTTTACAAACGTCCAAATAAGGGTCCATTGTTAACGTCCAAATAATGTCCAATAAAGCAAATGAGGGTCCATTCATCCGTTTTGACCTTCTTTGCGCACGGACATTTTTAGAAGGCAGACTGTGTATCTAGTTGTTTATAGGTGATCAATGATTTTAGGGTATTTTTTATTTTATTCAACGATTAAAGAAATCGATGAATAAAATAAATGGAACTTTACCTAATGGTCATTTCTAAGGTCATTGTATGACTTATGACGTCCTTAGTTATATTTTTTATGCAGAAAAAAATTTACTTATTACTTTGCCAGATTCTGCCCCACCATCAACCGCAAGTTGTACAAGATAACGAATAAATGTAAAAATATCTCCGTTTTTTAATAAAATTATTGGTTTAAAATAAAGTTTTGTACAAGTTGCGATTCGAAAAAAACAGCTTAATTAAGAATTCAGAAAATAGTAAGAAATCGAAGCGATTCATTCATTGTTTTTGTTATTATTCTATAGGAGTTGCGAGAGTAGTAGAAAATGATACTGATTATGATTATGCAATATGAAACCTGTAATAAGTCCCTAACAAAATGATAGGTACAGCTTAAATGATCACGTAGTTTTGTAGGTGGGGCAAAGCTCCATTGAAATGTGGCAATGTCTTTTAATATTTATCATGAGTAGGTACAACCCCCAGTTTCAATTTGTCGAATCCCTGTAGGACACCCTGTAGTAAGTCTGAAGTTTGAACCACTAGACCACAAATAATAGCTCGTCTAGGTGGGTTGAGGGATATACCAGCCGATGGTTATGACGTCAGACGGAGTAGAAATGGAAAGTACCCACTGATTACTTATTAGAGTCTAATTATTCGATTGCTAACTGCTGGTGAGTGGATAGTAAGATCTAGTTTGATACACATACGCTCGTCGGTTTATGTAAGCGACTGTACAGTATACGCGCAAACAGTAAGGTAACAGCAGTCAAACGTTAAATTAGGTCTTGCGAACATAGCTGGGCATTAACTCGTTAATCGTTAATTACCGAAGTTGACATTTCGAGTAACGGATTAACTTTTAAGTTAACTTAAAAATATGTTAACGGGCTCGTTAACTTCCGTTAAATTTCCCAAAGTCCGTTAATCGTTAATCCAGCACAGATACCGCACGCACCGCGCAAGTTGCGAATGACCACTCGAATATTTTTACTTTGGAACGACTGTAGGGAAGACAGCGTTACCTATAATCAAAACAACACTTGCCCGGAAAAATTGTTTATGTCAATCAATCAAATATACTTTATTTGCACACAAATGAAAATAGATCAGTTACATATAAAACCAAAATTAGTTAGTGTACAGACAGGCGGCCTTATCGCTTTAAGCGATTTCTTCCAGGCAACCTTCTGGTGATGGAGAATGGCGATTCTTACGTGATTTGGCTGAAACGTTGGCAATGCCACCCTGATTGGTCGAGTGCTAAAAGTGTGGCGACAAAATGTCTGCTTTGTCTGATTGTGAATGCTGTTTTATAGTATTTCAAATTCGAACATAAATAATATTTAGTTACCTCTCTGTACCTCACTGTACTGTGTGTCTTATGTAAAGATAATTAGGCGATAGGTGACCGCGAATGCATTCCGATGTGAAAAAAATCGTAAAAATAACTGGCTTAAGTAATGGAGGGTTCCGTATATATTGTTTTGTTTCTATTGTTTCTGTGAGTGATATCGGGATTCGGTTGCAGGTACGGTGGAACACAGAGAAAGGTGTACAGGAGAGTTTTTAAGGTTGAGATTTTCTCAAAAACTACTTAACCTATTGCAAAAATTCTTTCGCTGTTTGGTAGATAAAAGTTAAAACTATGTAACTATAAAATAATTATTAAATTCGGTCCAAAATCTCAACCTTATTGAGGCCCCCTGTATATTTATCTCTCTCTTCGACATCAGATCGTAACGGAAATGGACTCGGACTTTATTTGAGGTAATGGAGTTCGTCTATGACAACAAAATTGTATTGCTGAGTTGTTAAGCACAAATTATTACTTATAAGTACTGCCCCCTTACCTTGAAGTCTTATAGCAGTATTACTTCCATAATAGTTTGTTACTTCGTATAATGACGACCTTAAAGTAAGCTCATTAAGGTCGTCATTGTACGAAGTAACAAAGTATTATGAAAGTAATACTGCTATAAGACTTCAAGGTAAGGGGGCTGTTAGGTACTTTCTGAATGAAATGATGATTTCTAGCCGTGGGCAAGACTTGAACCTGCGACCTTGTCATCCGTGACACGCTCTTACCAACTGAGCCACCACAGGCCACGCCTATCATGGATGGATATGCGTAAAACAAATTCCGTGTTAGGAACTTATGGTTTTCAAAACGATTTTTTTTTTACCATTCTGAGAAATAAGTTGCTTGCATCCTGGTGGGTTAGCGTTTAATTCGGGGTTACCTATGTTATTACTTGTTATCTATTAGAAAATGTGTGATATTTTCTTTTGGTGTAAGGTTATGGTGGCTAGTACCAAGGACTTACATAAGGTTTGTTTCTATCATTACAGAATTATAATTTTTCTATTAAGTAGGTTGAGACTTACATTGTCACTAGGTGAAAAAAGCCTCAAAACAAAATCCTAGATTAAAAAAAATATCATTTTTGTAGAGATACTCTCAAAAGCGGGGTTCTCTCTTAAATTCCACGGAAGTCTAACATTGCAATCGCATCAGGCTCGTAAAATGTATGAACGCAATTTTTGTAACAAACAATTTTTGTTTTTATTTTTGTTTTTTAAATTCATGCTAGCAACGGGTGTAGGCGTGCCGTACAGCCGCATTTATATTTTATCTGTGCCTTGCGGTAGTGGATATGGCCTAGATTCTAGATATATTACTTAGTTTAATCCAATGGATCTAGAGCCGCTATAGCTTAGATTGAAAAGACTAGATGCAAGGTCACTGAAAATTACACTAAAATATGGGATAGTAATCTCGGTCTCATTTGTGTCCTGCCGTGCGAAGTCATCAAGCTGTAAAATTAACTTTAATATGGGATGTACTTATGGTGACTTGTGTGTCTCCTTGTCGTTCAAGTCTACATGTTACTTTGTATGCCATCCCATACATTTGATAGAATGAATACACAGCACCATCACAAAGTTACATTGCGCGCCCCGTCTTTATTTTATTTCAATTAGAAAATGATAACTAGCAATGTTTTCACATTACTAAGTTTCTTCTCAACCTAAACCTTAAGCTAAAAGCGGCCACCACAGTAATGCAGAGGTGGGGGTCGAACCTGTGCCGCGGTCATATGCTACTGTAGTTGTAACGTAGGTAATCAGACAGTAGGACTGAGAGATTGCACTAAGTTTACGAAGTTTTAGTGCAATTTTGGAGTAGACATTTTCAGCGCATTGACCTTGCGTCTATAGTACATATTATTGATCTAAGCGCTGTAGTCATAAATATTTGGACTATAAATCTTATGTTACGATCGAAAGGACTGTATTAACTTGCGGCTATAACACACGATGAAACGTGTAATTGATCGTTTGCGGGGCGATGCGGCGACGATAACGATCAGCCAATAAATAATGCCATTTATGTAAGAAGTTGAAGTGCAACTTTTTTGACAAATGTAAATGAACTAGTTTTTGGAGTGCAACTTGATATTACTAAATAATTTAATTTAAAAAGAGACGTCCCAGTCTTCTTTTAGATTACCGCTAGTTTCATCACCATCAGTCTATTTATATTGCCCCACTGCTCGGGCGCAGACCTGTTACATCGAGGGAGCTGGGGCCATGATCCACCACGCGGGCCCACTGTGGATTGACGGATTTCACATGCATTAGAATTTTTCATCACGATGTTTTCCTTCACCGTTTTGAGAGCACTCGGTAAATGTACGTAACCTTTTCCGTCGAAAAACCCAGGATAACTCATTGGTACATGGCTGCCCTGGCTGGGAATCGAACCTGGTACCTCAGTCTCGCAAGTTCATTGACCCAACCATTGAGCCACCGAGCTCATCATTTTTAGTTATCATCATGTTAAAATGTCGTCAGTACAGCATAGTGTTGTACCTTTGTCTGTAAATATGTCTGACTGAATCTATTGAGAATTCATCTTTATCCACATTTGCTTATCCATTTATAGTTCAATTAAAAATAAATGCAATTGCACCTACATTGGTGTCGCCTGGTTTCGCCATAGCTATATTTACTCAAGGTTACTTTTCCACATATCCGAAGCTGTAAGAAATCAATAGCCCCTGATTTGATTGGAATAAAATGTAAGACAAGGTCGGCGTAAGAAAAGTAAAATGGTCGAGTTTTTTTAGTCGACAACACCAATTGAAGTGACACGGGTTAATTCTGGCGTTTATAGGGTTCCGTGCATCAAAAGGAAAAAAAGGAACCCTTATAGGATCACTTTGTTGTCCGTCTGTCTGTCTGTCCGTCTGTCAAGACCTATATCTCAAAAACGCGTGGACGGATCAAGTTGAAATTAATACCAAATACTCAGGTCTTCAACCTTATGCAGCCGTGAAAAAATCAAACTTCTACGTCAACGCAATCATAAGATATGGCCGTTTATGTTGCATTTTCTCGCATATTTGTATGAAAATGCAAAAAACTCAAAGTTAGATACAAACCAGCATATTAAAATGTCCCCACTGTAATTGGGGCACCCTTCCCGTACGTCAAGGAGAGACAGGCCGTTATCCACCACGCAGACCCAGTGCAGATTGGTGGATTAAAAGAATTATAAGTATTTGGAGAGGCTCTCCCTCAATCTTGCCAGTGACTGGACCACAGTATGGCAGAGAGACTGGCGTGTAGTAACTGGCGCCACTCAGCTGGCCAGAGTACTGCTCTACATAGGCACGCGACCTCACTCTGCCAATGTCGATAGAGAGGCGGACAGATGATCCTAGCTGTAGCGAGAGCGGAACAGGACCACAGGACGGCAGAGAGACTGGCGTGTAGTAACTGGCGCCAGTCAGCTGGCCAGAGTATTGCTCTACATAAGCACGCGAGCTCACTCTGCCAATGTCGATAGAGAGGCGGACAGAGGAGCCTAGTTTTAGCGATTGGCGGAACATTTGCACGTCTACTGTGATATTATTACCACCATCCTATTTTACATTCCCTCACATCAAGGTAGGAAGGATCATGATCCAATGAGGCACAGTGCAGATTAATGATTTACACATTCCTTAGATTTTAACCTTTAAACTCTCACGCATGGAGGTTTACGCACGATGTTTTCCTTCATCGTTTTGAGAGCAATCGGTTACTAACTTACAGTCGAAAACGGGAAAAAGTAGGTATACAGAGGGCCTCATTGATGTTAAGATTTTCTCAAGAACTACTTGATCGATTGTAAAGATTTTTTTTTACTATAGTAGTTAGTTTCAAGTATACACTGTAATTGTATTTTTTTACAAATTTTAAACGATAAAAATTTCTAGCCGTGGGCAGGATTTGAACCTGTGACCTTGTCATTCCGTGACACGCTCTTGCCAACTGAGCCAGGCTAGAAATTTTTCATCATTTAAAATTATTCGCTGTGCAAGGCATATCTATTAATGCTTAAAAAAGATGTCTGTCATGTATTTTTCATAATGATGAACCTTAATGATTCTCCTGTATATTTTTCTCTATGTTATATTATACCTATTACCACCTTATGTGCGTGTTATCCGCTCTCATCGTTTGCTATCTTGCTAATCCGCTCCGCTCATCGCTCAAGTCTCCACTAAGCCACTAGCCCACTTACATAACCTCTTCGCCGCAGTAGTTTTATTTGAATGTATAAGCAGATGCGATCATGCGATCGCTCCAAGAGTTCGGATAGTGTTACTATCTACACCTACCCACCCATTTATTATACAGAGTGCGATTTTTATTTTATTTT
Source organism: Tachystola acroxantha (assembly GCA_963506565.1). NCBI lineage: Eukaryota > Metazoa > Arthropoda > Insecta > Lepidoptera > Oecophoridae > Tachystola > Tachystola acroxantha. Next base: position 4,589,397 of record OY735894.1, on the reverse strand, counting down.
GAAAATCGTGACTGTCATCATCAGCCCGTATCAGTCCACTGCTGGAAGTGCCTACCTCCCAAGATACATGCCGGATAGGTACCTACATTCGTTGCTTATTCTATCCATCATGAATATGCCACAAGCATAGCTCTTTTCACAGCTCGCTGGGCGACAATTGAACTTGTCGGCCAGCCTCACTGCAGTGTCACGTTTCGGCTCCGTAGTCTATTGACTTGCATTTTAGAACGTCATCAACAAATCTGTTGAATGTTTAGTCACATTTGTTGTTAAGTGTGTGTTATATTAAATAAACGTGTTTCATTTCATTTACATCCTGTATGTATAGTAGGAACACACTCGTACGTAAGGTGTTTTAGTTCATTATAAAATGATTTACGCTCCATTCACAATAAGGTAAGTAGATAGATAATGTTTATTGAAAGTTTAGCTTCAATTAGTTACGTAGTAAATATGACTAGGTACAGTCCAACACTGTTGTTGTTATTCATTAACCAAGTTAAACCTCACTTCCATTAAATTGCGTTGCTATCCCTTTCACACTTCGTTAAAATAGGTTAAGATAGAAAGGGACAGGGGGCCTAAACGGTGGCGTACCTTTAAGTCACGTTTATGAATAACAAGATGAGAAAGGTGTACATGAGAGATTAAGAATGTCATTTGGTCAAAAAGTACTTTTTTATTTATTTTATTAATGGACTCGACAGTTCGTCATTTGCCAATGTCATGTTACAAAAATATCAATGTATAAATAGTCTTCTATCTTCCTCCAGGGGAGTCGCCGTAGCGTCATCACCCTGGGTAGCAGCGTCTTCATGTCTTCATCCACAGGAGACGCCGTAGCGTCAATCACTGTGGACGAAGCAGCTCGACAGTCACGTTCACTCCCGAGCTTGTAGTGGGAATCTTGACCATGGCGCCAAACTTCAGATCCTGCTTGAAATCTCCAATAACTTCACCATACTGTCATTCGCGAACATTTTCTGATTAATTTAACGTGATATTAAACACAAAACACCCACTGTAGACATGATACTGAAAATTATTAAATAATTTCGCAACCGTCGTTTCCCGCCATTTTCAAGAGAACCCAAAAAGTACTTGCTACTATAACACTAAAGTACTTGACAGAAATGTCAGCGAGAGTTCAAACCTGAAAAGTAGGTATAGGTTAACCGGGTTAACTATATTTAAACCGAGTTAACTAACCCGAACTTATCGCATGTGACCCTTAGAACTATGTAAATAAATATAATTAACGTAATATAAATCACGTAGGTAGGTAAATATTATACAAAATTGCAACATTTTTGGGTTTTTGAATTCAGATTCAGTGTGTTAAGCAATATGCATGTATTATTATAATAAATGCACATTCGTCTAGACTAGATCGCCTTAAATGCTAATAGTTTATTAATAAATAAATAATAAACAACAAAGTTAAAGTCACATCCATGTTTGTTTGACCATGTAGAACACCGACTGACCTGATTCAATAAACTATTATAGAATATAATAGGTAGGTATGTTACATAGGTAAAGACTGTAAATAAGTTGAGTGTGTACTGTAGATACATTGGATATTCGAATGAAATGTGTAATAGGGTCCCAGTACATTTTCGAAGGTCAAAATTTAGTAATATTTTTTTTCGAAAAAGTTATAATCAGTAATTTTAATTTTTTGGTCATAGTTCCCGAATTATTTTTATCAAAATGAAAATTGCATACGACAGACCATTTGTGAAAATAAATTAGCTAAATTAGCATTTGCACACTGGAAAAAGACAAAGACAAATTTTTTTCGAAAAGAAAAATTTAAAATCTTAATAATTTGGAATATGGTGACATTTTTTTTTAAGTTTTTACAAATTTTTATCATAGGTAGGCCACACCACCATCTATCTCCCATTTTCGTTTGTTGTACTACTTACGGGACACCCTGTATAGGTCAAGTAGTTTTTAGGGTAGTTAAGTAGTATTTAATATTTTGTTATTTGAATAAATAAAATTAGCATTGCAATTCCTGCTGTTTCATATTTCAAACAATTTATGAAATAGATTAGAGTAGAGTCGACATCTGACACATCAACCTACATAAAACCATTGCAATCTATGCCATATTACCGTCACGCTACACGTTACACTGGATGTGCTGTCGACTGTACAAAGATTGCCGTTTTTAGAGCATGTGTCGTACACATATTCGTAAGTAGTTTTGTAAGTGACACACATTACCGATGCACACTATTTTTTGTTTGTATATTTAATTACCTATTGTATTAAATCTGAGTTATGTATCTCGAACTAACCCATATTTACATCGTCACAAACTTTTCATTTACCTAAATTAGTAGGTAGGTATGTGTTAAAAATACTTGACAGCCGTAATTGATGTCTATAATTCTACATCCGCAAAACTTGACTGATTAATAATAATAAAAACTTTTACTATCACATAATTTAGTTTATAGTACGGTGGAACACAGAGAAAGGTGTACAGAAGAGTTTTTAAGGTTGAGATTTTCTCAAAAATTACTTGACCAAAAAAAAAAAGTTCTTTTACTGTTTGATAGATAAAAGTGAAAACTATGTAACTGTAAAGAATGATTAAATTCGGTCCAGTAGTTTTTGAGAAAATCTCAACCTTATTGAGGCCCCCTGTATACTTATCTCTGGCGTCGACTGTACCTACACACCTAGGTACTAAGGTAATAAAATAATTCTACATTCAAACGAGAAAATTTCAAAAATTTGTCGATTACTTTTTGAGGGAATCTCTAACCTTAATAATCTCCTGATCTCTTGTTATCTCAGTGTTAGACTGTACTATACCAGATATTTTAATTATCAATACAAAAGGATATAATAAATTCTCTTTTCCCAATACACATTCTTTGGGGTAGTGAGATTGAGATGTTTTCCTTCACCGTTTTGAGAGCATTCGGTAAATACGTGAAAACAACAACTGAGAAAACTCATTGGTACGGTCGAAGTCAAAGAAAGGCCTTATTGAGGCCCCCTGTATACCTATCTCTGTCTTCGACTGTACATGACCGGGGATCTAATCTGGGACCTCCGTGTAGTAAGCCTAGTGACTACCCACTACGCCACCGAGCTCACAATATACTAATTCTCAATTTCTGGGTGTATGCTTTTTTTAACAACCCTTTACCTAAGTACATAATTAAATTAGAAACTAATGAAAATTATCATATAACTGTCACATTACAGCCATTTTCAGACATAGTCGCAAACTCGCCCACAAAATATCTGGTCCGCGGGCAAGTTTACCTTTTTAAAGTTTTCATGTAGTAAACTGGCCCACATGCTTTAATGATACTGGGCGAGTAGCCTACGGGCGAAAATTACAATAATAATGTCGCCCAAATGTTGGTTTCATGTACTTACCTAACTTTGGACAAGCTAAGCTATTCAGATTTCAACCGACCTATTGTACATATAGTTTTTTTTTTTTTAGGTTAATACTATAATAGTTATTTCTAATTTTTATTATTGTTATATGAATAAACACCCCAAGTTAAACCTAACTTTTGTTTGGTTGAACAATCAAAATGTTAAAAAAAACACATCTGTACCAATAGCTACTTCAATGCCGCTAAATAAATGTCATCCATCACAACATAGGATGTGATTGATATTCAATCGAGGACGCTCTCTCATTTCGCCTGGATGGCAACAGAGCATCGCGATACATCCAGTTTAAAAAATGAAATGTAATTATTAATATCAGTGCATGTTACAATTAATACATGTCATTATCGGGTCCAAACGTTCACCCTTCTTCGGTTGTATCTCTCTGCGAGTGGGAGGGACGGTATATAACCTCCTGGGTGATAGAGCGAGCATACAACCAGTCTTCGGCGGCGTGCGGAGACACACAGCAACATGAAGATTCTGGTGAGTTAGCAAAAAGAGCAAATAAAGTGAAGTGAAGTGTAGTGAAATAGTGCGAGAAAATTAGGACGCGTTTTTGGTTTTCAGATTTCGGTTATAGCGCGTTCCAAATTTTCAAAATCGAAGTGTTGCGTTTGTGTGCGTTAGAATTGGATTTTGTTTTTTTAAATTCATCATTATATCCAGCCATTATTAATCGAGTTATTTATGGTTATTGGGCCCGCGTGCTTCATCATCGGCCTCATCATCATGAGGTGAGATGGAAGTCAAACGAGGGTTTAGTCCGACACAAAAAAATAACGGAGCACGCAGGCCCAGTGTTGAGTAAGTCAAGTTTTCTTACGATGTTTTCCTTTACTTTTATTAAAATATTTAGGTAAATTAATTATTATTATTATTCAATTTTAGTTTTGTTGCACACAAACGTCATACTTACGGAGATTTTGAAAGTGAATATGAAGGATTTTGATCGTTTGTGGTGATATTTATTAGGATCTAATTTTTATTTATTTATCTGCCATCTGTGTTTAGTTTTGGGTTCGATTCTCGTCTTAGTTTAGCTAATTTATTTTATTTTAATTCTTATTCGTGTTCTGGGAACATCGAAGTTCAGTGAATTTGCGGTGAGAGCAAGGACATTTTACGTAAACATTTTGTTAACCTAAGTAATTAGTATCATTATAAAATAAAATATTCTAAATTCAATTATATTACTATATATTATTATATTCATAACAGATTTCTAAAAACCTTTACCTTCTATGATTGTACTTAGATTTGACTTCTATCTCTTTAGTTAGTCCAGTTAGAATAATAGTAGGTACAATCTCCAAAAAGTAATGAAAACCGGTAAATAAGTAGGAGTAAGTTTAGGTTTACAATAATATAATAGAAAATAAGTTTATAAGCAATACGACTACTCAACACTACTAGTACGTTGAAGACAGAGATAAGTATACAGGGGGCCTAACTTAATACTACTGGACCGAATTTAATAATTCTTTTAAAGTTACATAGTTTTAACTTTTATCTATCAAACAGTGAAATAATTTTTGCAATAGGTCAAGTAGTTTTTGAGAAAATCTCAACCTTAAAAACTCTCCTGGACACTTTTCTCTGTGTTCCACCGTACCAAAGTACTGTTTAGTTTTTTAAATCACTTCTCAAATGACTATATCTTTCCGTAAACACTAGATCAGATCTGGTTTCCTTGCAGAGCACTTGCACTGGCTAACAGCAGTTTTCCCGCAAAACTGGTTTAGCTAAAGTGATTTTCTCACTTTCTAAGTTCACAACGAGAAAGCCTCGAAAATTATTACGTTTGAACGGAAATGCTTTACATGTCACGAATTTATTAGATATGAATTGTAGCATTTATTCGTACTTATACGAATAAAAAAATATTTTGGTGTTCGAGCCTCGCTAGAACATATTTGAGGTAAAATAATACGAGATTAGTCACAAGTAATGTTTTAATGTTAATAATTATTGCCATGACTTCAAAATATTTTGTTAAATTAGAACTTGCTATTAAATTTTAATTGAACAATATTTTTGATCAAACAAGTAAATCTTTAAGCTTTCTTGTAGTATTGTGATACTTACATCTATTTTCTTAGCTTCAGAACGTAGGTAAATCAAGCAATATTATTTACGAAGTGAATAGTTTTCCATTTCCCAAAGACAGAAAACGAGACATGTCTTTACCTAAGATTTTTTTTTCATATTTGTGTTTTTAATTTAAACTAAAACATAATTAGTAGCGGTTCTATTTGAGTTCATTACCTCAAACTCTTGACGTGCCTTTTAAAGACTAACTTTAGTAAAAGAACAAGATTGTAGGACGTAGGCCTATCCCAAAGTACGCCACTCAACCCTACTCTCGGCCCTCTGCATCCAGTCTCTGCCAACCATCTTGCGAAGGTCATCCGTCCATCTGGTCGGGGGGCGTCCCACACTACGTTTACCCGTTAGTGGCCTCCATTCGAGAATTCGTCTACCCCATCGGTTATCGGTTCTACGACAGATGTGACCAGCCTACTGCCTCTTCAGTTTACTGATTCTATGAGCAATGTCAACCACTTTTGTCTTCTGGCGGATATACTCGTTTCCTTCTATCTAACAGAGAAATGCCAAGCATAGCTCTTTCCATATCTCGCATTATTTGAATGTTTACTATTAAAAATTATTAACCTGAATATCGATTGTTAGTAGTAGCCATGCGTAAGTAAATGATGCAATGGTTATGGCACACACGTATAATCTATACGTTATAAGTGCGCAGGCGCATTAGGTAAACGTAATGTAATGTTTAATGATGGAGGAAATGAGCGTGATTGATAGGTAATTACTGGCCTGGATTAGGTGATTGTTATTGAGGTGAAATTGGTCGGAAAATGAGATCGATTTGGCGGCGGATTTCCAGTTTGGTTCTAGCGCAGTCGCGATAGGTAAAATGCTTGCATTATATCGATCGCAAGTGATTTAGTTTGTGAAAAATAACATACTTATAATAATAATGGACATGCAATTTTTCCCGACTTCTGGAAGGAAGACGATGCTATTTTTACAGTATTTTACCGGTAAAGCGGATAGTCTAGAATAAGTTACCTTGGTGACATTTATATACTCATATTGAGAACGTTTCTATTCCCAGAAAGCATCGATAAATAAGAAAATTAATTCAGATATATTTTTAAAAACTTAATTAAAGCTTAATTTGTTGATATATAAATCTAATTATGCATTGTAAATAGATACGAAACTAGAAACTAGGCGCATATAATAAATTATTCAACATTCTTTAAAAGTTTGAATGAACTTAACTACCAGAGTCATCAGGTCACGGTCAATCAATTATACAGAATCTTCGTAATTTCATCGGCATTAGGTAATCGAAAGTCGTATTGGTCTGTGAGTCAGTCGGTCGGTTTGTCTCATCTCAATTTCCCCCCCATTCACTACTTAAAAATTAATGCACAAAAGACGCTCAAAATATGTAAACCATGCACTCACTTACACAATCGCTTATGTAACAAAATAGGTGACAATTTACATTTATGTCAAGTAAATCCGAGAATTACCTTCATTCGCTTCCGCCATATTTAGAATTTGTCACGCGTCGAATGTTAACTAAGGCTATAATTTTGTCGTAGAATTTATTATGATTTAGCCCGCGGCTATTTGGAAACCACAATAGTCGTTGGTTCTGTCTATCTCTGAACAATCCTCATAATCGTCATCAGTCTATTTATATTGCCCCACTGCTCGGGCACAGACCTTCGCTTACATCGAGGGAGCTGGGGCCATGATCCACCACGCGGGCCTATTTCTGATTGGCGGATTTCACATGCCTTAGATTTTTTCTTCTTCTACATCACGATGTTCTTCCTTCACCGTTTTGAGAGCACTCGGTAAATGTACGTAAGTTTTTCCATCGAAAAAACCGAGGATAATTCATTGGTACATGGCTGCCTTAGCTGGGAATCGAACCTGGGGCCTAGTATGACGAGGATCAGCTTTTCTGTTCATATTTCCGTAAAATATTTGAAAAATGTTATGAAATAATTCACAACAAACCTTTCTCGTAAAGTTCCTGTATCAAAGTTCATATTTACCGTTCATTTTAATAACACTCAAAGGTGAGGAGGTGGGCTCATTTCGGAATTTATTTCCGCAGCATTTGAAAAGTGTTACGAAAACCTATAAACACAGTAACAGTTACTTACGTACTTACGTAACTGTCGGTTGTAAGATAACATCTAACACGGCTCGCTACTCGCCAGGGTGCTGCACAGCTAGTGAATAATCTCTTTATTGATCTTATAAAACAATTATGCGATAAATGTCGTAACTCCCAGTGATACACTTTACTTTCATTTATGGTAATTGCAAAAGCCGGTACTCTAGTGGGTAATTGAGGATGGTAACAAGAGTTGGGATATCCAGTTACTTTTACGTCATCCAATTAACTAAGTTATATTCTGTAAGAAATATGTTGCCGAAATTAATTTTATTTATTTATTATTTACGTAGGCCGACAGACCATCAATTAATAATTTAAATAAGGGTAACATTTGAAGTACCTACGAGTTTAACTATTATAGAGTAGGTATGATTCCGGCCAAGATATATTCCTATACCTAAAAAGTGCTGAAATCTCAATCAATGCCAAGTTTTTTTTTTTTTTTTATTCTATAATTTTTTAGGGATTTTTGTACACAAAGTGACGATGCCAATCCCATCGTACCTATTCTAAATTAACTTAAATTTTATAAAAGACCGAGAACAGCATTTTAGCTGGGCCTGAAGTTGGCTCAGCTAAAATGCCGTGGAATATACCTATATCTAATTTGCATAAACCTAAACTATTAATAACATGCTCTCTTTTAGTCTCGTGCCAAGTTATAAAGCTCTTCAAGCAGTAACTTCTAACTTAAAATATGATGACATTTAAAACTACAAACTTAAAATTAACTTTTAACTTTGAAAACGTGCCACGTTAAAAGTTAACATTACTGTAGTTTTAAATGTCATCATATTTAAAGTAACAAATATCCAATAAAATCATTTATGTTTAATATTTACTAACATATGCGTATTTCACTTTCACAATAACCCAAAGCAATGCAACTACGTAATTAAACATGGCCGGTTGCACATAGAGACCAGTCTGCTCGATGGCTCGTTCTAATTGCCCATTCTTTGCCCAAAAGTGGGCTAATTGTGCTATGGTTAGTTTGGTCTGGTACGAGAACGCAACTCTATTTATTACAGTGCAATTTTACCAAAATTGTTGTGTTATGTATGGTTCAGTGTGGGCGGAGGATTTAAAATGGATCTATTTCAATTTATGTAATACGAAAAGTAAATAAGGAGTCGTTTGTGCTTGGGTAAGCTTGGAACCGGATAAGACAAGGCCGGTCGTTTCACAGGTCATCTTAATAAGTTTAAGTAATAGATTTCTTTTGCATATTTGCCTCTAGAAACGATAAAAGAAAAAAATCTTAAAGTTACAAAGGCTATTTCAATACATGTGCAATCGACTTATCTTCAATATAATAGCATAGGTGGATCACGAGTGTGTCATAAAAGTACGACTCGAATAAGTTATGAAAACGATTAAAGACAATAAAATTTAAATAAAAAGTTCGGGCATCCAAAGTTGTTAATAAAAGACTTTTCTAGTCTATAATTATTTACAAATGGAAAAACTATGCATGTAACAGAACAATTAATCACTATTAACCTATACTCTGTGATGAATTACCAGATGAAGCGTGCGGAAAAATTACACCAAACATAGACAAGAAACACGTCAATAGTAAATTATATGACCTCAGACAATGTGTTATGTGTATTTTTCTTCTTACTCGACAACCATTTCATAAAGACCCCGCCATGTCTTGAGAAAAGTTTAGCTGAACATCCTAAGAGCAAGACGGATCTTTGCCAAAGCTCTACACATTATGGTCGAGGTGTAAACCAATTATGTCTCACAGTAGAAAGTTAGGCGAGATAAAAGTTAAAACATTGTATCTAATCGTGACTGTCAGTCATTCTAACATGGATTTAGGCAACTCGGAAGTAGTTGTCATGCATAATTTATGACAGGATTTTGTTGTTTATTTGTTTGATACTTCATGCTTGATAATAATTCAGACATCCTTTCTTCTTAGTAAAATCCTATTTCGTGAACCCAGTCTAAATAAATAAGCAATACTGGAATGCAAGCACTTGTAGGTACTACGTGTTCTTAGATAGTAATTTCGAATTTACTTAGTATTCTGAAGTCGTACATATTTAACTTTCTCTGATCTTGTTTTGTTAGCAATAACAACGTTCAAGGACCTCTGAATAATACCATTAACATTCCGTTTGTTTTGTCCGCAGGTTGTTATAGTAGCGTCACTGGCCGTGGTGGCCTTTGCCAGCGAGGAGAAAGGCGCACCAAAGAAAGCGGCAGCCGAAGACAAGAAGCAGGAGAAACGGGGGATTTACGACTTCGGCTCCTACGGCGGCGGCGGCGGCGGCGATGAGGGCCACAGCTACGGAGGTCATGAGGAACTCAGTCTAGGCGGCGGCGGAGGCGGACACGACTTCGGCGGCCATGACTTCGGTGGCCACGACTTCGGCGGCCACGAAGGCATCAGCCTCGGAGGACATGGAGGCGGCGAGTCCGGCGGCTACGGCGGCGGCTATGGCGGCGGCTACGGAGGCGGTTATGGAGGCGGTTACGGCGGCAGCGAAGCCTGGAAACCAATCTCCAGCGGCCATGGCCACGAACACCATCACCACGAACACGTGAAACACGTCGAGGTAGTCAAGAAGGTCCCAGTACCCTACACCGTCGAGAAACATGTCCCCTACACCGTCGAGAAGAAAGTCCCCTACGAAGTCAAGGTTCCCTACCCCCAGCCTTACACCGTCGAGAAGAAAGTACCGGTCACTGTCAAGGAGTACGTCAAATACCCAGTGTACGTCCCAGAACCTTACACAGTTGAGAAGAAGGTCCCCTATGAAGTGAAGGTCCCAGTCGACAAGCCTTACGAAGTGAAGGTCAAGGTCCCCACTCCTTACACCGTTGAGAAGAAAGTGCCCTATGAAGTCAAGGTTCCCTACCCTCAGCCCTACACCGTCGAAAAGAAGGTGCCGTACCCAGTCAAATACGAAGTCAAGGTGCCCCAGCCTTACGAAGTCATCAAGAAGGTGCCTTACGAAGTGAAAGTCCCAGTCGACAGGCCTTACAACGTGTACGTGCCCAAACCTTACCCCGTGCATGTCGAGAAGCCTTACCCAGTCACCGTACACAAGCCTGTACCTTACGAGGTTAAGGTTCCTGTAGACAGGCCTTACAAGGTCGAGGTTGAGAAGCCCTACCCTGTCCCAGTGAAGGTGCCTGTGCCCAAGCCTTATGACGTATACAGGAAGGTTCCTTACACGGTCGAGAAGAAGGTGCCTTACGAAGTGAAGGTGCCGATCGACAAGCCCTACCCCGTGTACAAGGAAGTTCCCGTTCCCCTAGTTAGGGAGGTCCCGTACCCCGTGAAGGTGCACGTTCCCTACTACATTAAGAAGGAGGAGGAGCATCACCATCACGGCTGGCATTGAGCTGAGCTAGGCTAGGTCTCACCAGTACCTTATAGGTTTAAGTTCCCAAATGTGATCAATTAGTATTGTTTAGTGTATATATTTTGCAAAATTGTTCTGGGTGCTGTACGCTCACGTTTGTAAGGTTGTGATAGGGTGGTATGGTGCACTGTTGACGGTGTTTCCGGAGATGAATGCTTTAAAGGTTTCGCCGCATAGCATTGCGTACAATGCGCGGTCAGTCCAGTTGTATATATTAGTGAACTGTTATTACTTGTTTAGCTTTATATGCTTTGTTATATTGTAACTAACTTGTCAAAGTAATCGAATACTTTGATTTGAGGCTGATATTAAAATAAAAACGTGTGAAATGTGTGTGTTCTTTCATTATAATCGCAGGAAAGTTGTAACGATGTTGACCATTATAGGAGTTAACTTATTATAATGACTATTCACATATGAACAATAAGTAAAAATAAATAATAGAGAGTACGCATAGGTACTTTCACAAAATTGCGATCATCAGAGCAAAGCAAACAGACAAAGGTAACTAGAATGTAAGCATTAGTCATGATGGCATGCCAAATTTGGATAACACGGGCAATTTAGACGAACATGAACGAAAAATCTCAACAAATTGAACAAACTAAGTACCATGGAAACAAATTGTATTGTCACAATCGTGAAGACAATAAAGGTAGTGACATAATATAGTAATCAACAAACAAGACAATAGTTTTGTAAACTCCACAAACAGAGATAAAGCTCGCATATTTAATTTATGAATACATTTCCATGGTAGACATACTTAAGTAATTTCCAGAAGAAATTACATACATATTGGAAAGATACCACTAGAATTATTATTTAAAGAGGTAGGTATTCTGATCTAGTAGGGATAGAGACCCATAATTGAAATATTTATTCATAAACACATTACAAAATTACATGCAGTGTGAAAGTTAAATTCAGATAAGACGGTGAGTGCGGTAGCACTCATTAATATGTATATTAATAAATTAAAGAGAGAGAAACGAAATCTGGCTTCTGATCAAAATTAAAAGCGATTTATTTTTGTTGCTACCAGATCAAACTCAGTCAAGGCTTTAGATCGAATCTCGCAATTTTCTTATAGGCTATAGATACGCTTAAAAGCCCATTGGTCCGACTCAGTTACCCAACCTAATATTGGCTGTCAATCAATAAATTAGCAATCTATTATTAGCATGCTGTGTTCTTGTTTGAAGACTAAGGGAAGTGTCGAAGCATTAGGTACTTCCACTTGAACTTACTTTGTATATATGTATGAAAAGACGAGTGAACTTGCTTGTAATTTGTATTGTAACTAGGTATCATTTGCAACAGGTAGTCAACTGATAGTCCAGTTGAACTACTCAGTAGTACTACTTATCCTACGGGAATCCCTCAAGGCGGTAATCATGCAATTCTTCTGTAGTTGTAGATGTCTAAAATGACTCGGCAGTCAGGTGGCCCGGCAGTCCACTGGCTGGTATACACATATCGAAACGAAAGCTACTAACAACAATCTAGGCATTTTTTCTGTACTAAGTGGGCTCTCTCCGCTGTTATTGCAACAGTGTCCAGGGTTTTGGTTTCGGACCTCCTCCTTATAAACCCTCAGCGACAAACTTCAGCTAGAAGTCCTAGCTAAATTGAGGTGATTATATTCACAAAGGACACTAAGCAGTCATCATCATCAGCCCGTATCAGTCCACTGCTGGGCGTAGGCCTCTCCCAAAGCGCGCCACTCAACCCTACTCTCGGCATCCAGTCCCTGCCAGCCATCTTGCGAAGGTCATCCCTCCATCTGGTCCGGGGGCGGTCCACACTACATTTACCCGTTCGTGGCCTTCATTCGAGAACACGTCACTACTAACTAAGAACTAAGCAGTCGCCTATGCTTAATTGATCACCCAGGTGTTCATAGTGAATTAATGAACGTTTCATCACTCTGTCTCTTTCCCTGAATCTTCCCCAATAATACCCATACCACTTCGTAGTGTCCCAGTTTATGTCCAAATGGCCACACGTCGACCCAAATCCGTTAGATTTGATAGTTACCATGAAAGCGCCAATAATATCCGATGGTCACAGATTACGATTGTGCAAAAAGCAGTTATGTGTTTTGCAATACTAATTGCGGTATGCACACGTAGTGTAATTGGTGCATTACACGATCAGATACGGTGGAAGTGGATTTTCTGCACTGATGGCGTACGTGAATGTGACTATTAAGAATAAGGGCATGTTGGTTTGTTGGTTGGAGCTTGAAGGCCGCTGTGCAATGGTTGAGATAAGAACTTAGATTGTGTGGAGATTTTAAAGCAACCTTGCAAGAAGAGAAGTCTTTAAAATACCCTTGACGTGCCTTGGAAAAGGCTGAGCAGTGGATTGGATTTGACGTAGTGAGTTCAGACTGTACATAGTTATAGTGGTCAGGATGGTTGAGCCAGTACCCTAGCTATCGTTCGTAATTTAGCCATGTTAGTGTTATTAGACGAAACGTACTTCGACAAGGTGTAGTGAACCCGTTCGCAACTGCTTGTTTAACTTGACAGACCGCAAATACTTACCTACTCCGCTGGCTCAGCGACCTGACGACGTGGGTCTCGGCCTCCGAAACGTGAACGTACCGTCCCCCGCCACGTGTGTGCCTGCAGTCGGTGCAGGTCCTTCTCGACCTCGTCCTTCCAGCTTTCTGTATATACTCCTTCTTTTTCACGTTACTCTTATCATCGAAGGTTGGACAACAACATGGCAATCTTCACTCTCTAGGCTGCCCGGAACAAGGAGCCGGTGCTGCACCCGAACCAATTATGCAAGTTCTTTAGCAAAGAGTGTCTTCTGTCAACTCTTCTCTTCCCACAGATCTTGCCTTGGATTATAAACTGCAATAGGTTATATCGGGGGTTTCGCATAATGTGACCAAAATACTTTAGGACTTATACTACTTTTTATTCCTGCGCAAATACTTACGAATTGTTAATAAGGCTACGAATTCGCGATTCTAGAATTTTGAATAAGCATGGGTACGGTGGAACACAGAGAAAGGTGTACAGGAGAGTTTTTAAAGTTGGGATTATCTCAAAAACTACTTGACATATTGCAAAAATTCTTTCGCTGTTAGATAGATAAAAGTTAAAACTATGTAACTGTAAAAGAATTATTAAATTCAATCCAGTAGTTTTTGAGAAAATCTCAACCTTTTTGAGGCCCCCTGTATACTTATCTCTGTCTTCGACTGTACTAACAGTTGATACTGAGGTTCCAGGTTGGATATCCAGGTTTATGACAGTGATTTACTTAGCTATTAGTAGAAATAATTGTATCGCGTGGGTGTTTCGACTTACAGTAATTTGCATGTGACGAAATTGAGTCAGCAAATAGAGTGCAGTCGCGATATTTCGAATCGATACGGAAATAATGACATCGGCAATTTCGAAATATCGAGATCAAGTAACTTACCTACATTTCTTTTGAACGTACTCATAGATACTTAAGTATGACTATCTTTGCCATAACAGAGACAATATTATTTAAAACAGAATAGTGAAATAATGAATAAATAAATGGAACTCTAATTCCTCTCTCATTCGTCTGTAATCCGTGCTCAATGGAGACTGAGGACAAGGAGAGTCGACCCCAAATAGATGTGACCAAGGCCTAGGAGTCTAATTCGTTTCTCAATCGTAAATAGCCTAAAATAAAAGGTACAGTCGAAACCACACCAATGTGCGACTTACACGACTGTAATACAGATCAGTTTGTAAAGTCATGCCATCTTAATAGTATTACAAATTAAAATAATAAGAATCAATCTAACGAATTGACGGCGCTACTGTAGGCACCTGACAGATCATTCCACATGTAAGTATGCGACAAGAAAGAAAGTACCACCACGCGGGTACAGAATTACTCTAAAATTCAATTTCGATCTATAGAGATTCGGATTATGAACGTTTCTCTGTTTTGTGCGTATGTCGGTAAACATCAACGTTGTAATTGAGTGCTCGGAGAATTAGGCAATGGGTGCAAGACAACATCGCATCGATGACTTGCATTACTCTCAACTGTTATGTAGCAATGAGCAGAGCAATTTACACGACGAATACAGTCCATTTTTCAATAGTTTTGCGCAGGATGTGATGCTGACTGTACTTTTACAATCAATTAAGATTAAGTGCTAGTTACTTTACTATACTTTATTAAGTAATTGAACACATTAATACTTATGTATGTATCAGTTTTCCTTAAGGGTCTAGTAGACTAGACTTAAAGACTCTGGTTTCAGTGGGTGTAAACACGGTCTACACCCACTGAAACCCAGAGTCTTTGAACTCTATCAACTCTTTTGCATCAGTAGCACCTTGTAAAACACTTACATGTGATTTAGCGATATTTCATCCATATTTCTGTCATAATTAATATTTTCTTGGACCTCTTTGTGGGCGCTACAGGCCTTTAGGTAGAAAAGCCAAGTAAAAGGGGCGTTGAGCCTGAGACTAACAAAATTCAAACGCTTGTATAATTGTTCAATTTACTTAAATGTAGACTCAAATAATCCTGAGGTCGAAAGATAATATTTTCGAGTCGATACTCTTTTTATATATAAACGGATATCACTCACTTATATTGTTAAAGTCGGCAATTAGACCGACAGTTTCGTTCCGTGGCACGCTCACCTTGAAAAAGACCGTCGAAATCGGTCGAAACTGTCGGTCTAATTGCCGACTTTAACAATATAAGTGAGTGATATCCGTTTATATATAATAATTTGTAGTAAAGGCTCACTAAAAAATTATGATATTGTGATTATCAAGTGAATAGTTGGCCAAATGAATTTTAGACCATTCGAGTTATAGATATAGCAGTAGTATACTAGATAGCACCTATACTTTACTTGGCCTACATTTGAATAAAAAATTTCAAGTGCACTTAGTCGATATATCAAAAGTTATATTGAAAATTTGATGGAAATCATCATTTTAAGTACTTGTTCAGTTTTAGGTTACGTATACACTTCAATACTTTGTATTACACGTATGACTCAATGTAGCTTTCTTTAAGCTTTTAAGTGTAATCCTGTAGTACTTACTGCGCACGTTTAAGGTGCATAATATCGGATACAAAATCGTAGCAATATTATAAATGTTAATAGTAGGAAGTATGCTAACGGGTTAGTCGGATCGAGTTGTGATCGACAAAGGCCGCCATTCACAAGCCGATTTTCTTTAAGACAATGTAATCGGTAATCGGTATTGGTTTTACACATACCATTCATTAAAAGGTGTAGATCTACGATATGCGGTGATATTTTTATTCATATTAATTATTTCACTTAAATTTAGGTAACATATAGGTTCTGGGTAAGTTGTAAGTCGCAACCTATCTCATGGCTCAAGAATGTCACGTTTATGGACTTATACGTTTCGTTAATGGACGTCACGGCACGGCAAACCTTTGTAGGGTTACAAAGGTTTAATTAAAAACAATTTTTGTTCAGTTTAATTGTAGTTTTTATGTAGAGTCAAGTAATGTTTTTAAAACTCCTCATACAAAGAACCGAATAAAATTATTATTATTGTGGAAATCCTTGCAGAATATAGAAACAAAACGTCAAAAAAGAATTTTGATTTAAAAAGATTGTTCTCACATCTTAACATAAGACCAGGTAGGTCACGAAAGCACATAAAATGTATTTGGGCTTTGCACAGTTCTTATTGTCTTTTAATTAATTGTAGTGAATGTGTTACTATTGATGTGCTGTCGAATGTACGAACATAATGAATCGAATATCTACGACGCGATATCTTAGTACATTAGAAAGTCGGTATAGAATCGATAAAGAAGTCGGCACGGCGACTAATCGTAACTTGAATAGCCAGCTTTATTTGTTGTTAGGCCTGCGCCGGAGTGGCGTCTCGACTTCCACGTGTTACGAGACAGTTACATAACTCTCACTTGCTTCCACACTGCATCCATTAGTTTATTGATAACGATATTGGGTAATTAGATCTTACGTTCATTTACGGTGAGTCGTTTGGTCAAGTTTTAAGGCCTGTCTAAAGCAAGAGTGAGACAGAAGATGCCCCGAAGCGGCAGAGTGAAGAGCACGGTACAGAGCCTCCTATTTTTATTTTTATGCATTTTGGCAGGGAAATAAAAATACGCCAAAAATTTTTTTTTTAAAACTGGTTCTCGTATTTGTATCTTCTACATTCTGATATATATTTAGTAAGAATAACTAATTCAGTTTAGACATAATTTTCATTTTAAAAGACATGGAATGGAATTTTTACCATCGAGCGAAGTTTGTCCAATCGTGTATCTGTAAAAAGCTTGTTCTAAACAGATAACCCAAGAATGCTGTATACTTTTTTCAGACGTTTAATTTTAGTAGTTACTGCAATAGCCTGGATTGAAAAACTGAAAATGCGCGCTCACGCGGCTTTAAGTGACTTTAAATGGTTGATGTGAGCATCGAATAGTAGGGTAAAATCCGTAGCTGCAAGGTTTGTGATTAGTGCGACTTTAGTTCTGCTAGCGGTCGTATCACACCAATCACGAACCTCATAGCTACGGATTTTACATCAACTCAGAGGACGGTATAATGTCAAAATATATTTCGGCGATTTTCGTAAAAAATGACCCGGGTGTGATTCTGAATTTATTATTTATCATGCTTTTCGAGATTAATTTTTCTTTTATTGGAAATGCAAAAATTAATAAAGAACAATCTGGGGTGGACTTATATTGCCGCTACTATGTCCGCTAGGTGAAAAAAAAATTGCACCAATCATAAGCCTCATAGCAACGGTATTTACTCAGTCGCTAGCGAGCAAACTTACTAGCCACTCATGGAACAGTAACTGGAACAAAAGACTACATGCTCATACATCGTATTGTATAATGTCGATTAAAATGCCTTCGAGATGAACACACACGCATTATGTTACGTAAGGTGAAATCTAAATAAAACAAAACAGTAGTAAAATGGTTACAACCAATTGGTATGTGTAGATAATTTTGTGGGACTCCCCACAAGTACGGTCGAAGACAGAGAAAGGTGTACAGTAGAGTTTTTAGGGATAATATTATCTAAAAAACTACTTGACTGACCTATTGCAATAATTCTTTCACTGTTAGATATATAAAAGTTAAAACTATGTACTGTAAAAGAATTATTGAGGCCCCCTGTATACTTATCTCTGTCTTCGTGTGTACCAAAGATTTAAATAAGGTCACAGATTTACGTAATAATAAATAATACTTTTCATTGAAAAAATCCAAACCGATAACCGATGCAGACGAGTTCTCGAATGGAGACCACGAACGGGTAACGTAGTGTGGGATGCCCGCCGACCAGATGGAGGGATGACCTTCGCAAGATGGCTGGCAGAGACTGGTGGCAGAAGACCGAGAATCGGGTGAGTTGCGTGCTTTGGGAGAGGCCTACGTCCAGCAGTGGACTGATATGGGTTGATTATGATTGAAAACAACATTGATCCCTGAAAGTGAGACTAGCGTACAAGTTAAAGTCTCTCAGCGATCTATGCTTGGCATTTCTCTGGTGGATATAATAAGAATTGAGTATATCCGCCATATGTAACAAAAGTGGTTGACATTGCTCATAGGATCAGCAAACTGAAGTGGCAGTGGGCTGGCCATATCTGTCGTAGAACCAACAACCGATGGGGTAGACGGGTTCTGGAAGGGGAGGTCACCTCAAATCAGTTATTCCCTGATCTGAGGAGGCCACGAACGGGTAAAAGTAGCGTGGGACGTCCCCGAACCAAAATGAAATGAAATGTTTATTTAGTTAACACACCCTAGAAAAAGGCACCCAAACTAGGATTCCCTGTGCTATGTAAACCAATTACGGTTCTCAAAACGATCAAATCATGTCATAGCGGCCGTGAAAGGGACAGTGCTATGGCATTGGTGTAGCGGCGTCTCTGTTTGGTGCGCCATGACATGGTATAATTTCATCGTTTTGAGAACGGTAATAGGGGGGCAGGTATTTCGTTCTTAACCCTATATTGCAGAGGTGCCCCACCTAAGTTGTTATCGCGTCCGTTTTCGTTTTTACCATTCTGATAACTATCTCCTGGTTAAATCATTCGTGTTTATTACAAGTATTCTATTTAGCGGTCGCGGCGCTATCGGTGATATTAATCTAAGAGATTGGACCGCTCTATTGTGGTTTAAAATAGGGACAATGTTAGGGCGACCATATTGTTTTACGATATGATGGATTGTGGTTGCGATTCTGTCATACGTTTTCTAAATTTAAGATCCACTATCCACTAGGCAACAATTGACGCTCAACAAGATCGGCAACGTTGCACAACGCGCGACGTTGCCAGCTGGCGCGCAACATAACTAATGGTTCCTCGTTGCCGTTCAACATGATGAGCGACATGTTGTGGAACATGTCAAATGTTGCCTAGTGAATACAAGGCTGTTAACTTGAACGAAATGGCGAGTTCGAACCCGAACGTAACGATTTTTTTTCTTCATTTAATATTTTGATATTTCTTCGATATCTGTCGGTCTAACTACCAAGCTAAAAATAATGTTTTCATAATTATTTTAGCGTGCAATTCATTTCATTTTTTAATTCTTGGCATAGTTCGGTATTCATTGATGATTGCCGTCCTAAGGGAAATTGTAAACATGTAAATAAATGACGACGTAGAGTGTGGACACCCTACACGCGGGTTGACCATTTAGGGGCGGAAATTGATAGGGGATGATAGCCGGCCAAATAAAAGGGATGTTTTGTGTTTTATTGCTCTTAATAATTTTATAATGCTTGTTTGTTTATCTCTATCTTTTCAAGTATTAAATTGCACTATTAATATCAAAGTTGCTTAAATAGAAGTGCAGTTGATAAAATATTCTAGTATGAAAAAACTTTATGGCTTGATTCGTAAGTTGCTTCCTAGGATCGATTTCTGACTGGTAAAGAAATTAACATATTGTGCATAGATTTAGTTTCTATCATAAATATAACGTTATTTTTACTTAACAGTAATTAACGTTACAATACATGTAATTAAATGCATATCGCATAAGGTAAATTCACAATTAAGTCCAAAACAGCGTTTTAAGGTTTTGCATAAGTAACACTATCTATACCGCAGCCCAGATCAAGTGTCTTATTTTGTAAACAAATATGATAATCTAATTACCTGTTGTGATGTAACATCATCTAATTACCTGTTGTTGTTACACTGAAGCAACTGATTAATCAAACCTGTTCATCATTGTGAAAATAAGTAA
Organism: Tachystola acroxantha; assembly: GCA_963506565.1. Taxonomy (NCBI): domain Eukaryota; kingdom Metazoa; phylum Arthropoda; class Insecta; order Lepidoptera; family Oecophoridae; genus Tachystola; species Tachystola acroxantha. Next base: position 4,569,087 of record OY735894.1, on the reverse strand, counting down.
TCCGATCTAATAACGTGAAAACATCTATACGATAATCACAGAACAGCATAAAATGTTAGTAGGGTAGGGTAGTTTTTGTTTACAAAATAAGACACTTGATCTGGGCTTCGGTTTACTAGTATCTAGGTATCTACGGAACCTGTCATTGTATAATATTTTTTTTGTCATCCAACATCAGCAATGATACCTAACTGAAAACAATTTATTAAAATTATATATGGTATTGGTGAGACAAATTATATGTAATAATATATATTCTAACCTATTTGTGTAGGAAACCAATTGATTACCTTAACTAAGAGAGGGTAGAGTAAATAAGTAAACCAGAAGGACCACCTAATATTTGTATTCTACAGATTGTAAAAACGTACGATTTTTGTCGTGTTTACTTTTGCCAAATATTGTAAAACTACTGCAGTGTATAATTTATGGCCTTTGAATGTGATTAGTCCTTTATTTAATTCCAAAAAAAACTTTCAGTTGTGAAAAGTTTTAGACTTTTTTTTTAAACAAAATACAATTATTTATTTATTTCAAATTTTGTGCAACATAACGGGTTGCCCCAAGGCGTAGGACAGTCATACATTACATTATATATAAAATAACGTAAGTACATGAGTGAATTACAATAACTATTTTGAATAGTCAACAGTTTGCGTCGTGCCTTCTCTATTATATTATGTAACTCAACGCTCAATCTGCAATATTGCTGAATAAATTCAAAATATGTACTCGTATTACAAAGTGTCATTGCACTAAACTGCTCTCAATTGCCGCTATGAAGACTTTAGTGATAATATTCGGTGAGTTTATTTAGACTTAACTCGTTATTTAGATTATGAATTACATATTTGGATATTGGGCTTCTGTTAGAAATTTCCTCGTCTTTTAAAATTAAAACTATGTCTAAACCAAAATAGATATTCATAAAAAATTATATAAGTATCAAAATATTACAAATACGAGATGCTGTTATAAAAAATTCTAATCTTTGTTGGCGTATTTCTATTTCATTAAAAATAGAAATATGGAGTCACTGCTGTGCCGTGCTCTTCACTCCGCCGCTGCGGGGCATCTTCTGTCCCACCCTTGTGATTGACAAACAAGTAGCGCCTTAAGTCGCTAACTTTAAAAAGATTAAAAGTAATCAATCGATTGAAAGTAATCAATTTCAAGTGGGGGTTAGTACCTATCGCACGTCCGTAATTCAAACACTACATATCACTCAATTTCAATGTTACAGTGCTAATCGTGGCTTCCTCAGCCGACGACTTTGAAGAATGTTTCACAAGATGTTCATGCCCCAACAGACCGCCATACTTTTGTGCCAGTGATGCGAGATTCTACTACGGATGGTGCAATTACTACTGCGGAATGAATTGTCTTCCCGGCCTAACCATAACGCTGCAGTTGTACGAGCCCTTGGCTGAGGGGAAACGGTGCGATCGACTTAGTGTTAAGTAGTGAAAAGACATTGCCACATTTCAATGGAGCTTTGCCCCACCTACAAAGCTACGTGACCATTTAAGCTGTACCTATCATTCTGCTGCGGACTTATTACAGGTTTCATATTGCATAATCATAATCAGTATCATTTTCTACTACTCGCGCAACTCCTATAGAAGAATAACAAAAACAATGAATAATTCGCTTCGATTTCTTACTATTTTCTGAATTCTTAATTATGCTGTTTTTTTCGACTCGCTAGATGTACAAGACTTTGTTTTAAACCAATAATTTTAATAAAAAAACGGAGATATTTTTACATTTATTCGTTATCTTGTACAACTTGCGGTTTATGGTGGAGCAGAATCTGGCATTGTCATTTACTTATTAAATTGAGAGATTAAGCAGAATTGGTTTTATGCATTGTGCCATGCTCGGCGTGCATGCGACTTTGTCATTCTGTGACTCGCTCTTACTAACTGAGCCACCATAATAAACTTCTCTCTGAGTTATTGCTGAGTGCGCAACAACCCCTTAGTAATGATAATACGATGAAGAATTTCGGTAGGTCGGGCGTGGGCCTGTGGTGGCTCAGTTGATAAGAACATGTCACGAAATGACAAGGTCGCAGGTTCAAGTTCTGCCCACGGCTAGAAATTTTTCATCATTTATATAAAAATTAAGCCTTGCCTAGCAGTGGCACAGTACAGACTATTAGATAATAATTAATTCTAAATGAGAAAATATAATAAACAATCGCTACCTACTACTTCTAAATAGATAAAAGCTGATGTAATATAATAACAATAATTATACCTACTTCTTAGTTACTGCAAATTACATTATATTTGAACAAAAAATGTCGTCTCTCTCTTGTATTGCTGTGCCTAAACCAGGTCCATAAAGAACATTGTAACATTTTAATGTTAAGTATGTGAACATCTGTATTATAACTTATGGAATGCAATAAATATATTGAGTATTAAATAATAAACAATTATTTTTTAACAATAAAACATACTTATAAATAAGAAATGATGCCAAATCGCTACCTTTGGGAGAGTGCCTCAAAAATGGCTGTAGGTACGGTGGAACACAGAGAAAGGTGTACAGGAGAGTTTATAAGGTTGAGATTTTCTCAAAAACTACTTGACCTATTGCAAAAATTCTTTCACTGTTTGATAGATAAAAGTTAAAACTATGTAACTGTAAAATAATTATTAAATTCGGTCCAGTAGTTTTGGAGAAAATCTCAACTTTATTGAGGACCCCTGTATAGTTATCTCTGTCTTCGACTGTACCTATGTAATACGTTGGCCGAGGTAAGCAGCGCCAGCTAGAATTTTAGTGTTTTACTCAAAATTGTCCAACATTCTTAAGATTCCACTACTTTGATGTAATCAATACCCTATATATACGTATAGTCGTTACTAAACCTAAATGGTTGTGGTTGCAGATGTTCAAAAAATCATTATCGGACCGATTTTTAAAGATTGTTAATCAGAAAAAGAATAAGACATCAAACGCACCCTTAACTGACACGTTATTAATTAGTGACAATAAAACTACGTTTTCCACTCCACATACCACTTTTTTTAAATATTTTAGTTTGATCATTGATATGATAACACAACAACAGAGACGGTTTAAGGTAGTTTTGAATTTGGAGACTGTAAATCCGAGATTCAGAGACAATGTGTGTGACCTCGTTTCCTCTAGACTGTGGACCCATTAGACAAATACTTAGTTTGCAGCTGACTGTCGTGTCAGCTAGCTGACTCTGAGCTACTGAGTGTAGATAGTTTGCTTGTGCACCGTGCGTAGGCGCAGTGAAGCGAACGCGCCGACTGAAATTGCGCTGTCTTGAGTCGGTAAGCGACTGCGTAGGTACGTCATCATCGTCAGCCCATATATCAGTCCACTGCTGGACGTAGGCCTCTCCAAAAGCACGCCACTCAACCCGATTCTCGGCCTTTAGCATCCAGTCTGCCTTGCGAAGATCATCAATCCATCTTGTCGGGGGCATTCCACGCTACGTTTATCCGTTCGAGGCCTCCAAACTGCGTACACTACGCATATCGCTCCAATTATAATATATGGAAAGTTAAAACTCAGACTCTATTTGACTAATGCTCATATACTGATCTGAGGACTAAATATACTGAACTGATAACTAAATAAATAAAGAGAAAAAAAAATAAGCGTCCACAGTTTTAGTGTCATAATTATTCATAGACATTTGATAGTTGTAAGAGCGAGTCTATGAATCTCGGTATAAGACGATTTTGCTGCGGTTACGTTTAGGGCTACTAGAGGTCCCCAAATTATGGACATCTGTGTTATATTGGGCCCCAACTGCAGTCATACCTTAGTCCGACCCCTTCAAAAGTCAAAACATGTTTAATTCAACTCTTTTCTAGAAAATGTCAAGAATTTCTCGGTCTTCTGACTTTTGGAAGCGTCTGCCTTTTTATGAGCTACCGTTTTCAACGGATCCTGGGATCGGCGGAGACAACCCCAAAATATGTTGTGTGTATTTTGGAAGAATGCGGGATTCAAATGAACGGGGTTTGATCTTATTTCTATACAGGGTGTACTGGAAAGGAAAGGTGTACGCCGAAGAGACGGTGTTCAGTTTCGATAAGATGAAAAACTTTTGGTTTACTTTTTGAATAAAAATAAATTAATGTCTTATATAAATCGATCAAGAGATCGGTACAAAATGTATGAAAAAATTAGCGAAAATCGAAGAGTCGTACAACAATAATTTTATTGTTATTCTTTTACCGATCCTAAACCTTAATTTTTCACGTAAACTTCATTATGTGCATACAGCATAAATTAAGAACGCCTAGTGCAACTTGTAATAGCAATTACACATAATATGGCAAAGTAGTCAACGACTCTATGTAGAGACACTCTACAGGCAAACGTATTTCTAAGGTGATTTTAATACGGTACAGTCGACAGTGCAAGTACTAGCACATGTGCACTTTATTATTATAAGTATATAATACGAGCTACATTACAATGTTTTTGTATAGGTTAATGTGTTGTGGATTGTACTTACAGTTAATACGTAGGTACAAGTTTTCACTTTTATCATCTAACAGTGACATAATTATTGAAATAACCTCAACCTTAAAAACTCTCTTGTACATTTTTCTCTGTGTTAGACTGTACTTACATGCCCAAACTATTGCAATCTATGCTGTATTCCTATAACGTAGAGTGCCTATGAACCTAAATTGTATCATTTAGTTTCGTAGTCTTTAAAATGGTGATAGGTATAATGTGCAGAAATAAGGAACAAAACCACATATTTAATTAGGTACAGTATTTTTAATGGTAACAAAAATATCCCCAAAAAATACAGGACCATTTTTTGCAAGTTAAATGTAACAAACTGCTAAAGTGGTGACGGAACTATTAACCATCTTTAACTAAATAATCGTGTCGGATTTTTCGATAGATAGCGTTTGGGGACATTTTTTGTTGTCGTCGGGTTTGTTCAAAGGAACGCTCATGGCAGGGAGTACTGATAACAATTTTGTTTTTGTCTTACTACTTATCAATATAGAGCTTAAAGATAAAGCAGTGGTGTCGATTCTGGGGTGTCTCACGCTAAAAATCGTCGCTAAGATAACTATATTAATTTGATTTAGTTACAGAAATGGTACTGGCGAAGACAGAGAAAGGTGTACAGGAGAGAGTGTTTATTTTATGTTTATTAAAAAAAACATTTCTACCTTTTTCCTTCGACTACAAAAATGGGATCTGTCCCACTAGTCCCATCGTGTTGTCCCATGATGTCATCTATTCCGTCCCAGTAGTCCCATGGGACAAGTGGTACGGTCGAAGACAGAGTAGAGTTTTTAAAGTTGAGATTTTCTCAAAAACTACTTGACCTATTGCAATAATTCTTTCACTGTTAGATAGATAAAAGTTACAAATATGTACTGTAAAAGAATTATTAAATTCGGTTCAGTAGTTCTTGAGAAAATCTCAACCCCTGATACTTATCTCTGTCTTCGTGTGTACTACTGTGTTGTTTTAATGAGATCTCTACAAAACTAAACCCAACATTATTATCATAGCGGGACAAACTGGACGGTGGAGAGAGAGAGAGAGTGTCCTGAGTCTGCTAAAGTATAGGGATGAGTAGAAGAGTTGGGATGAGATGATGAGAGGAAAATGTAACTCGCGGGGATTATAAATATAAATGCAAGACAATAAATATTCTTAACGTAACGTATTGATGGCGTCGCATCGTTCGCTTTATTAAAACGACCCAATATTACAAAATTAGCCGAAGCTTAGCAGCGGGGCTAGCACGAGTCACGTTAGCGAACGACACAACGCCGCGGAGCTGTCAAACTAATGTCAAACGCCTTGTAATAATGTCACTTTGACAGCTCCGCGGGCGTTGCGTCGATCGCTAACGCTGACTCGTGCTACAAAGGCTGATCTTTGTTGCGTTCCGTTTTATAGGAGATCTTCGCCCAGCATTGGGCAAATTAAAATAAATTCCTGCAAAATCTATCTGAGCAGAATAACATACATGAATTTTTGCATCTAATGAAGAACATGAAAACTAAGAATTATTACAAAAAATAAATCAAAAAATGGGTTGCTTTTTGCCAGAAAATGAACGTCTGTCAATCTCGTGATTAAAACAAATCTAATTACCTACCTAGGTACTACTATCTTACTAAAAACTTACGCTCTTTCTTGCGTCAGTCGGGTTCTACTTCTTCTCTTGTCGGTGACCAAAGCTATTGTCAGAGTTGTTCAGGCCGCTCATAGACGTACGACTGCTGCCACAGACCCTTACACAATAGACATGAAATCGGTACAAAGCAAGCGAAACATTCTGTCAACGATGAGCGCATAGAGACGAAGCGGGGGACATGGGTGCCCTCATTAAAGAGATGCGTCCATGTCGATGATATCTCTAGATTACACGTGTCGTGAAGCAATTTTGCGCTCATGTGCGGGCAGACACGGGCGCCCTCCTGCTACAGGTCTATGGGGTAAGTGGTCTGTGACTGCTGCCAAGCCAAACGACAACAACCGGGCCGCATGAGTGGTTGAACAAACTCCAAACACTTTGAAGTTGCTTCCAATAGTTGGTCAACATTGAATGCATTTTCAATTCGTCCAATTCGCAATTCGACATAATTTGAATTTATGTTATTATTATTATCACCAGTCAAGCTAATTCTCGAGACTTCGGCACAAACTGCTTAACGTGTGCCCGGGCTCAGATGAAAATGTCCGGCACCCTGTGGGATCCGTTCAATTACGTAACCTTTCATCCCTATCTCTGATCAACTCGTAAAGCCATGTAGTAGCATTTGGCAAAAAAGGTAAAGTTACGAGGGTCCACTCCCCACTGGGTGGCAGCACTGTCGTGGCCTGCGCGCGCGCAGCGGGAGCCGTCGGCGGCCGCAACTGTGTCGTCACGTCTTTGTTATGGTAATTATGATGGAGCTACTGATCTAATAAATGTTTGTTGGCATTTAATGGACTATGGAATGTGCTGGTGGTCCTTTGACATATTTTAGGGGTTCCGTATATAGGACCTCCTCGGTGGGGAATGACACAACACTTTGAAAAACACAAAGGTTTTCTGTAGTGTTGAGGCATACTAATACTTACTTGTGGGACCACTAGATACGAGATCGGGTATATCTAAAGTGCTCTAAAGAGACGACGACGAAGCTCAAGGCCCATGTAATGCGAAAAGCGGGCGACGGTAAGCCGTTTTGTAGCAATGAATGTTGCAGATGGAATTACGTCGTCTCTACGACTCCTATGAGACACGGGCGTGAATTTATGTATGTATGTTCGTGCAACAACAAAACGCTCAAAGTTATAACATATATACAGGCATTTGAACATTAGATATGAATAATTGAAGTCTATAGTCCGTCACAATCGTTTTGCAGCACCTACCTACAGGGGTTGGCGAGGCAACTCTATTCATTTAGGTAAGCTTTTTTTGTCAATTACTTCAACTGGAGCTTGTAAATGTTTACATTATACTCATAAACGTGATTTAAAGTTCACGCCACCGTTTAGGCCTCCTGTCCCTTTCTATCTTAACCTTTTTTAACGAAGTGTGAAAGGGATAGTAAAACGATTTAAGGAAAGTGAGGTTTAACTGGGTTTATGAATGAAACTAGGTGTTGCATGGTGCGCGGGCCGCGCGCGGCCCGCGAGACTGCTTTGTTTTCGTGTTGTAGGCGCCTCAACTAAATAAACATTATCCGGATTGTTCGCTGTGCAAATAATACGTGCAAGCCATCCACTGATTATATCAAGCACCGCCCGAAAGTTTCAAGTTCAAAACTCTGTGAAAAACATTTATTCGAAAAGAGTTTGCTCTTTTAAAGGAGGTTATTTTTTTATTTTTAAAGCAAGCAACGCTCGAAATGCCCGTATGCCAGAAACTTAAAGAAAGTTTTCAAAATCCAAACGTTGCTAGCTGTACACAATTTGCATAACTTTGTTCATAATTCGAAAGGCAGGGGCATTTTTCAGCCTTTGGTAGCGTGCCCTTACCGACCAGAAACCACTCTCTTCTTTCCAAGTAACTATTGCGAGGCCGAAGGCCGAGCTCCGCATAGGGCGAAGCCCGAAGCGTCCCCTTGCCGAACAGAAACAACTCCCCACCCTCCAAGTAACTTTTGCGAGGCCGTAGGCCGAGCTCCGCGTAGGGCGAAGCCCGAAGCGTCCCCTTACCGAGCAGAAACAACTCCCCACCTTCCAAGTAAATTTTGCGAGGCCGAAGGCCGAGCTCCGCGTAGGGCGAAGCCCGAAGCGTCCCCTTACCGAGCAGAAACAACTCCCCGCCTTCCAAGTAAATTTTGCGAGGCCGAAGGCCGAGCTCCGCGTAGGGCGAAGCCCGAAGCGCCCCCTTACCGAGCAGAAACCACTTTCTTCCTTCCAAGTAACTTTTGCCCCCCGGCGAGGCCCGAAGCGTCCCCTTGCCGAACAGAAACAACTCCCCACCCTCCAAGTAACTTTTGCGAGGCCGTAGGCCGAGCTCCGCGTAGGGCGAAGCCCGAAGCGTCCCCTTACCGAGCAGAAACAACTCCCCGCCTTCCAAGTAAATTTTGCGAGGCCGAAGGCCGAGCTCCGCGTAGGACGAAGCCCGAAGCGTCCCCTTGCCGAACAGAAACAACTCCCCACCTTTCAAGTAACTTTTGCGAGGCCGCAGGCCGAGCTCCGCATAGGGCGAAGCCCGAAGCGTCCCCTTGTCGAACAGAAACAACTCCCCACCCTCCAAGTAACTTTTGCGAGGCCGTAGGCCGAGCTCCGCGTAGGGCGAAGCCCGAAGCGTCCCCTTACCGAGCAGAAACAACTCCCCACCTTCCAAGTAAATTTTGCGAGGCCGCAGGCCGAGCCGGACCGCGAGGCCGCAGGCCGAGCTCCGCGTAGGGCAAAGCCCGAAGCGTCTCCTTACCGAGCAGAAACAACTCCCCACCTTCCAAGTAACATTTGCGTGTCCGTAGGCCGAGCTCCGCGTAGGGCGAAGCCCGAAGCGTCCCTTACCGAGCAGAAACAACTCCCCACCTTCCAAGTAACTTTTGCGAGGCCGAAGGCCGAGCTCCGCGTATGGCGAAGCCCGAAGCGTCCCCTTACTGAGCAGAAACAACTCCCCACCTTCCAAGTAACCGGAGCCGGACCGCGAGGCCGTAGGCCGAGCTCCGCGTAGGGCGAAGCCCGAAGCGCCCCCTTACCGACCAGAAACCACTCTCTTCTTTCCAAGTAACTATTGCGAGGCCGAAGGCCGAGCTCCGCGTAGGGCGAAGCCCGGAGCGTCCCCACGCTACCAAAGGTTGAAAAATGCCCGTATGCCAGAAACTTACAGAAAGTTTTCAAAAGCCAAACGTTGCTAGCTGTACACAATTTGCATAACTTTGTTCATAATTCGAAAGGCAGGGGCATTTTTCAGCCTTTGGTAGCATGGGGACGCTCCGGGCTTCGCCCTACGCGGAGCTCGGCCTATGGCCTCGCAATAGTTACTTGGAAAGAAGAGAGTGGTTTCTGGTCGGTAAGGGGACGCTTTGGGCTTCGCCCTACGCGGAGCTCGGCCTACGGCCTCGCGGTCCGGCTCGGCCTTCGGCCTCGCAAAAGTTACTTGGATGGTGGGGAGTTGTTTCTGCTCGGTAAGGGGACGCTTCGGGCTTCGCCCTACGCGGAGCTCGGCCTTCGGCCTCGCAAAAGTTACTTGGAAGATGGGGAGTTTTTTCTGCTCAGTAAGGGACGCTTCGGGCTTCGGCCTACGCGGAGCTCGGCCTACGGCCACGCAAATGTTACTTGGAAGGTGGGGAGTTGTTTCTGCTCGGTAAGGGGACGCTTCGGGCTTCGCCCTACGCGGAGCTCGGCCTACGGCCTCGCAAAAGTTACTTGGAAGGTGGGGAGTTGTTTCTGCTCGGTAAGGGACGCTTCGGGCTTCGCCCTACGTGGAGCTCGGCCTACGGCCTCGCAAAAGTTACTTGGAAGGTGGGGAGTTGTTTCTGCTCGGTAAGGAGACGCTTCGGGCTTCGCCCTACGCGGAGCTCGGCCTTCGGCCTCGCCGGAGGTCAAAAGTTACTTGGAAGGAAGAGAGTGGTTTCTGCTGCGTCCCCTTACGCTTCGGGCTTCGCCCTACGCGGAGCTCGGCCTGCGGCCTCGCAAAACTTACTTGAAAGATTGGGAGTTGTTTCTGTTCGGCAAGGGGACGCTTCGGGCTTCGCCCTACGCGGAGCTCGGCCTTCGGCCTCGCAAAATTTACTTGGAAGGTGGGGAGTTGTGTCTGCTCGATAAGGGGACGCTTCGGGCTTCGCCCTACGCGGAGATCGGCCTTCGGCCTCGCAAAATTTACTTGGAATGTGGGGAGTTGTTTCTGCTCGGTAAGGGGACGCTTCGGGCTAGGCCCTACGCGGAGCTCGGTCTACGGCCTCGCAAGAGTTACTTGGAGGGTGGGGAGTTGTTTCTGTTCGGTAAGGGGACGCTTCGGGCTTCGCCCTACGCGGAGCTCGGCCTTCGGCCTCGCCGGGGGGCAAAAGTTACTTGGAGGGTGGGGAGTTGTTTCTGTTTGGCAAGGGGACGCTTCGGGCTTCGCCCTACGCGGAGCTCGGCCTGTGGCCTCGCAAAATTTACTTGGAAGGTGGGGAGTTGTTTCTGCTCGGTGAGGGGACGCTTCGGGCTTCGCCCTGCGCGGAGCTCGGCCTACGGCCTCGCAAAAGTTGCTTGGAGGGTGGGGAGTTGTTTCTGTTCGGCAAGGGGACGCTTCGGGATTCGCCCTACGCGGAGCTCGGCCTTCGGCCTCGCCGGGGTGTGCTCGGCCTTCGGCCTCGCTATAGTTACTGATAGATATTTACCGCACGCTAGTAATCCTTTCGTTTCGTATAGGAAAATGTATGGGGAAACTGTAACTTTTTGGAGAAGTCAATATTCTGGCCGCCATTTTGTATTTTAAAATATGTTAAACGTTATAATTAATGTACAGGATAGCATCTAACATGTGGCATTTAAACTGTTACGATAGCCCAAAATTTCTTTAACAAAGTTAGCGCCCAAACATGACTCTGACCAAAACTTTCATGCCCCATAACTTCCAGTGTTGCCAGGCGATTGAGATGAAAATGGTCAAATGTCATTTGGGTAAGGTGCCTTCATCGAACTGCATACCCAAATTTGTTTAAAAAGCGCTATTTCCATTTTCCCCATTTTTGGGCTCTGGAGGGTAAATTACCCTAAAAGTTGGGAAACTTTTTTTTTATTGCAACACTATTCATCGAGACCTACAATTGTCCCATACAAGACATTCCACTAAAATGTTTCCATTCACCCTAAAAATGAGATTGAAAATCTTGCCAAATTGTAATGAAAATATTATGGTTTACTGCTCGTCCGCCATTTTGTTTTTCCCAAAAATGACAATTTTCTGGTATACTACATCATATATGCTACGAAGTGGAATTGGTTGGATATTCCTCGTGCGCTCGTGCTAGGCCAGCTAATTCGTCAAAGTTTGGTCTGAAATGTCAAAATTTTCAATCGGCTATATTTCCGCCGCCATTTTGTTTTTCTTTTGTTTTTCAATTTCATCACTAAGTAGGTCGACCATGTGACGCGTGTTCCAAATTTGAAAGAAATCGGTTGGAAAATGGCGGAGATGGCATCACGTGACCCGCCGCCATCTTGTTTTTTTCACTTCCCTATAGTTTTCCTCTGGTCCAATCACTAAACCATACAACTCCCCCCTACATCACTTTCACCTCCGGGAACTCCTTCAGACTAAACGGGACGGTCAATCAGTGAGTCAGTCAGTGAGTGAGTGAGTGAGTGAGTGAGTGAGTGGTAGTCGAGCTATATATATTAGTAATGAACAGCATATATCTGTAACTTAATTCAGATATACAACAAAACAATTAGATATCTCTATTCGTAGTTAAGATTCAATAATGATGACGTCATTAGAGTCGGGCTGAGCTGAGATCACAGCGGGGGAGCACCACTAAAATATCGCTAACAAAACGCTCTGGCAATTTAGTGATACGGTGATCTGATGACGTCTCGCTTCTAATTTACTGACCTTTTAAGACTCTGTTGGTTTGAAGGATTTATGTTTTGCTGTGGACATTATTGCGTTTTTAAGACTTGAAAAACTATTTCTTAATTATTTTTAGGATAAGTCAGTTGTTATAAAAATACTATTAAATATGTTATGCCATAAAATATGTTCTAAGTGATCGTTATCGTCCAGTTAGTCGAATCTAACGATACCACATACAATTCAATTCATTTGTTATTGCGTCATGCTTTTTGTGTAACTATTAAAATACATGAAGATATTTAGGTTACAGGAGGCCACCGCCACACATGAGATGGCTTCCATATATAAAGTACATTGACTCGAAAGCACATATTTTAGTTAAAACCTCCTAAACGGTGGCTTGATTTGACAATTGCAGAACCACCGAATTTGTGTCGGGAAATGCAGCGAATTTTATTTAAAGTCAAAAGCCCGTCTTACCACAAAAATGGGGGAAAAATATATATAAATATTGTATTGTACACGCGTTTAACGCGTATTTTTTTTAGTAAAACTCCGAATAATTGTTCTAGCGATGCCCCTAAAGTAAAGTCTTCTCTTACCCATTTTGTATACGGATGAAAACTAAACATGTGTCCATATCATCGCATTTAACTATATGGAATATTAGGGTAACCGCACCAACAAGGTGACAGGTCGTATAATAGGTTTATAGCCGTCACCGCATGCGCTTCGGGTGCAATATGCCACCCCAAGAGTAAACCCCAAGCAGAGTGTTTATGTTTGATAGTAGTAATGCTCGTAATCTAATTTTTAACTTATGCTAGAGTAGTGTGGATGCACCCGCCAATCCCATCACATTATATCTAACAATTTTCAATTTAAAACTACTATAGGTCAATGGGCCGGAAATCGCACAACAATGCACTAAAATGTCCTGAAACCTAGGCTTGGTTTCAGAACGCTTTGTATGGTAACCGGCTCCCATGGGAAATTAAAAAACACAACGTTGATAGCTTTAAAATAATTTTGGATTAGGTAGTTGCTTTTCCGAATATTCAGGCAGATTGAGGTCAAACTCGGGTTTATTAGAGTATTTTTTTTTAAATGTGAGTAACTAACATTAAAAAAAACTAATAAACAATAATATGATAGTTATTACACAGTTTATGAACTAATTATTGCATTATCAACACTCTAGTAGTAATTCTAGATAAACCATGCCACCATAAGAAGCCATATTTTAGCTAAATTTTAATATTTTGTGTAATGTTGTGGGTTTCTTCACTATATTACTGGGCATGTCCATAGTAGCATTACAGAAACTAAAGTACCGAAGGGTGACAAACAGTGTTGTGATTCGAGCGTCCCAATTATGTGATTATTTATGTGTGAACTGTGACAGGTCATTTGGCCACCGCTGCGCAGTTACCCTAGGTTATTTGAATTAGAGAAAATTAAAAATTATCCTACTTAAATATATTGGTAATTAATAAAATCATATTGGTAGTGATTTGGGTGCGAGATTTCTAATTTTACGGTAATTTGACATTTATAAAAGTAGTGTTAACTTGTCATTATTCATAGTATTTCATACATTACAACCACTGCCGCCGCCGTCCTGCTGCCGTTGGCTTCCTGCTGCTTTTTTACTGTGCTTCAGCCATAAATGTTATAAGCGGTTGAAAGGGGCTGTTGTAGAAAGTCTTCAATAGTCAGTAAAATAAGCGAAAGGACTGGAAATCACTCACCAAGTGCCGCAGCCTAGAATACCTGGGGGCCCCCGGTGAATAAATCCAAAGGAGTTGGTTCGAGCAGGATCAGCTCTCTTGTACTGGTGCTTTAGGGTCTTCAGATGATGAAGGAATCGCGTTTGACGTTAGTTTGTTGGTTTTATCAATTTATTTGAATATTTATCGCGGAGCGATATGAGCCGATCGCCATTAGTTTTCTGCAGACGAGTTGCGATTGTTCCTCACTAGAGGCGCTGCTTGTGGCATGCAAGTATACCATCCAATACTTATTTTGCAATAATAAACAAAACAATGAAAATTTGAATTTGACAACTTTCTGAATTGGTGCATTAACATGAATACTGAACAGGGGCATTGCAAACTGCGAAATATGACTAATCATTATTATTTATTTAATAGCTTGTGTCCCACTGCTGGGCAAAGGCTGACCCCCAAGCCTTGTACTCATCTCTATTCTGTGCAGATTCAGACCACCGTTTCTTAAAAATGTCCAGTTCGTCTCTCATCAAAATCAAAATAATGAGCCTTTACAGGGTGTAACGGAAGCCGAAGTGAGGGTTATCAGTATCGGTAACTGAATAACTTTTGTAATAAAACAAAAATAAATTATTGTCTCATACGAATCGAAAAATCAAAAAATTAATTCGCGAAAATCGAAAACTCGTAGAACAAAAATTGTTCAGTTACCGATACTGAACACCCTCCCTTCGGCTTCATATACGCTTTACGTTACACCCTGTATAATCTGTGTGCGGCACGCAAGGGGTACATGCGGTGAGCCATATGTATATTTTCTGTGTTAGATGTTTTCTGTTAACACTTCAACAGATGTGGTGACAAGTTGACACAGTGGCGCGGTGGCCCATTGTTGTTAAATGAGCTGTTGATCTCAATGACAACTGCAAATGTGCGTATAATGAAGTTGCGGGCACATTATTGTGACTTTGAATTGAAAGTGTTAGCGACTGGCCACTTATTTTAGTTTATTTTTTATATATTTAAATATTGTTCCTTTTTGGTTGTTTGTCAGTTGCGTCCCTGGCCCCTACAAATTAAGTATATTTTTACCATTTTTATTTAATATATTCAGGTTTCATCAGTTTTCAGTATTTTATTTACCTACCAGCGAGCCTAGCTCCTCAACAGATAGATGAAACACTTTATTGCACCACGACTAAAACAGTACAGCGAAAAAATCAAAATAATTACATTTTGTACAGTATACCGGCGTAGCTAGGTATAGCTTATACATGGGAGGGGTCCGAGGTTCCAAAAATATAAAAAAGTTTCAAAGATTTATGTTTGAAAACACTACTTAGTTTACTAAGTAGTGTTTGCCTGGGAATTACCTTAATACAAAGAAAAGTATAAAATGCGCTTAGGCTATGGACCCATAGGTGGGGTGACCGCGACTTCCATCGTTATCGTAATCGCTTTTAATTTGACACTTGGACGCTATACATTGCTGCTATGTTTTTGCAAGTTTTAACAAACGACAACGAAACGCAGCAATGTATATCGTTCAAGTGTCAAAACGAAAACGATAACGAAAGCGATTGAAGTCGCGGTCACCCCGGCAAACAGTTTTTGACTGACTGTCAAAAAATACTGTCTGTGATTTCAGCAAATAGTAATCGACCGATTTTATATAAACAAAATACACCACAACACAGTCTGCGCTCTATGTGACATAATAATATCACATTAAGTATATAATATTATGTGCTAGTCATTGATCTCATATAAACAACTAGATACACAAAGGTCTTACTAAAACAATTTAAAAACGTCCAAAAAAGGGTCCATTGTTAACGTCCAAATAATGTCCAATAAAGCAAATGAGGGTCCATTCATCCGTTTGGACCTTCTTTGCGCTCGGACATTTTTAGAAGGCAGACTGTGTATCTAGTTGTTTATAGGACGTCAATGGCTATAGTGAAAGAATTATTACAATCGATCAAGGATGTTGACTACAATTTTTTCTTGTATAAATCAACTCATGCTGAAAATAATGCTCAAAGTTGTGCTTCCTCCCTTATTGGCAAATGTATTTTGTAATTGGATAGTAAGAAGTGACGTTGTCGTATTAGATTAGATTCCGGAATACTAAATGCCTGTAATTATTTCATTTTTTAACTGACTTCTAGTCTAAATTGTAAAATCCATGAAAATATTTAAATTTTCAATTTGTCCACATCATCGATTAGAACGGTTAGATGCCCGAAATATCAAAGCCTCCTTGAGCGTTGACTCACATTCATTCATTCCCCAAATACAACAGTTACTTAGACGAGATATAACATAAAGATTACAAAATTTAAGGGTGAGTTCACAATAGGCTTATCGGTTTCAATTACGGAACCTCTACAAATCTAAAACTTCCGCTTTAATAACCTTTGATTGACACGAGGCATCTTTTGACTAAAAAACTGTAGATTACGACGAAAAGCTGCCACGCGACCAAATTAACTTTATGTAATGCCGATCGTAGAACTGGGATCTTGTAAAAGGATGTACTATAGCGTAGGTTTGTCGTGACTCGTGACCTTGTCGGCATAACATGTTTCGCAGTGAGATCTTTCGCACTAAATATAGATTCGTAATAAATAAAACCATTCAAACTAAAATTAGTCGATAGAAAGTTTTTCGAAATAAAGACATTTTAAAATAAATGGTATTCGAATCGCATGAAATCCTTTCGAACGAAAGAAGTTCGAACGAATTGTTTTTCGAAATTAGAATCTCGACCCTTGGAAAAAAGAAACCAAGGCGTTGCTGGTTTTTTTTATGAGAAAGGGGGCGGGTGGAGACAGACAAATATGTTAACCGAGTAAAATCTGATGGTAAGCAGTCATCGTCGACTAGGCAACACCGAAAAATACATAAAATATTATAAAAGGTACTCATTGCACGTCTTATATTACTTAATTGTGGACGAATACAATGGGTAATTCACATCATGAGCTGATGATCGTGAAGCAATTTGCGCCAGGGGCTCATTCGATGTCACAGCCTAGGTTAGGGCGTGAGACTGTGGCACAAACGTTTCATTTTTATTTACATCTAGGCTATTGCGGTAGCCGCTCCTAGCTTTTAGCTGGAGTGGTTTAGCAAAAAAGTATATATATTATTACTTTATTGTACACTAAAGAAGATACAAAAAATGGTTGCCTGTAAAGTCGGTATACGGGCGAAAGTTTTACGTGACAACGACGAAGGGAAAGTGGAAGGGACGCGTGCCTCTCACTCGCTCTCATTGTGAGCGCATAACGTGAGCGGAGCGTAACGCAGTTTCTTGAAGTGTCACCCGGCAAACCAATTTATAAGACGTTGTCACGTCAAAACCTTAATGTACAGCTAACAGCAGATCACGTGTAAAACTTTTGACTTTGGACCGTTCTTATTATCTGCGTCGTAAGATTTAAAATCGTACTGCAAGTGTTACCATTGATCTGCTGTTGCCCGTACATGGCGTACATACACAGGTGGTGCTCATCTCTAAAGATAGATTTCTTCCAGCAAGACCTAGGAAGCGAAAACAAATTTTAAAAAGTAGACGACATTACTACGTGTACAGTCTAATCTAATAGTTAATTTAAAAAAAAATCGAATTTTCGTTTATCCGAAAAAAAAAAAAATTCTCCTATACAACCTCCATTTCTACCCATCTCTATGTGCATTGTAATCCCAATCAATGATAGTTCCTATCTCCCTTCGCATTCGCTAACGAGAGACCGTTTTTATAACTGTTAATTCGGATTAGATAATGTCCCACGGGTGGGCACTAGGGGTGGTCCGCCGGAGGGTGCCGCACCCTACTGACGCGACAGGTTGAAGGGTGCTTGAGTTAAATGTGTTTATTGGACTTATATTGAGATTTGATGGAGAGTCAACATGTTTTACAGTTCAGTGAAATAGGCTTTTATAAGGTACAAGGAAAATAACCCTCCTTTGGGCAGTCGGGTAAAACGATATCGAGATCAATACTGTTTTCTTATAGGAACTATAAGGGCAACATGAATTACTTGTATGATAATATAATAAGAGATGGTTACAAATATTGAATATTAAGTTATTTTTATTAATTTTACACATGCGACATAAATGAATTAAACGTCAAGAAGAATTAAAATTAAGTAAGTACTAATTTCATACAAACTCCATACTTAATTCGTTTTGCCAAAAAGGAATGAAGCACTACTTAGTTTGACCATTAATATCTTCAACATTGATAGGAATATCGATAAACTAATTTCAGATTTAATTGCAGTACTTACTGTACGGACAACAGCAGATCTATGGTAACACTTGCAGTACGAATTCAACTCTTATGACGCAGATAATAAGAACAATCCAAAGTGTTACACTTGATCTGCTTTTAGTACCTACCTACTTTCTTAATATAAGTATTTTTGTTTGTTGATGTGCAATATTTTTTGGTCCCCATTCAATAAAATATATGAGCTTTAAACCCGACTGCGTAAGAAGGAGGGTTAATTTTTTCAATATGGAAACGAATCACTCTTTAACCAGAGATTCTATTAAGATCTTTTATACATGAGCAAAGAATAAATGACGCGTATCCATATAATATTTTTTGATAATAAAGCTTGCTACTGGGCTGGCCACATTTCCCCCCGGACACATTACAATGTAGAGAATACAATAATCGTAATGGTGCCAAAACTGACCATTACATATATTGTATGCAATGAGAGAAAGGTTTATTAGGTGATTGGCGCATTCTTTGCGATACAGTGTTTCCAGGTTGCATAGGTCGGGAGTCTTCGTGTCGAAAAACGCCATGAAAATATTTACTGTAGAGAAAGATGCGCGGGAGATTTTTTAATGTTGAGATTTTCTCAAAATATACTTGGCTAATTTTTTAAAATTCTTTACAGTTACATAGTGTGTACTCTACCATCTATTAGTAAAATATTTTTTACAATCGGTCAAGTATTTATTTATTTTATTAATGGACTCGACAGTTCGTCATTTGCCATGCCATGTTACAGAATATTCAAAATATCATATCGTCTTCTCTTCATCCCGAGAAGCCACCACTCATCATCATCACCACTCATCATCACTCTGGACGAAGCAGCTCGACAGTCACGTTCACTCCCGAGCTCGTAGTGGGACTCTTGACTATAGCGCCAAACTTCAGATCCTGCATGAATTCTCCAATAATTTCCACATACTGTCATTCGCGAACATTTTCTGATTAACTTAACGTCATATTGAACACAGAACAACCACCTGTAGACATTAAATTGAAAATTATCAAATAATTTCGCATTCCCGCCATTTTCAAAAGCCATCGGTCAAGTAGTTCTCGAGAAAATCTCAACCTTATTGAGGTCTGCTCATTAAGGCGCCGTACACACTGTCAGGCGTCTTGCCTAGCGCCTAGCTAGAGCCTAGCGTGTCACTTCCTAGCGAAGGCGCCTAGCGCGCAGTGCGGCCGGTTGAGAAATATTGTAGAACGTTCGTTTCACTTTGCTAACTAGGCGCTAAGGCTACGGTCTCCTATTAAGGGGCTGCCAGTTGTCAAACTCAAGCGCGAGACAGAAGATGGAGTGAAGAGCACGGCACACTGACTCCATATTTGTAAATTTTGGATGAATTGTGGCAGGGAAATAAACTTACGCCAACAAAAAATCACATTTTTTTAAAAACAGTTCTTGTATTTATAGTAACTTACATTTTAGACGATTCCACATCTCTCCGCTTAGGAGAGGACCGAAATATGATTGGTTATTCAAAACACCGGTATTCAAACAACATATAGTGGATACCGGGCCTAAAACTTACTTCTTTTACAGTTACATAGTTTATATTTTTGTCTGCCTATTGGTAGTGTTTATTGCTACTTAAGTTCGGCTATGAGCTCCCAGTGCACTGTCCCGTGCCAAAACACGGGTGTCGGTGGGCCCTTAAACATCGCCCAATTACGTGCACTACACCACCGCCGCCATTACATCACGCGGCCTGTCATTAGCTGCACCGCCGCAGCTGTGCACGACACCTCAGCAAATATTGGGGGGTTACAGGAATTAGCTGGTATTCATTAGCGAAATTAGAACAACGATAGAGGTTTCAGTGGCGAATTCTTAAAGTAGAAAAAATAAGTTATATAGATATTCAGTAGATGGTCTGACACCATTGATCTCCTATAAACAACTAGATACACAAAGGTCTTACTAAAACAATTTAAAAAACGTCCAAATGAGTATCCATTGTTGACGTCCAAATAATGTCCAATAAAGCAAATGATGGGTCTATTCATCCGTTTGGACCTTCTTTGCGCTCGGACATTTTTAGAAGGCATTGCGTATCTAGTTGTTTATAGGAGATCAATGTCTGACACAGAAAAGTGTACGTACGGACAATGGTAACACTAGCATTATGATTTTAAATCTTACGACGCAGATAATAAGAACGGTCCAAAGTGTTACACTTGATCCGCTGTTAGCTGTACATGAGAGTTATTAAGGTTGAGATAAAAGAGAAACAGTACTTGACTGATAATACTCAAATCAAAAATACATAAATCAAATCTCTTTATAGCAAGTAAGCACGTTGTGTACATTTTTGCACATCAATATTTTTAATTTATATTTAAGTATTTACATCACATTGCAAGGAAAATGTGCTAAAGCTGAAATCTTTTAAAATAATAATTATATAAATTAACTATGTAATTACATAATTGTTCTTAATATTAACAGTCTAACTTGGTTCTTCATGCGGAACCGATGACACACACAATGCATATCTATCGTTCATTAAACAGTCATCTGTTCTGTAATACTGAATCACTGAATTTATTTATTTATTTTATTGGACTAGATAAGTATACAGAAGCCTCAATGAGGTTGAGATTTTCTCAAAAACCACTGGACCGAATTTAATAATTATTTTACAGTTACCTAGTTTTAACTTTTATCTATCAAACAATTTTTAGGTCAAGTAGTTTTTGAGAAAATCTCAACCCAAAAACTCTCCTGTACACTTTTCTCCGTGTTCCACCGTACGACACATATATTAAAAGTCCAAATTGTTACACTTGATGTGCTTTCAACTGTACCAAATTATTATCCTACCACTGCATGCATAGCATTAATGAAACCTTTCGATTCTCGCAAAACATTGATCATCAATATACGTCATTTAATTAAAGACCACTTAAATAAATGACAAACATTACCTTAAGGGCAACTGCCTTTAGGAACCTATCTTTAAAATCCTTCAGTAAGAGGACGGGAGAGGTGCACCCTTCCTCATAAATTGAGATCAAAATACACTTTATTATCCGATGGGTAATATTGGTAATTAAAGATTTAGGTATATTGCGCATATTATTTTAAGTTACATCTAAGGGTTGAACATGTTATTTAATTTTATCAATTCTTTTCAAAGGTTATACTGTAAATTAAGACCAATATTTCAATTTCAGTAAAACACCTATAACGAATAGAGCTTGAAAGCTATGAAAAGTCCAATAGATGAGATAAACCCCAAGCCCTGTACTTCTTAATTAGACCTATAATAGTTTTACCTACCTATTATAATCATTTTCTAAGAAAACTTTCGTAATTTATTACTTGAACTCTTGATTACAAATATCGAATGAGTTTCAACGTGTTGCCGATGACAATTAATCTGACAGTTAGCCGCTCTCCGTCAACCTTAAAACCTAACCTCATAAAATTAGCCAAACACGGTCGCTGGTTAAATTAAAAGGCATCTAATAAGCAGCCGACGTCGCCTTAACTTAAGGGGGTGTCCGCCTCGGGGATTGATTTTATTAATAAGAAAATAAACAGGCAATGGCCAATTCATCATACGTAATATTGTTTGGGTTTAATCGGTGGGTTTGTGAAGTGTGGAGAAGGCTTCATGACGAACCAGCTTCCGCCTCGCGGTGTCGCCGTTTGTCCATTTTTTTTGTTTCACTATGGGACTAGTGGGACGACCTTATACCACTTGTCCCATGGGACTAGGTACTGGGACGGAATATGGGACATCATGGTACAGATCCGATTTTAGTAGTTGAAGAAAAAAGGTATAGATATGTAATTTTTTTCGAGTGTATAAGTAATAAGTATATGTTACGTATGTAGGTTAATTTGTGTCTCATGTAGCCTAAACTGTTTGATGCTGTTGATGTAGGTACCTTATACTTACACACGACCGGTGCGAATATTCAACGATTTAACGCGAAAGGAACCTGAAATAGATGTATTCACTTGTTAATTGACGAAATTTACAGAAGCAGCCTTGCGCTTCTTATCTGAGGCATAATTTTGTTTGTTTGTTTGTTTGTTTGTTTGTTTGTTTGTTTGTTTGTTTGTTTGTTTGTTTGTTTGTTTGTTTGTAAAGTGTTGTTTTTTTCCAAATTTTGTTTACGATATTAGGTGTACCCTGTAATTGTAATCTTTAAATAAATAAAAATAAAATAAATAAATAAACATACTTACTTGACCACGATTGACAAACAAGATTTTTTCTGGTAGTTTTTGCAATAAAAACCTATCGATGAAAAATAGACAGGGCCTGCCTGCCCTGCTATTCTGCATGCTTTATATTATGGGTTTCATTCAAGCCATGCAAGCGACTATACCAAAGAATATGTCAAAATTGACAAAGTCCATCTCCCACAAAATTAGCCGTGTGTCAGTGCGGTGTCCAATCGAGTGGGAAGCCGGGATGCGCGTGCGCAGATGAAGAGGGAAGGGGGGAGTCGTGCGCGTAACTAATCTGTAATGAGCCCCCGCGACACGCCACCGGATTGCGTCACTAACGCAATTCACATTAAGATGTAATAAGATTCGCACTAGGTATTGGTGAAAGCAGTCGAAAGTGTCGGTTAAAATTGCGGCTTCAACCAAAAAGTGAGGGTTATCCGTATGTGTACAGAGTATACAGGACAGCCGAAGGAAGGGTGTTTAGTACAATGTATAGGAGAGTCATATTTTTTTTTCACGAGACCAGCGTTAAGAGACTTAACTTAACCCCGTTCAAATAGGAAAAACAAACAACAAATATGATTCGGAGTCAAATTCGTGTCAAACAAGCGGGTTGAAGATATTTGAACCGACTTAACTAAATCTAAATTCATAATCAGAGCGAAAACACCGTTTTTACGTCATAATTTCACATTGCCAACATTTCACGGCAAAATTGTATGTAGTCTTATTTTCAGCGTTATGAGATTCTGTCTGAATTCTCCTTTACCCGATTCAAACATACATATTTATCACGAACTTTATCTAAATTGATGATAACGAGCATGTAAGTATATTAAATAAAATCTAATTCTTTGGCACGCCCTGCTGCCTAAACGGCTTGATGGTTTGTAACATAATATGAGGTGTCGTTAAATTCGCGTTGATTGACATAGTTGATAGAGGATTGACATAGGCTATAAATAATTAATCAAAAGGGATGAATATTGTTTCAGAGTTTTTTTAAAATGTATTTCCGCTTGTTCTTTCAATTCTACTAGCGTACCTAAACGAAAATAAATGCAACTTGCATTATGGGAGGTAAAGGAATTAAATTATGATAATCATTTTATTCGAAGCCCGCAGGCGTAAATTACACATCAAATAATATCATTAACTAGTATCTCATCAAAATACCATTCATGAGGAACTTGTCGCGGTGGAAATTGCCACGGTACCGGTCCCACCGCGCATGCGCAAGAAACACCGTGGAATATTGCCGTGTGGCTAATGACGTGCGGTTCTGCGCTTTAATTGCGATCAGATGGACGGACAAACTTATATTTTCACTCCATATAAACCTTGTGAACGTTCCTCATTCAACGAAAGTCAGAAATAATTATGATCTCTAGTTTTCAAAGTCTATTTCAAAAGAAAACGAGAATCACGTCTTCTACCTTTTCAACATTGAACAAAGAGTCCCACTACGAGCTCAGGAGTGAACGTGACTGTCGAGCTGCTTCGTCCAGAGTGATGACGCTACGGCGTCTCCTCTGGATGAAGACAAGAAGACGCGGCTACCCGGGGTGACGACGACGCCACGGCGGCGACTCCTCTGGAGAAAGAGAAAACTGTGATATTTTGAATGTTCTGGTAACATGACATTGGCCAATGACGAACTGTAGAGTCCATTAATAAAAGAAATAAAAAATAAAAAATTCATCATGATAGAAAAAAGCCTAAAAGGCAGAATTAATGCCTAAATGGCTTGTCTAAGAACCTAAGCAAAACGTCTAAAATTCAGAACGATTAAAATATTATAACGATTATTAACAACTCCATTTTGGAATGAAATGTAAAATGTTCTAACGAGACGATTGAAAATTTTGCACTTAAAACATTTCGAAGCATCAAAGTCCCGTAAAATTAGTAGATATCATAATTTCGACCTATTCACAAAATTCAGCATACAATGATCGTTAACTGAGAAATGTCATTAAAAATCTCCAATTAAACATTCGATGTAGATCAAAATTTACGGTCCTGATAAGTAAGAGTCATATTTGCGCTCAAGGATGGCAAAGTTAAGTTTGTAATTGTGACTTTGTCATGAAAAATGTATGAGGTGTCATCTCATGGAGTTCGCAAAAAGCATTCGTATACACGGCTGATTGGTTCGCGGTTTGAAAGGGCACCATAACGTAAAGGTGTTTTGCAATAGGTATGAAGTTAATTGAGTTTGTCTAATGATATCAGACCTAATTATTAAACAATCGGAGAAAAAAATGTATCACGCTCTATCACGACTATAGTACGTACGCGTTAAGAAAATAGTGAAAAAAAGAGTACGTCTATCCACGGTTGACAAATTAGATGACTTAGACAAATGTGCCACAAGAAGGAAAGTTCAATAATTTTTTTTTCAACTTTCCTTCTTATGGCACATCTGTCTAAGTCATCTAATTTGTCAACCGTGGATAGACGTGCTTTTTTTTCACTAGCTTTATTGGAATAATTTCATTGGCTTTATTGGAATGACAACAAAAGCAAGGTGTAAGTTGCACCTACCTATATCATTTTAGAAATAACACGTAATTATTACAAAAATGTTTGATTTTGGGGCCATTCAGTATCTAATAAACCTACCGTGCCGTGATCAAGACAAATCTAACGATACCTACATCAAAATCCCCTCTTTTCACTATTCAATTACAATCCCTACCCACCACCTACGCAGATAATCTCTCCATCTAGCCGGAGGACATCAACAACAACACACAAAGTAATTTTTGATTATCAATGTCTACTTATTTATTTATTTTATTAATGGACTCGACAGTTCGTCATTTGCCAATGTCATGTTACATAAAATTCAATATATAATAGTCTTCTATCTTTATCCAGGGGAGTCGCAGTAGTGTCTTCACCCTGGGTAGCCGCGTCTTCATGTCTTCATCCAGAGGAGACGCCGTAGCGTCATCACTCTGGACGAAGCAGCTCGACAGTCACGTTCACTCCCGAGCTTGTAGCGGGAACTCTTGATAAATGAAACTTCAGATCTTGCTCAAACTATCCAATAAATTCACCATACTGTCATCGTGAACATTTTCTGATTAACTTAACGTGATATTAAACACAAAATAGCCACTTTAGACATTATAACAAAAATTATCAAATAATTTTGCAACTGTCGTTTCCCGCTATTTTCAAAAGAACCCAATGTCTACTTCTATAGCTACTTCGACTTTTAATCAAAACAAAACCTTTACACAAAACAAAATACAAACAACAAATTATTTTTCCTAAAAACTCTTCCCAAGGCAAGCAAAGACAATGCACAAGTAAAGGACGCGTAAACATTTCCGAAAGAGGACTCCGTACTGGTCTGTCCCCGGTCTCGCCAATCATATCTCGATATTTATGAGCTCCGAATACCGAAAAACGACGTCAAACCAAAAATAATTCCGTACGCGATCCCGCTTTGACCTTTTTATGTCTTCCTCTTGCATTTTTCGGTCAAAAGTGATTGTTTACCGGAAAAAATTACGCCTGTTAAGCGAAACCGGGGTATAAATAAAAGATGGGGCCATTCGGGAATTTTGATTCGGTGTTTTTTGCAAGTGTTCGGCGGATTGTGGAGCGAGTGCCGCAAAAACTCGAGCGATGTACGATTGAGAAAGGAACGTGGTGTCAAGTGGGCTCACGAGATTTACGAGGGACAGTTTACACGATACGATTCATCGCATTGAAGCATACATAACATATATAAACTCATTTCCCGTAGAGATAGGGTAGAGATGAAGGACTTCCCGAGACGATTCTGGCACATCAAATCAAATCTCTTTATTGCAAGTACCTAAGCATGTGGTGTACATTGCGAGTCCGAAATCAGACAGTGCTCCGGAGAATGGGCAAGGATTCTTAAGACCATTAAAACATTTTTTTCAAGGATAAGGTGGTAACCTTTGCTTCGTTCAATTTCATATCATGCACGCTCGTCGTTTTGTAGTAGACCGCATTTAGCCCTAAATCATTGCTAATTTGATCGACGTACGGTCCTCCTCGGTCTGACCCTTCTACCAACATTTCATATTAGGTATAATGTAGATATATTTAAGCAAGACAGACATGATACACTTTTGACGATCTCCTAATTCTAGTCAAGTATGCCTGCATTCTCTGTCTACAGGGTTCTGGGTTTTATCAAGGACGGGTACCTAACAGAATACCTAACCACTTCTACAGAGTTTAGGTTTATACTAATTTGTGATTGTATTTGTATGTCCCAAGTCCCAACCTATGAACAGTACAGGGATGCTAGTTCGCGCAAGGAGATGTCTAATTATTATTTACACTCTTGTATGTTAATTATTAATCTATTAATATTATTAATTATTTATTATTATTCTTGTATGTTAAGTGATAAAACCGCCTGTCTGTACACTAACTAATTTTGGTTGTATATGTAACTGCTGTATTTTCAGTTGTGTGCAAATAAAGTATATTTGATTTGAATTATTTTATTGTCAAGAGACGATGGATCAGTAATAATTCTTAAATCGAAACGCAAGAGAATAACTAAACCGTACAGTGTAAATCGTCCTTCGAACAAAATGTTTTGTGCGCGAAATTTGAAGTGTTTTAATAAGCGGTAAATTCATTTATAGCGGCCTTATACGGCGTAATTAATAGCGAGGATGCAGCGAGAGAACCGAGAAATAATGGAATGTATCGCATTGCGCATGATCTAGAAATATACGCCAGAGTATGTGCCGTACGTGGACGAATGACGATTGGAATCAGATGCTTTAGGCAGGTCTTTCTCGATATAAGGATATGGGTAGTTATGGCATGAACTTTATTTATTAACTTTTTCAGGAGTAATTGTTAGTCACGGAAAGAAAAGTTTAGCTGTTGTTCTTACCGTTACAAACTATAGGGACACCAAACTAGCTAGGAAAACAATTAGCTAAAACAGCCAAACACTTGCCGTCCCTAGTTGGAACGCTTGCAGCTTTAGTTGCGATTTTTTCTTGCAGTGCATGGATATTGACTGTATTATTAATTTAATACAATAACCTTGATCAACTTTAATACAATAACCTGACAATAACAGAAACTTATATAATAACAGACAAAAACTAATTAAATACAATAAACACTAGTACTACTACTAACAAAAACCTAATACTTACACACATTAAAATCACACAGACATACCAGCTCCATCTTCACATTCAATCCCTCGCACTCTTCGTCTTGTATTGTACTCCTTATTCTAGTCGAAACAGCCCTAGTTATTGAAATTTGAGTCTTGACTCTGAGCCAGCCAAGCACTTGGGAATAGTTTCTAGACCATTTCATACACAGGCGTGATGCGGTTCTTTTCAGGAATGTGTTATATATTCTGTCCCAATTGCTCGATCACAGGAAATTATGATGTATGTATTATTATCTCTTTCAGGAGAGTCAATGCTGGTAATTTTGAAACTACTCCATTTTCAATAAAAGATTTTCCAAGAGTTAGGAATACGAAAGTATATTTGGACCTATCACGAATGTTTGACTACGGTTTTACGCGATAGCGAGCGAAATTACGACATCAACTCTTGGTAAGCTGTAACAGGTTCTACAACAGTTGTGACCAACCCATTATAACTTAATATTAGGGTGTCAATACCATTAAATCGCAATAAATGTCCTCCGACATATTGTGAAACGTCTCGATGATTTCGGCAGGTGGTTCGTTTGGCACCTTTTCCTTAAAAAATATTGAAACCTCAAGATAAACGTCAGAATGGTCGAAATTGACGCCAGTGCTTCCGGAGGTCCAGAATAAATACACAAATTGCCCCTGGGTCCGGTCCATCGCGTGAGGGCACAAAGTATTTTCACACATGCTCCAGAAAGCTCTCGACTGAACTAATTTGGGTTTAGTAATGTGGCCATGAGTATTGAGGTTTTCAGGAAACGGTAGCTCGGTGGCTGTTTTTGCCAATTTCATGTCACAGAGTCTATCTATCGTCTTCTTTCTTCCTCCAGAGGATTCGCAGAAGCGTTATCTACCTTGGACGAAACAGCTCAGCAGTCACGTTCATTCCCGAGCTCTGTAGTGGCTCTTGGAATCTAGCTTTGAAACTGCAGATCTTGCACATCATTCTTCGAAAATTCCAACAACAATATTTTTTTACGAACATTTTCTGATTAATTTAACGTGATATTAAATAAAAACAATCACTTTAGACAATAGAGTAAGGGCTAGGGCTGGCAGCTACCTCTGCCAACGTATTGCGTTGGCAATACAGAGAGGGAATACTGTCAGCCTTCTGAGCACCGTGACTTCCGATGCCCTCCTAGAGGATATATTTTATTTATAGGTAGTTTAGGTTTATAGATTTTTAGAATTAGTTTTTAGTCATTTTATTATAATTTAATGTAACTTTTGACAGTGAAATCAAAATTATCAAATATTTTTGCAACTGTCACGATCCCGCTATTTTCAAAAGTCCTAGATTTATCATGGCCACCGCAAAGGCGATGGGGCAATTTGGTCAGCGTCGCATCGCCACCGTCATGCCACGCTCTAGACGGAAAATTTGAGCCTTTGAGCCAATCAGCTCCTGTGTCCTGGCCCTGGAGGCTCACAATTAGGGGACTTCCAGTTAAGTACTGCGTTTATGTCAGCGGGGTCGATGATCTGGGACGATAATATTAACAATTAAGGTGCTTTGTTAAATATGAAGGATGAGAGTATTTATTCTCTAGAAGACAGTGACGGTTCGTACTGTCAAAGTAGCGTGGGACGCTCCTCGAGCAGATGGAGGGATGTCGCAAGATGGCTGGCAGACTCTGGGTGCAGAAGGCCGAGAATCGGGTTGAGTGGCGTGCTTTGGAAGAGGCCTACGTCAGGTAGTAGCCAGGTAGACTGATACGGGCTGATGATGATGATGTACATGATACCAGGGTCACACCAGATGGAAGTCCATCGTCGTCTCTTAATAAGGTGATACTTACTCTTTGGTCTTTTCACATAAGACAAGTTACCCCTAGACTAGATACCTACCTGTATTTTTTTAAATACAGATCAAACAATTAATAACACATCACACTCATGTCTATAGTATTCCCTGTGCTATGGGTCCAGAGACGTTTTATGTGAAAGGGGGGCAGAAAAGTAGATGGTAAGGTAAGCGATCATCGTCGCATAGAGACATCTGCAACACCGAAACACATGCACAGAAATGTTCAATTGATCACAAATTACACCCAGACCTCAGGTAAAAGCACCTTCCCGACCGGGAATCATACCCAGAACCACTTTAACAGAAGGCAGGCACACTGCCGACTTCATCAGGAGGTCGCCATGTCGTAATAAAATATTTGACGACAAAAGACTGAATATGGCATTGACTGTAGGTACAATCTGGAAGCTTTAACAGTTTTAAGCTTCTGTACAAGCAATTAAACTTTACAACTGTTCATCTGAAAGGTATGATCGTGTGGGTAATTGCCTATTTTACGGCGGCGACCACCCAGGCACTGAATCCTTTTGACGGCCGCTGTAGCGATCGTTACTGGAAATGTAATTACTAGATTCAATTAATACATTAGTTTGGTGATTCACTACATTATAGCTGTAATTAATTATGAAAGCTTGGTTATAGAGAATTGCGACTTTCATCGATTTTGTCTTTAATGTTAACATGTGGACGCCATACCATACGTTACTGTAATTTATTTGCAAACGATAATGAGACGCAGTAACATTAATATCATTCATGAAAACGAAGAAAATCGTTAATGTTGTTACGAGTAAGTATATAGAATTTGCTATGCGAAACTACATTTTCTTATAAGTCTACCGATCAAATCATGTAGGTATCATTACATCAGTGCGTCTGTAGTCTGTATTTCAAATATAAGATATAAAATTACAAGAGTTCAAAATACTATAGAGCGGTTTACCCACATTAGCTATAGCAAATTATTCCCACCCCAATTTAAAAAGGTGTGAAAGGAATCAATTGTTATAATTTTGATACGGAAACAACCGAATCGCATGACCATCGATCTAGGCAGATGCCTAACGAAAATTGATACAAATACGAGTAGTTTTAAAATAACAGGGTAGATTTGAAAATTGTCTGTCAATCAAAAGTTCTTCTTTTGGCCTACGGCAGATAAAGTTAGAGGCAGTGTTGGTGTAGTTGCAGACAGGCTGGACCAATCGCATGCTTGTAATTGGTCGCGCGCCAGTCGCGTGCGGTGCGCCCGCGCA
The DNA here is from genome assembly GCA_963506565.1 of Tachystola acroxantha. Taxonomy (NCBI): domain Eukaryota; kingdom Metazoa; phylum Arthropoda; class Insecta; order Lepidoptera; family Oecophoridae; genus Tachystola; species Tachystola acroxantha. The sequence continues at coordinate 4,538,607 of OY735894.1, read as the reverse complement.
CAGCCGCGGGCCAAGTGTTGCCAACTCACAAAAATTATCGACTAATCACACAGGGTGGCCAGCTGAACCGCCATTTTACCAATTTAATTAGTTCTTTAGAATAATTTACCAACTAAATGCTTGTTCATGCTAATTTCAAGCTAAATTTAAAGTTATTATATAACTTATGGCTTCCTGGGTGAACAAGACGTCAATTTTGGACATGAAAAAGCGCGTACAATTTTTCTTTACAAAGTTACGATGATTAAATCTGCATGAGTAATGGTCGAATTGATCAATAATCGTTTTCACATAAATTTTAAATTTAAATGAATCACGTGAGTAAACAGATTGTCGAACGCCGCGCTAACTCGATCGCCTGAGCTGTTCAGAATGAGCGACATAATGACGCCGCGATGTGATGTATAACCGATTAAGTCACATTTTATTACAAAATAACAAATTGCATATCCCTGGAGGCTGAGCCAGTGAGCGTATAATGCAGCCAAGGTACACTTAAAATCGATCAAATTCGTTATTTTCTCATAAATATTCGGAAAGTGACATAACTGGTTTTGGCTGGCGAGAGTGAGGTTTTTTGCTTAGACGGCGGGGAATATAATTTTTGTAATTTTTATGAGATCACGAGTGGGATTTATCGAGTGCGTCGCACAATTCGCTCGTAAAAACGTTGCGCGACAGACGCCTGGGAACGGGAGACTTTGTTCTGCGATACGCTTTGCTTTATGGAGGTTCGAATTTTAAATGAAGAGTAAGATTTAGTCACTTGTATCCGTCGTATAAGTTGTGTAGAGCTCTTCGAAGAGCCAAAAATACTAATAACGCCATTAAGATTCATTAAGGATATAGGTATATCAGCAACATCATCATCATCAGTCTATTTATATTGCCCCACTGCTCGGGCACAGACCTTCCCTTACATCGAGGGAGCTGGGGTCATGATCCACCACGCGGGCCCAATGTTGATTGGCGGATTTCACATGCCTTAGATTTTTTTCTTCTACGGCATGCAGATCATCACGATGTTTTCCTTCACCGTTTTGAGAGCACTCAATAACTCATTGGTACATGGCTGCCCTGGCTGGGAATCGAACCTGGGACCTCCGTATCGCAAGTCCATTGACCCAACCACTGAGCCACCGAGCTCTCTATCGGCAACAATAGAGGCGAATTTAAGTCAGCTCATGTTAATGGAAGGGTCGGTATAGCTAGACCGAGGAGGACATACGTCGGCCAGATTGGTGATGATTTAAAATAGGGCACACGTGTGGCAGAGGTGCTAAGAGTCACATAAGAGTGGTGTATGCGATGTAAAAATGAGTTATTCGATAGAGCGTCATGCGTTACATACAAACAAGTTGGAACAACGTTGTTTCGTTCATTGTAAATTTCAAACAATGGAAAAACAAGCGATTGGCAGTGTTTACTCCATATAGAATAGAATAATCGTTTATTTGACAGCCAAACAGCACACCTATGCATACACTTACAATATAAGTAATAATATTTAAAAAGAGAAACTAAATTTAGTTACAACCATGAGGTAAAATAGTAGGTAGCACAAGTAGTACTGCAGCGCCAAAAAGGTCCCAACTCAGCGTGTGCTATACCCGAGGGTGTAGCGCTGATATTCTGTTGGGGCCTTGCGGTCTTTAGAGAGTTCCTTGCTTCACGATCCAGAGACATTCAAGTCTCTCTCGATTCGCAGGTGAACCCGGCAGACCTAACTAGACCCTGCACTCCTGACTAAGACATTCCACACTGCCTCCGGGACACTAAAATTACCAAACTTGTCTTACAGGACGAAAACGCAAGTGTTTTTGCTCTTACAGTACAAATTAGCCGTTTATACTTAAGTTTAAGTAATTTAATTACAAATAAGCGCTTATGTAACTGGCCGCTGTCACTCCTCTATCATCAGGACTCATCAGGGGCTCACGAAACCGCCTAGAGGTCGCGACGTTTCAAACCCACGTATTATCGAAATCAGTTCATCACGTTCAGTGTTGATAAGGTAGGGCTGTCGAATATACTTCAAATAACCAGAACTAAGTGGCTTTGACTTTCGTTAACGCTAGTAGAATGTAAATACAAATATATGGGATTGACATTTACGAAAAAGCGAATGTCTATCCCATTCTAATTTTCATAATCTTCTTATTACAACGAAAGTCAATGTCACTTGGCTAAGGGGCTGTAATTCTTATTTTTTAAGAGATGAGACAAACTAAAATCAAATGTGGTCTATTATCTATATATAGGTAGGTACATATAATAAGACTGTAAAAAAGTTGTGTCTGTACATTGGATATTTTTTTAAAGAATAATTGTAATGTGTTTTAGGATCGATACTGATGCCAAAACACTAATTTATAGAAAAGTCTGTTTGTCTGTGACTTTGTGCAAGTATCACGCCATAACTACTGAAGGGATTTTGATGGGAGTTTCACTAGGAGATAGCTGAAATATCCGGACAGCTCATAGGCTATAAGCCATGGCAGTATGTGATGTGGAAACAAGGATCCAGAGAGGGAGATCTGCCTCCTGATCTCCTCCATCCTCCTCCTCTACGCAAACGAAGTTGCGGGACAGCTAGTATTCTAATAAATTTATTTAAAACTTTTTGCCACTTTTTTCTCCTCTGTGTTGTGTTGTTCAGACTACTTTGACTGTAGCGACGAACATACATAGGCAAGACAAAATAAAATAATTGTGTATATTTTACATGTTTATTTAAATACTTTACATCACAATGATCACACACATTACTTACATTTACATTACTTTGCAAGGAAAATGATTACTCACTTTTTGGATGTCACAGTTTCGACCAAGTACCTATTTAAAAAAAGAATATAAATCGTCAGTTGTCCACTAGTTCTACCCTAGCTGGAGTGAGTGTTCGCCCCTGGTCCCGCCAGACTACAACTCGAGACTACCGGGATACCAGCGTTGCCGGCATCCTGTCATCAACATTATGCTGAGTTGAGGCCCTGACCGCGACGGCCACCACTCTATGTTTATTTTGGTGTATTGTTTTGTTAGCCACTATAATGTACCCTTGCTGTAGCGAAATAAACAGATTACTTACTTACTTGCAATAATCGATACCAATCTACATAAATTTTTCCCTGAAGGTTGAAATTTTTTTTGAAGTTGTTTTCTTTTTAAATAATTTCTACTTGTTAACGACAGTGTCAACCCTACCCGCAGTCGCACCCAAGGCTACAAACCGCACGCACTGGGTGCCTGGCGACTGGCGGTCCACCTGCCCACTGGCCACTGCACAGTGCGCATGAGTTGACAAAACAGCTATAATTCCCGACAAATTGCCCACTGCGCACATGCCGGCGCAGTCGGGGACGCGATCCTTGATTATAATTAGTTTTAACTGATTATCCTCATTAGTTTAACGTTTTGACAGGGAAATAAAGATATATACATTCAACAGAACATCAATCGTTTTGAGGTACTATCAGCAGCACTTCCGCCTGATTACTTTAAGGTTGCATTTCATTTACGGCAACCGGAGGCTCTGCAAATCCTCTCACTAAACTTGATATCGGTAATTAGTGAGAATTATACCTACAATAAACTAAAGTGTGATTAACCCTAAAATGTATTTATTTATTTATTGCTATTATCATGTAGAATTCGATGATTGAATTCTAGAGGATTATATAGATAGACACACATGTGTACAGTCGAAGACAGAGATAAATACACAGGGGGCCTCAGTAAGGTTGAGATCTTCTCAAGAACTACTGGACCAATTTTAATAATTCTTTGCCGTTACATAGTTTTAACTTTTATCTATCTAACAGTGAAAGAATTTTTGCAATAGATCAAGAAAATCTCAACCTTAAGGACTCTCCTGTACACAAGAGACTCAGCGATACTCGCTCGGCTACACTCGCTCAGCGATGAACTATAAATATCATGTCGCCAAGCGAGTATCGCTGCGTCTCTTTTGTTTACACGGAATGTACTATCTATTGCACGTTTCTTACGTAAAAATAGCCCATAGTTTCTGGCTTACTCGCTGACTGTGTGACAATTGTCTAATAATCATTGTTCTCCTATAAACAACTAGATACACAACACAGTCTGCCATCTAAAAATGTCCGAGCGCAAAGAAGGTCCAAACGGATGAATGGACCCTCATTTGCTTTATTGGATATTATTTGGACGTTAACAATAGACCCTTATATGGACGTTTTTTTAAATTGTTTTAGTACCTTTGTGTATCTAGTTGTTTATAGGAGATCAATGCTAATAATACACAAAAAAGAAGTGACTTTGCATACACGACAAACGCACTATTCATCTGATAAGTTAAGCCTCATATCACATTTCTCTCTCGAGTTATTCCAAGCATGAAAACTAGCACCACCCGCCGATAAAGGCGCGCGCACACCGGCGCTGTCGACCGGAAAATCCCCCGGTTTTCACACGCTGCTCGGTCCGTCTGTCTGTCACACGCACAATAGAGGGCGGGGAGCTGTGTTGTGATCTACTCAACTAATCTGTGAATGACATGAGAGATAAAACATTTATTTTAATATTTTTAATAGCTATAGTTGTACTTATTCGTAATTATTTGTAATATAATTCAAATTATGCATTTTAAAATATTGTCATTATTGTTTATGTATATTCCTGTCGAGTTATGAAATCTTAACTTTGGTCTTATTAAGGCATATCAGCCCCTATAATATACCTTACTTATATATACCCACCTTAGCGATAAAAACTGCTAATCAGTGCTGTGGTTTAATTCAACAGTTGCTGAATCACCGATTTTGTACGAGGAAATCCAGCGCAAAAATCATATTTAGCGCTAATGGATACGAATAGATGCAAATATAGTTTTATTGAATTTATATTTAAGTAGGTAAGTACCACATATTTCTGATGCTTTAAAAAATGTGTAATCCTACCATCTTAGAGATAATTTGACTTTAATTTTATACTCTACCTCTATTTATGTAAAGTTGTAAAGGGCAAAAAGTGTCTAAAATACAAAAGTTTGCAATGAAACATTGCATTTCCGGTCGATGTCTGTTTGTTTTATTTCAATCCCAAAGCTCACGTACTTTCGTTTCCTTCCACGAGACGTGATATCGTTAGAATCCTCCCTAATTCCATACCATAATCATTAACCCTTTAACTTCCGCTCATTTAAATGGATGCCAAGTTATTTTTGCAGTTACCAGTAGATAGTATGAAGGTTGTAGTTTAAAAAATATTGCAAATATCTAAAGTTGATCGATTTAGATCCTTGTAATAATGTTTGTAAATTAAGATTATTGTAAAACTAAATTGAAAACCAAACAAGCCTCAGAAAAAATAGAGAAAACAAATCTCTATATTTTTATGTGTATAAAATGAGATTTACCTACGTTTCTTAGATTTAGTTTAGGTTTAGTTTACTAACATAGTCAATAAGAACATTGCTACTCACTTATAATGGATCGATTGTTGTCTGATTGTAAAATAAATTATTATTATACAATTAAGAATTTTTTACCCTGCTTTTCCTTGACAAATTCATGACGCATATTTTCAAAAATTCCAAGATATCTTAGGTACTCCAATTTTTTTTATTAATTACTTTTTATTTTGCTGTTTTGTGTCTCATTTTACAGTAACATTATCAATCAGTGTGTGAGTTAATTCCCTGCGACTTCATTGATATTTCTTCGGAAAATTAGCCTAATATATTCATATTAATTTATTTATGGTATTAAATATACATTGTCAATAGTAAAATTACATCAATATTAATAGTATGTCACAAAATTGTTCAAATACATTCTGAATACCTACATTATTATTATATTATATCGTTTGATATAATTGTGATTCCTTCTCTTTTTGTGAACACAGTTTATTCATTACGAATAAACAGGTATATGTAGTCAAAATAATGATAATTCCGGCAACTGAAATCAGTACCAAAATTCGCTACCGGCAAACGTAAGTTTGTTGTAAAATAACAAATGAGCATTCGATGCGTTCCTCACTCCCACTCGTAAAGGCAATGACTATCGAAGGTAATTTGTACACGTAATTGGTCCGTCGCCCAATACAGTAATTTGACATAATACCTATCTCGTAAATTCGCCGCGATTGACGTTCAAGTTTGCTTAATGTGGATGTTCCAGAGTTTATTTATTTTATTCACAAGTGTTGTGAAGTGATGTGACAGTATAATGATAATGAATGAAGTTATCAGAGAAATAAAATGGTGTGTTACCTACTACTTTTCGATATTCGTTGATTTATGTTTAAATCGATACAAATCATTTATAATATTTTTTATTCGAAAAGTCAAGGACACAAGTTGTTTAGATACCGATACTGATAACTCAAACTTCGAGTTACCGTAACCGTTCCTACATTCTGTAAATTATAATTTATTAAAAACCATGAGATGTAAAATCAAATAATAGTAGAACTTGAGTTAATAACCGAGAAGACAGACATTGAATTTTATAAATATAGAGATAGAGGATATCAAACGTAAAAAACAAAAATCTCCTTTCCTGTACCCGAAATTAAAATTATAGTCCTCAAAACAATACGTATACCTATACATCAAATCACATCAAGTGTAAGTGTAACGCTTTGGACTTTGGACCGTTCTTATTATCTGCGTCGTAAGAGTTTAAATCGTACTGCAAGTACAATAATGCTGTTGTAGTACGGTGGGAAAGTGCATTGACTACTAATGAAACTGGGTGCGCAGGCGCATGCGGGATGCGACTTGAGACAGGAGACAGTCGGAGCAAATAACATGCCATTTTCAGTAATCACGCGCAGCCACGCGCCGGGACCAGTCTGAGAAGAGGTAAGAACCTGCAAAGAATACGCAGCCGATGACTGCCTTTTGTTACTTAGTAATAAACGATTGCGTTATCAAATATGGAATTGACAAAATCATGCATTTCCTCAAGCAGGCTGTTCTAGGTAGGTATTCAAATGATTTATTCGTGTCAAAAATATAAATAATCTCCAAAACAAATTCCTCATTTTTGGTTCGTTATCAATATCACCATATTTAAATGGCATTCCCTTACATAAAGGGTTCTCGAGCCATGATCAATCACGCTGGCCCACTGCGAATTGATGGACTACACATGCCTTAGACTTTTTTTGTCATGCAGGCATGCAAATTACGTCACGATGTTTTCTTTCTCAGTTTTGAAAGCATAAATGTACTGAAGTTTTCCTTCGATAAAAATAAAACAAAGGAAAATCTCATTGGTTGTCGATCTCGGCGGGTTTGAACTCGGGCCTTCGTAGGATCACGGCCTCACGGATCTCAGAGCCACCGATCACCTTATTATCAACTGCATATCTCAAGATTTTTTAACCAAACAAATCGTCCCACTGCTAGGCAAAGGTCTCCCTCCTCTTCCACCCATCTCTGTCCCGAGCCTCGTCCATCCCTGTCTAATCAAAGATTAGATCGTGTCTCCATCTTCGCTGAGGTCTTCGCTGAAGTGTTTCTAATTAATCTAATTGCCCAAATAACATGCCCATAAGAAAGACATTCGAATCATTCAGGCCATGATATTGATACTGCTATGAGCTTGCAAAACGACAAACACAACCTTACACTCAGTGATGGCGCTAGTGTCTTCATTAAAACGTAATTACGGTCTATTTTCCCGTACTTTGAAATTAGTTCCTTTTCTTGCCGCATTTATTGTGTTACGCGGCTAAGTTTCTAAAAGGTGAATTAAAATTGCACGAATGCCGTTTTAACAGGTGACATCTTATAAATGACAGATGATCCCAGGATGAAGTTTTTGTGGGAATTTCGCAGGACGTTTATTTAATTATCGCAACTATGTAAAATGATAACCATTGCACAAAAGTTAATGTGTTTAATCCTTATCTTTTCGGCACAGCTCTTAATTACAATTCGGTACTAATTAACTGTCAATATTTAATTGAAATGGTGCTGTTTCAATTCCGGCTCATTAATCCACGGTCAGATGATTTTCATAAATAAATTAAACGGTTTTGTTTCGAGCACAGATTCGATATGTGATTTAAAAACCAAGGCTGGTATTATTATCATCATCAGTCTATTTATATGCATGTCCGCACTGCTCGGGCACAGACCTTCCCTTACATCGAGGGAGCTCGGACCATGATCCACCGCCCAGGGTGGTTTGGCGGATTACACATGTTTTAGATTTTTCTACTGCATGCAGGTTTCATCACCGTTTTTGAGAGCATGTGGTAAATGTACCTTAGTTTTTTCCTTCGAAAAAACAACGAGGAAAACTCATTGGCACATGGCTGACGACCAGGCCGTGTATAGAACCTGGGACCTCCGCATAGTAAGTCCAGTAACACAACCGCTGCGCCACCGAGCTCTCCGGTATATTTACATATTCGATTTAATATAAAATATATGCATGTGTAATCCACTAATACGAAGCGGGCATGCGTTGTGGATCATGGCCCGAGCTCCCTCCATGGCCAAATTAGGATGATGATTAAAAAATACTAGGCACGCAGCAAACACGTGTAGGTAAACTGAACTTTTGCTACCGAATCGAGACACCATGCAAATGTCGTATCTGCAATTCCGATGGCACAGGAAGTTATCTATTTGGACACGCCTCTTAAACTGTGCTGACGGAAATACTAACGTCTCTTTCACTCTCACGTATAACGGAGACTCTGTCCTGCTCTCGGGGTTTATCTGTGAGCTTAGCGAAGAAGGTCGTATTTAAAATAAATAGATAGTTGGAGGGTTTCTTAATTTACTTGAGATAATGGAAGTGTTACTGTTTAATTTTTAAAGAAATATAATTAGGGTAAATAAAATGAAACTTTCTAATTGGACAAAGTCGTGTAATAATAAGTAATATATACTTACCTAAGTATTAATTTCTTAAATGTTTCTACTATGGTTACTATTAAAAAGAAGTCACATTTCTTTTAACCTTGAAATAAAATAAAATATTTATTTACTCTGAATCTGGTTATATTAAAACTTTTGTCCAGCACATTTAATCATTTCTGATATGCAAATATTATATTTAGGTAGCTTGATGATAAGGCAACTGAAATTAGGCAATTTTTTCTTCAACTTTACAATATAATTAATGACATAATAGTACCTACCTAAAGAAGGAAAAGCCGGTAAATAATGGTTTTAAATTATTTTCATGTAACTTTATTTTCTTTGTAATTGGTAGGTGGATGTGCAGGCGGAAGGCAGATGCGTGTGACGTTTTTTCAAATTTTTACGTGTAAAATTAATTCGACCACGTAAACTAAGAACCATACAATCATTAACGCTTTTATATTAATTAAGTGTACATGTGCCTTGGTTGGGATAGTGGAAAATGGAAATGCAGAGTGATACCCAAGGAATAAAAATCAATCTTGATATTTATTCCGTACCAACGGTAGAGATAGGCGGAATCAAATTCCATTCGGCCCTGTAGCGATATCTACAAGTGCACCACCCGAATATATGGATAGGACAGACGATGTTAGTTTTAAAATAATTTGGGCGACGAAAATTGTGATATCAATTTACGTAAGTACCGTACCTACCCAACAAATGGTAGGCTAGTAACACAAGAGCTATCGACAATTTGAAAAATATTTCAACCATTTCGTCACGACCGCATGATTTGAAAATCTAACCCATTCTTTAAAAAAATCATTGACTCTGTCCCAAGAAAAATAATAATTCAAGAGCGTTCTACACAGTCGAAAAATGTTGTACAGTCGAAGATACGTACACAGGGGGCCTCAATAAGATTGAGATTTTCTCAAAAACTACTGGACCGAATATAATAGTTCTTTACAGTTACATAGTTACAACTTTTATCTATCTAACAGTGAAATAATTATTGCAATAGGTCAAGTAGTTTTTGAGATAATCTCAACCTTAAAAACTCTAATGTACACTTTTCTTTGTCTTCGACCGTACCTATATAGATTTAATGTGGATTTAGGTTGCACATGAAGCACAATTTTTTTTTTAAATCATGGAAGTTTCAATACTTCTAAAGTCCCTAGTGTGTGTGTTGTCGCGCAATGTCCAGTAATTCCCCCATAATTTGGTGTAGGGTGCCCGCTCGGGTGCGAATCGCCGATTGTTCCCGAGATAGCGCCACGACGGACAGACGGACGGACAAACACTTATACATGCACTAATTGCTTACAGCTGGAAATTAAGAAATTGACTGCCTTGGCTTTAAATGCGTTATTACAGGAAATGATAGGTATTCTTTACCTGTGTAAATGCGAAAAAGACGTTTAGATATTTGGATGTTTGCTACTCGATTTAAATATTAATCTCTAATCTATAACGCCTTATCCTTTATATGCTAAGGAATGAAGTGAGATGTTCTCAAAAAGGTACAGCCGACAGCAGATCAATGGTAACACTTTTTACTTTTGACAGTTCTAATTATTTGCGTCGTAAGACTTGAAATCGTTCTGCAAGTGTTACCATTGATCTGCTGTCTAGTGTACCAGCTGGGCTTATTTTTGAATTTTTTTCACAATTTCATAGTGTGTGCTCTAAACTATCTAGGTACAGCTAACATCAGATCAAGTGTTACACTTTGAACTTTGGACCGTTCTTATTATCTGCGTCGTAAGAGTTAAAATCTTACTGCAAGTGTTACCATTGATCTGCTGTTGTCCGTACTAAGTAGTAAAATACTTTTTACAATCGGTAAAGTAATTCTTGAGAAAATCTCATCCTTATTGTGGCCCCCTGTATATTTTTCTCTGTTTTTGACTGTACCATTCAATAAGAGATATTTGACCAACGTCAAAATTTAAATCAAAATTAACGAATGTGTGTGTATTGTACCTAAAAAAATATCCCTAAAGTTAAAATATTGTAGTTTCGTCACACTCATTAAATAGCGGAACTATACATGTACAGCACAAGCACATTAAAACACAAAACCTTTTGCGTTCTATGCCGTATTCCTATAGCTTTAAGCACTGGTACTTGCGGCCGTGTTGCCGACTGTACGAGGAGACTACTCGTAGAGCCGAATGTCGCGCACCCGAGAAGTAGGTGCGTAATGACTTCACCCTGTTTAAACACCATGTCGCCCCGTGTCCTGTCTGTGCTGTCGCATTATTATAACTATCAACTGGTGTACTTACAAGATTGTAGCGATTTATGAAACGCTTTGAGGTTGATAGAAAAGCTCAAACTCAAATTATTTAGTGCTCTACCAAATGAGTAAAATGTTCTTAAGGCGTGTGCGTGGATTTTCAGTTTTTCTATGAAGACTACGGCACTAAGTAGGTACTAAAATTAAACGTCTGAAAAAATATACCTATAGCAATCTTGGGGTGTCTATTTAGAGACTGATGAATACCGATATACGATTGGACAAACTTCGCTCGTTAGAAAAAAAAGTCGCAAACATACCCTTTCCATGTCTTTTAAAATGAAAATTATGTCTAAACCGAAATAGTTATTCATACAAAATATACCTATATAAAAATGTTGGGTATTATAAATACGAGAGCTTGTTTTAAAAAAATCTGATTTTTGTTGGAGTATTTTTATTAGACTGCCAAAATTCATCCAAAATTAATATAAATATAAATATGGAGTCACTGTGCCGTGCTCTTCACTCCGCTGCTGCGGGGCATCTATCTGGGCGCTTGAGTTTGACAGCTGGCAGCCCCTTCCAACGCTCGAAAGACGCTATAGCGTGGAGTCTCTGAACCGATCCGAGACACTGAATTCCCAGCGTTCGCTCTCGTTCTACACTAGCACCACACGCAACTAAACAGACGGACAGACGGGCGTGTCCTCCCATGACGGTGAGCACACTTCGCTATAGCAATTAGGAGTTTACACTCGATAAAAACACATAATCGCAGATGTTATCGACTCTATGCGGTGGGACCTACAGGACATTAATTTGTCCTGTGTAACTTTAGATGGGGAATATTCTAGTCTAGACTAGGTTCGATTAAGAAAATTCAAACAATGGAATTTTTTTTATTGCTACCACTAGGTACTGCAAGAATAAAATGAGTGGTAGAGACGCTTTTGTCATGCAAGAGCGGTGTCTGCGATTAATAAGCTCACTCCACAGGACGTTTTCTGATTCACGGGACGTGAGACGTGACTTCATGTCTCATACTATCTGCCCCTTTACCATGAACTCTTATAGCAGGATTACTGCAATAATACTTTGTTATTTCGTACCATGACGACCTTAAAGTAAGGACTTCATGGTATGAAATAATAAAGTATTATTGAAGTAATCCCGCTATAAAAGTGATAAGGGGATGATTCTCGATTTTCAAATGTCTGTAAATATTTTATTTTTCAACCAGTTGACCTTCAATTTATGTCTAATTTGTGCTGATTACTAATTAATGAAAATAATTTGATTTTCCTTAATTTGTCAACATCCATACTTTGTTGTGTAAATCAATTGAAAGCTGTCCAAGTTTTAATGTTAAAATCTGGTTGTAAAATATTGAAATCTTATAAACAACTTTCTTCCTACAGAGATACAAACATACCTACAACATTTACGGCCATGAATATATCTATTTTATTGGCAGTTCACCTCCGCCCCGCGAAATACCAGAAGCTCTTACTTACCACTGTCATCAAACATTCAAAGTGACACCTATTCCATTTAGTTAGAATTTAAAATTACACTAACCGATCGCAAAAGCGTTGTTAATTTAAGACTAATTAAGAAAGAGCTGTCGTTTTGTATAGAGATTCGTTGAAATGGTGTTGGTTTGTAGTGGGATTGAGGGGTGTGGGAGATCTGATTAGGTTGGAGGTTCTAGTAGGTACGGATAAGTGTGAAGAAGCATCGCCCCCCTACCACCCCTTACGTTCCGTTGTAGGCGGAGCCCGCTACGCTCCGCTCACCGTTACAACTGCTCTACGCTTTGCGGCGAGCTTACGCGCAAAGCTCGGAACGGAACGCACGCTTTTTTGAAGTTCCAATTTTGAATTTCGATGCGCTATTTTTTCGGTCCTCATTTGTTTTTTTGAGTGATTAAAAAAACGGCCAGTGTTTTCTTTTTGAACTTATGCATTAAACCGTATTTGTGAGTCGTGGAAAAGTTTTTTAGTTCTTAACTTTGAAGTTTTCGCGTTTATCCGCTGCGGAAAATTATACCGATTGTTTATTGAAGTGCGACTGAACTTTTTGAACTAAAATAATGATGTATTCTTGACTCTGAAAGCTGATAGATTTTATACAAGAATCATAGGTGAGTTTGAAAATTTTCCAAAATGATTAAACTTTATGTCAAATATTTTATTTGTGTACTTAATATTGATAACCAAAACTTTTATGCTTCCATTAAATTAATTTTATTATTTGTGTGTTTGTTTATGAATAAAATTGATAATTATAAGTTTTTTTGAGCGGCGGCAGAGCGGGCATAGATAACAGTTATATTTAATGTATCATATAAAAGAAATGAAAATAATTAAATGTTTATGAAGAATCTAAGTATTTGAAAAGTTAATTCTACAATAGTTATGACATTGACAATGTATTTAAGCGGCATCAAACGTCTTTAAAAAAGAATT